>OZ005737.1:278891311-281291311 GCA_963930755.1 Eudasyphora cyanicolor | reverse complement strand
CTTGTATTGATATATTTTTCGAATACTTAAATGTAAGTAAATATTTGTTGTGTAAACAATAGTCCCAAATAAAAAATTTTAGAACGGAAACAAAGATTTGTTTAGAACAACATCTTCCCAAATTTGTTTAGAACAATATATTCCCTTTCGTGTGTACCCTAAACATTTATATATTTCAAGAAGAATATGATTGGGACAATATACTACAGAAGCGATTTTTTGTCACTCACTTTAGTGATACGAGGGTATATATAATTTGCTGCGGGAGAAAAGTGTAACACATCGAAGGAGTGACGTAGGACCCTAAGTATTTTCGGCGGATATCCGTTTTGGGTACTTTTAAGTCGAATGAGCAATGTCCGTCCGTCTGTCTGCTGGCTGGTGCAAACGATAACTCTCGAAAGGAGTATCCGATTGACTTAAATTTTGGTATTTGGTAATATTTTTTTTCTTTTTCGAAGTTGGGCCATATTTGTGGTTTTAATAACTTCTATACTACAGGGTTTTCCAACAAGAGGTGTTATTTTGAATCAACCGGTATTTCGGTAGCTGCCACTTTTGAAGCTTTTATTGTTTGACATTTGACAAGCAGAAACTACGCCATTACTAAAAATGGAACGATACACGATTCAACAACGCATTGAAATTATTAAAATTCGAAAAATCGAAAATCATCGAAAAATCATCTTGACGGATGAGGCCCATTTTCACCTCGATGGCTACGTCAACAAGCAAAATTGTCGCATCTGGGGCTCGGAAAACCCAAGAGTTATTGTTGAGAAGACTCTCCATCCCCAACGTGTGACTGTTTGGTGCCAGGGATGATAATTGAGAGTAACTAAATGGTACAAAAATCGTTCTAAAAAGGTAATTTTTCGACCCAAAAAGTACCAATTTTACAATTTGTTTAAATTGTTCTTGATATCTTGAAATAATGAGATACAAATTAGTAAGATCCAGTAATACATGAACAATTTCTTAATAACAAGCTACTAAAATCTTATAGCATCATAAAACCTTTGGTTTTTACAAGCCTACACCACACTGTTGGAGCAAAATAAGCACACATATAATTGTTAAATTTCTGAAATGCTTCAATTTAAAATCTTACAGGTCGCAAATATAAACCGATATTTACGGAAATTGATACAAAATCATTTTTCATCCCTATTGGAAATGGGGCATATCGGTCCACGTTTTGATTTAGACTCTACATATATAGAGGTACGATTACAATTCTTGACTCTCTAGAGAACGAATTTTTAGCCGATTATGATGAAATATGTTTCATACTGCATAAGATCATCTGTAGAAAAAACTGATTCATGTCGGTCCAGTTTTAATATAAAATTAATTGACTTTACATTTAATTTTATCCAGTATCGCTCCTTGTTAGAATTGCTTCACGTTTTGATATACCCTTATACCCCACGTGATGGTTCCAGACAAATTTGAGTTTTTGGTGTAGATGCCACGTTTTTCCATCTACTTGCCTTTAATCTTTTCTTATAGGTTTTTAATTTCGTTAAAAAATTAAAAATTTGTCAAATCGCAAATTTTTTCACTTTTGAAACTGAAAAGGCGCGATTTCATACACAATAAAGAGAATCTGAATTTTGTTGTAATACAAAGAGCCAAACATATTTCTTGGCCTTGCGTAGCTATGTCGAAAGAGCATGTGTACGACTTATATATATTTTTTTGAAAAAGTGTATGTTATATTCGTGCAAAGACATGTTTGATAAAAAAGTATCAAATGTGTCGCGGGAGTATCACGGTACTTTGAGGGTCTGAAAAGTATCAAAAAAAGTACTAAAGTATCAAATTTATCATCCCTGTTTGGTGCGGTTTATGGTCCGGCGGGGTCATTGGACCTTACTTTTTCGAAAATGAGGTTGGATCAACAGTTACGGTGAATGGATTGCGCTATCGAGAGATGATTAATGATTTTTTATGGTCGGAGTTGGATGGTTCAACAGTTACGGTGAATGGATTGCGCTATCGAGAGATGATTAATGATTTTTTATGGTCGGAGTTGGATGGTATTGATCTGGACAACGTTTACTTTCAACAAGACGGCGCTACGTGGCACACAAGCAGCGAAATCATTGTTCTGTTACGGGAAAAGTTTCCGGACCGTGTTATCTCTCGAAGAGGTGATCACAGTTGGCCACCGAGATCTTTTGATTTAACACCTTGCGACTTCTTCCTTTGGGGCCACGTGAAAGATAAGGTATACGTCAACAGCCCAGCGTCGATTCAAGACCTCAAAGATAGAATTCGTGAGGCTATCGAGGACATAGGGCAGACACTTTGCGATTTGATTATGGAAAATTTCATGAAAAGGATATGGTCCTGTAAGCGTGGTCGTGGTGGCCATTTGGCTGCTGTTGCTTTTCATTATTAACGGCATACCTTCCTGTTTATTATGAAACAAAACATCCGATCATTTATCTCAAAAAAATTGCATTTTTCTTTGAATACCAAAATAACACCTCTTGTTAGAAAACCCTTTACTTGTAAACATATGACAATAAGCGATCCCGTTTCATATGGGGATGTACGGTTTCATATTTGTATGTAGACTTTCGTTACCTATCCAAAGAGATTATTTTAAGTTTTTTGCATTTAATATGTTAACAGTTCATTAAATCGAGGATTTTTCTTCTCTATAAAAACAGCCCACAATTTTTGTTTATTTGGATAAAATTCAGAAATTCGATATCGTATGTAGACTTTTGTAACATGGTATAAAATAATAGGGTGGCGTAGGGAATCATATAGTCGGCTCCGCCGGATATTTGCTCTTCATTAGTGGTTTGAATTATGGAATTGTGTTGACAACGATAGGTATTGTTGCATTATGTTGGAAATAATTCAGAAAATATCTAGAGTTTAATAGTAGCAGAACCGTTCGGGATGATTTTAGTAAATGGAAAAGGATTTTTTTTATTTCATAATGTATACATTTACATATACGCATTTATTGGTATGACTAGACGGCCATTTGTCATTGGTTGGCCTGGCCGGCTCCATTTGGGAAACTGTTTGCATGAATGCATTCGTCGTATAATGAATGGTCAAAACGGATATTTGTATTGTTTGTATGTATGTATATATTTGTGTTTGTCTCGTTTATTTGGATACCCATGAATTTGTTTGCTTGTTTATTTGCTCTTTTGATCGGCAAATTTCTCAAAGCGTTTGTTGTGCCAAAGACCAAAGAGTGATGCCGAGGCGTCGCCACCTATCAAAGAGTATCAAATATTTGCTACATTGTTTACGCCGACACTTATGTTTCGGATGACACTCTTGACTTGTTTTTGTTCTTTTCCGTTTCCCGGTTACGGATGTACGACCGACGAGAATAAGCGTGTGTTTAGAGTTGTTTTTTTTTTTCTTGTTGCTTTCCTCGGAAAGCCGAGTTGAGTTGAGATGCTGCCAACATTTTATGTTATTTCGAGATATTCACGAGACAATGCGATAATTAAACAATAACCATTACTACTCTGGCCGGTCTGTGTGACGAGTTGCGATGTTAGCCAAGTATTTTGAATAAATTCGCGGAAGTGCGCGTCAATATTACGAGAAAAATAAAAAGTGTAAGGTCATCCATCCAAAGAGTGAGAGTGCGCGCGCGCGCGTCTATTTTTACATCCTTCCACCGGTCCCGTTCGTTTGGTTTATCCTTCCGCTTGCACAACAAAAGAAGTGATTTGGGAAAGTTGTTTACTTTTTACTCGGGCGTGCGCGCTTTAAGTAAATATGCAGACCGAAAGGCGGGAGGATGGCGAACGAATGACTGGACGGACGGACGGACTGCACTTACTACTTACTGCATAATCGTATCATAAAAAGGAATCGCGTCGCCTTGCGAGATCTCGCGCCTACCGTTTTTATAACGGTCCTCGATTGTTGTAATTTTGACATTGCCCAAAGGCGATGGCAATGATAAAATGAGAGGGGCAATAAAAAAGGTCCAGAGCAAGAAGTAAATCGTTTTTTCTTCGTTTTTGCTGCTGATGATGTCCTTCCACGCGACCAGTACGTCACTACGTCGTACGCCTCTCTACCTACTAGTACTACCAGAACGGACGGACGGACGAACGAACGGACAGACATTAGCATTAAGCGTATGTTTTTATTTAACTAACGTGCGTGACAATGACAATTTACATGGAATTTTATTATTTCAATTGATTTGGAAGCTATTTTGCTTTTTTCACTCTCTCTCTCTCCTTGGCCTTTGTTGGGAAAAAATGGGAAAAATTCCTAAATATGCAGTAGAAGTAGGAAATAGCTTCTTTGCTGTCCTGTTTTCTAAATGGCATCATAAATGCATCATAAACGTGGCCATAAAAATCTAAATCATGATGACTGATATCCTTACGTGTGTGTCTGAGAGTTTTGCGTGCGTGTGTGCGTCACTGAGAGAGTGATGAATTCGAAAATGCTATGACCCTCAATTTTATCGCTAAATATGTTGAACCAATATAAAATGTCCTGCCGAGTTTGGCATACAAGAGAGAGAAAGAGGGAGAGAGGGTGAACCGATGATATTTCAGGGTCGCAACTAAGTGTGGCGAAATATCGAAATAATCGCTCGAAATATATATACTTAGTATGCGTATTCTCTGGTCCTAAACATGTATGATGAGAGCGGTATAGATACCGTGACCAAATCAGGCAAGCACAGTGGTTACATACCAAACAATGTCTGCAACGGCAAATAATTTATCAAATAACCACTAACCAATTTGTATAGATGGGCCTTAAATTTTGTATGTGAAAATATTTGTTTATACCCTACACCACCCTGTGGTACAGGGTATTATGACTTTGTGCATTTGTTTGTAAGAGAAGAGATAGATCCATTGTTTATTATACAGATCGACTTGTAATCACTTTCTGAGTCGATTTAGCTATGTCCGTCTGTAGATGTATTCATGTAATCAAAGTTCAGGTCGCAATTATGGCCCGATCTTGGCGAAACTTTAGACATATCTTTTTTTGGCCTAAGGACGATCCCTATTTAATTTGGTTAAAATCGGTTCAGATTTTAATATAGCCCCCATATATGTATATGTTAGCCCCGATTTGACATGTAAGCGCTGTAGAAACTGTATTTTATATCCGATCAGTAAAAATATTGGCAGAAAGAGGTTTCTTATTACATGAATTAATACTTCCAAATTTGAGGGAAATCGGTTCGGATGTAGATATAGCCCCCATATATGTATATGTTACCCCCGATTTGACATGTAAGCGCTGTAGAACTGTATTTTAAATCCGATCAGTAAAAAAAATTGTCAGAAGAGGTTTCTCATTACATGAATTAACACTGCCAAATTTGAGGGAAATCTGTTCAGATTTAGATATAGCCCCCATATATATGTTACCCCCGATTTGACATGTAAATGCTGTAGAAAGTGTATTTTATATCCGATCAATGCGAAATTCGGCAGAAAGAGGTTTCTTATTACTCGAAGGAATACTGCCAAATTCGGAGAAAATCGGTTCAGATTTAGATATAGTCACATATATATGTTACCACCGGTTTGACATATAAGCGCTGTAGAGACTGTATTTTATATCCGATCAGTACGAAATTCTGCAGAAGGAGGTCTTTTTACATGAATGAGTATGTAGGGAAGATCGGTTCAGATTTATATTAAAGCTCCATATATATGTTCCTCCTGATTTTGTATCAAACCGCTATAGAAGTTGTATTTTACTTCCGATCATTAAAATTTTCCAGAAAGATGTTTCTCAATTTAGGAACGAATACTGCTTAATTTAGCGATTATCGTTTCAGAATTAGATAATATGTTTCTACCCATTTACCAATTATTCCCAATTATTATGGCAATGACCCTTATCGCATTGTTAGGGAGGTGTAGGGTATTATATAGTCGGCCCCGCTCGACTTTCTGTCTTTCCTTACTGGTTTCTATCTAAGCCTAAGCTCGATGATGGGCCATATTGGCGCACTCCATCTAGTACCTCTCCCAGAAAGGGTTAGAATTTTGTGAAATATTTAATCTGTAATATCTACTATACGAATATTCTGCACATAATAATAGTTTATTAGTCGCTATCATCTTGGCGAAGATGTCCCGTTCCTTTTGAGACCTACCACAACACAGCTACAGTCGTGTTAAAAACGGATGTAATCTTCACGCCTTCTTTTGGTACCTTCCACACAAAATGGCCAAATCATACCAACATTGAGTAGCAGCTCATAACTTGTATACCCGTGCACATAATCACTTATGGTGACTTTGATTCTGAAAAAATGTTGCCCCGCCGACACGAAGCTCTGAAAAATATTTGCCCTTTTTAGGTAGAACCGGTACTACACCCTCGAATTAAACTTTGCTCCTATTCCGAAATTCCAAAATGTGGTAAAAAATTCCAGTTTTCGGGAAAAAGGACAATGAAAATGTTGCACTTTTTTGCAGAAAAGAAATCGCCATTATGTAAAATTTGGTAGTGAGCAATGCCTTTGATGTAAGTATGTGCTGTTCGAAAAATAGGCATATTTGTCAAACCCCTTCTGGTACCGCACACAAAAAGTGACAGATTCATTCGACATCATCTTCCCCATATGGCTCCCCTCACCCAGGTTAAAAATCTTGCTTTTATTTTTTTTTGAAAATTTCGTTGCAATTGTATTATTCTATAAAATTACATTGAGATTTTCTACAAAAATTCCACGGAATTCAGCATTTTTCAGCATAATTTTGTTGAATTGCATTTTTCTAGAAAAATTTATTGAATTTAATTTCTCTTTTTTTTAATTCTACAAAATTTCATTGTTTTTAACAATTTTTGTTGAAATTTCACTTTTCTTGAAAATTTTGTCGAAATTACTTTTTTTCTAGAAAAAGTAATTTGTAATAGAAAATTTTGAAGATATTGCATTATTTTAGAACATGAACACCCTTTAATCCTATCAGTTTCCATTAATCGGTCATCGATCTTTAATCCACTCATCAAGCTTAAATCCGGTATCTTAGACCGGTCAATGATCTGATTAAAGGAAGTTGACCAGATTTGTGATTAAAGGTCGATGAACGGATTAAGGGCCACTGGACAGATTAAAGATCTATGAGACAATTATAGAACGACGACCCATGATAAGTGGCCACTGTCCGGATTAAAGATGGTTGACTTTATTAAATGCCGATGAAGGACATTTTCTAAAAAAAAATCTTTTTCGAAAAAACTTATAAGAAAAATTAAATAATATCAACGAAATTTTCCAGAAAAGTTAAATGTTGAAGAAATTTTTCAGAAATAACCAATTTCAACGAAATTTTCTAGAAGAAATAAAAAAAAATTCATAAAAAATTATTCAATATTTTCAAAAAGATAATTTGCGACCTAATTTGTCATATTATTTTCGAATAAATTTTCCAATAATTAAATTTTTCCAGAAAAAAACATTTTCTGAAAAAATCAATTTCGATGAAACTTTTATAAAAATGCAATATCAATGAAATTAACTAGAAAAATTTATTGTGGAAAAAATTTTTCTAGAAATATACAATTTCAACAAAATTTTCTAAAACCAGTAAGGAAAGGCAGAAAGTCGGGCGGGGCCGACTATATAATACCCTACACCTCCCTAACAATGCGATAAGGGTCATTGCCATAATAATTTGGAATAATTGGTAAATGGGTAGAAACATATTATCTAATTCTGAAACGATAATCGCTAAATTAAGCAATATTCGTTCCTAAATTGAGAAACATCTTTCTGGAAAATTTTAATGATGGGAAGTAAAATACAACTTCTATAGCGGTTTGATACCAAATCAGGAGGAACATATATATGGAGCCTTAAAATAAATCTGAACCGATCTTCCCTGAATACTCATTCATGTAATAAGAAACCTCTTTCTGTCGAATTTAGCACTGATCGGATATAAAATACAGTGTTTACAGCGCTTACATATCAAATCCGGGGTAACATATATATGGGTGTTATATCTAAATCTAATCTCCGAATTTGGCAGTATTCCTTCATGTAGAAAGAAACCTCTTTTTGTCGACTTTCGCTCTGATCGGATATAAAATAACATTTTATATCCGCGCTCACATGTCAAATCGGGGGTAAGTATATATGGGGGCTATATATAAATCTGAACCGATTTTCTCCAAATTTGGCAGTATTCCTTCATGTAATAAGAAACCTCTTTCTGCCGAATTTCGCACTGATCGGATGTAAAATACAGTTTTTACAGCGCTTACATGTCAAATCGGGGGTAACGTATATATGGGGGCTATATCTAAATCTGAACCGATTTCTTCCAAATTTAACAGTGTTCATTCATATAATAAGAGACCTCTTTCTGCTGAATTTCATACTGATCGGATATAAAATACAGATTTTCCAGCGCTTACATGTCAAATCGGGGGTAACGTATATATGGGGGCTATATCTAAATCTGAACCGATTTCTTCCAAATTTAACAGTGTTCATTCATATAATAACAAACCTCTTTCTGCCGAATTTCAGACTGATCGGATATAAAATAAAGTTTTTACAGCGCTTACATGTCAAATCTGGGGTAACATATATATGGGGGCTATATCTAAATCTGAACCGATTTTATCCAAATTCAATAGGGATCGTCTTTGGGCCAAATAAGATACATGTGTAAAGTTTCGTCGAGATCGGACCATAATTGCGACCTGTACTTTGATTACAAGAATACATGCACAGACAGACGGACAGACGGACAGACGGACAGACAGACAGACGGACATAGCTAAATCAACTCAGAAAGTGATTCTAAGTCGATCGGTATAATAAACAATGGGTCTGCTTCTTCTCCTTTTGGGTGTTACAAACAAATGCACAAAGTTATAATACCCTGTACCACAGTGTGGTGTAGGGTATAAAAAACAAAATTCTCAAAAAATTTTAAGAGCTTTTCTAAAAAAACATTTTTATGAAAAACTCAATTTCGAAGGAATTATTTAAAAATTGCGATATCAACGAAATTTTCCATAAAAATTAAATCTTAAAGAAATTTTCTAGAAATAACTTCAACAAAATTTTTCAAAAAAAATGTTCTATTGCAATTTTGGCGAACTTTTCTAAAAAAAAATCTGAAATAGCTTAATTTCGAAGACAGTTTAAAAAAATTGCCCAGAAAAATTAAACGTTGAAGAAATTTTCTAGAAGTATGCAATTTCATCAAAATTTTCTAGAAAAACATTTTCTATATGTGTATTTTTGACCACAATTAAAAAAAAATATTTTGACGAATGTTTCTAGAAAAATGCAATTTTGAAGAAATTTTATAGAAAAATTAAATTTCCAACGAATTTTTTTAAAATTACAAATTTTGACACAAACATTTTTTTAAAAACGATTTCTATTAAATTTTTTATAAAAATAAAATTTCGCTGAAATGTTCTATAAAAAGTTTAATTTCACCTAAATTTACAATAAATATGCGATTTTGATGAAATTAGCAAGATTTTCGTCGCTTTTCAAGGACATAATTGTAAAAGTAAACTTTTCTAAATTTTGATTGAATATTATTGTTTATTGCATTTTATTATTTATTATCCCCCCAGTTTAGAGAGGAGGGTATATATCATTTGCTACGAGCCAAAAGTGTAACACATCGAAGGAGTGACCTAAGACCCTATGTATGTTCGGCGGATATCCGTTTTGGGTAATTTTAAGTCGAATGAGCAATGTCCGTCCGTCTGTCTGTCTGCTGGCTGGTGCGCACGATAACTCTCGAAAGGAGTAACCGATTGACTTCAAATTTGGTATGTGGTAATATTTTCTTCTATCTCCGGCTAAGTTCGGAGATGGGCCATATTGGTCCACTCCTTCTAGTACCTCCCCCACAAAGGGTTAACATTTAGTGAAATATTGATTATTTAATTACTTCTATACTACTTATTTGAATCCTGTGAAATTCTACACGTAGTATTAGTTTATTAGTCACTATTACCTCGAGAAAAATTGGCAAAGTTTCCACGCCCCTTTTGGTACCTCCCACACAAATGGACTATTTTGAACCAAAAGTTAAAAGCATATAACTTTATTACCAGTGCATACAATGACTTGAAATGTTGTACAGTGCAATGATTTTATAGTACCTAGCGTCTAGAGTGGTGGCCGTTAGTGGCCCGCCCCTTTTGGTACCTCCCACACAAATGGACCATTTTGTACCAAATATAAACAGATTTAACCTTTAATAGCAGTACATACTTTAAAGTTATTAAATGCGATTTAAATTGATAATAATTTAATTAAAACAAAACAATAAATAAATTTACTAATATTTTTTGGGACTAAGTCGGTTTACCCGACTGAACTTTCTTACTTGTTTTCTCAATATTTCGATCCTCATCGATCAATCCGTGTCAATCCAGATGAGGAGAAAGAAGGTCGACATGCTGCAGTAGATTTTTAAATTCTTTTGTTTATTTATATATTATTTCAATCTCCCGAAGATGATCCTCGATGAGGATCGAAATATTGAGAAAATAAATAAAAAAATTCAATAAACAGTAATATATTGACCTCGAGCTCAATTAAAGAAACACTCAAAATTTAATAAATACATAGGTTGAATAGATATACAAGAAAAATATTAAAATTTTCTATAAACCTGCAATTTCTGTGAAATTTGTAATAAAATCATATTTCGTCGAACTTTTCTAGAGAAGGACTTAGCTCAGCAAAATTCGAGACAAAGTAATTAACTATTTATTTAATTTATATATATAACGGGGGTTTTCTTTAGCTGCATGATAACTTCGATACCGATGACTATGGTTTGATAACAGATAATGCCAAACTGTGTTGACATTTCTGTTCAATAAGATTTGGCAAGAATATCGCTTACAAATTGTGGAAATTTACTTAAACAAAAATAAATCTATTCGCGAAGGTCACTTCAAAGAACTGTGTTTAGTGATGAAGCTCATTTCAGGTTAAATGGCTACGTCAATAAGCAAAATTTGGAACGAAGACAGTCCTCAAGCCGTTAACGAATCACCATTACATCCATTTGGTGCGGTTTACACGCCGGTGGCATCATCGGTCCTTACTTCTTTCGATATGAGGATGGAGCTGCCGTTACGGTGAATGGCGGCGCTATCGAGACATGCAGACTGAAATTTTGTTTCCAAAAATTAATCACCTAAACTTCAACGACATTTGATTCGAACAAGGCAACTTGTCATAGAGCGCGCTTAACAATCGATCTATTGCAAAATCAATTTGGTGACAACTTTATTTTCAGAGGTGGTCCTGTTCACTGCATATTTGTGAAATTACATGGAATTATGGATAGGTAGTTTAGAAGTTGTTACACTGGTAGAAAAAGCTTCGTCATTCGTCAAAAGTCAGCTAACGTACGGATAATCCTATTGATGAATTTGTTCGTCGCCCTGACGAATCTCTGTTTAATCTCTGGAAACTATAGTTTCGAGGGTTATCGTTCGCTCCGGTCAGGCTTACGGATGGACGGACATAAGTAAAATGACTTAATGTGTTCTAAAACGGATTTCCTCCGCATAAACTTAGGGTCTTAGGCCACTCCTTTGATGCGTTACCCTTTTTCTATATGTTATATATACACTTATTGATATTTGTATTATAAATCAAATAAATCCCCATATTTAGCCCCTCATCTTAGAGAGGAGGGTATATATCATTTTTTTATTTATGAGCACCATTCATCGTAGAGATGATATGTAATCACCCTGTGGGGTTTTTTTTATTCCACTAAATAGTTCTTGTTCTACGAGTAGTATACTTAAACAGAGATTCGTCATGGCGACGAACAAATTCATAGATAGGATTATCCGTACGTTAGCTGACTTTTGACGAATGACGAAGCTTTTTCTATCAGTGTAGAGAATCAAGTAATTTTTAGACATTTGCAAAAGTAAAAATCCCCCCAATAAACTAATATAATATATTTTAAATGTATCATTCATAAAAATTTTAATATTTTTATTAAATGTACGCGCGGAAGATCGCTACGGCGCTCTAGGCAGCCGCGGCTCCCGTTTGGGAAGGCCTAATCAAAATGTTTTTATATTCTGTTTATACAATGACTATAGAATGAACTTATTTTTTTCATCGTTCTGACATCTCCTTCCCGAATTACAATACCGACTGAAATCTTCTTACTGGTTTTCCTTTCTATTTTGTTTGAAGAGGAGCGGGCAAAGTTCTAAAATATAGAAATGCTTAAAAATTGGTATATGACTATTTCACACAGTGCCATTTCGCTTTACGCTTTTAGCCACTGTGCAGTTTTGGAAAGTATTGATGATCTGAGAAATATGCCGCTGTGAACACATTTCGCGTACAATGATGCTGCAATTATTGAACCTTCTGTATTTTCAAATTTCCATCATTAATAACACAGGCGGAGGTAAACTCGCATTGCTGCGCTCAAACACATAACCATTCCAAAGCAGCGAATGAAGGTGAGCGTTCTTGTTCAGTTATAAGGACATGGTCGGACGGACAGGACTGGATAGTGATTTTGGCCAAGGTGACGGATTCATCGTCACAATGTTGACGTTGTCGTCGTCGACTACAACGATGACGACGACGTGGACAACAAACAGCCACAGTTAGTGAGTGACTACAACAGTCACCAGATTCAGCAGCAACACCAACAACAACTACTTCCTCGAGGATAAGTGTCAGTGCTCGTTATTGCGGCTATTAGCGCATTTCAACGGAATACGCGTGAATTCGTTTGTCAAACAATGACCGTTTAATGCTCTCCTATACGTTGAGTATTTAGAGAATTTTCGGAATGCTCGGCAGGTATCCTTTGTAAGCGGCTACGTTCGCTTGGCCAACGCTTAGTGGAATGTGTGGGCATTAACGGTCCCAGTAGGATACTTGCGAGGATAAAGATCGTTCATAATTATTCATCCTGGGTGGGGAAAAAGCAACAAGAAGGAAGGAAGGGCAAATGGAAAATTGTCCCTACCAGGAGTGGTAAAGGCTGCGCTGTGTGTGTGTGTGTGTGTCTATGTCTGTGTGGTGTGCAAAATATTCATTTTGATCAGGCGAAAGAGGCAGCTAGAAAAGCAACTCGCGATGAGCAAAGATATGCTCTGTATGGGCGATATGATGTTGGCAAAAATGCCAAAAACAGCCAGAATGGCAAGAGAGCGAATATCGATGAAAGAACTTGAAGTGAAACGCCGAAACACCCGCTGAGTTTGTCAACGCAGATGCTAATCACGACATTAGTCTGGGCACGAAACATGCAGCGTTGCTTTGCCAACAAAAGTTGGCATTAGCACTACATGCATTCCTCTCAATCTCCCTCAGAATGTCATGATGATGTTGATGGTGGCGTGGCCCAATACCAACGATGACGATGTGGCCTGACCCGGTCTGATCTGTCCTGGCAGGTCTGCCACCCTGGCCAACGCGGACTGGTCGCTTCGCAGCGGTGCTGCTCGCTGCGTTTGCTAAATGTGCGTACAATTTTTAACAAACCTTGTCTAATCAAGGTAATTTTTCGCACAATCTTCCATTATTGTCGTTATGGATTTTTTACAAGCTCTTCGAGCATCATCAGAGGTCATATCGCCGAACCGATAGAGTTTCATTGCTCATTGTTGTTGCAACGTTGCTTACGTTTTGGCGATCTCCAACTGATTTTCGGTAATTATGGGAATTAGTTAGTTCAAACTATTTAAACAATATTTATGCGAAACATAATTATACGCATTTTACGGTAAGAATTGTCAACAATGGCGGGATAAGCCTCTGATTCTTTTAGCTTTTGTCGGGCATGTCTTTGGCTATACATAGAGATGTCAAATCGCTGCAACATTTCTCGTGGATCATTTCATGGTCGATTACCTTGAATTATAACTTTAATGGGGTTTGAAAGGACTTTGGCCTTGTGCTGTGACCTTTGAAATCCCTCGCTCATATTGCCTTAGTCCCGAGGAGATATTATCATGTTGGCCAAGTTTTGGCCAGGTTCAGGGGGATCATTTTGTCATTTAAGACAAATTGCAATTTTGACCAAATTGTGTGTAGGTCATAGGAATAATTGAGAGATAAACTCGAAAAAGTGGATGGGAAATAGGTGCTAAGGGCCAGGTCTAATGTTGAGGAGGGATTATCGCTGAGTGTTGTTCCAAATAGCATTGAAGTTGTTATGCTATGGCCTTCGGTGACGATGATGCGGCTGTAGTCTGTTTTCCGAATAGAATTTCGTCTGATTTCCTTTGAATAGGATTATCAAGGAGAGAAAAGTGAAATCAATCAATGATCCTATGTTCTGCCACCTGGAAAAATAAGAAGTAATATGTAAATACAGTTATTCCACGGTCTTGAAATCTTACATTTACCATAATTTCGGACTTATAGCTGAGAAAATTTTTTCGACTAACGAAATACTCGTACATCAATATGTGGGCATTATTATCATTATTGTTAGGATTATCACTGAATATTAAAAACCCAAAGGAAACAAAGAGTTTAACGATGGATCTTACATTATATCCAATGTTTTCTGTCAGACGAACCATCGAGAGGATGGTATATATCATTTGCTACGAGCCAAAAGTGTAACACATCGAACGAGAGGCCTAAGACCCTAAGTATGTTCGGCGGAAATTTTTTTGGGTCATTTTAAGACATTTGAGCAATGTCGGTCCGTCTGTCTATCTGCTGGCTGGTGCGCACGATAACTCTCGAAGGGAGTATCCGATTGACTTAAAATTTGGTATGCGGTAATATTTTTTCTATCTCCGCCTTATTTCAAAGATGGGCCATATTGGTCCACTTCTTCTAGTACCTCCCCCACAAAGGGTTAACTTTTAGTGAAATATTGATTATTTAATACCATCCATATTACTTGCTCGAATCTTCTGAAGTTTCACACATAGTATAAGTTTGTTAGTCGCTAACACATCAAGAAAAATGGGCGAAGTGTTCACTCTCTTTTTGGTACCTCCCACACGAATGCACTATTTTATCTAAGAGCAGGACAAAATTTTACTGTGTTAAATCAGTATAAGAGAGAAATATACAGGCAGGTTTCATAACTGAGTTGTTACGAAAGTGCGAATAGCAATTTCCCCAATCGAATATAATGTAAATGCCACTGGATTAAGAACCAACCATAGCTAAGATAAGTGTATGCTTTATGATTTTGCGCTGTGAATACACTGGCGATGGGGATGCAAAGGGAATAACTAATGGTCAAATGGGATAACTAATGGAATACAGGCCAGAACTTCATTCTCGACTAATAACGCAGTGAGCAGAACGGTACCTGTAAAATCTGGCGTAAGACAAGGCTGAATGCTATAACCACAGCTTTTCAACATAGTCCTTGGCATCATCATGAGAAATACGACCTCCAATAATAAGGGGATTACCTGGTGGCTTTACAATCGGCTAAGTGACCTAGACTACGCTGATGACCTCTGAAAATTAACTGGCTGAAAATCTAAGAATGGTGGATACGGAAGAAGGAAAGGCAGGTCTCAAAATAAATATTGCAAAGACCATGGCAATGAGGCTAATCACAACCTTCAAGATCCAAAATGTAGAACTGAAAGATGTGAACAATTTCTTCTACCTTGGTATCGTTTTAACCAACAACGGAGGCTCCTCTAGAGATTTGCAAAATCGCACCATGAAGGCTCCGTGAATTTCAACCCGCGCAAAACTACAAATATTTAATGCCTGTGTAAAATCAACCGTGTTGTAGGATGTGAAACATGGAATATGGCGACGTAGGATATCAACTCCGTTCTGATCTTCGTTAATACTACGGATTTTCCGGCCTAATATTGGGTGATACATTTCGAGGTTCCCTACTTTTTTAAAGAAAAAAAAAACACAGAAAATTCAAATTGAATGGGGAATGTTTATTATCATTTGAAAGAACATTCTTTGGCATTTATTTTTTGAAGATTATGTCTATCAAATGTTGGCCGTGGCTACGTCTCAGATGGTCCATCCGTTGAGTAAAATTTTCGATGACTCGTTCGAGCATTTCGACTGGTAACTGGCGAATGACACGCGTGATGTTTTGCTCCAAGGCCTGAATCGAAGCGGGTTTGTCTGCATAAACTTTAGACTTTACATATCCCCACAGGAAAAAGTCTAACGGTGTGATATCACACGATCTTGGTGGCCAATCGATAAATCCATTGATTGATGCGATGTGTGGGAAGTGGCGCCGTCTTGTTGAAACCAAATGTCGCCGAGATCACGAGCTTCAATTTCAGGCATCAAATAGTCGTTTATATGGCACGATAATGGTCGCCATTGATGGTTACGTTCTTACCGGCATCATTTTTGAAGAAATATGGACCGATGATTCATGTACGTCGGATCGGGAATCGGTCTATGGCAAATAGATAGCTCTTAACGAGAGCTAAAATATTACTCATGGGTGTCAAGGTGTTGGATTGGATTTAAAAAAAATGGACTTAGCGCAATTGGCGAACGATTATGTTGATAATAAAACTGAATAATTTGTAAACGAGCGCCCCAGTAGGCGAGTTGGTAGCGTACTCGCCTATGAGTTTGGGGGTCGTGGGTTCGATTTCCACCAGAGGCTCTGGTCTGTCGCTGCAAACATTTAGCCATATGGTCTTTGTAACCCGGCATTTCCCTGGACCTTAAAATTAGAATATAAATTTACTTTGTATTGTAATTCATATAAATAAATAAATAATTTGTAAACGTTGTTCAGGCGTAAGTCTTTCCATGATGAAATGCCAAACAATACTTAACAAAAATGACATGACAGCATGACACGACTCACACGTGATCTGTCAAAAAAAGGCTATTGAAAAAAGTATCTCTACTAGGATCACCCTATATAATGCTAAACACGGAACTGGTCATGAACGCAGCAATCCCCAATTACCAGTGAAATACGAAGGAGTAAATTAGGCAGTATTGGCCACATACTAATACGACCACACGGCGGCATCACGCGCAAAGCTATTGGAACCCACAAGGAAATAGAAGAAGACGACCGGCCCATACTTGGCGCTCCATAGATGGAGCGAAATAAAGATCTTGACATCAAACAGAAACTATTGGAAGTTATTTGTATAGGCCCTATGCTCCTTATAGTAACTAAAGGAACGTATGTATATATATAAAGACCTGCGCAGACATGAGGTCACTTGGTGCGGTGTTCCAAGACTTTGATATTCGTTGATAGGGAGGTTGATTGCCAAACGTTCGTCAGTCGCCCAACTGCCTGTTTTGCAGACTTAATGCTATTTTCAATATTCATTAAGGAGCAACCAGGGTAGCATCCTAACGATGCTACCCAGGTTGCAAAAGTGATCCACATCCTCTATGACATTATCGTCGATTTTAAAGGGCCTGGATATATCGCTGTTCATTCTCAGTACTTTCGTTTTCCATGTATTTTTTCTTAATTGTGCCCTGGCTGTGGCTTGTACAACACTGTCTAGTTTTTTTTACATGTCCGTATAATTACATTGGTCGAGAAATTTGGAAAAACAAATGACTGCAGAAACGAAGCATGTTTTTTAACTAATCTGGGTTCGCTCAATTCGAATCTGGCATAAAACTTGGACTATCACGTCTTCCCAATTTTTTATCTCATGCTGGCAATACTGTAAAACAGTCAATACTGACACTACAATTTCACAATTATTAAATTGACAGGAGTCCACATTCAATCTAAATCTTCATAATAGTAGCGTTTAAGTATGTCAGGGAGATCGTGTGTTACTGATCCAAGCTATATTTGATTTGTGTGGAAAAAAGTATATACAATATCTGAATCATTAAAATATGCATATTTACATTTTTGGGTTTGCTGTCAGAAACTTGGGTCAAAACGTGGAAACCGATAATGTTTTGCAAAAGTTGCAGAACTCTTTTATACAAGTTGTCAAATGGCAAGAACATCTATTTCAATTTTTCAATTTCTGTACTTTGGAGAAAGTCAAGCAACCACCAAACCGATTGTTATTTCTGTTTAACAAAAGTTCCTGGATTCAATATGAAAAATCGAAAAAATATTACCTACGCGAATGTCCCATCGATTTCCAAACCAGTTCAAATTCCACCAAATGCACAATGCTCAACCAGTCATTCCTAGTGCTACGAGCAGTGATTCCGAAACATCTTTCACCAGCAGTGGTAGTTTGTATAAAATCTGATGATGAACGCCATTTAGTGACCCAAGCTGAGCTGAATGATATAATTCGGGATTTACATTTAACAAAACAAGACGCAGAACTACTAGCTTCACGCACGCAGCGGTGGAAAGATCTTGCAGTTGGGACAAAAATAACAATCGATAAAGATAGAAGCTTGGAATTGGCTCCATATTGTGGGTACTACACGCTGAAAAAAAATCGCTTCTGTAGTATATTGTCCCAAACATATTCGGCTTGAATTATACATATGTTTAGGGTACACTCCAAATATATAATATATGACATACACAAATATTATATGTTTAGGAGGATATTGTTCTAAACAAAAATATTTTGAATTTTTGTGTATTTTGGCAATGCCTTAACTTAAAAACAAGTTTTCTGTTTTTCAGATGTTCAAAGAGCATTTTTTTATAAATTGTATATGTTTGCAAAATTTAATCAAAACATAAATCGTATAATCTTTCGTAAATATAAATTGCATTGATGCACAAAAAAAATTGTCATAAAATTAAAGAATGGTTCCAAAGACGTCATTTGTTTTTAAAATAAGTACATTATGTACTTAAAATATAGATAATTTCAATAATATTAAGTAATTTACTTAATTTTAATTAAATGTTCTTAATTTTAATTACAAAATGTACTTATTTTGAAGACTAAGGACGTCTTAGGAGCATTTCGTTAATGTTATGACAATTTTTTTTTCAGTGTGGATTGACAAAATGTGATGAATTGGAATACTTATAAATTAAAATTTATTGATGTAAAACAACAGCTAATGCTGGTAAAGTAATTTTTAACTATAAGCTAGGAAAATTACTCCAATTCGAAACATTCAGCAAAGTTAAAAAAAATCATTTTTAAATAAAATATATTTGGAAAACATCTTAAACAATAACTTTGTTTGTGGGTAAATACATATTTTATTTGTGAAAGTCGGTGCGCAAATATATATTGTTCTAATATATTAGTATATGCGTTTCAAACAAAGTTTCGTGATTTTCAAATAATATTTGTTTGTTAACAAATATATAATATTTAAAAAATTCGTTTCCAAATATATTTGCTTTCAATTCAAACATATCAAAAATGGCGATTTTCCTCCGTGTACGTTCCCACTTCAGTATATGTTACTTGTTCTATTAAATATAAAATTAGTTTAAGTGTGCTTTGGTTTTTGTCAATATTGTTTATGTCAATAAAATAAAATTTCAGTTGTTTGAAAATGATTAAAATCGAAAGACTCAAATTCGGAAACTTATTTACGACAATTATAATTCGTAGCAGCCCCTACAAATTGGTGACCCTCGAACGTCAAAATAAAATCCAAACAATCTCAATATATAAGCAACACAAACAAATTCCGCAACATCTAACAACAATCAAGCGGCGTCAATTGAATCTGCCCGGATTGCATAACATCCATAATTTTGGAAAGATGAACCAGAGGTATGGTTTATTCTAGTTGAGGCCACTTTCCGTCTTCATGGTATTACTCCAGACTCAACCAAATATGAGTACCTCGTGGCAATTCTGGAACCCTCAATTTTGTTTTTAGTAAAAGATATCATCCTAAATACTTCACTGACCGATAAGTACGCAGCAATGAAGAAGCAAATCACAGATTCTTTTGAGGAATCTTCTGAAAATAAAATAAAGTGTCTTCTAAACGGTTTGGAATTGGGTGACCAGAAGCCATCAAACTACTTACAACGTATGAAATGCCTAGCAGCCGGTAAGATTAGTGATGACGTTCTAAAATCCCTATTCCTTGACCGACTACCAGAGAATGTTCGGTGCATACTCGCGGTCTGCGATTCACAAGACCTCAATAAATTAGCGACGCATGCTGATAGAATCCTGGGGACATTTTCAAGTTCCACATCCCTTTTTGTCTCTGAAGTTCACGATGAAAAACTTGACTCTCTCATCGAAAGAATTGACGCATTGGAATCGCGTTCAAGAAGTAGCAGACGGTCCAATACAAAATTCCGTTCAAAATCAAGAGGAAGTATAAGCAATCAGCGTAAGTGTTGGTATCATTTTCGTTTTGGCGGGAATGTCCGTAAATGCATTCCTCCATGCAATTTCAACGAGAGAAAAAACTAATTACTCCATCAAAATCAATTTCGGCGAACAATTTTGATGGGGGATCGACCGGCCGATTATTTATTACCGACACAAATACCAAAATAGTTTAAAGCCTCTTTTTCTTTTGCATGGGAATGGGAATGAAAAACCATCCATACCAATTGCTCATGCCATTATTACAAAAGAAAATTACGAATCAATGATTGAAATGTGGACATTACTCAAATACAACGATAATAAATGGAAGATCTGTGGTGACCTTAAGGTGTGTGATTTAAATTTCTTTGTATATATACAGGGTGGCTGATATGTATTGCAACCAACTTCAGGTTGCTATCATTTCTAAACCGCTAGTCTGATAGCTGACAGATTTATTTCAGTGACAGTTCATTTTATTGTTTACAAGCTTACAAAAGCATTTTGATCTATTGCATTCAGAAAAAAGTCATTCGTGATGGAATTCAAGCGTGATAGTGTGATTGCTTTATATTTGGGTGGAAAAACACAAGTGACTATCGTTAGAGCCCTCCAGCATTTAAATGTGAATAAATCTTTTGTTTCTCGTACCATTGCTCGTTACCGTGATACTGGCAGTGTTGCATCGCGTCCAAAAAGTGGACGAAAAAAAACGGTAACAACACCAGAAATGATCCGAAAAGTGATGGCCAGATTTGATCGAAATCCACGCCGCAGTGGTAGAAAAATTGCTCGTGAGCTGAACATATCGCGAGAACGGATACAACACATATTACAAAATGAGCTTGGACTAAAGCCATTGAAGTTCCAAAAAGTGCAAGAGCTCACCGATGCACAAAAAAAAGTTAGACTGGAAAGAGCCAAGGAGTTGCTTCGCTTGCACGAAAGTGGCCAGTTACCGAATTTGGTTTTCTCCGAAGAGAAGCCATTCCAAATTGAGCAGTTTGTGAACAAACCAAATGATCGGGTTTATTTGCCAAAGAGGTCAGCTGAAAATTTACACCTTCGATTGGCCACCAGAACTCAAGCGCAGCCGATGGTAATGGTGTGGGCCGCCGTAACGGCCGATGGTCGCTCCCCGCTCGTATTCATCGACCATGGGGTCAAAATAAATGCCGAATATTATCGGGAAAATGTCCTAAAGACAGTATTGAAGCCCTGGGCAGACAAACATTTCGGCCGCAGACCATGGACATTCCAACAGGACTCAGCACCATCGCACTCAGCACGCGTCAACCAAGAATGGCTTAAAAAGGAGGTTCCTCGCTTCATTTCTACCGCACAATGGCCACCAAGATCTCCGGATCTCAATCCGTTGGACTTTTGCGCCTGGGGCATTTTAGAGAGTAAGGTTCGCACTAAAAAATACCAAAGTATCGATCATCTCAAGACGGCGCTTCGCCGGGAATGGGCCAAAATACCTCAGAGCCACTTTCGTGCAGCGTGTGATGGCTTTGTCGGCCGTTTGAAGGCCATAATTCGTGCTAAAGGTGGCCAATTCGAACAAATCTAAACTGTTTCTAAAATTTTATGTTATTTCCGACATTTTTTTGCTTCTGAACAATAAAATTAAAAAAATATAGCGCTTTACTTTGTTGCATTACATATCAGCCAACCGCATAGACCATCGTAAATAACTGTAAATTAATCTGTTTCAGGTCATAGGTTTGACTGGTATGCAAGGAGGTTTCTCAAAATATTGTTGTTTCCTTTGTCTATGGGATAGTCGCGCTACATGTCATCATTACCTCAGAACAGAGTGGCCAAAAAGAACTGAGTATTCACCAGGAAAACAAACCCTTTCTAATAAACCATTAATTGATCCACAAGTTCTTCTTCCGCCGCTGTATATAAAATCGGGCCTTTTTAAGAACTTTGTCAAGGCTCTGGACAAAGATGGTGCAGCATTTAAATATTTGTTAGCGGGTTTTCCTAAAATTTGGCATATTTGTTGGCCCTCAAATCAGGAAGCTATGGAATGATGACAATTTTTCACAATGTTTATTGGAGCCTGGAAATCTTTCAAGAGCATCGTGAACAGTTTTCTTGGAAACAATAAGAGTGCAAACTACAGACAAATTGTTGCTGAATTTTTGTAAAATTATCACAAATTGGGTGCACGAACAGCGGTTGCCGTTTTGGTCATTTGCTACCAATTCGGATGTATTTAAAATGTTTCTTTCTGGTCGGATGTTCGGACCAACTCAATTTTGGTCGGTTTTATTCTCGAATATTTATAATACAGAATAATTTGAAGATTATTATGAAACCTTTTCACCGTTCAAAATACCTTGGAAAGTCGATTGTGAATCCCAATACTTTTCTTAATCGCTACAAGCAGTATCGACCTGTTGATAGAAATTGTAGACAAATACATTGTAATAACATTTTATTTGAAAATAATAATTTAATGCTCGACAAAGGAAATTTCACTCACCGGAAATGTGGTTTGTAGTTGTCTAAATTATGGTTCATGGGGAAAATTTGTTTTCTTTCACTTCTGGTTATTATTCCGAAAGTATATTGAGGCCGAAATTTTGGTTCATAGATCTTACCATAATTGCGGAATTTTGCCATTTGTGTTCAGAACAGGAACATTTGCTTATATGTATACGTTCGTAAATTATTTAAACCGATTTGACTTTTATGCATGACGTATGACTTTACAGTTCGGTCTACTTCTGGTATTTTCCTGAAATTTTATAAATTTCGAACATCACAGAATTTTTAACTTTTAAAATCCTACAATTAACGAAAGTTTGTATTTTTATGTTCTAGAACTCCCAGGCTTTAGTAATAAATGATGGATGTTAAACATTATTTTAAATGTTGAAATAAGTTCAACAATAAGTAAGTTCAATAAGTTCCCATATTATAAATAAGACTTTCTATGAACAATTTTCTATCCTTTTGTTATCTGTCACAAACTAGGTCATACAACTCCAGCGTATTCCTTCTTTTTAGGCGTATAACATTTACTAAGAAAAACTTAATACAAATTCCCAAAGAAATGTTAAAATGTGCATTATCTTACATTCTGCATTAATGACAAAAATGTGGAAACAAACAATATTTTATATATTATTACTAAATTCAGAATTTCTTGTTGATTTTTACACATTATTTTTTCCAATTTATAAATTGACTTTTAGCTATCAGGATTTATCCATATTCCTCTGTCGCGGTTCAATGTACAATAATAAAACCGGTACTTCTTTGGGGTTGAAAATTGACCATATCGGTCCATGTTTCGATATAGTCCCCATAGAACGATACTAACCGATGTTATTTCTTTGCACCATAATTCAAGCAATTGGGATGACATTTACAAATTGGGTCTAAGTTTATATAGAACTTCTAACACTTACAAGGATCATCTTACTCTCCCTTCTCTGGCTCAACGTTTTGGGTTTTTTAATCGCACTTTGAAACAACAACACTTCACACAGGAATAGCCGAAACAATATTACGTCGTGTAAACGCGAAGGAAATTTTATAAATTAGTGGATAAGCGTCTGAAAAAATATCGTCGTGTAAATCGGGAATAACAATCACATATGCCAAGCTACTGAACTAAAATTTGGCGAATTTCACACAGCATCAATTAATCGAGCAATTCCAGATGTTGTTCCTGTTATAGCATTCCATAGCATGGAATCCATGATGTAGGGTTTATTCGATTCGAACGGACAACTTTTCCATATATTTCAAGTTTCATCAAAATCAGAAAATGTCATCAAACTTTACAAATTATCGAAATCTTTGATCATATAAATTTGGTCGGCTACAACGGATTTTGGTCGGTTTTTGGGAAGATTTTGAGACTGTGCACGAATGTCACTCAAAATGCATTTTCTTCATTCGCATTTAGATTTTTTTCCACAAAACCTAGGTGCGGTGAGCTACGAACAAGGGCAGCATGCTCACCAAGATTTAATGAAAATTTAAAGAAATTATCAAGGATTTTGGAACAAAAGCATAACCAATTACAGATTCGAATTCCGCCCACCAAATTAATCCAGGAAAGATATCTGGTTGCTCCAGTCCAAAACCTTGTTGGTTTTTGTTTTTTTTGATGTCTCAGGCAAATGTCATCAGCATAATCTAGATCTACCTGTCGAGTGTTAATCTAGATCTCCTGTTGAGCTTCACTGAAGACCTATGTCCTGAACAATGTTGAAGAAAAATGGAGACATAACGCAGTCCTGCCTTACACCTTTACGTACAGGGATTCTGTGGCTAACATTGTTTTCCATAGATTCTCCGGCAGTTATCCTTACGGATAGTCTTTAGCAGGGAATCTATTGGTACATGCTTAGAAGAATGCTAAATGCCACATTGTTAGCGGCACAGTCCATTTTCTAAGGGAGGTATCCATAAGTTATCTTAAACTTGAAGAATATTTCTGTATGACATCAAAGAAGTCTGGCTGTAAAAGATAGCCGCTATCAAAAATAGAAAAACGATTAACGTTACTACCAATAAACTGATTTGCGTCATCGCAATGACGATGAACGGCAAAATAAAAACAAATCAATTTTCTCAACAAGTCGGGACGGTTGGTCTGTCTGTCTGTCGGGCGGTCGGTGCTATTATTAATATTATTATTATTAGGTGTGATACTAACGACTGTCATTGAGAACGGCATAGATCAAACGAAAGACAACCAAAGCACCCAGAACAAACCCATAACCATTGCGGCATTAAGTTCTTTTATGGCAGTCCAACAACAAACAACAATTCCCATTTACGCCATATTTTGACGACATTATCAAAAAGTCGTAAAAAAATACGCGACGCTTTACAACAGTGGCAAGGGTAGTGAGTGAGTACGAGTACGATTGGGGCTACACGAAGCACGAGTATGTATGTATGAATGTATGTATATGGGTGGCCGGGAATAGTGCATACTTTCGAACGTCAATAGCAAATATGGGCGGAGTTATCAAATGATAACGGCAATCACTCCCCATACGCACAAACACACGCACACATACATATGGAAAATTCAAACCTATATATTGTTAAATAACAGAAATAAAATCCTTTACTAAGAGGGGAATGAAGTAATGCAAAAAAAGAATCCCATGAATATTTCAAAGCCTAAGGCGCAAAAGCACATAACATACAAAAATGGGAAAATCGATTCAGGGATATTTAGAAAGAGCAAATCATGCATTGTGATGGTTAAATAGGATGCGGAGAGTATGATATAGAAAATGTATAGTATCCATCTGCCTTTTTAATGCAATTTAATATGGCTAAGATTGAGATACCAAATTCCAATAAAAGAATAAGTTAATCCTTTCTCAATAACTGCGACAAAGAACTCAAAATCCATAGAACTATATTGACAACTATTAGCTACTATTTTCAATTGCTGCTTTCTTAGAACATTTTCATCTGATAATTTACTCTATTGATTTACCAATTAAAATCGGTGACGATGACAATTTTGTTTGACCGGCAATCTTTTTGAAGTCCTTCAGAGTTAAGCAGAAGTCGGTAAAATAGTTTCAATCTAATTTCCTCCTAAACATCCAAAAGTATACACATACGTACGTGACGGAATGTCTGGCATGTCAGACAGTTCATCTGAAAAATCGAAATATTCTCAAACTCCCATCAATATTATCATTTTCCATGGTACACAAAAAAAAATTAATTAAAGATAGTAACCGTTAGTGAACATTTAAAAAGGAAATACCGCCAATATTCCCGAGAAAAAGTAATTTCTCTCCTCTGGCACATAGTGTGACAGGGGAAAGGCTGGAGATGTTTAGCACTTGTATTCGTATAGCCAGAGAATCATGTGTATTCATAATCGAGGGAGGAGATTGTTATCTATGATTCAAGATATAAATTAAATAGATTTTGTATCTACTTCTTTCTCCACACACACACACACACACAGGGATCGAAGGTATTCGTGCAACACTTCCATTGTTTGGGAGACCGAACAATAAAGTTACAAATTTGTAGCAAACAAATTGAAGAGCCCACACAAAGACAAGGCAAAAAGCAAATGAGCCACCGCCAGCATCATCAACAACCAACAACTATGAAACCATGATAAGGGTGGAAACGAAAGAAAGACAGTCCACGACGCATCGACACATCCATTGTCATCACACTGACTGACTGACACCTTACGCCAAGCGGTGATAAAGATTTCTTGTGGGTGATAAATGAATGCCGTGTTATTAGTAACACTATTGTTCCTGGGGGGAAGGGGACGAAATGTTGCTGATGGATTTCCATGTAACACTGAGGATGATGATCCGTGATCATTCAAACAGAAAGTGCCGAAAAAAGCCACACACCACGCCACACAGTACCCAGTCAAGCCCCCTCGACTGGCCGCACAGTTCTGTCCGGTCACACATTCACCTTCGAATCGCCAAAAGAAATGCTGAGATATTCCATTAAGATGAATCACAATATAATAAGTAATAATACAATAATCGAAGTCATTTCATTTCTAATTGAATTTCATTTCATTTTGGCTGTTTATCAATTAGCAGAGTCTTGTCAAGCGGCTATCCACGCCGTGCCACTCGTAATCGTTTTCAATCACAGCAATCGAGACACGGCGTGTGATAGTGTTTGGTAATGACAAAACGCCTCTTGAAATACACTGAGAAAAATAAGGAATTCCATTGCGCTAAAAGAGGCTATCAGAATATTTTGTACAGCATTTTTTGGCAGGTCGGAATGGTCACCAGATCATATAGTTACTTATGTGAGGAAAGCTTCTGATAAATATGAGGCAGGTATTAAATGATCCCATCTCGTCTAGACCCCATGACAGTCATCACAAGAAACTACCATCAGGAACTATTCTGCCAAACTCACAAAAAACACCTGATAAATAGAAGACATCACAAAAAGAATAAAGCAATTAATTCCGACTCCAAGGGTGGACTAAATTAGCCCTTTAACAGAAGACTGTGATAGGATAATGTTTAAATAGGCTATTCAACAATAGAATTTGCTGACAGACAGTTCGTCTGAGGTTATGAACAAATCGTCGCTGCAGCAGCTTCCGCAGATGTTAACCCATACTACGCCCTTCCTCTTCTCTCCTCTCACAAACAGTAATCTCAGACTTGTAGATGGCTATTTAAAGAAGTTTTTTTCAATTTACAATTCTCCTCAGCTATAACCTTCCCCGCTCAAACGGTTGTACAAGGATCACTGAAGGTTCATCATCAAATCGGACTAAACCGAAGAAGATTTCATCCGTCCTACCAATAGATGCTTCAGTAATTCTAGAGCAATCGCAGGAATTTCACTATATGGGGAAGAAGTTTTTCAATTTACAATTCTTCTCCTCAGCTGTAACCTCCATCTCCCAAGGTTCAACATTAAATCGGACTAAACCGAAGAATCTTTCTTACATGATTGAGTGATTATATAGCAATCCGTGGAATGGTGATCCCCATTGTATCTAATATTTATAGATTTCGAAACACTCTCGCACGAATTTATATGGGCCGCATTTGGCAAGTAAAGGTGCTCCCGAGAAGCTAGTTAATCTCATCCAAGCTGAATATAGGGAAGCAAACTGCCGAATCCTCTATGAAAACAAACCGTAGAAATTCTATATGTGAAGGTGTAAGGCAGGGCTGAGTTATATCTCCGTTGCTCTTCAACATTGTTGTGGATATAGTCTTGAGAGAAGCACTTGCAGAAGAACGAGGAATATCGAGGGGGCTTGGCACTCGGCTGGAAGATCCAGACTATGCTGACGACATTTGTCTGATGTCTCAGAATTATGCGGACATGTTAAAAAAAAGTAGACAATGTTTTACAAACCGCAGACAGGCCAGGATTAAGAATAAATACAGGAAAACGAAAGTACTGGACCGCATTAGATTGTAATACGCAAGGTATCCACCGAAGAGGAAGGCCCGCCCACAGTTGGAGGAGACAGATCGACAAAGAAATGTCAAGTCGAGAAAATGATGGAGTGAAATTAAGAATATAGCTATGGATAGATTCAACTGTGGATCATTTGCCGAGGCCTTATGCTTCTTATAGGATCGAAGGAAAGATATATTTATATACCAATACACGTTGATCCTTGCACTTAAGAGGAGATTATTTATTTTTGAATTGAGTTTTTCTCGGATTTATGAACACTTCCATGGCTCCATCTCTACCTCTCTGTCTGACATCTTACTATCGATTTTAAAAGCGTAATTGGACATGGGGCCTAATTGCCGCATCCGTTTCGTATTGTAATCAAAATTTTCGAGAGCATAAAGCGAGTATTTGTGAGACTATTTTCTATGAATAAGGTATGAATCACCTTTGGAAAGATATGCTGAAATTTCATCAATATATTCACATAAATGTTAGAGTTATTAGATCTCACGTAATCGAGTAACGATACGAAACGTATGCGGGAATTAGGCCCCTGTTCTAACCCATGCATCAGTTAAAGAAATGCAACATACAAATATGTATTACCAAAGGTCCAACAAATGTGCTGTCTCGGCATAAGCGGATCAATGTGGACCACACCCACAAAAGCATTTTAAACAATTTTAGATGTCCAACCCATAGAAATACATATGTATATGAAGCGACCCTCACAGCAGTGTGAATTTAAATGATGGGCGAATGGATCGGTAGAGCGAACACAAATCATACCATCAAAAAACAATTGAGGTAACGATAGGGAACTCAATTGACGCAGTACCCCATCGAATACCTGAAACAACAGTAGTTGGCGAGTATGAAACTGACACCATACAAACCATTTTGGATTGATGGACCCTGGCACAGATACCCGCTAAAAAGAAACCGAAACTGACATTTTATTCCGCCTACCAGAACACACAGGTAGAAGTTCGCAAAGAAAGAGTGTGCACGCAAAGAAACAATTCGTTACTCCCAAACGAAAAATTTGATAAACTAATTTCGTTTGTGGTCTGTTTGTCGCAAACGATTTATGTTTTTCCCAAAACCCAAAGACACGTTTATAGCAAACGGCTAGTGTAATTGTCGTCAGTGACTTATATTTATGCCCGTTTATCCCAAACACTGTGAGACGTTTGCAGCAAACGGTTATTGTGTTTGTCACTTGTTTGAATTATCATATTTAATATGTTTTATAAAATTATATTTATAATCAAAAATGTCACAATTTTTAGTAACATGTACCCGGGAGCTCCCCGGCAAGCTCATCTGCTATTAATTGGCTGATATCATCTAATTGAGTTGTAGACTAACTGTAAATGTATGTTAGAACATATTTAGAAATTTAGGAGGCCATTGTATTGTACCAAACTTTTTAGGCAAAAGTAAACTTAATAGGTCAATATAAAAAATTCTGGCCTAAATGCTGATCATTCAAAATGTTGACGTCCGTGAATAGAAAACCAAACTACATCAGAAAATTACATGAAAAACTTCGAGTGAAAAGTCGTGATCATGGTGTCATTATACGCTTGCCTCTTTATAGCTGAAAATTCCATCTGTTTCCAGAAGTATCCGGTTGCATTGTGCCTGATTGAGATGGCGATAGGTTTGACAATAAATTTGTTTCACAAAGAAAAATTACGTTTTCCATAGACGTTTTCATTCAATAGAAATATTTCAACCGTTACGGGAAAAGTAGAGCGTTTGAGACAAACAAACTATGTTAGCGATAAAATACCTGAGTTGGCTCAGCGCTAATAAATGTAAATATTTTCAAAGACAGCCAAATTGATACCAAAGCAATAACGACTATATAGAACAGTAGAATCAAGGACCGTTTTAGATTGTCAAAATGGGATTAGCGCTGAGCATGCCATAATACGCATCCAATGAGTGCACCTTCATCACGGCGTGTTCTACATTATTGTGCATTATTGTGTAACATACGGAATGACATTTATAATTTTTTCGCGAATACCGACGTTTTTGAGACAAATAGACTTACGGTCGATAGTGCCAAATGCTCTTTCAAAGTCACACAAACAAGTATCCTTATAGAGTTTATGTGGTCCATGATCCATGAGGTTCAGCCTGCTCTTGCTGAAATTGGGCAGAACAGAAATTGGTAAGATCCTAGGTATCCTTACATATGACCCATATTGTAAAAGTAAGGGAAATTGAAAAAAGGAAAAAATTTTTCTTATTTATTTTGCCCATTTTGTTTGCGATGTATCAAAAGGGGCGTGGCAATAATGTCCATTTTTTACGGGACTGCAGGCACTATAAAAGCATTACACTGCGCAGAATTTCAAGTATTCGTATAGAATGCAATCAAAGTTATAAGCCGTTAACTTGTTCTGCATAATGGTCCAATTGTAAGGGATGTACCAAAAGGGGCGTGGTAACTTCGTCGATTTTTTTCAGGGCGATAGCGACTACCAAACTAATACTGTGTGTGCAATTGCGGAAGATTCCGATAAGAATCAATATTTCAATAAATGTTGACCCTTTGTGGGGGTTATTTAAAGGAGTGGACCAATGTGGTCCATCTTTGATCTAAGGCTGAGATAGGAATGAATATTAACACATACCAAATTTGAAGTCAACCGGTTACTCTTATAGAAAGTTATCGTGCGCACCGGGCAGACGGACGGACAGGCAGATATTGCTCAAATGACTTAAAATGGCCCAAAACGGATTTCCACCAACTATTTTTGGGGTCTCTTAGGTCACTCCTTCGATCTGCCACACTTTTGGCCCGCTGCAACTGAAATAGTATGTACCTCGTTCACAATAGTGGGTGTAAAAACAGAACAAGACAAGATGAAATTCTCTTACTTCTACCAAAAGGCCATAATTTCTACATTTATCCTTAGTTTTTTTTAGGATGCTAGCTAGCCTTTACAAATTTAAACGAATTATTTTTTGTCTATTCTTATGGTTTTTTTCTTGGCATCAAAAAACTGTTTAAAAAAAACTACTTAGACCTATATAAATCTAAAAACTATCTTATACTTCCAAACACCAAAGGCAACTATTAATAAAAAAATTACCATAACATTTTTTTTGGAAATATATCTCCGTGTTTTAGCGCCATATTTGCAAAAAAAATTATGCACAGCCCTTCGACAAAAATGTTGGAAACTAGTGTTATTTGTCTAGTTCTGTTCTTGCAAAGAGTTCAGTTCTGTTGAGTGCATATATAGTAAAATGTAAAATTTATTTTCATACCAATAATTTTTGCCTTTGAAACGCATGGCAAATGCGACCTGGAGCCAGGAAAGTTAGTATTTTTTCTAAGTGTATGTATGTGCCAACTCTCATCATGTGAAGTGTGGCCTGGCCTATTGATCTTTTGGCATTAACGCGTGTGTATTTGTCCGGGCATTGGATACATGGGGTTGCCTACGGAAAGGGCAGAGATAGTGCTAACTCTCCCGTGGCGTTTATATTGGCATTTTGGTGAAACTATTAATTCCAGCCCATAATTGAATTTCTATTAATTATAACATTTAACGAGATACGGTGATTTGTATCTCGTTAAAGACGACGACGACGACGACGCTGGTTGCTATCTGTCCGTCTGTCTGTCTGTCATATCAACGCTTTCGAACTGAGCCTAATGGCTCTTTACAGGCCTGTGATTAATTACCCAAAATATTGGAATTGAAAATTGAAATTCTCTACAATTGTTACGAATGAATGAACGAGTGCCCCATGAAGCAGAGATTCGAGGAATCACACGCAAACCGACACGTAGGGCGGTATTCAAATTTCATCGATTTTCGATTTTCAACAACAAAATAGAGAAGTGTGAAAATGTGCCACAGAAGACATGACGTCTCATGACCAATACCCGCCCCTCATCCTCAGCAGATACTCGTACCACTGCCCAAAGTGTGATAATTTATCACAGCAAACATGTGCAACCCACAAAAACATTCAGTCTAGGAAATCGTTGTTCACTCGTCTTGGGGTGATAAGAAAACACCAAGTATTGCATCATTAAACCAAAACACTTGACAGTGTTTTATCCTTGGAATCCCTTAACTCCACTTGAGTGAACGACTGACGATCATAAAGGCGTTTGTGTTTGTGGCGTTTTGGTGGTGTCCTTTTTTTTTGAAGAAATCTTAAAAACCAAAAAATTGTGTAACAAAAGTGCACTTGTATCACAACACAGGACAACATTAGAGGCCACATTTATGAGTTGCATATTACACCACCTCTTCTCCGCCTTCACTCTCTCAAGTACCCCTTCTCGTTTGGCCTAAGCTCGGTCTGGAGTTCCTTCTGCACATCGTTTATTGGAACCATTCTGTCTCCAATTACGAAAATGTGGAGAGGGAGGAGGAGGAGTTCAAGTGGTTAAAGTGTTAGTTCTGCTCTAGTCCAGAGCCTTTTTTCTGGATGTAATGTTTACAGTACTTAACAGTCATAAATTACGTAATAGTGAACCCGACCATACCCGATCCCAAACGAATAAAAAGAATAGCTATGAAAGATGATCCTGAATTTGAATTCTACAGAATTTAGTACCTAATTCCAGTGTGGAGTTTTGTTTACATTGCACATTTTCTGGGTTAACTAATTAACCGGAGGATATCATTGAGGGCGCACTTGTTTTGGTTTACGGTTCCATTGAATTGAAATCTATGCCAGAGACTTGCAGGCGCAGGCGCATGCGCAGTTGCAGTGCCCAGTACCCAGACACTTGTAAACGAGTCATATGGTCTCCGGTCACCATCGCTCATTCATTCGTTCTTTTGGAATCTGGTCTTCTGCAGCAGCAGTTGACAGACAAATAGGCATTTCATTTTCCCCCAAATTGTATTCATATTCCAAGGATGCACTTGTCCACATTTCTAAACATACGAGTACTCTCAAAATTCTTCTTAATTGTGTTTAGACAAATGTGCTATTCCCCGAATGTTGGGCAATTTAATGCCACTTTTCATGAATCTAGTAGTTTTCTTTTCTTTCCATTTGTCTGTTTCGTGTTAATGAATACTCGTATAAACAAAGTGAAAGTGTAAAATTATTGTTTTTTAAATGGTCCTTGGTTAGATTCAATAAACAACAATTAAAGTGTATGTAATTTTAGGTCTTGGGGGGAAATTATTATTGATAATTTAGAAGGAAGAGTGTGAGATAAGATATATGAATCATATTTCGTTTAGGGGAATAGCATATTTTGATTACAATTCCTTATAAGGATATGTATTCGAGGAAATGATGGACTTGAACGATTTGAATTCACGGAACTCGTCTTAAAATACAATTAACGAAGAGTAAAATTGATCCTATCCGCATTAGCGACACCCAATAGTGGGCTAATGGAAATTTGCAGACTAATTAGCTCCCAAAGTCCGGATTTTTATTAATCTTTGGATACCTTGAATTAATGTTGGTTAATGACCAAAGAACGTAGTTCTGGGGGATACCTTGAGTATTTGGATATTTTTTGAAGTATAAGTCCGATAGAGCCGCGATACCCTTTAGTTTAGATTTATGAGGGCTAAATATGATAAGAATATTGGCCTGAGATAGAAAAATATTAACACATTCTTACCAATTTGAAGTCAATCGGTTATTCTCCTATCGAAAGTTATCGTGTGCACCAGCCAGACAGACGGACCAAGTTCAAATGACTTAATAAAATGCCCCAAAACGGATTTCCGCCATGAGGTTTTTAGGATACTGCTTCGATGTGTTACACTTTTGGCTCGTAGCAACTGACATATGCCCTCGTTCACAATAGTTAAAACATGATTTCAGGAACAGTATACCTAGTTCCTGGTAGGATGACAGCTTTCAAAAATTGGAACAAACAATTTTTTTTTGCTATTTGTATACCCTCCATCATAGGATAGGAGTATACATATAATAACTTTTGCATTCTATTTGCAACACCTTGAAATATTAATCTGCGACCCCATAAAGTATATATTCTTGATCGTCGTAAAATTCTAAGATATGGTTAAATCAATCTGACTGTCTGCCAGCCACGAATCCACGGGAGATCTACGAATCCTATAGTTCCCATCAATTCACAGGATGGGGTCTGGACAGTGATCCCAGACTGGTCACCAGTCCTAGATTTTCTGGAGTCTAACTGGTAGTATCTTCGGCTATGCAGTCTGACCAGTTATATCCCGTCGAAATTTTGCGCCGCAACTGCTATATATGAAATATTATGTTATGTTAAATTTCATAAATATTCACTGCTCCAATTCAGTTCTATAGTCTGTTGAATTTTTGAGGTCCGGAAATAACTTGCGTGGGGTTACGAGACCAGCGGTCCGATTGGGTCCAAATTTAAAATTTTTCTTAACTATGGCCAAATTTCATGATTCTGCTATTACTCCTTCTATTTTTGTCACATCGATGCATGAAGACAGAGCACTGTGACTTAGGGCAAGAACTCGCCGAAATCCAATAGTGATGTAACGAAAGTGACTTTAGCGAAAGCGAATATTGAAATATATTTCTTGCGAATGCGAAAGCGAATAATAAAATATGCATTTTTGCGAAAGCGAATGCGAATAATAGTTTGACCCTTTAGTACCTACAAATTTAAGGAACCGAATTGATACTTTTCCAGAATATTCAAGTATTAAGAATGTTTTCAATATTTTTACCTCATGTTACTACAAGGACAAACATATTTTTTCAACTGTTTTGAAGAGAAGTGGCAGAGGTTTTCATTGGTATTATTATCTTCAAATTGTGTAAAGGGAATAAGGAGTTTTAACACTTTTAACAAATGGAAGCGAATACTGAAATATATTTTTGCGAAAGCGAATGTGAAAGCGAATAATCCAAAGTTGGTTTTTGCGAATGCGAAAGCGAATGTTAAAATGATGCGAATAATTCGCTTTCGCATATTCGTTACATCCCAAAAGTCCAGAATACCTACTGTCTGCCCGCCAGTCTGTCTGTTGAAATCACCCTAAAGTCCCTAAGAATAGAGCTGGGTTGATCACATTTTTTGAAAATACTTCTTACAGTTGTAATTCGTTTGGGAATGGAAATGGGCCACATCGGTCAATGTTTTGATATAGCTACCCTCTAGAGGTTGCTTCAAAATACGGTTTTTGAGTCATAGATACCACATTTAAAGCAGTTTAGCTGCAGTTTGTACTATATTTTGACAGGAATTCATTACAGCCAAAATTGTACAAATCTGTTCATATTTTGTTATAGTCCCCCTATAGAGGTCGCTCCAAAAATACGCTTATTTAAGCCACAAATACCACATTTTCTAAGCATTTCAACAGAATCTTTGTATATTATTTAGACAAGAAATCATCACCATCATCATCAGCCCAATTTAGGCTTGTCTAAGCAATTTAGCTGAAACATTGCACTTTGTATTCTATTTTCGTAAGAATTCATCTCAATAAAATTTATACAAATCAGTTTATAATTTAAGCCATAAATACCACATTTTTCCGATGACGTGTTTGGCTGTATAATTTGAGGTCTAAAAATTGCAGCGTTCGTTTTTATTTATTAATTGCTTAAACATCAAGTAAGAAAGTTCAGTAGCCTTAACGGACTTAAGAATCCCCTCACCTTCAATCCCAAAAAATATTCGTATTTTTTTGTTATGATTATCAATTTAATTTGCATTTAATAACTTTGAAGCATATACCGGTATTAAACTTATAACTTTTTAATTTTGGTGCAAAATGTTCCATTTGTGTCGGAGGTACCGAAAGGGGCATGCCAAAATCAATTAATTTCTAATCACAACTGAACCTTGCTGATGATTGGGGTAGCACCCATGCATTTGCGATGCAAGGAGCTTAGTTGTATTTCTTTTACATCTTTAAATTTAACAATTCAGTATTTTTTTAATTTTTTATTACGAATAAAATGTTGAGGAAATGGTTTTAGCAGAAGTTGAAGGCTAACAATACGGATAAATGGTCCTCGAGCTATCGCGGTTTATCGCTAGAACTACGGCTAGTTAAAAGAAACTGCCTTTTAGGCTAAGACCTACATTATCTCATATATCCCAGTAGGCTGGGAAACCCTGTGCCGCAAACAAATGTTGACCAGAGCTATTATACTAAGAATATATACTTATATTAAGAATATAAGTAAATATATTCTTAATATACTTATATTAAGAATTTTAGCTATACGTCCGGTACGATTTGGATTTACTTTTTGAATATCGTCATTGCAACATAGCGTGCAGAATTAGAATTCCCAATAAAAAAATATATTTTTCTTATTTCATAATAACATTATTTTGCATTCCAGCTCCTATCTTTGTGTCATAATCGTAACTATTGCATAGCACGTCCGTGATGCGGCCTCATTGTCGCTATGATCGACCAATGTAGGAGGAGTTTAATGGCTTTTAAATGAGACCAGAAATGCGAAAAACGTTTGCCCAATAACCAGACCATAAGTCTAAGGAAAGGCTTAAATATCGATCAAGTGCCATAGGCCTGGGATTAAATTAATGATTTTTAAAAATGTTAAAACCCTTTTTCAAAACACTCCACTGAATAGTTTAATGTTTCTGCTTTCCGTCTCATAGACTCAAAACTGAGTTGTGTACAAAACTCAATTCGTTTTGGCCGAAAATTAGGTCGATTTTTAGGCCGAATTGGCAAAAGAGGCGGATTGGCGGAATATCCGAAATGTGTAAAGTCTATACATGAAACGCCCACTCTCAAAATATTGCCAGCTAATCCTTTCGCTGTGTCGTCTAGGCCGTCGTCTTCCTAAGAAAATGGCAAATGTGACAAACACCCCTTTTTAACCGTTTTTGCAAACGTCAATCGTGAATCGCCAATCGTCGTCTTCAACCCGTACAACTGCAGCGCAAAGTTTATTGTCGGCAATTTGGGTAAGTCATTTTCCGGCATGACTTCTAGAATCCTTTGTTCCTGTTGTGGCAGCACCACCATTTCGCAAAGGGCAGGTAGACAGACCGAGCGATCGACCAAATCTCGTGCAACTTTGTTGGCCAAACAACAACAACGTCACGGCGAGATGGGCGGACAGACGAAGGAAATCGGCGAAATCCGTGCACAAATCTCCTTTTAACACTTTTACAACCCGTGTACAATCCTTTAATGGTTAGGGTAAAGGGTACACCCCTTTTTTCGATCGCAGAACTGTAACTACTCGTTTACTCGTTCACTCAGTCCTTTCACTCCTTTCGCGTCGTGGCGAACGATCTTTCGGTCGCTCGCTTAAACTGGCACCGAACGAGCGTCCAGGTCAAACTCACTCCACCCCTCCATATGTCCTGTTTATCCTGGGAAATGTTGTCGTTTTCTGGTTTAGTGTGTCTGTTGCTAACTCATATCATAAAAATGTTAAACTCGCGGATTAAGTAGACGGATTAGATGACGGCGAGTTTAGTTGTCATTGTCTTATCATTGCGTTAGTTACTGTATTTTATTGTCCTTTCTGGTGGGCGCGTCTATCCTTATATTGTTTGTATACTTTTGCAACTCTCTCTCTATCTCTATCTCATTCGTCGACTGTTTTATGATTAGATGTGACAACTGAGGTCATTCCATCCGACCATTAGACTTAGTCGTATTGATGAATAATGCAATGAAATTTGCACACTTTTCTTGCCGCGGCTAACCTTGACTTTGGCGACATATTTTTTTTTGCTTTTACATTTACTTCGTCTCTTCCTCTGTAGTTTTTGTCAGGATTTTAGAGCATTTTAAGCATTTTCACAGGAATTCTTTTGCAAATATTATTATGCCTTTCAATGTTACGCTACTATTTAATGGCAATTTTTCCCTCTTTGGATTAGGTAAAAATTCTTTAAATTTTTTCTGTTCACAACAAATTTGAATGACATTGACTGGTTTTGGTTGCTCAAAGATAGCAGTAATTAAATATTATTATTACTGCAGTAGTAGAAGTAGTTATTTTTCTTTTTTTGGGAAAAAAGAATGGATTTTCTTGTTGTCTTCTTCTGAAATCTGGATTTGTGTTGTCCTTGACAAGTGAGGACTTGATGGGGTGCTTTTAGTGACATGACTAAATGATAATAATACCTTTTGGAAGGATCTATAGGTATAACAATGTTTTAGTAAACGCTTACACGCTCAAAAATATATATAAGTATTTGTCCCAAACGTACAATGTAGTATTCCTCGGCGGTATTGTGGGGGGGCTCTCGAAATATATCATATTTGACACTAACTATTATTATATTTTTGGGCAGATGTTGTCCTAATATTATATAGATAAGTATAATACATTTTCATACCTTTATATCTGTGGTTTTCTGAAATAACAATATATGTCAGAAATTATCTATTTCGGGATTTTAGAATAAATGTACGAGTATTCATCTGGGCGAATTTTTTCAACACTCACATGGGGCGAAATCGCATTTTTTGATATGTTTGAATTGAGAAAAATATAGCGTTATCCATTTCGAGGTTCCCTACATTAAAAAAAAACACAGAAAATTCAAATTGAATGGGGAATGTTTATTATCATTTGAAAGAACATTCTTTGGCATTTATTTTTTGAAGATTATGTCTATCAAATGTTGGGCGCGGCTACGTCTCAGATGGTCCATCCGTTGAGTCCAATTTTCGAGCATTTCGACTGGTAACGAATGACTGGTAGCGAATGACACGCGTGATGTTTTGCTCCAAGGTCAGAATCGAAGCCTAACGGTGTGATATCGACCGACCCAAAACGTAAAATTATCTGCTCACCGAAGTGTTCTCTCAATAAATCCAATGATTGGTGCGATGTGTGGGATGTGGCGCCGTCTTGTTGAAACCAAATGTCGCCGAGATCACGAGCTTAAATTTCAGGCATCAAATAGTCGGTTATAATGGCACGATAACGGTCGCCATTGACGCGTACGTTCTCACCGGCATCATTTTTGATGCAATATGGACCGATGATTCCACCGGCCCACAAACCACACCAAACCGTTGTTTTTCTGGATGAAGTGGCAGCTCTTGAATCTCTTCAGGTTACTCTTCGTCCCCGAAATTTTGCTTGTTTACATACCCATTGAGCCAGAAATGAACCTCATCGCTGAACAAAATTTGGCTCGAAAACGTCGGATTTTCTTGGAACTTTTCAAGAGCCCATAGAGCGAAGCGATGTCGTTTGGGAAGGTCGGGCGGCTTCAGTTCTGCAACAAGCTGTATTTTGTATGCTTTCAATTTAAGATCTCTCCGAGTTGCTGGGAACGGCGCCGAATCGACTCCCCACGGTTTTCGTGTACACTCTCAGCTACTGCCGCTACATTTTCTTCACTGCGTGCTGGACGTGGTCTATTCGGTCGAATATTATCCAATACTGAATGCTGGGTCTCAAGATGGGTGATGGTGTTGCGAATAGTACGCTCAGTAGGCCGATTATGTTGACCATAAGTTGAGAGAAGTGCACGAAACACATTCCTCACAGAACGTGAATGTTCGTAATAAAGTTGAACGATTTGTAAACGTTGTTCAGGCGTAAGTCTTTCCCTGATGAAATGCCAAACAATACTTAACAAAAATAACATGAGAGCATGACACGACTCACTGTAAAAAAAAAAAAAAATCTGTAAAAAAGGCTATTGAAAAAAGTATCTCTACTTGGATAACCCGTTATATATGGCCCAGAAATTTTTAAAAATTATATATATTTGAGCAATTAAATTTTATTTGATAATAAATAACATTTATTTGGAATGCATATATTAATATATTACAACAAAATACATTTGCAACCTAATCTTCTCAAATAAAAGTATTGTTTAAGAATGTCTCCAAATATATTTTGTTTCAAAAAGTTGCAGATTTTTCGAATTTTATTTTTAATTTTTCATTGATTTTGAGCAATTGAGTAGCAATAACGATCGTTTTAAAGCACTAATTTTTATTTATACCAACTTTTAAAATTTCTTAAAAAATTACTGAGAAACATAAAATTTGTCTTAAAATTAATGATGATTGGAAGAAATGCAGCGTTTGCTTCGCCCCTTTTCCGAAAACTGCAGTTTTCTTTTGAAAATTTCACTTAAAAGGCGTAACAATTTTCTAGCATTTCACTTCGATGTGGTAACATTTTTTTCCAGAAACGAATGGTTGGTATTGATATATTTTCTGAATACTTAAGTGCAAAAAAATATTAGCTTCGTAATTAATAGACCCATTAAAAAAATATTGGGACAAAAACAAAGATTTGTTTAGAACCACATATTCCCAAATATATAATAACGGGTTTTCCAATAGGGATGATATGATTTTGAAGTGTCGTTTCGGCCATTTGTAATATGTCATGATCTGTCATTTGTTTTTCATTGTTTTCAGTAGTGTTCACAATTTCATCATAGAGAGATCTACTCAAGAACAACGTTTACAAATTATTCAGTTTTATTATCAAAATAATCGTTCTCCAATTGCAACTTTTCGTGCGCAAAGTCAATTTTTTAAATCCAATAAATCCAGTCGACCTACGACCTTGACTCCCAAGAGCAATATTTTAGCCCTCGTTAAGAGCTATCTTTTTGCCATTGACCGATTGTGGCTACGTGCCACACAGCAAATGAAACAATTGAATTGTTGCGAGAAAAGTTGGAGATTTCAAGAAATTGTGATATTGAATGGCCACCAAGATTTGACGACATTTACGTACACAGTGGGGTAAAAGGGAAAAATGTGGTACAACAGCCAAATCCAAATGGCAAGACCTAGAATCGTGAAATTTGGTGTGAGAGTAGCTCTTGGGACGAAAACAAGAACAAGGAGCGATTTTTTTTTAAATTTAGGGGCACACTGGGACAGAAAGGTATAGATACGGTACCACCGCCAAATTTAAAGCCTAAAATTAGAATGGTGAAAATTTAAGCGAGGGATGTCTTTATGACGTCGGATCGGGGTATTAATTTTTTTATTGTATTCGTGGTTTTCGGGGCATAGTGGGGCAAAAGTGTGAAATATAGTACAGTGGCTTAAAAATGTCAAACACGGATCAATGGTTCCCGGGTAACTTTTGGAACATAATCTAGAGATTGGAAATTATTTTTAGTAATTCTAACTCTAAGAGGCGCAGTGGGACAAGACGGGTTAATTATGGAGCATGGGGAAAAAAAGGAACAATCTGCCAAATTTGGAACTTAAACATGAGATATGAAGAATTTATATGATTTTAGGAGCACAGTGGTCAAAAATGGTTAAATAGTGGAGTGGAGAAAATATGATTAAATATGTTACAGCCGGGGAAAAAGGTTTAAGTATGCTAGCGTGGAAACACATTTTAAATACGGTACAGTGAGAAAAAAATTTGTTAAATATGGTACTGTGGGTAAAATTTTTGTACAGTGAGATAAAGAGTTGAATGGGGAACCGTTGTGCAAAAAGGGTTAACTGTGGTACAGTGGGGTAAAAATTTGTATATGTATATGGTAAAGTGGGACAAAATGGGTTAAAAATGGTACAGTGGGGCAAAAATGTGTTTACTATGAAACAGTGGGGCAAAAAGGGTTAAATACAGTACAGTGGGGCATAACTGTGTTAAATATTGTACAGTGGAGCAAACGGGGTTAAATATGGCACAGTGGGGCAAAAACTGTTAAATATGGTACAGTGAGACAAAGGGTTTAATGTGACACAGTGGGGCAAAAAGGGTTAACTATGGTACAGGGGGGCACAATTAGTTGAATATGGTAACGTGGGACAAAATGGGTTAAATGTGGTACAGTGGGTCAAAAACTTTAACTATTGAACAGTGGGAAAAAATGTGTTAGCTATGGTACAGTGGGACACAAATGGTTCAATATGGTACAGTACGACAAAAATGGTTACAGTGGGCACAAATAGTAAACTATGGTAACGTGGAACAAAATGGGTTAAGTATGGTACAGTGGGGCAAAAAGCGTTTACTATGGAACAGTGGGGCAAAAATGTGTTAACTATGGTACAGTGGGGCAAAAATGGTTAAATATAGTGGACAAAATATAGTATGACAAAAATGTGTTAAATTTGATTCAGTGGACCCAAAACGGTACAGTGGGTCAAAAAGCGGCAAAAATGGTTAAATATAGTGGACAAAATATAGTAGGACAAAAAGGTCTTAAATTTGATTCAGTGGAACCAAAACGGTACAGTGGGTCAAAAAGCGTACATTTAGTACAGTGGGTAAAAATATGGATTCAGGGAGAGATGGTAAGTTAAATATGAAATAAGAATGTTTTTTTTTTCTTTTAAAAAATTTATGCTTTTACTAGCACTATGGTGCAAAAAGGTTAAAATTATGATGCAGTTGGGGCAAGCACAAATTGTTCAATATGTTACAGAGGGGAGAAAATGTGTTAAATATGGTTTAGTGGAGCAAAAAGGGTTAAATATGGTACGGTGAAGCAAAAAAGTTAAATACGGTTACATGTGGTATGTGGGGAAAAAATAGTCCCAGATATGTATTACAATTCGCACTATAGAAGCACAATAAAACGTGTTTAATTTGGAACAGTGGTGCAAAAGGTGTTGAATGTGGTCCCTGAGTGCAAAGGTAGCTCTTAAAGCATAAACCAAAGCTAAGAAATTGTTTTTTCCAAATAGGTTCTTCTACTTAAACCGTGGGGAAAACAAGTTAAATAAATGGCACAGATAGGGGACAAAAATGTTGAAATACGGTCTAAGCTTGCGAATTTGGGTCGTGAAATATCAATTATCATTTTAAAGTATTGTACAATCGTGCAAAATTGGTTAATTATGACACACAATGCGGTACAATGGAGCGATTCACTTTAAATTTTTAAATTCGTACCTTTATAGACACAGTGGGACAAACATGGTTTTATATTGTACCAGGGTGTGAATGACGCTATTGGAACATAAACTAGGGGAAAGTTGCTAACCTATGAACCAACAAAATAGTTTTTCAACGTTCAGAGGTACAGTGAGAAAAGGGATAAATATTGTACCATGATGTCAGGTAACTCCTGGAACACAAATGAAACGAGGGTTCGTATTTTATATATAAAAGTTATCAAATCTTCTTCATTTTGCACCATATGTAATAATCGTGTTATTTTGAAAGAACGAGGTATAACTATTTTATTACAGGGCTGCGAAGCGCACCGGGTTAAAGCTAGTAAAATATATTTGGAGATATTGCTAAGCAATATTTTTTTGCTTCGCCGTTTTAAAAAACTTTGAATTCTATAATACATAATAGAGGCAAAGGTGGCCTAGAGCCAGGAGAATATCCTAGTGACAAATCAATAATTTTGTTTGTATTTAAAGACATATTTTATTTGTGAAAATTGGATCGCAAATATATTTTGTTTTAAAATACATACTAACATATGCGCTCCAAATAAATTTGATTGATTTTCAAATAAAATGTATTTGTTCACAAATGTATAATATTCAAAAATGTTTGTTTCAATTCAATCAATTTTATTCCAATTTTATTCCTATTAAAAATGGTGATTTTTCTCGGAGAATAAATCAAAAGCTCACGACTTGTTCAAAAAATGGTTAATTATAGAGAGAATTCCAAAAATTCATTTCAATATGCATAAACCCCCGCAAAAGGTAGAAAAACCTAAGACAAGTCCAAAGGAAAGTTTTTTTTACTGTTGCCCAGATGTGAGGCTGGCCAAATGAAGCTGGATATGTAAGTATGTGACATGTGTCGTGTGTCTCCTTCGGCTAATCGATGGAAATAGTAAATCCTTTTGTCACATGTTGCCCAGTTGGAACAAACCGACCGACCGACCGACCGAAGACAACCTGAACAAATCATGTGCCAAACAAACAAAACAACGACATCAGATACTATGTACTTACTATGTGTTTCCCCAGCTCCCTCTAAGACGTCACCGAATGGCCAAATAGTCGGCAGAGAGTTACTTTAACTTTAACTTGTTGTTTGTTTTCTTAAGTCATGTGACATGTAATTATTACTACTCTTTCATTTGCTCAGCAATCGGATGGACAGACGGACAGACAGATTGAAGAACGGACGGACGGACGGAAAGAATGAATGAATGCGTGAGTGAGTGAGCGAATGGTTGGTTGGGATAAAAGACTTTTGAGCCGACGTTTGTCGCTTGTTAATCAGATATTGTACGCGCATGGCATCTGGACAGAGTCGATGCCGCCGCCTGCGCGTTCAAATACTCGTTAATCGGTTATGTTTGTTATGTCAACATCGAATAATCATCGTCAACATTTACATCTATGACAACAACACCAACAGCAACAACACCAACAACAACATCGGCAAATACAAATAACTGAGGACTTTTTGTAATTTCCAGGATGCGGCACTTTTTTTCTCTGCGCCTTCCTCTGCCAGTTTTTGCCATTTGGTTGTGTTTTTTCGGAATCTGTTTAATTATTTGGTGACTTAAGCTAAACATTAACTCTTGACGTAAAAACCCAAAACATCAGTCGTGCGCTCTCTCCCTCTCTCTTTCTCTCCATTTAAGCGATCTAAGCCTAATCGGGGGGACCAAGCCAAGCGAGAGTTATTTTAACAAATTTACGAAAATTAAATGAGCAAACAAATCTGGTAGTCGGGAAGATTAAATCAAGCACGCACCGAGAAGTCAATTAACAAATCCTGGAAAATCTAGGATTTTTCTCAAAAGTCGCCGTAAACGGGAAGTACGTTTCTTGAGACACTCACCACACTGTGTTTGTGCTACGAAATCCGTGGGAATTTTCTTTGTCTATATTTAAAAATGCATTAACTATTTCCGGTACTAAATGAAAATTAGGCAAATCAAATATTTCTCGAATGTTTTGGATTTATTTAACGAGGATCAAAAAGTCATGTGTGTATATTTAATGAAGCAAAGAGATTTTGTCATGGGATAATAAAAGGATTTAAAGGATTGTCAATTACATGTACCTAATTGGATGCAAATTTATGGAGAGTTGGTCGTTAAAGTGTTTTTCAAAATTTTAGTTTATTATTATGTTTGCTTGCTTTTATTCGGTCTGCAAATCATTGTGATTCTAACTAGGATATTCTCCCGGCTTCAAGACCATTTTGTTTCTATATTACTATAGACACAAGTATTTTATACATGGCGGTGTATAAATATGTATTAAAAATTGGCAGCACACATACTGGATCATGATTTCTGAGCCGTGACACTCGTTATCAACAGTTCTGCTGCAATTGTATGGGAGATACAATACAGGGTTGCCCATATTCGACGGACCCATGTTTTTGTTGGGCCCATTCCAATCGACGAGGCTTGTCCGCAGGCAACAATCTTTGCGTCAATTGAATTTTGTACGGGAACAAATGCAAATCAACGCGAATAATCCGTTGTAAAGTGGACCGAGCCATGCCCAACTGCTGAGAACGGCGTTTTTGGGATGTTCTTGGGGACCTCTCAACACTGGTTCGTACGGCAGCGATATTCTCGGCCGATCGCCTTGGTCGACTTTTATTTGGCCTCTTCGGATTAGAAAGAGCCTCACCAGTCGAAAATTTTTCGTATAAACGCTTAATGGTGTTCTTAGAAGGCGCACTTCTCACATTTTTTAATATTTTAAAAGCACGTTGACTTGACTTCTTCTGTTGAATGTAAATTTCAACTATTTCAGAGCGCTCGCGTGGCGTGTATTGTTCCATGGTAAAAATCTGCTTGGACTGACGCTTCAAACGCGGTATGTCATTAAGCGATCTGACATCTCTGTCAAAAGTTATGGCGTTGCCAGATGGGTCCGTCGAATATGGACAACCCTGTATATGGTTGACTTCAACACGCAAGCGAATGAGAAATCTTTGTGAAACCACACTTCTCCAAAATCTTCCAAAAACAATTGTTAACCAAAGTTAATAGTTTATTTTCAAAACACTCAATCAAGATAGATTCCCAATTTGGAAAAGAGATCGAACTAACCTCGTATACGAGGTTAGTCGAAATATTGAGTAAATACAATTTTGATATTAAAAAAATAAAATATCTTTTAATCACGAACCTAGAGCCAAACAATAAGGAAAGAAGACTAAATCAATAATATAAAAAAATAATTTCTTTTCTAATAACTACAGTTTGATATAGAATGAGCAAAGTGTTTCCAGCGTTTCAAGCATTTCTTAGACAAAGTACCAAATTCCATATTACTCGTATATTTCTCTGAAAGTAAAGGTATACTTCAGTCGATTTGCTCGACTGAAATGTTCTTATAAAACATTGTGGTGCATAAATATTACGAAAAAGTGGTTCCCTGCAAGGGAACGCGTGCTGATCCACAGCTGCCATTGCTCCATTGTACACGAGACATTGTGTTTCTAAAGAGAAACAAGTTGTATACAAATAATAGCAGCATCGGCACAACATTATTTATAAAAAGAAAAATGGCAACATTAGATGGCACAGATCCCTCAATGAAAGGCTTTTTGAGCAACAGCCTCTTGCCAAATATAACAAAACGACACAGTGTGAGATGTTTATATGGCAATTACACAAAGATTAGATGGACATATGGTCACAATTTAGGCACACTCGTTGTCGGTCAATGTTTGTAGCTGCAAATTGAAATATAGACAGCTCTTGGATTTTATAATAACCCGCAGAATTATGTTACCAGATACAAAGTCAATCACCTGCTCCTTGAGCAAATGGTCAAGAAATTGCTTTAAATATGCGAAAAAAAATTAAATTAAGAAAAATGCCTCAACGTGTTCACCGGCATACTTTTGGCACAGGGATGTGAGATGTCGTCTGTCTCACGACATTGTTCCTTTGGTATAGAACATAACGGTGATCCAAGTAGAGATACTTTTTTCAATAGCCTTTTTTTGACAGATCACTTGTGAGTCGTGTCATGCTGTCATGTTATTTTTGTTAAGTATTGTTTGGAATTTCATCATGGAAAGACTTACGCCTGAACAACGTTTTCGCGTGTCATTCGCCAGTTACCAGTCGAAATGCTCGATTGAGTCATCGAAAATTGGACTCAACGGATGGACCATGTGAGACGTAGCCGCGGCCAACATTTGATAGATATAATCTTTAAAAAATAAATGCCAAAGAGTGTTCTTCCAAATGATAATAAACATTCCCCATTCAATTTAAATTTTCTGTGTTTTTTTTCTTTAAAAAAGTAGGGAACCTCGAAATGGATCACCCTATATATAGTAAAATGATTAGACATTATTAATTTAACAAAACATTTTCGGATTTCTTTCATAAATTAAAAAAAATTGCTGTTTTGTATTATATTTAATTTAAATCCTTTAAAAAAAATGCTAAAATCATGGCGGGAAAAAAGATTGGTTTGTAACCTCACGTTAGTGGAGAAGGGTATATATCATGCTACGAGACAATAGTGTAACACCATTGAGTGTCCTAAGATACTAAGTACGAGGGCGCCCAAAATTAGCCGATATGGCGTAAAGATGACGGCAGTAGTTTTATGAAAGTAGCAACATTATAAAAACATATGTTAGCCATCAAAAATAAACGATCTCAGTGAATTTGTAAACCTGGAAAATATTAATCACCGTTATATAATTCTATACTTTTATTTGAAAGAAAAAACGGGGCCGTACGTGCTGTCAAAACGAACACCGTAGTGATCGACCAATTCAGGTGTTCACGCCAGAAACGTTTAAGAAAATCCATAAAATGATATTGGATGACTGTCGGCTGAATGTGCGTGAGGCATTTCAAAATGTGAAAGCTGTGTGCAAGATGGGTGCCGCGTTTGCTCACAATGTAACAAAAACAGCGTCGTGAAGATGTCTCAAAAGAGTATTTGGCGATGTTTCAACGCAGTAAAGCCAAATTTTTGCATTGATTCAGATCCGAGACAAAGGAACTGTCAAAACAGTAGACCGGAATGGGAGAAACGAGACCCCAGAATGCAAGGACCGCCCTATCGGAGGGAAAGGTAATGGCGTCTGTTTTTTTTGGGATGCGCGTGGGATAACTTATATTGATTGTCTTCAGAAAGGAAAAACAAGGAACGGCGAGTACTAAGTTAACTTATTGCAGCGCTTGGAATTATGGAAAAATTGACGTTTTTGGCGAAATTCTAATCAATTAAAATTGGAATTGCGTCGTCACGCGCCATATTCCCCAGATTTAGCTCTGTGGAATAATTTTATATTTTCAAACTTGAAAAAATGCCTCGGTGGTAATAGTTTTGCCAGCAATAAAGAGGTGGAGTTCGCGGTTGATGGCTACTTATAGATCTAGACAGTTATTCGTATAATCAAGGTATCGAAGCTACACTATGCAACAATATTTTTGTCGAAGGACTGATTTTCTGGTGTATATGGTGTCCTAAGCACGAAAAAACATCAAAAAACTTGTTCTTGGAAGGTTCCTTTAGTATTTGGATCATATGAAGTATAAGCTCGATAAAACCGGGAAACACTTTAAATTAAAGGAAATTATGAGAACTACAAATGTTAAAAACTGACACATTCACGTATAAAAAGAAGCTTAGTAACTGTCACTAAAACAATAAGAAAAAATTTATTATTTTTGTAAAAAAAACAATCGATTTGTAGGCGCGAAAAAAGCTGTAGAAAATAGAAAGAATCTCAAAAATTTAGTTTGTTCTAGTTTTAGAAAGCTAGCATTCTAACGAAGGGAACAATGCCTATTTTCAAAAAGTCTATGGATATATGTATATTAGGCCGGGTCGATTTGCGGGGAGGCAAAAAAGTCGCCATTGCTCAGTGAAAATCGTATTCTAGGGATCAAAATAAGAAACTTTGCCGAAGGAACCATACCTCTAAAACGAATTCTGATGTCCCGGAATTTGGGTCGAACTTTTGGGTAGGGGCAAATTTTGAAAAATCCCACTTTGACCCATTTAGAGTGCTCCAATCGAGTCCAATTGTATGACCGACCCCCACTAACTTTGGAGGCCCGACCCATGCCAGTGGCACACCCCCTGGAACCCCCTGGGGGTTCCATACATTTGGACTCGATTGGAGCACTCTAAATGGGTCAACGTGGGATTTTTTCCGGGACATCAGAATTCGTTTTAGAGGTATGGTTCCTTCGGCAAAGTTTCTTATTTTGATACCTAGAATACGATTTTCACTGAGCAATGGGCGATTTTTAAATCGACCCGTCCTACCATGGGTACTATAAAAACATTAGGCTGTACAATTTTATCAAAATTTCACAAAAATCAGTGACATGAGCCAAAAATACTGTGATCACTTAATATGGAAATGCACTAATCAATATTTCACAAAATTTTTATCCTTCGTGGGGGAAAAGGAGTGGACCAACATAGTCCATCATTGACCTTAGCCTGATATGCATAGAAAAAATATTGACACATACCAAATTTTAAGTAAATCGGTTAATCCTGTCCAGACAGAGAGACGGACATTGTTAATGACAGAAAATGGCCCAAAACTGATTCCGCCAAATATTCTTGGGGTCTCTTGGGTCACTCCATCGATGTGTTACACTTTCGGCCCGCGGCATGTGATATATATCCTTGTTTACAATAGTGGGGGTATACAAATTCACTAATTTCTATCAAAGAAGCTACAATTTCTGCATTTATCCATAGATTTTCTTCTCATATGCATTGTTTTCTTCGTTAGGATGTTTTAGCTTTCGAAAAATGGAACATATTAATTTTTTGCGACTTGTTTTCAATTTCTTAAGGTATTTTTTCGTGACAACAAAAAATTTTTTTTTTTGAAAAAAATAAAAATTTTTCTTATAATTTTAACGACAGTTACTAATCTTCTGTTTCAACGTGGAAGTGTCATTATTAAAATAAGTAGGAATTGTAATTCTTAATTTTTCTAAATTTGTTGCCGCAAAATCGGACTAGTCGTTCTCGAGTTACGTCAAACCAATGACCCCCAAATGTGGAAAATTCCCCTATATAATACTAACTAACTTTAAATCGATATATCTCTATTCCTAGACGTGCCCCAGCGAAAAGAGTGTCTTCCCCCATTAAAATTTGGTATGTGATAACATTTTATTTCATCTCCGGCTAAGTTCGAATAGGTAAAGAATATTAATGGAAATTTATAAATTTGTAATTCCAATTAATTGCTTTTAATTAAAAATATCTGTTCTACATTCTTGCCGAGTTTTTAGACTTAAGACTCCCGTCCACTTCCACTTCCACTCCACAATCCTGCTTTCTCATATTCCTTTGTTCTTTCAAGGGCATATATCGATAAAATCTCCCGCTTCACGGTTTTTTTATTTAAATATTATTTTTCTTTTTTTTATGTTTTTGGGCATCTATAGGAAATTGTGAACAAGAATTAAACTGAAATCACAGTACTTTTATCAATCAACTTCAACCATTTTTCTCGGGGTGGTAGCGACTAATATACTAATACTATGTATAGAATTGATTCGAATATTTCACTAAATTTTAACCCTTTGTGTGGGAGGTACTAGAAGGAGTAAACAAATATTACCGCCTACCAAATTTGAAGTCAATCGGACAGACAGACAGACGGACGGACATTTCTCATTCGACTTAAAATGACCCAAAACGGATATCCGCCGAACATACTTAGGGTCTTAGATCACTCCTTCGAAGTGTTACACTTTTCCTCCTTCGATGTGTTACACTTTTGGCTCGTAGCAAGTGATATATACTCTCCTCTCTAAGGTGAGGGGATCCTCCTCTCTAAGGTGAGGGGTCCTGTAATCATGAACCAAAAATATTTTCAAAAAGGTAGTGTCCGTAAATTTGCTGTAACTGTTTACAAAGCGCGATCTACCTAAATGTTTTTTTCTGATTCCGGTGAACGTCGGAATAGAACGCATTCTAAATATAAATTATTTTAAATCAATGCTCCAGAAAGTCCAGACAACAAGTACTCCTGATGAAGTTGGAATAAAGCCAACGTCATGTTGACTGAAATGATCTAACCAAACAGCCCAGTCTAAACAGAAATTAGAAATTACGGCACTGTCATAGAAACAAATAAAATCATTAACATTTTTCTAGTCATGTGCAATGATTTTTGAATATAGTTTTCTAAATAATCGACCTTTTATTTAATATTATTTTTATCCCCTCACCTTAGAGAGGAGGGTATATATCATTTGCTATGAGCCAAAAGTGTAACACATCGAATGAGTGACCTAAGACACTAAGTATGTTCGGCGGATATCCGTTTTGGGTCATTTTAAGTCGAATGAGAAATGTCCGTCCGTCTGTCTCTCTGCTGGCTGATGCGCACGATAACTCTCGAAAGGAGTAACCGATTGACTTCTAATTTGGTATGTGGTAATATTTTCTTCTATCTCCGGCTATGTTCGAAGATGCACCATTTTGCTCCACTCCTTCTAGTACCTCCCCCACAAAGGGTTAACATTTAGTGAAATATTGATTATATAATAACTTCTATACTACTTATATGAATCCTCTGATATTCTACACATAGTATTAGTTTATAAGTCACTATTACCTCGAGAAAAATGGGCGAAGTTGCCACGCCCCCTTTGGTACCTCCCACACAAATGGACAATTTTGATCCAAAAGTTAATAGCTTAAAACTTTATTACCAGTGCATACAATGACTTGACAATTTATGTACAGTGTAATTGCTTAAATGGGCGTTACTGGCACGGTCCTTTTGGTACCTCCCACACAAATGGACATTTGTGTACCAAAAGTTAACAGTTTTTACTTTAATACCAGGGCATACAAATACTTGAAATTTCGTACAGTGCAATGCTTTTATAGTACCTAGAGTCTGGGCGTTATTGGCACGCCCCTTTTGGTACCTCTCACACAAATGGACCTTTTTGTACCAAAAGTAAACATCTTTTAACTTTATAAAGTTATCATATTCAATTTAAATTGATAATAATTTAATTAAAACAAAAAAATAAATAAATTCATTAGTATTTTTTGGGACTCAAGGGGGGGATTCATAAGTCGGTTTACCCGACTGGACTTTCTTACTTCTTTTTTTTAATTGACAAGCTCGACTTCAGGTGTTGTAATTGTTTATTTATTGTTATCCAATATTTCGTTCTGCTTTGGATTGACTTTTGAAAAGTATTATTAACTGTTAAAAATAAGTTCTGAAACATTTTTTCGTACAAATTTTAAGTTTTTTTCTGTATATTAATATTTATTAATATTTAGTACATATCTTCTTTGAACTAGATGCTAGTAAACTGCCTTTTGCCTTTTCGATTTCTAACAAACAGGAACTCTCATTCCTCTACTGAGGAAGCAAGAAGGCGTGATGCCATAAAAATATCAACTTATTTGCCTTCCTTATACAGCCTTATTAAACTAATTTCCACGTAAAAATGCTGCGTTTACCTTACCTTTTTAGATTTCGCTCAAGGATGTTCTTTTTTCCACCAAAAGTAAAACGGTCTTTTTATGACCTTTTTTCCCAAAAAAGAAAAACGAGAACACAGAAAAAATAGTGTACTCGTATATGGAAGTAGAGCATAAAAAATAGAACATTCAGAGCATTGACTGCTGTTTTTAGGTGCAGTGGCTGCAGTGTTGTTGTTGTTGCTCTCGCTTAATATGTGTGGAAAGGACAAGAAGGCAGGACACAAAATGACCACCAATAAAAAAATTAGTCCTTAAAACAATTTATTTTTTTTACTACCAGAAGAAGAATGGCAGAGCCCTAAATAGTTTATGACGACCAACGCGAATGACCTCTCACAACGATGATGATGATGATGACGAGGACGACAACTACAACGGACGGACGAACGAGGCCAGTTCGCAGAACTTGCCTTAGATTTTTAACAAAATCTAGAACATTTTTTAAAAACATCATAAAAATCTCCATATACCCGTGTGTATGTTGTTGTTGCTGTCGCGCCGCCGTCTTCAGTATTAGTGTTGTTGTTTCTTCCAGTTATCCTGTTTGGTTTATGGCCGGAGCTGAAGAAAAAACCATAGTTCTGTCCGTCCATCGTAATTTTTTATGCTCTACTATTCTGGTTTAGTTTCGCCGGTCATTGTAATTCTATTCTAGTTTTTTTGTGACACACTAATTTCGGGAAATGTCTAAAAATTGTCACGATATTCCGGGGAAATTTGTAGCGTGAAAAAATTATCATATTTTAAGGATGTTTTTTGTAATATCCTTAGAATATTTATCTTACCTCAAGGTTCCTCGAGCGGAAAAAGTGAAATTGGTGAAATTGTCTCGTACTCGTAGGTAAAATGTAATTTTTCCCGATAATTAGAGGAAATAATGAAATGAAAACGACTTTTCGACTTAAATGCGAAAAAGTCAATACTACTGCTGCTGCGGAAACTTCCAGCTAAAGATTAGAGTGAAATAGCACTTTCAATTTCATGCAGAATTTGTTACAGTCTCACAGGGAAAGGAATGAAAGGATTTAACAATAGACAGAACAATACTCTGAGCATTTCCGGAATTTGAAAAAAATCGGAGATGACTTACATTTGCGGAAGATGAAAAATATATTTAAAAAGCAATAGCGAGTTTAATAACTAATGACCATAACATTATGATGAACTATGTTTTAGTTCCATTAACCACTATATTTTGGTGATTTGATATGGCTATCTTATTTTAAAACTAATCAATATTTGATGATAAAATAAAAAAAAATACAAATATCGATGTTCTAAATGCTTTTCTACAGGGTGGCTCAAAATGACGGTAGGGGTTTGAATTCATTATAATTTTTTTAAGGCATAATTATAAAATTCTTTTAGATGCAGTGCAAATGGAAAATATTTTTAATTTAATTATGAAAAATTATATGTTTCATGTAAGTGGTGGCCGTTTTCTGCTTCGCATATTCGTGCTCCTTCGATTGTGTAATCTTCCATTTTTATTCACTTATTTATTTTGAGCCACCTGTATATACATATGTAACTTGTGAACGGTTTTATTCATTAAAAAAACAAAAACTCGAATATTAAAATCTCTGCAATTTTTTCTAACACTATTTTTTTATGCGTTATGTACCGTTCGAAAATACATATATGCAAATTTAGAAAAACCTAGAAAAATATTTTATTAGATATTATAGTATTTATTAAATAAATAAAATCATACAATATTGAAAAGGCTTCACCGTTTTTAAAAAACTTTGCATTCTATAATACAGATTAAAGGAAAAGATGGTCTAGATCCAGGAGAATATCCTAGTGACAAATCTGCAAAAAATTACGTTTCAACGATTTATCGTAAATTTACATTTGCTTTAGGCACAATAAGCCACATCCAAAAAAAAATCGATGGATGCAGTAATACAGCGTTTCTCGAATGATAGGCTTTCTTTTCGCTAGTCCAGCACCCAGGAAAATAATTGGTTGCAATTCGATTGTCTACACCGTGTGTCGGTTGTATTTATATAAAAATAGTTGAAACAACAACAATAACATGGGAACGATCAAATAAAAATGCTTGCAACTAAATCGATGGTTGTATCAATCGAATTAAGATTGTTTTTCATTGACACTTTAGTTGTGGTAACCAATTTTAAACTTTCATTGTAGTACCATATCATCAAATAAAAATGCTTGCAACTAAATCGATGGTTGTATCAATCGAATTAAGATTGTTTTTCATTGACACTTTAGTTGTGGTAACCAATTTTAAACTTTCGTTGTAGTACCATATGATCGATTTTTGCTTGTGACAACCAATGTTTTATTCTTGACAACAGAAATTGTATCAATAGACCAAAGATTACAATTGCAACGAATAATTGGTTACTACAACAGAAAAAATATTAGTAAATAATCGTTTATTGGTTATCCTAATCATTTCTCAAATTCAGAATAATTAAATGTATTTTGGGGAATACAACCGAAAGATTGGTTGCTTTTCTTTTGCTGATACATGACAAACAAAAAATAAAATTACTCGACATAAATAAATATTCAACATTTTGTTCAAGAGTCAAAAATAATCTCGTATGGATAATAATGTGTTGAATAAAAAATGAAAGCAACAAGCTTGAAATTGAACGCACGGGGTTAAGCGATGTTTGCATAAAAGTTTTGTGTTTTTTTTCGTGTAATAAAATTTGTGTCAAATATTTCCAGATCTCAAAATAGTGATGAATTTGTAATATGGGACTTTTAATTTTGTTATGAATTGTTTGGCTTTTTGTTCAATAAATAAAACAAAAATTAATGAAAACCGTTTTTACATAATTAATTGTCGGTAGTATGTATATGACTGACAAATTGTCAAAACAACCAATTTTTTAAAAGAGTTGGTTGTGGCAACATACAACAGATAATTTTAGCCACCATTTTCGTAGTTGACGCAACCAAATATGATTGTTGTCAACATGGAAGCAGAAGCATACCAAAATAATGGTTGTCCTGATGGAATCGCATGATAGTAGACAGAACTACCAAAATTCGGTTGGCAAATAATTCAGTAGAGGCAACCAACTGTATTCTGTGTGAGGGGATTTCCTGAGAGTTGTAAATTATTCTATGGCCAAGTCCCAGATACAGTCCACCAACCAAACATTTTTGAAACTGGTCCAGCTTTATGTGCACTGGTATATTAACCTTATCAGATATGAAATTGGGTATGATTTGGCCGTTTTGTATGGAAGGTACAAAAAGGGGCGTGGCAATAACGCTCATTTTTCACCGGACTGTAGGCACTATATAAGCATTACACTCTACACAATTTCAAGTATTTTTATACACCGGTATTAATGTTATAAGCTGTTAACTTTTGGTGCAAAATGGTGCATTTGTGTGGGAGGTACCAAAAGGGGCGTGGCAACATAATAGCGACTAATAAACTAATGATATGTGTGGAATTTCAGAAGATTCGAATAAGTAGTATAGCATTTATTAGAGAATCAACATTTCACAACATTTTAACCCTTTGTGGGGAGGTACTAGAAGGAGTGGACCAATATGACCCATTTTCGAACCCTGAGATAGAAAATAATATTACCACATACCAAATTTGAAGTTAATCGGTTACTCCCTTCGAGAGTTATCGTGCGCACCAGCCAGCAGAGAGACAGACGGACGGACGGACATTGCTCATTCGACTTAAAATGGATTTCCGCCGAACATACTTAGGGTCTTAGGTCACTCTTTCGATGTGTTACACTTTTTGTCCGTAATAAATGATATATACCCTCGTCACACTAAAGTGAGGGTATCAATATATGCTCCTATAAAAATATATGCTACCAAAGCGTTCACGGCTTTTTATAAAAACGAAGTTATTTTATAAATCACTTGTATTCACCTCTATTTTTATACCCTCCACCATAGGATGGGGGGATATTCATTTTGTCACTCCGTTTGTAACACCTCTAAATATTGATCTGAGACCCCATAAAGTATATATATTCTTAATCGTCGTAAAATTCTAAGACGATTTAGCCGTGTCCGTCTGTCCGTCCGTCCGCTCTCCGTCCGTTCGTCCGTCTGTGGTAATCACGCTACAGTCCGCAATGATAGAGCAAGGTTGATCAAATTTGGTACAAATACTTCTTATAGTTGCAGGTTGTTTGGGATTGCAAATGGGCCATATCGGTCCATATTTAGATATAGCTCCCATATATATCATCTAACTTGTTGTGATTCCTACTGTTCCCATCTACTATATTTTTGGTGTTTTCGGTGTTATTTTCTTTGGTTTAGGTTTGAGTTATTTTGTGAGGTTACATGCTATCCATGGTGGAGGGTATATAAGATTCGGCATGGCCGAACTTAACGCTTTTACTTGTTGGTATTAGATTTTGTGTGCTTTATTATGCAAAATTTTTTAAAAATTGCGAAAACAAACTTCAACTGTCAAAGTTACTAACACTTTTTGTACCGTGCGTCACAAAACTTTGTGACTAATTATTTCGTAACCAATAACTGTTAAACAAGTATTTTTATGCCTTTCGAAAGTACACTTTTTTTTTTTTTCAATTCTTATAAACTTTATTATATTCAATGCTTTATACTAATTACATAGTTAAATATGAATAAAAAATGTATTAGAACTAGCATTCAATTTACAAAATTAAAGCCTCAGCGTCTTATAGACATTGTAAATCCCACTAAACGCTATGTATAAGTTAAAATTATCTCTTCTGAAAGATCAAAAAAATTACTAAATATTTATACGAAAATGCGTACGAATGTAGCGTTGTTCACGCAGGATTTGCCCATATATTATTTTATTACACTACTTACGAGTACATTGGAATTAAATCGAGGTCATTTCTATGTGAGAATGTTTGCTTAGCAGTTCGTTGTAAAGCTTTAATGGAGCCGCAGAAACAATAAATTAAATAAAAGGATATAGCAAAATGAACTCATCGAACGAAAGTTTTGCAAGCTTTTGAAATCTAAAATGTATATATTAAAGTAATGGTCCTGAAATTTTGCCTGCAATATTTTTAGACGAGTAAATTTAAAAATAAATATATCGAAACAATCGGATATGGTTAGGTTAGGACATGTTAAAAGAGAGGAGATGTTTTCAACGTATCTTTATTTTTATCAGATTCTCTGAGGTGAGTCAAATCTGGTAAGAGTCGGATCCGAAATATCGGAATCTTTTATGTAAGAATGCTGGCTGGTATTGGCAAAGAAAATTTTACATCCTTTCGGTGAATTCCCTACATGCCCTGCATTCGTCGTTATCTGCTTATTATATGCGGTATAGATGTGCTTGTAAGCTTGAGTGTCCTGTTAGAACACTCATCATCTAACTAGTCTCGATTTTGCTTATGGTAATATCGTTTGTGCAAAAAAATGTAAAATGTTTTCTACATTTTACACTGAACCCGCATTTTTTAGTTCGTTTGTAAAAATGGTGCAGCCGTATGAAGGGGTTTTCGTTTGTAAAATTATTACACTCCGCAAATGTGAAAATATCGCTTTTTCCACACTCAGCCCAGTGTTGCACCATCAAAAATCAGACTTCAGAACCAAACATAAATGAAAGCGTACATTCGTAAAAAATTCTCAAAAAGTGCCCATCTAGTTTTACCCTCTACTTTGCATTCATTCGTGTAGTAGCGAATTCCCACGTACATAAGCCGTAGTTTCCCCTCAACCAGGAAATTCCTTGTTATCTTCCCTTATTGAAGATAAGGATCTTCCTATATCTGTAGGCTGCATCATGTGTATGTATGTATATATATTTAATAAAAATAGAATCTCAATATGACCGCAAATAAATCTTAAATATCTAAAAATAGAATCGAATAAAATAACATCGCAAAAAAAACATTTATAATTATAATTCCATATTTAAATGGACAACTTTTTGGCTAACATTTGGTGTATTTCTCTTTTTCCGCCTAAAATCCAAATAAATGCTACATTTAAAAACTTAATTTTAGACCCAGTAATAAATAGTAATATTAAATTTGTTTATGGAATTCAAGTTAATTTGTTTTTTTTTTCATTTGTTGATGTCATTTTCCATAAATATAAAGCTTTTTTAATTTCTAAATTATTGAATTTATTTGTTATTATTAAATTTAATTTCAGATATTGCTCACAAAATTCATTGGAATTTTGCGTGAAACACAAAATTCTCTTAAATAATAGAGAATTTTCAATTCATTGCTAACGTCTCGAACATGAACTTCAGCATGAAGAAAGGTAAGTTAAATTTTTAGTTTAATATAATTTTTAAGTAATATTTTTGTATGTTGTAATCGTGTAGTTTCAATATTACATTTCGACTTTTATTATAGTTTTTTTTAAGACAAATTAAAAATAATGTTATATAATTGACAAAATTTGTTAATATTTATATTTATTATAACTAGGATATGCTTTAAAAGAAGGTCATTTAAATAATGATTGATTGGCAGGCGATTGACTTGAAATTACGCTTACTTGAAAAAGAATTCCTATATGTAAATTTGGAATAATGACATGTGGACCGCAGGACCGCAGGCCAAAAAATAACAATACTGCATCCGAAGAGTTGACTAACCACCAATCATGCATTGGTTAATGTTGGATTTCAAGGTCGTTTTCTTTTTCACTTGACTATTCAAAAATACTTTCCTTCGCTTTGAAGGAATTCTCTGATCTTCAGCTCAACTCCACAGTGAGAAAAACCATAAGATATCTATTATTATTTTAGCAAACATCTTTTTGATATTTTTTGGAAGAAGAAGACAATATCTGTCCCTTCTCAGAAAACCGACTGAAGTATACCCACTCATTCAGAGAAATATGTCATAAAAAATGCAAAATTGTAGGTGATTGTTATAGAAGTTATGGGGAAACGATTTTCATCTATAACGGGATATTTGCCATAGCCGAGGCTCATGAAATCTGATGTTGAAGATCCACTGATTACATTAATAAACTATACGCTTTTCAAAACAAAACAGTGGGTTCCACATTTCCCACATATTCCACAGTACCCGAAGTTACTCTTTACACCCTCATCATTGGAAAGTTAGAAGAAATGTTCGATAAAAAATTTATAAATTTAAATCGATACATTGCCGAAGATCTCTATCCAAACATTTTCAATCAAATTATTATTTTCTTGGAATTTTATTTCTACACTGAAAAAAAGTTTGTTATAAAATTAAAGAATTTCTCCTTAGTCTTCGAAATAAGTACATTTTGTACTTAAAATTAAGAAAATTTACTTAGAATAAAGTAAATTACTTAATATTATTGAAATTATCTGTATTTTAAGTACATAATATACTTATTTTAAAAACTATAGACGTCTTTGGAGCCATTCTTTAATTTTATGAAAATTTTTTTTCATTGTAAATTAAATTAATAATTTCTCAAGTTTACCAACGAAATAAATTGTATCAGAGATACAAAATTCTTTGACGTGGGTTCGATTCTCTTTTGTATTTATCGTACTGATTATCCATGGACCATAAAAATAAAATAGAATTTCGCATTATTCAATAAAAGAATGACTCCAAAAACTTCATTAATCTTTGAAATAAGTAAGTTTTTCAGTTAAAATTTAAAAAAATTTATTAATATTAATTAAATTATCTTTGTTTTATGACGTCTTTGGAGCTATTTTTGAATTTTATGACAACATTTTGTTCAGTGTAATTAATCTATATAAATTATAATACAATTATTATATACATACATATGTATATAATAATCCAATCCAATCTTTTTGAATCTTAAATCTATATGTTATATGAAAATTGTGCTAAATTTATATAGGTACATCTATATAAATTTAGCACAATTTTTGTATAACATATACATGGATTTAAGATCCAAAAAGATGTACTTAAACAATGCAACTAGCTGTTCCTCCACTTATTAAAAAAAATCCCAAATTCCCCAAAAAGAATACTGAGATGAATACCCAACTCGCTCTCTCTCCTCCATTTACATTTCGACTTACATTTCATCGTTATCAATGTAACAATCTCTGTCTCTTGAAACTTAAATCATTTCCCCGGCATTTAACTTAACTTAATGGAAATTTCCCTTTTGATGTCGCAACGACAATAAACGACAGCAACAAAAAGTGTAATAAAGTCTGCAAAGTGTTATTATGGCAGTTAATTTAGTTTATGTCCTTTTGCAATGATTGTTTTCGCTCTCCCCAATCCCTCTCCCCCAACATTTTCTGCCGCCTTTCTATGAAAATGCCTGACTGCCTGTAGGGGGGAGACTTAAATAAACAATTAGCATATAAAATCAAATTAAATTACTCTCTTTCCACCTCTCGCTGAAAAAAAAGAAACTCATATAAAGTTGTGTGTCAAGCGTGGGAGGTGAAGACGAATAGTAGGGTTACCCCACCCAAAATATTTTGCAAGTGTTAAGCTTAAAATAACATTGAATGCTACGACTACAAGGACTTTAGTGGGTGGAAAAAGGCAATATCCACTTTTTGCCATTCTCATCTTTCATTATATTCTTTTGACTTGACTCCCCCGTTTGCTGGGGATTTTCTGTTGTACTACGATATGCATTTAATCCCCCTCCTCTCACCATTCTACATCTGAGAACAGAGTATTGCGATGATGTTTGATGACAAACGTCAGCTCCAAGTGGCAACACAACGGCAGCAAGCCGTCAGTCAACCAGCAGCCTTTACCAGTTTCCGCTTAGGCTGCTGCTGCCGTAGCTGCTTCTCCAGCTGCATCTATGGCTGACTGGCGGCTGCTGCTGCTGCCTCAGCTATGGGGGATGAATGACAAGAATGACTACATATTCCATATAACTATCTACTCCCGGGAAGATGAAGAAATTCGTAAAAAAAAGTCATCTCCACCACCATCATCCATAGCTCCATAAGAGCACAGCGAACCCAATCCAAAACAAAAAAAAAACTCCATCCATTTATTCATCCAACCCCGGTTGTGTGTTGGTTATTCCATTTGGGGGGAATAAGCCAATCGTGTGTTGAAAAATATTTAAGGTGGGCGTGTTTCTTTACCCATCACCATTTCCCGAGAATAAAACAAAAACAACACCATTGCTGCTTGGTGGCGATAGGGCATTTTGGCTGCCGTACAATGAAGAAGAAGCAGCAACACAAAAAACACAACAGCCAACGCCACTGTCCGTCCGTCCGTCCACCGTTTTGTGGTCGTTGTTTTTGTTGACGATGTTCGGATTCGTTGTGTGCGCACAATACAATACTCAACAGCAAGAACAACAACAAAAACAACATCAACGGCACGAACAATAACCAGTTGTACAAGCAACCCAAGGCACAGCGGTGGTGTAACAACAACAACAAAACACCGTGGTATACAAGCAGCAGTGAGCACAACAAATAAGGGGCAGCAGTAGTGATAATTTAACTCAAAAAAAGAGTCAGTCACTACCTCTACTACTGCCGTCGACTACCACCACCATCATCGTCGTCATTATCAGTAGCCTCTCTCACACAAACACACACACACCCAAGCAAAGTCTCTTTATCTTTTACAGAGTAAACCTTCTCTCCCAAAACTGTTAGCCTCTTTATTTTTGTTTGTGTTACTAGAGAGAGTTAAACATTTTCAAGAGATTGAGTCTTGACGATAGAACAAACTTGAATTCAGTTCATCACAGCACTTTGAAGCGTACACAACTCACAAAGAGTAATAGTGCGGGAATAAGTAAAACCAAAAAGAAACTAAAAGGAAATTGAAAGCAAACAAAAACGAAAACAATTCACCCTAAACTAATGAACGATTTTTACGTAAATTTTAAAAAGAAAATTAGTGAAAATCTTAAATAAGAAAAAAACAAACAGTGAAGAAAAGTGATTACTCCACCCACACATTGGAAATACCAAAGCAACTATTTTACCAAACAACCACAAAAACAAATATATATAAAAAGTAATTTAATAACCCCATCAAACACCAACAAAAAACCAAAACAACAACCATGTCTTCAACATCAGCCTCGCCAATTAGCAACATTACCGTCGACGATGAGCTCAACATCAAAGAAGGTAAGTTCCGTCAAAACAAAAAAAAAAAGAGGAAGAAAATAGCGACGGCAAATCAAAAATAAAAAATTTTGTGGAAGTGTTTTGCATTACTAATTTTGTTTTTTAATTTCTCTACTTCAGATTTCTCCACGGATTATTTAAATATTAAAGAAGAACGTGAAAGCAGCATTTCTCCCATTCTGACTCCTCCTCATACGCCGACGGATATTTCTACTATGCGTAGAAATAGTACCGGTTTGTCCAACAAAGATAATTCTTTATATGAATTGGAGCAATTGAGACATGCGGCAGCAGTGGCCAATCCCCAAATGCAATCACGTTCCTATGTCAGCATGCTGGAAAGCCAACAGCAGCAACAACAACACCAGCAGCATCAGCATCGTTTGTGGTTGCAAATGCAACAACAGCAGCAGCACCAACAACAACAACAACAGCATGTTATGACTTATCCTCCATCGGCAGCAGCGGCCAATCAATTTCTGCATAGCGCCGTGGCCACTGATCCCTTGGCAGCTCAACATCAAGCTTTAATCATGAATCAATGGATTCGCAATGCAGCCTTGTATCAACAACATCACCAGCATCATCATCACCATCCCCATGCTCATCATCATCATGCTCATCCCGCTGCCGCCGCCGCCGCTTTACACGGTATGCGTCCTTATCCCGGTGCTTTGCATGGCTTGCATCCCGCTGCCGCCGCAGCTGCTCGTTTGGGAGCTTGTGCCGGTTTGCCACCCATGAAATTGGGAGCCGCCGGCCCTACCGCTGGCACCAGACCAAAGAAGCAGTTCATCTGCAAATACTGCAACCGCCACTTCACCAAATCTTACAATCTCTTGATCCATGAACGCACTCATACCGATGAACGTCCTTACTCCTGCGATATCTGCGGCAAAGCTTTCCGCCGTCAAGATCATTTGCGCGATCATCGTTATATCCACTCCAAGGAGAAGCCTTTCAAGTGTGGCGACTGTGGCAAGGGATTCTGCCAATCGCGTACCTTGGCTGTGCATAAAATCACCCATTTGGAAGAAGGACCACACAAATGCCCCATTTGCCATCGTTCTTTCAATCAACGTGCCAATCTCAAGGCCCATTTGCAAAGTCACAGTGAAGGACAATTGGCCAGCTCCAACTTGGCCGAACAGAAACAGGACAACTCAACCCAGGAATTGAATACAAGTCAACCTGAATCGTTGAACAGCTCCGGCGAACTCCACCACCACATCCACCACCATCATCAGCATCATCAAACCACTACTCCCGTTTTGGATCTATCCTCGTCCAGTGTACCCACCTCTGCAATCCTTAAGCCCAAACGCAGCCTTGGCTTTACCATTGATGAAATTATGAGCCGCTAAAATTGTCTTTGCTAAATCCATACTTTAGAGTATTGGTTTTCAGTTAATGCGAATGAAAACGAAGCCCAAGGAACGACATGATTGGGTTGTCTTTGTTCTCTTCCCTTCTCTCCCGCCCCCTCTGAAAGGCCTGAAACGACTTAAGGATAAAATGTTGTTGGAATACAACATTATAGTCAGTCGTCGTACGATGAAGATGATGATATTTTCTTTTAAAGCCAGACTTCAAACCTGAAGTGGCTTAACCGGCAAGCAATGGATGGACGGACTCCAGCAAAAAAAAAAAGACAAGAAGACGGGTCTTTTTTGATATCAAAGATGAAATGAAAAAACTACAGTAAAACATAAAAGTGAAGTGAATTCAAGTGAAGGTCGCCTATAATAAGCCAAGACACTTCACCTCACGTAAAACACGCACTTCGTGTTAAAACTCCAAAAGGAATACAAAAAAAGAGGTTAACTGATGATTGTTAACCCTCACGCTCTCATTCAATAAAAAAGGCTCTCAACCTCAACTCACCCCACCTCACCACAGTACAGCGCAGCCTAACCAAAGAGGAACCAAAATAAAATACATAAAACCAAACGACAACAACAGCAGCAGCAGTAACAGCAATAACTACAACACAATTACATATTCATACAACCGCAGAAAGGCGACGGCAATCGTTCAGTGGCCGAACTCATACTCACTGAACATACCTTGTCAACAAGAAAGCCGTCGTTGCCGCCGCCACTGCCGTCGCTATGAAATAAATTAAAACGGTTGTTGTGCTTTTTATAGCATGTTCATGCCACAGTCAGTCATCGTTATCATTATTTATGGCTCCCCCTGCAATAATACAGCAACAGCAACAGCAACAACAACATCAACTACAACGATAAACAAAGCTACAAAAAAATACACATAAAATTGCATACATTTTTGTGTATAGAAATACGTATATGTACACACCGAATGTATTTAGTAAATATTTTTTATTATTATTATTATTTTACTTAAGTAATATTGTTGTTATCCATATACCAAAGCACTCAAATACCTTTTCAAGTATTTTTTTATTTAGTCGAATTTAATTATTAAAACTAAAGCAACAAAACACCAACAAACAGCAGAGAAAAAAAAAACAAAAACTACCACAAATTGTAATGAATAGCTAAAAATAAGTATTTTATTTTATAGAATAAAATATCACACTCCACTACACAAACAAAACACATTTTTTGTATTTCTCTCTTTATAAATGGGTTGGTTTCAAGCGCACCACCTGCGTCCTCCTCATCACGTACTTAATACATACTTACATACATACCGACTTACATACATACATACATATATGTATGTTTATTCCTCCAAAAATACATTTTATCATTATTGAGTACCTTAATAGTTTATAGTTAGTAAAATTTTTGTGTGAAAAGTATAGAGCTCAAAAAACAAATAAGCAAATCTCCTCTAGAATATTTTTAAGAAGACTGTACAGTAAATATTATCATAAATTGTATTTATTTATTATTGTATATATCTGTAGTATAGACTTATTTAATTTTTTGTTCTTGTTATTGTCATTGATATGATCTCAAAATGTTTTGGAAAACGGAGACAAATTCTTTAAATACATGTGAATGTTATCAAAAAAAAAAAATATATAAGAAAATGTTTTTGAATTTAAATTACTGGGTACACGCAAAGTAAAAATGTATTCTGGATAAACGCAATTTCAAAGTTGTTGCTGGAGACAGAATTTTCCTTTACTAATAAAAATTTGTCTGAGAGTACTTTTTTAGAGGGACAATGAAATTTCGGGTACCGAAATTGGATTTTTATCTTATACCTACATAGCACAACACATGATTTTGGGACTCTATTCTGAGAATTGGACGTGAAAGTTGCTCCAAAAATAGGAACATCTGCATCATTCGTTTAGTCAAGATGGCTCAATTGATAATTAATTTTTTTGCTCAACGTGGATTTTTTGCCTTTTCTATTTTTTTTCTCGGTATATCGTACCGAATAACTCCTTGTTGTGTCTGAAGAAAAGTTGTAGATATTGAATAGGAGAAAAAAATGTAGAAAAAACCTTCCCGAAAAATGTGCATCCGGTGCCTTAAAGATCCATTTCATTTTCATACAAAAGCTTTATTAAAAAAAGTCGGAATTTGCACTGTAATGAGTCTGTAAAACATGGGGGCGCGAATGTAATGGTCTGGGGATGGTTTTCCGGACCCCTCTATAAAATACACGAAATTATGGACAGGTTTATGTACTGCCATGCTTCCCTATGCTGAGTGGAATATGGCTTTATTATGCCAATGTCAACACGACAACGACCCTAAAAACAGCGAAAAGCATTATAAAATTTATATAGAATTAAAGCTAAAGTTTCTGGCAGTAAATTAAAAAAAATCAAATTGGGTAGAAAAAGTGCTTTCAGTTCAACGGAAATGGTACAAATTGATGTTTACCACTCTGAAAAGTATTCTTATCGTGAAATCGCTAGAAAAAGCGGACGCAGTCATAATGTTGTAATGAATTATATTAAAAATCCAGAAAAATATAATAAAAATTACAAAGGAGGCACTTACATTGTTTTAACACCTCAGGACAAGCGAAAAATTCTTCGAATTGCCTCAAATTCTGCGCATTCGACCTCTAAAATTAAGCATTTAGCCGGAGTAAATGCAAGTAAGTCAACAGTTCGTCGCACTATTTTGAACAGTGGACATCTACAACTCCGCAAACTGCCGAAAAAACCTCCACTAAATGCAGCTCGCCAACTACAACACCTTCAATTTGCTAAAGACAACATGACATGTGATGTCCAAAGCCACTTAAGTGATAGAGACTGGCGAAAAGTTATTTTTTCGGATGAAAACAAGTTCAACTTGGATGGACCCGACGTCTATAACTTTTATTTTCACGATGTGCGTAAGGAGGAACAACTTCTGAGTCGTCATCACAGCAGAGAGGGCGAGGTTATGGTGTGGGCTGCCGTTTCATACTACGGAACGATTGACCTTGTCGTACAAACTACCCGAATGATCGGAAATCATTATAAACATTTTCTGGAACACGTTTTTCCGAAGATCAACGATATTTGTGGACCACTAAAGTGGATTTATCAACAGCACGTATAGTAAAAACCTGGATTTCTAGCCAAAATATTGAAGTTTTGAATTGGCCGCCCTACTCACCTGACCTTAACATTATTGAAAATGTTTGGGGTTGGCTAACCCGTAAGGTCTACGAAGAAGGAAACTAAGGATGGGCTTATTGAAGGAATAAAAGCAGCATGGGCAAACATTTCACTTGAATATTTAAAATCGTTATACGAGTCAATAAATAAATAAATAAAGGTAAAAATACACACTATTAAATAAATATTCAGATAAAATAATTTAAGAAAAACTAATTTTTTAATATAAACATGGTACGATTGTTTGATTTATGGAGCATTTAAAAGCATTGAACCAAAAGAAATGAAGAATTCTACTCGCGACCCGATTTTTTTTGTTTAAATAGTCAATTGCACGATCTATTATTTCTCTGAAATGTTTGTGCATTCACATTTTATAGAGATTTTATGTTCCAGATCATGTTGGTTCTATCCTGCTGAACCGCAGTGTATGTCCCTAAGTTTGTTTGGAATATGTTATAGGATTTCAAAGTTATGTCAGCTTTATCCGCCCATCCGTCTATCTGGATGACTGTAGCGCCAGCCAGTGTTGAAATTTAAAAGAAATCGTCAAAATTAGAGCATAGAAAACATAAAAATTTGACCTCTACCAATTACAATCAATCCCACGATAATCAATACCGGATTAACCCGAAATGTCAACATTTCGGCCAGAGGCTGCCAACCCAGCAAATACATGTTCGTGTTCTTTTCTCTTTCTGTTTAGGGAGCGACATATACCGGAATGTCTGCAGCGTATTCTTTTTGTCAGGGCCGTGACCACAGAGAACCCTGTATCTTGGTTCTGTTCCGTTTGTCGAAATCTCGTTCGACGTCTGTGCGATATAACGGATGCATGAAATAGGTGCACTTCAAGGGTTGTTCCGGTTGAACCCGGATACAGCAGTATCGCTGAAGGTGGTACGTTGCTTCTTTCTGTCCCCTCGAGGCTCTCAGCGATTCCTCGTCTTCAGCGTCGTCGTTGGAGCATGGGACACCACCACAGTCTCCACAACAGCAAGCACTACCGCAGCTCTAAACACCCCATATGATGTAACACCACCTGAAAGTGCATTAGTTTTGCAGTTCAACTGCAATGGACTTCGAGGGAGATCAATGAGATATTGGATTTTATGAGTCGGTGAAACATCATGCTCGCAGCGATCCAAGAAACCAAGTTCAACAACACATGCAGCTTACAACATGTGATGGTTACAACGTTCTGCGGAAGGTTTGCACCAGAAGTGGACGTGGGGGATTAGCTTTCCTATTGTACCACTCTGTTCAATTCAGGCCCATCTCGCCTGAGCTGGAATCTAGTGACCCATACATTGAATGTATGGGGGTAGCAGTAATGTGTGGAACTACCGAGCTAGATGTTCTTAACGTGTACATTCCTGCGATTAATAGATGTGCCCCACGAATAACCTTCAATAAGCCTCTGGTACTAGGGGATTTCGATGCCCACCATGATCTTTGTCCTAGTAGGTATTCTGGATTTAGGTGAGTTCCTGCTGTTAGGCTTAACTACTCCCAGGAAAATCTTGGTATGTACATGTCATTACCACTTGCATAACCTAGTAATGACATTTTATTACCCTCTACATTACATTTAATCAACAAATAATGACTTACTTTATTGTGTAATTATTATTAAGCGATCTTCCTATTATTCGCGAGGTAGGTCAGTGGTTATAATGCTAAACTAAGAAACCACGAAGTGGCAAGTTCACGGCCACCTCCCGGCAAATGACATTTTTTGGCATATGAGGACAATAATAGCTAATTACGCTCTTCTCAAATTTACGCTCTTCTACTTTCTCACCACATTCTACCACTGACGGTGGTGAACAAGTAATACCTACTCGGAAATATATTCACTACCACCCAACACACTCATAAAAGTAGTACTTACGTCCACGTTTACTTTTGAATAATTGTAAGCGTGGGGTACGTGGTTATTTTTCAGCTTCTGGTATATTTGAGGGGAAGCACTTTCCTCCAATGACATGCATGTTTAAAAATAATTCATAGGCTGGTCAAATTATAAGCAGTTACTAGTTTTGAATTTATCTTACCCGTCAGGTTATTTGGTAATGGACAATTTTGCTGGGCCGTGTCTAAACACATGGGTGAATACATTCGTCGAACAACGCCCCAACGCACAATATGCGTGAGTATCAATCATTTTCGTGTTTCTGGACACTTTTGGCCTCCTCCTTGGTTATGAGCGGAGCCTATCTAAAACTCCTTGCCATTCTATGGGTCATGGCACCCGGTTGGTTTGCAACTACACATCCGAGAATATTCTCTCCCAGCGATTTCGGTTTCAACCACAGCCACCACGTTGCACCCAATAGGGTCCTCACCAATAGTCAGGCCGGAACCTGCGTTCCGAGGGCTTTCTCGACTCCCGTGGTACCAGATTAAATGCTCTGCTCAGACGTCGTAGCCGAAGATACTATTAGTTAGACTTCAGAAAATCTAGGACTGGTGACCAGTCTGGGATCATTGTCCAGTTCCCATCCTGGGAATAGATGGGAACTATAGGATTCGTAGATCCCCCGCATTCCGTCCTAGGTAATGGCCAGAGGGGCATAGCACTGGTAGAGCAGATTGATAGCTCCACGTTTTGCGCGGCGAACGAGGGTGACTGTCACAGTTCGCCAGACGTCGCCATCGTGTCACCAGTTCCGATAAATGACGTAATCTGGCAATGCATCATGCATAATCGTCTCCATCAATAGACCTCCTGACTTAATAATACATCCCCAACCTATTGTGGGGAAGAAGTCTTCGGATTACACACTACATCTCAAAAATCCACCAATAGCTTAAAAAAGTTTCAAAATGTAGAAATGTATTTGACAAAAATAATAGAACACAAGCAAAAAACAGAAATGTATTGGTATGAGAGTTTTAGTATGTTGACTTAGTTTGGCAAAATACGGGTTTGGTTAGTAGTTCTTGTTACATTCAATTTACTACTTCCATAAGTATTTCAGCTGATTTAAGTTAAAGACATACATTATTGCTATTGAATTTTGAAGATGATAGATTGGTGCCTATCGAAACTGCTGTCAATTCTACCAAGCAATTAAAACTCATACCAATTTTTGTATTTGTTTCTATTACATTTTTGCAATAGACAGAGAGTAACTAAAACATATGGTCTTAAACCGAATAAATTCTGACTGAATAAAAATAATCCTCGTGAAAAAATTGTCTATCCATATCTCAATTTTTCTAAATATTATTTGGGTTATTGTTTATGGAATATATATTTTAATATATGGGAGTGGACCCATATTATTTTTTCGCGAGAAATATTTATTGTTGTTAAAAACAAAAAATGTTAACATCATATTTTTGGCAACTGAAGGAAATCTTCCGATTGCTTTGGTTTATATTATTTTCAACAAATCGATTTATGTTACTTCGCACTATCTCAGCTTTTGGGCATAATTACAAGTTCCATTCCACTTGATTGGTACATAACATTATTTGGCTAGAAAATAACTTAGGAACTTGAAAAAAAAAAACCTTTAAGTATACAGATAATACAACACATTTCAAGCAATTGTACCTATTGGGATATATCTCTGGTAGAGAGGTTCGTCAGACGGTTTACCCCAATGGAACTTTCTTATTTGTTTTTTACTGTTAAACTATAAATTTAAATCATGCAGGTAAATTTTAACCACACCAATTAGATAGAGCTTTTTTGCTAGTAACAAAACACAAATGATCACCAATCGGAGGTTTATCGAATTTCGAAAGTCGTGATTAGGACGCAGTAGCAATAACCGATAGTGTCGGCTTTGATGATTGACAATTCTCACGTGATATGGATGGGGGTCGTACACTAAAGTGAGGGATTGTTTTTTTTTTTTATTAAAAGCTAATCATAAGTCGATTAATCGAAACATTCGATTTTAGTGGTTTATGTTTCGATCTAACCTCGTAACTTTATGAACGTAATTGTATTGTGATATCGTTCTGTGTTTGCGTGAGATAAACAGTGACAATTATTATTTATCATGCACGTTTCGAATTTCCAAATATAGCCACAAAGGCCAATAAAATCGTCTGATAGGGGTGATAGAGATAGGAATTCCCTGTTTTTGGTTAACTTTGAAGTTGAATCTACATCGCTAGATTCAAATGTAGTGATAGCTCCCATATGCGGACACTGTCGTTTGCAGATTTTAAATTCTTTACGGGAATATTTATTAAAGTAATTTTTGTAAGTAACCAATTATAAAACTATTTGGCTGATATTTATTACCCTTTGGGGCCAAGAAGTCAAATATGGCCTATATTAATAGAAGCCACAATTTGCGTTTGAAGCTGTTTGCGTAGATAATAAATTTGAGTAAAATTAATTCAGATTTAGATAAAGCTCCTATGTATGCATATATCCTGATTTTGCATATATGGTCTATAGAATCCGAATTTCTGAACAGAATTTTATAAAATTTAGCTGATAACAGATTCTTAAACCAAGAACAGTATATGGACAAATCCATTTTTTGGTCTTTCAAAATAGATAACTTTAACTTATAAATACATAGCGTTTGGTGGGATTAAAGTGTACGTTCGGATGGCATAAAATATAATTTTTAAACAGTTAATTTTTTGCGAAACAATTGATTACAAAGTTTTGTGACGCAATCCGTTTAGGTTAAGGTTAGGGTGGCACCCCTTTTTACCAGCTCACATAGACCAGTTTAGGTCCCTAGTGCTACCACGGGCTAAAATGTCCCTCATTGAAACCAACTTGTTTGATATACAAACTTATCAATAGTACGAATATCGGTACAAGAAATAACCGTTCAACTACCTAGAATAGCCGGCCCCAGTATGCCCATACGTAGTTTACTCAAAGCGGAATTGTTGCATATCCAGAGCTCAATGCTCTCCACTTCTTTCTCATCACCACAGCATCTGCCGAAGTCATTGGAGTCAATGCCCAACCTACTGTCATGTTCGCTAATCGGGCAGTGCCCCGTCAGAACTGACACTAACGTAGACAGTATTTTCCCCTATAGGGCGCGAAGATATTTTGATCTTCTCAGGTCATATTTTGGTCACATTTGTCTAGCTACTCTACAGGTGCCGGTTTCTATTCATCTTTCGTTGGACTGACGTATTGCCTCTTGCTTAAGCCAAAGCTTGCATGTGGATAGTGGCGCACCAACATATACAAATTCTTCGAGAATTTGAAATGTTGTCTTAGAAAATTCATCGGCTTTGCAGTTTCCTATGCCCAGGCACCCATATTAGCGATGTGGCCTCCAGAGAATTGATGGCCAACCTGGCTGTCCGAGTAACTGACAAGGCCATTGTGGCCACTTGGCAAGACATTATTTTGGCTTGATAGATATTATAGCTACCTGGTAGTCTGCGAGCTATATCAAGACTGAGTTATTTCCAGTGCACTCCAAAGCCAACCCTGTCATCAAGCTTCTAACAATCCGTATAAAAGGTGGACTACCCAAAAAGCACGATGTTAATTGTGGGTCACTTTTTAACGACAAGTTTTTTGCCCAACTTAATTTGACATTTCTTTGTTTCAGTGTTTGATAAATTCAACATTTGAACAGCGCGTTAAGATTGGTGAAAACTTTTACGAAAATGGGCGTTCAAATCAAAATGCATTTCGTGAACTTCGTGATTTTGTTGGTCAGCATAATCGACCAAATGTACCCACAATCGGGAGAATTGTGCGCAAATTTCAGCAAACCGGGTCTGCAAGAGATATCAAAAAACACCTGTGCATGCTCGGCCAGTTCGTTCTGCGGAAAACATTGATGCTGTTCGCGATAGTGTGGCAGAAGAGCTGTCAACTTCGACTCCACGTTGTGCCCAACAACTGAACATTTCACCAACATCACTGATGCGAATTTTAAATAAAGATTTGAATTTATACGCTTACAAGGTTTAATTGACACAAGAGCTGAAGCCTACTGACCATTTCGCGTTCTCAATACGCCGAATGGTTTGTTGAACAGACAGTGAATGCTGACTTTACAAAGAAAATTATCTTCACCGACGAGGTACACTCTCACCTCAGTGGATTCTTTAACAGAGCAGAATTGCCGAATTTGGGCAAATGAGAATCCATGACTGATTGTTGAAAAGCCGATGCATCCACAAAGGTTGATTGTTTGGTGCGGTTTATGGGCTGGAGGCGTCATCGGGCCGTACTTCTTCGAAAATAAGGTCGGCCAAGCAGTTACCGTAAATGGTGTTCGCTATCGCAAGATGATAACGGACTTCTTGTGGCAAGAAATTGAGGATATGGACCTGTACGATATGTGGTTCCAACAGGATGGTGCAACTTGCCACACAGCCAACGAAAGAATGGCTCTTTTGCGCGAGAAATTCAATGGCGGTGTAAATTGGCCGCAAAAATCATGTGATTTGACACCGTTGGACTTCTTTCTTTGGGGATATTTAAAAGAAAAAGTGAACGTTAAAAAGCGAAGAACAATTCAAGAGCTAAAGGATGACATAATTCAGCACATTAACGACATTGAAACTCAATTTAGTCTCAGAGTCATTGAAAATATGGATCAGCGGATAAAAGTTGTCACCGAAGCCGCGGCGAGCATTTGGCCGATATTTTGTTTCACACTTAATTGTCATAGATCCTTCTATCATAATTAATAATATTAATATAATTATCTGAAAACTTTTTGCTTTATTTACAATTAACATCGTGCGTTTTGGCTGGACCAGCCTCTAGAAGTGGATATGATTGCTATTTCCTGGCATTCTGCCAACCCATTCATCTCTAGCTGGTATCATAGTGATGTAGTTTCTCTAGAAGATGTACACCGTTGGTATATAGTCCACTCGATCGGTTACCATATAACTACACTGTGATATCATCATGTGACCGTATTTATTGTACCTTCAATATAGGCAGCTTAGTCTTATTGCCTCTCTCGTTGCAACTAACTCGCCACAATATTAATCGGCCGTATATGAAGTAGGGCTTGTAGAGACTGAGTCGCTGTTGTCCTTAAAGCTCCGCTTATGTATATTCTCTAAACTTTTGACAGTAGGTTGGTGATGGATAGTTCATCAGTTGGATCATTTGAGCAATGTTCGTGCGTCCGTCTGTCTGCTGGAGCACCACCAACTCTCGAAAGGAGTAACCGATTGACTTCAAATTGGGTATGTGTATATATTTTTCCATCTGCAGCCAAGGTCAAAGATGAGCCATATTGGTCCGCTCCTTGTAGTACCTCCTCTAGTGAAATATTGATTCTTTAATAAAGTCTATAGTACTTATTCGAATCTTCTGAAATTCCACATATAGTATTAGTTTATTCCTCGCTGTAATCTCGAAAAAAATGGGCAACGTTTCCGCGCCTCTTTTGGTATTACTTACGGTTCGGCACAGTGTTTGAAGTATCTACTGTTGAGTGCAAAATAGGCGTAGTCGTCAAATTACTTCTGCCACACAAATTGTCAGATTTATTTGACAATTTTTGTGGCCATAACTTCTGCAGCGATCATACAAATGTTTTCATATTTTGTATAAGTAACGGGTTTTCCAATAGGGATGATATGAGTTTGAAGTGGCGTATCGGCCATTTGTAATAGGTCATAATCTGTCATTTGCTTTTCATTGTATTCAGTAGTGTTTACAATTTCATCATGGAGAGATAAACGCAAGAACAACGTTTACAAATTATGCAGTTTTATTATCAAAATAATCTTTCTCCAATTGCAACTTTTCGTGCGCTAAGTCAATTTTTTTAAATCCAAAAAAAAAAACACTTTCCAGTCGACCTACGGTCTTGACACCCATGAGCAATATTTTAGCTCTCATTAAGAGCTATCATTGACCGATTCCCTAACGGACGTACCGGTAAGGAGCAAGAGCAAAATGAACTTTCCGTTCACATTTGAATTTTTTCTACATCACAAAAAAATCAGTTTCCAGTCGACCTACAACCTTGACACCCATGAGCAATATTTTAGCCCTCGTTAACAGCTATCTTTTTGCCATTGAACGATTGTGGCTACGTGCCACACAGCAAAGGAAACTATTGAATTTTTGCGAGAAAAGTTTGGAGATTCGATTATTTCAAGAATTTGTGATATTGAATGGCCTCCAAGAAGTTGTGATTTAACACCATTAGACTACATATTTCTTGTGGGGTTATTTGAAGTCATTAGTCTTTCATTGCCATTCATGACATACGACTTGATTTAGTGGAAAAAGTGCTCGAATTCGTTCCTGTAGAAGAAGTCGTGGAGGCCATTTGAATGACGTTTTATTTAGAAGTTAATTGCATCGATTGTACTTCAAATTTAAATAAAAAACTTTTGAATTTCCTTAACAATAAGTGTGTTTTTTTTTAATTGGAAAACCCTTTGTTAATGACATAACATTTCCAGTGACTGTAGACTGACAAAGAATGAATTTTTTTGCAACGTTCTGGAATCTCCCAACCTAAGAACCATATTACATTACCCGATTGACATTTTCTTACTTGTTTTACTATATACCAATTTAAACACAAAATAGTGGCTGACCAGTATCGTCAACTGAAATCCAAAATCACAAAACAAATATTTAGAGCAAACCTGAATGAACCCGAATTTCCGATTCAAATTCCACAATCTATTTTCTTTTATCGTAAATAATCCCAAAAAATTAAATTACTTTTATTGCGAAAATACCTACACTAATAACTCAATTTTCTCCAAGAAAAACGCAGATCTTGGTTTAACTCACAGTTAACGCCCTGCGGAGGTCATCCCATTTCCCATTCATCGACAGGGTGGTCCAGGGCCAAGCAGCATAATTAACACAATCATGCTGATTTTCTGCATAATTATGTTATCTTCCTGTAATGGGGACTGACCGACATACAGACACACTTACACCTACCTCAACAAGGACATTTTTCTCGTCTCGTTTTCCTAAGAAGCCCAAGAAAATGAGTGGTACAAATGACCAAAAAATTGGCAAAATGACAAACACACGCACGGACAAAAGATATCCAAAACTCATTCAGGTGCTGCCCGTGCCAAAAACAGGAAAGAATAGGGATATTGACATTAATAGCAAACACTGAAGGCCACCCAAAGGAGGACGCAGAGGCAGATAGATGTAGACCATTATTTATCTCGTCCTCTGTGGATTCATGGTTGGATAATGAATGCCGTTCTTGTCTTCCCGAGAAAATCGACCTGAACATTGGCGTGTAACGTGAGTTAAACACGTTCTTTTTTCTCTCCGTTTCGTTTGCACAAATACACACAGTGGTAAGCCATTTATTCTGTGTTTGGCAACAAGAAAGGATATTCTGGGTTGTCCTTGTTTTATTTGAATTCCTGTTGTTTTGAACTCCATACATTCGATATGGGTATCATTAAAATGTTATTGTTGTAAGCAGAATATAGTTAGAGACGGTGGACGGATGGACATGGAAATGGCTCACTTTCTTCTTTCGGATGTTCTGTATGTGTCATATTTAGGATAGTAATACTCGTATACATGTCATCCAACCAACCATCCATCAAATCCATCTTGTTGATTTAGTTTTGTGAATAGGACAGATAGCCAGACAGACGGGAAGAACCATACTGCGCCTTAGCCACCCAAGTTGCGGAACAGATTCGTTTAATTGTTGACCAACAAAATGTTGGAAAAACAATCAGCCAAAGGACGAAACAGGACTCATGCATTCAATCAATCTCAGAGCTAGAAAATGTGATCTGCATCTCGCTCACTCTCTCTCCCTCCGTTGCTTGCTTAGGTTGTGCGTGTTATAGCTACGCGCTCTCACTGCTCTCGCTCGTCCCTTAGGGGTTTGCCAGCACTAGTGCTGTGTGCGCAATCGCGCACTACACCACTCACTCTCCTCAGTTGTCCCGCTGCGACTTTCACAAAATATTTTGGCCAGTTGCAATGAGGATTTGTGCCTTGATTACAATTGTGGATGGGGTGTAACTAATTCCTTGCATACAAACAGTGAAGTCCTGCTGGAGTCTGCCCACGGACGGACAAGAACTTGCTTTGGGTTACCCTCTTCCAAGGCGTATTGATCCTTGGCTGGATATAATGCCAGGCTCTCCTACTAGATGTACTGCTGAGCATGTAATACCGGGGACAACAACATTAACTGATACAATATATGTGTGTAGACCTGGACAACAAGAGTGGACGGACAAACAGACAAACGACTGGTCAACCGAGCGAACGACCATAAACCCCCCCGGAAGAACAGCAAGGCATCAAATCTTGCTGTCTATTAAATGGTCACTTGGCCATCAGTTGGGCTTGTTAGACGAAACCTACAAATTGCGAGCTCTGCTAAATAACACATCAAACTAAGACAATGAGCACAGCCATGAGCCATCAAAGATTGGCCAGGTTTTTGGCCAATTTTTCTTAAATACTCTGGCATATCCTGTTGAGGCACAGTGTGAAGAGGGATTTGTAGGAAAGGTTGGCCAGTTTTTTTTTTGCCCGACATTGACAGCCATGTAATGTTCGCCACATCAGGCCGGCTTTTATTTGGCCAACTCACAGTTCGTCTTGAGCCTTCATTTTTTGTCCTTACGTCCTGTGAGCTCAATAAAGTCATCTTTTATTTTGCCAAATATTTACTCAAAATATTTTCCGTATTTGCTGGAGAACAATGTCGCGTATTGTCCAAATCCTTAGGTGTTATTTACGCAGATCTAAGCCACATTATATGGTTTATTTGCTGATATTGTTTTGGCAGAAGAAATGCGTTAAATGCCCGAATGAAATCAATTGTTGACCATACAAAGCGAACTATTGCCAATTGTTTCTTGGGGTTTGTTAACATATTCTGCTGGGAGGACCATAATGCCACACACCAGCACGCTTGTTGCTCTCAACTCAACATGCCACAGGATCAATGTCGTTCGACAGCCGATCACATGTCCTTCTTGTGCCAAAAGTATGCCGGTGAACAGAGGGAGGCATTTTTCTTAATTTTGAAAGGTTATTTTCATATATTCAAAGCAATTTCTTGGCCATTTGCTCCAGGAGCAGGTGATTGACTTTATTACATTATTCTGCGGGTTATATTGAAATCCAAGAGATGTCTACATTTCGACTTGCAGCCAAAAACATTGGCTGGCAACGTGTGCCCAAATTGTGACCATATGTCCATTTAATCTTTGTCTAATTGCCAAATAAACATTTCACACTGTGTTTTGGGTGTTTGGCAATATGTTGAGGTTTTCGTTCAAATAGCATTCCAATGAGCGATGTGTGCCATCTAATGTTGCAAATTTTCCATTTACAAATAATTTTGTGTCAATGTTGTTTTTCTTTTATTTATAAATCATTTGTTTCTCGTCTAGGAAGGAGTTTTGTGTTTGTTGGAGTAGTGACAGCTGGGGATCAGCACGTTCCTCTTTGGAGGGAACTACATTAAATTTACCATTTGGTCGCTCAAAAATATATGTATTTCAAATAGTTATAGAGTAGTGAAATTTTGCCTTTTTCAAAAATTGTCGCAATATTGATGTTGTTATCTATATATATAAAATTGTTGCGTGACTGGCTGACTGACTGACTGACTGACTGACTGACTGACTGGCTGACTGACTGACTGATTGACTGACTGATCACCGCCCAGGCCAAACGGCTGAAGCTAGAATTATGAAATTTGGTGGGAGGGTAGTCCTTTGGACGTAGACGAGCAATAAGGCGGGATTTTTCGAAATTCGTACTATTAGCCGCACAATGGGGCAAAAAGGGATAAATATGGTACCACCGCCAAATCTAAACGAAATGAGCTAGAATCTTGAAATTTGGTATGAGGGTAGCCCTTAGGAGGTAGACTCAGAAATTGGCAGGATTTTTCGAAATTCGAACATTTACGCACACAGTGGGGTAAAAAGTGATAAATGTGGTACATCAGCCAAATTCAAATGGCAAGAGCTAGAATCGTGAAATTTGGTGTGAGGGTAGCTCTTATGAGGTAGACTCTGAAATTGACAGGATTTTTCGAAATTCGAACATTTACGTACACAGTGGGGTAAAAAGGGAAAAATGTGGTACAACAGCCAAATCCAAATGGCAAGACCTAGAATCGTGAAATTTGATGTGAGAGTAGCTCTTGGGACGTAAACAAGAACAAAGAGTGATTTTTTTTTAAAAAATTAGAGGCACAGTGGGGCTGAAAGGTATAAATATGGTACCACCGCCAAATTTAAAGCCTAATATTAGAATGGTGAAAATTGAAGCGAGGGGTGTCTTTATGACAACTAATCAGGGTATTAAGTTTTTTTTGTATTCGTAGTGTTCGGGGCACAGTGGGGCAAAAAGTGTAAAATATAGTACAGTGGCTTAAAAATGTCAAACATGGATCAATGGTTCCAGGGTAACTTTTGGAACATAAACTAGAGATTGGAAGTGATTTTTAGTAATTCTAACTTTATGAGGCACAGTGGGACACGACGGGTTAATTATAGAGCATGGGGAAAAAAGGGATCAATCTGCCAAAATTGGAACTTAAACATGAGATATGAAGAGTTTATATGGTTTTAGGAGCACTGTGGTCAAAAACGGTTAAATAGTGGAGTGGAGAAAATATGATTAAATATGTTACAGTCGGGGAAAAAGGTTTAAGTACGCTAGCGTGGGTACACATTTTAAATACGCGTACGGTACAGTGAGACCAAAATTTGTTAAATATGGTACAGTGGGTAAACATTTTGTACAGTGAGATAAAGAGTTGAATGGGGCACAGTTGTGCAAAAGGGTTAACTATGGTACAGTGGGGTAAAAATAGTTATATGTATATGGTAAAGTGGGACAAATGGGTTAAAAATGGTACAGTGGGGCAAAAAGCGTTAAATATTGAACAGTGGGGCAAAAATGTATTTACTATGATACAGTGGGGCAAAATGGGTTAAATATGGTACAGTGTGACAAAAATGGGTAACTATACAGTACATTGGGGCATAACTGTGTTAAATATTGTACAGTGGAGCACAGAGGGTTAAATATGGTACAGTGGGGCAAACACTGTTAAATATGGTACAGTGAGACAAAGCGTTTAATATGACACAGTGGGGCAAAAAGCTTTAACAATGGAACAGTGGGAAAAATGTGTTAGCTATGGTACAGTGGGACACAAATGGTTAAATATGGTACAGTATGACAAAAATGGTTACAGTGGGCACAAAAAGTAAAATATGGTAACGTGTAACAAAATTGGTTAAAAATGGTACAGTGGGGCAAAAAGTGTTAACTATGGAACAGTGGGGCAAAAATTTATTTACTATGATACAGTGGGGCAAAAAGGGTTAAATATGGTACAGTGTGACAAAAATGGTTAACTATATAGTACAGTGGGGCATAACTGTGTTAAATATTGTACAGTGGAGCAAAGAGGGTTAAATATGGTACTGTGGGGCAAAAACTGTTAAACATGGTACAGTGAAATAAAGTGTTTAATATGATACAGTGGGGTAAAAAGAGTTAACTATAGTACAGTGGGGCATAATTAGTTGAATATGGTAACGTGGGACAAAATGGGTTAAATATGGTACAGGAACAGTGGGGAACAATATGTGTTACAATGGTACAGTGGGACACAAATAGTTAATTATGGTACAGTATGACAAAAATGGTTACAGTGGGCACAAATAGTAAAATATGGTAACGTGGAACAAAATGGGTTAAGTATGGTACAGTGGGGCAAAAAGCGTTTACTATGGAACAGTGGGGCAAAAATGTGTTAACTATGGTACAGTGGGGCAAAAATGGTTAAATATAGTAGGACAAAAAGGTGTTAAATTTGATTCAGTGGACCCAAAAAGTTAAATGTAGCACAGTGGGTCACAAAGCGTACATTTAGTACAGTGGGCAAAAATATGGATGCAGGGAGAGAGGGTAAGTTAAATATGAAATAAGAATGTTTTTTTTCAATGTATGCTTTTAGTAGCACTGTGGTGCAGAAAGGTTAAATTATGATGCACTGCAATTATGAAGCACTGTGGTGCAAAAAGGTTAAAATTATGATGCAGTTGGGGCAAGCAAAAGTTATTCAACATGTTACAGAGGGGAAAAAATGTGTTAAATTTGGTTTAGTGGAGCTAAAAGGGTTAAATATGGTACGGCGAAGCAAACAAGTTATATACTGTAAAATGGTTAAATGTGGTAAGTGGGGAAAAAAGGGAACAAAATAGTCCCAGATATGTATAAAAATTCGCACTTTAGAAGAACAGTGTAATAAAAAAGTGTTTTATATGGAACAGTGGTGCAAAAGGTATTGAATGTGGTCCCTGAGTGCAAAGGTAGCTCTTACAGCATAAACCAAAGCTAAGAAATTGTTTTTTCCAAATAGGTTCTTCTACTTAAACCGTGGGGAAAAGTTAAATAAATGGCAGAGATAGGGGACAAAAATGTTCAAATACGGCCTAAGCTTGCGAATTTGGATCTTGAAATATCAATTATCATTTTAAAATATTGTACAATCATGCAAAGGTTAAATGTGGTACAATGGAGCGATTTACTTTAGATTTTTAAATTCGTACCTTTATAGACACAGTGGGACAAACATGGTTTTATATTGTTCCAGGGTGTGAATGTAGGTATTGGAACATAAACAAGGGAAAGTTGCTAACGTATGCACCAAAAAAATTTTGTTTTTCAACGTCCAGAGGTACTGTGGGAAAAGAGATAAATATTGTAAAATGATGTCAGGGTAACTCTTGGAAAATAAACTAGAAATGAAACGAGGGTTCGTATTTTATATATAAAAGTAATCAAATCTTCTTCATTTTGCACCATATGTAATAATCATGTCATTTTGAAAGAAAGAGGTATAGCTATTTTACAGTACCCTAAACAGAAAATAGATAAAAGATGGGGGCTGCGAAGCGCACCGGGTAAGCTAGTCTAGTATATAGATAACAATACCTCCGTTCTAAAGTATGCTAACCCCCAGTTTTTGTAAAACGTTTTCGTTCGTCTACGACGAATCGTCCAAAATAAGTCAATTGATACGCGAAATTTATAAGCCAAAAGTTCGTACCGAAAATATTTCATGCCTCTGTTTTAAAGATTTCGAGTTATAGTTAATTGAAATTTGACATGTCGTCGTAAACGAACGGAAATGTTTTACAAAAACAGGAGGTAAGTCAAAACAGGAGAGGTGATCTAAGTTTTATGACATTTTTTTAATTTTTATGAAATTCCCTTATAACGTAAATCGATTGACCTCTACTATTTTGCACATTACTTTCGATGGGTAGACGAATAAACATCAAATTTTGTCTGAATATAGTTTGGAATATTTAGAAAATTAAAAAATGCAACGTCCCTGAAAACATGCTATGTGTCGATTTAACATGTTTTGGAATTGTGAAGGAATCATGTTTTAAGTACTTCCAAAGAAGATGTTAGTGCATTTTTTCACTCCCATTTTCACTTCTTTTGTAAAGTTGTGAATATAGTTAGAATTTATGAAAAATATAAAATATTAAAACATTTTTACTAAAAATGTATTGAATACGCAAGAAAAAAATAAAATTTTATTGATATTTTAGCTCCCGTTAAGAGCTATCTTTTTGCCATTGACCGATTATGGCTACGTGCCACACAGCAAATGAAACAATTGAATTATTGCGAGAAAAGTTTGGAGATTCTATTATTTCAAGAAATTGTGAAATTGAATGGCCTCCAAGAAGTTGTGATTTTACACCATTAGACTATTTCTTGTGGGGTTATTTGAAGTCATTGGTCTTTCGTAATAAACCAGACTCTCTTCAAGCTTTACAAGTCAATATTGAACGTGCCATTCATGACATACGATTTGATTTTGATTCGTTCCTGCAGAAGTCGTGGAGGCCATTTGAATGACGTTTTATTTAGAACTTAATTGTATCGATTGTACTTCACATTAAATAAAAAACTTTTGAATTTCCTAAACAAAAGTGTGTTTTTTTCAAAGAAATCATACCACTCTCATTTATTTATAATTAACCTTTGGATGTCTTATTACATAAAATGTAAAAAACTAAAAAAAAGTGATAAACTTGATAACATGTGTTGTTGGTAGTTTTGTTAATTTATCTACAACTTTTTAAATTATGCATCGATGCTCTCATTTTATTAATGACTGATCAGACTTTACAATAAAATAATAAAAATATAAAAACTGTGATTTTCGCGAAGTTTTTAAGAGGTTTTAATTAAGAAATGTATTAAAATTTTCTCAAAAAATGTGATTTTTCGCAATATTTCTTTGAAACCACTGATGGAATGAAAACAATATATTAGAAGAAGATATAAAACTATAATAATTGTGAATGTTTCGGTGTATTTAAAGGGTATTAGTATTTTTTAAATTCTCAAAAAATTTTATTTCTTTCGTTATATCTTGTAATATGTCTTTGAAACAGCTGATGGGATGAAAAAATTTAGAAATTTAGGATTATTTAAAGCTCTTCTGAACCAATTACGATAGCTGATTCTCGAGTTCTGCTAAACTATATGGTCCAAGCTCTACGAGTATTGTTTTAGATATTTATCTTTAGTTTGATAGACAAACAAGTTCCATCCCACTAATATACCACACATTTCTTAAAGTAAATTACCTAAGCTTTCGTGTAAGCAAAACATAAATAAAAAATATGGGCAAAAATGTCAAATGATGTTTCTTTTTCGCAAACAAAAAAGAAAATTTAAAAATATTTTTGTGATTTTTTTTATTTTTTTTAAAAGTTTCACAAAAAGTTATCGAAAACCTTTTACAAAATTTTCTAAATACAATAGGTAATTAGTTCCATGGATCGGAAAAATGGTCGAAATCCCTCTAATTCAAAGAGTCCTTAACCGATCTGGTTGAAATTTTTTGTCATACTACTATCATATAGGACTAAATTTCATCCCCATTAAATTCAATTTCATCCCCATTAGAAATTCTAAAGCATTAAAACCTTTACTATTTGTACATGGTTTTCCAACAGGAGGTGTTATTTTGAATCACCCGGTATTTCGGCAGCTGTCACTTTTGAAGCTTTTATTCTTTGACATTTAACAAGTAGAAACTACGCCATTACTAAAAATGGAACGATACACGATTCAACAACGCATTGAAATTATTAAAATTCGAAAAATCGAAAATCATCGAAAAATCATCTTGACTGATGAGGCCCATTTACACCTCGGTGGCTACGTCAACAAGCAAAATTGTCGCATCTGCGGCTCGGAAAACCCAAGAGTTATTGTTGAGAAGCCTCTCCATCCTCAACGTGTAACCGTTTGGTGCGGTTTATGGTCCGGCGGGGTCATTGGACCTTACTTTTTCGAAAATGAGGTTAGATCAACAGTTACGGTGATTGAATTGCGCTATGGAGAGATGATTAATGATTTTTTTATGGTCGGAGTTGGATGGTATTGATCTGGTATTGAATCTGGCGATCACAATTGTCCACCGAGATCTTGTGATTTAACACCTTGCGACTTCTTCCTTTGGGGCCACGTGAAAGATAAGGTCTACGCCAACAGCCTAGCGTCGATTCAAGACCTCAAAGATAGAATTCGTGAGGCTATCGAGGACATAGGGCAGCCACTTTGCGATTTGGTTATGGAAAATTTCATGAAAAGGATATGGTCCTGTAAGCGTGGTCGTGGTGGCCATTTGGCTGATGTTGTTTTTCATTATTAACCGCATACTTTCCTCTTTATTATGAAATAAACATCCGATTATGTATCTCAAAAATGGCATTTTTCTTTGAATACCATAATAACACCTTTTATATGTGGTTACGTGTTGACATTGAACTGAAACTAGAATTTGGAGACCGCATTTTAGTATAGGGGAAAACACAAAAAAAAACAAATTTTTGGGATTTTCGAAATTAAGTTGGACATTTTCTTAATTAATATTTGCAATATAATGATTCACGAATTACTTCCGATTTCTTATGTCAAGACCTACAAACTACAAAATATTTCATTGAAATTTATTAATTTGTAATAATTTTAAGGTGTTATTACATTTCTCTCTGCGTTTGACAAATAATTTTTTTATTTTTTCCTGACCCTGTCCTAGCATTTTGTTAATATCAGCGGAGAATATAAACTGATTCCTTATTCATTATGTTTTCTGAATAGACCACAAAAATTGCTATATGATGAAAAAATGTTGGCATTAGATATACCCACTGACACAAAAGATGGCCATTTGAAGTTATACTTTCTAAAAATATTCTTTGTCAAAAATACAAAAAACCGAAAAAACATTTTTGGTAGACTATAACTTCAAATGGTCATAAATATTGTCTCGGTGGGTATATTTAATGACAAAGTTTTTTCATCAAAAAGCTAATTTTGTAGCCTATCTGTTGATATTCTGCACTGATATTAACAAAATCCTAGGACAGGGTCAGGAAAAAAATTAAAATATAACTTTTCAAATGCAGACTGAAAGCTAATAAAGCCTTTATAATCTTTCCTTTAAGATGAATATATATAAAAGATGAATATTAAAAGATGAATATATATAAGATGAATATATATTATAAATACTCGCATGTTAAACTTTTTTAAATAAATTCTTCTAAAACTTCAAAAGAAAAAAATATTTTTTTGAAAATATAAATTCAAATGGCCATAACTTTTGTCTTTAGGGTATATCGGGTTTATCATATAGTAAATTTTGTTGTCAATTCAAAAAAGTTGACGCAAACAAAATCGGTGCATATGCTGATCTTATATTCACAAAATACAGCGTCGGGGAAAACATTAAAAATGCAATTTTCAGTTATAATTATCTCTGTAAGTATAGGCGTAAAAAGTTTTTTGTAGGCCCCGTTTAGTAGAATGCACGCAAAAATTTTATGAATCAGACGAAAGTTACATGCGCTTAAACATTTTGATCACCCGTAGTGACCATCTTTGAGGGCTTGTAGCTCCAACCATGTATACCATGGGATCCAAATTTAAAACTTAACTTCTTCCAGACCTCTTCACAAGCGTGTCAAGTTTTGTCGTAATCGGTTGTCTGGTTAAGAAGCGGTCGAATTATTTCTCATATTTTTAATACCCCCCGCTGTGCAAGGCCACTGAAATTCTCTTTCATGTTTTTATAAAACATCGGATTTCATAAATAGTACGGAAATTGGGCTTGCTTCAAGGAAACAGGGTGATGCACAGCTGTCACTGCCCCATTGAACACGAGTCTCTGTGTTCCTAAACAAAAACAAATTGTATTCAAATAACAACATTATGTAAACGTTATTAGTGAATAGAAATTTTGCAACATTATATAACACATATTCCTCATTGAAAGGATGTTTAAGCAACAACCTAAACATATTGCCAAATATTACAAAAAACCCAAAACTCAGTGCGAAATGTTCATATGACAATTACACAAAGATTGAATGGACATATGGTCACAATTGAGGCACACTTTGTCGGTCAACAGTTTTAGCTGCAACTTCGACTTGCATAGACATATCTAAGATTTCAATATAACCCGCAGAATAATAATAACCAAGTCAATAAAGTCAATCACCTGCTCCTAGAGCAAATGGCCAAGAAATTGCTTTGAATATATGAAAATAATATTTTAAAATTAAGATAAATGTCTCCCTCTGTTCACCGGCATACTTTTGGCACAAGGAGGACATGAGGTCGGCTGTCGAACAACATTGATCCTTTGGCATGTTGAGTTGAGAGCAACAAGCGTGCGTGTGTGTGGCATTATGGTCCTCCCTGGAGAATATGTTAACAAACCCCAAGAAACAATTGGCAATAGTTCCCTTTGTATGGTCAACAATTGATTCCGTTCGGGCATTAAACGCATTCCTTCTTCCAAAAGAATATCAGCAAACAAACCATATAATGTGGCTTAGATATGCGTAAATAACACCTAAGGATTTGGACAATACAGGATATTGTTGTCGAGCAAATACGGAAAATATTTTGAGTAAATATTTGGCAAAATAAAAGATGACTTTATTGATGACGAAGGGACAACAAATATAGGCTCAAAACGAACTGTGAGATGGCCAAATAAAAACCGTTCTGATGTGGCGGATGGCTTGCAATGTGATCGACCAAAGAACTGATCAACCTTTTCAACAAAGCCTTAGCATACTGTGACGCCACAGGATATGCCAACGTATTTAAGAAAAATTGGCCAAAAACCTGGCCAATCTATGATGGCCCATTGCTGTGTTTGTTCTCTTACTTTGATGTGTTATTTAGCAGAGCTCAGCATTTTGAAAACACAACCCAACTGATGGCCAAGTAACCATTTAATAGACAACAAGATTAGATGCCTTGCTGTTCTTCCGGGGAGTTTATGGTCGATCGCTCGGTAGACCAGTCGTTTACTCGTCCGTCCGTCCGTTTTCTATCTTTAAAGCATAGTCTTGCACGAGTCCTGCTCAGGGTTAGTTTGCTGTTAATGTTTTCCTCGACATTACATGCTCAGCAGCACATTTGAGAGAAGAGCTCGACGTGATATCCAGCCAAGGATCAATATGCCTTGAACGAACATCAAAACACTGTTGTCCGTCCAGATTGTAGAAGAGCCAGGAATTAGTTACACTCTGTACACACGTGGAGAAGTGGCAGGGATGTTTATTTTAAACGAGTAAACTACATATTTTGTCAATAAACTAGACTTCTTTGAATTTTTTTTTTAGTTCCAGGAGTGTTGACTGGTAGATCAGTTGTACTTCTGGGTTCACATATTTATGTGATTGGACTTGAAATACTATAATTTCATATGTGTAACGATTCGATAGATCGAAAAGCCAATACGCTCATCTGAAACGAATATATTCCTTGTGGATATTTTCTTACTAATAATGATTTATGAAAATACCTCTGTTGCCCGAATCCCTGTGTACGTAATGAAGATAATAAAGAGTTATGCATATAGACTCTCTATGTACGAGAATCGGTTAATTCAAAATGTATATAACCAACAATTAACATTCAACTGGAACAATACAAATTATCTCTCACCAATTGGTATCGATTTGTCAATGGACTTGTGTTCTACCTTGTATCCAAAATTTTACACAAAATTAATTATTGGCTCACACAGAGGCTAGAATTTATTAGATTAGAAGAATAAGTTTTTATATTTTATTTTAAATTTAGTTTTAACATTAGTATTAAGTATATTATTGTTGAGTTTCTCACTCATGTTAAGCTAGTGCCGGGAGCAAGCACGAATTTTACAATTACTTTAAATATTTTGATATGTGAAAAGAAATTACGTTGAAGGTAGAAACTGGGTTTATTAATAGTAATTAAAATAATACGATATAGTTTTCAGAAATCACATCATAATTGTTCAGCACACATTTTATAATCTCTAGAAAATACTTCAATAAACTAAATTAAGATCACCACAAATTATATACCCTCAGTTTTCAGTGATTACTATATATGTATATGTACATCATTTGCTATGGACCAAAAGTGAAACACCTCGAATGATTGACATTTGATGACGTATACGAGAACGGTACGATAATTAAATGACATTTTTTCAAAAAATTGATTTGGTAAAAAGTGAGAACCTTATAAAACAGGTTTTAAGTTTTAAGGCGCCACGTTGTTTAGTACTTTTTTAAAACCATCAAATATAAACGATCCCAGTGAATTTGTTAACATGGTGGAGTCTGCTCCATCGTTTACGACAATAAAATATTGGGTGGCAGAATTTAAACAGGACCGTACGAGCTGCCCAGTTGAACACCATAGTGATCAACCGATTGTGGTGTCCACATCAGAAACGGTTTCTAAATCCAGCAAAAAATATGCTCAGGGCTAACTTTTGAAGTAATTCCAAAAATGCAGTTATTGTTTTTTTCACTTCTAAATATGTTCTTTTTGCAATAGTCATGAAAATATTTATATTTTATGAAAAATATGAATCTCAAAAAGGTTATGGAAATTAGATTTAAAAAAATGTAATACATTTGAAAAAAAAGACGGACGGACATTTGGGTATTAGGTCACTCCTTCGATGTGTTACACTTTTTGTCCATAGCAAATGATATACCGGGTTGCCCATATTCGACGGACCCACGGACTCGTTGGGCCCATTCCAATCGACGAGGCTTGTCCGCAGGCAACAATCTTTGCGTCAATTGCATTTTGTACGGGAACAAATGCAAATCAACGCGAATAATCCGTTGTAAAGTGGACCGAGCCATGCCCAACTGCTGAGAACGGCGTTTTTGGGATGTTCTTGGGGACCTCTCAACACTGGCTCGTACGGCAGCGATATTCTCGGCCGATCGCCTTGGTCGACTTTTATTTGGCCTCTTCGGATTGGAAAGAGCCTCACCAGTCGAAAATTTTTCGTATAAACGCTTAATGGTGTTCTTAGAAGGCGCACTTCTCACATTTTTTAATATTTTAAAAGCACGTTGACTTGACTTCTTCTGTTGAATGTAAATTTCAACTATTTCAGAGCGCTCAAGTGGCGTGTATTGTTCCATGGTAAAAATCTGCTTGGACTGACGCTTCGAACGCGGTATGTCATTAAGCGATCTGACATCTCTGTCAAAAGTTATGGCGTTGCCAGATGGGTCCGTCGAATATGGGAGACCCTGTATACCCTCGAAAGTGGGAGAAATTAAAACAAGTAAGAAAGTTTCAGTCGGGTAAACCGACTAAGGTATACTACCCTCACTTTGTGAGTAATATAATATTGAATATAACACGAATTATTCTGTCAATTTGTGTGGAAGGTACCGGAAGGGGTTTAACAAATATACCTATATCTCGCTGAATAGTAGATACTTTAAATACATTGCACTGTGCCGAATTATACTATGCAACAAAATTTTTGTCCAAGGGAAGTGGATAACAATTTCTGGTGCAACTAGGTGTCACAAACACGAAAAAAATATTAAAAAAATTATGGTACATTTTTTACATTTTACATTTTTTAATTAATATTAGCCTGATTGAATCGTGTTATGCCTCAAATTAAAGGGAATTATGAGGGCTACATATGCTGCAAATATTGCTTTCACGTAGAATCTTTGGTTTAGTAACAGTCGTCAAAAATATGAGAAAAAAAATGATCTTTTTTTTAAAAAAACACTTTCCTGGTACAAAAAAGCCATAAAAAATAGAAAAAAAAAACATTTTATTAAATTTTTAAAAAGCCAGCATGCTAAAGAAGAAAACTATGGATAGATGTAAAAGTTATGAGCAATTTTGTAATTGTTAGGGAAATTCAAAAAAATCTTGTTTCATATTTTTTCGTTTTTAAATGATGTTTTTGTTTTATTAAATTCGCCATATGTGAGAGAGACATAAAAGAGACATTGCACTTGCATTTTATTTTATGAGGATTGATGTCAGACATTATAAAATTATAGAGAGGTCGAGGTTTTATGGCCGTTCGTAACCCTCCATAAAACATGATATGAAATGTGAGAGCTATATTGGATGAGATCCGCTCTGATAGAGGGTCATTCAACAATATTTGTGGTTTTTTATTTATGAGGTTTCCATTCAGTTACGCCTTTTAGGGGCATGAACATCCCAGTCGTATATACAGGTAGTAAAATTATATGTACACAATACAAAGTAGTACGCGGCAGTCTTGAAAATATTGGGTGTCTACTTTCGAAGCAAATTGTATGTCAGCTACAGGTACTGCAACTTATGAACCTTAAACCCAGAATTTATGAATGAAATTTCTTATTAATAAATTAGTGTAATTCAGCGCCTTAAAGAGATAAGTCGATTTCTGAAAAATATTACAAAGTTATATTTCGAAGTATGAGTAAAAGGCAAAGAACTTTTCAATGTGTAAATTATCCCGACAATTTCTGCTACATCTGCGGAAAATATGTAATTAAAAAAATCGACGTGCGTTTAGTAAAATAATAGAAGAAATATATGTGTAATATTTTAGTATACGAGTTAAAAATATGAACGAACCGTGGACACCTAGTATTTTGTGTAATTCGTGCCATGTAAATCTTACTCGATGGACTAGTGGAAGAATGCGGTAAGTACTTTAAAATTAATGTATTACAATGTTTTGTGGAATAAAACTTTTTAATTTTAGACATCGCGTGCAATTTGGAATGCCATGATTTGTAGATAACCATTTATTCACGAAACTGACTGCTATTTTTGTCTAAATAAACAGATTGGAGTTGTAGCATTCGCTGGAATTACGGTGAAGTAAAGTCTGTCACTTTGCCAGTTGCACATTCGGAAACAATACCAGTTCCCAAGTGTCCAAGTATAGCTATCGTAACAGCCTAATTACGGAAACATCATCAAGTTCAACTGAGTACTCAACTCTGAGCGATTCAAGTTTGAACTCATTGATCTAGTGAGAGATTTGGAACTGACCAAAGATAAGGCAGGACTACTTGCATCTGGGATGAAACAGTACAATATTTTGGCCCCAGATGTTAACATATCATATTATACATAGAGTCCGTGATATACCTTACAAACAATTTTATGCAACTGTGGATAACATATGACATTCCCGGATTGTTCGAGGAACTTAATCAAACATACAATTCAAAGGAATGGCGGTTACTTGTTGACAGCAGTAAAGAAAGTTTGAAAGCAGTACTTTTACACAACGGAAATCAGAAACCGTCGATTCCCATTGCTCATGCTGTCAATACTAAGGAATCATACGAAACAATAGCTAAATTGATAAAATACATAAAATAAGAACATGACTAGAAAATTTGTTGACATGTAAAAGTAGTTGGTATGTTATGCCTCTGGGATAGGCGATATTTTGCTACCACTGCATATTAAGCTGTGGTTCTTAAAACATTTTGTAAAAGTCTTAAGGAAATATGACAATTCACTCTCATATTTAAAAAGTTTAATAAAAAGTCTTTCTTTTCAAAAAATCGATGAAGGAGTTTTTGATGGTCCTAAAATAAGGAAACTGATGAAAGATGTGAATTTCGAATCATATTTGACGTCGGATGAAAATGCAGCATGGAGGTCGTTTAAGCTTGTAGTTTCAAATTTCCTTGGATCCAATAAAAGCCCGCAATATGAAACAATGATTAATGATATATTTTTTTATATTTATGTATATAACACATATGTATGTATTCTTCCAACTTATTTTGTGGCTTTATGTATTCCAACAGGTGTAAATATGTCCCTCAAAATTAATTTCTTGCATTCACATTTAAACTTTTTCCCTGAGAATCTTGGCGACGTAAGTGACGAACATGGCGAAAGGTTTCACCAAGAATTGAACTTCATCGAGCGGCGTTACCAAGGGCACTGGGATGAAAGAAATGGTACCTTTGTGTGTGAGGTACCAAAAGGGGCGTGACAATAACGCCCATTCACTGGACTGTAGGCACTATAAAAGAATTACGCTGTACAAAATTTCAAGTATTTTTATACACCGGTATTAATGTTATAAGCTTTTAACTTTTGATGCAAAATGATGCATTTGTGTGAGGGGTACTAAAAGGGGTGTGACCACTTCGTCCACTTTTTCTCGAGTCGGTAGCGACTAATAAACTTATACTATGTGTGGAATTTCACATGATTCGAATAAGTATAATAGCAGTTATTAATGAATCAATACTTTAATGAATTGGAAACAAAATTTGATATATGAGGAAAAAAATGATACGATATAACTTATAAGACAAAAGCTATGGTCATTTGAAGTTATATTTAAAAAAAATGATATTTTGGAGTTACAGTAAAATTATTATAAAAAAGTTTAACATATTGACTTTCAACTCAACATATTTAACAGGTGGCGCAAAAGTAACCTTTCGATGTTTTTTGTGCCAAAGTCACCGACCGATTATTGGTCAAATAAATAGTCAGTAATATTCCGCGTTCTGGAGCAGTGTAGCGTAACATTGTTTATTAACGTGTATTTCACATGTGTTTACTACACAAATGTCAACATTAGGCATTAGGGGCCAATCGCAAAATTTATAGCATTTTCTGATAGGAGGATTACTTTTGCGCCACCTTGTATATTCATCCTAGAGAATGTCCCTGGAATGTTTGCCAAGCTTCTCCAATTAACACCATCTTTTACACAAATTTCAAAAGTAAGCCACAAACCTTTACAGTTTTTGTACGTGGCATTGTGTTGCCAGTTTAACTGCAAACGGAATTTGGAGCCCGGCTTTTAGTATGGTAGATAAAGGGGAAAGTCCAAAAAATCACATTTTTGGGGATTTTCGAAATTATTTTATTTGTGAAATTCACTTTTGCAAATATAATGATTAGAGAATTGCTTTCGATTTGTGATGTAAAGACCTACAAACTACAAATATGTCATTGAAATATTTCGCTTTTTAACTATTTTGTGTTATTACAGTTCTGCCTGCATGTGAGAAAGGAATTTTTTAATTTTTTCCGAACCCAGTCCTAGCATTTTGTTAATTTCAGTGCAAAATATACACCGATGTAAAAAATGTCGGTCCAATGTACCCGCTGAGACAAGAGTTATGTATGACCATATCAATAAATTTTTGAAAAAAATAGTTAATTTATGTAATTTTTTGCGAATGGGTATATCGTCGGCTAAATGCTATTTTGGTCCATACGCCATTTTTGAGCTTTTTGATAATATGGGTTTCAAGCATTCTCTTTCAGAATCTGCAATAATTGTTTTCCTATCTCGTCTAGTTTTCGAGATATTGGTAGGGTAAATCGATTTAACTCTGATTTATGGGAAATAATTTAGATATTTTCGTTATATGTCTCAATTTTTCTATCGCCCTATATTTTTTACTCACTATTTTACGTTCTTTCGATCACAATATGTAAATTACTTTCTTTCCATGCAGACCTTCTTTGTGGTCCATGTAATACAAATACGAAAAAATATTAAAACAAAAGTGGATATGGACCAAAATGCCATGTACAAAATTGTTATAACTTGCTTATTTTTGAATGTAATGGCATAGAAATGTATGAGAATCATACAAACACTGTTGCGAATCCTATGGAATAAAAAGTGTGTAACTCTTCAGTCCCGTTTTTACTGAAACAATAAATTGCGTTTTTCTCCGATCATACAAAATGGCGTATGGAACAAAATAGCATTGAGCCGACGATATGTTGTATTTTGGAGATATAGAGACAGTTATAAAAATAAGTTATAACACACGCTGAAAAAAAATCGCTCCTGTAGTATATTGTCCCAAACATATTCGGCTTGAAACATATAAATGTTTATGGTACACTCTAAATGTATAATACTTGGTACACACAAAAATTATATATTTGGGAAGATGTTGTTCTAAACTAATTTTTGTTTCCATCATAATACTTTTTATTTAGGATTATTAATTCCGAAACAAAGATTTATTTAAATTTAAGTATTCCAAAAATATATCGAACCTTGATTGTGTTAGGTTTTACTGCAATTTAATGATAATTTTCTAGAAATTTTTAATGATTTGTTTTAGAAAAACAATGATTTACTCGAAGGTCTGACATGAAATACTCAGAAATTTTAAATGAGTCCCTTAAAACAGAATTTAATGCCGCTAATGGTATTTTTAACTGGGAGAACTAATTCGAAACGAAGGAAAAATAAAAATGGAAATTAGAAAAATTCACCAAAGTTTTGAAAATCTTTTATAAATTAAATATATTTGAAGATATTCCTAAACAATAATTTTATTTGTATATAAATACATTTTTATTTGAGAAAATTAGTTTGCAAACATATTTTGTTGTAATATACTAATATATGCGTTCCAAGTAAATTTTATTGATTTTCAAATAAAATTTATTTACTCAGAAATATATAACATTTAAAAATTTGTGTTCCAAATATATTTTCTTTCGATTCAAACATATCAAAAAAGGCGATTTTGCCCCGTGCATGTATATTTGTCTTAAAGGAAACTACTTGGATAATGTTTTCGAAAAAAGAATGGGTCAACAATTTTTATTAATAGCGTTGCCACCCTTCCCAAATTACACTACTTTCTTACGAATATTTCAAAACTAGATTATGAAAACTTTTAACAATTTTATATGTAGTACTACACGGTAAACTGCGAAAAGAATTTTGATCCCTGATTTTCGTATTATAGATTTTGGGGAAAAACTACCAAATTTCGTTTTTGGAGATTTTCGAATTTATTTGGGGAATTGTGGGATTTACGTTTACAAATGTAATAATGTTAGAATTAGTGTCAAGAAGTACAAGTTACGAAAAAATAATTTATAATATAATAAATAATTACAAAATATAAAGGGTGGGCCATTTAAAATTTTTATTTGAACTAACGATTACTTTAACTTGTGATTTGAGACCTTTGGACTATTTTCTGTGGGGAGCCATTAAGGATAACTGTTACGCAAAGCATCCGGAGACAATTGAAGCGTTGAAACATGAAATCGAAGTTGCCATTGATGAGATTTCGAATACTTACTGAAAGATTCGGTTGATCGGATTAGGAACTGTCGATCCAATCGTGGTAATCATATGAATGATATTGTGTTACATTATTAAATGTCAAAGTTCAACCTTTCCAATAAAATTTAAAAAAATTATCAGTACTTTTTTTAAGCTGATTCAAATTTAAAATGGCCCACCCTGTATTAAATTCAAAATATTTAACGGATCTAAAAAGAAATCGTAAATCTGCACTAATGTTAACAGAACAGGGTCAGGAAAAAATGAAAAAATCAATTTTCACATGCAGACAGAAATGTTATAACGCAATAAAATATTTAAAAATTTACTCGTATATATTCCAATTAAATATTTTGTAGTTTGTAGGAAGGTGACATCACTCATCGAAAGTACATCTCGTGTCATTATATTTGCAAATTGCAATCCTATAATTCCCAAAAAATTTTCGAAAACCTCCAACATTGGATTTTCCCCTATATCTACTATACTTAAAGCCGGGCTCGAAATTCCCTTTGCAGTTCATCGAGCAATATCTTACCACATATAAAAATAGAAAAGGTTTTAATATTCTAGCTTTGCGATTAGAGAAAATGTGGCTTACTTTTGAAATTATTGTAAAAAATGGTGGAAATTGGAGAAGCTTTGCAACAATACAGGTGAATATTTTTGACCCCATCTTTCTTGGAGAACATTCTCTAGGAAGTTTCAATTAAGATACATAAATAAATATGTTATAGTTTTTTTTAAAATATATTCTTTTATAACTCCAAAATATGACTCCATATGACGAGATAACTCTTAGTAGAATGTTGCAATGTTACATTTTGTTCACCCTAGGTGTCCAACTTTCTGGCCCTGTAGCTCCGCCCCGGTATTCCATAGGGGGGCCTAATCTAAAACTTAACTTCTCTAATTTCCCTTCTAAAAGTATGCCAAGTTTTGTCACAATCGGATGTCTGGTTAAGAAACCACCGAATAATTTCCAAATAAATAGTTACAATTAAACATATTTTCCAAAACATTCTCCAAAATTTAAAATAGCATTTTAAAATTTTGACATCATATTTAGAATCAGCGAAAACTAAAATTACCACTACCATATTAAGTTTTAATAATCGGACATCAGATTCAGAATCAGTGACCATTGAAACTTTAAAGATGGCTAAATTTAGACCATTATCGCCTAAATTCGATATCTGATTGTTTTTCAGGGCTTCATCCCACAGCGCATTCGTCAGATAGAGCAACAAACTGTCAGCAAGGTCTTCGAAAAATGGGTTGACCTTATATAATTGGAATGATTTTTGTTCATTTTGTTGATTATACCCTACACCACACTGTGGTACAGGGTATTATAACTTTGTGCATTTCTTTGTAACACCCAAAAGGAGAAGAAATACAGGGTTGCCCATATTCGACGGACCCAATCGACGAGGCTTGTCCGCAGGCAACAATCTTTGCGTCAATTGAATTTTGTACGGGAACAAATGCAAATCAACGCGAATAATCCATTGTAAAGTGGACCGAGCCATGCCCAACTGCTGAGAACGGCGTTTTTGGGATGTTCTTGGGGACCTCTCAACACTGGCTCGTACGGCAGCGATATTCTCGGCCGATCGCCTTGGTCGACTTTTATTTGGCCTCTTCGGATTAGAAAGAGCCTCACCAGTCGAAAATTTTTCGTATAAACGCTTAATGGTGTTCTTAGAAGGCGCACTTCTCACATTTTTTAATATTTTAAAAGCACGTTGACTTGACTTCTTCTTTTGAATGTAAATTTCAACTATTTCAGAGCGCTCGCGTGGCATGTATTGTTCCATGGTAAAAATCTGCTTGGACTGACGCTTCAAACGCGGTATGTCATTAAGCGATCTGACATCTCTGTCAAATGTTATGGCGTTGCCAGATGGGTCCGTCGAATATGGGCAACCCTGTAGACCCATCGTTTATTATACCGATCGACTTAGAATTACTTTCTGAGTTGATTTAGCTATGTCCGTCTGTCCGTCTGTCTGTCCGTCTGTCTGTGCATGTATTCTTGTAATCAAAGTACAGGTCGCAATTATGGTCCGATCTCGACGAAACTTTACACATATGTTTTATTTGGCCCAAGGACGATCCCTATTTGGTTAAAATCGGTTCAGATTTAGATATAGCCCCCATATATACGTTACCCCCGATTTGAAGTGTAAGCACTGTAAAAATGTTATTTTATATCCGGCAGAAAGAGGTTTCCTATTATTTGAATGAACACTGTTAAATTTGGAAGAAATCGGTTCAGATTTAGATATAGCCCCCATATAAACGTTACCCCCGATTTCACATGTAAGCGCTGTAAAAATGTTATTTTATATCCGATCAGTGCGAATTTCGGCAAAAAGAGGTTTCCTTCTACATGAAGAAATACTGCCAAATTCGGAGAAAATCGGTTCAGATTTAGATATAGCCCCATATATATGTTACCCCCGATTCGACATGTAAGCGCTGTAGAGATTGTATTTTATATCCGATCAGTACGAAATTCGACAGAAAGATGTCTTTTTACATGAATGAGTATTCAGGGAAAATCGGTTCAGATTTATATATAACATCCATACATATGTTCCTCCTGATTTGGTATCAAAGCGCTATAAAAGTTGTACTTTACTTCCGATCATTAAAGTTTTCCAGAAATATGTTTCTCAATTTAGGAACGAATATTGCTTAATTTAGCGATTATCGGTTCAGACTTAGATAATATGTTCCTACCCATTTACCAATTATTCCAAATTATTATCGCAATGACCCTTATCGCATTATTAGGGAGGTGTAGGGTATTATATAGCCGGCCCCGCCCGAATTTCTGCATTTCCTTACTGGTTTTTAAAGATAAATTAAAATTTGGACCACACTATACATATATTAACAAAAATCTGACAACATTCCGATAGTATTTCAAAAAATTTTATGGTTAGTGGAACTAATTTTTGTTGTTACCCAGAGTATTCACTACAAAATCTCTGTCATCATTAACGGAGTGATTCCCACGACAATTCTCCTCAGCGCTTCATTTAAATTTCATCACTTTTTTCATCATAAGTAGATTTAGCTCTTTTGTATCACTCTCTGTGTCATTACAAATAGATAACAAACAATGCTTCGCAATTAACACAAATTCATATAAATTCGGAAAAAATCCCCTAGATGTGTTATATCTTTTGAAAAAAATTATCAAATCACTTAATTCTCTCAATAGAGTCAATATTTTCCGAATTATTATTGTTTTTATCTTTTAACACTTAAAAGCTTTGCACTTAATCATCAGTACCCCAAATTCCCTCCATTTCCCCAGCGTGAACGTTTGATGTGTACTTCCTAAAAAAATTCCCCCTTCTTGTAGGAAAGTACTTCCCCCCGCGCCGCTTTCCGTTTCCGTCTTTCCCAAAATGAACTTTGTGTGTGTGTGTCATGCTTGGTCGGCTTTCCCACATGTTCTATATGTACGAACGAGTATGAAGTATGTACTAGTACTTAATACGACAGTAATAACGGTGATAATGGGATGATAACTGCATGAAAGCCTATACAAGCGACAAGTACACACATGAGTACATGAGTACTTGTACAGCTACATTTGGGGTCAAGTCGAATTTAATATACACTTCAGCTTCGACAGCGTTCACGACATTTATACAGGGTCGGAGCTATTGGGCCTCAAAGTTGGCCAGCTCGGGTAAACAAAATGTTTCAACGAGTGTAAGTTTTTCTGGTTTATATATATTTCGTGTGCATTCCACGAACCAGGGTCTGAAAAAGCCTTTTCACACCTAACAGTTATGTCGCATAGTTACCGAGATATCTGCAATTGAAACTTGAATTTTTATTTTTTTCCCGACGTTGTCCTAGTATTCTGTGAATATCGGCGCAGAATATGCACCGATTTCTTTCTCATCACATTTTCTGAATAGACAAGAATATTTTCTATATGATTAGAATTCAATCCGATACAATAAGACAAAAGTTATAGAAGTTTGAAGGTAGTTTCAAAAAATAAGATTTTTGTGAAAAAGTATATGTCGTATTTTGGAGTTATAAAGGGTTTTCCAACAAGAGGTGTTAATTTGGTATTCAAAGAAAAATGACATTTTTTGAGGTAAATGATCGGATGTTTATTTCATAAAAAAGAGGAAGGTATGCCGTTAATAATTAAAAACAACATCAGCCAAATGGCCACCACGACCTCGCTTACAGGACCATATCCTTTTCATGAAATTTTCCATAACCAAATCGCAAAGTGGCTGCCCTATGTCCTCGATAGCCTCACGAATTCTATCTTTGAGGTCTTGCATCGACTCTGGGCTGTTGGCGTAGACCTTATCTTTCACGTGGCCCCAAAGGAAGAAGTAGCAAGGTGTTAAATTACAAGATCTCGGTGGCCAATTGTGATCACCTCTTCGAGAGATAACACGGTCCGGAAACTTTTCCCGTAACAGAGCCCTGGTTTCGTTGCTTGTGTGGCACGTAGCGTCGTCTTGTTAAAAGTAAACGTTGTCCAGATCAATACCATCCAACTCCGACCATAAAAAATCATTAATCACCTCTCGATAGCGCAATCCATTCACCGTAACTGTTGATCCAACCTCATTTTCGAAAAAGTAAGGTCCAATGACCCTGCCGGACCATAAACCGCACCAAACAGTCACACGTTGAGGATGGAGAGGCTTCTCAACAATAACTCTTGGGTTTTCCGAGTCCCAGATGCGACAATTTTGCTTGTTGACGTAGCCACCGAGTTGGAAATGGACCTCATCAGTCAAGATGAGTTTTCGATGATTTTCGATTTTTCGAATTTAAATAATTTAAATGCGTTGTTGAATCGTTCCATTTTTAGTAATGGCGTAGTTTCTACTTGTCAAATGTCAAAGAATAAAAGCTTCAAAAGTGACAGCTACCGAAATACCGGGTGATTTAAAATAACACCTCTTATTGGAAAACCCTGTAGAAGAAGTTTTTTAAAAAAAGTATTTATATTTATCTAAAAGGAAACTACGTAGATAATGTTCCTGAAGAAAGAGAGGGCAAAAATATTAATTTTTTACAGAAATTTTAAAAGTAAGCCACATTTTCTCCAATATTAAAACCTTAACTGTTGTTATAAGTTTGCATTGCAAAAGGTTTTTGGAGTCGGCTTTTGGTATAGTAGATATATAAAAGCCCCGTTTTGGGAGATTTTCGAAATTGTGTTGGGAATTGTGGGATTGACTTTTGTAAGTATAATGATTCGCGAATAACGTTCGAATTTACTTTTTTTATTGTTTTATTGACCTGTCCTACAGTTTTGTTAATATCAGTTCAGGATACTCGTAATCCGATTTCTCTCACATCAATTTACTACAATATATCCTATACGATGTAAAAAATCGGCCAGCTATGTGTACAAGAGAAAAGTTATGGCTATATTAATTTATAGTTTATAAAAATAGCTAGTTTTGGTATTTTATTGCGAAAAAGTTTATGTAGTATTTTGGAGATTTAGAGGACATTTTCTTTATTTGTTTTTAAGGAAACTTTCTGGAGAATATTTTCGCAAAAAGAATGGGCCGAACATTTTTGTTAATATTGTTGCCACGCTTATCAAAATTTAAAAATCTTTTAGAAAATTGCAAAACTAGAGTATGAAAACCATTTTATTTCTGAATGTGTTACACAATTAACTGGCAACTGGCTTTTAGTATAATAGATTTTGGGGAAATACTAACAAATTCCGTTGTTGGGGATTTTCGAATTTATTTTGGGAATTGTGAGATTTTACTTTACAAATATAATAACGTTAGAATTAGTCTCGATTTCTGGTATCCGGACGTACAAATTACAAATATATAATTGAAGTATATAAATTTTTAAATATTTTTATTTTTAATTTTCTCCCGATCCTTTCCCATTATCTTTTCTGGAGAGACAACCAGCTGAGACAAAAAATATGGTTATATGTATGTATAAGTTATATCTTACAAAAAATATTTGCCATTTTTTGTTTTTTTTTTTGACAAAGAATATTTTTTGTAAAGTATAACTTCAAACTGGGTGGCAATATTTTGTCTCAGAAGGTATATCTAGTGGCAATATTTTTGTATCAAATAGCAAATTTTGTTGTCTATCCAGAAAAGATAATGGGAAAGGAATCAGTATATATCCAGATCTAATATATACCAATTCGTAGGAAAGGATCGGGAGAAAAGTAAAGAAAAATTCAAACGGTAAATTTAAAAATCGATAAAATATTTAAAAACTAGTACATTTCAATTATTTTATTTTGTAATTTGTACGTCCTGATACGAGAAATCGATGCTACTCGTAATTCCAACATTATTATATTTTTAAAGGAAAATCCCACAATTTCCAAAATAAACTCTAAAATTCCCAAAAACGGATTAAATTCCGGGCTCAAAATTAATTTTGCAGTTAACCACGTAACACATTACAACATATAAAAATGATAAGGTTTTCATATTCTAGCTTTGCGATTGTCCAAAATGTGGCCAATTTTGCAATTTTCGTAAAAAACATGGTGAAATTTGAAGAAGCATGGTAATACAGTTAATAAAAAATGTCGACCCATTCTTTTCTCGAAAACATTCTCCAGGAAGTTTCCTTTAAGACGAATGTAAATATGTTATACTGTCTTATAATAAGTACAAATAAAATGCAAAAAATGGTCTATTTTTTTGAAAATTTAAATTGATATAACCGTAACTTTTGTCTCAGTGGGTACAACTGACCGATTTTTCTGCATCCTATAGCAAATTTTGTTGTCTATTTAGAAAAGTTGACATGAGAGAAATTGGTTTATATTCTGTACTGATATTAGAAAAATGTTAAATAAATAACAGTCTAAAATGTACTGAAAAATTTATATGAATGATATTGTATTCCATTATTAAATGACAAGGTTTAACTTTAACTTTCCAATAAAAACAGAAATTTAAACAAAATTTTTTATAGCCGATTTAAATTTAAAATTTTAAATGGTCCACTCTGTATTTGCAAAAGTCAATCCCACAATTTCCAGAATAATGTCTAAAATCTCCAAAAATTGAATATTTTTGTTTTCCCCTATATCTACTATATCGCACCTGTCCCACAAAAGGGTAACAACTCAAAATTAAAAAATGTCAATAGATACCATAAACAGCTTCCATTAATATTAATAACATTTAAAAAATATGTCAAAAATTAAATATCTTCTTAATTGCATTTTCTTGCAATGACATATTTCCGCTAATATTATTTTTTTGAAATTAATATTTAATTAATTTTTTGAAATTAATATTTAAGGGAAAATTTTGCGGCCTCAAGTGATTTTTTTTTTTTCATTTTGAGTTGTTACCCTTTTGTGGAACAGGTGTGATATATACTAAGAGCTGAGCTCCAAATACCCTTTGCAGTTCAACGTGCAGCATTTTTATACATATCCGTACCTCCATTCCAAAACATGCTAAGTCGACTTAGCATATTTTTAGGGAGATTTCGTTTATAACTTCTATATATTCCAAATTATATTCAGTCAAAATTTGGTGTTTATCCGTCAACCCAATCAAAAGTTATTCACAAAATAGTACAGGTCATTCGATTTCCATTACAAAGGAATTCCACACAAATTTAAAAAAAACATCAAACTTTGATCGCCTCTCCTGAAAAACTACCTTTTTGCACTTAGCATAGTTTAGAATGGGGGTATCGCATCGATATAAAAATGATAAAGGTTTCAATATTGTAGCTTTGCAATTGGAGAAATGCGGCTTACTTTTCAAATTTGTGTAAAAAATGGTGTAAATTGGAGAAGCTTGGCAACAGTACCAGTGAACATCCTTGACCCGTTCTTTCTTCGAGAACATTCTCTAGGAAGTTTCCTTTAACATGAATATAATGGGTGGCTCAGTAAGAGTGCAGTTTTTAAATCTTGCCACCAAGATTATGCGATTTCTTTCTTTGGGGTTTAGTGAAATCTCCACTAAAGCAATTCCTAAGCTCAAATCCGAGAGCCAACGCGTCGTCGGTAAGATACAGCCACATCTCTGTGAAAAAGTTATGGAAAATTTCATGAAAAGAATAATGGTTTGTCATCAGAGCCGTGGGACGTATTTGATGGATATACCTAAAATTCTTCCCAATCTAATAAAAAAATCACAGCTATAATACGTGTTTTTATTATACCCTACACCACACTGTGGTACAGGGTATTATAACTTTGTGCATTTGTTTGTAACACCCAAAAGGAGAAGAAATAGACCCATCGTTTATTATACCGATCGACTTAGAATCACTTTCTGAGTCGATTTAGCTATGTCCGTCTGTCTGTCCGTCTGTCTGTCTGTCCGTCTGTGCATGTATTCTTGTAATCAAAGTACAGGTCGCAATTATGGTCCGATCTCGACGAAACTTAACACATATCTTTTTTTTGGCCCAAGGACGATCCCTATTGAATTTGGTTAAAATCGGTTCAGATTTAGATATAGCCCCCATATATTTGTTAGCCCCGATTTGACATGTAAGCGCTGTAAAAACTTTATTTTATAACCGATCAGTATGAAATTCGGCAGGAAAAGGTTTCTTATTACATGAATGAACTCTGTTAAATTTGGAAGAAATCGGTTCAGATTTAGATATAGCCCCCATATATACGTTACCCCCGATTTGACTTGTAAGCGCTGTAAAAATGTTATTTTTTATCCGATCAGTATGAAATTCGGCAAAGAGAGGTTTCTTATTACATGAAGGAATACTGCTAAATTCGGAGAAAATCGGTTCAGATTCCGATATAGCCCCCATATAAATGTTACCCCCGATTTGACATGTAAGCGCTGTAAAAACTGTATTTTATATCCGATCAGTGCAAAATTTGGCAGAAAGAGGTTTCTTATTACATGAAGGAATACTGCTAAATTCGGAGAAAATCGGTTCAGATTTAGATATAGCCCCCATATATACGTTACCCCCGATTTGACTTGTAAGCGCTGTAAAAATGTTATTTTTTATCCGATCAGTATGAAATTCGGCAGAAAGAGGTTTCTTATTTTATATGCGATCAGTACGAAATTCGACAGAAGGAGGTCTTTTTACATGAATGAGTATTCAGGGAAGATCGGTTCAGATTTATATTGATTGTTCCTCCTGATTTGGTATCAAACCGCTATAGAAGTTGTATTTTACTTCCGATGATTAAAATTTTCCAGAAAGATGTTTCTCAATTTAGGAAGGAATATTGCTTAATTTAGCTATTATCGTTTCAGAATTAGATATTATGTTTCTACCCATTTACCAAATATTCCAAATTATTATGGGAATGGCCCTTATCGCATTGTTAGGGAGGTGTAGGGTATTATATAGTCGGCCCCGCCCGACTTTCTGCCTTTCCTTACTGGTTTTAAAATGAAATAGTGCATTCTAACTGAGACACCCTTACCTAGAACTTTTTAGAAAAAGTTCGAAATCATTTAAATTGAAACTTTATGTATTGGTTACCTTTTTCCTTCCTTCCTTTCCTGAGTCATAGTATGTGACAGCCGGCAAATTTCACTGCCACTTCCAGAAAAAAAATTAACTAAATTTAAAAAGTACATTCTTACTTCTTCTTACACCTTTTTTAAATAACTTCATCTATAACTCCAAAATACGACATATACTTTTTTCTCAAAAAATTAAAAAAAATATTTTTTTTAATATATCTTCAAATCAACGTAATTTTTGTCTTATTGGGTATATTGGATCTCATTATACCCTCCACCATAGGACTTTGTCATTCCGTTTGCAACACCTTGAAATGGTGATATGCGACCCCATAAAGTATATATATTCATGATCGTCGTGAAATTCTAAGACTATGTAGCCATGTCCGTCTGTCTGCCTGTCCGTTTGTCTGTTGAAATCACGCTATAGTCCGTAATAATAGAGCAAGGTTGAACAAATTTGGTAGAAATACTTCTTATAGTTGTAGGTCGTTTGGGATTGCAAATGGGCCATATCGGTCAATGTTTTGATATAGATCCCCTATAGAGGTCGCTCCAAAATACGGGTTTTGAGCCATAGATTCCACATTTTAAAGCAATTTTGCTGAAACTTTGCAGTTTCTATTCTATTTTGGCTAGAATTCATCGCAGTAACAATTTGGAAATCGGCTCATAATCATTTTTTGTGATCTTGTTCAGCTCCTCCCTCGATGCCGTCTTTATCTCCTCAATCGTGGCGTAGCGTCGTCCTTTCATGGGCTTTTTCAGTTTTGGGAACAAAAAATAGTCACAGGGGGCTAGGTCAGGGGAATACGGTGGCTGCGGCACCATTACTGTGTTGTTTTTGGCCAAATATTCGCGCACAAGCAACGATGTGTGTGCAGGGGCGCTATCATGGTGCAAAAGCCAGTTTTTGTTCTTCCACAAATCCGGGCGTTTTTTGCGGATTGCTTCGCGCAATTTGCGCATAACTTACAGGTATTATTCTTTACCCTGTGACAAGAACTCATAATGCACCACGCCCTTGCAATCAAAGAAAACTGTGATGTTTTCCTCTGTTGTTGACGTGCTCGGGCGTCCGGTACGCTGTTCGTCCTTCGCATCTTCTCGGCCCTCTAAGAACATTTTGTACCACCGATAAAAGTTGCTTTGGTCCAAGGTAGCTTTACGGAATGCGTCAGCGCACTTTATTTTGCTTTTCACACAAAATTTGATGCAGATTCTTTGATCCATTTTCTGAAATAGATAAAAATCGAAGACATGTTAAAACACATCCAAGCACAACAGCTGTCAAAAATTAACTAAACATTCAAAATGGCCGACCTTGTCAGCATAAGTAAGGGACATGAGTACCAACATAACGCAAAAAAAATTCCAAAAATCAAATAAAGGTAGCCCGCGGAAATTAAAAATTCGCGATATTCTTTGAACATACCTCGTATGTTGTCATAGTCACCCTATAGAGGTCGCTCCAAAATAGGCTTATTTAAATCATAAATAGGACATTTTCTAAGAATTTTAAGCGAATCTTTGCAGTTTGTATTTTATTTAGACAAGAATTTATCACAGTAAACTTTTTTTAAATCAGTTGATATTTTGTTGTAGTCCATCTATAGATGTCGCTCCCAAAAGCCATAAACACCACATTTTCTAAGCAATTTAGCTGAACCTTTGCCGTTTGTATTCTATTTTGGCAAGAATTCATCTCAAAAAATTTAGTCAGTTTATATTTATTTTGTTGTAGTCCCCGTAAGCCATAAATACCACATTTTTCAGATGAAGAGTTGGAATAAAGAATTTGGGGCTAAAATTGCAGCGTTCGGCATGGCCGAACTTAACGTTTTTTACTTGTTTTCCGTTATATAGCTTATTTTGTTGCCGATTCAGAAGAATTCATGTGAAAGAAATCTGTGCATATTCTGCTCCGATATTTACAAAATACTACGGCAGGATCGGGGCAAAAAATAGAAATTAAATTTTTCAATTGCAGATATCTCGGTAACTGTACGAGACGAAAGACCGTTAAATATTTTTTTCACCCGAGTTGGCTAACTTTGTGACCCTGTAGCTCCGCCCCTATATACAGTAGGCGGCCAAATTTAAAACATAACATCTCTTCTACCTCTTCTAGAAGCATTCCAAGTTTTGTCGCAATCGGATGTCTGGTTAAGAAACGATCGAACTTTTTCTCTTTTTTAATTCCTCCCACTGCGTCACGAATAAACAGTTATGCTGCAGTATACACTGATAGAAAAACCGTTCGTCACCATGACGAATCAGTTTCGTCAATATATCTTCGTACTGGTGACAAAAAGTTTCGTACATGCGATGTTTTTGTACGTCAATAGAACGAACACGATCATCAACCCATGTTTTTGGCGATTTCCAAAATTCGTCGAGGGAACGATAAGGTTTTATCCCCATTTATTTATTTGACCATTTTGCTGAAAATATGAAAATAACGAAGCAATCAATTTATAGTTTGTGCTTAATTGTACTGTTCTATAGACTGATTACCTTAGTTAAATAATTGGTTGTAAATGTTTAATTTAAAAAATCTAATAATGGTGATGAATGGAGTTTGTCGTGGTGATGAATAGGATTCGTCGTGATGATGAATGGGATTCGTCGTGGTGATGAATGGAATTCGTCGTGGTGACGAATGGTATTCGTCGTGGTGATGAATGGCAGTCGTCGTGGTGATGCATGGCAGTCGTCGTGGTGATGAACTCGATTAATTGTAGGGATGAATGGTGTTCATCGTGGTGATGAATGTAATTCGTCGTGGTAATGAACTCGATTCATCGTAGGTATAAACTGTGATCATCCTGAGGGCGAAAGTTTTTGGAAACAGAGATTCGTCATGGTGACGAACAAATTCATTCAAGAGGATTATTTCATATGTTAGCTGACTTTTGACGAACAAATAATGGTGATGATGTACAAATTCTATCACTGTACGAGTATAGCTTTAATTAGTATATTAATCTGAGATCGATTGAAGACAACAAATCGATTTGCCTTTTATTTGTTGTTACGTCGTCTTTTACATATGTAGCGATAATGTGTTTTGTCACAAAGTAATTTTTTGGACGTTGACGATTACATTATATGCCGAATAATTTGTTGCAGTGTCACATAGGTACTGATAGACTAACCATACCCAAAGACTTGCTATGATAAAAAGTTAACAAAAAAATACTTAAATCAATCTTATCGGACGTTGTTGTTGGCGGGAGTGTTGTTGAAGTCAATAAACAGTGTTCACGGCTGGCTCATGGCTGGGTTGGCGTTCGTGCCGTTGTTGTTGTTGGTGGTGGTGATGGTGTTGCAAACATTTGACTGGAAAGTACTCGAGAACTGCGATTGTTGTCGTTGTTCGTGTTGTTGATGTTGTCGCCGTTGTTTGTCGTCGTTGTTCGCTAGTGTAAATTCTCTGGAAACACGTGTATTGCTGGTGTTGTTCTTGTTGTTCGTTGTGTTGTTAGCACTAATAATTCAACAAAATCCAATGACAACAACAACACGGCTCGTGAATGTTTGCCATAATTATCAGCGTTTTTTCTTAATATTTTTCGCTTTCGTCTTTATTGCGCCATGAATGAATTGTTGACGAGCACAAGAAGAAGCAGAATTTCGCTTTTATTTTAGCCGCGTATCTTCTAAAAAGAAGGAAAAAAGGCACCACCTACAACAACAAGAATTAACAGTTGACACATTTATGGGGGAAACAAACTACTGTTTCACCCAACAACAACAATACAACAATGTTGTTGAGGTGTTGTTCTGTGCAACATTTTCATGAGAAATTGTTTGAGAACGAACGATAGATCGTTCTCGATTTCGATCGATTTCAAACAACACGAAATATGTTGTTTGCAGGTTTGGCTATTCATTGGAATCGATTGAAATTGAACTGTTGTATTGAAGTAAGTACTGTGTTCGCCTGTCTGTCTGTCCGTCTCTAAATATACATGTGTATGTACCTGGAAGGGGCACACCTTAGCTGACAATTTGTAGAGGAAATGTCGAATTGAAATTGAACATAGTTTAGTTCTTCGATCTGTCAATATTGGACTCCTCATCATGCCAATTCAATTCATACAGATGATGATGGTAATGATGGTGTGGTGTTTTACAGTGGGGAAAAATGTTTTTTTATTACTCATATTTACTAAAAAATATTATTTTCCAAGTGTCTATATAATGCTGTAGCTAAAATATACTTTCCACTCGAAGTAGTAATTTGTATACCTTATCTCGTGAGCTCAGCAATTCTGAGAGGCCGCGGGATATGTCATTGGGTAGACTGGCTCTTGGGATTTAAGCCGCTATGAAACTTTTCTCGGAAGCACTGTTTTTAAAGATCAACTTTGTATTCTCCTGCTATCAATAGTGGTGAAATTATATATCAGAGGCAACATATTTGGATAGAAAATCTCAAAATAAGAAGAAACATTAAGGACTTACCCAGCAAATTTCTCATTACCAAATAATCCGTAGAGTAAGCAAAGTTCCATAATGTATGTACTTAGGGCCGTATTCATAAAAAGTTATGGAAGGCTTAAAATACATTTTAACGTTGAAAATCAGTTCAATAAACCTTCCATAACTTTTTATGAATAAGGCCGTTATTATTTAGCCACTTTTCTCATTATTTTAACATGGGGATGTCATTGGAGGAAAGTACTTCCCAAAAGTATACCATAAAGTAGCATAATAAGTACTTATTTGTAGCATACACGCTGAAAAAAATCGCTTCTGTAGTATATTGTCCCAAACATATCCGGCTTGAAACATATATATCTTTAGGATACACTCTAAACATGTAATATTTGGTATACACAAAAATTATATATTTGGGAAGATGTTGTTCTAAACAAATCTTTGTTTACATCCCAATGTGTTTATTTTGGACTATTTTTTCCGAAACAAATATTTATTTTCATTTAAGTATTCAGAAAATATCTAAATTGTGTTAAATTTTTCAGTTATTCAAAGTTAATTTTTTCAAAAATTTTAACGTCTTAAAAATAAAAAAATAATAATAATTGAAATCATATAATCTTGGATCGAAATATATACTTGGAGGATTGACAACCAATGATGGCTTGGAATACTCAGAAATTTTAAATGATTGGTTTAAAACATAAGTTATTGCTGCATTTGGTATCATAACTGGGAGGTTCAAACCAAAAAAAAAAAAAATTTAAATTCGAAAAATTCAACAAAGGTTTCGAAAATCTTTTTTAAATAAAATATATTTGGAGAAATTCCTAAACAATCATTTTATTTGTATTCAAATAAATATTTTATTTGAGAAATTTAGTTTGCAAATATTATATGTTGTAACATATTAATATACGAGTTCCAAATATATTTGATTGATTTTCAAATAAAATTTATTTGCTCAGAAATATAAAATATTTAAAAATTAGTGTTCCAAATATATTTTCTTTCTATTCAAACATATCAAAAAAGACGATTTTGCCCCGTGTAGGCATACCACATAAATATGTGCTTTTATTTTGACTAGTTTAAGTACTTGAATAATGCATAAGTGGGAGATATGTCGAAATGGCTATGTAAAGTGATTTTTTTGCATATTGTCGTGCATATTTCTCGAAACAAATAATTTCCTCATACCAGATGCCAGATTCGAATTTCTGAACTCAAACACCCATGTGAAAAATTCTTCAATGCTCTAACGACATACTATATTCGTAAATATTTATGGTATATATTTTTATTCAAATCTGCACGTATTATTTGAAAACATGTTTAATAATAAATCTTGTATAATAACCCACATATAGCCAAAATTGCATTATATTAAAATTTGCCTAAATGATTTTGATAACAAAAAAAAAACTTATTTCTGTTATTATTGGTAAGTCAGTATTAATAAGCCGAAAGTAATGCAGCGAATAAAGAAATGTCACACGCTGAAAAAAAATCGCTTCTGTAGTATATTGTCCCAAACATATTCGGCTTGAAATAAACATATGTTTAGGATACACTCCAAATATATAATATTTTACACACACAAATATTATATGTTTGTGAGGATATTGTTCTAAACAAAAATATGCTCCCATTCAAATATTTTTTATTTGGAACTAGTATTTCCGAAACAAGGATTCATTTGTAATTATTTATTTTGGTAATGTATTAAATGCCTTAACTTAAAGACAAGTTTTCTGTTTTTCAGATTTTCAAAGAGCAATTTTTTATAAATTTTATATGTTTGTAAAATTTAATCAAAACTTAAATCGAACAATCTTTCGTAAATATAAACGACATTGATGGATTGACAAAAAGTGATGAATAGGAATATTTATAAATAAGGACATTTTTAGCTATAAAGTTTAACACGAAAACTAGGAAAAGCTAACTAAAATTCGAATAAGTCAGTAATGTTTTAAAAATCTTTTTAAATAAAACATATTTGGAAATCTTCTTAAACAATAACTTTGTTTGTGTGTAAACACATATTTTATTTGTGAAATTCAGTTTGCAAATAAATTATGTTCTAATATATTAATATATGCGTTCCAAACAAAATTTCTTGATTTTCAAATAAAATTTATTTGTTAACAAATATATAATATTTAAAAAAATCGTTTCCAAGTATATTTTCTTTCGTTTCAAACATATCAAAAATGACGATTTTCCTCCGTGCATTATTTGGTAATGCAGGGAATAATGACAGGTATGTACCAAGATTATGCTGGGTATAATTAATATCTTCCTTAGCATTTTTTTGTTCAAATGTCGGCTGTGGACATTTCGATAACTCGAAAGTTATCACAATATTTTCAGGATGATCCACGATGAGGATCAAAATACATATTGGAAAAATAAAAAAAAATCAATAAAATAGCAATCAATTGGCCTCGATCTCAATTAATGAAATAATCAAAATATTAAAAAATCTATTTTTTTTCGATCTTTTCAAATATTAAGATCTGATAACTCGATAAATAAGTGAGATATCGACAACACATCCCCTAGTTTTTCTCCGTATTTGGAGATAATATATTTAAGATCGCGTGGCCTCGGTCATAATTATCTTATAGTTTCTGAAATAATCTATTTTTATTAATGTTACCCAGACGATTTCATATAATTATACAGGCTTTATAAATTGTTGATATCTTTACAAAAAAGTTATCAACTTTTCGGTGAAAATCTAACAAAATGAAGGAGAGACTAAAGTCCCTATGTATGGGGAAATCCGTTTCAGGGCATTTTAAGTCAAAACATAACTGAAAATTTACAATTTCCACTACGAGTAACTTTAAGTCGGTGTAAACAAATAAGTAAGGTGTTTAAAAACTCTGGAATTATCCGTAATGCGGTTGTTTACCAATAAACAAAAATTAGCAGAGATAGTTTGATTGACATTAGCAAAATTGTAAACAATTTAAAATTATGCGTTATGTCACTCTTAGAGCAAGTGAGCGATATTAGCTACGTCCGTTCTTCTGTCTGTGTGATTTGCGTATATCTCAGACGAAGTTCTAAATTGGACTAATTGGTCTATTTCTTCTGGCACTTCCCTCCAACAGGGCTAACATTTAGCGAAATATTGAACCCCATATTACATCTACACTAACTCCCCGAATCTTCTGTAATTTTACACGTATCAAAAAGGACATGTATCGTTATTAACTAAAATTGTAATTTTCGAAATTGCCACAACAAGTATAAAGGCATTTTAAAATATTTTTGTTAAAATCAACGCCAATTTTTTGTTCTCAAAATAATTTTGGAATCAAGAAAAAAGGTAAATTTAAATCGGTCTAGTACATTAAAAGAAAACCCAACGTAATCTGACGTGTATTTCATGACAAGTGTCATTGATTCTGTCTTCGATGATATGACAATTAACATTGATGCTTTGTAAATGTAGGATTAAATATGTGACCCATTCTTGTAAATGCAGTAACATATGTCTTTGATACAATGACTATTTGTCATGGATGACAGACAATATGTCTTTGATACAATGACTATTTGTCATGGATGACATACAATATGTCTTTGATACAATGACTATTTGTGATGGATGACAGACAATATGTCTTTGATACAATGACTATTTGTCATGGATGACAGACAATATGTCTTTGATACAATAACAAATTGCAATGGATGATACGACAATATGCCATTAAACCTATGATTCAATGTCATTAATAACACAGTGCACAGACTTAACAGTATAGTTTCGATTCTACTACCAAAGGGTAGTCGGTTCGGCGAAATTGGTGACCAATTTTTTTATGGGCCTCCAAAGTTTCTGAAAATCAGTGGGCTCCAAAAAAGGTGTCATCAGCTTTTGTCAAACAACTAATACTTGGTGATATCGCTTAACTATATTTGGCAATAATGTAGCGAAGAATATGGTAAATAAAGCTTCATAACATTTTATGCGAAAAAATATTTTTCCCGCGTTTTTTTTTTTTGAAAAAGTGTAGGAAAAGATGTTTTTTCACTTTTTTCATCATAACTTACAGGGACTCGTAGCTTTTCTCAAAAATCACATTGTACCTCAAAAATGTTAGTATTTCACTATTTTTTAACTATAAAACACAAATTGTTGTTGTATGTTCAGCATTCAGAACATATTAACCCTCTAGCTCCCCACATAACTGTAATTTTTGGACCTATTTTAACAAATCGTAAAAAACCCCACTCAAAATGGGGAGGGCGGGGAAAAATGTTGGCCATAAAATTTTACTATATGTGTCAGAACACACCAAAGACCCAAACTTAACACAAAACCCAAAATACGGTCAAATACCAGTCAAAAAAGCAATGTTAGTCATACGACCTAGTGGTCGAAGCAATAACGATACCAGTAACTTTTTCAGTCAACTTTTTGTAGAACATTTCATCCCCGCCCTCCCCATGTTAGGGTTTTTTTTATGATTTGTTAAAAGAGGGCCAAAACTACAGTTATGTGGGGGAGCTAGAGGTTACATGTTCCATACATGTTCCACAAAATTATTGGTCTTACTATTTTCTACAAAGTCGCTGAACATACAATAAAACAAAAAAAAAAACATTTTATTTTTTCCTTCTCTTTTTCAGAAAAAGTGCGGGAATTTTTTAAAAGGGAATAAAATGTTAGGAAGCTTTGTTCAGCATATTCTTAGCTACATTATTGTAAAATATAGTTGAACAAAACCTGATAACATTTTTTCGAGGAGCTCACTGATTTTCAGAAATTAATAAGTGGACGCATGGACCTACAATGGTTCTTGTTGGTGTATTTTTGGCTATTTTGGAACAAATTCTTCTAACAACACTGCCTTTGTTTATGAAGTATTATAAGGGGTAGGGTCACCACGCCCACCTTAGAGGAAGGTGTGAGCAACCATTTATTTAGGGGAAATCAGTTTCAGGATAGTTTAGGTCATTTGTTCTGCATATATCCGTCTGTCTCTCCATTTATGTTCGGAAGTGTTCTATGTTTGCCCACATCTGTTTGTACCTTTTCCACAATCGTTTAAAAATTAGTGAAATTTTGAATCTTTTATAACTTCATACCCAAATCGTCAAGATAAATGTTCTTCGTTGCTATTAAATCTAGAATAATGGACGTCCATTTTTATACCCTCACTTTAGTGTGAGGAGGGTATATATCATTTGTTACGGAAAAAAGTGTAACACGTCGAAGGAGTGACCTAAGACCCCAAGTATGTTCGGAGGAAATCCGTTTTGGGTCATTTTAAGTCGAATGAGCAATGTCCGACCGTCTGTCTGTCTGTCTGTCTGTGTGTCATTCTGTCTGCTGGCTGGTGCGCACGATAACTCTCGAAAGGAGTAACCGATTGACTTCAAATTTGGTACGTGGTAATATTTTTTCTACCTCCCACACAAAGGGTTAACTTTTAGTGAAATATTGATTCTTTAATAACATCTATACTACTTATTATAACTTCTGAAATTTCACACATTGTATTATTTTATTAGTCGCTATCACCTCTAGAAAAAAATGAGCGAAGTTGACACGCATCTTTTGGTATCTCCCATACAAATGGACCATTTTGCATCAAAATTTAACTGCTTATAACTTTAATATACGTGCATAAAAATACTTGAAATTTTGTACAGTATAATGTTTTTGAAGCGCATATAGTCCTGTGAAAAGTGGGCGTTATCACCACGCCCCCTTTTTGTACCTCCCTCACAAAATGACCAAATCATACCAAAATTGAATATCTCGTAACGTTAATATACCAGTGTACATAAACGCTTATAAAGCGGAACGGTGCAATGTATTTAAAGAAAATACTGTACAGAAGAAAAATAGGTGTATTTGTTAAACCCCTTCTGGTACCTCCCACACAAATTGACAGATTAATTAGTTTAATGTTATATATTACATTACTCAAAAAGTGAGGGTATACCTTAGACGGTTTAGCCGACTAAAACTTTCTTACTTGTCTATATTTTGCAAGGATAATCATCTCAATGTCTTAAATTTCTGTATTTTACATTACTTTTGCAATGACTATATTCTGACCAATTATAACTGTTTTTTTTCTATCCATTCTGCCACAAAATACATTACCAGTTCTCTAAAAGAGAGTCAGTGTGCACAACTGAGATTTTTATTCATGCTAATCTTAGTAGATTTTCTAACTCTTCACAAGTTTGTGATGAGCTGAGATCTTAAAATTGTATTCCATCAAAGAGACATTTTTAGCAATGAATCTCTTGAAAAATTGAAAACTATTTCCCCCACTGTGCCCCGTTAGATTGTTGCTGGAGGTGTTGTCAGTTACAAGTGTACGAGTGAATATTTCATCAAGTTCTTGATATTGTAATTACGTATCATTATTTCCCATATTAACAATGATTCAATTAGAGAGCTCTTACCATCTATCTGTCAGTCTGTCCTTTGGTCTCTCCCTATAGAGTGTTTTGATAAAAAAAGGGGCCACCCAGTCAGTCAGTCGACCCGTCGGTCGGTCGGTCGCTTTGTCACATTGTGGTAGAGCCAAAACCCAAAAAGCCAAACCAATGAATTGGAATTCATAGAAGTTGTTATATTGAACAATTCCTAGGAAAACCTTCAGTTCATTCTATTTTTTTGGTTTTTATTTGTTGCGTCTTTCAAATCACTTTGGTGTTGGCCAAGCCCACCTAACAAGCGTTTTGCCAAAGTGGTAAGTGTTGCTTATTCTCCTCCATTGGAAAAGAAACGATTGTTTGTATTGCTCTATGGCTCTATGGATGTCTGTCCGTCCGTCTGTTTGTCTGTCCGTCTCCTCAAACTAAACATTTGCGATAAATATCTTTGGAATGAATATTGGCCGATACTTGGCGTATGTACATGGTTTGGCGGCGGGGTGTGTATGGACAGTCAGACGGACGGACAGACAGCCTGGCAAATGAATGCCTTCTGTTATCATAACCTGATTCTAATTGCTGTTGATTTTCTCCTGCACGTTTTGTGACGTTTGGTGTTGTTTATTGTTTTTTTTTTTGGCAATTAAGCATTGCTATCGCCTCATGGATGTGGTATCACATCCAAACGCACGAATTGTGGCTACAACAGTAGGTGGTAACTTCGGTGGTAAGGACTATTTGCACCTTCTCGGAATTGAATTATCAGTAGTGGGAATTCTTGGGTTTTTATGTCTTGTGTGTCAGCAACAATTGCTTTTTATTTGCTATGTGTTTCTTTGGGAGTTGTCAAGACTGGTGGTTTTAGGGGTTACACACCTCCTCTTCTTTGGGTTTTTAGAGTTTTCGTTTTTGGTAGAAAATGATAACGCCTTCATTTCGATTCAATTTGAACGTAATAAGTACTCGTTCGGTAGGATGATGTCCATCCTCCTATGGTATTTGGTGTTTGTAATCTCAAGTTGGGAGTTTGTTGAACTATTGGCTTAGACTCTCAATGGGAATTTGTTTTGGGAGGACAAAGAGCCTTGGCTATGAGGAGGTTATGAGGATTTAATAGGATTCAAAGTAAAAGATAATGATGAAGGTAGTCTGCATTCATTTTGCAATAGGATAACAACATCACAAAAGACTGAAATATTCTTCCATTTGAAAAATTTGCAACATTTTCAATGTATTTTTGAAGTCATATTTGAAAAATCCAATGATTTAATTTTAGTTATTTACACCCAAAGGAATCTTTGGCCGAAATTAATTCAGTAATATTGAAATAGTACTATCTTCGAAAAATTCTACCTACTCTGAAAAAAGTTACATTAAAGTAAGAAAAAAATAAAGTAAACCTAAATGTAGAGATGTTTTTTGTTCCTATTGAGTTAACATTTTGCTTTGAAATTAACATATGTTTTGAACTCTATTTAAGTTCAATATACATAGATTGAGTAATGTAGGAACTATTTAATCAACACTAAGTTAATGATTTCTTTAATTCTATAATCATTTTACATAAATCAAGCAAAAACGAAACATGACAAATGTTCAATTGAACTGAAATAAGGTGACATTCTTACTAGTTTCCAAGAAAATGTGAACCAGAACTAATGTATCATTTAACTAAAATCAAACATCAAAATATTCAACTAATTACGCCATGCAACAACATTTTTGTCCAAGGGATGTGGATAACAGTTTCTGGTGCAATTAGGTCACAATTAGTCACACACACGAAAAGATATTAAAAAATTGGTTTTATGGTAATTTTTTTTATATTCCAGCTTTCATGGAAAGAACATTCAGTATTTGGACCATAATTTTTCAAGTATATGCCTCAAATTAAAGGGAATTCTGAGGGCTCCATATGCTGCAAATATCGCTTTCACGTAGAATCTTTGGTTTAGTAACAGTCGTCAAAAATATGAGAAAAAAAATGATTTTTTTTAATAAAACACTTTTTCCTGGTACAAAAAAACCATAAAAAATAGAAAAGCAGTAAGGAAAGGCTAAAGTCGGGCGGGGCCGACTGTATAATACCCTACACCACTCTCGTAATATTGAATAACTCTGAAATATAAATTTTGTAATTCATGTATAAATTGTTTATTCTAAATTTCAAAACGATTGGATGTAAAATACAGCTTCTATAGAACTAAAGAGCCCAATCGGACGAAACATATATATGGGAGCTATAGCTAAATCTTAACCGATTTTCTTCAAATTCGGTAGTGTTGGTTCATGGATCAAGAAACTCTACCATTCTAAATTTCAAAATGATTTGATGTAAAATACAGCTTCTACAGGACTAAAGAGCAAAATCGGACGAAAGATATATATGGGAGCTATATCTAAATCTGAACCGATTTCAACCAAATCTTTACAGCTGCGAAATACTCTAAACAGCAAAATTTCACAACGATCGGAGTGAAATTGCGACCTGTAGTCGACGAACAACTTTACATGGACAGACGGACGGACGGACGGTTAAATCGACATGGTTAAATCGACTCAGCTAGTGATTCTGAGTCGATCGGTATACTTTAAGGTGGGTCTAGCTGTGTTATTTTCAGGTGTTACAAACATCTGCCGTGAAACAAACTTATAATACCCTGTACCACAGTGTGGTGTAGTGTATAAAACATCGAAAAAATTATTTTATCGCATTTTTAAAAAGCCAGCATGATATCGAAGAAAACACTGTCCATTTGAAAAAAATGTATGGATAAAGATGTAAACGTTATGAGCCATTTTGTGAATGTTAGGGAAATTCAAAAAAATCGTGTTTCATATTTTTTCGTTTTTAAATGATGTTTTTGCTTATATTGAATTCGCCATATGTGGGAGAGACATACGAGTATAAGAGACATTGCACTTGCATTTTATTTTATGAGGAATGATGTCAGACATTATAAAATTATAGGATGAGGTTTTATGGCCGTTCGTAACCCTCCATAAAACATGATATGCAATGTGAGAGCTATATTGGATGAGATCCGCTCAGATAGAGGGTCATTCAACAATATTTGTGGTTTTTTATTTATGAGCTTTCCATTCAGTTACGCCTTTTAGGGGCATGGACTTCCCAGTCGTATGTACAGGTAGTAAAATTATATGTACGCAATACAAAGTAGTACGCGGCAGTCTTGAAAATATTGGGTGTCTACTTTCGAAGCAAACTATATGTCAGCTACAGGTACTGCAACTTATGAACCTTAAACCCGGAATTTATGAATGAAATTTCTTATTAATAAATAATTGTAATTCAGCGCCTTAAAGAGATAAGTCGATTTTCTGGAAAATATTACAAAGTTATTTTTCGAAGCATGATCCCGACAATATGTAATTAAAAAAATCTACGTGCGTTTAGTAAAATAAAAGAAGAAATATATGTGTAATATTTTGGTATACGAGTTAAAAATATGAACGATCCGTGGACACTTAGTATTTTGTGTAATTCGTGCCATGTAAATCTAACTCGATGGACTAGTGGAAGAATGCGGTAAGTACTTTAAAATTAATGTATTACAATGTTTTGTGGAATAAAACGTTTTAATTTTAGACTTCACGTGCAATTTGGAATGCCAATGATTTACAACTGTGGTAACAGATTCTCTTGCAAGGACATTCCCGGATTGTTCGAGGAACTTAATCAAACATACAATTCAAAGGAATGGCGGTTACTTGTTGACAGCAGTAAAGAAAGTTTGAAAGAAGTACTATTACACAACGGAAATCAGAAACCGTCGATTCCCATTGCTCATGCTCTCAACACGAAGGAATCATACGAAACAATGGCTACATTGATAAAATACATAAAATATGAACATGACTGGAAAATTTGTTGCGATTTAAAAGTAGTTGGGATGGCCGATATTTTGCCACCACTGCATATTAAGCATTTTGTAAAAGCCTTAAGGAAAGATGGCAATTCACTCTCATAATTAAAAATATTATTTAAAAGTCTTTCTTTTCAAAAAATCGAAGAAGGCGCTTTTGATGGGCCTAAAATAAGAAAACTGATGAAAGATGTAAAGATGACGTCGGATGAAATTGCAGCGTGGAGGTCGTTTATGCTTGTGGTTTCAAATTTCTTTGGATCCAACAAAAGCCCGTAATAAGAAACAATGATTAATGATTTGTTGAAAAATTATGAAAAAATTGGTAAGAAATATATTTTTCTATGTTTATGTATATAACACATATGTATGTAATCTTCTAACTTATTTTACGCTTTATGTATTCCAACAGGTGTAAATATGTCCCTAAAAATTCATTTCTTGCATTCTCATTTAAACCTTTTCCCCGAGAATCTGGCGAAAGGTTTCATCAAGAAATGAAGTCCATCGAGCGGCGTTACCAAGGGCACTGGGATGAAAGAATGATGGGAGATTATATTACAATACAAATAAAAGTAATAATTAAACAGAAATTTAAAAAAAAAATTTTTTGAAATTCTCTTACATATACCAAAAGGGCTATAATTAATTTCTACATTTATCCATAGATTTTTTCAAATAGGCATTATTTTTTTCGATTTTTTTTCTATTTTTTATGTTTTTTGTCCCAGGATTTTTTTTTGTTAAAAAAATCTACTTTTTCCAATTTGTTTAATGACTGTTACTAAACCACTGTTTCTATGTGAAAGAGATATTTCTAACATTGGTAGCCCACATTAATAGCTTCAATTTAACGTATAATTGATTTATTTAGCGCAAATATGATTGAATGAAAATGATTATGAATAATTACTATCTCCACCAATCTCATTTGATTTCAGGGTAAGTATAGACTAAAAAAACGTACGTACGATTTTGACTTCGATTTGGTGCCAAAGACATTTGCATTTAAATAAGTACGTCTTGTACTTTAATTAAGGACATGAAACAATTTTACAAACTCTTAATAGGGCCCAACTATTGCATATAGCTTACGTTATTTTTAAGTTTGACAGATTCAAGAGATATAAATCTGAAATTTTCTACGAGTTTATCCCGGATGTCAAACGGACAGTTCAGACCAAAACAAAAAATCTTTAAAACAAAGTCATTTGTCAATAAGTTTATGAACGAAAATTGCAATGGCCAATAAAATATTTTTCTGACAATGTATGTTCACACGGTTGTACGTTCACAGAGTTGAAATTTTCCGCCATTTTTCAGATAATGTTTTCCGATCTGACAATCGTCTGTACTTAGCTTAAGACAATACAGTTTTAATTTCAATGATGTAAAAATATCGTACCGAAAATTAAAGACAGTTGGACTTTAAAATAATGACATGAAAATGTATATATGTAACAGGGATGTAACGAATATACACATTCGCATATGCGGACGCGAATTATTCGCATCATTTTAACATTCGCTTTCGCAAAAACCATCTTTGGATTATTCGCTTTCGCAAAAATATATTTCAGCACTCGCTTCCATTTGTTAAAAGTGTTATATATACTTATTCGCTTCACACATTTTTTAAGATATTAATACCAATGAAAACCTCTTCCACTCCTCTTCAAAACAGTTGAAAAATATGCTTGCCCTTGTGGTAACAGGAGGTAAAAATATGGATAAAAAATTCTTAATACTTGAATATCCTGAAAAAGTATCAATTTTGTTCCTTAATTTTGTTGGTACTAAAGAGTCAAACTATTATTCGCATTCGCTTTCGCAAAAATGCATATTTCACTATTCGCTTTCGCATTCACAAAAATATATTTCAATATTCGCTTTCGCTAAAGTCACTTTCGTTACATCCCTAATATGTAATTCCAAGTAAAATTTCGTTAAAATTATCGAAAGGTTTATTTAAATTGTTAACATTTGTCCTTACGTCAATTCTATTTTCAATAATTCAAAGAAATATCTTCAAAGTCAACATGTACACAATATTATGTACATGAAACATTGAAGAATATTTTAATCAAAAATATTTTTTTTTGAAAACAGGTATACATATTTTTATTATTTCACTGAAAATTGTATTTAGAGATCATATTGCGGTGCGGATTTCTTGAGTTATATAGGAAGATCTTAACCTAAGAAAGGAAGATCTTGCGCCAAAGAAATTAAAGATTTGCGCCAAAGATTTGTACTTAAAATATAACAAAATGGTTATCTAAGTGCGAACCTATGTATTTTCTTCAAATATGGAGGTGTTCGTTTATGAATCGAGAAACTTCTCTCTTGCAAATTTAATAATTACTCTGTCCAATAGCATTTGTGGAAAGAATAGCGACCCTATAATTTTGAAAGGACATGTTGAGTAGATAATTTTTCTAGAATAAACTTATGGTCCATCTGGTCAGAGTTTTTTTTGCAGTGGTTCAAGTTTTAATTTTTTGGTCGAAGGGAGCATTATACTAAATGAAAAAATTATTTAAGTTAATGTCTGAGAGATTCCTCATTGTCAGAGTTATATAGTGAAATTTTATGAGGATCATTTTTGTGGAAGATCTTAACCCTCTAGCTTCCTTCCCTCTTAATGTGTCAATTTGGCCCTTTTGTCGAAAAAATCTAAAAAAGTCCTTTCAAAAAGGACATTTAAGGATTAAAATATTCTACAAACATTTTTGCCGGAAAATTTCAGTGGAGGTCGCCAAAGACACCAAATTTGTAAATACATATAGCTCTTTACGCTTAATTAGCAAAATTACACGCCAACTTCGTGATAAATTAAAATAGTCGTGATAAATTAAAATATGTTTAACGACGTTGCGAAAACTTTTATTAAGAAATGACGAGAAATATATGGAAAAATTTTCATAATTTTTTTAATAGTATGTATTTTTTTGCTTCTATGTTTTTGAAATTGTAATTGTTTTGAATTAATAATTATAAGTTATTACTATATATTAGGCCGGGTCGATTTGTGGGGAGGCAGAAAAAGTCGCCATTGCTCAGTGAAAATTGTATTCTAGGGATCAAAATAAGAAACTTTGCCAAAGGAACCATACCTCTAAAACGAATTCTGATGTCCCGGATTTTGGGTCGAACTTTTGGGTAGGGGCAAATTTTGAAAAATCCCACGTTGACCCATTTAGAGTGCTCCAATCGAGTCCAAATGTATGACCGACCCCCACTAACTTTGGAGGCCCGACCCACCCATGCCAGTGGCACATCCCCTGGAACCCCCTGGGGGTTCCATACATTTGGACTCGATTGGAGCACTCTAAATGGGTCAAAGTGGGATTTTTTCCGGAACATCAGAATTTGTTTTAGAGGTATGGTTCCTTCGGCAAAGTTTCTTATTTTGATCCCTAGAATACGATTTTCACAGAGCAATGGGCGATTTTTAAATCGACCCGCCCTACTATATATATATGTATATAAGTTATTACCCATATGGTAAAAATAAGGGAAATAAAAAAAAACATTTTTCGTATTTTGTATTTAGCCATATTGTTTTGTAGGTACCAATAACGCCAATTTGTTAATAGACTGTTGGTACTACAAAATCATTACACTGTCAAGTGTTTGTATTTAAATTTATCGCGGCATTAAATTTACATTATAGTATTTTTTTATATAAGTTGGCATGTAATTTTGCTAATAAAAGCTAAAGAGCTATATTTGCAACTTTGGTTTCTTCGGCGACCCAAAAATTTTCGTAGAATATTTTAATCTTTCAAGGCCCCATTGGAAAGGAAAAGGGGTCAAATAGGCCCGTTAGGAAGGGAGATGGAGGGTTAAGATATTCCACAAAAACGATCCTCATAAAATTCTGACTATAAGGAATCTCTCAGACGTTAACATACAGCATTTTTTTCATTTAGAATACTGCTCCCTTCGTCCAAACAATGAAAACTTTGACCCAATGTATGTATAAAAACTCAAACCAACTGGACCACAAGTTTATTCAACAAAAATAATCTGCTCAACATGCCCTTTCAGAATTATAGAGTCGCTCTTTTGCACCAATTATTCCATGGATATCACGACCTTTAATTTACATTATAGTATTTTTTGTATAAGTTGGCGTGTAATTTAGGTAATTAAGCGTAAAGAGCTATATTTAACTTTTTTTATCCCCTCACCTTAGAGAGGAGGGTATATATCATTTGCTACGAGTCAAAAGTGTATGTTCGGCGGATATTCGTTTTGGGTCATTTTAAGTCGAATGAGAAATGTCCGTCCGTCCGTCCGTCTGTCTGCTGGCTGGTTCGCACGATAACTCTCAAAAGGAGTAACCGATTGACTTCAAATTTGGTATGAGGTAATATTTTCTTCTATCTCCGGCTAAATTCGAAGATGGGCCATATTGGTCAACTCCTTCTAGTACCTCCCCACAAAGGGTTAGCATTTAGTGAAATATTGATTATTTAATAACTTCTATACTTCCTGTTTGAATCCTCTGAAATTCTACACATAGTATTAGTTTATTAGTCACTATTACCTCGAGGAAAATGGGCGAAGTTGCCACGCCCCTTTTGGTACCTCCGACACAAATGGACAATTTTGAAACAAAAGTTAATAGCTTATACCTTTATTACCAGTGCATACAAAGTCTTGAAAATTTGTACAGTGTAATGGTTTAATAGTACCTACAATGCAGTGAAAACTGGGCACTATTGCCACGCTCCTTTTGGTACCTCTCTCACAAATATACCATTTTGTACCAAATTTACCAGCTTATAACTTTAATACCAGTGCATACAAATACTTGAAATGTTGAACAGTGTAATGCTTTTATAGTACCTAGAGTCCAGCGGAAAATGGGCGTTATTGCCCCGCCCATTTTGGTACCTACCACACAAATGGACCATTTTGTACCAAAAGTTACCAGCTTATAACTTTAATACCAGTGCATACAAAAACTTGAAATTTTGTAAAGTGTAATGCTTTTGTAGCACCTAGAGTCCAGAGAAAAGTACCCGTTATTGGGACGCCCCTTTTGGTACCTCTCACACAAATGGACCATTTTGTACCAAAAGTAAACAGCTTTTATCTTTATTACCAGTACATACTTTAAAGTTATTAAATGCAATTTAAATTGATAATAATTTAATTAAAACAAAAAAATAAATTAATTTACTAATATTTGTTGGGACTCAAGGTGAGGGGATTCATAAGTCGGTTTACCCGACTGAACTTTCTTACTTGTTTTTTTTAGTATAATGCTCCCTTCGATCACAAAATGGAAACTTTGACCCAGTGTAAAAAAGCTCTGACCAGCTGGGCCATAAGTTAATTCTACTAAAATTATCTACTCAATATAGATAATAGGGTCGCTATTCTGTTCCAATCAAAGAGTCTTAATTTGTTGGACAGTGTTATCAGATGTAAAATAAAGTTCTATAGCGCTATTTTGGTTTTTGCGAATGTGAAAGCGAATATTCCAAATTTGGCTTTTGCGAATGCGAAAGCGGATGTTCAAAATGATGCGAATAATTCGCATTCGCATATGCGAATATTCGCTACATCACTGCTCTAGTTCACTGGCAGTTCAAGCTATATTTTTTTAACCGACCTAATGTACATATGTATATATATGCAAATAACATTTTTCCTGAAAACTTAACAAGAACCAAAAAAACTGAACAATTCAAGAGAATTCAGGACATCTGACAACCCTGCGTACAGCATTGTCGGCTTGATTGCTAATAACACATTATTCTTAAAAATTTTTACCGTTTTTACGATAAAATGAAATTTTTAAACAAACAAAAATAAAAATTTAAAAAAATTCACAACTAATTAATTAATCCCTGTATCCTTTAGTCGATTTACTTGACAGATACATTGCAATTTGTTATATTATATTCAGCAACAAATTTCCTAATGTGTTTAAGTTTTTATGTCTTTAAAATAATTACAGTTTGTATTTCAACTTTACAGAGTTTTCTAAATATTCAGAAAATTATAATAATGTCTGTTAGGACATCTTTGTCGAAAAATCTTAAAAACTGGAAAACATTTTTTGTTTGTATTTTGACGAAATTGTGGATCTTAGTTTTCGACGTCCACATTTTCCCAGGGATTTCGAAATTTTCTTTTTCCTTTACCAAAAAAAATCTTCAGACATAAACTGTTCTAAAAATTGCTTCGCGTGCAGTGCCGTACACTTAAAAGCAACCATTTCTGGCAAGTTGTAAAGTATTTTGAAGCTCAATGATTGGATTTGAATTGTTAATCCGCGCGAAGCTGACTGCGTAGAAAACTGAATGTAGCTGTTGTTGGACTTGGTGGTGCTGCTGTCGTTGTTGTTTCTGTTGACTTGGTATCAAGTACTAAATTTTATACTCAAATAAAGGAATTTAGCTGCTATTAGCGCCAAAGAATTTTCTCATGGATTTGCAAAGCAAAATAACAAAAAAAAAACACAAACTCAATGCAAACCAAATGAAATCTCGTACATGTTGCACGAGCAGTTGTTGGAAGTACCTCCGCGGTCACTATGGTGACTGGTGACTGCTATACCCCCGCGTATAACTTGCGACAAAAATCGCCGGCGGCCAAATGTTTTATGCTGATGTTGTTGGTTGATCGGTCGTTCGTTCCATCGTTCGCTGGCCAATAATGCTCCATTGCTGCTGATGCTGCTGCCGCTACTCCTGCTCCTGCTGTAGTGCTGAGTGGATATTTGGTGGGATAGATAGATGAGTGTGGTACTGGTCGGTGATGCTGATGGTGGTGGCGGAGCATCATAATAATGGTAACTTCAACCAAATGCTCGTTGGAGAACCGTTGGCTGGCTGGTTGCTTGGCTAGCTGGTTGCTTGGCTAGCTGGTCAGTCGCTCGGTCGGTCAACTCATCAGATATTTTGCAGCCGGTGATTTCGGTGCAAAAGGAACATCGTGTTCCTTTTGCCTTTACTCTGCGTTACGTACGAAGTACGAATATGTTTGTCGTCTGTCGTTCTTTACAAGCTGAACTGGACGGACCTTTAACTAATATCAGACAGTTTCTCAAAGTTCGCCGTCATATGCGAGATCCTGCTTTACAGGTTTCTCTTTTGCCGCAGTTTTTGGAGCTGATGAGGACGATGATGAACCGGCACAGTGGATCGGGGCATGGTCATAGACATCCGAACCGAAAAAAATAGAATCGTTAATAAATTGGAAAATATAATAGTAAAATTAAAAGAGATCATGTCAAATGTAAATTAGAGTCGTTAGAAAGCTGTAGAACGGGGGGGTGAATTTAAAGACATTCATATTCCTTTATACCGAATTTCAATCTAAAGTTTTTAAGGAAGACGTTGACAGCATGATAGATTGGAATTGTGCACCTCATCAAAAATTATTCAAAGTAAAATGCAATGTAAATTAAATTGTTTACTATATGTTGCCATTAATTACAATAATGTTTTATTCAGGTCTTATGAATGGGGCAGCTGATGCTACCAAGCCGTCCTTATAGATTTTTCAGGGGAGCAGTGAGCTCTTTTAATAAATATATTACTATTATTTTGTGCTTATTTAATTGGTAGTTTTTATGGAGATTTTGATAATGTCCAAAAATTACTTAAGAAGTGTTAGGAAAAAGTTATGAATTAACCGATTCTAATAAAATTTTTTATTTGTTAACAACTTATTAATGTAGATATAGTTTTTTAATGTAAATTTTTAACAAATTTCAAAACAAAAATATTTATGTGTAAAGCTACTGCAAAATAGGTATAATTTCCCATGGATTTCCATTCAGTTGTGCTATTTAAATTGATAAAACACATTTTGTTGGGGTATTTTATACCCTCCTCCATAGAATGGGGGTATATTCATTTTGTCACTCCGTTTGTAGCACCTCTAAATATTAATCTGAGACCCCATAAACTATATATATTCTCATTCGTCGTAAAATTCTTAGACGATTTAGCCATGTCCGTCTATCCGCCCGTCTGTTGTAATCACGCTACAATCTATAATACTTGAGCTAGGTGGCTGAAATTTGGTACATATACTTCTTACATCTGCAGGTATGTTGGGATTGAAAATGGGCAATATCGGTCGAATATGGCATCTCCCCGATATGATTTCTTAACGTCATAGAGACCACAAATGTCAACTGATCGGGCTGGGATTTATTTATACCCGGTATCCTTCACATGAGCAACGGTAGTCATAGGTCCATGTTTTGATATATATCCCCATACAAAGGTCCCTCTAGATTTGACTTCTTAACGCCACAAAAACCTCAAATTTCAACGATTTGGGCTGAAATTTGGTATAATGAATTTATTAGTACCCGTAACCATTCACGTGCGATCCATGGTGGAGGGTACATAAAATTGACCCAACTTTTACTTGTTTTTATTGGTTCTTATTAAACTTTTTAATGGGTGTAAAGTTTGGGAAATTCGGTGAAATTTTCTTCAAATTTCGATCAAATAGAACATTACATCGAAATTAAATTTTATTCAAATCATAGAAATTTCAAATTTATAGAAATTTTCATCAAATTTCAAAATTAGCTTTTATTGAAAATTCCTTCAAATATTACAAAGATGCATTTTGTAGAATATCTTGATTAATTTTGTTTTGTCTCTTTTTTTTTGCGAAATTCAAAAAAATTGTATGCTTATTGTAAATTAATTCTAAACTGCATTTTTATTAAAAAAATTAGCATTTTCAGCCAACTTCGCCAAAGTAGAATTTCCAAAAAATTATGAAAATTTTATTTTTCTATAAAATTTTTTCAAAATTAAATTTTCCTTGGAAATTTCGTAAAAATTTCAGATCATAGAAAATTTTATTTTTCCTAGTTTATAGAACATTTTATTTTTTCTAGAAAATTTATTAAAAAATCAGCACTCTCAGACAACCTTGCCAAGATTAAATTTAAAAAATGTTCTGAAAATTGAATTTTTTCATAAAACTTAAAACGAAATTAAATTTTCCTTGGAAATTTCGGTTTATAGAAAAAATTATTTTTTTTTTGGAAAATGTCGAATTTTTATTAAAATTAAATTTGTTGTTGAATTTACATTTTTCTATAAAATTTCTGAAAATTAAATTTTTCAAGAGCATTTTGTTAAAATTAAATTTTTATACAACATTTCTTTGAATTTTTAAAATTCTGCAATTTGAATTTTTCTATACAATTTCTTCGAAATTAAATTTTCCTTGAATATTTCGTCAAAATTTCAGTTTATAGATAATTTAATTTTTTATTTATATGTATTAAAAATTAGCATTCATAAACAACTTCACAAAAATTTAATTTCAAAAAATTTTGAAAATTGAATTTTTCTATAAAATTTATTCGAAATTTTTTATTCCTTGAAAATTTCGTCAAAATTTCAATTTATAAAAAAATTATTTTTTCTAGAAAATATTTTAATAAAATTAATTTTTTTAAAAAATTAGCTTTCATAGACAATTTCGCCAACATTTAATTTCAAAAAATTTAATTTTTTATATCATTTATTCGAAATTAAATTTTCGTCCAAATTTCTGTTTATAGAATATTTTATTTTTTCTAGAAAATTTATTCAAAAATTTATTATATTAAAAAACTAGCATTCTAGACAACTTCGCCAAACATTAATTTAAAAAAATATTCTGAAAATTGAAATTTTATATAAAATTTATTCGAAATTTAATTTTCCTTTGAAATTTCGTCAAAATTTCAGTTCATAGAAATTTTTTTTTCCAGAAAATTTTGTCAAAATTTAATTTTTCTAGAAAATTATTTTTTTTTAATTTGTCGTTGAAATCCTTCAGAATTTAATTTTTCTAAAAAAAAAAATAATTTAGTTTTACTTGCGTTTTTAACAAAACTTATTTTTTGGTTTAAAAAAATCGTTGAAATTGCATTTGTCAAATGCATTTTTTTTGTTGAAATTTAAATTTTTCTATAAAATTTAATTTTCCTTGGAAATTTCGCCAAAATTTCAGTTTATAGAAAACTTAATGTTCGAGAAAATTTATTATAACATTTAATTTATTATATATTTATAAGTATTAAAAATTTGCATTCTTAAACAATTTCGCCAAAATTTTAATTTAAAAATTCTGAAAATTAATTTTTTTTAATAAAATTTATTCGAAATTAAATTTTCCTGAGCGCCCCAGTAGGCGAGTTGGTAGCGTACTCGCCTATGAGTTTGGGGGTCGTGGGTTCGATTCCCACCAGAGGCTCTGGTCTGTCGCTGCAAACATTTAGCCATATGGTCTTTGTAACCCGGCCTTTCCCTGGACCTTAAAATTAGAATATAAATTTACTTTGTATTGTAATTCATATAAATAAATAAATAAATAATAAATAAATTTTCCTTGGAAATTTCGTCAAAATTTCTGTTCTGTAGTAGAAATTATGTTTATTTTAACAAATCGACTTACATCATTTTTAATAACATTTTGTAAAACGTTATGGGTTATCTTTGTTAGCACTACAAATAATGATAAAAACACCTCAAAAAGTTATTTTTTCTAATAAAATGAAGAGATAAGATGTGAGGAACGATTTGTTAATACTTTTTGCATTAATGGACACCCACAAACATTTTATAACATCTACTCTTATATTCCATTAACCAAACTAAAGTTGGAGCAATTTTAAAATTTTTTGGTTGGTGGACTGTTTCTGGGATTTGCCCATATGTTGGCATAATTTCAGAACCATTTATCCGAATTGGTTCAGGAAAATTTTAAAGAAGTCAAAATAAGGAACCTTCATCTTCTTAAAATGTGATTCTTCTATATTTTTTTGCTGAGATCTTCAGAAAATGATCAGACTTCATGCCTTAGTCGGACTAGCGGACAACAAAATAATTCCACTTTTAAAATTATATACCACTCTGCCGCACTGTGCAACATCATCGACGCTGATGATGAGAATGCTCGCGAATGGGAATGCCAATGACGATGACGATGGAAGCTTATGGTGAGTTACAATTTGATATTAACTCGATAAACATTTTATGCCGGCCACTAAGCAGAGGCTGGCCACGCAGTTAGTAACCAAAAATGTTTATGTTCCACCTACTCTTGGGAAAGGCATCTGAAGCAGCTACAGCAGCATAATTTCGACTGCATTTGACCATCATTTTGCCGCCACATCAGCCCCATCCCGAGTGCTGTCCCACACGCCGAATAACCAGCCGTCCATCCATTCCATTCGTCCGTCTGTCAGCCAAGCAGCCAGCCTGATGACTGCCCATCCATTTGTTAATTTTGACTCCTCTCCAGCACTCTAAAGCTATTGTGGGTCCTTCTGTCTGTCGGTAATTTCTGCCAGGCTTGCGTGAGTGTAGGTTTTTCTCATCCACCTCCACCTCCTCCTCCATCTGCTGAACTCCATTCCACTCCATTTACACTTTCATAAACTCCTTGGGTTTATGGATCATCCTCAGTTGGAATCTTGGGCAGTGATGGACAGACTGGATGTTCGTCACAAATCCAAGGTGTTTTTTTTTTGGAGGAGTCTAGCGATTCTTTCAATAGGCTTTCACTAATTACAGTTAATTTTTTGTTTATATGTTTATGTGTACATTTGCACATATTAGATTTTGAGTTGATATCTAATCAACTACAAGTATCGGCTATAAAATAATAATCGCTTAAATTTTTTGCAGTTGTTTTGGCTGCTCGAAATCAGGTCTATGATAAAACCGCCACTAGAAATTCAATGATGGGCAATAAGTGACTTATATCTCAAAAATATCAAATGCCATAAAAATTCTTTATAAAATGTTATCAAATCTGAATTCCCCGTATTTGGCAAAAAGAAATGTTACTAATGACTACTGATTATTACGATATGACTGTGAACAACTGGACAGTGGTTAGCGCTTTGAAAATAATAGGGTTTTATGAGTTTTTCCATTAAAAATTTCGCCATTGTTAAAGAAATAAAATAGTAGAAAATTGAAAACAGAAACGGTCTTAATTTATATTATTTTATTGTAATTTTTGGAATTAGTTAAACATTTTTAAGAGCCCGGTTTTAAACTTTTTAGCATTGCTGATTAATTGGATATTATGTGGAAGTGAATTCCAAAGACGCACAGCATTTATAAAGAACTGCCTTGTACCTCCCACAAAAATTTACAGATTAATTCGTGTAATAGTCCATATAACATTACTCACAAAGTGAGGTTATACCGTCGAAGGTAGGCCATATTGGTCAAATCCTTCTAGTACCTCCCTCGCAAAGGGTTACAATTTAGTGAAATATTGATTCTCTAATTCTAACGTTTATACTACTTATCCGAATCATCTGTAATTCCGCACATAGTAATAGTTTATCAGTCGTTATCACGTTGAGAAAACTCTTTTTGGTACCTCCCACACAAATTGACTATTTTGCACTAAACGTTAACTGTTTATAGCTTTAATACCAATTCATAAAAATACTTAAAATGTTGTTTTTATAGTACCTAGAGTCCTGTGAAAAGGGGGCGTTATTGACAGGCCCCTTTTGGTACCTCCTACACAAATGGACCATTTGGCACCAAAAGTTAAATGCTTTTTACTTTAATACCAGTGCACACAACTATGTATTTGGAATTTTGTAAAGGTAATGCTTATAGGACCTACAATGAGCGTCATGGCACGCCCTTTTCGGTATCTTCCACACAAATGGACTATTTTGTACCATTATTTAACAGCTTATAACTTTAGTACCAGTGCAGTTATTAAATTCAATTCAAATTGATAATAATTTAATTAAAAAATAAATAAATTTACAAATATTATTTGGGACTGAATGTGAGGGAATTTGTAAGTCGGTTTACCCGACTGAACATTCTTAATTGTCTTAACTGGCATTTGTTTCGAAATATTGATCACAAAGTTTTCTGACGCACGCTACAAGAAATGGGAGTAACTTCGAAAGTTGAACTGTGTTTTGTTATTTTTAGCAAATTTTGCTTAATAAAGCACATAATATTTAATACCTAACAGAAATATGAATATAAGCCAATTCTAAAACAACTAATTTGCATCCAAAAAATGTTGTCTTTTTTTTATAAAAAGCCGCGAACCTTTTATGACGCACGTTTTATTTTTAATGTTAGCATATAAATAAGCAAAAATGTTTGTTTATTTTAACAAAATAATTTATATATTATGTTTATAAATGAATTTATGAATGAATATATGTTTATTAATGAATGAATATATATTTATAAATGAATTTTTGAATGAATATTTGTTTATAAATGAATTCAATCGTGTCATCATAAACACCTAAAAAATGTATATATAAACACCTAAAAATGCTAATTTTTTTTATTACTCGTACATTAAGAGATCTGAGGTAGAATAGTATTATTGATTTAATGATCATCGAAACCATTTTTTATATATATTTTTAAAATTATAAAATTAAAAATAAATAAATTTCAAACATTTTTGGTTGGTGGACTCTTTGTTGCACCAGCTCATATGGTCTTAAACCAAATAAATGTTGACTAAGTAACAAAGCACAGACCAACAATAAACAACAACAAAACAAATTAAATACATTTTGTGGATATTATAATTTACCACAAAGTAAACTATAACTACGCTTTGACACATCGTTGAAAGGATAGATTAGATTAGGTTAGAAAAGATTTTATTTATAATTCAATTGCAATGTTTACAGATTTAAATAACTTGTATAAAAAATTTTAATGGACATAAGATTTTTGTTGTGTGTCAAATTGGCATAATAATAATAAAAAAAATATAGAATAATTTGTTTATAGTAAAGCGTACATCAGTGTATATTACCTTTGTTGAACTCTGTTTCAACAACTAGTTTTAAGTTTATATTAATACATGAATTACTGAATATTTGAATTACCGTTACCGTTAAGAATTCCCTAATTTGTATCGTTCCCTTTCAAAGATATGGCAACCCTTTATCCAATTCCTGCAATGGAGACAAAAGCTTTCACTCAGTTGGATAAAGGGCTGCCATTTTTTCTCTGTCGCTTCGCTGAATTCATAGATTCTAAGGCTGTCAGATGTTCGCGCTATTCCGCTTACTTTACTTTGGCAGCAACATCCCCAGCGGTAAGCAGTAGCATTTTTGGAATCACCAGTTCAAAAACTATTTGGGATAATAAATTCAGCTCAACCTATACATAACTGTCGATGTGTTCCGCGAAATACACTATCAAAAAATATTCACGCAAGTTTAACAAAGGTTTGGGAAGCTATAGCGGTGGTTCCTTTAAGAGCACATCAACGACACCTATATAGATTTATAGGCATTTCAAGCCGCTATAACCGCTTCTTTAGTGTTATTTCATTCAAATCACCGTGATTTCAAATCACCTTGCTACAGAACAGACCCGAATAACAAACTTTTTTGGGAAAAAACTTTTATGTTTTTGGTTTATATAATTCCATCAACTTATGCACCAAAATCTGTACACAAAGCGAGAAAAGGGTAAAACAACATACATTACCCCTGTGTAAAAAAATTTTGATATTTGCCCATATATATTCGTAGTAGTGTAAAATTCCTACCATTCAGAATTGCATACAATTATTCAACAGTCAAAAAAACTCGTTCCAAAACATTTTTTTCTTTCATGTCCGAAAATCGGGCATACCCCTATGAAGTGAAAATTATTTTCTGGGACGTTTATAGGATCGAGTAAGCCAACTATGGCTCGAATAATCAAACTTTTCGATGTCTGAGCAAAGTTGTCCTGACAACAAAGAGGGATATTGTACGGAGGTTCGGGTATGGGTCGTGAAATTGTGAGTTCAATGCTCTTTCCACATTCAAATGTTGTTTCAGTTCCCGAAGTATAACTTCCTGAAGTATACCAAGTGCCTGACCTCTAAGATTCCAATTCAAGTTAATGCTTAATTGCTCTACCATATGGACCCACTTTCCTACCCAGAAAACACGAGGCTCAATTGTTTTCTCTGCAAGTAATCGGGGTAGTTCTCTTGGAGGTAGTGAAAGAACCTTATTTATGTATCCGAAATGAAGTTTAAGGGTTTCTGAGAATAAGCTATGAAGACCAGTCCCATTGGCCAGCATATAGTTCGGTGTAGTGCTGATAGAGGTAGATATAATACATTTTTAATAAAAAAAACTTGATCGTAGCTCTCATAGCCTCAAACCTGTGCCCCATAGAATAATATGGTCTTGGCAGCAGTTTCGAAGATTTCCATCTTCTTAGAGAGATGCATTTTCCCGTTATGTATGTACCTTTGTCATGCGGAATTAATGGCTGTTTTAGTCGCCTCTAACATACCAGTGATATGCTTGTTAAACGATAAATTGTAGGTCAGATTTATCCCGAGGAAGTTGTACCCATTGGTTGTCGTATAGTCAGACTAAATTTTTGTCTATTCTAGCTCCATTCCGAAAAATAACAATCTTAGATTTAGAGAGATTCAGTCGTAAACCCCATAAGGAGAAGTAATCCCATAAAGTGTCTATCATCGTTTGCAGCCTTGTCGGAGAGTCTGATAAAAGGACAATGTTGTCTGCGTGTTGACTTCAAATTGGATGTTGACATCAATCATATTTTGTTGCGTCAACTACGAAAATGGTAGCTAAAATAACTTGTGGATGTTGCCACAACCAACTGTTTTTTAAATCGGTTGTTCTGACAATTTTTCAGTCATATACTACGGACAATTTATTAAAGCCCATATTACAAATTCATCACTATTATGAGATGTGGAAATATTTGACACAAATTTTAGTACACGAGAGTACAATGCATAACAAAACTTTTATGCAAATATCGCATAACCTTGTGTTTCAATTTCAAGATTGTTGCTCTAAGTTTTTATTTATGTAAAACATTTTGCACAACATATTCTGCATTCCACACATTATTATCCACATGCAATTATATTTGACTACATACGAGTATACTGTTCTTGATCAAAATGTTGAAGATTTATTAATGTCGAAAAATGTTATTTTTTGTTTGTCATATATCAACAAAGAAACAGCAACAAATCTTTCGGTTGTATTTCCAAAAATATATTTAATTATTCTAAATTTGCGAAATTATTGTGATAACCAAAAAACGATTTTTAATTAATATTTTTTCTGTTATAGTAACCAATTATTCGTTGCAATAATAATCCTTGGTCTATTGATACAATTTCTGTTTTCAAGAATAAAACATTAGTTGTCACAACTAAAAATCGATCATTTGGTACTATAATGAAACTTTTAAAGTAGTTACCACAACAAACCGAGTGTCACTGAAAAAAAAACAATCTTAAATCGATTGATACAACCATCGATTTAGTTGCAAGCATTTTAATGTGATCGTATCCGTTTTACTACTGTTGTTTTGACTATTTATATATAAATACAAGCGGCACACGGTGTATACAATAGACTTTTTGTTGCTAGTGCTATTTTTTATTGTTACTATCGAATTCCAACCAATTATTTTTCTGGGTGTAATACCTCATATAAGTCATTCAAATACAATGAAAATTGAGCAGAATAGATGTCCAGTAAAGTTGTTTGCCTTATGAGTGCCTTAATGACTCAAATAGTGTACCACAAAAATTTGTGGATAACTTCATCTGGTCTATAATGATCAATTTCATCGCGTTTAGGGTTCGACCTTATGAATAAATTTCATAATATCATCTGGTATATTGTCAAGGAAGACAATAAAAAATGTCATCCAATAGATGGGCTTCAGTAGAGTTTTAAACAAATTACCTACATTTGTTGGAGACATGGTTCCAAAACTGGAGTGGATAGAACAACTTCTGCAGAGCCAGCTAGTAAACATTTCATGATATAAACATTAAATGGTGAAATAATAGCCTATCTAAATTCGGAATGGCTTGTCTAGTATGTTGTGCTACTGCTATCTCTTTGAAACATTGCCCTCAACTATTGACCCCGACAAATCACTGTGCTCACTATGTTAGGTATTTCCATTTGCTCCCCTTTTCTTCTGCTGCTATTCATTTGTTTTCCTCAAAACTATTTGTTGCCGCTGTCGCGTCTTGATAGTGGCTTCGGAAATTTCCTCTGTTTAGTTTTTACTATCCCATTATAAAACTTTACATCTGGCCGGAGCGACTGCTTCTTTTATATTATAGTACTCGTATTGGGGAGGAGAGATGTAATTGTAATTTTGTGATTGCTTTGCTGGGCGGGCAGGTGATAGAGCTGAAGCTGGCGTTGGAAGGGGGGCAAAGATTTCAGGTCGTTCGGTGGATAGCGTTTATGTAAGTAAGAAGCATTTCTACCAACTTGACCATTTATGGAACATGTGTTTATGGCAAACCAAGAAAAAAAGAAAAGCAAAAGAAAAAAGTAAAGAAACCACTGAAATGCCAAAAAGTGGTTCCCATGCGCGCGAGTGTGTCTACAAATATCTTTTTTTGTGAATTATTACCATCGTGGTAAGCAGCGGCGGACGGGAGGACGGTCGGAGTGGGTCTGATACGAATACTACCACTCGACGTACTACAAAACCTCCATATATCGGGTGTGTATAAAAGTTGTCTGTTATGTTTCTTTTTATATACGATCCTACATAGTTGTGTAGTTGGTTCAGGCAAAAGGAGCAAAAACCACGAAAATAAGGCTTTAAGTTTGTTGTTACAAAGAAAAAAAGAGTCAAATTGGTCGGCACACGCTCGAGGGCACACGCCATTTCCCACGGAGTAACATTTTGTTTGTCCGTCCGTCCAGATGCCTGCTTACTGCAGTGCGTCCGTCCGCCCGTCGTTCGTACCTCCAGTCCGTGGTCTGTCCTCTACATAAAAAACAACCAACCACAACAACAGCAGCGAAAAGCTGCAACAAAATGCCTTGAATTTGATCAACACGCTTCCTTAAAGTGTACAACCATCAACAACACCCTCCTCTGGCTTAGCTCTGCGGCATTATCACCGTCCATACGTCCGTCCGTCCATTGGAGATGTTGGGCATCATCATCATCTTCTGTATGTGGAGGAGTGTAAAAAGTGGCTTTATTTCAATCTCTTCGGTGTTGTTTGCCCTCCATTCACTGTTCCATGCCCTGACCATGAACGAGACAAGACGAGCACTGCCTCGTCGCCGTCGTCTTGGTGAACTTTAGGGACAACACCATCACCAACATTACCACTATCACCACAGCACAGCGGCTTGTTAGAGGGTGTTTGCGCTAGTCAACATTGAACTTTTTTTTGGAAAGTTAGCCGTCGTCTCTGAGTTTAGTGCATTTTTTAGTTTAGTGAATTAACATTTTATTTATATTGAAACCTAAGGGCAACATGTTTGTCTGTCGAGTGTCCTGTGAAACATCTCAGTTCATAAAGAACCAGGGCACTTAGGGTTAGACTTTTCCTCCAACAACCCGGCGAAGTTTTTTATTTATAACTATTTGTAGAAAAAAAAACACATTTTCGGGGTCAAATGGGGCAAAATATAGCTGACGACTCTAACATCGATTTTACAAGGGCTTGGTGTGATCAATCACTATTTAATTTTTGATAGAATTGAACAGAATTGGACCTCCCAATACCGTTTTCATAACGCTCAGGGACAATTGTCTATCATGCATTTGTTTAAGTTTGTTTTTCATACTAATACTATAGTTATTTATTTGTTCCTCTATGTAGGCCAGTCGGATTTTTGTAAAAATATTTTATATTACAAATATTGTAGGATATTGTGTATTACACAAGGGTAGTTCTTTCTCAAGTGTCACAGGTCAAAAATTAGATCTTTCTCAAATTCTCAGAAAAAGGTTTCCCTAGTAAGTGCATTACTTCCACTTACTAGAGAAACATTTTCCGACTTTGGTTCAGAAGTTACGTTATAGTAACTGAAAATCTTCACCAAATTACAAAGAGTTAATATGTTCCACAAAAATATTGGCCTTAATATTTTCTATAAAGTTGCTGAACATACCCTATAACAAAAAAAAATATTTTTGTTACACAATATTGAAATACTAAAATTTTTGGGGTACAATGTGGTTTTTGAGCTATTTAGAGTGCCTAGACACGTTCAGATTGTATTGATACATTCACAAAAGTTGTTCAGATTCACGTTGGCTACAATTTTGCCAAACATTGTTAGTGAAAAATTACGAGTCCCTGAAAGATTACGAGTGAAAAAAAAAATATTTTTTTTCCTTCATTGTATAAAAAAAAAATTCGCAGCTGATGACACCTTTTTCGTGTGGCCCACTGATTTTCAGAAACTTTGAGGGCCATAAAAAAATTGGTTAGTGGATGTGACAAGTATTCGTGGTCCATATCATACGAAGTAAATAACTATTATCGAATACCCAAGTGTGTATGGTAATGACAATCTTTAAATATGGCGTGCGTTATGTTTTAAACAAAGAAAGTTCCCCCGTCAAAAAATGGGTGAGATCGGACCGCTGCATATGTATACATATTTGTATGATATGTGATAGAAAAACTAGATCGACTTATTATTTTGTATTTTTACTGGTCATACACTCTTTGTCCGTAAAAAAAATAGTTTGAGTGACACTACTGATTAAGAGTATTTGAAACAATGTGTTACGATGTTTTATTAGCTAAAATCTGACTGGATGACAGCAAGTTTTCTGAAATTGCTTTAGACGTACTGCAATAGTAAAATTTCACAGTAAGGGTCAACAAGACTTTTTGAAAAAAAAAATTGTTTAAAGGGAATGATTTTATGCGGAAATGTTCGTGTTTGACCTCCGACAAAGGGTAATCAAATGCTTGTATTATAAATGTTCGCATTGGAAGCAGCGGGTACCTGCTAGTTTTAAATAAATATATATTTCTCTACTCTCTGTGAGGAGTAGAGTTATTTATTTCCCGGGCATTTTCAATTTCCGGGAAAGTGGGGTTTTTTAACTGTTCCCGGGATCCCACTTAATGAAGTTACGAAATATACATATTATATATAAAATTATTTTAAGACATGTATTCAAAACCAGGGATGTAACGAATATTCGCATTAGCATATGCGAACGAGAATTATTCGCATCATTTTAACATTCGCTTTCGCAAAAACCATCATTGGATTATTCGCTTTTGCAAAAATATATTTCAGTATTCGCTTCCATTTGTTAAAAGTGTTAAATCTCCTTATTCCCTTCACACAAATTGAAGATATTAATATCAATGAAAACCTCTGCACTTCTCTTCAAAACAGTTGAAGAAATATGTGTGTCATTGTGGTAACTGAAGTAGAACTATGGAAAACATTCTTAATACTTGAATATCCTCGAAAAGTATCAATTCAGTTCTTTAAATTTGTTAGTACTAAAGGGTCAAACTATTATTCGCATTCGCATTCGCATTCGCTTTAGCAAAAATGCATATTTCACTATCCGCTTTCACATTCGCATTCGTAAGAAATATATTTCAATATTCGCTTTCGCTAAAGTCACTTTCGTTACATCCCTATTCAAAACAAACTTAAAAAGTCAAAGAAATCTATTTATTTTTTATTTAAACACATATATATGTTAACATTTTTAAATTGAATTCAAATTAAGATGTATGAACGTACGTATGAAAAAAATTAATTGTTAAATTAAATGAAGTACCTAACTTCTTCTATCATTTCTCAGCGGATTTGACGATAACTTGCAAGATATTGCGGAAAAATTCTATTTTTGGAGACAATTTTAATAATTTTTAAATAAAAACATCGAAAAATACACAATTATAAATAAATAACAAATAAAATAATTAAATATGTATAATATTTTATCGTAAAGTCTGATCGGTCATGAATAAAATAAGAGCATTCCGAAGAAACCCGATTTTTAATTTAAAAAGTGATATCTAATTTAGTAAGTTTACACTCATAGATTATTCGGTTAAGTAGCGTAGATGTTAAAATACCTTCGGTATTATATGTTGATCATTAGTGGGGGTGATAAAGTTGGTTGGATTTGCGAAAATATCGATAGGATTTTTCGCAATATTAGGAAAGATATCGTCGAAACCGCTGAACGGATGTAAAAATTATATTAGAAGAAATTGAAGGCTACCTAATTTTGATCATTTAACCTATACTTAACCAATTCGAATACATGTTTCTAGATTTATGGTAAAATATATTGTTCAAAATCTCTATTTTTGCATATCACGGTTTATCGTGAGAACTACATGGGCTGAGAAGTGTATTATCCCATATATCCAAAACAATTGCAAAACCCTGCGCCGCAGTAACTAGTTTTTTGTTGTTGTTGAGCTGTGTTAGTAATATTAAAAATACTTTTTTTCGGCTTTTTTCATTGAAAAAATTAAAATATTCTTTGAAAATTACATTACATTTTCCCGGGATGTTCCCGGAAAAAAAACTCTAGTGAGAAGACATAGGGGAATAGTGGAACAGTGTCTATTTTATGCTCTGAACTGTATAATGCATTGTAATATTATAACACCTGTGGTGCGGACCTGTTTTCCTTTGAGGTTGTCTAATTTGTTTCAGGACATTAGGTCCTGGTTGAATCGAGAATGATTTGGGGATCCATGTGAAATTATAGATTTGGATAAGTAGTATTTAACTACTGCGGTACTACCCTTTGTCGTGATGTCCAAAAAGGAGTAGGCCATTATAGCTCATCTTCGAATAAAACTATGTTTGGAAAAAAACTTTGTTCAGCGATGAAGCTCACTTTTGGATGAATGAGTACGTTAATAAACACAATTTTGCGTTGGAGTAATGATAATCCACAAGCCATTGTTCAGACGCCGTTACATCCACAAAAAGTCACTATTTGGTGTGCTCTATGGGCAGAGGGAATCATTGGTCCATATTTCTTCAAAAATAAAGACGGTCATAATGTTACAGTCAATGGGAAACGCTATAGAGCCATGATGAATGACTTTTTCGTGCCTGATTTGGAGGATGTTGACGTGGACGACCTTTGGTTCCAACAAGACGGCGCTACATGCCATACAGCCAACGAAACAATCAATTTATTGAAGGAAACTTTTGGTGAGCGCATTGTCTCGCATCGTGGGCCTGTGGTTTCGCCTCCAAGATCGTGCGATTTAACACCGCTGGACTATGTTTTGTGGGGTTATGTGAAGTCACTTATCTGTCTACACAGATAAGCCCGACACGATTGATGATTTGGAAGAGAATATTCGGCGCGTTATTGCTGACATACAGCTCCAAATGCTGCAAAAAATTGTCGAAAATTGGGCCTCCCGGCTGGAATTTATTCGAGCCAGCCGCGGCGGCATCTTGCCCTAAATCATTTCTAAAATAATGGCAAACCCTTATATTTATAATAAAGCTAAATTCTTGGCCATAACATTAAATTATATGCGTTTTATTTCTTCTTGAAAACCACACGTCTCAAAAAAAAAACACCCTTTATTTCTGAGCAAATAAATTGTATTTGAAAATTAGTAAAATTTATTTGGAACGCATATATATTTTTTATATTATAACAAAATATAATTGCAAACTATTTTTCTCAATTAAATATGTGTTTATTTCCAATAAAATTATTGTTTAGGAATTTCTACAAATATATTTTCTTTAAAAAAGATTTTCAAAATGTTGCAGATTTTTTGAATTTAATTTTTCATTGATTTGGAGTTATACCGTACATGTTTAATATATAATATGTGTGTGTGTACCAATTTAATAAATTATTAATGTTTGGGACAATAACTACAGAAGGGTTTTTTTTTAGCGTGATGCCATTCGCGCAGAGACAACAGTTTGGATGTGGCAACCGGAATTTTTGTTTTTGGCTATACCATCAGTTCATAGCTCTGACTGTTAATTGGTTCCTACTAAATACCATAGTAATATGGGGAGAATAATCATTTTCCACGTCAATATACTTATAAATTATTGCTTGACTAGTGCAAATACAGTACTAACTACTATAAATCGGTTGGGAAAGCTTTTATTCCGGTTTAGGTCACTTCATTCGAGGATGACCAGCCAGACAGACATACATAGCATGAAGGACTGAGAAATTCGGAACTCATTGCTCCTACTGTTCACTACAAAATGCGTTGATGTTTTATGAAAGGCCCAGCCGGTTAATCGGCCGAATCGACTTTAGTCTTTCTTTAGTTGGCATTTAATTACAGAAAGCGCAACTTTATATCGACATAACCAACCCAAACACATATTTTACAATTCTTTAAGAAAAAAAAAACCAAAACAGGTCACAGCCACTTTTAAGAATATAAATATTCAATTTGAGATAGAATTTAATGAATTCATTACTTTTTTTCAGACTGGGCTTGTGACATCTATAATGGGATTTTGTGTGTTTTTGTGATGATTTAAGAGATTAGTTTTTATGGCACATTAAACACCTGTATCACAAGATTCCATTCCATTCCACTGATGTAGATGAGGCTGATGCTGACGTTGATGCTAATGCTGTGTGTGGCAGTGCGTGGGTGGCCCAAAATGTCACTTGAGGCAACAGGTCGTAAATTCATTCCAATTTAGAGGGGCGATATAAGTTATTCACATTCGTTCGCCGTCAGTCAGTTTTAACATTGGAAATCAGCTCATCACCGTCATCAGCGTTATTGGAAAATCACTGCTTTTTTGAAGATCATTAAACATGAGCTTTAACTTGTACAAACGAGTGAGCGAGCTGAGGTGGCATACTGCGATTTATAAATTAATTAATGAATCGTTTCGTTGTTGGTCTTTAAAATTCTTCGAAAGTTTGCCAAACGGACGTGGAGTACGAGTAAGCGGCTAAACATGATAATGACGAAGATGAGTAGTTCGAGTATCATAACGATGATTATGATGAAGCTCCTCTTACGGATGGGGATCATTGAAAATCAAACAATATTTGAACTCTAACACCGACTGAGGGCCCACCTATGTGGCCAGCCACAGGAACAACATTAACAGCAGAACACACAACAACACAGGCAAACACCAATGAGCCAACAATGCCATTGACGGGGCACCTCCACAACCGCCGGTGCTGCAGAAGGCACAAGTGATGATTCAGGCCACAAAACACGGACAAACCAAACAAACAAAACGGCCAAAGATGACGACGGCGACGGTTACAATGGGTTAATGAAACAATGCCAATTGATTACATTGATCGATGGTTTCAATCGATTATTGTCCAGCAACTCAACAGTCAGTCAGCCGCCAGACGGGGCAACAACTCCAACTGAATTCATATTGAAACGAAAACACACACACACACAAAACAACAGAAACAGATTCAGATCATCACTCGCAACTCTGAGGTTCCTCTGCCTGAGCTCTGATGGCTTAAACATTAAACACGCATATGATCAGTGCGCATGCGCGCACACCCACATATACCGTGTGTTATTGTTAACTTGGTACTCTGTTTATTTACGTACATACGAGTATACTCGTATGTAGTTCGAGTACTCATATAAACATCACTCGATCCGTCTTAGTTAGTTTGGTGGGCTTTGAACTGGGGCCATTCACATTCAGACATCTCCTCACAAAACACAGTTTGAGTTTCAATTATTGAAATCTAACAAATTACCAACAATTGATTAAATTTCACCTTCACAGTCGGTCACACAAGTTATGCCGAAGCGATCACAGTTACGTACAAATATACAATACAAAAATCTCTTGTGCGTATACGTACACTGCGAATTATAAGAATAGGGAAAGGCGCTGTTCTTGTGCGTTCACCCACACACAGGCAGTTGGGCAGACCCTCTCTACATTTCGGCATATCTGCCTATACATAAAGAAGGCGGGCAGTTTCAGTAGAGTAAACCGACTAAGGTATACCCCCCCCCCCCACTTTGTGAGTAATGTAATATAGAATATGGTATTTTGTGTTGACATCATAAAGGTGGCAACAATTTTCTCAGCCCCTATTTATAACACTAACAGTGAAAAAATACACAGACTTGACAGGATAAGTTCGATTCTAATACCAAAGGGTAGTATAACCCTATACTCGGTTTGGCGAAATTAGTGACCACTTTTTTTATGGGCCTCCAAAGTTTCTGAAAATCAGTGAACCCCTCGAAAAAGGTGTCATCAGCTTTTGTCCAACAACTAATTCGGACATGGTGATACTGCTTAACTATATTTGGTAATAATATAGCTAAGAATATGATGAACAAAGTTTCTTAACGTTTTATGCGAAAAATATTTTTTTACCGTATTTTATTTTTGAAAAAGTGAAGCAAAAATAATATTTTTTTACTTTTTGCAGCCTAACTTTCAGGGACTCGTAATTTTTGGCAAAATTGTAGCCACTTTAAACTTTTGTGAACATATCAATACAATTGTGTACGTGTCTAGGCACCCTAAATAAATCAAAAAACCACATTGTAATCAAAAATTTTAGTTTTTCGCTAAAATTTTTTTGGTGTAGGGTATGTTCAGCAACTTTATGGAAAATATTAAGGCCAATATATTTGTGGAACATATTAACACTCTAGCTCCCCCACATAACTGTAATTTATGTCCCTATTTTAATAAATCGTAAAAACACACCTTAAAATGGTGAGGGCGGGGTTGAAATGTTCTACAAAAATATTGGCCATACAATTTTACTATATGTGTCAGAACACACCAAATCCCAAAACTTAACACAAAAACCCAAAAAACGGAGAAATTCTATTCAAAAATGCTCTTTACTAGTATCTTTATTGCTCCGACCACAGAATCGTATGTCTAACATTCCTGTACGAACAGCAATATGAAAAATTTAAAAAAAATAGCATACGACGTAAACTTTGTAAAAATCGGTTCAGCCGGTTCAGAGCAATTTCGTAAAACCCAAAATGGTATTTTTGATTATAAAATTATACAATTTGAAATATTAAAAAAATTGGATATTTTTTTAAAAAAATAAATGATAGCGAGTTTTTATTTTACATTTTTTTTCCACATTTTAAGTACAAAATAAATTTCATAGGTTAATACTACAAATTTTGACTCCTACGAGTATACCAGACTTGACTTCCATATGTGATATATCCCTACTGAAATTGGTCAAAATCGGTTCAGATTTAGATATAGCCCCCATATATATGTTACCCCAAATTTGATATGTAAGCGCTGTAGAAACCGTATTTTATATCAGATCAGTACGAAATTTGGCAGAGAGAGTTCTCTTGTTACATGAATGAACACTGCCAATTTCTGGGAAAATCGGTTCAGATTTAGATATAGTCCCCATATATATGTTTGACATGTAAGCGCTGTAAAAACTTTATTTTATTTCCAATCAGTACGAAATTCGGCAGAAAGAATTTTCTTATAGCATGAATGAACACTACCAAATTCGGGTAAAATCCCTTCAGATTTAGATGTAGCCCCTATATCGAGCCCTAACCGCCAAAAAAAACGTAAGCGCCACCATGATTTACTTTTAATTTTTTGAGAAAAATCGTTTACTTATGAAAATTGGCATCATGTTTCCGAAATTTATAGCTGTAAAATGTACCGTTATACTAAATTTCACAGTTTTACAAACAGATGTATGCATTACATATGTATTTAAACATATGCATTCTAAATTTTTGGGAGTGGCGCTTGCGACTTTTTGGCGGTTACGGCTCCATACATATTTTTCACCCGATTTGACATGTAAGCGCTTCAGAAACCGTATTTTAGATCCGATAAGTAAGATATTCGGCAGAGAGTTTTCTTATTACATGAATGAAAAATACTAATTTCCGGATATTCAGATCAGATTTAGATATTTAGATCAGATAAATTTAGCCCCCATATACAGGGTGGCTGATATGTATTGCAACCAACTTCAGGTTGCTATCATTTCTAAACCGCTAGTCTGATAGCTGACAGATTTATTTCAGTGACAGTTCATTTTATTGTTTACAAGCTTACAAAAGCATTTTGATCTATTGCATTCAGAAAAAAGCGTGATAGTGTGATTGCTTTATATTTGGGTGGAAAAACACAAGTGGCTATCGTTAGAGCCCTCCAGCATTTAAATGTGAATAAATCTTTTGTTTCTCGTACCATTGCTCGTTACCGTGATACTGGCAGTGTTGCATCGCGTCCAAAAAGTGGACGAAAAAAAACGGTAACAACACCAGAAATGATCCGAAAAGTGAAGGCCAGATTTGATCGAAATCCGCGCCGCAGTGGTAGAAAAATTGCTCGTGAGCTGAACATATCGCGAGAACGGATTCAACACATATTAAAAAATGAGCTTGGACTAAAGCCATTGAAGTTCCAAAAAGTGCAAGAGCTCACCGATGCACAAAAAAATTAGACTGGAAAGAGCCAAGGAGTTGCTTCGCTTGCACGAAAGTGGCCAGTTACCGAATTTGGTTTTCTCCGATGAGAAGCCATTCCAAATTGAGCAGTTTGTGAACAAACAAAATGATCGGGTTTACTTGCCAAATAGGTCAGCTGAAAATTTACACCTTCGTTTGGCCACCAGAACTCAAGCGCCGCCGATGGTAATGGTGTGGGCCGCCGTAACGGCAAATGGTCGCTCCCCGCTCGTATTCATCGACCATGGGGTCAAAATAAATGCCGAATATTATCGGAAAAATGTCCTAAAGACGGTATTGAAGCCCTGGGCAGACAAACATTTCGGCCGCAGACCATGGACATTCCAACAGGACTCAGCACCATCGCACTCAGCACGCGTCAACCAAGAATGGCTTAAAAAGGAGGTTCCTCGCTTCATTTCTACCGCACAATGGCCACCAAGATCTCCGGATCTCAATCCGTTGGACTTTTGCGCCTGGGGCATTTTAGAGAGTAAGGTTCGCACTAAAAAATACCAAAGTATCGATCATCTCAAGACGGCGCTTCGCCGGGAATGGGCCAAAATACCTCAGAGCCACTTTCGTGCAGCGTGTGATGGCTTTGTCGGCCGTTTGAAGGCCATAATTCGTGCCAAAGGTGGCCAATTCGAACAAATCTGAACTGTTTCTAAAATTTTATGTTATTTCCGACATTTTTTGCTTTTGAACAATAAAATTTAAAAAAAAAAATTAAAAAATATTGCGCTTTACTTTGTTGCATTACATATCAGCCACCCTGCCTTTGGCCGTTTTACGGACAAATTCTCATGTTAGCTAAACAGACCAATAGCTTTGCTCAACATTTCCGATCATATGCAAAGTGGATATATGCACTTCACTCGAGCGTGTGTATGTGCCATTTGTAAGTGACTGGTGGTGGAGGTGGACTGGGGACTGGTGACTAGTGACTAGTGACTGTATTGATTAACCCCTCACTGAGAACATTTAATGTGTAATAACGATTTGTAGCAACAAACATCTAAACAAATCTCCTCTATCATCCCACCACTCAGTCAGACTGGCAAGACGGAAGACGAATGGAGGGACGGACGGACGAACCAATGGACGACGGCTACAACTACTCAACCAACCAACAAGCCCAGAGACTTGGATGCACAGTCAGCCCCCACACCAGAGTAAACTCCGGTGGGTATTCCTCGTCTCGATGATATTCATTCAGAACTCCTCTCAGCTCAGCTCTGCAGAAACATGTTGAAATTCCGAGTATTAAACACCATCAATCATACAGCGTGTGTGCCATTAGTACTATGCCAGTACGGCTTCTCATCTTCCTAACCTTCTTTCTACTCCTCCCCAGTAACCGCCACCACCACCACCACCTCCACACCAGCAGCTTCAGGTGGTGGGTAATGGGTGAAGGGGGGAGATGGGGAAGGCCTTCCTTCCATCCATGTAGACTGTAGACTGTAAACTGTAGACTGGAGTTTTTGTCTGAAACCACAAGAAAGCCATCAACACGACTTTTGTTGGATTGCTTTGGATGAGTTGCGTTGAGATGAGATGGGTTGCGAATGGAATGGGATAGGATGGGATCTTTTGTTTGGAACTACTGACAAAACATCATATTTCATTGCTTCAATTTGTTTACATGCGTAGCTTAGATGCCGATCCATCCATAATAACAACAATGTTATGGATTTATTTGAATATTACATGATTTCCGAATGAAACATACATCAGTCAGTCAATCTGTCAGGCAGTCAGTCTGACTAACTGTCTGTCTGTCAGACAAGAAGTCAGTTAGACATTCGATATAATATTTCATAGTCCCTATTGTGATGGGAAGCATTTAATTTAAACTTGATTTAAAACTATAACCAGACTTGATATTTGATCAAAATAGTCGCCCTAATGGGAGACCTATTTTTATATACCAAATTCCATATTATACATATTTCTCACAAAATTATGATATGCTTCAGTCGGTTTTCCCGATTGAAATGTTCTCACTTGTTGTGAGTAGCGCTGGAATAGGACATAAATTCATTTAATTATCTAGGATCTATAATTGAAGTCAAATGCACTCACATTGGCTTTTAAGTGGTTTGCCTGTCAAGGTGACAAATTTTCATGCTCATTTTGCATTTCAAAGAATTGTGGCCAGAAACCGAAACGGCCTTTTTTCGAATATTTTACAATACTTTATTTAATTAGTCTCCTTAGGTCACCTGCTACAAAGATGCTCACTCACTCACTCGCTCGCTCGTATGTTACCAATGTGTTAGCTATTTATTACAAATGAAAGGAACTTGTGGAAAAGAACTCTCTCAGCCGTTATGAAGTGGAGTGTGTTACGAATGTCATCATTACAACTCTATATTTGTACAAAAACACCTTCTCGACTGTAATAAAAACTAAAATTTAAATAATTCATTAAAGTGCCGCATTTGCATTTCCATCTGCATTCGGAGGGGTTATTTAGAAGATATTTACGAGTCTCGCCTACATAGGCGATAAAACTGAGTTTTTGGGTAGCTGAGTGACTGAGTGCCGGTGTGCCTGAGGGCACCCTCCTAGAGTTTCAATAAAGTTATTAAACAGTTTCCCTAATGTCATTAAGACAACCACCCAACGCGAAGTGATATCGTCGGTAATAGTTACACCTATGGCCACATAACTATAGTTTTTTTCCTTATGAGGGTAGATTAGGAATTGACTTTTTATGTGAACCAATCTCATATAGAAAATCGTTATTGTTGTAACCTACCCCACACTGGCTGTAACACCCAAAAGGAGAATAGAAATACCCGGTGGACTTGGATTCACTTCCTGAGTCGATTTTACCCTGTCCTTTCGTCTGTAGATGTATCGTTGTAATCAAAGTGCAGATCGTATTTATGGTCTGATTTTGATGAAATTTAGCAGAGTGCTATTTTTTGGCCCAAGGACGATCCCTTTTGAATTTGGTCAAAATGGGTTCAAATTTACATGTTGCTCCCATATATAGTACCTCCGATTTGACATAACATATCTAAATCTGAAACGATTATCCTCAATTTAGCAGTATTAGTTCCTAAATTAAGAAACTTCTCTCTGCCAAATGTTGCAATGATCGAAAAAGTACAAGTAAATTACAATTCCTATAGGGTCAGAATATTTAATATCGTCCTATATGGTTTATTTTTGACTAACAAGTTTATAAGCAGTTACAAATAGATAAAATATGATCTCGCTATCATCTCTTGTTATACCCTACTCCACACTGTGGTACAGGGTATTATGACTTTGTGCATTTGGTTTTAACACCCAAAAGGTGGTTATTATACCGATCGACTTGTAATCACTTTCGGAGTCGATTTAGCTACGTCCGTCTGTCCGTCTGTCTGTAGATGTATTCTTGTAATCAAAGTACAGGTCGCAATTATGGTCCGATCTAAACGAATCTCTTTCTTTAGGCCCTAGGACGATCCCTATTGAATTTGGTTAAAATCGGTTCAGATTTACATATAGCTCCCATATATATGTACCTACGATATAGCATATAGGCACTGTATAAACACAATTTTTGAATTTTGTACAAAAATTGACAGAGTAGTCTCGTGATACACTTATAGACAATACAAAATTTGGGGGAAATCGGTTCAGATTTAGATATAGCCCCCTATATATGTATATTTGAAATTCAAGCGCTGTAGAAACTGTATTTTATATCCGATAGCTGGACCCGGTCCACTTCGTTGCCCCAGACTTCAGATTTCCGATTCCGTCAATTTTTTAACCAATTACGTAGACTGCCATCAAATGCATATTTCCAAAATGACAACACTCTCGCTAACAAATTGTTCAAGGTATTTCAATTTCAGAAATTTACTTATAAGGGTGGGGCCACGCCCATTGGTCCAATCCCAACCCTTTTGGACCATTCACGTAGACTATCACCAGATCGATATGCAAAAAATTACAGCACTCTCGATAAAAAATTGTGCAAGATATGACTCTCAATTTCAGAATTTGGCTTATACTTGCATAGGCGGGGCAACGTCCATTGGTCTGATCCCGCCTATTTTTGGTCGAATCACGTAGACTGTCATCAGATACATATACCCAAAACTGCAGCGCTCACTTAAACAAATTGTGCAAGATATCTCAATTTAAAAATTAGGCTCCTATGGGCTGTGCCGCCCCTTTTTTGTGTAATCACGTAGACTGCGTGAGATGCACAAAATCACAGCACTCTCGCTAACAAATTGTGCATGATATCTCAATTTAAAAATTTGGTTTATATGGGCGGGGCCAGGCCCATTGATCCGATCTCGCCACTTTTTAGAACATTCACGTAGGCTATTATCAGATACATATGCACAAAATTACAGAACTATCGCTAAACAATTGTGTAAGACATCTCAATTTCAAAATTTAGTTTATATGGGCAGGGTCACGGCCATTGATCCGATCCCGACCCTTTTTGGACCAATAACGTAGACTACCACCAGACATCACTCTCGCTAAAAATTGTGCAAGATATGTGTCTCAATTTCAAAATTTGGCTTATATAGGCGGGGCCACGTCCATTGGTCTGATCCCGCCAATTTTTGGGCGAATCGCGTAGACAGTCATCAGATACATATGTCCAAAACTGCAGCACTCTCGATAATAAATTGTGCAAGATATTTCAATTTCAAAATTTGGCTTATATGGGCGGGGCCACGCCTATTGGTCCGAACCCGCCCATTTTTGGACCAATCATGTAGTTCGCCAACGGATATGTATATACAAAATTCCAGGTCTCTCGGTAACAAATTGTGCAAGATATCACATTTTTAAAATTTGGCTTATATGGGCGGTGCCACGCCCATTGGTCCGATCCCGCCCATTTTTGGAAAAATCACGTGGACTGCTACCAGATGCATATACACAACATTGCAGCACTCTCGCTAGCAAATTGTGCAAGATATCAAAATTTCAAAATTTGGTCTATGTGGGCGGGGCCACGCCCGTTGGGTCGATCCCGCCCATTTTTGGACCAATCACGTAGACTGCCACCATATATATACACACAAAATTCCAGCACTCTCGCTAACAAATTGTGCAAAATATCTCAATTTCAAAATTTGCCTTATATGGGCAGGGCCACGCCCATTGGTCCGATTCCGCCCATTTTTTGAAAATTCACATAATCTGTCACTAAATGCATACACACAAAATTTCAGCACTCTAGCTAAAAAAATTTCTCAATATCAAAATTGGACCCATATGGGCGGGTCCACGCCCACTTGATATATCGAAAATTCAAATACCCTATTTTCAGCACCCCCTACACATGTACATTCAGTGAAAATTTCAAGATGATCGGTCTAGCCGTTTAGACGTCTATACGGAACAAACATACAAACCCACAAACAAACCCACAAACAGACACTCTCTTTTATATATATAGAAAAGATCACAGCGAAATTAGGCAGAAAGAGGTTTCTTATTACATGAAGGAATACTGAAAAATTCGGAGAAAATCTGTTCAGATTTAGATATAGCCCCCCATATATATGTTATTTTTTGACCGATAGCCTAAGATGCTAGTGCCTTTAACATTAAGTTTATTATAATTTTTAATTGTAATAAATAAATACAAATAAAAATAAATAAAATGTTAGCCCCGATTTGACATCTAAGCGCTGTAGAGACTGTATTTTATATCCGATCAGTACGAAATTCGACAGAAAGAGGTTTCTAATTTTACATGAATGAAGTATTCAGGGAAAATCGATTCAGATTTATATATGTATAACCTCCATATCGTCATCAGAAACAAAAAAGGGCCTATCATCATATTTGGAAATTTTACAGGAGAAACAAAAAACTAAATAAAATGAAAAGTGCTGTCGTTAGAAAAACGGGGTTTTCAGAATAATATCTAAACATGGTGATGCATATATAAAGTCACACAAATATAATTGATAACTTTTTTTGTGAAAATTGCGTGAAATAGGATTTTTTTAATTGTGAAAAAAAGAATAATTTGTTGTTAGGCCCTTTTGAATTTCATTGACAAATTCGCCATTTTTAATATTACGCCATTCAAAATTTGTCAGGATGTGTATTTTGATGCAGTGTATCGAAATCCACCTAAAACTGAATTTCCATTTTTCTTGTTGTTACGCCCTTTTTCGTTTCTGGTGACGATATATATGTTCCTCCTGATTTGGTTACAAAGAGCTATAGAAGTTGTACTTTACTTCCGATCTTTACAAAATTCTCCAGAAAGATGTTTCTCAATTTAGGAACGAATATTGCTTAATTTAGCGATTATCGGCTCAGAATTAGATATATCCACATATACTCGTATATGTTCTTACCCATTTACCAATTATTCCAAATTATTATCGCAATGACCCTTATCGCATTGTTAGGGAGGTGTAGGGTATTATATAGTCGGCCCCGCCCGAGTTTCTGCATTTTCTTACTGGTTACAATTATATTTGAAAACATTTTGTGGGCATTTTAATTTTTGAACAAATCAAAAAAATTAGTTTTTGTGTTTTACGAAATTTGTAACTGCTCTCGAACGGCTGAACCGATTTTTCCAAAGATTACTTTGTTTTAAAGAGCATAGCAGCATTTTTGGCAAAAAAAATGTTTTTAAAAATTGTTTACGAAAGTTTTTTTTTTTGAAAAATCCTTTGTAGAAAAAGTTACCCCCTCGATTTTCTTCAGATTTGCACAGAATATTCGTCGCACTCTCACAAATCCAGAACAGTAAAATTTTTTGAGTCGACGGCCTATATAATTCAATGAAAGATGATTTCATGTAAATGTTAACCGCGAATATGCCTCAATTCGTTTTTCATACGCTAGTCCAATTTTGGCATACTCTCTCCAACATATCGGCCGGTATCTCACGAATAAATTCTTCGGTATTGGCTTCCAGTGCGTCAACCGTTGTGGGCTTGTCCCTATAGACATGAGCCCTAACATAGCCCCACAAAAAATAATAATTAAATCGCACAATCAAGGCAGCCAATTGATCGGCCCAAACTAACTCAAAATTAAATAAAAACAAATAAAATGCAATAACCTGCAAGCGTTGTTCGTTTGTAAGTGGATTCATGCTTAAAAAATATAACCAAACTGAACACTTTTTAAACTAACATGTTACACGAAAACAGCTGAGCTGCCAAAAATAAAGTTGCCAAAAAATCCCCCATTACTATGTTCCCGCCTAATTGGTATTTAAGCGCTATTAAAACTGTATGTTACGTCCGATCATTATATTATTTGGCAGAAATTCGGTTTTTGATCCATGTTGTTGGAAATCTAAAGGGTGGGCCATTTAAAATTTTAAATTTGAACTACCGATTACTTTGACTTGTGATTTGAGCCCTTTGGATTATTTTCTGTGGAGAGCCATTATGGATAAATGTTACGCAAAGCATCCAGAGACAATTAAAGCGTTGAAACATGAAATCGAAGTTGCCATTGAAGAGATTCGACCCGAAACAATCGACTGCCGAGCCAGTCGTGCTAGTCACATGACTGATATTGTGTACCATTATAAAATGACAAAGTTCAACCTTTCCAATAAAATCAGAAATTTAAAAAAAATATCAGTACTTTTTTATAGACGATTCAAATTTATCCACCCTTTATTTAGATTATGTATAGTTCCACCTACTTGTTACTTCCGATTCTTGATCTATGAAAGAATACTGCGCATTTTAAATTTATCGTTTAAGATCTAGTTTATTATGAGGAATTGGAGCTTAGTACTTTGTTAACTGACACAAAACCAGTTATTCCAAATTATAATCGCAATGCATATTTTCGAATTGTTAGGGAGGTATAGGATATTATATAGTCGGCCCCGCCCGAATTTCTGTCTTTCCTTGCTGGTTTATTCGAAACACACCAAAATTCATTGTTATCTAATTTTTGCTTGTTATTTATTATTTCAATCCTAGAAAAAACTGTTGTTCTTCTTTTACATCCAGCAGAATCTAATTTCCAAAACAAATCTAGTGGCAAAAAGTTTTAAATATAATTTCCATAATTTGAGCACTCGAAAGTAAACGATCTCACTAAACATCTCACATTTGTAAACATGGAAAAAATATGGTTACCGATATGTAATACAATACTTTCATTTGTCAGGTCTCACTCCAACCAATATTAAAACCGAGCTAGATTCTAATTTGGGGGAGTCTGCTCCTTCGTTTACAACTATACAATATTGGGTGGCAGAGTTTAAACAGGACCGTTCAAGCTGCTAAGACGAACACCGTAGTCGACCAATTGAGTTGCCCACGCCAAAATTGGCTAAAAAAATCCACAAAATGGTATTACATGACCGTCGTTTTAAGGTACGTGAGCTAGTTAAAGTCACAGGCATTTCAAAAAGTATATTGAGGGAAAATTTGATGGTGAGAAAGCTGTGCGCAAGATGGATGCCACGTTTGCTCACAATCAAGAGAATGCACCAGTTCACACATCCACTATTGCGATGGCCAAAATCGATGAATTAAAGTTCGAATTGTTTCAGCCCTCACCTTATTCGCCAGATATAGCTCCCTCGGATTATTTTATGTTTCCAAAATAGAAAAAATTGGCTCGGTGGAAAAAGATTTGTCAGCAATGAAGAGGAGGTGATTGCGGTTAATGGCTACTTTCAGGAACTAGAGAGTTCTTATTATAAAAAGGGTGTCGAATCTATTGAAAATGGCTGGAACAAAATTGTATCATGCTAAAAGGATATTATGTTGATAAATAAAGAACAATTTTCCCAAAGTTGTTGTGTTTACTTTGTTAAGTCGGCTAATTTTGGGACCGCCGTAACATAATAAACATCTTCAGTCTCTACCAGACTATAGCGCCACCTATCGGATCACAGCAAAACTATGAATTATAGACATGGCGTGCACAATATATATGTACAGGAACAAAATATGAACTACGGAAAATTCTAAAAACCTTTATCCAAAAATCCATGTGTCTAAGATGAATTCCTAGCCCGCGGAAATCGACGTAAAATTCCAAGACGATCTAGCAATGTCCGTCTGGCTGCGTAAAGCGGACTACAGGTCACGATTTTGAAACTAAAGGGTGGGCCATTTAAAATTTTAAATTTGAATCGACTATAAAAAAGTTACTGGTAATTTTTTTGAAATTTCTGATTTTATTGTCATTTAATAATTCAATGCAATATCATTTATACTATCAGACTACCACGACTGGCTCGGCAGTAGCTCATCCGATCAACCCATTTTTTTTAGTATATTTTCGATTTTTTTCTAATTAATCTCTTCAATGGCGATTTCGATTTCATGTTTTAACGCTTCAATTGTCTCTGGATGCTTTGCGTATCATTTATCCTTAAAGGCTCCCCACAGAAAATCAAAAGTAAAGTAATGGTTTAAATTTAAAATTTTAAATGACCCATCATTCACGTGTATGTGGCTGCAATTTTGCAGGAACATGTGGTATTGTCCTGCAACGGTTGGTGTTGCAATTGTACAAAATCGGTCAAGGATTGACGCAGCAACTGATATATACCCTCGCTCAAATAAACAATGTTTTCTTCGTTAAGATGCAAACTTTAAAAAAATTGAACAATTTTCAAAATTTTTTTATGGGTACGAGTTTTTTGAAAAATATCAAGTTTTTTCTAATTTGTATCCCCTGAACTAACAGAGAGGATACACGCAAGAAAAAATTCGTTTCTGCGAAACTAAATATTAGACAACTACAATTCTCGTTTTCGACGACTGAAATTTCTTTTGGTCAGAATATGTTTCTGTCACAAAAAACGAAATTTCAGTTCCGGCAAACGAGAATTGTAGTTGTCTAATATTTCGTTTCGCAGAAACAAATTTTTTCTTTGCGTGTAGCAGTATATACCATTTGCTACGATCCCTAAATATATACGTCTGAAATCCGTTTTAGGAAATTTTAAGTCATTTGAGCAATGTCCGTCTGTCTGGCTGGAGCGCGCGATAACTCTCGAAAGGATTAACGAATTGACTTCAAACTTTGCACATGTTAATATGTTTTTCTATGTAAGGCTAAGTTTGAAGATGGGCCATATTAGTCCACTTCTTATAGTACCTCCCTCATAAAGGTTTAAAATTGAGTGATATACTACCTATCCGAATCATCTGTAATTCCTCACATAGTAATAGTTTAGCCGTCGCTATCTCCTTGAGAAAAGTGGACAAAGTGTCGCCACCCCTTTTGGTACCTCCCACACAAAGGGACCATTTTTGTACACAAATTTAACTGCTTATATATTTAATACTAGAATGCACTAGTATTAAATATATAATTGAAATTTTGTGCAGTGTAATACTTTTATAGTACCTACACGGGGCAAAATCGCCTTTTTGATATGTTTGAATCGAAAGAAAATGTATTTGGAACACAAATTTCTAAATATTATATATTTCTGAGCAAATAAATTTTATTTGAAAATCAATAAAATATATTTGGAACGCATATATTAATATATTACAACAAAATATATTTCCAAACTAAATTTCTCAAATATAGTATGTGTTCAAGTACAAATAAAATTATTGTTTAGGAATTTCTCCAAATATATTTTAATTAAAAAAGATTATCAAAACTTTGGCTGCCTTTTTAGAATTTCAGTTTAAATTTTTCCTTAGTTTCGAATTGTACCTTCAAGTTACAATACCATATGTAGCATTAACTTCTTTTTAAATCAATAATTTCAAAATTCTGAGTTAGTATTCCAAGTCATCATGTTTTGTCAACCCTTCAAGTAATTTATATTGATCCATGATTATACGATTTCATTTATTTTTATTTGTATTTTTACAAACATTAAAAATTACAAAAATAATAACTTTGAATTAGTAAACAATTTTACACAACTAACGTATTTTCTGAATTCTTAAGTGCAAATATATATTTGTTTCGGAAATAATAGTCCCAAATAAAAACATATTGGGATGCAAACAAAGATTTGTTTAGAATAACATTTTCCCAAATATATACATTTTGTGTGTACCCAGTATTATATGTTTAGAGAGTACCCTAAACATAAATATGTTTCAAGCCGAATATGTTTGGGACAATATACTACAGAAGCGATTTTTTTGCAGCGTGTATAGTCCAGTGAAAAGTGGGAGTTATTGGCACGCTCCTTTTGGTACCTCCCACACAAATGGACCATTTTGCCCCAAAAGTTAACTTCTAATAAATAACTTTAATACCAGTGCACAGAAATACTTAAAATTTTGTTCAGTGTAATGCTTTTATTGGACCTACAGTCCAGTGAAAAACGGGCATCAGCGGCACTACCGTTTTTGTAACACAATTAAAACCATATAACTCATTCTTCGCCACCCTGATAAATGAGGATATGCTTTAGTTGTTTTATTTGACTGAAGTGGTTTTACTTTTTATTTGGGTACTTAATTATCCACCCTCGTAACTGACAGGGTTCTCTGGTGAACAGAGACATAATATGGACATCTGCATTGTTAATATTGTTATTATGAATGCATGTATGGGAATGCATAAATGGCGGTTACATTAGTCGCGTCGCGGTGAATGACGACCGTGAAAATTAATACAATGTCACACGGCGTTTTAATGTCCCCAAAACAACACTTCTTCACTCCAAAGAAAAGGAGAAAAGAAATACATACATAATAGTGAGCCTTTGGGAATTGTGCGATCAATTCTTGTGTAGTTTATCTAATGGCCGATCTGGGATTTTCATTAATTGACACTTCAATGGCGGTCATAAACGCCAACGCCATAAAACACAATACGACAATACCACCTTGCAGCATGCGCCTACCTCCTCCCTCTGCTGGGTAGTAGTAGTAACTCTGGAAGGAACAACGGCATAGTCATCGTTTTTAAGATAGACCCCTAGAGAACCCATGAAAAATCCATGTGTGGCATTGTCACATTTATGGAGAATAGAGGAAAGATGGTCGGTCCCACACCAATCAACCAACCAACCAATGGGTATGACATTATTCTTTGTTTTGGTATCACTTTTGTTTTATGACCCGTTTTTTGGTTTTTCCACTTGGTAATGGTAACACCGATGTTTACTCCTTTCTCCCCTCTCGTCACAGGGCTAAAAGAGATATTGATTTACTGATAACCACCATAAAAAAGCAGCAGATAGGATTAAAAGCCCAAAAACTGAAACTGAATGAAGAACGAACACCCGTACTAAATTGACAGCAGAGGTACGACTATTGGGATAGGCGATCGTAAGGACGGACAGATGCATGTTTCGTAATGACTTTACTATTGGTTTGTCTATTGACTCAAAGGATGGGAATCGCTGCAGTCCAGTACACATATGAACATCTAACCCTCGCCTGATGGGTCTTCGCGCACTCTTTCCCCCCTCCAGTGATCGGCTGTGTAATAGAGTGCAGCACATTTATGTTATCTGATTACATGATCAGGTGAAATTTGTAGCAGTTAGGTGTTATTTAAACAGCACCACGTCCACCGCACCACAACGTTGGTGGTCGGTCGGTCGAACAGCGACACATAGACAGAGAGAGATCTGTGGAAAAAGGGTTCCTCAATTGTTATTGATAGTGAGATACCATCGCCATCATCATCGTCATCCCCGGTGCAGCAGGTCCGTATATGTTTATGTCACAGTGGTTTTATACCCACTTTTATGGTTTAATTTGTTTTCCCAAATAGTGAGAAAGGAAACGAAAACAACAACAGAAAACACAAATGATAATGTGAAATGGGAAAGTAGACACATTCATCCACATTGTGTCCGACCGAGATAATGGATTCAAAGGTGGACATAATGTTTGTATGAAGTTGTCACTTTGGTGGGCGACAACGACAGCAACAGCAACAACAACTACAACAACGATGAAGACAAAGACGACGACTATGACGACAATAAATTAAAGGTAATTTCGATAAACTAAAATAAAGATGTTTTTTCTACTCTCTCTCCGCCCCCACCACTCTTCTACTTTATACTTTGTGAAATGTTTGGATTTAAAATGTTTTCTCAATTTTAAGATAAAATGTCGATAGCATAATTGAGGAAGTTGGTAAATGCTTCTGAGATCATTTAAATTGATTTTGGAAAATTTACAACATTGGCTAGTCTGTCCTATTTTATTGGGGTTTTCTGAGAAAGCGAACTACTTCAAGTAGAGAAAAATAAAAACAGATATAAATGTCATATTAAATTTCGTTGTGGAATTTTATTAGGTACACTTACTTATACATCGATGTAGATACCTCCATTCTAAACTATGCTAAGAGCAAACAGGTAGTTTTTCAGGAGAGGCGATCAAAGTTTGATGATTTTTTGAAATTTGTGTGGAATTCCTTTATAATGCAAATTGAATGACCTGTACTGTTTTGTGAATAACTGTTGATTGGACTGACGGATAAATACCAAATTTTAACTGAACATAATTTGGAATATTTAGAAATTAAAAAGACGGATTAGCATGTTCTAGAATGAAGATATCGATATGTGTTGTCTTGTTTAAACAGGCTTGTTTCAAAATGACTGGAATGAGTATTTTTCAGTATGATTCGAGTGGAGTTGGAAATGCAAAAAATGTGATCAGAACCATGTAAAATGAAAGTATCTAAGTCGTGGATAGAATTTAATATACAAATATTAATTTATATAGCGCGCATTTTTTTCGACATAAATAACCAGTGGCCAGTTGTCCAAAGATAACCAAAAGGCATCCGCGGATGCGAAGAAGTAATAAAAATCCCCAACGAATTTAAAATGGACTTGTCGCGCCTTGGAGGTACTTATTTATCACCACTTTTGCATCACTCCTTTTAAAGCAATCTAACGGTGCTATTCTCGAATTCATAACACTAACACTATGTAACAAAAAATTTTTTTTCTGTCCTAGACCTAAAAATTATTTTTTTGTATAGATTGTGGTATACTGTTATATAAAATCAAAACCAAAAATTTTTTTATGGATAAAGTTTTTTTTTAAAATTTGTTTATTAAGTATACAATTATCGTCGAAGGTACCCTTAGTATTTGCACTATAACTTTTGGAGTATATACCCTATCAGGTCGACATATACGTTAATGTGGGCTCCCAATGTTGGAAATATCTCTTTCACTTAGTGGTTTAGTAACAGTCATTAAACAAATTGCAAAAAGGTGATTTTTTCAAAAAAAAAAAATTCTGGAACAAAAAAGAAACATAAAAATAGAAAAAATATTTCATTTTAGTTTGCATCCTAGCGAAGAAAATAAAGCCTATTAGAAAAAAATCTATGGATAAATGTAGATATTATAGCCCTTTTGGTAGAGGTAAGAGAATTTCAAAAAATCTTTTTTTTAATTTCTTTTTAAATAGCGATTTTATTTATTACTTTTATTTATATTATGTACATTTGTGTTTATTTACATGAACAAGTTTCATTAGAAGTAATTGTAAGTTCTTTGTTGACGTTTGTAGATTTCGGAATCGGTTTCTCTTATGAGGGACCAAATATAATCTCCCATCATTCTTTCATCCCAGTGCCCTTGGTAACGCCGCTCGATGGAATTCAATTCTTGGCGAAACCTTGCGCCATGTTCGTCACTTACGTCGCCAAGATTCAAGGGGAAACAGTTTAAATGAGAACGCAAGAAATGAATTTTGAGGAACATATTTAATCCTGTTCGAATACATAAAGCTAAAAATATGTTGGAAGAATACATACATATATGAATCGCTCAGAGTTGAGTACTCAGTTGAACTTGATGATGTTTCCGTTATTAGGCTGTTAGCTATACTTGGAAACTTCCTACTCCAATCTATTAACTTAGACAAAAATAGCAGTCCGTATCGTGAATGAATGGTTGTCTCCAAATCATTGGCATTCCAAATTGGACGTGAAGTCTAAAATTAATACGTTTTATTCCACAAAACATTGTAATACATTAATTTTAATGTACTTACCGCATTCTTCCACTAGTCCATCGAGTAAAATTTTCATGGCACGAATTACACAAAACACTAGGTGTCTACGGTTCGTTCATATTTTTAACTCGTATACCAACATATTACACATATATTTCTTCTATTATTTTACTAAACGCACGTCGATTTTTTAATTACATATTTTCCGCAGATGTAGCAGAAATTGTCGGTATCATTTACACATTGAAAAGCTGTTTGCCTTTTACTCATGCTTCGAAATATAACTTTGTAATATTTTCCAGAAAATCGACTTATCTCTTTAAGGCGCTGAATTACAATTATTTATTAATAAGAAATTTCATTCATAAATTCCGGGTTTAAGGTTCATAAGTTGCAGTTCCTGTAGCTGACATATAGTTTGCTTCGAAAGTAGACACCCAATATTTTGAAGACTGCTGCGTACTAATTTGTATTGCGTACATATAATTTTACTACCTGTACATACGACTGGGAAGTCCATGCCCCTAAAAGGCATAACTGAATGGAAAGCTCATAAGTAAAAAAACCACAAATATTGTTGAATGACACTCTATCTGAGCGGATCTCATCCAATATAGCTCTCACATTGCATATCATGTTTTATGGAGGGTTACGAACGGCCATAAAACCTCGTCCTCCCTATAATTTTATAATGTCTGACATCAATCCTCATAAAATAAAATGCAAGTGCAATGTCTCTTATATGTCTCTCCCACATATGGCGAATTCAATATAAGCAAAAACATAATTTAACAAGTAAGAAAGTTTCAGTCGGGTAAACCGACTAAGGTATACCCTCACTTTGTGAGTAATGTAATATTGAATATTACACAAATTATTCTATCAATTTTTGTGGGAGGTACCAGAAGGGGTTTAAGAAATACACCTGTATTTCGCTGAACAGTAGATACTTTAAATACATTGCACTGTGTCGAATTGTAACCGTTTATATGGACTGGTGTATTAACGTTGAGATATTAAATTGTGTGGGAGGTACAAAAAGGGGCGTGGTGATAACGCTCATTTTTCACTGGACTATAGGCATTATAAAAGCATTACACTGTACAAAATTTCAAGTAATTGTATACACTGATAGTAATGTTATAAACTGTTAACTTTTGGTGCAAAATGGTACCTTTGTGGGAGAGGTACCAAAAGGGGCGTGACAATAACGCCCATTTTTCAATGGACTGTAGGCACTATAAAAACATTACGCTGTACAAAATTTCAAGTATTTCTAAACACTGGTATTAATGTTATAAGCTTTTAACTTTTAGTGCAAAATGGTGCATTTGTGTGGGAGGTACCAAAAGGGGCGTGGCAATTTCGCCCATTTTCCTCGAGTTGATAGCGACTAACAAACTAATACTATGTGTGGAATTTCAGAAGATTCGAATACGTATAATATAAGTTATTAAAGAATCAATATTTCACAACATTTTAACCCTTTGTGGGGGAGGTACCAGAAGACCAATATGGCCCATCTTCGAACTTAGCTGGAGATAATATTACCACGTACGAAATTTGAAGTCAATCGGTTACTCCATTCGAGAGTTATCGTGCGCACCAGCCAGCAGACAGACAGACAGACGGACGGACATTGCTCATTTGACTTAAAATGACCCAAAACGGATTTCCGCCGAACATACTTGGGGTCTTAGTTCACTCCTTCGATGTGTTATACTTTTTTCCGTAGTAAATGATATATACCCTCGTCGCACTAAAGTGAGGGTACAAAAACTGAAAAATATGAAACATTTCCCTAACATTTACAAAATGGCTCATAAATTTTACGTCTATGCATAGATTAATATAATATTTCAAATAGACTGTGTTTTTTTAGTTAGCATGCTAGCTATTCAAAAATGTGATAAAATAATTTTTCGGACTTTTTTTTCCTATTTTTTATGAATTTTTTTTGTACCAGGAAAGGGTTTTTTAAATTAAAAATAATTTTTTCTCATATTTTTGACGACTGTTACTAAACGAAAGATTCTACGTGAAAGCGATATTTGCAGCAAATATAGCCCTCACAATTCCCTTTAATTTGAGGCATAACACGGCTCAATCAGGTTTATGAATGTACCTTCCATGAAAGCTGAAATTAAAAAAAAAAATAATTTTTTAAAAAATTTACCATAAAATTTTTTTTTAATATTTTTTTTTGTGTTCTTAACATCTAATTGCACCAGAAACTTATCCACATCCCTTGGACAAAAATTTTGTTGCATAGTGTAATTCAAGTATTTTTCAACATCTTCGGGTAACTCCCACACAAATTTGGTTGGAAACCAGTAAAGAAAGCCAAAAGTCGGGCGAAGACTATACGATACCCTACACCATCTTATTAGAACGGAATAAATACATACACATATATTGTTGTTCTAAATCTAAAATAAATAATGATGGATCTTCCATCTCTTATTCTTTGAGTGTTTCAAACAAATGCACTAAATATTAATATGTACACAGTGTGGAATATATACATAATTTCTAATAATCCATAATTTCTGTTCAAATTATTTAATTGTAATCTACACCCCACTGTGGTACAGGGTATTATAACTTTATGCATTTGCTTGTAACACCCAAAAGGAGAAGAGATTGATAAACCCATCGTTTATTATACCGATCGACATTGAATCACGACATAGAGTCGACATAGCTGTGTCTATGTATGCATGCATGCTTGTAATCAAAGTGCAGTTCGCAGCAATAGTCCGATCTCAAACAAACTTTGCACATATCTTTATTTTGGACCAAGACAATCCGTATTGAAATTGGTTGAGAGTTAGGTATAGCTTCCATATATATCTAGCTCCGATTTGGCATATATGCACTATATAATAAATATGTACTTTTTAACAGATCTGTATACAATTTGGCAGAAAGAAGTTCATTATGAACAAGCTGACAATACTAATTTTGAAGAAAATCGGTTTAGATTGACACATATCCGCTAGATATATATTTCTTCCGATTTAGCCCTTTAGCGCCATAGAAGATCTATTTCACATATATTTCATAGCTAGAGTTTTTTATTCTCCGGACTTTTTCAATTCCCCGGAAAGCGGGATTTTTTTAAAAGTTCCCGGGATTCCGCTTAATGAAGTTACGAAATGTGTATTATATATATCGTCATCTGAAATCCAAAATCACGTATTATCAAAAAAATTAACATTAATTTTATGATTGATTATAGTCTATTAGGCTAAACTACACATTCCTACAAAATTTTGGAGTTCAATATCAAAAATTTACCATTTTATGAGCGACATTAAAAATGACGTTACAGCGAACGCCGAAAGATTCGTAAAATGTTATTTTATTTATTTCAGAATGTACACCACAACTAATTGACTAGATTTGTTATTTGATTTCGCCCTAATAGTCTAAAATACCTAAATTTGGTCAAAAGCTTAAAATTATTTTACTTTGTTTTTTGCTTCTCCTGAAAAATCATGAACATGTGGGTTACGTTATTTTCGATTTCAGGTGACGATATATAATACTAGCTGGACCCGGTTCACTTCGTTGCCCCAGATTTCTGATTTCCGATCCAGCCCATTTTTTGGCCAATTACGTAGACTGCCTCACATGCATATACACAAAATTACAGAACTTTCGCTAACAAATTGTTCATGATATCTTAACTTCAAAATTTGGTTTATATTGGCAGGGCCACGACCATTGATCCGATACCGCCCCTTTTTGGAACATTCACGTAGACTATCACCAGATACATATGCACAAAAATACAGCACTTTCGATAAAAATTTGTGCAAGATATCTCAATTTCAAAATTTGGCTTATATGGGCGGGGCCACCCCCATTGGTCTGATCCCGCCCATTTTTGGACCAATCACGCAGACTACCACCTATGAACATATGAACAAAATTACAGCACTCATTGTTTGACTTGATCGCCGCGATAACCACAAATGACTGACAAACTTTCTGCTGAGAATGATAGATTAGTGTTTTTGTGCTCACAGCCATCTTAACGCCAATGCGATGAAAATAAAAGAAATATGGTGCAAAAATGCAAAAATTTTCCAATATTGTATAAGGTTATGTTTATTGATCGAAATTTCTTTCTTCTACTGTCAATAGTTTCAGAGATAATACATGCTTAACTTATGCTACGCCCACTTTTTCCACACCCACTAATCCTATCCCGCCTATTTCTGCTGAAGATTTAGATAATTACTCCACTAAAGTGTGTTCCAAATTTCGTTCTCCTACCACCAACACATTCTTAGTTATTCGAATTTAATTTTTGAATATTTTTTTCTAAATAATCGACCTTTTATTCTATATTATTTTTGTATTTAAATGACAAGCTCGATGTCAGGTGTTGTTATTGTTTATTTATTGCTATCCAATATTTCGTTCTTCTTTGAAGAACATCTTCAGGGATATCAGTATAACAACGAAATAACACAAAACATAAAGCGACATACGCCTAGCTTTGCCGTTGTCTGTTTTCTTTCGAATTTTATATAATACCACGCCCACTTATTGTATCCCGCCCACTTTTGGTGAAAGTACTAAATAGTGACTGTATATAGGGTCAATAGTTTCTGAGATAATAAACGTTTGACCAATGCTACGCCCACTTTTTGCCACAGTTTTAGATAATAACTTCACAAAGGTGTGTTGCAAATTTCGTTCTTCTACGAACAACATATTCAGAGATATTCAAATTTTATATAATGCCACGCCCACCTATTCTACCCCGCCCACTTTTGGTGAAGTAACTAATATTGACTCCAATAACTTACAATCCAAATTTTGTTCACCTACGGCCAATAGTTTCTGAGAAAACAAATGTTTAACTAATGCTGCGCCCACTTTTGCCACACCCACTAATCCGATCCCTCCCTTTTTATTGAAGTTTTAGAAAATAACGCGTGTTTCTAACTAACGTGTGCTTCAAATAACGTTCTTCTAGAGTCAACACTTTTTGAGATATTCGGATTTTAAGTATTGCCACGCCTATTGGTCCGAACCCGCCCATTTTTGGACCAATCACGTAGATCGCCAACGGATATATGTACACAAAATTCCAGGTCTCTCGCTAACAAATTGTGCAAGATATGGCATTTTTAAAATTTGGCTTATATGGGCGGTGCCACGCCCATTGGTCCGATCCCGTCAATTTTTGGACCAATCACGTGGACTGTCACCAGATACATATGTACAACATTACAGCACTCTAGCTAGTAAATTGTGCAAGATATACCAATTTCAAAATTTGGCTTCTATGGGCGGGGCCACGCCCATTGGTCCGATCCCGCCCATTTTTTTACCAATTACGTAGAATGCCACCAGATACATATACACAACATTGCAGCACTCCCGATAGCAAATTGTGCAAGTTATCGAAATTTCAAAATTTGGTCTATGTGGGCGGGGCCACGCCCATTGGTCCGATCCCGCCCATGTTTGGACCAATCACTTAGACTGTCACCTGATACATATACACAAAACTACAGAACTTTCGCTAATAAATTGTGGAAAATATTTCAATTTCAAAATTTGGCTTGTATGGGCGGGGCCACGCCCATTGGTCCGATTCCGCCCATTTTTTGAAAATTCACATAATCTGACACTAAATGCATACACACAAAATTTCAGCACTCTAGCTAAAAATTTTTCTCAATACCAAAATTTGACCCTTATGGGCGGGTCCACGCCCACTTGATATATCGAAAATTCAAGTACGCTATTTTCAGTACCCCCTTCACATGTACATTCTGTGAAAATTTCAAGACGATCGGTCTAGCCGTTTAGACGTCTATACGGAACAAACAAACAAACAAACACACAAACAAGCAAACCCACAAAGAGACACTCTCTTTTATATATATAGACTAGCTGGACCCGGTCCACTTCGTTGCCCCAGACTTCAGATTTCCGATTCCGTCAATTTTTTAACCAATTACGTAGACTGCCATCAAATGCATATTTCCAAAATGACAACACTCTCGCTAACAAATTGTTCAAGGTATTTCAATTTCAGAAATTTACTTATAAGGGTGGGGCCACGCCCATTGGTCCAATCCCAACCCTTTTGGACCATTCACGTAGACTATCACCAGATCGATATGCAAAAAATTACAGCACTCTCGATAAAAAATTGTGCAAGATATGACTCTCAATTTCAGAATTTGGCTTATACTTGCATAGGCGGGGCAACGTCCATTGGTCTGATCCCGCCTATTTTTGGTCGAATCACGTAGACTGTCATCAGATACATATACCCAAAACTGCAGCGCTCACTTAAACAAATTGTGCAAGATATCTCAATTTAAAAATTAGGCTCCTATGGGCTGTGCCGCCCCTTTTTTGTGTAATCACGTAGACTGCGTGAGATGCACAAAATCACAGCACTCTCGCTAACAAATTGTGCATGATATCTCAATTTAAAAATTTGGTTTATATGGGCGGGGCCAGGCCCATTGATCCGATCTCGCCACTTTTTAGAACATTCACGTAGGCTATTATCAGATACATATGCACAAAATTACAGAACTATCGCTAAACAATTGTGTAAGACATCTCAATTTCAAAATTTAGTTTATATGGGCAGGGTCACGGCCATTGATCCGATCCCGACCCTTTTTGGACCAATAACGTAGACTACCACCAGACATCACTCTCGCTAAAAATTGTGCAAGATATGTGTCTCAATTTCAAAATTTGGCTTATATAGGCGGGGCCACGTCCATTGGTCTGATCCCGCCAATTTTTGGGCGAATCGCGTAGACAGTCATCAGATACATATGTCCAAAACTGCAGCACTCTCGATAATAAATTGTGCAAGATATTTCAATTTCAAAATTTGGCTTATATGGACGTGGCCACGCCCATTGGTTCGATGCCGCTCCAGATATATATACACGAAATTACAGCACTCTCGGTAAAAAATTGTGCAATATATCTCAATTTCAAAATTTGGCTTATATGAGGGGGCCACGCCCAGTGTTCTGATCCCGCCCATTTTTGGACCAATCACGTAGACCGCCACCATCTACATATACACAAAATTCCAGCACTCTCGCTATCAAATTGTGCAAAATATCTCAATTTCAAAATTTGGCTTATATGGGCGGGGCCACGGCTATTGGTCCGAACCCGCCCTTTTTTGGACCAATCATGTAGGTCGCCAACGGATATATATATACAAAATTCCAGGTCTCGCGGTAACAAATTGTGCAAGATATCACATTTTTAAAATTTGGCTTATATGGGTGGTGCCACGCCCATTGGTCCGATCCCGCCCATTTTTGGAAAAATCACGTGGACTGCTACCAAATACATACGTACAACATTACAGCACTCTAGCTAACAAATTGTGCAAGATATCTCAATTTAAAATTTTGGCTTATATGGGCGGGGCCACGCCCATTGGTCCGATTCCGCCAATTTTTGGACCAATTACGAAGACTTCCACCATATACATATACACAAAATTCCAGCACTCTCGCTATCAAATTGTGCAAAATATCTCAATTTAAAAATTTGGCTTATATGGGCGGGGCCACGCCTATTGGTCCGAACCCGCCCATTTTTGGACCAATCATGTAGTTCGCCAACGGATATGTATATACAAAATTCCAGGTCTCTCGGTAACAAATTGTGCAAGATATCACATTTTTAAAATTTGGCTTATATGGGCGGTGCCACGCCCATTGGTCCGATCCCGCCCATTTTTGGAAAAATCACGTGGACTGCTACCAGATGCATATACACAACATTGCAGCACTCTCGCTAGCAAATTGTGCAAGATATCAAAATTTCAAAATTTGGTCTATGTGGGCGGGGCCACGCCCGTTGGGTCGATCCCGCCCATTTTTGGACCAATCACGTAGACTGCCACCATATATATACACACAAAATTCCAGCACTCTCGCTAACAAATTGTGCAAAATATCTCAATTTCAAAATTTGCCTTATATGGGCAGGGCCACGCCCATTGGTCCGATTCCGCCCATTTTTTGAAAATTCACATAATCTGTCACTAAATGCATACACACAAAATTTCAGTACTCTAGCTAAAAAAATTTCTCAATATCAAAATTGGACCCATATGGGCGGGTCCACGCCCACTTGATATATCGAAAATTCAAATACCCTATTTTCAGCACCCCCTACACATGTACATTCAGTGAAAATTTCAAGATGATCGGTCTAGCCGTTTAGACGTCTATACGGAACAAACATACAAACCCACAAACAGACACTCTCTTTTATATATATAGATAGATACATTTCGTTGAAATTAAATTTTTTGGTTGAAAATTGTATCAGTATAGCATCTTTCTAGAAAATTTTACGAAATTGCTTTATTTTAGAAAATGTTTCAACAAAATTTTTTAGAAAAATTATTTTCAAAAAAATTTTGTAGAGAAATGCAATATCGACGAAATTTTCACAACAAAATTGAATCTCAACGAAAATTATGTAAAAAAAATAGATTTCAACAGCAATTTTTAAAAAAATATAAATTTGAAGGAATATTCTACAAAAAGGCAAATTTAAAGGAATTTTCTGAAAACAATGTAAAGGGTGGGCCATTTAAAATTTTTAATTTTAATCGGCTATAAAAAAGAACTGAAATTTTTTTCAAATTTCTGGTTTTATTGGAAAGGTTGAACTTTGTTATTTAATAATGGAACACAATATCATTCATATGACTACCACGACTGGCTCGGCAGTACCTCATCCGACCAACCCAATTTGTCAGTACATTTTCGATTGTTTTGGGTCGAATCTCTTCAATGGCAACTTCGATTTCATGTTTCAACGCTTCAATTGTCTGTATACTTTGCGTAACATTTATCCTTAATGGCTCCCAACAGAAAATAATCCAAAGGGCTCAAATCACAAGTCGAAGTAAACGGTAGTTCAAATTTTAAATGGCCCACCCTTTATTATAGAGTTTTGTTTTTATAAAAATATGTGATATTTTGTACGTCTTGCCTCCCGAAATAGTACACACATATCTAAAGAATTGCATTCTTATTCGTAACTTCAATTTCAACCCATTAAATCATGTCATAAAGAACGAAATGTTATGCATTAATTTAGACGTTCATTTACTCGTAAGTAAGTAATGCGTAAGTAATTATAACCATGTTTATGAGGGATTAAGGCCAAACAACAGCTACAACAACAGCGCTCGCGGTAAATAATCAATAATCGGGTACCTTCACTAACGTCATTAAATAATGCCGCTGCAAATCGCGCCAAAGCTGCAAAAAGCCATTAACAATGGGTCGAATGGCTGTGAAGTCAAAACATTTAAAATGTGTGAAAATCATCGCCTTACAAAAATTAACTAAATTACAAAACAGATAATGACATTAAATTAAGCTTAAGACCCATTATACGAGACGTGCGTACATTTTACATTTTTACTAACGTATTAACGCACAACGCACACGTTCACACTCAAGCGGTCGCAGAGACGCTCACACGGGGACGGAACGCAACACACGCACATGGCTACGCACCTTGTGCACTGCCAACTGCCATCAAACGCCTAAGTCCAAAGCTACCACTCCTAACTAAGCAAAATCCATAAGTGTTGTTCGGGGAGGCCCAAAAATGAAACCAAAGCCAAAACATTAAGACATAGTTTCGTTACAACTGGTTTCACACAAGACATTACAAAAGCTGAAGAAGATAATCACGAAGATGCTGCCGCTACGGCAGCTGATGATGATGATGTTGACTACATTATATATGACGAAGAAGGCTGATGCTGTGGCTATGGCTATGGCTGTTTCTGGTGATAATGATGATGATGATGTTGTTGTTACAACCTACTCTGATATCACATTTTTTATGGGTGGCCCACATGTCAAGCCTCATATAAAGTAGAAAATTATCACCTTTTAAATTGAATAATCCAAACAAATTGAAATGGATCTCTTGTTTAAAAGCTATCGACATTATTTCTATTGAAACCAAAACCAACAATTCACCAGCATCATCAGCACCACCAATACTACACTGCACTAAGGCTAAGAGAATACCACCGTGAACCTTAAAATCAGACAGACAGACGGACGGACGGACACACAGGCAGTCCAGCAAAGCTATACAACCGATGAAACCAAACATCGTCGTGGTCATTCGCATATCATCCGAAAGATACACACTACCATCATAATGTTGCAGAATACGACTATCTCAAGAGGAGAGGGTGACGCAGGAATAAAGGAAGGAGTATATGTATATACAATCCCATGGAAGCTATAGGCTACACAGTGGGCTTGGAATATTTTAATTATTTCAATGTTTGACGGAAATCCGTTTCAGGACATTTGAATTCATTTGAGCTGTGACCATCCGCATATCCCTGAGTATGTCGGTTTGTCTGACTAGAGCAAATGCACGCAAAGAAAAAATTCGTTTCTGCGAAACGAAATATTAGACAACAACAATAGGGAAAACCTTATGGTAGGTTTCTTAGATATAGAGTGGGGCCCTTCAATAACACAAATCCAGCCGCAATAACTACGTATACTGCTAGCAACCCTGGGGGTTGATGCATTCATCACCTTATGATTAAGAGTAGCATTTTAGCTAGCTTAGGGTCAAGAATTGTCAGCAGGGGAACGCACCATGAACAATATTCTGCTTTCACTCGAGTTGATGGGTGTCAGAGTTGTTGCCTATGCAGATGACGTGAAATAGCTGTTAGGGGGAGTTTGAATGTACATTTGGAGACATCCTACAGCAGGCCATCCATTAAGACCAAGACCAAGACGGAACTAGTTCTTTTCAATGAAATAAGGAACCACCAGTTACACCTGTCTCCTTGGGGTATTGAAATTCCCTTCTCGGAAAGCGCAAAATATATACGGAAGGAATTTTACTGGACAGGAAGATGCAATTCAAACCCAACATTTTTGAATGACAAAAGAAGACTCTGGCAGCGCAGGGTAATAGAAAAACGCTGGGGTCTGAAGCCGCGTATAGTTTATTGGTTGTATATGGATCTCGTTGGATCCCACATAATTTGACGAATGCTCAAAAAAGACTTGTGTGGATTGGAGCAAAGAAATGTTGAAAAAAAAATGCCACCGTGGCAGCTCAAATGCAGTGTATTACATCGTCACAGGTGACGAATGATGGATCTATGCATATGAACCCGAAACAAAACAGCAATCGACCGTATGGGTCTTTTGCGCATGCAAAAGTGTATTGATCTTCACGGATCATATTTTGAAAAACATTAAAACTATTTCCAATGATAAATTATTGGTTTTTATTTCTGGACCCGAAATATAAATAACAACCCTCGAATACAGACGGTTCCGAACTGAAAAAACCAGTGTACTTTGTTGTCTTTTCTGAGGAACTTGAGCTATCACCTGTCTGTGTCCCGCTCTCTTTAGAAGGTCGCATGCGATCTTAGGCTTATTTCATTTGGGAGCTAGCTAACTTTGCTGATGTTGCGAGTCCGTTTGCAGCATAATTGGCGAGTCCGTTTTGCAGCATAATTGGTTTAAATTCGCAGCTTCTACAGTAGCAAGAAGCCCTTAAGCAGTCAGGTGCCTCCGTATGGGGGCTGTAACAAAATGGTCTAACCACTATAAAACATAAATACCTGAATGTCAGCCCAGTCAGTCGAAGTTTGAAAGTGATATAGTGTCAAGAAGTCAAATCGGGAAGGGCTTTTGTCGGGGGCTATATCATAATATGGACATGTGAACAATGTTCGTTTGAACGGTTCTGCGTATAATCCAACTCAAAAAGTTGAAAACTGCTGATGGGATTTACAAATATATTACAAGAAGATGAAGCCAACTTTATTTAGGATTCTTTAAAGCTTTGCTTAGCCAATTAGGATTTCAATCTTGATGTTTGTATCATATAATTGTCAGCCTATGTCGTATTTCACTTTGATATTTGTTTCGTATCAAACCACTGTGCAATGTTAGTATTGTTTTTTTGGTGGGGAAATGGAGAGCTTTTGGGTGCTAAACTACATGGTGTATATTAAGTACATGTGTTATTTTGATTATCTTTTAAAGTTGAATAAATACAACCGACCGAAAGGCCGATCGGCCAAACAAACGAAGGAATGGCCACAACCAACGCCAGCAACAACATGAACGAACACGCATCATCATTGATCGCATCACATTGTTTTACACATTCGATTCGTGTTTATCTTCAGAGCTAAGCTTAGCTTAGTCAAGCCGAGGTTTGGATTTGTTGTTAAACACGCACTCACGTCTCACGTACCCATCTGAACGGAACATATGTTTTCTGGAGTCACACACTCGACTCGGCGCGATCCTCGACTCGCCGCCCCCCTCACCTTTCAGTCAGTCACCCATTGGACGGATCGAATCGCATCGCATCGCCAGACGACACAATACTCGACAAGCCAATTAAATGTATAAAATGCGTGGGTTTGCCAATTTCAAAGCGACACCACCACTACATGGGATAGATTTTTAGAATTTTGTGCGTCTTCTGCCACCTTTGCCCGCCTTTGCTGCTCCACCGCCTTTTGTTTCGGCAATGATCTCGTCTCTTGGAGCAGACGACATTACTATTCAATAAGTCTGCTAAACACTTGGGGCTAATGGATTTCACAAAGTAAACACACACAAACACACGCGAGTGTGGTAACTCCACTCACACATCAGAAGAGTGAGTGGTGGTAACTCTGCTGCTGCTGCTGCTTCTGCCTCATTGCCATCATTCCCATCATTTGTAAAGAAGAAGTATACTCGTCGCTGGTATCCATCCGTATCTTGGACATTAAGTATGTCCAAACATTAGCTATGATAGCCGAGTTTATTAAGCTTAAAAATGTTAAAGTTTAAGCTTAAGCTTTCAGCTTAGATCTCTTTTTTCCGGCTCGCTCTTGTTACACCATTTCTTTCATTCGAATTTATATTCAAAAGTTTGCATATTTATGGGGCCTATATCTAAATCTGAACCGATTTTCTCTGAATTTGGAAGTATCCTTTCATATAATAAGAAACCTCTTTGTGTAGATTTTTTTGCTGATCGGATATAAAATACAGATTGTACAGCGCTTACATGTTAAATCGTGGGTAACGTATATATGGGGGCTATATCTAAATCTGAACCGATTTCCCTCAAATTTGGCAGTGTTAATTCATGTAATGAGAAACCTCTTCTGACAATTTTTTTTACTGATCGGATTTAAAATACAGTTCTACAGCGCTTACATGTCAAATCGGGGGTAACATATACAAATACTTCTTTTAGTTGCAGGTCGTTTGGGATTGCAAATTTTGATATAGCTCCCCTAAAGAGGTCGCTCAAAAATAGGGTTTTTGAGCCATAGATTCCACATTTTTGAAGCAATTTTGCTGAAACTTTGCAGTTTGTATTCTAGTTTGACTAGAATTCATCACAGTAAAAAAGTTTGCGAATCGGCTTATATTTTGTTATAGTCACCCTATAGAGGTCGCTCTGAAATATTCTTGTATAAATCATAAATACCACATTTTCTAAGCCTTTTTAGCGAATCTTTGTAGTTTGTATTCTATTTTGGGAAGAATTCATCTCAACACATTTTGTCAGTTTATAATATTCTTGTATAAATCATAAATATATCATTTTCTAAGAATTTTAAGCGAATCTTTGTAGTTTGTATTCTATATTGGCAATAATTCATCTCAACACATTTTGTCAGTTTATATTTTGTTGTATTCCCGGTGTAAAGGTAGCCCAAAAACATTATATATTAAGCCATAAATACCACATTATTCATATGAAGAATTTGGGGCCTAAAATTTGACCGGATATAAAATACAGTCGTGCTGTAGAGACTTACATGTCAAATCGGGGGTAACATATATATGGGGCCTATATCTAAATCTGAACCGATTTTCTCTGAATTTGGAACTATCCTTTCATATAATAAGAAACCTCTTTGTGTAGATTTTTTTACTGATTGGATATAAAATACAGATTGTACAGCGCTTACATGTTAAATCGTGGGTAACGTATATATGGGGGCTATATCTAAATCTGAACCGATTTCCCTCAAATTTGGCAGTGTTAATTCACGTAATGAGAAACCTCTTTCTGCCAATTTTTTTACTGATCGGATATAAAATACAGTTTCTACAGCGCTTACATGTCAAATCGGGGGTAACATATATATGTGGGCTATATCTAAATCTCAACCGATTTCCCTCAAAATTTGACAGTATTAATTCATGTAATAAGAAACCTCTTTCTGCCGAATTTCGTACTGATCGGATTAAAAATACACTTTTTACAGCGCTTACATGTAAAATCGGGGGTAACATATATATGGGGGCTATATCTAAATCTGAACCGATTTTCTCCGAATTTGGCGGTATTCCTTCATGTAATAAGAAACGATTTGAAATTTATAGATTCTTATTTTTTATAGGGGTTATCCCTTCATATTAACTTAAAAGATATATAAAAAGTAGTCTATGTTAAATACCGAATGCAACATTTTAATTTTGACATTCGAAAAAAAATGCCCATTCTTTGTCAGTCTATAGTCATTAGAAATGTTTGAATTAATATGTCCATTTGTACAGTAGATTAGATAGATAGATTAACAGTAGATAATTCAAAGACATTGCTCTGTACCGAATTATAAGTGATTTTGTACACTTGTACTATATTACGTTATGAGCATTCAAATTTTGTATTATTTGGCCTTTTCGTGTGGGAGGTACCAAAATTACATTACCCTGATATACACCGATATTAAAATTAGCCGACCTAACAAAGAAAACACAACAAATTTGGGAAAATTGTTTTTTATTTCTCAACATAATCTTCTTTTAGCTCAATACACTTTTGCCAGCGATTCCAGAACTGAAACTCCTGAAAATAGCCATCAACTGCAACCTCCACCTCTTCAAGTTTGGAAACAAAAAATAAACTAAGGGAGCTTAATCTGGAGAATAAGGTGATATTGGATATCGCAATAGTGTATCTGTGAACTTGATTGTGAGCAAACGCGGCACCCATATTACGCACAGCTTTCTCATCATCGAATTTTCCGTCACAAGTCGTTTCACAAATCCTGTGACATACATGCAACCTGGAAATTTAATAGTTTTGGGTGACTTCAACATATACATTTTGATAGTGATTATTTACGTTTTTGATGCTTTGAGAGACAAATTTCCCAGGGGTCCTCCTTATATCATTCATGGTCGCGAATACATAGTCCAGTTTGTGCTTCAATTCTCCGACGAAATGAGTAATCTTTTCATTTCAATTTTTCGAATAATGTATCCATTTCAAGCACTGTGTAATTTGTATGTTAATCTTCACTGTTGTTATTGTTGTTGTAGCCACGGTTGCTCCTTTGCATGTGGGGGTGGCAGTCCTTGGCCGGATGTTGATGGGGATCCGGGTCGTTCCGGTGCAGAGAACCGATTGCTCTCACTGTCAAAAGGATGGTAGGATTCGTTCAAAGTGGTTTGATTCAGTTTATAAGATTTTGCTAATGCTTTCACGGAGGAAAATCGTCATTTTTGATATGTTTAAATTGAAAGAAAATATACTTGCAAACGATTTTTTTAAATATTATATATTTGTTAACAAATAAATTTTATTTGAAAATCAAGAAATTTTGTTTGGAACGCATGTATTAATATATTAGAACATAATTTATTTGCAAACCGAATATCACAAATAAAATATGTGTTTACACACAAACAAAGTTATTGTTTAAGAAGTTTTCCAAATATATATTTTTAAAAAGATTTTTAAAACTTTGCTGACTTGTTCGAATATTAGTTTGTTTTTCCTATTTTTCGTGTTAAAATGTACAGCCAAAAATGTCATTTAATTTATAAATATTCCAATTCATCACTTTTTGTCAATCCATCAATGCAACTTATATTTACGAAAGTTTATTAGATTAGATTTAAGTTTAATAAAATTTTACCAACATATAAAATTTATAAAAAATGCTCTTTGAACATCTGAAAAACAGAAAACTTGTCTTTAAGTTAAGACATTATTACTGTTAGTTTGAATTGTATTTATTGACAACAAAATATTTTCTAAATTCTAATATTATGGGAATTCACAATTCTAGGCTTACTATGCCTACTATGATTAAAATGAAAAATATAAACAAAGTAAATTGAAACGTACATGTTGCACAGTGGATATAATAGGATACATATATCTCCAATACTCCTCCTCAACATGGATGTTCCTTTACAACAAACAATAAAAATTCTAAGATATTCCAATTAAATTTACAAAATTAACATGCTTAATTTTACAGAGATTTTTAGTTAGAATATCTGCGACCATGTCGCTAGTTGGACAATATTTGAGTTCCACTTCCTTGTTTTGAACGACTTCTCGAACGTGGTGGAATTTGATGTCAATATGCTTGGTACGATTGTGAAAAACGGGATTTTGCGCCAACTTGTACGCCCCTTGGTTATCGACGTTTAATAATACCGGATCACCGTTGCTATATTCGATTTCTGTCAACAATCGTCTCAAGTATATTGCCTCTCTTGCTGCATTTGACATCGCCATGTACTCGGCCTCTGTACTGCTGAGAGCTACCGTGTTTTGCTTTTTGCTCTCCCAGGATACAGCACAACCATTGATGAAAAATATGTAGCCAGTGTATGATTTCCGATCAGTTGTATTGCCTCCCCAATCTGCATCTGCATAACCAAATACACCCTTCTGGCCAGCCATAAATGTCAATTTAAAATCTGCTGTTCCTGCCAGATACCTAAGAATACTTTCACCGCTACTAGATGTTCCACATGAGGATCAGTGTTTCTTTGAGCAAGCTTGTTTACCGAATGTAGAATATCGGGACGTGTTGTTATCGCTAGATAAGTCAGTGCTCCAATTATTGATTGATACTCATGCTGATTTGCTTTCTTGCAGTTTTCGTTACATTTGACTTGATATCCAGGAGTTAGGGGCAATGAAGAGGTTTTGCAATCGCTCATTCCAAATTGTTCTAGCATGTCTTTAATGTACTGAACTTGGCTTAACTTTATAGAACCTGTGTCACTTTCTCGTTCTATCTCCATGCCCAGGAAATGTTGCAATCTTCCCTTGTCGCTAATATCAAATTGTTCCGCAATTTTTGCCTTTATTTGCAGTATTTCATGTTCATACTTGCATGCTATGATAATGTCATCAACGTATACTGCCACTAAAATCATTTCTCCATTTTTATTCATTCTGTACAAGCATGGCTCATTATTGCAGGGTACAAATCCAAAACTTTTTAAAACAGTGTCTAATTTCTCATTTCATGCTCGTCCTGACTGTTTTAATCCATAAATAGCTTTTCTTAATTTCAGAACCTTATCTTGACCATTTTTAAAACCTTCTGGTTGCGTCATATACACGTCTTCATGAAGTGCACTATTGAGATATGCAGTGCTTACGTCGATTTGATGTAAGTGCATCTTTTCCTGTACAGCTACAGCCAATAGCATTCTTATAGTTGCGTATCTTACTACGGGCGAGAAAGTCTCCTTATAGTCGATTCCATACCGCTGACTACATCCCTTTGCAACCAACCGGGCTTTGTATCGCTCTATTGCACCGTGTTTATTGCGTCTCAATGCAAAAACCCATCTACAACCAATGGCTTTGCATTTTGAGGGTAGATCAACTTCTTCCCAGGTATCGTTTTTCTGCAACGCTGTATATTCGGCTATCATTGCTTCTTGCCATTCTTTTGACTTGCTGCTCTCCAAAGCTTCTTTCAATGTCTGTGGTATGTTTTCAGTAGTCATACGATTTAAAACATTATATACCTTTTTGGGTCTGCCAGGTTTTCCCGTTCGAAGTATCTTTGGTCTTCCACGGCCAATTCTTTGGATCTCCTCCTGTCCATCGGAACTTGAATTCTCGTCTGCTGTTCCAAAGTTTTCTTCCTCACAACTGCCACTTTCTACGTTTTCGGATGTTTGCTGATCAGCACTTTCAGATTGGCCATCTTCATCTTGTCGTGGTTTAATTTGATCCAAATATAACGTAAGGCAATCATTTTTAGATGCTTCCTTTTCATCCAGCTGAAACTTATTTTCGTCGAAAATAACATCTCTTCTCTCAATTATTTTTCGCTGATCCTTGTGGTACAATCGGTACGCCTTTGAGACTAAGGAATATCCTACCATAATGTACTCCTCTCCCCTCTTTTCGAACTTTCTATTATGGGTTTTATTCAAAGCTACACAATAGGATCCAAAAGTTCGTAAATGACTTACATTAGGCTTCTTACCATGCCATATTTCGTATGGTGTCTTGTCCTTCAAATGCTTTGTGGGACATCTATTTCGCAAATATGCAGCAGTCATTATTGCTTCTGCCCATAAATTATCATTCGCACCAGCATGCAACATCATGGTTCTTGCCATCTCCACGAGAGTTCTGTTGGCACGTTCTGCCACTCCATTTTGCTGAGGGGTATGTGGCACGGTCAGCTGTCTCGCAATGCCACAGTTCTTCAGATATTTGTCGAATTCCTTGTTGATATACTCACCGCCGTTGTCGCTGCGAAGTACCTTGATTTTCTTGCCGGTTTGTTTCTCTACTGGAACCTGAAATTCTTTAAATTTTCCAAAAACTTCATCCTTTGACTTCAGAAAATAAATAAAAATTCTGCGAGATCTGTCATCTATGAATCTGTCATCTACCTGCCAAAGCAATTCGTTCACTATGTTCCTCAAACTTCTGGAATAATCCTCTGTCATTGCACATATGTGCAGTCGCGCCGCTATCAAAATACCATTGAGTCTTATTCAGCTTACCTGCTTCTGCGACAGCTATCATTGTAAATGATTGAGGATTCTTCCTGTTTTGATTTGCTTCACATTTGTTGGCGTAATGTCCAATTTCACCACATGAAAAGCATTTGCCTTTAAATTGCTTCTTCTTGTTACCTTTATCCTGAAATTTTCTTGATGCATGTCCTGCAGTTTCATTACTTTTTTCACGACGTCTGTTCGATTTTGCTGCGAAAACCTGCTGTTCCGGCATTTCATCCTTCTCCATCTGGCCTCTTCTTTCTGCTTCCTCCAGAAGTTTCTGTTTCAATGATGCAAAACTAGGCAATTCGTCTCTAGTTTCTATTGCCACAATGAAGTTTTCATATATTCTGGGAAGGCTTGTCAATAGAATGATGGTCAAAAGCTCCCCCTGAATTTCTATTCCGATTTCAGCTAGCTTCTCTGATATTTCCACAAAATCATTAAGATGTTGTGACATATTACCATTTTCCTTCATAGACAAATTCAGCATCTTTTTGTATAATGCCACCTTCTGCATCGGACCTTGAGGTTTATGGACATTTTGGAGTTTCACCCACGCTTCCCGTGATGTTGAGCAATTCTTGATCAAATTTAACTGGGAGGGCTTCACACTTAGGCATATTGTTGCATGCGCCTTTTCATCTTCCAGCATCAGTTTTACAGTGTCCTCATCTTTTTTCGTGACATCGAGTTTCGTATCCCCATTGACAATTCTCCATTGTCCACTATGAATGAGAACGCTTCTCATCTGGATACGCCAGCTCTCGTAATTCCCATCTTCAAGTTTTTCAATTTGGCATATGGAATTCATTTTTCACAAAATTTAATTTTTTTCACAATTTCAAATGTCAAAATATTCAAATGAGACTGGGCCCATAACCTGTTAGTTTGAATTGTATTTATTGACAACAAAATATTTTCTAAATTCTAATATTATGGGAATTCACAATTCTATGCTTACTATGCCTACTATGATTAAAATGAAAAATATAAACAAAGTAAATTGAAACGTACATGTTGCACAGTGGATATAATAGGATACATATATCTCCAATAATTACATTGAAAAAAATTAATAATTACAAATTAATCTTTGTTTCGGAAATACTAGTTCCAAATAAAAAGTATTTGAATGGGAGCATATTTTTGTTTGAACAATATCCTCCCAAACATACAATATTTGTGTGTGTCAAATATTATATATTTGGAGTGTACCCTAAACATATGTATATTTCAAGCCGAATATGTTTGGGACAATATACTACAGAAGCGATTTTTTTTCAGCGTGTTGGAACTGTGCCATTAGTTAGTAAATTAGAAAATATTATTATGTATGATAATATTTACTATTTGATTTCCGCTAGGAAAGGGTGTACACTGCGAATAGGAAACTGCGCTGACTTTGAATGCGAATTGTGTGTAGGTAGTGCAGTTTGTCGGATATGAAATCGAATCGAATTCTCAGCATGACTGGTGTCGTTAAGCAGATAAAATTGCATATTTCACATTTGGTTACTGCATAGCTGCAATTGTTGCTGCAGTTCATTCGTCGGCTCTTCGCCAATCGCCAATGTTTGTTCAAGTCTTGTCTTGGAATGTCTTTCTATTGTCGGAGAGGCAGATGGACGGACGGACGGACGGACGGACGGATTTGTCGGTTGATTCATCTTCCCGTCCAGTGGTCTGTGCTATTTGATATTTCGAACATGGATGTTGAAGTAAATGGTAGAATGGTGTTTTTTCATCAGTTACTTTTTCAATATTTATGTTAATAATAAGGAAATTATTATAAAATGCTGTCATTACCACACTTTTACTTTAATTTTGTGCTCTGGCAGAGGCGATGTACGGCCATTGTAACAGTGCAGTCGAATGGATTGTATTTTGTATGGCATAGATAGGGTATGTGTGGGCTGTTATCTAGTATGCTGTTATTATTTTCTAGAGACAGCGAAAAGCCTTGCACTCAGATAAGACTAGAAATTTAAACCTGGGCTGAGAGTGTATACCCTCACTTCAGTGGAGGAGGGTATATATCACTTGCAGCGGCCTATATCGAAGGAGTGACCTAAGATACTGAGTATGTTTGGCTGAAATCCGTTTAAGGACATTTTAAATCATTTGAGCAATGTAACCCCGTCTGTCTGGCTGGTGCTCATGATAACGCTCGAAAGGAGTAGCCGATTTAAAATTATGTATGTGATAATAATCATCCCCTCACCTTAGAGATGAGGGTATACATATACATTTGCTACGAGCCAAAACTGTAACACATCGAAGGAGTGACCTAAGACCATAAGTATGTTCGGCCGATATCCGTTTTAGGTCATTTTAAGTCGAATGATCAATGTCCGTCCGTCCGTCCGTCCGTCTGTGTGTCTGCTTGCTGGTGAGCACGATAACTCTCGAAAGGAGTAACCGATTGACTTCAAATGCTATGTGGTAATATTCTCTTCTATCTCCGGCTAAGTTTGAAGATGGACCATTTTGGTACACTCCTTCTAGTACGACCCTCACAAAGGGTTAACAATTAGTGAAATATTGATAATTTAATAACTTCTATACTACTTTTTTGAATCCTCTGAAATTCTAAACATAGTACTAGTTTATTAGTCACTATTATCTTGAACCAAAAGTTAATAGCTTACAACATTATTACCAGTGCATACAAAGACTTGCAATTTTGTACAGTGTAATGGTTTAATAGTACCTACAATACAGTGAAAAATGGGCATTATTGCCACGCCCCTTTTGTTACCTCCCCACAAATGGACGTTTTTGTACCAAAAGTTAACAGCTTTTAACTTTTGTACCAGTGCTTTTGTAATACCTAGAGTCTACATGAAAGTGGCCGTAATTAGCACGCCCCTTTGGGTACCTCCCACACAAATGGACCATTTTACACCAAAAGTTAACAGCTTGAACTTTAATACCAGTGCATATAAATAATTGAAATTTTGTACAGTGTAATGCTTTATATCACCTATGGTACCTTACCCGACAGAACTTTCTTACTTGTTTTTTACTAAACCACTGTCTATACGTAGTGATTTACCTGTACATAGTAATATATATCCAAAATTTGTAGCTGTCATAATTGCCTTTAATCAAAGGTCATCAGGGCTCTAGGCTCAAAAAAATAAGGTCCAAATACTAAAGCCACCATCCAGGAATTCCAAAAAATTTTTTTTTGGTTTCATAGAATAGTATGCCTCAATCTACACAAAAACAATGCTTTTAGGTCTCGGACAAGTCTTCTATACTGCTTATCCGAATCTTCTCTAATTCCACACATAGAAATAGTTTACTTGCCGCTATCACCTACACGGAAAATGTTTGGAGTTCGGCTATCGCAAACATAGATCGTTTGTCTCAAACGATCTACTTTTCACGTAACGGTTGAAATGTTTCTATTGAATGAAAACGTTTGTAGTAAACGTAGTTTCTCTTGCTGTACACGAACATTCCTTCATGCCAAAATTTTTATATTTTACGTTTATGGTAAACAAAAATCGTTTACGGAAAGAGAGTTGAGAAAGCCTAAGACCTCTGTTTAGTTATAAGTCTAATCATTAAATAAATAAATATATAAAAGAGAGTTTAGAGAACAAAGAGCGTAACTTGCTCTCATTTGTAGGTTGTTATTCTATTCACGGATGTGGAAACTTTTGAATAATCAGCATTTTGGACAGAATTTTTAATATTGAACTATGAAGTTAACTTTTAACTAAAAAGTTTGATATATGGTAAGATAAAATCACGCTTTGATCCATACAGGGGCCTCATAAATTGTTAATATGTTCACAATTATTTCTTTTTTGACAATTTATTCTTTTTCGACGAACGTTTTCTCATTTATTGATAAACTGACATTGCCTGTGACAAACGCAATAACTGTTGGCAGCAAACGTTTCACAGGGTTTGGGATAAACAGGCATTGCTTGTGACTAGGGATGTAACGAAAGCGAATATTGAAATATATTTCTTGCGAATGCGGAAGCGAATAGTAAAATATGCATTTTTGGGAAAGCGAATGCGAATAATAGTTTGACCTTTTAGTAAATTTAATGAACTGAACCGATACTTTTCCAAGATATTCAAATATTAAGAATGTTTTCCATATTTTTACCTCCTGTTACCACAAGGACAAACATATTTTTTCATCTGTTTTGAAGAGACGTGGCAGAGGTTTTCATTGGTATTAATATCTTCAAATTGGATGAAGGGAATAAAGAGATTTAACACTTTTAACAAATAGAAGCGAATACTGAAATATATTTTTCCGAAAGCGAATGTGAAAACGAATAATCCAAAGATGGTTTTTGCTAATGTGAATGCGAATGTTAAAATGATGCGAATAATTCGCGTTCGCATATGCGAATGCAAATATTCGTTACATCCCTACTTCTGACAAACACAATAACCGTTTGCACCAAACGTTTCACAGGGTTTGTAATAAATATAAATCATTTACGATAATTACACTAACCGTTTGCTATAAACGTTTCTTTGGGTTTTGGGATAAACATAAATTGTTTGCGAAAGACGTAGACCACAAACGAAATTCGTTTGTCTAATTTTGAATTTGGGAGTAACGAATTTTTTCTTAGCGTGTAGAGAGAAATGGGCGATGTTGCCAGTCTCCATTTGGTACCTCCCACACAAATGGACCATTTTGTACAGAAAGTTTACAGCTTATAACATTAAGTACCTAACTTTCTGCGTAAAATATGCGTATTTATCATGCCACTTTTTGCACACTCACAAATTTGCAGATTCTTTCGAACACAACTTCTCCTTAACTTCTGTAGCAATCATATAAGTGTTTTCGTGTTCTGTATTTTAGACAAATTTTGCAATGACTATAGATTGAGTAAAATCTTTCTACCTTTTTGGTTCCCACACAAAGTACGAGTACAAAATTCCATATTATATTACTGTTGAAGTGAGGGTATACCTTAGTCGACTTACTCGACAGAAATTTTGTTACTGGTCGTACTTGTTTTACCCTCACTTTAGTGGAGGAGGTTATATATGATTTGCTACGGCCTAAAAGTGTAACACATCGAATAAGTGAACTAAGACCACAAGTATAAGTATGTTCGACGAAAATCCGTTATAGGACACTTTAAGTAATATGAGCAATGTCCGTCCGTCCGTCTGTCTGTCTGGCTTGAGCGCACGATAACTCTCGAAAGCAGTAACGGACGGACTTCAAATTAGCTATGTAATAATATTTTTTTCTATCTCAGGCTAAGTTCGAAGATGGGCCATATTTGTCCACTGCTTCTGGTACATGTCTCACAAAGAGTTAAAATTTACTGAAATATTGATTCTCTAATAACTTCTATATTACGTATCCCAATTATCTATAATTCCTCACATAATAATAGTTTATTCGTCGCTAGCACCTCGAGAAAAATGGGCGAAGTGTCGCCAGCCCTTTTGGTAACTCCCACGCAATGGGACCATTTTGTGCAAATAACACTGTCCAACAAATTAAGACTTTTTGATTGGAACAGAATAGCGACCATATAATTCTGAAAGAGCATATTGAGTAGATAATTTTTGTAGAATAAACTTATGGTCCAGCTGGTCTGAGATTTTTTACAGTGGGTCAAAAGTTTTCAATTTTTAGTCGAAGGGAGCATTATACTAAATGGAAAAAATGCTATAAGTTAATGTCTAAACTTATAATGTTTTATTATCAGAGTTATGTAGTGGAATTTTATGAGGATCACTTTTGTGGAAGATCTTAATCCTCTAGCTTCCCTCTTAATGGGCCAATTTGGCCCTTTTTTTCGAAAATATCAAAAAAGTCCTTTCAAAAACTACATTTAAGAATTAAAATATTCTACGAACATTTTTGCTGGAAAATTTTAGTGGGGATCGCAAAGACACCAAAGCTGTAAGTATAGCTCTTTGCGCTTAATTAGCAAAATTACACGCCAAATTATACAAAAAATACTATAATGTAAATTTAAAGTCGTGGAATAATTGGAGCAGAAGAGCAACTCTATAATTCTGAGAGGGCAAAACCGAATTGCTAACCTAGCAAAACGGCTAGCACCACTGCATTAAGCAAGATCGAAATAGGTATATCCATTAGGTCTCCTTTCTGTAACATTTTTAAAGTGTCCATTTCGAGCACAGTGCAATTTAATTAAAACAAAAAATAAATAAATTTACGAAAGTTTTTGGGACTGAAGGTGAGGGGTATCGTAAGTCGGTTTACCCGACTGAACTTTCTTACTTGTTTTTGAAATATATCATTAATTTTGTTCGTTAAGTGGTGCGTTTTTAATTATAATTATAAAATTATGTAGTCCCACTTTTGACACACACTGTAAAAAATGTTGTCCATAGTCGAAGTGGCTAACAAACCAATCGGTATTAGATTTCTTCTACTGACAATGACAATAAATTTGCGATTTAGCCAAGATTTTTAACGGCAAATAGGACCGAAGTATTGTAGATATTTCTCTTTTTTCGCTTCTTTTCCATAACATTGAATTTAATATATGTAATTGTCCTGGGTTATGAAACAGTAGAATGGATCAATCCCCTTCTTCAACTCCCCCCCCATTCCCTGAACAATACACCCCCCACCCCTCAGATGGATGGCAATTACATTTGATCATAAAAAATATATATTTCATGCAGACTTTAGACGAGTCATATAGCCAAGAAATTGAAAGATGAGAAGTGAGATGCTGCCATAGGCAGTGGTCGGTCGAGAGACGAGCGAGAGAAAATCACTGACATTTATTGTACTTTATAGACATTTGTGATATTGGGAAACTGAAGAAGTTAACAACATTTGTTGTTTATGGCTAAGTGGAGTGTCATTATGACATGTTTTTTTAGTGCTTTTCCAATCGTATTTTATTCGTTTTAAATGGTGATTGGAAGTGTGAGTGTGTGCTTGTGTATGTTTTTTATAATGATATGTATTTGATTGACCACCAGACGAAGTTCGAATTTCGTCAACGATTTGAAGTTAATTTATTTTGTTTTTTTCCGGCATACTGACATTTAATTAAATGGAAGCGAAACTCATGTTGACAACCCCCATTTGCTGCAGAGTGTTGATGTGGAGGAAGCGTTGACACAGATTGAAAAAATGGACTTTCTGATTTTTATGGGAAACTTGATAATCGATTTACATACAAATTAATGTGATGCTTAAAATTGTTTTCATTTAGAGCGGAGTTGTCAATCTCGGAGAAAAAGAGATATTATTTCAAATTCTGAAAAGACGAGTATCACGTTAAGAGATCAAAGAAAATTTCTCATGGTATCCTATATTTATGAAACTTGGCGGAAATGTTAAGAAAGGTGCTTCAAGGATACAATTTTGTTGAAAAATCTTTAAATCTATAGCATATACGAGGGCTGTCTCAAATTTAGTCGACCTAACGAAGAAAAGACAACAAATTTGGCAAATTGCTGGCAAATCTTTTTCTGCCAAGCTATTTTTTCAAGTTTGGAAACGAAAAATAATCCGAGGGAGCTAAATCTGGTGAATAAGGTGCGTGCTGAAGCAATTCGAACTTTTATCTATAGGTTTTGGCCATCGCAATAGTGGAGGTGTGAACTGGTGCGTTGTATTGATTCTGAGCAAACGCGGCACCCATCTTGCACAGCTTTCCGTCAATATGCGACGTATAGCACTTTTTGAAGTGCTTATGAGTTCAGCTAGCTCACGAACCTTTATCCAATACCATTTTATGGATTTGTTTAAACATTTCTGGCGTAGACACATCAATTGATCGAATACTAGGGTGTTCGTCTTGGAAGCTTGTACGGCACGTTTGAACTCCGCCACCCAATATTTTATAGTTGTAAACGAGCAGACTCCCTCAAAGTAGAATCTAGCTACTCATACTTAACATTTCCACCAAGTTTCATCAAAATCGGAGATTTGATCACCGATTTGATCACTTAACGTGACTCTCGTCATAGGGTAATATTTTTTCCAAACATAGCTAAGTTAAAAGATGGCGACATGGTACCCCCCAAAAGGGTTACAATTTAGGGAAATTTTTTTGCGTAGAATTGTGGTCTTTATCATACGAAAATTCATACGAAAATTATTTCCCAAGGAATGCACCTTTAGTATTTGCACCATATTTTTTGAAGTACAAACCCGATAGATCCACTTTAAGTTAAAGAAAATTATCGGGGCAAAAAATGTTGTATGAGGGCAAAGACAGTAGTTTAGTACTGTCGTTAAAACAATTAGAAAAATAATATTTTTTTTTTCAAAAAATGTTTTTTTTGCTTGCCCTAAAAAACCATGAAAAATATATAATAATTGCAAAATAATTGTTTGTTCCATTTTTTGAAAGCTACCATCCCAACGAAGAAAACAATGGATATTTGTAAAAGTAGGGAAATTAAAAAAAAATAATATATTTTATTTTGATCGTTTTGTTTGGGAGGTACCAAAAGGGGCGTGACAATTATGGCCATTTTTTAATATACTGTGAGTACTATAAAAGCTTTACACTGTACAACATTTTAAGTGTTTTTATGCCCAGAAATCAAGTCGAACTTTTTGTGAAAAATTGTCCATTTGTATGGGAGGTACCAAAAGGGGCGTGGTAATAACGCCCATTGTTCACGGGATTACAGGTACTGTAAAAGCAACACAAAGCCGTTAACTTTCTGTTCACAGTGGTCCATTTGTGTGGGAGGTACCAAAAGCGGCGTGGCAGTAACGCCCATTTTTAACAAGACTGTAGGTACTATAAAAGCGCATTACACATACAATTTCAAGTGTTTCTATGGACTGGCATCGAAAGTTATCAGCTGATAAGTTTTTGTGCAAAAAGGTCCAGAAAATATTATGCCAATGACTACTTTTTGCAGTCTGACAAAAAATGAGCAAACGTTTTCATCGCCAACACGAAGTACCACATTCCATAATTTCTATAAAGACTATTATAGATTTTGTAAATTGCATTATAGACTTCCAAGGACATCGTTCCCATACTTAAATTAAATGGGAATTTCCCAATACAACTTTGTCCATTTGCCATTTTAATGTGATCTTTGATCGGTCAAAGGAACACCATTTAACCAATTTAAAACATGAGCTGCCGAAATTCTTCTCTGAGCACCACCGCTACCATCAGCCATCCCGACAGCGGTGGGGTCAAACTGAGAAATTATCAACTTATGAAGCTTTAATAACAAAAATAAATTCGAAATTCGCAGTCAATAAAAAGCACTAAGAAAGGGTATCAGAGGCAAAAGTTTCGTGTGGATGGGGATGGATATGGATAGTTGGTTGGTGGTGGTCACTGTTCACTGGCCACTGGGATGAGTTCAGTTCCAGTGAACGCTTTATAATGCAATCTCACTAATTTATGGTGGTGATGCATTCAAGGAGTGGGCAACATGCTGAGCGCCTGTCGACCGAAATATTCGGTACATTTAGCTTTTATGATTATCAAGTTGAGGTACTCATTCTGAAGATGATGATGATGATCATCAGCAGCATCAGCATTACTACGATGATGATGATGAAGATCATCATAATCACGGCGGCTGTTGTCGTCGCCGCCATCGTCATCATCAGCGGTCAAACTAATGTTGAGAAGTCGAAGTTGAAGTTGGGGCAGATGCAGATGCAGCAAATGTGCGCACCCTCAACAATTCCGAGCTACTCTTCATATCATATCATTTCAAGAGTCGTCATCGTCATTATACGATACATAACCCCGATCATGAAGAAGAGGAAATATTTGTTGGAGAGCCAACACTGCACATTGGGTTGTATAAATGAATGAATGAATTGCATTCAATATTCGATGATGATTGACCCGTACATTCACCTTGAGTTTAGGAAATTCTATTGTCATATACAAGATACAATCTTCTAGAGCAAAAAACTAGAATTTTGAAATTAGATTAAAGTTAGAAAAGTTCACTTTAAATATATATTTTTGCTATAAACAAGTAAAAGCGTTAAATTCGGCCATGCCGAATCTTATATACCCTCCACCATGGATTTCATTCAATTTTATTACTGGAAAATCGTTGGATATGGAGCAAATCATGAAACGTTCCTTTTTGTTTAAGTAAATTAATAATTAAACGAACGCTGCAATTTTAGATCGCAAATTCTTTAGCCACACTCTTCACCTGAAAGAGTTTAAAATAGCTTTTTTGAGAGCTACATCTACACGGGGACTATAGCAAAATAAAATTTTATTTGTATAAATTTTATGGAGATGAATTCTTGCCAAAATAGAATATAAACTACAAAGTTTCAGCTAAATTTCTGAGAAAATGTGGTGTTTATGGCTTAAATAAGACATTTGGGGAGCGACATCTATAGGTGGAATATAACAAAATATGAACTGATATACAAATGTTTTTCTGCGATGAATTCTTGTCTTAATTAAATACAAACTGCAAAGATTCAGTTAACATGCTTAGAATATATGGTATTTATGGCATTAATACGTATACGTATATTGTGGAGCGACCTCTATAGGGTGACAATAGCAAAATATGAACCGATTTGTAAAAATTTTGCTGTGATGAATTCTTGTCAAAATAGAATACAAGCTGCAAAGTTGCTTTAAAAATGTGGTATCTATGGCTCAAAACCCGTATTTTGGAGCGACCTCTATAGGGGAGCTATATTAAAACATTGACCCATATGGCCCATTTGGAATCCCAAACGACCTGCAACTATAAGAAATATTTCTACCAAATTTTATGAATCTAGCTCTATTATTACCATTTGTGGGAGAGGTACTAGAATGGGCGTGGCCGTAACGCCCACTTTGTGCTGGACTGTGGGTACTATAAAAACATTACACTGCACAACAGTTCAAGTATTTGTATGCGCTGATATTAATGTTATAAGCTGTGAACTTTTTCTACAAATTGGTCCCTTTGTACGGGAGGTACCAAAAGGGGGCGTGGCATTTTCGCCCATTTTTGTTCAGCTTATAGAGACAGTAAAATGATTAATATGTATGAAATTTTACAGGACACCCATGAATAGTATAGAAGTTATAAGAGATTTAACATGTCACAAAATGTTGCCCATTTGTGGGGGAGGTACCACAAGGAGTAGGTCGATATGGTTGTCCATCAAGCGTGAACTGGGTTTGAATAAAATATTATAACGTACGAAATTATTAGTCATTCGGTCACTCCTTTTCAGAGTTATCGTTAGCATCATTCAGTCGAACTGACAGACGGACGGACACTAATTAATTCATATTTTTTTAACCCATGGAGGACCCATGCTGAAATTTTTACATTTAATGGTAAAATATGTGCGTAATTTTTAAAAACAATATACAAAAATTAGTTGCTTAATATATAATTCCTAGAGGGGATGTTAAATTCTTTCAAATGGTACTTATAGCATCCAAATCTGATATTCCGTTAATAGTAAAAGTTATGTAGACTTCCAAAAGGCTAAATTTGTAATAAAATGTTGTAGGTGACCAACTTGGGCACCCTATAAAACCAAAACCGTTATGAATTTGGACAATCGGTAAAAGGTATAATCCTCTAGTATATGTGTGTAAAATGTCATTGAAATCTAAATCCATAAATATTCGGAGTGGGTCGGTTTCATTTGGACTTACCCTACTATGAACAGGTGCTAGTTAAAAGCAGTACATTTCTAAATTCGTATACATATATACTTATCACCTTTATATGGGGGCTACACCAAAATATGAACCGATGTACCCCATTTTTACTAGGGATGATTAGATCCGATATAAAGTATATATTCGTAAATTTCAGTCAGATCAATTGAAAAATGTGTTCTCTAGAGTGTCATGAAGTGACATCGCTGAGGAACTCTATATGGGGTAAAAAATGCATCTGTACCAATTTTGGTTTCATATTTCGCTTCATATTTGCGACCTGCACTTTGATAACAACAATACATGGACAGACGGACAATGCTAAATCGACTATGGGTTTTTGGGGTTTCATTTCATTTCTACTCTGTTTTTTGGGCTTATTTTCATCTATAAATTTAGAAACAGGAGAGGCTACGCATAAATGGTTTGCTCCACGTTGCCAACTTTGGATCCTGTCCATAGGAGAAAGTATTAAACAGAGGCCGAAGGCCGTATGCCGACCGCGCATGAAAAGATTTATAATTAAAAAATAGGTTCGTATAGGTGTATTATTAAATACTCCCCAGATTTACGAAGATTTCTTAGTTTTTTGGGGTTTATTTTCATTTCATGCTGTTTTCTTGATTGGGGTGTAATTGCCTAAATCAGTTTTTGTACCGAAAATAGGCCCCAAATATGGGGCGCACTTTCATTTTCAATTTGGGGTGCATTTTCTTGGGGCCCAACTTCCGGCCGCCTTTTTTATGGTTTACAAACAAATTCACAAAGTCATAATACCCTGTAACACGTGTGGTGTCGGGTATACAAATGGAATCAAAATATTCGATAAAGTGGATCTATGGCTTTTTATATCTTGACACATTTTATTACAAACATATGTCATGTGTATTTGACTATGATTAAACCCACTGTGCGACGGGTGCTTATGTTTTGGTGGAAAATGTTCCACTGAAGTTTGGTTGGTTTGGCAAAAAGGGGCACAAGAATGTGCCACGTCATTATTTTTGTAACTTATTCACGAAACCGATGAATGCCAAGGAAACAAAAACCGCCAACTATATAACGACTATGTGAGGCATAATTTTGAGGAATTGAAGGGAATGGTCCAACTGGTTGGCTGGGCCCGTGTCTCCTCTTTATGGCATTGGAGATGGCGGCAGCGGTGGTGGTGGTGACTGTTAAGTCGCATTGGTTGAAATGACTGACTGACACTGACAATGAGATTTCAAAATAGCGTAAAAGAAAAATCATAACTATTGAGAAAATAAACCACAACAACACCGACCGACTGACTGACTGAACATCATCATCAGCCTTAAGTTCGGCTTTAGAATCGTCAATTTGTTGTTCGATGGATGGTTCGTTCGGCATATCGTATTGTGAATCCTATCGAATTCAACCCAATCCAATCCAATCGAATCGAATACAATAACAATAAAGCGCGATCAGCAAGCATTGATTGATTGTTAAGATTGTTAAAACGTTTTTATATCCATGTAATTTTTCAAAATGTTAATACTCGTACTTCTCCTTCCCATATTTTTGTTGTTGTTCGTAGAGTTGGGAGTTGTTTGTCCATAGATGAGATAACAAATGGTTTCATATCAAACAGACGCAAGCGCACCGAGAAAAAAGATGCCTGCCCAAAATGTATGAAAGAAAGGGTATGAAAAAAGAAGGTGTTTTGTTTGGTTTTGTTAGTCGATAGAGTGGAGTGATGGCTGTGGTTGTGGGTTTCGCTTGGCGCATTGGGCATCTGCATTTCGTCGTCACCACCACTGCCGCTATCATCGTCATTTTCATCTTCATCATCATCTCGTGATGATTATCATCAGCGACTTCATCGATGATCGCTTGAGTACCGAGAATTATTAAGTGGAGATAATAACATCGAATTGAATTAAAGAAAATGATAATAACACGAATAAAAAGCGTGGAATTCTTTGAATTTCTTTTCTTTGACTCCGCATTGTTCGACGATTTGTAAAGTGGAGTTTATTATTGAGTTATTGTATCGAAACGCGAGAGAAGAATGACCGAACACTTGTAACTTTTAGAATCCCTTTGAGGAGAGGAAGAGATGACTATCAAATCCCGAAATGTTGTCAGAGGAATTTTATCAAAGGATTTTCGGTTATATGCGAACAGTTGGGTGTGATGTTGTTGTAACAAATGCGGCTGTTTAGTGGTCTCTTAGAGTCTCTTTGAGATGGCTAAAGTGAAAAACTCCCCTCCTCATCAGAGAAGAATAATACGGAATGTTGACGTTTTATGGGGAAAATGGCTAAACGGTAATAAATTTGTCAGGCTATAGTCAGTCTTTGTATAATTAATCTAAAATTCCGAATTCCGTGGTGTGGGAGGTACCAAAAGGAGTGTAGTGAATTAATCGATGCGAAGTTATGGAGCATTTGCTTACGTGTTATACAGTGTTTTCCAATAAGAGTGATATGATTTCTTTGAAAAAACATACTTATTGTTAAGGAAATTAAAAAGTTTTTTATTTAATGTCAAGTACAATCGATGCAAATAAATTATAAATAAAACGTCATTCAAATGGCCTCCACGACTTCTTCTGCAGGAACGAATTCGATTAACCCAATTTTCGAGCACTTTTTCCACTAAATCAAGTCGTACGTCACGAATGGCACGTTCAATATTGACTTGTAAAGCTTGAAGAGAGTCTGGTTTATTTCGAAAGACCAATGACTTCAAATAACACCACAAGAAACAGTCTAATGGTCGTAATCACAACTTCTTGGAGGCCATTCAATATCACAATTTGTTGAAATAATCGAATCTCCAAACTTTTCTCGCAACAATTCAATTGGTGCATTTGCTGTGTGGCACGTAGCCACAATCGGTCAATGGCAAAAAGATAGCTCTTAACGAGAGCTAAAATATTGCTCATAGGTGTCAAGGTCGTAGGTCGACTGGAAAATGTTTTTTTTCGATTTAAAAAAAATTGACTTAGCGCGCGAAAAGTTGCAATTGGAGAACGATTATTTTGATAATAAAACTGAATAATTTGTAAACATTGTTATTGCGTACATCTCTCCATGATGAAATTGTAAACACTACTGACTACAATGAAAAACAAATGACAGATCATGACATATGTAGTACAAATGACCGAAACGTCACTTCAAAATCATATCATCCCTATTGGAAAACCCGTTACAAGTAATAGGAGAGTTTTAATGTCACAGAATTTTAACCATTTGTGGTAATCAGAAGATTTGCACCAATGTTGCAATATTATTGTCGTACCAGTCAGACAGACGGACAAGTGGCAACCTTCTAAAACATAAGTTGTTTAGTTTTTTGAGCACTCAAAAGCAAACGATTTCAGTGAAAGGAGGTCTCAGTCTCACCAATATTAAAACCGAACTAGATTCTACTTTGGGGAGTCTACTCTTTCATTTAGAACTATAAAATATTTGGTGCCGGAGTTTAAACGAGTCCGTACGAGTTGCCAAGACGAACACCGTAGAGGTCGATCAATCGAGGTGTCCATGCCAGAAGTGGTTAAAAAATCCACAAAATGGTATTGGATAACCGTTAGGTAGGTATTTCAAAAAGAGCTATACATCGCATATCGACGGAAAATTTGGTGATGAGAAAGCCGTGCGCAAGATGGGTGCCGCGTTTGCTCATAATCAAGACAATGCACCAGTTCATTGCAATGAAGGTTGCGGTTGATGATTATTTTCAGGAGCTAGACAGTTCTTACTATAAACAGGGTATCGATGCTATTGAAAAGCTCTGGAAAAGTGTATCGATCTAAAATAAGAAAATGTTGAGAAATAAACAAAATTTTTCCCAAAATTTGTTGTGTTTTCCTTGTTAGGACGGCTAATTTGGGATCGCCCTCGTAATTTCTAGCCATGTCTGATCCAATAAAAGTATTTTGTCCCACGGGTAATCCGCAGACAAATGTTGTACCTTTTCAACCTTTTGTGATATATTTCACCTTGAAACAAATAAAAAAGTGCAGTAGGTTAAAACCTCACCTTCTGTCTTGTGTTAACAAAATTACGAGTATTATCAATTTAAATAGCATTTAATATCTTTTTATACCCTCACTTTAGTGAAACGAGGGTATATATCATTTGCTACGGAAAAAAGTGTAACACATCGAATGAGTGACCTAAAACCCCGAGTATGATCGGCGTATATTCGTTTTGGGTCATTCTAGTACCTCCCCCACAAAGGGTTAACTTTTAGTGAAATATTGATTCTTTAATAACTTCTATACTACTTATTCGAATCTTCTGAAATTCTACACATAATATTAGTATATTAGTCACTATCACCTCGAGAAAAATGGGCGAAGTTGCCGCCCCTCTTTTGGTACTTCCCACACAAATGAATGAGAATTTTATACTCTCAAGCCACTGTAGTCCCGGGAGCAAGGACATTTATGCACACTATTATTAATAATTTAAAACTAAATTCACTATATCTGTACTATTTAAAAAGCATGGTTCTGTTTTTCATATTTATTATAGTAATTTAAGATATTACATTATAGTCTTAAGTTCTCTTTAAAATATGTAGCTAATAATAATAGAGTAATTATAACGATTTAAAAGAAGGCTCAATAAAACCTAAAACCTAAACCTAAACCTGCTTATAACTATAATATCACTTCATGCTAATACTTAAAATTTTGTACAGTGTAATACTTATACGTATAGTACCTATAGTCCAGTGAAAATTGGGCGAAGTTGACACGACCCTTTTGGTACCCCCCACAAATGTACTAAAACGGATGTACCAATAACGCCCACTTTTTTCTTGAATTTATGTACTATAAAAGCATTACACTGTACAAAATTTTAAGAATTTGTATGCACTGGTATTAAAGGTTCAGACGGACATTGCGAAAACGACTTTAAATTACCCAAATCGAACTTCCGCCAAACGTACTTGGGGTCTCAGATAGAGCTGCCAAGCTATCGATAGTAGCCCCATTCGATAGTTTTCGTCTATACTATCGATAGTATCGCTACTATCGGGTAATTTAATAAAGATATGCATGATTGTATTATTCTAAAAAAACCCAATTTTTAGAAGAAAAAACAAGCCACGAAGATGTTTTACAAATTAAAGTATAATGTAATTCAATAACATAAAAGAAAAAAACAGTGCAAAAATTCTTATAGAATTTAGCAAAAAAAAAGTTTTTATTAACATTTTAGTACTTATCTTGGTACAAATTAACTTCCTTCATTTAGCCGATTTTGTGGTATCTATCGAAGTTTGGGGGGGACTTAAGATTTGAATTAATAGCCAGGATTTCAAGCTTTCATCAAGATTCCGTAGCTGCCTTCTAACCCACGGTCCAAAACTTGAAATATTGGCTATCGATTACTTTTGATCTGAAAAATGTGAAGTTCGTAACATTAGTTATCTCGAGGTATAATTTGAAGGGGAAGATTCAACTTATTCGTTCCTGTCTCAAGATCGAAGTAAACAGGATTTTTGGAGAATTATACCACTATACAACTAAAGACAGGTGACAGCTCTAGTCTTAGGTCCTTCCTTCGATGTGTTACACTTTTGGCTCGTAGCAAATGCTGAATACCCTCCTCTCTAAGGTGAGGGGATAAAATATGACATTACAAGAGCTACTCTCACACCAAATTTTACGATTCTAGTCCTAGCCGCTGGAAAACTGGATCAGCGATATGCTAAGGAATATGTGGATAAGGGAAATTATGGTACCTCACTGGGGGGCATTTTGTCGTCTCATCTATGGGTAAAGACGGTATACAGTCTCCTTAGAACCTTCACAAATGAAGGTATGAAACCAGCCTGTTATGTAGATGACATTTTAATAACTCTAAGGGGTAAAAGTTCAAACCAATTATGTAGAAGAATTGAGGAGGCACATAAGACAGCATATAACTGGGTACAACCAAAGGGATTGAATGTAAACCCAGACAAAACAAAAATGCGAGTATGTCTATTTACGGGGGAAACGAGGAACGCGCGATTCGACGAGCCTCGTTTCTGATCATCTAACAACTTGAAATATTTAGGAGTAATCTTGGATTGTAAACTGAGCTAGAAGGACAACATTGGAGAAAGAGTCACCCAGGCTCACATATGTTGGTCGTTGTGCAGAAGAATTAGGTTCAAAATGGCTTTAAACGACAGGGATTAAACCAATAGTATCCTATGCCTCAGTAGTGTGGTGGGCATCAGTGGCAAAGAAGTGCAGCGTCGACGTCTACATCTGATGGGTTAATGGATTAACCAGTACGACCACAAGTCGTACCATCAGAAGATATTACATTGCATTCCGAAGTACGGCTCACAGCTAGACAGACAGACACTCCTGGTTGAACGTTTGGATTTGTAGCATATTTTACCCTTTTTTTCTTCAAAAAGTTCAAATTTCGTAAAATCCCACCATATTCCGAGTCTACGCTACAAGGTCTGTCCACTTACTCCCCCATATATGGAACATATCAGTCTCGATTGAGGCGCTCCTTAAATAAAGACAAATTATTAATTAGACAATAAATATTGTTCACTTCTCAGAATCCTCTTCAGCAGAAATGTATCAAATCCTAACCAAGAAAAAAACACCTGTAATTTTATTTCCATTCTGACAGTTTTTATGAGTTGTTACAAATTATAGTTTCGGTCGGTGTTGTTTTTAGATATGTATTTTTCTTTTGTATTTCCTAAAAATAAATTAATTCCACACACTCACTCACATACAGAGAGAGGAATAATAGCTAATACCAGCAATCGTCCGTCAGTCCGTCTGCCTGACTGTCTTCTTAATCCACTAAGAATCGACAAGAGTTTGAGGTTTGTGAATGTATGACTGATGATTCCTGGAAACTGTGATCATTGCATTGCGCACACACTTTGTATTCCATTTTTTTCTTTCTGTGGGATCCAGAGATTTGGGATCCTCTACTAATACAACTACTACTACTACTACTACTATTGGGACTACTACTGACAGCCGAAAAAAGGATTCATGCCAACACGTAAACGACGATTGCATGACGAACAGCATTTAGCGCAGCTAAATTTCGAGTAAATGACTCCGCCGCAATGAACGCCAAATGCTGAATGCGGTGGAAGGAAATAAAACTACAACAAAACACGCCACAAAAATGGAAGTAAATGATGTTAAGCGATGCTAAATGCTAAGCCATAGAGGATTATGGGTTCGGTCCGCCAAGAAGTCAGACTAAAGACAGAAGACCTCTGATGCACTCGTAGAGTAATGGTCACATCGGAGGCTGCTGCTTCTTCTTCAGCTTGGGCTGATGATGATGAGACTGACCTCCGATCAGTGATGAGAATATACTTGGTGGACAGAGGATTGCTATAATAAAGCGTAACACTCAAAGAATACTGTGGTTTCCAGACAAATTTATTCTAATGTTAGAGAGTATTATTTGTTTTGGTGTATGTTTGCATACAGATAGATAGAGATAGTGTCGCAACAGCGAAATCCTCAGCTTATTTCATATCTAACAAATGATGAAAATGTGACGTATGGGACGTATTAGTACCGACCTATTCTAGTACCTCTCCTTCCTATAAAATTTAACCTATGAAGCTACTTTTCAGTGTAAAATTGTTGTTTTTGATAAGCACCTTCTGGCAACCGCTAACAAGTTGGCAAATTAATATGAAAAACATGCCCACATAACTTCTGTAGCAACATCTCAATGTTTTCTCAATTCTGTAGTTTAGATTACTTCTCAAATGACTATTGGCTGATATAGAACGAACAAAAATGTTTTCCAGTTCTTGTATCACCCAAATATAGGACTAAATTTATACATTCGTTGAAAGGACACATAGTTTTTACCACCTAATGTCCTATTTTGTCACCACGAAGAAAAACAAAAATTACAATTAAATCACTTAATGTATTACTTATTTTTTTCAATGTTAGCATTACATGTAATTGAATAAATAACCAGGGAGGACAACTTGGTTATCAATAACTAGCTACGAAACTAAAATGAGGTGGCAATTGACTACTTCGCTAGTTGGCGGGTACTTTTGACATAGTTTTCTGTCTCTCTCACCAACAGAAAGCTCCACTTACGCAAGTGCACATGCCCTAGCTCGGTTTGGCCCAATTTGAATGAAATAAATGTGGATAATTTTACACCAAATGTTAAAGCCCTCAAAGATTATAAAATCACTTTGTTTTCCCATGCACCCTACGACAGATACACCTACCAAAATACACTTCTTCCACACATTGGAGCCATTCTTTAATTTAATGACAAAGTTTTTCCAGTGCAGTATTCGACTCTAGTTTAGAAAAGGTTTTAATGGTAGACTCTAGTGTAAAAGAAGGCATCTAATATACCATAATTCCTCAGTATCCGACTCTAGGATAGAATAAGACCTCATTGGTCGCCTCGAGGATAGAGAAAGCTCTCAGTGAACGACTCTAGTATAAAGGAATATTTCAGTGGTCGACTCTAATATAGAAGAAGGCATCAGTGGTTGACTCTAGTATAGTATAAGACCTCAATGATCGGCTCTAGTATTGAGGAATTCCTTAGTGATCGCTTCTAGTGTAGAGAAAGCCCTAAGAATTGGCTCTAGTATAGAGAAATACTTTAGCAGTTTGCCTAGTACAGAAAATGGCCTCAATGTTCGATTCTAGTATAGTAGAAGAGCTCTCGTGTACGATAATTCCTCAGTAGTCGACTCTAGTATATAATAAGACTTCAGTGGTCGACTCTAGGATATAGGAACGCCTTAGAGGTAGACATATTTCTTTGCGTATAGAAGGCCTTAGTGGTCTACAGTACAGCATTTGGACGTGAATGTAGCCCCAAAAATAAGAACTTCTCCATCATTCGTTTAGTCAAGTTGGCTCAATTAATAATTTAATGGCCATACGATTTTTTTGCTCAAGGTGGATTTTTAGCACTTTTTTCTATATTTTTTCTCGGTATACCGTACGGAATATCTCTTTTGTGTCTGAAGCAAAGTTGTAGCTATTGAATAGGAGAAAAAAATGCGAAACAAACCAACCCGAAAAAGGGCGGTAAAAATCGCAGAAATGTTCTGTTCTGTTTTAATGGTCTGTTTTCGTATTACGACTTTATATGACTTTGTGGGCATTTTTGCGATTTTTAAGGCACTGGATGCACTTTTTTCGTGTAGGTTTGTTTCGCATTACGGTATGGTATACCGAGAAAAAATATAGAAACGTGCAAAAAATCCACCTTGAGCAAAAAAATCGTATGGCCATTAAGTTATTCATTGAGCAAACTTGACCAAACGACTAGAGTCCATGCGTTGTACTGTGTAAGAAAATACCTCATTGGATCTCAGATCTAGTATAGAAGGACCTAAAAAACTTGACAGGAAGGAGAAAATTGACAAATAGTGCAGTTTTGCCCCCTCGCATTTATCGACTTCCCAACATCCACAAAGATGGAGTTCCATTAAGACCGATTTATTTATCGATTAATTCCCCTGGTCCTGGACTATCTAGGTATATAGTGGATATATCAAAGAACTTAACAAAGGATTCCCGTTACAATATCGGAGACGCAATAGACTTTAAATCAAAACTTGACAACATACGCATAGAAGATGACGAAATTTGTATCTCATTCGACGTGGTCCTTATTCCCCAGTATACCGATAACTTTAGCTATAGAGACAATAGAGAGAAAATGGAACTTGTTGGAGAATCACGCAAAAATACCCAGCGAGACATTTGTGAAAATGCTGACTTTTAGACACCGTAAGGTGTCTAAAAGACTATTGATAGGATCGCCCGCCTCCCCCGTCATAGCAGACATAGTAATGGAAGAATTACTCAACGTTTCAATAAATATGATGAACACTAAACCAAAAATGTTAACAAAATATGGGGACGACTTATTTTGACTTATTAAGAAAAAGGATGTAGAAAACACTACAAATATTAAACAGACAAATTAAATTCACGATGGAGGATAAAAAGGACAACAAACTGTCATATCTGGACGCATTAATATTTAGACATGGTAACTTACTGAGAACAGATTGGTCTGGTGTGTTTTGAGTCCACTCAACTATTATCAACACGGCTACCAACTTAATAAAAAGAGTACTCACAATAAGTGACAAGGAATTCCATAAAACCAACAGAGATAAAATAAGGAAAATATTAACAATGAATGACTATCCCAAGAAGACTATAGAGGATTTGCTACGGCGCTCCAGGATAAAGAAAAACATATATTAGCAACAGGAGACAACGACACCAACGATATACAAAACCATGACTTTTATTCCAGGCTTTTCTGAGAGGCTACAAAATTCTAAAATATATGACAACAAGTAAAAAAGCTTCAGTCGGGTAAACCGACTAAGGTATACCCTTACTTTGTGAGTAATGTAATATGGAATATTAAACAAATTATTCTGTCAATTTGTGTGGGATTTACCAGAAGGTTTTTAACAAATACACCTATTTTTCGCTGAATAGTAGATACTTTAAATACATTGCACTGCGCCGAATTATAAGCGTTTATTTGCCTAGTATATTAACGTTATGAGATATTAAATTTTGGTATGATTTGGCTATTTGTGTGGGAGGTACAAAAAAGGGCTTGGCGATAACGGCCATTTTTTACAGGGCTATAGGCACTTCAAAAGCGTTACACTGTGCAAAATGTTGTTGCATTTTCGTGCATTGGTACTCATGTTGTGAGCTCTTACCTTTTTGTGCAAAATTGTACCTTTGTGTGGGAGGTACAAAAAGGGGCGTGGCAATAGCGTCCATTTTTCACAGGGCTATAGACACTATAAAAGCATTACACTGTAGAAAATTTCAAGTATTTTTATACACTGGTATTAATGTTATAAGCTGTCAACTTTTGGTGCAAAATGGTACCTTTGTGTGGGAGGTACCAAAAGGGGCGTGAATATAACATTTTTCACTGGACTGTAGGCACTATAAAAGCATTACACTGTACAAAATTTCAAGTATTTTTATTCACTGGTATTAACGTTATAAGCTGTTAACTTTTGGTGCATTTTTGTGGGAGGTACCAAAAGGGGCGTAGCAATTTGGCCCTTTTTTCTCGAGTTGATAGCGACTAATAAACTAATGCTATGTGTGGAATTTCAGATGATTTGGATAAGTAGTATAGCAGTTTTTAAAGATTCAATATTTCACAACATTTTAACACTTTGTGGGGGAGGTACTAGAAGGAGTGGACCAATATGGCCCATCTTCGAAATTAGCCGGAGATAGAAAAAAATATTACCACGTACCAAATTTGATCAATCGGTTACTCCTTTCGAGAGTTATCGTGCGCACCAGCCAGCAGACAGACGGACGGACATTGCTCATTCGACTTAAAATGACCCAAAACGAATATCCGCCGAACATACTTAGGGTCTTAGATCACTCCTTCGATGTGTTACACTTTTTTTCGTAGCAAATGATATATACCCTCGTCACACTTAAGTGAGGGTATAAAAATGTAGTAAAAGCTGCACACAAAACACAGGACACAACAAATCTTCTATTCAGCAAAACAAAATCGAAAGTGATAAAGGACGACAAATCAAATTTAATCTAAGAAATTCAGTGCAAAGCCGATGGGTCCGAAATATGCCAAAAAGTATATGCCGGTACAACCAAGACAAAATTAAAAACTAGACTGTCATCTCACAAATCTGCCTTAAAAGCTTATGACAAACCAATAGAAAACATAACGGCGCTTGCGGCCCACTGTACGCTGACTGCACTGAAAAAAAGTGTACTAAAAATCATTTAAATTTTCTTAACTTTTAAGATTTTTTCCTTGATTTGGCTCCAAAGATAAAGACTATTAAAATAAGTATATCTTGTACTACAATTAAAGTCATAAATCATCTTTAAATCAAGACATCAAACGTCTTTGAAAAAATTACGCCTTATACTTCGATGGAAGACTTCACATTTTTAAATCTATTACGCCTTGTGCTTACATCAAATACATAAAATTACTTTAGATAAAGTACATTCTGTAATTAAACCAAGCACATGCTGTACTTTCCACAAGTGTAAAATATGTTTCGTAAAATATTTTTTTTTAATTTATTTAATTAACGAAAATTCAATATGTGATTCATAATATAATATGATATAATAAAATATGTCAGAAAATATAAAAAATATATTTTTAATGATATTTTCTTGCAGTGACATATTTCCGTTAATATTATTTTTTTTGGAAATAAATATTTACGGAAACATTCTTTGGATTCTACTGAAATTTTTAAATTTTGAGTTCCTACCCTTTTGTGTAATATGTAAATATTTCGTACTCATAAATTAATACTTGTTCACATCAACACTTTTTTGCATCGCTTCGAAATTATTTAATATGACATATCGTTAGCAAAAAATGCAATCCAGTTTCAGATTTAGCAAAGTGGCATATTTAGTAAACGATATTCTATTTAATGCACAAAATAAAAATAATATTTTATTTATTCATTATGGAAATATTAGCAATTTACTTCGACAGCGGAAAAACAACGTTCGATTGTTCATTGTTCCAACATCGGCCTCTCGCAGATAAAAGCGATCTCTTAATTTAAAAGATAACTAATCTTTAATTTAAAAATCAAAGAAAAGTGGACTGAAAGTTAAGGGTAAATTGTTTTTAAAAACATGACATGAGAATTTCCACATTTTTAAGGAACAAATTACAAACTATTAAAATGTGTACTTGAGTTAATGGCATTTGCACTACAATCAATTATTTTTTCTTTAATTTTATGACGTAACGTTAAAGTCAACATGACATAGTGTTATGTACATTTTATCATAGAAGTAAGAAATTTTACTTTAAACAAATGGAAATTTCTTTGAAATCAAGTAAATTTTCTTAAATTCAAAGAAATTTGTTCTTCAAACAATGACGGATTTAATCTCTGATTTAAGGGCAAACTTGTTTTTAATTTCATGTCAAATGTTTTTTCAGTGTGGACATAAACCTAATTTTGACATTGTGGAGATACTAGCAGAAGCGAGTAACTACCACAGACGATACACTTTAGAAATGCTACGCATAATTGACGTTCCTACAGAGAAGAGACTACATTACAAATCTGACACTGACAGGTGCTCTCAAATGTACCGACATACTGTTAAGAAACACGGACGATGTTTAATCAGTCAACAGCGAGAACTTAAAGAGGACAGACAACGATTTTTAAAGATCATTTTAATGTAAAGTTCATATTTTTTGTGTTTATCTCAAGAAGATGACTAGCGAAGCTAGTCGAAATATCGAGAAGAAATGTTGAAATTTAAAAAATAAAACTGTCTTTTTAATCAAGCCGAAAAATAAAAACCAAAATAGTTTTATAAAATTCCTTGATATTGAATATATTTGTTCTATTTATTAGTCTTCCACAACAAATTTCCATCATTGGATCCACTGTGCAACATTTAAATCCAAATGCGAAGTAAAAGAAAAACGTTTTATTTGATGATAGCAGACAAAACGGTGCTATTAAATAAAACAAAAGCATGATTCCTAATAAAACCCAGAAAATCATTATAAGCGCTTCTTTCTTTATTTTTTGTCCCAGACTGAGATGAGCTAAACGCCATCCAAGCCACACTACATTCACAAAACCCCAGAGAAAATATCTGCTGGTGATTATAAAGAAATTGTCCCAGGGAATAAGAAACCAAAAAAACCTCATAATCCTCATTGTTGGTTGGCAAAGAGTTCATGGTTAGTCATTTGAAAGAATCAAATGTTTTGTCCAGAAACTACAAAATAATAATAAGACCTTAGCGAGTTGAGTCGAACCGAGAGTATCCAAAAGAAAAAAGACTAAATGTCTAATTCATTTGTTAAAGTCTTAAATAAATATTGTTATTTTCAATTTCTACGAACTATTAACAAAACAATCACTGGACTACTCGAATACAATCACACGATGATATAAAGTGTATTATAATGGCCAAGATCCATTATCGCTGTGGTGATATCTCTTCGTGTTGTTGTTGCTGTCGATATTTACGCAACAATTCAAAAAGAATTGACTTCTGTTGTTTCAAATTGACACCAATCACAATGGTCCACACAATGGAAGAGGATGAGGAGTAGGAGGAGGAGGAGGAATGTAGAGCCACACCACACCACAGCACAGCAATGCACAATCATCATCAGGGCTAGACCGATCCATCCACTCTGAAATGTACTTTTGGCTATAAAAATCCGACAGAAAGTCATAAGTATTTGTCCTTTTGTATTAATCGAATCGAATGGAATGGAATGGCATCGACTGAATCGATCGCCCATTCCTATGTTCGTCGATCGACGCTCGTTCGATGGTCGTCGTCGTTGAGAGCCTTTGAATTGACTTGACATGATTCAAGAGCACTCATTTGTTATAGTTAACCTGATAAATGTTGTTACAAAGTATCCAAAAATGATTTTGTATTTCTATACAAAACCGATGATGACGACAACGACAACGACGACGACGCTCAACAACAATACATACAACACCCTGAAACACCACGGAACAACACCAGCACCACGGCCAAGTCTGGCCTGCACAAGGTACTCGTACTGCTGAAATGATGTCTTGTGTTTTCTTTTTTCTCGATCTCGGACAGAATGTGAAGTACTCGTAGTTCTGTTTTTTTTCTGTATTTCAGGGATCTCTTGTTTCTATTGTTCAATTGTATAAAAATCGTTGTTCAAATCGAATAAAATACAAAAACGACAGAAACATATCACTGTTGGAAAGATCTCACTCAAAAACAAAAAAGAAAATAAAGATCATTTGTTGTAATCGCATTTTGAAGTAATAAAAATAACAACACAAAAACGCTACAAAATATTTGTTGATTGTTTTTTTTTGAATCAAAGAAAAAAAGAAAAGCCAAGTCCGTCTGTCCGCCCAGTTTAATACCATTGTTTTCCCCCCTTAATGTTGTTGTGGTTGTTGTACGATTTACAAGTGTTTTTCATAGTGTTTTACAATGGCTAAGCTTACACGGAGAAGTGGTTAGATAATCCATTGTTTATGGTCCATAAGTACGATATGGATTCATTTCATCCAACGACCCAAAGGAAAATGTTTCGTCATTTAGGGATAAATAATAACATTCAAAATGAGTTCAATATAAATTCTATTAAGAAATGAATGAGTTTTGGGGGCCCATTAATACCATAATCCCGGGAAGCAGACAAAACAAACAACGAATTATAACGGACTGGGAAGGATTTGTTATGTTTAGTTGATGGAAAAGATAACAATAACCCCCTTATAAGGGGGTAGCAGCAGTAGGGGTTTACTACGAAACGACACCATTCAGTTCAATAAATCACTGTCTGTCTATGGACCTTGTCCTTGCGAAATCCATCAAAGAACGAATGTGAGTGATTTAAATGTGATGATGTATGCGAGTTTGCAAAGTTACTATTTGGTTTAGTAATTAAAATTTTTATCAGTGCCGAGTAAAACCTTTGTATTCGACTCTAGAGTAGAAGGAGACCTCAAAGTTAGACAATGACATAGAGGCTCAGAGAGGTTTTCTTCAGCTGTAATACAGAAGGAAGACTTCAAAAATGCAATCTAGTATAGAAAAAAGATCTCAAAGCTGGGCTCTAATATCGAGAACGACCTCAGTCGACAATGCCATAATAGGAGTAAACCTGAATGATCGACTTTAGAATAGAGGAGATCACAGATTTAGATTAAAGAATAGAATATGTCATGAGCTTGGCTCTAGAAAAAAGGAAGACTTCACAAAGTTAGAAAGTTCTTAAGTCAACTTAAGAATAGAGCAAGACCTTAGGCGATCTCTGTAAGGCCAACTTCAAAAAAGAGGAAAACCTCCAGGTCTTGAGTCAGGTCTAGAATATAGGCAGATCTCAGAAAGGTCTCAGTCCAACCAATATTAAAACCGAGCTAGATTCTACTTTAGGGTGTTTGCTCCTTCGTTTACAACTATAAAATATTGAGTGGCAGAGTTTAAACGGGGCCGTACGACCTGCCAAGACGAACACCGTAGTTGTATGAGGTATACACGTCAGAAATGGTTAAAAAAATTCACAAAATGGTATTGGATGACCGTGGGTTGAAGGTTTGTGGGCTAGCTGAAGTCATAGACATTACGGGTACATCGCATATTGATGGAAAATTAGATGTGAAAGCTCTGCGAAAGATGGGTGCCGCTTTTGCACAGTCAAGACAATGCACCAGTTCACACATTCACTATTGCGATGGCCAAAATCAATTAATTATAGTTTGCTTCAGTGCGCACCTTATTCGGCAGATTTAGCTCCGCGGATTATTTTTTGTTTTCAAACTTGGAAAAGTAGCTCGGCGGAAAAAGATTTGCCAGCAAAGAAGAGGTGGAGGTTGCGGTTGATGGATATTTTCAGAAGCTATACAGTTCTTATTATAAACAGGGTATCGAAGCTATTGAAAATCGCTGGAAAAAGTGTATCGAGCTATAAGGAGATTATGTTTAGAAATATAGAACAATATTTCCAAATTTGTTGAGTTTCTTTGTTAAGTCGGCATATTTTGCGACCGCCCTCGTATATCAGGTCGACTCTACATAATTTGAAGACTTCAGGTGGAGTCTAGAACAAATGAAACCTTCGGGTGGACTCTATTATAAAGGAAGACCGCAGTCGACTCTTGCATAGAGGAACATTAGAATAGGGGAAACCGTTAGGTCGACTCTAGAAAAGAAAACCTCTAGTGAAGTGAACCGTCGGTCGGCTCTAGAATGTAGGAAGACCATAGATCGTCTCAAGAACATAACAAAGGTCGCTCAAAAACATAGCGACCTCTTGTCGCCACTAAAATATAGGAAGTCATCAGGTTTACTGTGAAAAAGATGGACATCAGGTCTACTCAATAATACAGGCATATTTGAAGTCGGCTCTAGAAGTCAACGCTAAAATAGATGAAGTCTTCAGCTTAACTCTAAAGTATAGTAATACTGTAAGCTCAAGTCGACTACGACTCTAGAACAAGGGAAAACCTCAGTTCGATTATGGAATAGAGTAAGAGCTTCGGTCGCCTTCCCTATGTAGGAAAACCACAACCCGTCTCTAGAATATATCAAGACCTCAGGTAGACCCTAAAATATATAAATACCTTTGATCAAGTCTAGAATATAAGAAGGTGTCAATAGGCAGATCTAAATTCGATTCTGGATTAGAATAAGGAAAGACCTCCGGACGAATCTCAGACATAGGGTCGACCAAAGAATAGAGGAATACAACAGGTCGACTCTAGATCATTTCAAGACTCCAGAATAGATGAAACCCTTAGGCGGACTCTAGAATAGATTCAACCCTCAGGTGGACTCTGGTGTAGACGAAGGCCTTAGATCCGGTCGAATCTAGAATAGAGGAAAACCTCTTGTCGATTCTTGAATGGAGGAAGGCCTTAAGTTGACTACGATCAGTTAGTTGGAAGATCACATGTCGTCTCTAGAATATGGTAAGACCTCAGGCAGACTCTAAAATATAGAAATAAATCGGGTCGACTTTAGAATATATGAAGACCTCAATTTATCTCTGAATATAGTAATAAATCAGGTAGATTCTGGATTGAATAAAGTAGTTGGTCGACTCTGGAATGTGGAAAGACCACAGATCGTCTCAAAAATATATAACGAAACCCCAGGTCGACTCTAGGAAAGAGGAAGACCTCTGGTCGACTTTAGAATATATGAAGACATCAGGTCTACAGTAATATAGATGAAGACATCAGGTATATTAGAATAAAGGATGTCCTCAAGTCGACTCCAGAATATATGAAGATCTCAATTTAACTCTAAATTATTGTAAAAACTCTGGTTGATTCTGTAATAGAGTAACACATTTGGTCGACTCGTCTCAAGAATATAACGAAACCCCCTAGAATAGGAGAATACCTCTTATCAACTCTAGAATAGAGGAAGACATCTGGTCGACTGTAGAATATTGGATGACCTCAGCTCGTAGGAAGACCACAACTCTTCTATAGAATATAGCAAGACCTGAGGTAGAATCTAAATATATAAACACTTTAGGTCGAGTCTAGAATAGATGAAGACCTCAATATTAAGACTTTAATTCCATTGTGGAATAAAATAGGGGAATACCTCCGGACGAATCTCAGACCTAAGGTCGACTGGAGGATAGAGGAGTACATCAGATCGACTGTAGATAATTTGAAGTTGCATTCTAGAATATACGAAGACCTCAGATTTGGTCGAATCTACAATGGAGGAAGGCCTTAAGTCGACTATAGAATATTCATTTAATAGGAAGAACACATGTCGTCTCTAGAATATAACAAGACCTCAATCTAGAATATTGTAATAACTCAGGTCTTGGTCGACTTTGGAATGTAGGAAGACCACCGATCGTCTCAAGAAGATAACGAAATTCCAGATCGACTCTACACAGAAAAAACAAAGTGAGCTAAACGTAACGTTTGAAAACGTTTGAAATGTTAGACACGCTCCTTTTATGAAGCGTTCAAAAGTTTCACCTCAGTGGAGCAATGCGGTAGGCATTCGTATTATATTATATTTGTACTATATTATATCGTTTTTACAACATTATTGTAATATAGTACCATCTTTGAAAGAAACAGGGTTCATATCACAACACTCATTGTAGTCACCCATATTGGCTTAGCCATATTAGGAGCGCCATCTGTATCTGGAAAGCTCATGTAGAATGTCATAAAAATTCATAGTTATTTAAGTAACAAAGAATGTCGGGTAATTCCAACGGCAGTCGACCCACTTTTTAACACGACCCCCTCCGATTTCGATGAAATTTGGTACACGCTATATCCTAGTGTGTACAATTTTTATGATGTCTATATTTAGTCCAAATTCGTTATGGTTCTTGTTTTACAGCGTCCGAAAGTTGGTCGAATCTCTACTTTTTTCTTAAAGGATACTGAATTCAACAGAGTATAACTTAAAAACGCGTTATCCGATTTCAACGATTTTAGTGTCATTGTAACAGGCCACTCTCGTACTTCAAAATTTATAATATTAAAAAAATATTGTCCTTGTCGAAGGACATTAAAAATCTAAAATTTTTTTTAATCCTTCAATATCTCGAAATGCACCTAATTTTTTTTCTTCATATTTTTTGTAGTTAAACCGTTAAATGTCCTTTACACGTGACATAAGTTTCACGATGGAGGTCATTTTGGTTTAAAAGATACAGATTTGTTACTGTTTTCTCCCACATATATTTCAGGATTTTTATATAAAACACAATCTAAATGCTTTCTATGTGAGCGGAATCAAATTATTATTTGTTATGAGAACGTATATCGTACCGTGGTAATTATAAAATCTGATTTATATTTTTGAAAGTCTTAAGTCAGGATTACTTTTAAGCCTCAAAAGCAAACCTGTAACTTCGTGGAATATCCATAATAAGGGCACTTATTTATCATTTGACGTGAATATCTCTATATGATCATACCTATTTGTTTGTCATTCTATATGCAGATAATGACAATGTGCCTGACATTCTATACAAACAAAATTCAGAAGTATTCGTGTAAAAAAGGTTTTGTAGAGATCGATGTAAAACTATCTATTAAAAATATGGGTCGATTTAAAACTATATAATGTTGTAATCCCTTGGGGTTAAAGCATATAAAATGCAAACCTGCCAATTTGAGAATTGTTGGTGGAAATTTCAACAACATTTTCATTTTGCTTTTGCTCTTCTAAAAATCTGCAGTTTGAGCACATTTTATCGTCCGCCTTGAAAATTGAATACATTTCAATCATCCTCTGTGAAACAGTTCTCAAATTGGCATTTTTGAGAACTGTTATCATTATCTACATATAGAATGACAAATAAATAGGTATGGTCATATAGATTTATTCACGTCAAATGTTTAATAAGTGACCTTATTATGGATATTCCACGAAGTTACACCTTTGTAATTCCTTCTAACCAATATATTTGTTAAGCCAGGTTTGCTTTTGAGGCTTAAAAGTAATCCTGACTTAAGAATTTTAAAAATATAAATCTGTTTTTATTATTACCACGGTCCGATATACGTTCTCATAACAAATAATAATTTGATTCCGCTCACATAGAAAGGATTTACAATGTGTTTTATATAACAAGTAAGAAAGTTTCAGTCGTGTAAACCGACTAAGGTATACCCTCACTTTGTGAGTAATGTAATATTGAATATTACACAAATTATTCTGTCAATTTTTGTGGGAGGTACCAGAAGGGGTTTAAGAAATACACCTATATTTCGCTGAATAGTAGATACTTTAAATACATTGCACTGTGCCGAATTATAACAGTTTATATGGACTAGTATATTAACGTTGAGATATTAAATTGTGGTATAATATGGCCATTTTGTGTGGGAGGTACAAAAAGGGCGTGGTGATAACGCTAATTTTTCACTGGACTATAGGCATTATAAAAGCATTACACTGTACAAAATTTCAAGTAATTGTATACACTGATATTAATGTTTTATAAACTGTTAACTTTTGGTGCAAAATGGTACCTTTGTGGGAGAGGTACCAAAAGGGGCGTGATAATAACGCCCATTTTTCAATGGACTGTAGGCACTATAAAAACATTACGCTGTACAAAATTTCAAGTATTTTTATATACTGGTATTAATGTTATAAGCTGTTAACTTTTGGTGCAAAATGGTGCATTTCTGTGGGAGGTACCAAAAGGGGCGCGGCAATAACGCCCATTTTTCACTGGACTGTAGGCACTATAAAAGCATTACAGTGTACAAAATTTCAAGTATTTCTAAACACTGGTGTTAATGTTATAAGCTTTTAACTTTTAGTGCAAAATGGTGCATTTGTGTGGGAGGTACCAAAAGGGGCGTGGTAATTTTGCCCATTTTCCTCGAGTTGATAGCGACTAACAAACTAATATCGAATACGTATAATAGCAGTTATTAAAGAATCAATATTTCACAACATTTTAACCCTTTGTGGGGGAGGTACCAGAAGGAGTGGACCAATATGGCCCATCTTCGAACTTAGCCGGAGATAGAAAAAAATATTACCACATACGAAATTTGAAGTCAATCGGTTACTCCTTTCGAGAGTTATCGTGCGCACCAGCCAGCAGACAGACAGACAGACAGGCAGACAGACAGACGGACGGACATTGCTCATTCGACTTAAAATGACCCAAAACGGATTTCCGCCGAACATACTTGGGGTCTTAAGTCACTCCTTCGATGTGTTACACTTTTTTCCGTAGCAAATGATATATACCCTCGTCACACTAAAGTGAGGGTATAAAAATCCTGAAATATATGTGGGAGAAAACAGTAAAAAATCTGTATCTTTTAAACCAAAATGACCTCCATCGTGAAACTTATGTCACGTGTAAAGGACATTTAAAGGTTTAACTACAAAAAATTAGGTGCATTTCGAGATATTGAAGGATTAAAAATTTTTTTAGACTTTTAATGTCCTTCGACACGGACAATATTTTTTTTAAATTATAAATTTTGAATTACGAGAGTGGCCGGTTACAATGACACTAAAATCGTTGAAATCGGATAACGCATTCTTAAGTTATACTCTGTTGAATTCAGTATCCTTTAAGAAAAAAGTAGAGATTCGACCAACTTTCGGACGCTGTAAAACGAGAACCATAACGAATTTGGACTAAATATAGACATCATACAAATTGTAGACACTAGGAGATAGCGTGTACCAAATTTCATCGAAATCGGAGGGGGTCGTGTTTAAAAGTGGGTCGACTGCCGTTGGAATTACCCTGTCATAATAGTTGTAAGAATGAAGTATAAAATGAAATAAATAAAATCGAGCACTTCTTTTGAAAAACGAAACAGACAACATCTCAATTATCTTCAAACAGCCCCTAAAGGAGTGTCATACGAGTACATGCAAACACGTATTTTCTCAAAAGGTAAGAAATAAGTTGCATAGTTGCTTCCTCTTAAATTATTTAAATGTATATTTTATTATTTCAGGCTTTCATCAGAATTGTCTTTTTTTTTTAATCAAATGAATGTTTGTGCTCCTAGAAAAGAGATAAATTAATTAAGTTAAAATTAGAAAATACATTTTTAAAAGAAATGAAAGTTACGCCACCTGATTTCAAGAAAATAGTGGAGAATTTCCTTCTAAAGAACAAGTTTCTGTAAGAATTAAACTGAAAAGAGTAGATTAATTTATTATAAATAATTAAATAAAATGTTTTTTATTTAGGATTATTACTACTAGAATTATTTCACCGTTATCACAAATATAAGACAAAAAAATATTGATCAATCCTCTTTAGAAGAAACATTGGCCAAAACAGAAGAAATCGATGAAAAATTCCAAAAATTAAAACAGGACTAAAGGGTGGTTAAATGGTGGTTAAAATTGTAAGGGCCGGTGTTGAATGTGAACCACACTTAAACGTCAAGTTTTCTCAATTTCAGACTAACTCAATTTGAACCATGGAAAGATACACAATCGAGCAACTCGTTAAAGTTTTTTAAGCCTTTTACGAAAATTGGCGTTCAAATCAAGATGCATTTCGTGCACTTCGTGAAGTTTTTTTGATCAGCATAATCGTCCAAATGTGTCCACAATCGGGAGAATTGTGCGCAAATTTCAGCAAACCGGGTCTGTAGGAGATGTGAAAACACCTGTGCATGCTCGCCCAGTTCGTTTGGTGCGGCTTATGGGCTGGCGACGTCAGGCAGTTACTGTGAATGGTGTTCGCTATCGTGTGATGACAACGAACTTTTTAAGGCCCGAATTGGCCACACAGCTAACGAAACAATGGCTCTTTTGCGCAACAAATTCAATTGCAGTGTTATCTCAAATCGTGGCGATGTCACTTGACCGCCAAGATCATGTGATTTGACACCGTTGCACTTCTTTCTTTGGGGTTATTTGAAAGAAAATGTGTACGTCGATAAGCCAGAACAATTCAAGATGATAAATGATGAGATAATTCGGCACATATACGGCGTAGAAACTCAATTATGCCTTAGCGTCATCGAAAATTTAGACCATCGGATGGAGATGTGCCGCCCAGGTCCCAGCGGACCTGGGCGGCACAATAATTAATGACAATAATTTCCTAAATAATTTCTGTTTTATTCAAAATCAACATCGGCCCTTAAAATTTAACCACCCTTTATATGCTATCGATGGGCGCGGACGTATTCTTTAAGAAAAGAGAACATAAACATCTTTGGCAATTATTCTTCTTTGAAAGAATGGCCACATATAAAATATGTAGGAGCCATAGATTTGGTAAGTTTTTAAATCTATTTTTTTATCTGTCTGTCTATACGTTGTCAACATCGTTATTATTATTGAAAATATGAAATTTTTTATTATTTGATGAACATTTTTTTGCTAATAATAGAATGATTTAAAATATAACAAAATATAAATAAGTAAAATGTTAATAAACAAAGTTAAACAGAATTATTTTATTTAATTCACAAAACGCTTCTGATAAAAAACCCAAACTCGCGTTTAGTTGTACAGATATTGAACCCGCACATGTCGTTTTTGTACCCACGTTTAGTTTACGAAATTGAATGCGCGTCGTTATTTACTGAACACACATTTAGTAATACTAAAACTGAATGGTCGTAGTATATTTCTGAACACACGTTTTCTTTTGCATAAGCTGAACCATACACAATAGAAAAGTAAATGCATATTTGGCACGAAACTGAACGTTTTATTTGGAAAAACTACACATTTGTTTGGTTTCCTACTACGTAATTTTTTCTGTGTAGAATAGAGGAAGACCTCTGGTTGACTCTTTAATAGGGGAAGACCTCTGGTCGAATCTGGAATAGGGGAAGACCTCTGGTCGACTTTAGAATAGTGGAAGACATCCGGTCGACTCTAGTATAGACGAAGTCCTCCGTTCAATTCTTTAGTGGAGGAATGTCTTAGTTCGACTATAGAATATTGGATGACCTCAGTTCGTAAATTTACTAATTGCAAGTAAAACTCCCCAGCTTGGAGGAAAATTTAATTTAACAAGTAAGAAAGTTTCAGTCGGGTAAACCGACTAAGGTATACCCTCACTTTGTGAGTAATGTAATATTGAATATTACTCGAATTATTCTGTCAATTTGTGTGGGAGGTACCAGAAGGTAGATACTTAGATACTTTAAATTCATTGCACTGTGCCGACTTATAAGCATTTATGTGCACTGGTAGAAACGTTATGAGACATTAAATTGTGGTATGATTTGGGCATTTTGTGTGGGAGGTACAAAAAGAGGCGTGGCAATAACGCCCATTTTTCACAGGGCTATATACACTATAAAAACATTACACTGTACAAAATTTCAAGTATTTTTATACACTGGTTTTAATGTTATAAGCTGTTAACTTTTGGTGCAAAAAGGTACCTTTGTGTGGCAGGTACCAAAAGGGGCGTGGCAACAACACCCATTTTTCCCTATGGGCAATATAAAAGCATAATACTGTACAAAATTTCAAGTATTTTTATACACTGTTATTAATGTTATAAGCTGTTAACTTTTGGTGCAAAATGGTGCATTTGTGTGGGAGGTACCAAAAGGGACGTGGGGACTTCGCCCATTTTTCTCGAGATGATAGCGACTAATAAGCTAATACTATGTGTGGAATTTCAAAAGATTGGAATAAGTAGTATAGCAGTTATTAAAGAGTAAATATTTCACAACATTTTAACCCTTTGTGGGGGAGGTACCAGAAGGAGCGGACCAATATGGCCCATCTTCGAACTTAGCCGGAAAATATTACCACATACCAAATTTGAGGTCAATCGGTTACTCCTTTCGAGAGTTATCGTGCGCACAAGCCAGCAGACAGACAGGCAGACGGACGGACATTGCTCATTCGACTTAAAATCACCCAAAACGGATTTCCTCCGAACATACTTGGGGTCTTAGTTCACTCCTTCGACGTGTTACACTTTTTTTCGTAGCAAATGATATATTCCCTCGTCACACTAAAGAGTAAAAAAACCTGATCTAAAACTTTTTTTACCCACATGTCAACTCTAGTATTGAGGTAGACCTCGGAATCAGAGCATAGTCTCTCGTATAAAGCTCAGTGGTCGACTCTTCCATATAGCTAAACCTCAGAGGTCAATTCTACGATTAGTACGACCAGAGCTCAGTGGTCTACACTATTATAGAGGAAGGACTCAGTTGTCAACGGTTCTATAGAAAAGGACTTTAATGGTCGAATTTTAGTTAGGGAATTTAATTTTGATATTCTCTGTTACTAAAAGTACGGACACGATCTTTGCAAGACTAAGTTAAGTACACATTTCCAATCTTTTAAATTGTATCCATTCGTTAACTCATACTATTGTTAATTTTAATAATTTCTTGTCGAAAACCAAACCAGACATGCTGTCTGATATCGTTCCTACGGCCAGTTGATCTCTGATGGACCGTGATCGGGGTGTTCTTTTTGTAAAGAGCTGAATCATTAGGTTCCCTATACCCCGTAGTGGTTTCAGTTTGGACGAATTATCCGAATAACAATGTTAAGTGTGATGTTTGCCAAGTCAGCACACGTAGTGCATCGCTAAACCATTAAGGCTCGACAATGAAGTGGTTAAAAACAAAACATTAACGCGCAGACTCACCGGCAGCATGGAGAATGCCACAGTTAAGTCAGAAGACTCTTTCAATTGGTCAAGGGAATAACCAAGATCAATGGTTGTATCGATGACCAGTCGATTAGGTGCAATTGATAGTTACATTTAACGTCCTACTTGAAGAGAATTCCTTGGAATTTTACAATAATTAGGGGGAATGGTTAACTAGTAATTTAATTTCTGACAGTAGAAACATTAAAATAGATAATTATGAGTTAAATAGGAGCTCTTGCTGTAAACAATGTTTAGTTAGTCACAAATATTATTATTATTATTATTTTTATTATTGTAAAATGATTTATCATTTGGATCTAGTGACACTACAATCCGATTCAATGTAGGGTGTGAATGCGCCAGAATGTATTGCAATATTTAGTATTTATTGGGACTCTCAAGTACCTCTCTGACTGACTGCATTCCCCACATTTGTCTAAGCTCGCGAGGATTATGGTGATGACGCCGACAATGAAGATGGAGAAGATGATGATGATGTGCATGACGATGACGTTGAAGATGAAGAATGGAGGATGACGACGACGATGATGATGATGATGGGCTGTTTTCGGTATTTCTATTGTATGGCGCATTGTTCAGTTGTATGGGCACTTGAGCCATAGAATGACAGAAATTAGTGAAATTTATTATTGATATCCACTTACATTTATTGAGCTCATAACAAAAGCCTCAAACAATGCCCAATGTAACATCAACAATACCCATCCATCCGTCCGTCCATCAATCCAACAAACCCCGATATACATACAACAACGACAACTAAAGAAGAAAAAAGATGTTACAGAATAAAAGGGTCGATTTCTCGATGTTGTCGTCATTGTGAGTTTTTTTTTATTGGAATGTTGTTTTGATGAGGTCGATGTGGATGATGCTGGGGGTGATGGTGACGATGGTGGAAGTGGGAAACTCCTATGGAACATCTAAGGTGTACCCACCTCTCTAACAGCAGCTGCTTTTTTTATGGTGTAGGTGCCACAGTGCGGCGGTGGCGGTACGTTACTCTGGCATGCAATAAATTCCACCTTTAAGTGGAACATTTGGAAATTTCATGTCTGACAGTGGTTCCAAAAGTAGGAATCTGTTCCAAAACCAAACTGACAAATTTGTGGAGATATTAATGAACACTGCATTCGAGTAAACCGACTGAATAATGTAACCACTTTGTGCATAATAAAATAATGTCCATCGAATGGCGAACACATTTTGCTCATTCTTTGACTGACTAAAGTCATTGGAAAATTATATAAATTAGAATGAGGTTGTTAATTTGGGGGCGGGTGTCAGAAGGGGCTACTTTTGTACTGAACAGAAGGTACATACTTCAATAACATTGCATAGTATCAGATTTCAAGTTTTTATTATTATCAGCTATTGAATTTTGTAAGATTTGCCAAATTTGAATGATAACACTAGTTTACGAGATTTTTTTTCGCTAATTTTGTTTGTTAAGATTATGGTTATTTGTTTTATGATTCAGTTGTTCGTTTAGCTTGAGGCCATATATAAAACAATGTTGTTATTTTGATATTATTGTTTCATTTATAATTTTTATTCCCGATATTTTGAACGACTTCGTTGAAAAAATTCACTAACTTCTTTGGAAGTACTTAAAAGTTATTCCTTAGGAAGTACTTCCATATTTTTGGCTGGACAAGATTCTGATCCCAAAAATGCAGCAGTACAAGGTGGTATAGGCAACGTTCTTAAAATGCTGCTCTCTGACAGGGCAACATCTTTTTTTAGAAAAGAGAACACCATAAGCTTTACATTAGTCGCATTTTTGTAAACACTGTGCTTCCCATTAAACAAAGAAGAATGAAAGAGTTGCTTAAATGAAAGTTAGGCAAAATGCATCGCATCCCCGAGCAAGCCAAGCCACAGACACATCCATCTATGGATCGATAGATTGTACACAGTTTAACACATTGATCTATGGGTTTTGATAAACAGGTCAAATAAACGCCTCGGTTTCTGTGGTGTCTTCCTCTATGTACGAGTACTCGTAGTATCTCTGTGACTTTACGAGTATTGTTGTGGTGGTGTAGTTGCTGTTGCGCCTCTCAATGGATCGGGAATGGGACGGTGTGGCCCTTTATTGAGTTTTCTTTATGGGCTCTTTTATTTTGTCATAGAAGGTGGTGGCGGTGGTGTCAGTGGTATAAATTACAAATGCATTGGATTTGGTTTTGGAGTTTTATTTTTTTGATTTGGTTTGGTTGATGATGATAATAAAACGCACACCATATGCCGATCTGTGGCAACATCATCGTCATCATCTTGTTTAACACGGTCGTACGTAAGGTGGACAGTCGGTGGTCCGTGGCTGGTCATCAGCAGAGTTAAGAGGGCAGACCCCCACCACCGGCGCACAAAGCCCATATGGTCTGGATTGAACCAGCATCTTTTAGTTAACTTCTTAACTCTGCGGATGGCGTTGACGCTTATGATGTTACCTTCGTATTGCTGTTGTTTTGTTGTCTATAAAATCAGTTAAAATGACACGCCACGCCACCCAAGTAAGGCCTTCTTTCATGCGTTCCATTTCTTTATGCGCCTTATTTGGGTGCATTGTGTGTATTACGAGACGAGATCTCTCTCTCTATTTCTCCTTAAGTATTACACATTATTTAATTGCCGTTTGTCGTGCTGTGTTTTAATTTTTAACGCGTTTCGTTTGTTACGATTTGTTGCACTTCGCCTTATGCCGCGCCAGCGTTATGGCCCGCGAGCGAATGTCTTTGGGGCAGCCTTTGTCTGGCTGGCGTTCCACTGGAGATTTCCACCTTTTTTTTAAAGTTCTTTTTTTCCCCAGAAACATAATACTTGACAACATGTCCCATGTCGCCGCTAGGTTGTTTTTGGAGTGGGAACCGACAGTATATCGCCGCTGATGATGAAGATAACCTCCAAGTTAGGTGGTGCTGTATGGTGGTGTGAAGTGTGGAACAATTGAGTCATTTAATGCCATAAAATTTCTATTTAGAAAATGCACACTCTCGTTCGTTTCTGCTTTTGAATGAATACTTAATTTTATGGCTCTAAGCTTTGTGTGTGGCTTATTGTGGCTCCACAGTCCACAGTGCGGGAGTTGGGGGTGAAAGTGTTAAAAACATTTTTATGATCATCGTCGATTGGAATGGAATTTGCATCAAATTAGGAGTGGAATGTGGTTCGATCAACAAGTGGTCTGTGTAGGTCAAGATTTAGTTATAAATTCTCTGTTGTGGAAAATATTTATTTATGACGCATTACAATTTTTGTTGGTAATAACGCTGCATCAATTGATATTAAATTTATTTAATTTAGGCGATAAAAAAATCTTTTTAATGAGCATGGTCGCTATATCATGAAATTCACTAGATAACTTTTTGATTTGTATATCCTCAACTTAGAGAGGAGTGTATATATCATAGCTACGAGCCAAAAGTGTAACACATCGAAGGAGTGACGATTTGAATAATTTTACGTCATTTGAGCAATGTCCGTCCGTCTGTCTGCTAGCTGTTGCGCACGATAACTCTTGAAAGGATTAACCGATTGACTTCAAATTTGATATGCGGTAAAATTTTTCTCCATCTCAGGCTAATTTCGAAGATTGTTTATTTTATTTGAAAGTTTATTGTCATTTGAAAGAACATTCTTTGGCATTTATTTTTTGAAGATTATGTCTATCAAATGTTGGCCGCGGCTACGTCTCAGATGGTCCATCCGTTGAGTCCAATCTTCGATGACTCGATTATGTTGACCATAAGTTGAGCGAAGTGCACGAAACACATTTCTCACAGAACGTGAATTTTCGTAATAAAGTTGAACGATTTGTAAACGTTGTTCAGGCGTAAGTTTTTCCATGATTAAATGCCAAACAATACTTAACAAAAATGACAACATGACACGACTCACACGTGATCTGTCAAAAAAGGCTGTTGAAAAAAGTATCTCTACTTGGATCACCCGTTACAAGTGCATAAAAATACTTGAAATTTTGTACAGTATAATGTTTTTGTAGCGCATATAGTCCGGTAAAAAAATGGGCATTATTGAACAGCCCCTTTTGGTACCTCCCAGACAAATGGACCGTTTTATACCAAATGTTAACGGCTTATAACTTTTAATACCAAAATTTTGTACAGTGCAATGCTGTTATAGTGCCTACTGTCCTGTGAAAATTGGTATTTATCACCACGCCCCTTTTTGTTCCTCCTACTCAAAATGACCAAATCATACCAAAATTAAATAGCTCGTAACGTTAATATACCAGTGCACATAAACGCCTATAATTTGGAACAGTGCAATGTATTTAACGAAAATACTGTTTACCGAAAAATAGGTATATTTGTTAAACCCCTTCTGGTACCTCCCACACAAATTGACAGATTAATTAGTGTAATGTTATACTCGTATATTACACTACTCACAAACTGATTGTATACCGGTTTACCCGACTGAAACTTTCTTACTTGTTTTAAATTTAAATTTTTATATATATTCATGCATTAAAATACAAAAAAAATTGTTCTCACTCAAATGTTAGAGAATTTTTTATAAAAAATTACCAAAATTTGCATACGGCCATAACAAATTTTTTTTAAATCCGGATTCTTTTTCTGCACTCTTAAAAGTACACTCTTGGAATATTTAAGCAAAATCAAAGAAAAGAGCCAAATTGTTTCACATGGATTTACTCATTAGTGCCTTATGTGTACTACTGGCATATACTATCATTGGAAGCTCACAAATATTATTCTTGTTGCTATTAGGAACTCCCTAAATGCATTAATCTTAATTTTTGTTTCTCAAAAAAATTGTTAAATATGAATTTTTGTATTTTTAAAATTTTGGCGCCAACAAATTATTGGTTTCTTCTACAAGTTAAGCATATTTTTCGTTTAAAGAGGACATATCATTAATTATACCTGGTTAAAAAAATAGGGACCTTTACAAATTTTTTTCCGATGTCATCTAATACAAATTTAATATTTATACCCTACACCACACTGTGGTACAGGGTATTATAACTTTGTGCATTTGTTTGTAACACCCAAAAGGAGAAGAAATAGACCCATCGTTTATTATACCGATCGACTTAGAATTACTTTCTGAGTTGATTTAGCTATGTCCGTCTGTCCGTCTGTCTGTCTGTGCATGTATTCTTGTAATCAAAGTACAGGTCGCAATTATGGTCCGATCTCGACGAAACTTTACACATATGTTTTATTTGGCCCAAGGACGATCCCTATTGAATTTGGTTAAAATCGGTTCAGATTTAGATATAGCCCCCATATATATGTTACCCCAGATTTGACATGTAAGCGCTGTAAAAACTTTATTTTATATCCGATCAGTCTGAAATTCGGCAGAAAGAGGTTTCTTATCATATGAATGAACACTGTTAAATTTGGAAGAAATCGGTTCAGATTTAGATATAGCCCCCATATATGCGTTACCCCCGATTTGAAGTGTAAGCGCTGTAAAAATGTTATTATATATCCGATCAGTATGAAATTCGGCAGAAAGAGGTTGCTTATAATATGAATGAACACTGTTAAATTTGGAAGAAATCGGTTCAGATTTAGATGTAGCCCCCATATATACGTTACCCCCGATTTGAAGTGTAAGCACTCTAAAAATGTTATTTTATATCCGATCAGTATGAAATTCGGCAGAAAGAGGTTTCCTATTATTTGAATGAATACTGTTAAATTTGGAAGAAATCGGTTCAGATTTAGATATAGCCCCCATATAAACGTTACCCCCGATTTCACATGTAAGCGCTGTAGAGATTGTATTTTATATCCGATCAGTACGAAATTCGACAGAAAGATGTCTTTTTACATGAATGAGTATTCAGGAAAAATCGGTTCAGATTTATATATAACATCCATACATATGTTCCTCCTGAGTTGGTATCAAAGCGCTATAAAAGTTGTACTTTACTTCCGATCATTAAAATTTTCCAGAAATATGTTTCTCAATTTAGGAACGAATATTGCTTAATTTAGCGATTATCGGTTCAGACTTAGATAATATGTTCCTACCCATTTACCAATTATTCCAAATTATTATCGCAATGACCCTTATCGCATTATTAGGGAGGTGTAGGGTATTATATAGTCGGCCCCGCCCGACTTTCTGCCTTTCCTTACTGGTTTTTATCTTCGATATAAAAAGTTCCATATCAGAAGCATTTTTTTTAATTTTTTCTAAAAAATATTTAATAAGTATTAATTTTTATATTTTCAAGAACTCTGTCAGCTATCTGGCGCAAAAAATATAGGTTTGGTCTACATGTTAAGCGTTGGCGACTGTTTTTAGAATACAGCTACAAATTATATTTGAAAATAACGTTTATAGACACAAACAATATCTATTTTTTTAAGATTTAGCGGAAATATTTTATGTTTTTATATTTTGTTATATTATAAGACTACATACGAGTATATTGTTTTTGAAAAATAAAATTTTGGGGGTTTGATCCAACTTTTGTTTTTCTCATTCCAATTAAATTTGCAAACTTTTTCACTTTAATATTACGAAATTTCCAAAGCAATTTTGAATAGTATGAAGCCAATTTTCTGCTGACTTGGCATTTTTGCATTATTGGGAATTCGATTAAATATTATACAGCTATTTTACAACGCGCCCTCTCGTGCTGTCAAAAAGAGCTAAATCAAAAAATATTGTTGTTTTTTATCCCATTTGGATAGTTAGAATATTATGAGTACCACATTATCGATTTTTGTCAATGCGAAATAGCACTGTGCGACGCCTTTTGTATATTGTTCTGCTTAAAGTATGATGGAGATTATTTGAATACCGGCAACAATGTCCCTGGTGTTGTAAATAATGAATAGCTGCTAATTACTGTAACTATTCCCGACTTCATTGATGGAGATTCCTCATAACACACAATATTGTGTGTTTGTTGTCTTTGAGTACAGATGTGTTAATTACAGCCTTTCGCAAGTTTACACCTGTCAAAATCACCTCAAAGTCGTTTTTGCCCCTAGAGGGTCTACATATGTACCTAAATAATTGGTGGTTCTGTCATGTGTCCGTTCTGTCGTCCGTGTGAAGAGGCGGCCTCTCGCCATCAACTCTGATGGCCTCCTCGTTGCGCGCATAGGCGAAATGATGGTTTGAAAAAGAGGGGCACCACCGACGGACGAACCGTTTAATTAAACAGTGGCTTAAAATATGCAAAGCGAACATGCGTCATAACTCATTTTGGAAGCAGAGCTGAGCAGAGAGGAGAAGGTAGCTTTTTTTCTTCGTTACTTTCAGCACGAGAATAAAGCATACTTTGCATATTGTGCTTAGCATTTGCAGCATAGGAGTACGAGTATATCGTATTGTTTGTTTGAGGGTACATTCGCAGCTAAGATCGGTCGGTCTGACGGTATGTGTTTGCTCACAGCGATAACGCCCTACTTTCAACGCGGTTTTCATCTTTTCCTTCGTTATAATATTGAATACCTATAAAGACCAGCCACCGAAAGAGGCGAAAAGCTGAACGCATGCGCACCTCGCGTCTTCGTCTCATGTATGCAAGACAAAAAGGGTTCGGGCTTTAAGCGTTTTTTTTCATATTTTGGCTGCTACACTGCCGCCACCAATTGAGTGCTGCGAGTGGTAGTGGTGGACGACGGTCGGCTGGACGGGCATAGGGCCCATATGTACCATATGGAAACTGAAACTGAAACGGGCAGTCACCGGTAGTACTTTTGGCAGCATATGGGGTGTAGCCGCTCAAAGAGCTACCAACTGCAGCCGCTGGACGCCGCACCGTTTTGATGGTAATAATTTCATAAAACCGCCAGAATATCTCATTTGAATATTTTTGATTCATGTTTAGATCCAGCACCGGCATCGGCAACAGATAATGTTGTGAGTTGCAGCAAAAAAGCCTTAAAAAAATCTCATTTAAAATCGATCAACGATTTTTGGCGTTTTTTGTTGCTGATGTTGTTGTTGGGGGTTTCTGGTTTATTATAAACTATTGTGGCTGTGGCAAAATGCGTACGAATATTTTTTTCTTCCAGGGAGCAGGGGAAGGATATGGTAATGAAGTTGAAGTCTCTACCGCCGCCATTCTCAAGGTAAGTCGTGGTTTCCAAAAAGTTTTTACCTTCCAAAACAAGCCGCGGAGCGGAGTGATGTTGTGCATAGAGTGCCTTGCTGCGAGTAGGTTAACTGGTTGCAGATTGGCTTGGCTGACTTGGTTGGCCATTCGACCGACCGTTGGTTCTTGTGTTACTTGCTGCACTGGTTAAAGCCAAAACGTCCATCAAGCCCAACAGACAAGAGAGAAATTAGTAAAACTCATTTTAGTTTTAGCCTCCGGACTTAAACTTAATTCGGAAGCACAGCAGGAGGTTCTAAGTAAATAATGTGTTTGAGTTCTTAACGCAATCTGCAGCATTTAATTTGCATTTTATTGCCTTGTTTTTGCTTTTTTTTTGTTTTGTAGTTTTGGTACGTGTTCCCAAAGCTAAATATAGCCTTCATTTAGGTCTCCGTTTCAGTCTTTCCGATATGAATTTTAATATATTTGTCTGTCTGCCCTTTTGTCCGTCCATTGATTTTGTTGTGTTTTGGGTGTTATTGTTGCTGTGGTTTTTCAAATTAACATGGATATGAATAAATGATTTAAATGATCACTTTTAATGCATTAACAACCATATCATTTTATAATAAACTTTTTTCTTGGGCAGTAAAGCAATCCGCCTTCTTCCAACAGCAAAAAAGGAAAAAAACGATTCCTGCAAATTAGTTGCAGCTTAAATCATTTTAATTAATAACAGTGATCGTCAATTGGGACAATGGGAATGTGGGAAATATATTATTGCATTCTCTCACTTACGGACAACAGGAAGTAATATTTATACCCTACACCACAATGTGGCACATAACTTTGCATTTGTAACTATTATAACTTTGTGCATTTGTTTGTGGCGCCCAAAAGAAGATGAGATAGATCCATCGATTATTATACCGATCGACTTAGAATCATGTTCTGAGTCGATTTAGCTGTGTCCGTCCGACCGTCTGTCCATTTATCCTAGTTATCAGAGTACAGGTCGCAATATTTGTCTGATTGCGATAAAATTTGGTACGTATATCTTGTTTGGCCTAGGAACGAACCTTATTGAAATTGGTGAAAATAGTTTCAGATTTAACCCACATATCTCTGTGGTTTTCAAACATGACAGCACATTTCAAAAAATCAAAATGTTCAGGAGAGCCAAAATACTTTTTCTTTCGCAGTATATTTGATCCTAATTATGAATAGTTGATTGTTGGAAAAAAGTCTTCATAACTTTGACTAACATTGGTCATATATCAATCGAAAGATAATGATTAGCTGAATACATTTATGCTAAAATCTTAAAATCAAAACAAGTAAGAAAGTTTCAGTCGAGTAAACCGACTAAGGTATACCCTCACTTTGTGAGTAATGTAATATTGAATATTACTCGAATTATTCTGTCAATTTGTGTGGGAGGTACCAGAAGGGGTTTATCAAATACACCTTTTTTTTGCTAAACATTAGATTCTTTAAATTCATTGCACTGTGTCGACTTATAAGCATTTATGTGCACTGGTATAAACGTTATGAGACATTAAATTGTTGTATGATTTGGGCATTTTGTGTGGGAGGTACAAAGAGGGGCGTGGCAATAACGCCCATTTTTCACAGGACTATAGACACTATAAAAACATTACACTGTACAAAATTTCAAGTATTTTTATACACTGGTTTTAATGTTATAAGCTGTTAACTTTTGGTGCAAAAAGGTACCTTTGTGTGGGAGGTACCAAAAGGGGCGTGACAACAACACCCATTTTTCCCTGGACTGTAGGCAATATAAAAGCATAATACTGTACAAAATTTCAAGTATTTTTATACACTGTTATTAATGTTATAAGCTGTTAACTTTTGGTGCAAAATGGTGCATTTGTGTGGGAGGTACCAAAAAGCACGTGGCGACTTCGCCCATTTTTCTCGAGTTGATAACGGCTAATAAGCTAATACTATGTGTGGAATTTCAAAAGATTCGAATAAGTAGTATAGCAGTTATTAAAGAATCAATATTTCACAACATTTTAACCCTTTGTGAGGGAGGTACTAGAAGGAGTGGACCAATATGGCCCATCTTCGAACATAGCCGGAGATAGGAAAAAATATTACCACATACCAAATTTGAGGTCAATCGGTTACTCCTTTCGAGAGTTATCGTGCGCACCAGCCAGAAGACAGACAGACAGACGGACGGACATTGCTCATTCGACTTAAAATGACCCAAAACGGATTTCCTCCGAACATACTTGGGGTCCTAGGTCACTCCTTCGACGTGTTACACTTTTTTCCGTAGCAAATGATATATACCCTCGTCACACTAAAGTGAGGGTATAAATATACGACATATGCTGTTATTTCAGAAAACCGCTGATATATGTTCTTTCTGATGTGGCATCAAAGCGTTATAACAGTTGTATTTTATATCCGATCATTGCGAAGTTTAGCAGAACAAGTAAGAAAGTTTCAGTCGGGTAAACCGACTAAGGTATACCCTCACTTTGTGAGTAATGTAATATTGAATATTACTCGAATTATTCTGTCAATTTGTGTGGGAGGTACCAGAAGGGGTTTATCAAATACACCTTTTTTTTGCTAAACATTAGATTCTGTAAATTCATTGCACTGTGCCGACTTATAAGCATTTATGTGCACTGGTATAAACGTTATGAGACATTAAATTGTTGTATGATTTGGGCATTTTGTATGGGAGTTACAAAGAGGGGCGTGGCAATAACGCCCATTTTTCACAGGGCTATAGACACTATAAAAACATTACACTGTACAAAATTTCAAGTATTTTTATACACTGGTTTTAATGTTATAAGCTGTTAACTTTTGGTGCAAAAAGGTACCTTTAAGTGGGAGGTACCAAAAGGGGCGTGACAACAGCACCCATTTTTCCCTGGACTGTAGGCAATATAAAAGCATAATACTGTACAAAATTTCAAGTATTTTTATACACTGTTATTAATGTTATAAGCTGTTAACTTTTGGTGCAAAATGGTGCATTTGTGTGGGAGGTACCAAAAGGGACGTGGCGACTTCGCCCATTTTTCTCGAGTTGATAACGACTAATAAGCTAATACTATGTGTGAAATTTCAAAAGATTCGAATAAGTGGTATAGCAGTTATTAAAAAATCAATATTTCACAACATTTTAACCCTTTGTGGGGGAGGTACTAGAAGGAGTGGACCAATATGGCCCATCTTCGAACTTAGCCGAAGATAGAAAAAAATATTACCACATACCAAATTTGAGGTCAATCGGTTACTCCTTTCGAGAGTTATCGTGCGCACTAGCCAGCAGACAGACAGACAGACAGACGGACGGACATTGCTCATTCGACTTAAAATGACCCAAAACGGATTTCCTCCGAACATACTTGGGGTCTTAGGTCACTCCTTCGACGTGTTACACTTTTTTCCGTAGCAAATGATATATACCCTCGTCACACTAAAGTGAGGGTATAAAAAGGATTCTTAACTCAGAAACGAATACTGCTGAATTTTGTGAAAATCGGTTCAGATTTAGATATAGCCCCCGTATATAAATTCGACAGAAAGAGGTTTCTCATTACCTGAATGAACATTGCCCCATACATATGTTCTTTCCGATTTGGTATCAAAGTCAAATAGTTGTAGTTGTACTTTACTTCCGATTATTACGAAATTTGGCAGAAAGAAGTTTCCAGATTTAGATAAAGGATGGTCCAACCATAATGCACGATGTTAATTGTGAATCACATGTGGCAAGCCATTTGTGCGAAATTTTGTTTCACACATAATTGTCATAGATCCTTCTATCATAATAAAAAATATTAAGATAATTCTCTGAAAACTTTTTGTTTTATTAAAAATTAACGTCGTGCGTTTAATATGGATCACCCTGTATATGAATGTTCCTGCCAATTTAATTTTTAAGCTCTTTTGAAACTGTATTCTACGTCTGAAATTATATTTTGATCCAAGATGACGAAAATTTGTTTGGATTATGTATGGTACCATCTATTTGTTCCCTTCGATTCTTGATATATGAAAGCATACTGCGTATTTTAAGGTTATCGTTTCAAATATAATTTATAATTTTTTGCCTGAAACGAAGGCAATTATTCCAACTTACAAAAAAATTAAGACTTTTTGATTGGAACAGAACAGCGACCTATAATTCTGAAAGGGCATATTGAGTAGATAATTTTTGTTGAATTAACTTATGGTCCAACTGGTCTGGGTTTTTTTACAGTGGGTCAAAGTGAAAAAAATGCTATAAGTTAATGTCAGAGAGATTTCTTATTGTCACAGTTATATAGTGGAATTTTATGAGGATCATTTTTGTGGAAGATCTTAACCCTCTTACTCCCTTCTTAATGGGTCAATTTGGCCCATTTTCTGAAAAAATCAAAAAAAGTCCTTTTAGGACATTTAAGGATTAAATATTCTAATAAAATGTTTGCCGTAAAATTTCAGTGGGGTCGCTAAAGACTCCAAAGCTATAAATATAGCACTTTACGCTTAATTAGCAAAATTACAAAAAAGAAAGAAAGTTCAGTCGGGTAAACCGACTAATGAATCCCCTCACCTTGAGTCTCAAAAAAATATTAGTAAATTTATTTATTTTTCGTTTTATTTAAATTATTATCACTTTAAATTGCATTTAATAACTTAAAGTATGTACTGCTATTAAAGTTAAAAGCTGTTTACTTTTGTTACAAAATAGTCCATTTGTGTGAGAGGTAGCAAAAGAGGCGAACCAATAAAGGTCATTTTTCTCTGGACTCTAGGTACTATAAAAGCATTACATTGTACAAAATTTCAAGTATTTGTATGCACTGGTATTAAAGTTATAAGCTGGTAACATTTGGTAATAGTGTAACTCGAGGTAATAGTGACTAATAAATTAATACTAGGTGTAGAATTTCAGAGGATTCAAATAAGTAGTATAGAAGTTATTAAATAATCAATATTTCAATAAATGTTAACTCTTTGTGGGGGAGCTACTAGAAGGAGTGTACCAATATGGCCCATCTTTGAGCTTAGACGGAGATAGAAGAAAATATTACCACATACCAAATTTGAAGCAAATCGGTTACACCTTTCGAGATTTATCGTGCGCACCAGCCAGCAGACAGAGAGACGGACGGACGGACATTGCTCATTCGACTTAAAATCACCCAAAATGGATATCCGCCGAACATACTTAGGGTTAGGTCACTCCTTCGATGTGTTACACTTCTGGTTCGTAGCAAATGATATATACCCTCCTCTCTAAGGTGAGGGGATAAATACTATAATGTAAATTTAAAGTCGTGATATCTATGGAATAATTGGAGCAGAAGAGCGTCTCTATAATTCTAAAAGGGCATGTTGAGTCGAATATTTTTGTAGAATAAATTTGTGGTCCAGCTGGTAGGATTTTTTTACAGTGGATCAAAGTTTTAATTTTTTGATAGAAGGGAGTATTATACTAAATGCAAAAAATGCTGTAAGTTAATGTCTGAGAGATTTGTTATTGTCAAAGTGGAATTTTACGAGGATCATTTTTGTGGAACATCTTAACCCTCTAACTCCCTTCTTGATGGGTCAATTTGGCCCTTTTTTCGAAAAAATCCTTTCAAAAAGGACATTTAAGGATTTAAATATTCTACGAAAATTTTTGCCCGAAAATTTCAGTGTGTGTCGCCAAAGGCACCAAAGTCGTAAATATAGCTCTTTACGCTTAATTACCAAAATTACACTTATACAATAAAAATATAATGTAAATTTAAAGTCGCGATAAATTAAAATACATATACTTGCAATTTTGTTCAGTGTAATGCGTTTATAGTACCCATAGTCTATTGAAAAAATGGCGTTATTGCCATACTCCTAAACAATGTGGCCAACATAAAAAATATAAAACATGTTTTTTTTAATTTCCCTTGTTTTTACAATATAGGTAATAACTTATATATTTACCCATAGATACCATATTGCTATTTTTCTCTTTTTAATATTTACTAATTCCATTTTACTCGAAAACTTCGAAGCAACAAACATACACACTATTAACAAATTTATGAAGATGTTACCAAATATATCTCGTAATTTCTTAATAAAAGTTTTAGCAGTCAGACTTCGTTAAACATATTTTAATTTTAACGACTTTAAATGAACAGTTTATATAGAATGTGGCGTAAACGCCTTCTGTTTTTCAACTAAGATTAGTATCGTTAAAAGGCTGTGTGAATAATAGATATATATTATTTACATAATTCAGTTCATCTCAGGACTTCAATGTTTCTATATACACTGGAAATTTTCAGATTCTAGTTTTATTGCTCTCTTTATACCCTACACCACACTGTGGTACAGGGTATTATAACTTTGTGCATTTGTTTGTAACACCCAAAAGGAGAAGAAATAGACCCATCGTTTATTATACCGATCGACTTAGAATTACTTTCTGAGTTGATTTAGCTATGTCCGTCTGTCCGTCTGTCTGTCCGTCTGTCCGTCTGTCTGTCTGTGCATGTATTCTTGTAATCAAAGTACAGGTCGCAATTATGGTCCGATCTCGACGAAACTTTACACATATGTTTTATTTGGCCCAAGGACGATCCCTATTGAATTTGGTTAAAATCGGTTCAGATTTAGATATAGCCCCCATATATATGTTACCCCAGATTTGACATGTAAGCGCTGTAAAAACTTTATTTGATATCCGATCAGTCTGAAATTCGGCAGAAAGAGGTTTCTTATCATATGAATGAACACTGTTAAATTTGGAAGAAATCGCTTCAGATTTAGATATAGCCCCCATATATGCGTTACCCCCGATTTGAAGTGTAAGCGCTGTAAAAATGTTATTATATATCCGATCAGTATGAAATTCGTCAGAAAGAGGTTGCTTATAATATGAATGAACACTGTTAAATTTGGAAGAAATCGGTTCAGATTTAGATGTAGCCCACATATATACGTTACCCCCGATTTGAAGTGTAAGCACTCTAAAAATGTTATTTTATGTCCGATCAGTATGAAATTCGGCAGAAAGAGGTTTCCTATTATTTGAATGAATACTGTTAAATTTGGAAGAAATCGGTTCAGATTTAGATATAGCCCCCATATAAACGTTACCCCCGATTTCACATGTAAGCGCTGTAGAGATTGTATTTTATATCCGATCAGTACGAAATTCGACAGAAAGATGTCTTTTTACATGAATGAGTATTCAGGAAAAATCGGTTCAGATTTATATATAACATCCATACATATGTTCCTCCTGATTTGGTATCAAAGCGCTATAAAAGTTGTACTTTACTTCCGATCATTAAAATTTTCCAGAAATATGTTTCTCAATTTAGGAACGAATATTGCTTAATTTAGCGATTATCGGTTCAGACTTAGATAATATGTTCCTACCCATTTACCAATTATTCCAAATTATTATCGCAATGACCCTTATCGCATTATTAGGGAGGTGTAGGGTATTATATAGTCGGCCCCGCCCGACTTTCTGCCTTTCCTTACTGGTTTTCTAATAGTGAATCGAGTGAAGCAGAATGGCGTTTACGCCACTTTCATAATAAACAGTTAAAATTTACACTATATTATGTATTTGTATAAGTTGGAGTGTAATTTTGCTAAATAAGCGTAAAGAGTTATATTTTCAACTTTGGTGTCTTTTGCGACCGCCACTGGAATTTTCCGGCAAAACTGTTTGTAGAATATTTTAATACTTAAATATCCTTTTTGAAAGTTTTTTTTGATGTTTTTGAAAAAGGGCAAACATTTTCGTATAATATTTTAATCCTTGAATGTTTTAAAACGACTTTTTTTGATTTTTTCGAAAAAAGGGGTCAAATTGACCTTTTAAGAGGGGAGCTAGAGGGTTCAGATCTTCCACAAAAATGATCCTCATAAAATTTCACTATATAACTCTGACAATAAGAAATCTCTTAGACATTAACTCATAGCATATTTTCCTTTAGCGTAATGCTCCCTTCGACCGAAAATTAAAAACTTTGACCTACTGTTAAAAACACTCAGACCAGCTGGCCCATAAGTTTATTCCACAAAAATGATCTACTCAACATGCCCTTTCAAAATTATAGGGTCGCTACTCTGTTCCAAAAATGCAGTTGGACAGTGGTATTATACCAATGTGACTTTGAGCATTGTAAGGGAGGTGTAGGGTATTTTTGGTCGGCGCCGCATGGCTTTGTTTCTTTCCTTACTTGTTCTTTTGCTGTAGTAGATGGTGGAAATAGTTACAAAATTTCATAATTTCTTCCGAAAATGCAGACCGGTGACATTTGAATGAAGCCCTACCAAGCAATTGGAACTCTACCAATTTTTGTATTTGTTTCTATTCTATTGTTTCTTTTTTGCAATAGACAGAAAGTAACTGAAACATATGGTCTCAAACCAAAATAAATTCTGACTGAATAACAAAAGCACAGACCAACAATAAATAACAACAACACATAGAAAACACATGAGGTACGATGACGTCGGCATTAGCCGTTGACAAAACTACATTTGTTTTCGTGGTTCGCGATGCGAACCCAAACAAAAACACAACAAGTAAAAGCGTTAAGTTCGGCTATGCCGAATCTTATATACCCTCCACCATGGATAGCATGTGACCTCACAAAATAACTCAAACCTAAAGAAAATAACACCGAAAACACAAAAAATATAGTAGATGAGAACAGTAGGAATCACAACAAGTTAGATGCTATATATGGGAACTATATCTAAATATCGACCGATATGGCCCATTTACAATCCCAAAAAACCTGCAACTATAAGAAGTATTTGTACCAAATTTGATCAACCTAGCTCTATTATTGCGGACTGTAGCGTGATTACCACAGACGGACGGACGGACAGACGGACATGGCTAAATCGTCTTAGAATTTTACGACGATTAAGAATATATATACTTTATGGGGTCTCCGATCAATATTTAGAGGTGTTACAAACGGAGTGACAAAATGAATATACCCCCCATCCTGTGGTGGAGGGTATAAAAATGTATTGGTATGCGAGTTTTAGTATGTTGACTTAGTTCGGCAAAATTCGGGTTTGGTTAGCAGTTCTTGTTAAATTTAATTTACTGCTTCCATAAGTATTTCAGCTGATTTATGTTAAAAACATACATTATTGCTATTGAATTCTGAAGGTGATAGAGTGGTGTCTATCGAAACTGCAGTCAATTCTACCAAGCAATTAAAACTCTACCAATATTTGTATTTGTTTCTATTACATTTTTGCAATAGAAGGAAAGTAACTGAAACATATGTTCTTGAAGCGAATAAATTCTGACTGAATAACAAAAGCACAGACAAACAACAAATAACAACGACACATTAAAAAAATTCTTAATGGATAACCCTATATTTAAACATAAATCGAACTAGATCTTTTGTGGTAACATAGAGCCACAAGAATGTGCGAACAGCCGGATAAAGGACAGAAATTCCTAAATCGGTTCAGGCTGTGATTCTAAATCGATTAATATTATAAATTAGGTACCGTTATGATCCGAACTATAATATAGGTTAGGTTAGGGTGACAGCCGGAGTTACCAACCACCTCACTTAGATCAATTGAGGTCATGGAAACCAAACTGTTTGCACAAAGCTATCAATAATGTGAATATCGACACCCGAAAGATCTGTCAGACTTCGTAGAAAAGCGACCCCTGAGTACACAGACATCGTTTACACATTGCGTAACGTTTCCAACTCACTGGCCCTATTGCCTCCGGAACTGGCTACCTCGTGGACCCGGCCGTTCTTAGTCTTGGGGTGATTCTTATCCATTGGAAATAGGTACGGAAACGTTAATATATTGGAAGATATTGATGCCTAGTTTCCCATGATGCCTCCCGACCATGCTGATTTTCAACTACGTCAGCCCTAATAACTCTTCTAATAAACAACCGTTACCTTTCGAGGAAGATAAAAAAACTTAGAACTCCTTTACGCCGACAAAATCGAAATTGCAAAATTATTATTTCTGAATGAATTCTTAAACCTATGACGATAGTATTAAATATAAATATATATTCCTTTTACTCCTCCAGGGACAGTGGTGCACAAATATATGCAAATCATTGAGAGTTTATACTGTCGTCCCTTATCTGGCAAGTTCACCCATCGACTTTGCAGTTCCCCGGGATATACCTATGCCCAGGTACCCATATGAGGGGCATGTTAAACTGCCTAGCTATCTTATTGTGATATATGCGTCAGTTGAGGACTGATTGCAAATTTAGGGATGTAGCTTCCTGATATTTAATGGCAGCCAGGCAATTCGAAGAATAAGGATCCACATGTGGACCCTCCTCGGCTAAATGGAGCTGAGTCTTTTCTGAAAGTGCTAAATGTCTAGCTTCAATACTAAACAGGAAATTAATGTATTGGAACATGTAAGGAAGGTAGGGTCGCGTTGGGGCCTCTAGTCCATTACGCAGCAGTAGTTCGCCCAATATGTCGTACGACTGGTATGGCATAGTGTTGTAGTCGACTGCAACTAATAAACTATCCATTGATAAAAGGTTCAGAGAACCACCTGCCTATACATAAGCAGAGCGTTGATGGCTACAGCGACTGAGTCTCCACAAGCCCTACTCCATCTACTGCCCATTGCAATTGTGGCGAGAGATGTTGCAACCAGAGCGGCACTACGATTGAACTGTCTTTCAATGTGGAGATGTAAGAACTACGGCCACATGAGGATATCACAATGTAATGCTATGGTAACCGACCGAGTGGAATAACACCAACCGTGTACACCTTCGGGAGGAACTTCACCACTTAAATACTTGCCAGAGAGGTAGATTGGTGCCCTACTGTCCACATGCAAGCTTTGGTTTAGCCAAGGGGCAATCAGGCAATCCAATGGACAGAAATCGGCACCCGTAGGGTAGCTAGTAAAATCTGAGCAAAATGTCTCCTCGGACTAGAGTGCAAAAGCCTGTCTACGTTAGTGTTAGTTCTGACGGGACACTGCCTGGCCGGCGAACACGAAAGAAGGTTAGGTATTGCGTCCAGTGACTTCTGTAGGAGCTGTGGTGATGTAGAAGAAGTGGATAGCATTGAACACATGCTTTGCTACTGTCCCTCATTAAGTCAACAACGTCTGGATGTACTGGGGTCGGTCTTTCTAGGAGGTCTGACAGATTATTCCGGTACCGATATCAAACAGTTTGGTTTCGATAAGGATTATCTGTGCCCGTGGTTATATTATATTTTTATTTTTCATTATATTTTTTTCTGGAGAACCGATGTTGTGCGAACAATCCGTTAACGTTTCAATTCTTTCTGGCGGATTTCAAGCAAGAAATTCGTAAAATATAGCCACAAACCGTCACGAAAGTCTTGCAAAATTTGATTGACAGGATGCCCTACCGCGAAGCTAACCAAGACAGCCACATGAATGAAATTGTGTTCCATAATTAATATGAATGTATCAAAAAATTCATTTTTAGAATTTTATTTTTAATTTTAAAAAAGAGTTTAGGGTTTACACCGTTCCATTACATCATGTGTCTTAGTATTTGGTGTGGGTGCATTCGACACTACTAACCGTCTTAATTTTTTTTTACATTTGTCGGAGTGAAGAATATTTTAATTCCACACAAAAACTCGGCTGTGCGTGTAAACCATTCTCTAAGTAAAGCAGGAGATTTTGAATATAGACAATTAAGAAAATATTGTCTTTGTATTCCAGGTTTTGAATCTGTTCACTGGAGAAAGTTTGAAAGCCCTACCGAATACCAGCAGGGAAATTTATTGGAGAGGAAATATTGAAGAAAATCCAACTTTTGGGTAAAATTTCAAGCCGCCGAATTTTTAAGGAATCGGATTCCATTATAATATTTCTTATTTACGTTGGGATTATAAAGCAAGCTTTCCAAGCTTCTTTCTGATTGCCCTCTTCAGGCTCGACGTCTCTCGATGAGGTCTACCTATTGTATTCTTCCCGACTCGGTGGTACATTGCTATGGATTCATGTGTCACTCACAACTGCAAAATGATGCAGAAAAACGCTAATAATTGTAAGTAAACGAAGTAAAGCAATCGCTTGAAGTCTTGTATCAGAAACGCTTGCTGTCGTATGTATTTAATAAGAAATCCATGCACATTTTGAGGGATTGTAAAGATTTGAATGAATTCTACATTTTCCACTTATATTTTGATATGATATACCAAGGAAAAAATGCAGTGTTAGGATATTATCTTTACCCGCCGCATATTTCACATTAAACCTGTCACGTCTCCCTTCTTCTGTCGATATTTTTCCCAAGTAGTCAATCGACACATTTGGGGGTGAGAAATTTCGAATGACCCAAAAATAACTTTCAATTTTGGCAAATACGTGTGCGGAACGACACCTTCGAAATGCAGAACAAAAATTCTCACCAAAATATGTGGAACACTCAATGGACAGTTGTAGACGGACGAAACATTCCAAATTCACACACATCTAACAGTTGGGATGTTGGAACGTGGAAGTTGGAGGAGTGTTAAAGAAGACAAACTCTCCCCCCGCCATTCTGGCCGAGAGTTATGTCTGCAGTTGCTTTTTGGTTGTGATGCCGGGAATAATGTAAAATTAAAATTTAAAACGTTTTCATGCTAAATTTAAATTGTTGTTTGATGAAAACGGGTGAATAAAAGAAACGGTTCCAATTTTGGGGGGAAAGACATATCGTCGTATCGTTCATACGGAATATTTTCACCTGGTGATTTGTTGTTGTTGGTTGTTGAATTAGTCTTAATTTGTTTCGTTTTTTGTTGTTGTTGTTCACTGTGTGATCAGTGAGCGAGCAATGAATGCGAAATTGAAATACTTTTGTTTCCCACGTCTGTCTGTCTGTCTGTCCGGCAAGTCCATTGCGAGCCATTCAATTCATCCATCCATTTGGTTGTCCGTCCGTCTGTCCATTCATCGAGCCAGTCAGTCAGTCAACCATCCATCCATCCATCCATTTGTCCAAGAAGTATTCAACTGTCCGTCCGTCTGTCTGTCTTTCGTCATTAGTTCAATCACAGAAAAGGCTGAAGGAGAAAAAAAATAAAAAACGCTTAAAAACATCAGCAACATTAAATTGCTGCATTCATTCAAGAGTCGTCAACTTCAATTCAAAATTCATACAAACAATTTCTTTGGCCATTTAAGTGGTTAAAGTTGAATTGATGGTCAGTGATTGTAATGTTGCTGATGCTGACGCGGGCGCTGCTGACTGCTGTTGTTTCTCTCCTGATGGTGTTGGACTTCCAGTTGGCGGTATATGTCGGTCGGTTGGTTGGTTGGTTGGTGATGGCGGTTCCTCTCATATGTCAGTGTACTTCTGCTCACGTCGATAATTCGGCAGATGGAACCGTTTTGCTCCCAAATCAAAAAAAAAAACAAAAATCACTCAATGAACTCTGAACGCGAAACGTTACCCCAAGAAATTGATACTATAATCTTGTATATGCACCTTCCCTTTACTTCCAAACATTCATGTCATCATGTCCGTCCTTCGGTCTTATTGAGTTTTAATTTTATTTGCTCGGGGTTTTTCTTGGGGAGAAGAATTTGCAAATTATATTTTTTACGCTATTTTAACCTTTTTTCTCAGATTTGGCTGTGTGTTTGTAGATTCCTTTGTAAATTTTAATTAAGTTTAATTTGGGAATTTCAGTTATTTGCGTTGCTAATCAAATTACTGATTGCTATTTTTCTCATGATGAATTTTGGATTTATTAGAAACCGACGGAATATTTGAAATATTATGAACTTACTTTGCAATTATATATTTGATTGTACAACAATATTCCCCTGGTTCAAGACCTCAGACAAAATAATAATAAGCTCACCTAATAGAAATGTCAGTCCGGTCTTTATGACGACAGTAGTGTGTTGGTGCGTTTGGAGTTTAGGCGGGCCACTTCTACCTGGAATGTTTGCGTTTCCTGACTGGTGCCACCTGTCCTTTGTTTCCGTGAGGACACTATCTCCCAAGAGAAGTTGGCAGATCACTAGAGGCATGTCTAAATAATCCTGTTCGCCTGGATCGCTTAAGGTAGTTCCTAGTCTTGTAAGTTCATCTGGTTTGTAGTTCCCTGGTGTAGTATACATAACCTCAGTTGGTGTCGTTCTCAGCGCACCAGAGATACATTCGAGTATAGCAGCCATTCTCTGAACCTTGTTTAGTATTGCGCAGAAGGGTTCAAACCCCAGCATTTTCCTATTGCCCTTTTCCAGTTATACGAGTATAGTGCTACCACAGCCTTCTCTGCTCTTTCCAGAATGTTGGGTTTGAATTTCAACTTCTTGGCTAGAAAAATACCAAAGTCTTTTGCGCTTTCAGAGAATGGGATTTCAATACCCCACAAGGAGACAGGTGTAACTGGTGGTACCTTATTTCTCCTGGTGAAAAAACTAGTTCCGTCAGCAGAGCATTGTTCATGGAGAGATTTCGTCTCTTAGTCAGAAGGTTATGCATGACGTATACTGCTATGAACCCCAGGGTTGCTAGAGCAATAATTGTAGCGGGTGGATTTATGTTATTGAAGCCCCCCTCTGTGTCTAAGAAAGCTACCAAAGCAAATTTCTTTAACAGAGAGGGGTCCTTCATTTCTTCCCCTTTCCTTTTTCTAAACATGACAGGACGAACACTAATGACCAGATGGTCTCCGAGTGAGGTGGTACACGCCAGCATCGGTAGTGTACTGCGCGTCGCTAACCTAACCTAACTTAACTCTATTCACCAACTGACCATGGGAAAATATTGCGAATAGTTTTTGCACTTGCGAATAATTTCACTTTCTTGAGCACTGATGTGCAATTATTCATATATGGAATAAGACCGTTAGACATCTATCATATTAAATACAAATAAAAATATTGCTTAGGAATTTATACAAATAAGTTTTATTTAAAAAAGATTTTTTAAACTTTGCTGTCTTTTTGGATTTTCAGTTTTGATTTTTCCTGGATTTCGAATCATATCTTACAATTAAAAAAGGCATATGTTGTGTTAACTTTTGTGCATTTGTTGTCAATTTAACAAGAAATTTATCGTTATTCAAAACAATACATTTAAATTGCAAAAACATTTTAAGAACATTAACAATTTCTAAAAAAATATTTGAATTTCTGAAAAACTTAAAACAATTAGGTATCGATATACATATCTTATGAATACATAAATGCAAATAAATCTTCATTTTGGAGACAATAATACCAAATAAAAAATTATAAAGGATAAAAACAAAGATCTGTTTAGAACAAAATTTTCCCAAATATATAATACTAGTGTTTTAACACCCGGCCTTGCTCGGGTTACATTTTATTGCCGTGATTTGAACTTCTTACGCTAAAAAATATTCCAATTAAAAACTCAGATTAAAAAACTTACCATATTGAAATACCCTAATCGAAGGAAACTGGAGATAGAAAATCTTACCACAAAATCCGAATTGTAGACAAATGTGTACTTCCCATAATTTTAGTTTGAGCAAATTATTTTACGGGTTTATCAAAAAACATTTCGTTTACCGCAAATACATTGTGTTCATGAGAATTCCATTTTTCACGCCATGCTGATCATATCCCAAAAATATTAAATTTAATACGTATTTAGGGGTTGTTAAGCCCAGTTCAACTGTTTCAATTATGTTACAATAAATTACCATACAAATGAATTATTTCCTGTATATTTATATTATTACTATTGTTTAAGAAAAATGGATGAATAACTCTCATTATGAATTCCCCCTGTATCCTTTGGTGCACTTAACAATCATGGATACTTATTTGAAGAATGAAGTCTTGTACGCGAAGAACGTCAAGGCACACCCAGTGCGGGAAACAGATATGGCGGAAGTGTACATAAAATAAAAGGATTTTTAACGCTCTATTCCGAAATCGGAGGACCGTCATTTTATTTTGATAATTGTGCAAATTATGCACATTGAAATTATATTTCCACAAAAATAATGTTCGTATGAAAATTTTACCTGGTCGATTTTTGGGTTTTTTGGATTCGCTATATTTATCCGACAGTGAATATTTTGTCATAGGCTGATCGAAAAGCTAAAGTTCTATGATTGTAATTTCAGTTTTCCGAATTCCGCTGAAAATTGCATTTTATACAATTTTTTTTTAAATTTCAATTTGGAATCTCCATAACTTTCGCGGCCTTTGATAAAATTTATTCACAACAACGGTTTTTGCATGTTTATATTTTTATCTTCGCCTGTTGTAAAAGCCGTTGATGTGCTTGCCAAAAAAGTCTTGAAAAAACTTTACTTCAAAATTAAAAAAAATTGATATTTGCCCATATATAACTTGTAAGATACCCAATGTATGTAAGTTATCTCGTAATAATGAAAAATGTTAACTATAAGCGTATTTACCCATTGTAATAAGGATTTTTCGAATGAATAAAATCAAATCAAAAGCAGCAGCGACTAATAAATTTGTTTGTTCCACTAAAATCTAAACTGTGTTTTTCTTCCTTTTGCTTCATTCGCCCTTACAATTTTTTTAGGTTATAGCGGACCGTCCAAGTGTCATAAAGAATGAAAACATCTTAATCACAACTGTTCTGACCACTGGTCAAATCCTGTGCATCTGAGTATCGTATTATACCAGATATGCTCTTAGTTATATGTGTGCACTCAGAGAGTGTGTCATACTGATAGAAAAGCTTCGTCATGACGACGAATTTGTACATCATCACGATTAGTTTTTCATCAAAAGTCAGCTAACGTACGGAATAATCCTCTTAATGAATTTGTTCGTCACATTGATCACAATTGATCCCTACGACGAATCGAGTTCATCACCACGACGAATCCCATTCATCACCACGATGAGCACCATTCATTCCTACGATGAATCGAGTTCATTACCGCGACGAATCCCATTCATCATCTCGCCTAGTTCATGCCCCCGACTATTTAAATTATAAAAATTCCAATAAATATTCTTCTGGCTTTAGACCATTAAAAACGGTATGGAAAATAAAATTACTTCATTGCTTTGCCAGGTTCAGTGAATAATCGGTTCGAAACGCAGTTCTTATCAGGAAAGGCTTAAAGCAACGAGAAGTATGCATTACTTCTGATATTTTAAATCAAAAATAATCTCATCAAGAAATGTATTTGCCAAAAGACGAATCGCATTCATCAAATAAATATTTTTGTCGTGGAAATGAAACCTTATCGTTCCCTCGACGAATTTCTTAATCACCAAAAGCATGGGTTGATGATCGCATTCGTACTATTTACGTACAAAAACATCGCATGTACGAAACATTTCGTCACCCGTACGAAGATATATTGACGAAACTGATTAGTCATGGTGGCGAACGGTTTTTCTATCAGCGCAGTGGTCAAGAAGTCGCAAATGACATGCCGAAGGATCAAATGTTTAATTATACTAATGAACATTTCACATAATATTCGTCCTATGTTCTACGATTCAGTGTAATCGGATTAGCCCATGTCCACCGTTTGATAACGCTTATATTGACTGCAACCTACAACTACCAAGCTAACTGGAGAACGAAATATTTTGAAAATACTAAAAAGTTAACACTCGGTTTTGTTGTCCGCTATGACCTCTTACTGGACATCGAGTAGCTGTAACAGTAGTATAATCAAATGAATTTGTAGATTAATAGCTCTTAAGGGATTTTAAAAGTACTGAATGAAATGAAAATTTCATTTCATTGATCACCGCTATACTGACCAAAATCTTTGAATTCAAAATTGTTTTTGCCGTATATGTGTTTGTCGTGCACAGTACTACATATTATTTTATGTTTGTATCTTTTAAGAGGCTTCTGAAAGGGCAAGCATAATAATAAAGATTTTGGTAGCGCGAGAACTTATGTGAATAATCCGTGGTTTTTATAGCAAGTGAAATTGCATCCATTAAAAATCAGTACATATATCATAAATTTGAAGACTCATAAAGCAAAATTTCAGCTTTCTAGCTCCTACGGTCAAGTGGTCATTGTCAAGCGGTCAAAGATCACTGAAATTGCATCCATTAAAGATCAGAATATATATCATAATTTGAAGACTCATAGCTCTTTTTATGTACTGAAGGGGTGAACATGGCTTTGGTCACTGCTACACTTACCACAGTCTCAAAATTTAAATTGAATACGATCGATAACATGAACGATATGTTTTGAAAAAGATTTAGAAGATTGAAAACTCGGCTTTATGTCCAAGTTGACCTCAGGCTGGAGATCGAATATCTATTTTCGCATCTCCTTTGATGTCAGTGTGTACATAAACATTTTTATATTCATAGCTTTTAAAGAACTTTTAAAATCTGTAAAATAATAAAAATTGTTTTGATCACCGCTATACTGACCACAGTCTGAGAATTCAAAATTATATTTCGGAAATATATTTATCCCCTCACCTCGTTTGGTACGAACCAAAAGTGCAACACATCGAAGGAGTGACCTAAGACCCTAAGTATGTTCGGCGGATATCCGTTTTGGGTCATTTTAAGTCGAATGAGCAATGTCCGTCCGTCTGTCAGTCTGTCTGCTGGCTGGTGCGCACGATAACTCTCAAAAGGAGTAACTGATTGACTTCAAATTTGGTATATGGTAATATTTTCTTCTATCTCCGGCTAAGTTCGAAGATGGGCCATATTTGTCGACTCCTTCCAGTACCTTCGCCACAAAGGGTTAACATTTAGTGAAATAATGATTATTTAATAACTTCTATACTACTTATTTGAATCCTCTGAAATTCTACACATAGTATTAGCTTATTAGTCACTATTACCTCGAAGGGCGAAGTTGCCACCCTCCTTTTGGTACCTCCCTCACAAATGGACAATTCTGTAACAAAAGTTACCAGCTTATAACTTTAATTTCAGTACATACAAATACTTGAAATTGTGTACGGTGTAATGCTTTTATAGTACCCAGAGTGCAGAAAAAATTGGGGGTTAGTGGCCCGCCACTTTTGGTACCTCCCACACAAATGGACCATTCTGTACCAAAAGTTACCAGCTTATAACTTTAATACCAGTGCATACAAATACTTGAAGTTGTGTACGGTGTAATGCTTTTGTAGTACCTAGAGTCCAGAGAAAAATGGGCGTTATTGGCCCGCCCCTTTTGGCACCTCCCACACAAATTGAGCATTTTACACGAAAAGTCAAAAGCTTATAACTTTAGGGGCTCTTTTTGTAACTTATTTTTTGCCACTTCGCACATCAATTGGCAAGCGAATGAAATTTTGGGTTTTTTCACACTTTGTTTTGGATGTAAACAAAGAAGCTTTCAATTATCGCCAACATTTTGGTTCTTATAAGACAACAACGAACGAAATGAAATGTAAAATTAGACAATCAGAAATATTCATCCGTGTCGGTTAAGTTTACCGCTCTTTTGATAGATAAAGTGAAAATTGTTGGGTAAATGAATAAAAAATGGATAAATGAACCATAAACATGTATCTTTTGCTGAAGTATCCACCATAATTTCAAAATTTCTGTTTATTATTTTGTATAAAATATTTTGAAACCTTACAACCACACTGTTGCTTTTAAATTTTTTTCATAATACCTTGTATTAGATGACCCAAACAATCGTTTAATATACCTACCTATCGAACTAGAATCTCTTTCTCAATTGGTTAGGTTTTGTTCATCCGTCTGTTTGTAAATGTATCCTGTAATTGGTTCTACAGGTCACAATTATGCTCAAATCACTATGAAATGTACCAAGAACTTTCCTTTTAACTCAAGGACTTGGTGAAGTGGGTGCAGAAGGTTTCCGATTTAGATATAGTCCCTATATACCAGTATATGATCAATCAAGCAAACAATTGTATTTGTTTTCGGTTGTTTGATTATTTCCCTTTGTCTAGAAACAGCTGTTGATACTTTAACAGCTGTTGGATAGGGTTGCCCCCGTTCTGATATTTTCGTGTAGAAAAGCTTTAGAAATGTCAATAACAACATGAAGGTAATATCGGTCTTTGACAGGAAGACGATGAAGAAAAGAGATTTCTTACACACAAATGGACCATTTTGTACCAAAAGCAAACATCTCTTAACTTTAATGCCAGTACATTCTTTAAAGTTATTAAATTCAATTTAAATTGATAATTATTTAAATAAAACAAAAAAATAAATAAATTTACTAATATTGTTTTGAGACTCAAGGTGAGGGGATTCATTAGTCGGTTTACCCGACTGAACTTTCTTACTTGTTTTATGTTTAAAAAGTTGTAACTTTGTATCTTATAAGAGGCTTCTAAAAGTATAAAAACAATACTCAAGTTTTTGGTAGCGCTAGAACTTTGTACAACACTAATGTCCAGCGGTCAAGTGGCCGAAAATCACTTTGCGAAAAATCGAAAATCAAAGTAGGCTACGGCATTTTCCAGGCATTGGCCTATCAGTGTACTAATTTTCAAGGATTTTCTATAATAATATAGAAACAAAATGGTCTTGAAGCCTGGAGAGTATCCTAGTTAGAATCACAAAGATTTGCAGACCGAATAAAAGCAAGCAAGCAACATAATAAAATTTTTGTTTGGGAATTTTTCCAAATGTTTCTTATTTGAAAGAGATTTTCAAAACTTTTGCTGACTTTTTCGAATTTCAGTTTTAATTTTTCCTTGGTTTTGAATTGTTCCTTCCAGTTATGATACCATATGCAGCATTAACTTCTGTTCTAAATCAATCATTTAAAATTTCTGAGTATTCCAAGCCATCTTTATTTGTCACTCCTGCAAGTAATTTATTTTGATCCTAAATTATACGATTTCAATTATTATAATATTTTATTCTACAAATATTAGCAATTTCTACAAATATTAGCAATTTTAGGTATTTTTTGAATACTTAAATGCTAATAAATATTTGTTTTGAAAATAATAGTCCCACATAAAAATATATTGGGATGTAAACAAAGATTTGTTTAGAACAATATCTTCCCAAATATATAATTTTTGTGTGCACCAATATTATATGTTTTGAGTGTACCCTAAACATATATATGTTTTAAGCCGAATATATTTGGTACAATGTACTACAGAAGCGTTTTTTTTCAGCGTGCAGCATTGGTCTATCTGTCCACCAAGTTTCAAGAGAGTCGGTTCATATACGAGGTATGTGAATTTCTAATTTCCGCGGACTACGTGTATTTGATTTTTTATATTTTTGTAGCGTTATGTTGGTACTCATGTCCCTTACTTATGCTGACAAGGTCAGCTGTTGTGCATGGATGGGTTTTAACTTGTCTTCGATTTTTATCTATTTCAGAAAATGGATCAAAAAATGTGAAAAACAAAATAAAGTGCGCTGACGCATTCCGAATGTTGACTGTGACATATGGTGAAGCTACCTTGGACCAAAGCAACGTTTATCGGTCACAAAAAATTATTACTTGAAGTGCTTCGAGGATTGGGACATTTTTTTGGCAGAAGTGTATTATATCCGAGGGGAATAACTTTGAAGGGAACAAAATAGATATTCATGAATAAATAAATACTTTTTTAAAAAATACAAAATTCGGAAATTTTTTGAACATACTATGTATATGTTTCAAGTCGAATATTTTTGGATAGATACGGAAGCGATTTTTTTTCACCGTGTATAAATATTCTAAAAATTAAACCTTGATTTGCTTAAAACATGCCTTTAAATTAAGGTATCGATACATTGTCAAAATACTTAAATACAAATTAATCTTTGTTTCGAAAATATTAGCTCCAAATAAAAAAAATTTGGATGGAAAAATTGTTTTGTTTTGAACAACATCCTCCCAAACATATAATATTTGTGTGTGTCAAATATTATATATTGATACTCTCAATGTATGTATGTTGTATGCAGAATATATTCGGGACAATTTTTTTCGATTTTGTCAGCGAACTCTTTCCTCATGTTTGGTGTAATTTATAGACCACATAATTACTTTAAATTGTATTAATTAACAAACATGATTCGAACACAAAGGTTGTCATACAAAATGTATAGACTTCGAGTTTTAATTTATCCAGTTCATCTTTTTCTATTGCATCCAAACATTCGGTTTCACCACAATTCTCGTTCAGAACCACTGTGTCTTATCAGAAATCTACATCAAAGGACGATGGCCTGTAAACCGATCATCAACGCCGTATAATAATACATTGTAAAAATGTCACATTAAAAATGTCATTCATTTGCCCACTGTCAGGCGCACGTACGAATGGTAATGGCAATAGGGGAGAGGGGGAACAAAGAGCAAAAATGCAAAATTCCTGCTAATCAAATCTATAATCGAGATCTCCACGGTAGATTTCATATCTGCCATGCAGCCACATTCAGTCAGTCCAATGAAATCTGTTGTTATTACTCTCCATCTTCATAAATTTCGAATGGTATCAATTATAGAACCATTCATGGCAACCTTCGCCGTCGACCTCTCCCCTGTTTTTGGTATTGTTGATGGGGCAGCGCCAATTCAACAGCCATCCAGCCAAGCAACCAACAAACCGATATGGGCAACACTTTGCCTAGCGATATACTCGTATTTACCTACGTCTCCAAAGAGGGACAAAAAATGCGAATAAAGGCACATTTGCCACAAACATGTAAAGTATGAAAATTTTCAATAAATTTGAAATCATATTTCATGAAAATTGAATTATGTGCAACAACAGTCGAGGCAGCGACAACGGCAGTCGGCAATAGTGGTTGGTGAGGGATGGAGGGAATGGGGCTAAGAACGAGGAAGGAAAAGAAAGACAATTTCAAATTGCCATTACACATCCGCTGAAATTCATATTGAATGTCTGTGTGTCCGTCTGACTGACTAAGTGAACTAAACTGAAGCAATTGCAGGATTTTCAGGTTTTTATTTTCTTTCGGAGTCTGATTCAAGCGGCATCCATCAAAAGCTTTGATTTTTTCACAAAGCTTAGACAAACTATTGAGTTTAGCAACAAGTACTCCAGCAAAACACTGATGGAGGAGCAAGCAGCATGCCTCCTGACTCTTGGCAGGAGTTAACAGGACGTTAATAGAGGACACCGGGAGGAAGAGAAGGGGAAGGACGACGTCGACGAGGAGTAGAAAAACAGAACGTTCTGTTTATTTTTAATGTCGCAATCATGTTGACACACTCCGCTTGTGGTGGTTGTTGGTTGGTTGTGGAGCTGGTGCTTGTAACATCTTGCCTGCTATCAGGAACCAGGAACGGAAAGCTGGAAAACATACGTTGTCAACCCATAGCACATAGCACAAAGCACCTCCATCGGATTCGTTTCCATTTGGAACCGGAGATGTGATGATCGTCGTTGCATCTCCCCCTCCCCCTCCACTTCCCCTACCCTTTTCCCGCCCTGGATGGATGCACTCCCAATAAAATGGTGTGATTATGTTTGTGCGTTGCCCGAATATGTATGTTGCTGATGCCGTTGATGTTGTTGTTCCTGTTGCTGTTGCTTGTTGAACATTCTCGTCGTACACATACTTTGTGTACGGCATTGAGATGCTGTTTTATAACATGTTTAAATGTTAAATTGACTTAAAAAGTTTGCAATGTACCTTATTCAGCCGCATTGCAATCTCATGCACAGTGGCTTGTGTATTGCGACTCAAAGCTGATTTTTTCGAGATTTCTGAAATTTCAAATGTTGACAAAATTTATATTAATGCAAATCACTTTTTTCGAAGATAAGCAGAATTTTAGTTTATATACATTATTTACAAGTACTTGCACTCAGACAAAAATTACCCGAAAATATGTACTTAAATGAAATAGTAATGCAATTGTTTCTTTAATCAAATTCATATTTTTATACCCTCACTTTAGTGTGACGAGGGTATATATCATTTGCTACGGAAAAAAGTGTAACACGTCGAAGGAGTGACCTAAGACCCCAAGTATGTTCGGAGGAAATCCGTTTTGGGTCATTTTAAGTCGAATGAGCAATGTCCGTCCGTCTGTCTGTCTGTCTGTCTGTGTGTCTGCTGGCTGGTGCGCACACGGGGCGAAATCGCCTTTTTTGATATGTTTGAATCGAAAGGAAATATATTTGGAACACAAATTTTTAAATATTATGTATTTCTGAGCAAATAAATTTTATTTGAAAATCAATAAAATATATTTGGAACTCATATATTAATATGTTACAACATATAATATTTGCAAACTAAGTTTCTCAAATAAAATATGTGTTTGAATACAAATAAAATTATTGTTTAGGAATTTCTCCAAACATATTTTATTTAAAAAATATTTTCGAAACTTTTGTTGAATTTTTCGAATTTCAGTTTTAATTTTTTTGGTTTCGAATTGAACACCCAGTTATAATACAAAATGCAGCAGTAACTTCTGTTTTAAATCAATCATTTAAAATTTCTGAGTATTCTAAGCCATCATTAGTTGTCAATCCTCCAAGTAATATATTTCGATCGAAGATTATACGATTTAAATTTTTACGACTGAAAATTTTCTAAAAAATTAGGTTTGAATTACTGAAATATTAAACACAATTTAGGTATTTTCTGAATACTTAAATGCAAATAATTATTTGCTTCGGAAAACAATCGTCCAAAGTAAACACATATTGCGATGTAAACAAAGATTTGTTTAGAACAACATCTTCCCAAATATAAATTTGTTTGTGTGTACCAAATACTATATGTTTAGAGTGTACCCTAAACATATATATGTTTCAAGCCGAATATGTTTGGGACAATATACTTCAGAAGCGATTTTTTTTCAGCGTGCACGATAACTCTTGAAAGGAGTAACTGATTGACCTCAAATTTGGTATGTGGTAATATTTTTTTCTATCTCCGGCTAAGTTCGAAGATGGGCCATATTGGTCCACTCCTTCTGGTACCTCCCCCACAAAGGGTTAAAATGTTGTGAAATATTGATTCTTTAATAACTGCTATTATACGTATTCGAATCTTCTGAAATTCCACACATAGTATTAGTTTGTTAGTCGCTATCAACTCGAGGAAAATGAGCGAAATTGCCACTCCCCTTTTTGTACCTCCCACACAAATGCACCATTTTGCTTATAACATTAATACCAGTATATAAAAATACTTGAAATTAGTACAGCGTAATGTTTTTATAGTGCCTACAGTCCATTGAAAAATGGGCGTTATTGTCATGCCCCTTTTGGTACCTCTCCCACAAAGGTACCATTTTGCACCAAAAGTTAACAGTTTATAACATTAATACCAGTGTAAACAATTACTTGAAATTTTGTACAGTGTAATGCTTTTATAATGCCTATAGTCCAGTGAAAAATGGGCGTTATCACCACGCCCCTTTTTGTACCTCCCACACAAAATGGCCAAATTATACCACCATTTAATATCTCAACGTTAATGTACCAGTCCATATAAACGGTTACAATTCGGCACAGTGCAATGTATTTAAAGTATCTACTGTTCAGCGAAATATAGGTGTATTTCTTAAACCCAAAAAATTTACAGAATAATTTGTGTAATATTCAATATTACATTACTCACAAAGTGAGGGTATACCTTAGTCGGTTTACCCGACTGAAACTTTCTTACTTGTTTTATTAAAACATGTTGACCTTAATTATAGTTAATACCAACATAGTATGATCTATCATATATTGCTTCAAACCTAGTTCAGTTCAACTCAAATTAAGGAAAACTTCAATTATTTCATGTAAAAAGTGACCTAAAACCAGTAACGAAAGGCAAAAGTCGGGCGGAACAGACTATATGATACCCTACACCAATTTGTTAGAGCAGAATAAGTACACGGTGCAAAATCGCCGTCTCTGATATGTTTGAATAGAAAGCAAATATATTTGGAACATAGATGTTTAAGTACTATTTATTTCTGAGTAATAATTATAATAAGCCCTGATCGAAGTAATTTAAATACTTCTGAATAACTAAATTATATTTGAAAGTAATTAAATTTTATTTGGAGCACATACATATGTTAATATATTACAACGCAATATATTTGCGACCTGACTTTCTCAAATAAAATATGTGTTTACAAACAAATACAATTATTGCTTAGAAATTTCTCCAAATATATATTATTTAAAATAATTCAAAACTTTGATGAATTTTTCAAATTTCAGATTTAATTTTTCTTGATTTCTGTTATGCCTTACAGTTAAAAATTGCATTAACTTTTGTTTTAAAGCACTCACTAATTTCTAAATATTCCAAGTCATGATTTGTTGACAATAAATCGAGCAATTTATACAGGGTTTTCCAATAAGAGTGATATGATTCTTTGAAAAAAATACACACTTACTGTTAAGGAAATTCAAATGTTGTTTATTTCAAAAGTTGTCCATTCAATATTACAATTTCTTGAAATAATCGAATCTCCAAACATTTCTCAATGGCAAAAAGATAGCTCTTAACGAGAGCTAAAATATTGCTTATGGGTGTCAAGGTTGTCGGTCGACTGGAAAGTGTTTTTTTTTATTAAAAAAAATGGACTTAGCATCATTTTCAAATGTGAACGGAAAGTTTATTTTTGCTCTAGCTCCTGAACGGTACGTCGGATCGGGAATCGGTCAATGGCAAAAAGATAGCCAAAAAATAGAGCCAAAATATTGCGTATGGTTGTCAAGGTCGTATGTCGACTGTAAAATGTTTTTTTTTTTGGATTAAAAAAAATGGACTGCCGCACGAAAAGTTGCAATTGGAGAACGATTATTTTGATAATAAAACTGAATAATTTGTAAACGTTGTTCTTGCGTATATCTCTCCATGATGAAATTGCACACACTACTGAATACAATGAAAAACAAATGACAGATCATGACATATTACAAATGGCCGAAACGTCACTTCAAAATCATATCCCTATTGGAAAACCCTTTACTTATGCAAGATAATACGATTTCAATTATAAAGGAATTTTACGAACATTTAAAATTTGTAAAAAAAAATAACTCTGAGTTACTGAAAAACTTGCATTAAATTAAAGCTATCGATATATTTTGACTATTTAAAAGCAAATAAATATATACGAGTATTTAGGAAATAATAGTGCCAGATAAAAATATAATTGGGTGGAAACAACGATTTGTTTAGAACCATATCCACCCAAATATATAATATGAGTTTGTGCCAAATTTTACATATTTAGAGTGTTCTCTAAACATATATATGTTTCAAACAGAATATGTTTGGGACAATATACTACAGAAGCGAGGCCGTTAGATCTTTGGATAGAGCACCTCAAAATAAAGAGAACAAATAAGGTGCATTTTATCGATATCTCGCTTAGTTATTGAATTATCAAATATTAAAGTTTTTAAAAAATAAAATTTTTTCTATCTTAATCGTCCGATAACTCGATAACTATGCAAGATATCGATAAAATGTCCCTTAATTTTTCGTCTTGTTAGAGGTGCTGGATACAAATATGGCATCAAATCGAGAATTCTAGAATTCCTTTATAGTTCCCTTGTTAATCGTCATTGCCCTGGCGTATTTTTGACAGGGGAATGCAAGCGAAAAAATGTATTTATTTATTCCGGTTTTTCTTTCTTATATCAGTAACTAGGATAGTTCTCGAAAAAATGGTATTAATTTTTTTACAAATTATTGATGTCATTTTAACAGAAAAATTAAAGTTTTTTGACGATTTTTTAAAATTTTTTGGCCGATAACTCGATACCTAAGCATGTTATCGATAAAATGTCCAAACATTTTTCTTGTTATTTTGAGGTGTTCTATACAAATATGTCATCAGATCGAGGATCCTGGTGGTCGCCATTTATAGTTCCCTTGTTAATTTTTTCATGACGATATGAATATGTGATATGAAAGCTCATTTCGGAAGACAAATCGCGAATTATATCATTTTAATAACCAACCACAAGTATAAGTATGTGGTACATTTAATACTCTTTATAATTTTAATTATTGGAAATCCAGAATAGTTTGGAAATTTGAATTTTACGGAACATAAGATTTGACAGGGGAATGACGCAAATCTTCTGGGACAAGAATAATCATCCATAAAAATAGTAATTGATAAAAAATTATAAACGTTAACATTAGGGTTTAGAATAGTCCTTCGAAGTTTAGACTTTTTGTCTTATTATCATTACATCTCGTCACCAGAAATGAATAAGGGTCATTCAAAATTTTAACATGAAAAGCAAAAAACTAAACAAAATTAAAAATTTCGCCGTTAGAAAAATTGAGTTTTTAGGATAATATCCACACATACAGATGCCTATATTAATTCGCACAAACATGATTTGTAACTTTTTTCTCAACTTGTATGAAATAGGTATTTTAAACTATGAAAAAAATAAATAAATATTTAAAAGGCCCTTTTGAATTCGTTAATAAATTCGTCATTTTTTGTAACGCCGATGTCCGCCTTGTCAACAATCGATGCAAACGTTGAAGCTGTGAAGTGAATTGTTACGAATATCTGCATATTATTTGGCCCATGCCATGCAATTTTTTAAAGATGTTTTGACAGAGATGGATGTATCTCAGCGGGAGGAAGGATAACTTTGAAGGAGAAAATTTGGTATTGAGTTAAACAACATAAATAAATATTTTTCGTGAAACGTGAAAAGGATTTTTTTTAAATCTCACTTTGCAAAACTTTTACGATATTATTAAAACTGTACGATATTACAAGTCGTGCCCACTGTGCATCTCTCGAGTACCGGTGTTGGATATGATGCCTATTTTCTCTGTTTTGATGGCATCGCCGCCTCATCATCCGCGTTGTGTGTGTGTATGGAAAAATACCCCAAAGGCATTCGTTGTCGTTGTTTGGAGCAGAAGAAGATGACGACGGCAATCGCGGCAAAGGAAGAAATCGAGTTAAACATATTTTTTTTTTTATTTTTTTTTTGTGGCGAATAAGTGCGTGGGTTGGCATTACATGATCACGATCAGCGATAGAGTTTATGGTACCAAAAATCCCAAGAGATGCATTGACGTTGCGATTTTTGTGGCAGTGGTGCTGAAGCAGTTAGTAAATGCATTGAATTGGCGGCTTAAAAGGTATGAACATTAAAACAACAACAAGAAAAAAACAAAATGTCGCACATTTGGTGAAAATTGCAACAACATCACTAAAGAGGAATAATCATCAATGATTTGGAATACTGATCGCATGCGAGTACACAATGCTGGAGCAGCATTTGGCGAGAAGACATAGTCGTATTTAAGGAATTTCAGATTTTTTCGAAAACATTTATGGTATCTATTTTAAATGGGTTATGTAAGTCCTGATTATACATGGATTAATAAGGGGCCCACCGCAGCTCCCTAGGTCCTGTAGTAATTCAAACACAGAAAAATAATTTTCTTAAAATTAAAGATTTGAGTCAAAGACGCCCCTAGTCTTTGAAATAAGTACCTTTTGTACCTAAAATTAAGAAAATGTACTTAATATTAATAAAATTATCTATATTTTAGGTACAAAATCTTAATGACTAAGGGCGTCTTTGCTGCAAATCTTTAATTTTTAAGACAACATTTTTTTAGTGGAGGAAAGTTGAAATTCGCTGTAATTCTAACTTTTATTTATTTCAATCTAAATGTGAACCAATCATTGCCCAAAAAATCGTATTTGACCATTTGCTAACTGTAACCCTCACGTTCCAAAAATGAGAAAACTAACTTTCTCCGAATTTATTTTTTTTTTGTATAGTTTTATAGGTAGCTAAATAAAATTGTCAAAGATTTTTCACAGAAATAGTTTTTTTGTGCTCCAGAGAAATTCAAAGTGCATGTAAAACAAATTGATTTCATAGTTTCGTTGGTGAGTAGATGAAGGAAAATATTGTTCCAAATACAGTTAAAGTTTTGCGAACTAAGCCTGCGTTAAATAATTCCAACAAAGTTTTAAAATATTGAAAAATGGTGTTCAAAATAGTTTATTCCGATTTAGTAGATTTGTGGTGATCTCGAAAGGAAAATACAAAAACAAGTAGAAAGTTCAGTCGGTAAACCGACTTAAGAATTCCCTCACCTTCAGTCCCAAAAAATATTCGTACATTTTTATACCCTACACCACACTGTGGTACAGGGTATTATAACTTTGTGCATTTGTTTGTAACACCCAAAAGGAGAAGAGATAGACCCATCGTTTATTATACCGATCGACTTAGAATCACTTTCTGAGTTGATTTAGCTATGTCCGTCTGTCTGTCTGTGCATGTATTCTTGTAATCAAAGTACAGGTCGCAATTATGGTCCGATCTCGACGAAACTTTACACATATCTTTTTTTTTGGCCCAAGGACGATCCCTATTGAATTTGGTTAAAATCGGTTCTGATTTAGATATAACCCCCATATATATGTTACCCCGATTTGGCATGTAAGCGCTGTAAAAACTTTATTTTATGTCCGATCAGTATGAAATTCGGCAGAAAGAGGTTTTTTATTATATGGATGAACACTATTAAATTGGGAAGAAATCGGTTCAGATTTAGATATAGCCCCCATATATATGTTACCCCCGATTTGACCTGTAAGCGCTGTAAAAACTGTATTTTATATCCGATCAGTGCGAAATTCGGCAAAAAGAGGTTTCTTATTACATGAAGGAATGCTGCCAAATTTGGAGAAAATCGGTTCAGATTTAGATATAGCTCCCATATATATGTTACCCCCGATTTGACATCTAAGCGCTGTAGAGACTGTATTTTATATCCGATCAGTACGAAATTCGACAGAAGGAGGTCTTTTTACATGAGTAAGTATTAAGGGAATATCGGTTCAGATTTATATTAAAGCTCCATATATATGTTCCTCTTGATTTTGTATCAAACCACTATAGAAGTTGTATTTTACTTCCGATCATTAAAATTTTCCAGAAAGATGTTTCTCACTTTAGGAACGAATATTGCTTAATTTAGCGATTATCGTTTCAGAATTAGATAATACGTTTCTACCCATTTACCAATTATTCCAAATTATTATGGCAATGACCCTTATCGCATTGTTAGGGAGGTGTAGGGTATTATATAGTCGGCCCCGCCCGACTTTCTGCCTTTCCTTACTGGTTTTTATTTTTTTTTGTTTTAATTAAATTATTATCAATTTCAGTTGAATTTAATATCTTGTACGTACTGCTATTAAAGTTATATGCTTTGGAGGAAAATAGTCCATTTGTGTGGGAGGTATCAAAAGGGGCGTGCGTATAATGGCCTAAAAGCATTACACTGTACAAAATTTCAAGTATTTGTATACACTACTATTATAGTTATAAGCTGTTAACTTTTGGTGCAAAATGGTCCATTTGTGTGTGAGGTACCAACGACGTACCAATAACGCCAAATTTTCTCTGGACTGGACAGAATATGAAATACTTGTATGCACTATTATTAACATTATAAGCTGTTAAATTTTGGTACCTGTGGGACGTACCAAAAGGGGCATGGCAATAACGTCCATTTACCAACTGAACTGTAGGTACTGTAAAAATATTACACAGTACAACATTTCAGGTATTTGTATGCACTGTTATTAAAGTTATAACACCCTGACTTTTGGTGCAAACTGGTCTATTTGTGTGGAATGTAACAAAAGGGGCGAGGCAACCTTACCAATATTTCACGAGGTGATATCTGCTAATAAACTAATACTACTCGTATGTGTGGAATTTTAGAAGATTGGAATAAGTTGTATAGATGTTATTAAAGAATAAATTTTTCACTAAAGGTTAACCTTTTGTAGGGGAGATACTAGAAGTAGTGGACCAATACGATTTCCTTAAAAACATAAAGTGGAAGTTCTAATCGAATCTTCCTTTATATCTCTATCCCTCTAAAACTAGTGTAAGAAGTAGTCTTTTTACATTCTGGGGCTAAATGGTAGTTCTCAGTTCTCAGTGGTCTTTGATATGACTTGATTTTCTTTGTTAGTAGCTATAGTTTGGAAATCTTAAATTTATCATTTTAGCTAAATCATTTCAAAGACATTTCAACTAAAAACATTGAAATGAAATATTTTATAACACTTGATCTCTATATTAAAAATCTGAAATATTTGTGTATGTATCTTTCTTAAAGAAAATTCCTTAGAGATGACAAATTTTAGCCGCCTTAAAGGATTAACTATTCACGATGGAGTATGAAGTACATACCACAATATCTTCGAAATAACTTCTCGGAAATTCTATATCAATTTTAAAATCATATCACATCATGCATCATCCATCAATCCATCATTGATCATTAGCCGAATTTCTCCCTCCCAAAGCCTTAGGTGGTTAAGTTATTGTTTTTGTTGGCAGGAAAATTGAGAATTAAGACCATGACAACCGAAACAGCAACAAAAATACCAGGAATGCCAAAAACATGACTTTTAAAAAAATTAATACTACTTAAAATACTCGAACAAATTCTTATGATCAATCACTGAAAGAAAGATCATATTACAACGAACAGAACCACCACCACCATCACCATCACCTTCAGCACCGCACCGAACAAATTATGATCTCCAAACCAATCCAATCCAGACCAGAGATCGGTGATCGGAGACAAGGAAAAGGAACACGTACAACAACAACAAGAAAAATCAAACACATAAAAATATGTCAAATTTAATCAGAGATAAGATCGAATATACGTACAACGCAGTCAAGTCATGTCGTTCTGCATTGAAGGGATTGAGACAAATAGAATGACACAGTTCAGTTCAGCTCTGTTCTGTTCTCTTCAGCTTAGCCCAGTCCGGCAACGGTTTAGTCCAGCAGCCAAATGTGAGCGTTTATTCCCAATGGCCAACAATAGACCATAGAAAGTAGATGGATAGATGGTGGTTGGAAGGTGGGCTGGGTGGATGGATGGATGGAGAGCAGACAAATACCTGTGCGCCTTGAAAGGCTTTAAGCCGTGGCCAAGATGCTATACGACGGCGACAATGATGAGGAGTAGATGCGATGAACACATAGAATCTATTTTTCGCTAATGAGTCTAAAAGACCATTAATTCCATTTCTTTTGTAAAGAGAACGATGGCCTGGCTAAGAAGAAGACAAAGCCATCCCCGACAATTACCCAAAGACGACAGTCAAGAGACAAGAACAGAGCGTTCCACGTTTGGCATTGTGCCGAAGGACGGACAGACTGACGGATGGACGGACATATGCATAGATGTGACAAGTATTAGAGGACTTTCAAGTGACTCGAACAAAATGTGTATTTTAAAACCTGAGCCTCTCTCAAACACACAAAACCAAAACTAAGAAGAAAAAAGAAACACTTGGCTTGACTTGACTTAGCCCCGGTTTGGTTTTATTGGCAAACAACAAATAAAAAGAGACAATTCTGCGAATGGATTTTTATCATCGTTTATACTCGTATTATGGTCTTATGGACGACGTTTGAATAGAAGAGATCTATGAACGGCAGAGGGACGGATGGACGGACAAATGGTTGCATAGATAGATGGATGGATGGATGGAAGGTTAGAAAGAATGAGTTTACTTGGATAGTTTGAATGGTTTTGCCTACTATCTCTGATGGATGTCGATATGAATGTGAATGGAAAACTGCCGCAGCAACAATCACACAAATCAGAACCACACGACGCAACGGCTTCCAAAGGAAAAGCGGCGGCATATCATAGTCAGTCACTTGGTGGAATGGAAAAATATGATGATAAAGTGTGACTTATAGTTCCTGGAACTTTTTCAAATGTGAAATATTTGTAATCTTTTTTCCAGTTGCTTTGGTTTTCTCAGCTAGATACGAGTCCGTGATCCTTTATTTGCTCTTTGTGTGTGCGTTTTTTTGTTTTTTTTGTCAAATATACTGCACTTAGGACCATAAATATTATGTTTAACAAAACATTAGAGCTATGCTAAAGACTCAACTGAACAATAAAATTAATAGTTTATGAAGGTTTCAAACAATTGTTAAATACAATACGAGTACGAGTATATGAATTAAGACATTGCATTCATGTACACGCAAAGATGAAATAAGCTTTTGGAGGAGGTCGTTTGTCGTGAATATATTTTATTCTCATTATGTAATGAAGTCACTCGAAGTTGATATTGTTTTCAAATATATGTTTGTTTTTCTTAATAAAGAGTCATTTAATGTAGGCTTCCACATACATTTTTTAAGAAAAAAGATAATATTTGATCCCCTCACTTTACAGGGAGAAGGGTATATATGTTTATACATAATTTTTGTTATTTAAGTGATAATAAAAAAACCGGTGGAAACGGACGAAAAACCCGGTTGTACCTGTTGTTCGAAATTCATGATTTTGAAAAAGACCGGGGACGATTGAAGCAAAATCCGGTGGGTCAGTTTATTTTAAACCCGTTTTGGTCACTCTAGTCCTAAGACCCTATGCATGTTCGGCGGAAATCCGTTTAAGGACATTTCAAGTCATTTGAGTCCGTCCGTCTGTCTGACTAGCTGGGGCACACGATAATTCTAGAAAAGTAACGGATTGACTTAAAATTTGGTAAGTCATAATATTTTTTTCTAACGCAAGTCTTAGTTCGAAGATGGTCCATATTGATACACTCCTTCTAATACCTCTCTAACACAATCTAATGAAATATTGATTCTATAATAACTTATATGCTACTTATCCGAATCTTTTGTAATACCACACAATGTAATAGTGTATCCTTCGCTATCTCTTTGAGAAAAAGGGGGAGTACCTTCCATACACAGGGACAATTTTTCACAAAAAGTTAACAGCTTACAACTTTAATACCAGTGCTTACAAATATATCAAATAATGTGCAATATAATGTTTTTACGATGCCTACAGTCCCGTTAAAAGTGGGCGTTGTTGCCACGCCCCCTTTTGTACATCCCACACAAAATGACTGAATTGTACCTAACTGGAATATACCAAACCAGCACAAAAATTGACGGATTCATGCGAAAAAATGTTCCCATTCCTTCCGTAGCAATCATCAAATCTTTTCATATTCTGCATTATAGATAACTTTTGCAATGACTATAGATTGAGTAAAATATTTCCACCTTTCTGGCTTCAATGCTTAGTATCATACTTCATATTACATACGAGGGCGGTCCCAAAATTAGGCAACCATCTATAGGTGGCGGTAATAGTTACTTTCGCAAAAAGTGGAATCCTTCTAAAACATATGTTTTTAGTTTCAAGGCGCCACGTAGTTTAATTTTTTCTGAGTACACAAAAGTAAACGATATGTAATATTTATACAGTACTTTCATTTGAAAGGCCTCAGTCTAACCACGATTAAAACCGAGCTAGATTTTAATTTGGGGAGTCTGCGTCTTCGTTTAAAATTATAAAATATTGCGTGACAGAAGAAGAACACCGCAGAGGTCGACCAATTTAGGTGCACAAGCCAGAAATTATTAAAATAATCCACAAAATGGTATTGGATGACCGTCGCACAGTGGTTCAGAATCTAAATCCATCGGCCAAAATTCAATAACTTTTGTTCTAGTGAACATTTTTGAGTTCTGTAAAACCGGAAATTAGACAATGATCGAAGGATTATTTTGAGTTATTAACATTGAAAATCGGCAATCGGGTATATCTTAGAAATTGGGCCAAAGTTGACTACTTTTCTTATTTTTGGATTTAAGCGAAAAGTGAAGTTTGTATTTTTCCTAAATGAATTCTATTACTACCTATGTGCAGTTTACCTACAGTAGTTCGATTTGTCTGCAAAATCAGGTATTATTAAGCGTTTTTTGGGAATAGTAATGGCAAATTAACTTCGATTGGCTTAAAAGTTGGGTTGAGGATGAAGGAAAGTTGCTCAGCTTTTTAGCTGGGTACCCACTTTTTAAAAGGTAATGATAACAAGTAAGAGAGTTTCAGTCGGGTAAACCGACTAAGGTATACCCTCACTTTGTGAGTAATGTAATATTGAATATTCCACGAATTATTCTGTTAGATTGTATGGTAGGTATAGGGTGTCCAAAAAACCGGTTATTTCGAAAAAACGGTTTCCGGTTTAACCGAAATATTACTTTCTTTAAAACCCGGTTTTTGGTTATTTTTTTTTCGTCGAAACCGGTTTTTAGGCCGGTTTTTAAATAATATACGAAAGTGTTTAAAATGTCATTAAATGTTTATTGTAAAACAAAAAACAACTAACAATCATTTGTAGTAAAAATTAGTAAACAAAAATAGATTATTATTTCGTTTATTACAGTTTTAATTTTTTGGTTTACTTTAAACAGAAAGTAATATATTTCTGTAAATACCTTAAAAATATAATAAATGTCTTAACATTTAGAATGTTTTTTTCTATAATAATATCCTAAAAATATAATACAATGTGATTCTAACTAGGATATTCTCCCGGCTTCAAGACCATTTTGTTTCTATATTATTATAGAAACAAGTATTTTATACAGGGCGGTGTATAAATATGTATTAAAAATTGGCAGCACACATACTGGATCATGATTTCTGAGCCGTGACACTCGTTATCAACAGTTCTGTTGCAATTGTATGGGAGATACGGAACTCTATATGTATTAACTTTGGTTAACAATTGTTTTTGGAAGATTTTGGAGAATTGTGGTTTCACAAAGATTTCTCATTCGCTTACGTGTTGAAGTCAACCATATAGTGCTCCGTATCTCCCATACAATTGCAGCAGAACTGTTGATAACGAGTATCACGGCTCAGAAATCATGATCCAGTATGTGTGATTATGTTTAAACGATTTTTGTTTTAATTTTTTATGTAACTTGACGTTGAAAAAGCTCACAAACGTTGATGTAGTCAATATTAGTCCGATAGTCATTAAAGCATTGTATAAGTAACACAGCCTCTCCGTTTTCTTCTGAAACTTTTCAAAAAAAGCAAAGTTATCATATAATGTTACTTGCCTTTCGTTTTTCGATTCGGTGTGTGACATAAATCCAAAATTAAATGATTTGACTCATCAATATAACAACTTATATATCAAACCGAATCAGAGGTATCTGACTTTTCTGTCGGGATTTAACATCGCAAAAAAGTCGAAGCTATTTGTCTTTCCGTTCTTGGACGTATGCTTGAAGTATTCTGTGCTTCATGGACGACTTATTGAATGCTTTTCTGTACTTCCTGACTTTATTTATTACATCATGGATATCAGGAATAAAGCCAAAATCATTTTCAAGATCAGTGAATTCATATTCACTTTCAGAATATTCAGAACAACTGTCAGAATTATCCACCTCATCGTTTTTATTTGTTACATCTTGTATAAATGGTATCCACAACACGTAGAAAAAAATCAATACTTTAATTTTTTAAACAATAAATAAAAAAACCGGTTAACCGACATGAAAAAACCGGCTTTCTCGGTTAACCGAAAATTACATTTTTTAAGAAACCGGTTACGACTTTGGGTTGCAAAACCGGTTAACCGGATAACCGGATAACCGGATAACCGGTCCCGGTTTTGGACACCCTAGGTAGGTACCAGAGCGGGTTGAACAAATACACCTATTTTTCACTGAATAGTAGATACTTTAAATACATTGCACTGCGACAATTATAAGCGTTTATTTGCACTGGTTTATACGTTTTGAGATATTAAAATTTGGTATGATTTAGACATTTTGTGTGGGAGGTACAAAAAGGGGCGTGGTGATAACGGCCATTTTTTACAGGGCTATAGACACTCCAAAAGCGTTACACTATGCAAAATGTTGTGGCATTTTCGTGCATTGGTACTTATGTTGTGAGCTCTTAACTTTTTGTGCAAAATTGTACCTTTGTGTGGGAGGTACAAAAAGGGGCGTGGCAATAGCGTCCATTTTTCACAGGGCTATAGACACTATAAAAGCATTACACTGTAGAAAATTTCAAGTATTTTTATACACTGGTATTAATGTTATAAGCTGTTAACTTTTGGTGCAAAATGTTACCTTTGTGTGGGAGCTACCAAAAGGGGCGTGAATATAACACCCATTTTTCACTGGACTGTAGGCACTATAAAAGCATTACACTGTACAAAATTTCAAGTATTTTTATACACTGGTATTAATGTTATAAGCTGTAAACTTTTGCTGCGAAATGGTGCATTTGTGTGGGAGGTACCAAAAGGGGCGTAGCAACTTGGCCCATTTTTCTCGAGTTGATAGCGACTAATAAACTAATGCTATGTGTGGAATTTCAGAAGATTCGAATAAGTAGTATAGCAGTTATTAAATATTCAATATTTTACAACATTTTAACACTTTGTGGGGGAGGTACTAGAAGGAGTGGACCAATATGGCCCATCTTCGAACTTAGCCGGAGATAGAAAAAATATTACCACGTACCAAATTTGAAGTCAATCGGTTACTCCTTTCGAGAGTTATCGTGCGCACCAGCCAGCAGACAGACAGATAGACAGACGGACATTGCTCATTCATCTTAAAATGACCCAAAACGAATATCCGCCTAACATACTTATGGTCTTAGATCACTCCTTCGATGTGTTACACTTTTTTTCGTATCAAATGATATATACCCTCGTCAAGTGAGGGTATAAAAATGTGTAACACGTTTTGGATCTAAAAAATATGACTTACGTATAAACATGTTAAAATTGTAAAAAAAAAATATAAATTTTACTTTTCGTTTAAATCCAAAAATAAGAAAAGTAGTCAACTTTGACCCAACATCTAAAATATCCTTTTCTAATTTTGGTTTTTTACAGAACTAAAATTTTTTTTTTTTCTTTTTCCTTCTAGTACCTCCCCCACAAAGTGTTAAAATGTTGTGAAATATTGAATCTTTAATAACTGCTATACTACTTATTCGAATCTTCTGAAATTCCACACATAGCATTAGTTTATTAGTCGCTATCAACTCGAGAAAAATGGGCCATGTTGCTACGCCCCTTTTGGTACCTCCCACACAAATGCACCATTTTGCACCAAAAGTTAACAGCTTATAACATTAATACCAGTGCATAAAAATAATTGAAATTTTGTACAGTGTAATGCTTTCATAGTGCCTACAGTCCAGTGAAAAATGGGTGTCATATTCACGCCCCTTTTGGTACCTCTTACACAAAGGTACCATTTTGCACCAAAAGTTAACAGCTTATAACATTAATACCAGTGTATAAAAATACTTGAAATTTTTTTTTGCACTGTGAAAAATGGACGCTATTTCCACGCCTCTTTTTGTACCTCCCACACAAAGGTACAATTTTGCACAAAAAGTTAAGAGCTCACAGCATGAGTACCAATGCACGAAAATGCAACAACATTTTGCACAGTGTAACGCTTTTGAAGTCCCTATAGCCCTGTAAAAAATGGCCGTTATCACCACGCCCCTTTTTGTACCTCCCACACAAAATGGCCAAATCATACCAAAATTTAATATTTCATAACGTTAATATACCAGTGCAAAAAACGTTATAATTCGGCGCAGTGTAATGTATTTAAAGAATCTACTATTCAGCGAAAAATAGGTGTATTTGTTAAAAACATTCTGGTACCTCCCATACAAATTGACAGAATAATTCGTTTAATATTCCATATTACATTACTCACAAAGTGAGGGTATACCTTAGTCGGTTTACCCGACTGAAACTTTCTTACTTGTTTTTTAGAAATTTTACACGTCGTATAATATAATAAATAACAATAATTGAAATCATATAATCTTGGATCGAAATATATACTTGGAGGATTGACAACTAATGATGGCTCAGAAATGGAATACTCAGAAATTTTAAATGATTGATTTAAAACATAAGTTAATGCTTCATTTGGTATCATAACTGGGAGGTCCAAACCAAAGAAACCAAAACAAGTAAGAAAGTTTCAGTCGGGTAAACCGACTAAGGTATACCCTCACTTTGTGAGTAATGTAATATTGAATATTACACAAATTATTGTGTCAATTTTTGTGGGAGGTACCAGAAGGGGTTTAAGAAATACACCTATATTTCGCTGAACAGTAGATACTTTAAATACATTGCACTGTGCCGAATTGTAACCGTTTATATGGACTGGTATATTAACGTTGAGATATTTAATTGTGGTATAATTTGGCCATTTTGTGTGGGAGGTACAAAAAGAGGCGTGGTGATAACGCTCATTTTTCACTGGACTATAGGCATCATAAAAGCATTACACTGTACAAAATTTCAAGTAATTGTATACACTGATATTAATGTTATAAACTGTTAACTTTTGGTGCAAAATGGTGCCTTTGTGGGAGAGGTAACAAAAGGGGCGGGACAATAACGCCCATTTTTTAATGGACTGTAGGCACTATAAAAACATTACGCTGTACAAAATTTCAAGTATTTTTATACACTGGTATTAATGTTATAAGCTGTTAACTTTTGGTGCAAAATGGTGCATTTGTGTGGGACGTACCAAAAGGGGAGCGGCAATAACGTCCATTTTTCACTGGACTGTAGGAACTATAAAAGCATTACACTGTACAAAATTTCAAGTATTTCTAAACACTGGTATTAATGTTATATAGTTAATATATAGTAATGTTATATATAGTGCAAAATGGTGCATTAGTGTGGGAGATACCAAAACGGGCGTGGCAATTTCGCCCATTTTCCTCGAGTTGATAGCGACTAACAAACTAATACAATGTGTGGAATATCAGAAGATTCGAATACGTATAATAGCAGTTATTAAAGAATCAATATTTCACAACATGTTAACCCTTTGTGGGGGAGGTACCAGAAGGAGTGGACCAATATGGCCCATCTTCGAACTTAGCCGGAGATAGAAAAAATATTACTACATACGAAATTTGAAGTCAATCGGTTACTCGTTTCGGGAGTTATCGTGCGCACCAGCCAGCAGACACACAGACAGACAGACGGACGGACATTGCTCATTCGACTTAAAATGACCCAAAACGGATTTCCGCCGAACATACTTGGGGTCTTAGGTCAGTCCTTCGATGTGTTACACTTTTTTCCGTAGCAAATGATATATACCCTCGTCACACTAAAGTGAGGGTATAAAAAAATAAAACTGAAATTCGAAAAATTTAACAAAAGTTTCGAAAATCTTTTTTAAATAAAATATATTAGGAGAAATTCTTAAACAACAATTTTATTTGTATTCAAATACATATTTTATTTGAATTTTTAGAAATTTTCATATATGAGTTCCAAATATATTTTATTGATTTTCAAATAAAATTTATTTGCTCAGAAATATATAATATTTAAAAATTTGTGTTTCAAATATATTTTCTTTCGATTCAAACATATCAAACAAGGCGATTTTGCCCCGTGTGTACGTCGGTTAAAGGAAGATTCGTGAGATAGCTGAAGTCCTAGGCATTTCAACGAGTGCTACACCACATCGCATACTGATGGAAAATTTTATGATAAGAAAGCTGTGCGCAAGATGGGTGCCGCGTTTGCTCACACACGCTGAAAAAAATCGCTTCTGTAGTATATTCTCCCAAACATATTCGGCTTGAAACATATATATGTTTAGCGTACCCTCTAAACATATAATCGTTGGTAAACACAAATATTATATATTTGGAAATATGTTGTTGTTTTAAATAAATCTTTGTTTCTATCCTAATATTTTGTTGTTTGAGACTATTATTTCCGAAACAAAGATTTATTTGCATTAAGTGTTACTTTTTTTAGCAAGTTTTTTGTTTGTTTTTATAAATAATAAATATTAATAAAATAATTTAAATCGTATAATGTTGGATATACATAAATTACTTGGAGGATTGACAACAAATTATGACTTGGAATACTCTTAAATTTAAAATGATCGATAAGTTAATGCTACATATGGTGTTATGACTGGCAGGTAGAATTCGAATTAAAGAAAAAAATTAAAACTGAAATTTGCAAAATCAGCAAAGTTTTGAAAATCTTTTTAAATAAAATATATTTAGAGAAATTTCTAAACAATATGTTGTTGTTATTTATTTTTGGTCTGTTTTTATACCCTACACCACTCTGTGGTACAGGGTATTATAAGTTTGTTCCACGGCAGATGTTTGTAACACCTGAAAATAACACAGCTAGACCCACCTTAAAGTATACCGATCGACTCAGAATCACTAGCTGAGTCGATTTAACGATGTCTGTCCGTCCGTCTGTCCATGTAAAGTTGTTCGTCGACTACAGGTCGCAATTTCACTCCGATCGTTCTGAAATTTTGCAGTTTAGAGTATTTCGCTGCTGTTAAGATCGCTATTGAATTTGGTTGAAATCGGTTCAGATTTAGATATAGCTCCCATATATATCTTTCGTCCGATTTGGCCCTTTAGTCCTATAGAAGCTGTATTTTACATCCGATCGTTTTGAAATTTGGAATGGTAGAGTTTCTTGATCCATGAACCAACATTGCCGAATTTGAAGAAAATCGGTTAAGATTTAGCTATAGCTCCCATATATATGTTTCGTCCGATTTGGCCCTTTAGTCCTATAGAAGCCGTATTTTACATCCGATCGTTTTGAAATTTAGAATGGTAGAGTTTCTTGATCCATGAACCAACATTGCCGAATTTGAAGAAAATCGGTTCAGATTTAGATATAGCTCCCATATATATCTTTCGTCCGATTTGGTCCTTTAGTCCTATAGAAGCTGTATTTTACATCCGATCGTTTTGAAATTTAGAATGGAAGAGTTTCTTGATCCATGAACCAACATTACCGAATTTGAAGAAAATCGGTTAAGATTTAACTATAGCTCCCATATATATGTTTCGTCCGATTTTGCCCTTAAGTCATATAGAAGCTGTATTTTACATCCGATCGTTTTGAAATTAGAATGGTAGAGTTTCTTGATCCATGAACCAACATTGCCGAGTTTGAAGAAAATCGGTTCAGATTTAGATATAGCTCCCATATATATCTTTCGTCCGATTTGGTCCTTTAGTCCTATAGAAGCTGTATTTTACATCCGATCGTTTTGAAATTTAGAATGGTAGAGTTTCTTGATCCATGAACCAACATTGCCGAATTTGAAGAAAATCGGTTAAGATTTAGCTATAGCTCCCATATATATGTTTCGTCCGATTTTGCTCTTTAGTCCTGAAGAAGCTGTATTTTACATCCAATCATTTTGAAATTTAGAATGGTAAAGTTTCTTGATCCATGAATCAACACTACCGAATTTGAAAAAAATCGGTTAAGATTTAGCTATAGCTCCCATATATATGATTCATCCGATTTGGCCCTTTAGTCCTGTAGAAGCTGTATTTTACATCCAACCGTTTTGAAATTTAGAATGGTAGAGTTTCTTGATCCACGATTTGGCTCTTTAGATCCAATCGTTTTTATACCCTACACCACACTGTGGTACAGGGTATTATTTAAGTATAAAATGTACCAAAAGTAAATTTATGTAAACAATTTATACATGAATTACAAAATTTATATATCAGAGTTATTCAATATTACGAGAGTGGTGTAGGGTATTATATAGTCGGCACTTCCCGACTTTAGCCTTTCCTTACTGGTTTTGTTATTCAGTCAGAATTTATTTTGGTTTAAGACCATATGTTTCAGTTACTTTCTGTCTATTGCAAAAAAGTAATAGAAACAAATACAAAAATTGGTAGAGAGTTTTAATTGCTTGGTAGAATTGACTGCAGTTTCGATAGACACCACTCCATCATCTTCAGAATTCCGTAGCAATAGTGTATGTCTTTAACTTAAATCAGCTGAAATACTTATGGAAGCAGTAAATTGAATTTAACAAGAACTACTAACCAAACCCGTATTTTGCCGAACTAAGTCAACATACTAAAACTCTCATTTCCGTGCAATCAAGACAATGCACCAGTTCACACATCTACTATTGCGATGGTCAAAATCAATGAATTAAAGTTCGAATTGTTTCAGCACGCATCTTATTCGCCAGATTTAGTTCCCTAGGATTATTTTTTGTTTCCGAACTTGAAAAAATCTCGGCTCTGCGGAAAAATAATTGCCAGCAATGAATAGGTGGAGGTTGCGATTGATGGCTATTTTCAGGTGCTGGACAGTTCTTACTATAAACAGGGTATCGAAGCTTTTGAAACTCGCTGGAAAAAGTGTATCGATCTAAAAGGAGATTATGTTGAGAAATAAAGACACATTTCCCTAAATTTGTTGTTTTCTTTGATAGATGGATTATTTTTGCAACAGACCTCGTAACTATCAAGTGAGGGTATAACTTATAGCGATTTCGTGTCTGCAAAAATGTGCAACATTTTGCTTGCCCTTTTCCTGCAAACTGGACCTTTAAACCACATTTTGAAATTTTAGAAATGAGCAATATTTAATTAAAGGGACTACATCATTTCGACCAAAAATTTTTTTAATATTTCATGTCGACGGGGAACCTTTTTTTCCTTATATTTCAAATTTCCTTACTTGTTTTGAATTCTTTTGCAATAGACAGTATCTGTCAAAGAATATTTTTAAATTTTTCGGCTATCCGTTTTATTGATTAAATGTTGTCGGTCAGGTCAATTCGGTTGAAAATTTTGTAATTTTGTAAGAAGATGCTTCATATTCAGCTTACCGCGTGTACTTATACCACGAAAAACCTTGGGTAAGGTTCGTCCCCCCTATGGGTTCGGTAGTTGATGGTCATAAAACAAGTTTGTGTAAGGAAGAAAATAAGATAAATTGAAGCCTATGGGTACCGCTGCAGTGGGTTTCGAAATATTTACATATAAAAATTAACAAATAATCCTCATTTGTTCTAACGCCAGAACGACATCTAAAGGTTCAGCTAGTTTTGATATATATTCTGTGATTTTAGAATTGCAATTATTGTCCCTGCAAAAAATATTATTGTTATTGTTTATAGAAATCTTCTTTACGAATTGTTTTCCCACATTTGAAAAAAATATTTCTAATATAAGTATAAACAGGACGTTTTTTTCCTGTAAAAACTTGGATAAGCTGAGATGACAATCATTAAGTCTATTTCTCTTATAGACTTTGTTTGTCAAGATATTTTGACTAGAAATGTGCACTTTTATCATAATTCCTCCTCTACCTTTGTTGTTTTTATCAATTGGTTAACATTCATCGGCTTGTATAATATAATTCAGCTTTCTGCAGTCTTTATTGAGTTGATATTGCTTTCATTTTCTGACAGTGTGGTTTTATATTTAACTAGCTGACCCTAGCAGACGTTGTCCTGCACGTTCTGTTTTGGATGCATTGGTTTGTTATTCATTGATATTTCATTAAAAATGCATACATCCCGAGTTTCAGGAAAAATTCATCAAACAAATTTATATTGACCATATATCCACTACAGCGCCATCTTCCGGTTAGAATCATACATACAAACTATTATCAAGACAAACCACACGTACGTTTTAAATTTCAGCCAAATCGCTCTGGAAATGCGAATTTTGCAAATAACTTGACCACTCCGCAATTTATCGCGGTGAAAATAATTCTAAAACACAAATGACCCCAAACTGAATATATTGTTAAAATTTCAGCCCATGGTCTTTAATGGTTTAGGAGATCATGCGTTACTAACAAACGTACAAAGGATTTTATATATAAAGAAGATTAATCTGTATTTTGATTAGTTATATTTTATGACTCGAATCTATCATCGGTAATCTTTATAGACTTTCTATGATTTGCATTGCCTTATTTTTGATATTTGGAAGATGTTTTATGATTGCAAAAATGCTCGTAGCATTGGGGGGGAAAACAAAAGTCAAATCCAGAAATAAAAACCTATATCTGCTAAAGTATAAATTGTTCAAATCAATGACTGTATCTTCATCAGGAACTTTAAGGATATAATTGCACATTGTAGATCTCACATTTTACTTCTATATTATGTAATTTGTTAAAAAAATGTTTCTTTGGAATTCAAATCAATCAAAAAGTTCAAAGATATTCAAACGAAAACTAAAGTCGTATCAATTATTTTGGTCCTTCGATCTGTGTAAACTCAAAGCCCAAGCAGTCCCAAACCCATTATCCATTCAAATGCATAAGCACCTGAAGACACACGCAGCTATTTTCACGGTATTCATACGTTCAAAGCGATTATACGAAGGAATCCTAACAAATTACATCACAGAGACATGAATAGAAGGAGGGAGGCAGTGACTTGGAACCCCTCGGGATAAATTCACACCCTTTGCAGACAGCTGAAGATTTTACGATCGAATAAAAAATACACACAAACGAACATGCATACATATGTGCTTCTATGTATAGGGAGTGAAAAAGAAGCGCAATATATTGTATTACCAATAATCATCATTTCGCTAGCCATCACCGTCAGCTCCACCGCCGCGGCCGAAACTTATGAAGTAATGAGGAAATACACAATAAGAATACGCATTGCTTACGCACACAAATACACGAAGTACGAGTATCTCCAAACATATCATACGTAGCTTACGCATGCGTCACTGTCTGTTGGTTTGTCTTTCGGTCTGGCGGACTTTCGGCTGTATGGCTGAAAGCTAATCTTATGGGAAAGAAAATCTAAAAAATATGTAAATGGAAATATTATTAGCCCGCTCGGGGATTATATTCATCGGCTGCTGCCAGCCGCCAACCTACCTATCGACCAACCGACGAACAAACTATTCAACGGAGGAGAAATGTAATATTCAATGAATTTACATGCATTACAAACGGGATAAGTAATTGACAGACGAGACGCACAATTCCAAGTGAAAATTGACAATGGGATGCCGGAGGAACTTGCTGAGGTGCTGAGGTAGTAGAGGCGGTTGATCTTATGGGCACTAAACGTAAATAACACCATAACCCAAATGATGCCGAAAGCCTCTGCTGTGTATGGGAACCACAAGTAAGTTTGTGTGATGGTAATGGCTATGATGATGCTCAGGGTGACGGCGGTGGTGCTGGTGGTGGTGATGGCGTTGTATCCATTTGCAACTTAATAAAATGCCAATTTTGAATGTGAGCATTATGTTCCGGGTACAGTGAATGAATCGGACAATGTTCAGGGATCGGTTTTTTGACATTTTAAACCGGTTCCATAGTGTATATATACTATGAACTAGGTCCTACAAAACCACACCAACCATTGAAGCTTTCCTCTACACTAGAGCCGAGCCCTGAGTCTTCATGTATATTAGAGCCAATCGTAGAGGACTTCTTCTATATTACTCGTATAGCCGAACACAGGGGTCTTGCTCTCTACTGGAGTCGACCACGGAAGTACTCTTCTATGTTGCAGGTGACCACTGAAGTATTTCTTGAGGTGATCACTCCGGTACTTCTCTGTACTGGAGTCGACCACTAAGTGTAGAGGAATATACTATAATCGACCAATGGTAGTGGTATAGCTAACCTCAGTGGGTTTCCTCTATACTAGAGACTTTGACGGAATTCAATTCTCATTCTTAAGTGGTCCTCTGAATTCAACTGCTACACTCAGGGAAAAGCGGCAACTTAAAAATAAGAACGCGTCATATTAATTCAGTAATTTTCAACATTGAATTAATATAGTTTCTATTAATTCCGTAGAATATATTGAATCAAAATTTTTTAGTGTTGAAACGTATTATTTTAAGATTTTTATTTCATTAATTTCTTAGTTAAGTTGAAATTTACATTGGAATATATTGAATTAATAAGAAACATTTTAAAATCTATATGGCAACACTGTAAATCAATATGTAAACCAATTCAGCTGATTCCCTCTTTATTAGGTTATAAAATTGTGTGTGTCGTGGACGTTTTTAAAAGAATTGCTGAGAAATTTAATTTAGTGGATTAAACAGAACAAACTGGAGATAGAAAAAGGTGGGTGTTGTCCTTTAATCTAAACGAAACTATAGTCGTATCAGTAAAACAATTTTTTTGTTTTTTATTTATTTTTAGTTTAGAATTGAAGATGACGCAGACTCGCTCAAGTATGAGCGACATCTTCAGCGACATCCTTCGCAGTTGAAATATCATATTCGAATGGCAGTCTCAAAAAGGTAGTTACAACCATATTTAATTTAATCTATTTCCTATGTTATTTAAGATTTTCCAACTCTGTTGGCAGAAACTTTTAAGAGAAGAGCGCTATTAGACGTTTATGCTACTAGCAGCTATGCTACTTCCAGAACTGTGATCGGGATGAACTCATCTACATAACTGTTGAAGAAACCAACTATCAGAACATCCACCTGCGTCCTCATAGCTGCACAGCTCTTGTCACGGAGATTTGTAAATTATTTATATTAAATTATATTTTTAAATTATATCAATAACCTGGTATCAATAGTGTGCATTTTAAATTACATAATGCTTCAATATTTAATCAAAGCTGAATAACCGTATTTTTATATTGTTTCGTTCTTAATTCAATATTGTTTCAATTTTATTTCTAAAATAAAGAATATAATTTCAATAACATTTCCACATTGTTTCAATAATATCAATATTGATCTATAAGAATTCAATATTAATTCAATACCAAAAATTGTTAATTTCTATATTGTTTCCAGATTAAAATTATCAAGACAGAGCAACTTTAAATTAATATTGTTCCATATTGAATTACAAATTTTCAACATTACTAGACTTTCGTTAATGTTTCTTATTGATTCTATATGGTTTTTATTGATTTTAAGTTGTTTCTTCTCTGGGTGTATTCTAAAGTCGACTCATGAGGTCTTCATCTATTATAAACCGACAATTGAGCTCATTCTCTATACTAGAACCGACCACAGAGTCCTATCTCTCTATACTAAACTAGACCACAGCATATCTGCTAGAGTCAACCACAGATTTCTTCATCCGTATAAGATTATAACACAGAGATGTTCCTCTATATTAGAGTAGATGCTAGACGTCTCCCTAACACTTAACCAAAGTACCATAGCAACTTTTTGATTCGATTTGTGTATAACCAACCTTACCAAAACACCGAACCGACTTATGTAGAAAAGATTATATCGAATTAAAATCCGCTATAAAGATCCTGGTAGGTCCTTGAATCTGTAAAAAATCTGTGTAAAACTTATAGCTCCTGAAAATGGCTATAAACCGCAACCTCCACCTCTTCATTGCTATCAAATATTTTTCCACCGAGACATTTTTTCAAGTTTGGAGACAAAAAATTCTGAGGATCTAAATCCGGCTAATAAGGTTCGTGCTGAAGCATTCGGACAAACTCATCGGCGACCAATTTTTTCCGTGTTTATTTTTTAAGTGCTCAAAAAATAGCTAAACAACGTGGCATAAAACATATCTTTTAGAAAGTTGACACTTTTCACGAAAGTCAGATCGGTTAATTTTGGGACCGCCCTCGTATCTCTCTAAAAGAACCTAACCTCTATAGTACAATCAACCAAAGTCAATCAAAGTGATATTGCTCTATATTGGTATATACTACTGAGATCTTTATAATTTGCTATACTCGTATCACGGAAAAGTAATGAGGATAAAAACCTAAAGTCTACAAATCCTATTTATTAATATTAAATGTAATGAGCGGAGAAATAGTACGTGATGTTGATTCTTCGCCCATAGCAGATGTTTGGCAATGGGTCTCAGCACCTGTTTCTGTATAAACGTCCTTTCCAGAGCACTAAACAGTACTGACATGCCTATAACTAGAATTAAATTACGAATGAAGGTTCCGGAAGGTCCTTTACACATTACCAATGTACCATAGTAACTTTTTGATTCGATTTGTGTATACTTAACCGACCATATCTGAGCACGGAACCGAATTGATCTGTCTATACATAGAAAAGATTATATCGAATTAAATGCCTCTATTAAGATCCCCATAGGTCCTTAAAGCTAAAGCTTTTTCCGGTTTCAGTTCTTCCGAAAAGGCTAATTGATCGTATGAGAAACTCCGTTCCTTGAGTTTGTTAAGTTTTTTCTGAGACAGATGAATACAAAATCCAATACAGAACTGATTTTTCAAATATATGATCATAGCTAAAATTATCAGATGATCACTTCTTCCCAGTGAAATCGTAAAAAGAGTAAAGTAGCTATAAAGTAATAAGTTCCGGAATGTCCTTTCAAGTTTGCGTAGTGAATGCTAGGCTTCTCCTAATACCTTATCAATATACCATAGTAAGTATTTGATTTCATTTGTGTCTAGCCGATCTTTAAGTAGAAAAGATTATATTGAATTAAACACCGCTATAAAGATCCCTGCAAGTCCTTAAAGCTGAAGCTTCTTCCAGTTTGTGTTCTCTCAGAAAAAATCTTTCCCATGCGTTTGTTATGCTTTTCCGGAGACAGATGAATGCAAAAGACAATACAGAACTGATCTTTAATGTGAATTTATATATATAGGCATTTCCCAGGGCTACTCAAAAAAAATGCCTTAAAATTTTGTAACACTTTCTTGAGTATTATTTTGAGCAATGTACTCAAAGCACTATGTAAATAAAAAATTTAACAATCTTGGCATGAAATTAATGCTTTAGACCTTGTCGATCTTTCTACGTAAAAAAATTTGATTAATCTATTTATATAAAATTGTTGCGTGACTGGCTGACTGATCATCGCCCAGGCCAAACGGCTGAAGCTAGAATCATGAAATTTGGTGGGAGGGTAGTCCTTGGGACGTAAACGAGCAATATGGCGGGATTTTTCGAAATTCGTACTATTAGCCGCACAGTGGGGCAAAAGGGATAATTATGGTACCACCGCCAAATCTAAACGAAATGAGCTAGAATCTTGAAATTTGGTATGAGGGTAGCCCTTAGGACGTAGACTCGGAAATTGGCAGGATTTTTCATTTACGTACACAGTGGGGTAAAAAGGGAAAAAAATGGGATAAATGTAGTACAACAGTCAAATTAAAATGGCATGAGCTAGAATCGTGAAATTTGGTGTGAGGGTAGCGCTTATGAGGTAGACTCTGAAATTGACAGGATTTTTCGAAATTCGAATATTTACGTACACAGTGGGGTAAAACGGGAAAAATGTGGTACAACAGAATGACAAGAATGGCAAGTGTTAGAGTAGCTCTTGGGACGTAAACAAGAACAAGGAGAATTTTTTTTAATCTAGGGGCACAGTGGGACAGAATGGTATAAATATGGTACCACCGCCAAATTTAAAGCCTAAAATTAGAATGGTGAAAATTGAAGCGAGGGATGTCTTTATGTTTTTTTTTTTGTATTCGCAGTTTTCTGGGCACAGTGGGGCAAAAAGTGTAAAATATAGTACAGTGGCTTAAAAATGTCAAACATGGAGCAATGATTCCAGGGTAACTTTTGGAACATAAACTAGAGATTGGAAGTGATTTTTAGTAATTCTAACTTAAAGAGGCACAGTGCGACAAGACGGGTTAATTATGGAGCATGTGGAAAAAAGGGACAAAGGACAAACAAAAATAGTTATATGTATATGGTAAAGTGGGACAAAATGGGTTAAAAATGGTACAAAGGGTTAAATGGTAAAAAGGGTTAAATATGATTAAATATGGTACAGTGTGACAAAAATGGTTAACTAAACAGTACAGTGGGGCATAACTGTGTTAAATATTGTACAGTGGAGCAAATAAGGTACAGTGGGGCCAAAACTGTTAAATATGGTACAATGAGACAAAGGGTTTAATATGGCACAGTGGGGCAAAAAGGGTTAACTATGGTACAGTGGGGCAAAAAGCGTTAACTATGGAACAGTGGGGCAAAAAATGTGTTAACTATGGTACAGTGGGACACAAATTGTTAAATATGGTACAGTATGACAAAAATGGTTACAGTGGTCACAAATAGTAAAATATTGTAACGTGGAACAAAATGGGTTAAGTACGGTACAGTGGGGCAAAAAGCGTTAACTATGGAACAGTGGGGCAAAAATGGTTAAGTATAGTGGACAAAATATAGTAGAACAAAAAGGTGTTCAATTTGTTTCAGTGGACCCAAAACGGTTAAATATGGTACAGTAGGTCAAGAAGCGTACATATAGTACAATGGGTAAAAATATGGATGCAGGGAGAGAGGGTAAGATAAATATGAAATAAGAATGTTTTTTTTTTTCATAATTTATGCTTTTAGTAGGACTGTGGTGCAAAAAGGTTAAAATTATGATGCAGTTGGGGCAAGCAAAAATTGTTCAATATGTTACAGAGGGGAGAAAATGTGGTAAATATGGTTTAGTGGAGCAAAAAGGATTAAATATGGTACGGTAAAGTAAAAAAAGTTAAATACCCTAAAATGGTTAAATGTGGTAAGTGGGGAAAAAAGGGAACAAAATAGTCCCAAATATGTATAAAAATTTGTACTTTAGAAGCACAGTGTAATAAAAAGTGTTTAATATGGAACAGTGGTGCAAAAGGTGTTAGTGTGGTCCCTGAGCGCAAAGGTAGCTCTTACAGCATAAACCTAAGCTAAGAAATTGTTATTTCCAAATAGGTTCTTCTACTTAAACCGTGGGGAAAAACAAGGTAAATAAATGGCACAGATAGGGGACAATAATGCTATTGGAACATAAACTAGGGGAAAGTTGCTAACGTATGAACCAAAAAAATAGTTTTTCAACGTTCAGAGGTACAGTGGGAAAAGGGAAAAATATTGTACCATGATGTCAGGGTAACTCTTGGGACACAAACTAGAAATAAAACGAGGGTTCGTATTTATATATATAATAATCATGTAATTTTGTATGAAAGAGGTATAACTATTTTACGGTACCCTAAACAGAAAATAAATAATAAATAATAAAGATAGTATTGTATAATATTGACATTAAAAGACTTATTTTAATAACCCCTTTTCTATATAAATTTTGTGCTGTCCGGAAAATGCCGAGCGGAATTCAACAAATATCTAACAAGTAAGAAAGTTTCAGTCGGGTAAACCGACTAAGGTATACCCTCACTTTGTGAGTAATGTAATATTTAATATTACACAAATTATTCTGTCAATTTTTTGGGTTTAAGAAATACACCTATATTTCGCTGAACAGTAGATACTTTAAATATATTGCACTGTGCCGAATTGTAACCGTTTATATGGACTGGTATATTAACGTTGAGATATTAAATTGTGTATAATTTGGCCATAACGCTCATTTTTCACTGGACTGTAGGCACTATAAAAACATTACGCTGTACAAAATTTCAAGTATTTCTAAACACTGGTATTAATGTTATAAGCTTTTAACTTTTAGTGCAAAATGGTGCATTTGTGTGGGAGGTACAAAAAGGGGAGTGGCAATTTCGCTCATTTTCCTCGAGTTGATAGCGACTAACAAACTAATAATATGTGTGGAATTTCAGAAGATTCGAATACGTATAATAGTAGTTATTAAAGAATCAATATTTCACAAAATTTTAACCCTTTGTGGGGGAGGTACCAGAGGAGGTACCCATCTTCGAACTTAGCCGGAGATAGAAAAAAATATTACCACATACGAAATTTGAAGTCAATCGGTTACTCCTTTCGAGAGTTATCGTGCGCACCAGCCAGCAGACAGACAGACACACAGACAGACAGACAGACGGACGGACATTGCTCATTCGACTTAAAATGACCCAAAACGGATTTCCGCCGAACATACATACTTGGGGTCTTAGGTCACTCCTTCGATGTGTTACAAATCGGCGCCGAAATTTCAAATGCTGTTGCTTTTGCTCTACTGATCTGAGCTTCTACATCTAACTCGGTGTCACAATACTTCCAAGATAACAATCGACCATAGCATAGTTTTGGCCGCCTGCAGAGATCAGTTGTGAAATGTTGCCCTGGATAGTCAAACATTTGGTTTTAACTGCATTTATTTTTAGGCCTGTGCCATTCAGATTGCCTTGAAAGTTTGAAACAGACAGTTTTATGCCATTCACTTTGTTTGAAGTTTACAAATGTCATCCACATGGACTAGGTAGTTTAAGAATATGCTATCCATTCGCCATTGAATACCTTTACGTTGGAACGATGTTGAAAATACACGTCTTCGATGACAAGTAAGTATAGAAGAGGCGATAGTATACAGCTTTGGGGTACTCCTCTCAAAACTTGGAAAGGCTGAGATAATTTTCCTTTATGCAGCACATAACAGTTTGCGCCGTTGTAGCTCTCCTTTATAAGGGTTATTAGCTTCGTTGAAATACCTCTTCTTTTCAGTGCGTTCTAGATGCATTCGGGTTTAATGTAATTAATTAATGCATTTTCAAAATCGATGCAAAGTAGATGGAGGTTTGAATTAAATTCGACACTTTGTTCGATAATCAATCGAATGGTGTTAATATGATCCGCACAGGAGAAGCCACTTCGGAAGCCGGCTTGGGCAGAGTCAATGGAATCTTTAAGATGATCTTTGATGCGGTGAAGGATAATGTATGAACAATTTCAATATTGTCGGTAGTACGTAAATATCACGCCAGTTCCCACAGTCTTTTATGCCTCCCTTCTTTGCAATTTTCACTATTATATCATCTTTCCATTCGCTCGGAAAGGCCTGTGGCTCCCACACGTCGGATATCAGAAGAAGAATTTCAGTGCTGAGGTTTATATCGGCCTTGTAAAGCGTGATCCATTTCGAGGTTCCCTACTTTTTTAAAGAAAAAAAAAACAGAAAATTCAAATTGAATGGGAAATGTTTATTATCATTTGAAAGAACATTCTTTGGCTTTTATTTTTTGAAGATTATGTCTATCAAATGTTGGCCGCGGCTACGTCTCAGATGGTCCATCCGTTGAGTCCAATTTCGATGACTCGTTCGAGCATTTCGATTGGTAACTGGCGAATGACACGCGTGATGTTTTGCTCCAAGGCCTGAATCGAAGCGGGTTGGTCCGCATAAACTTTAGACTTTACATATCTCCACAGGAAAAACGGTGTGATATCACATGATCTTGGTGGCCAAGTGACCGGCCCAAAACGTGAAATTATCTGCTCACCGAAGTGATCTCTCAATAAATCCATTGATTGATGCGATGTGTGGGAAGTGGCGTTGTCTTGTTGAAACCAAATGTCGCCGAGATCACGAGCTTCAATTTCAGGCATCAAATAGTCGGTTATCATGGCACGATAACGGTCGCCATTGACGGTTACGTTCTCACCGGCATCATTTTTGAAGAAATATGGACCGATGATTCCACCGGCCCACAAACCACACCAAACCGTTGTTTTTTCTGGATGAAGTGGCAACTCTTGAATCTCTTCATGTTGCTCTTCGTCCCAAATACTGCAAATTTGCCCATTGAGCCAGAAATGGGCCTCATCGCTGAACAAAATTTGGCTCGAAAACGTCGGATCTTCTTGGAACTTTTCAAGAGCTCATAGAGCGAAGCAATGTCGCTTGGGAAGGTCGGGCGGTTTCAGTTCTTGCACAAGCTGTATCTTGTATGCTTTCAATTTAAGATCTCGAAGTAAAATGCGCCAAGTGGTTCCATACGTCAGTCCGAGTTGCTGCGAACGGCGCCGAATCGACTCTCCACGGTCTTCGTGTACACTCTCAGCTACGGCCGCTACATTTTCTTCACTGCGTGCTGGACGTGGTCTATTCGGTCGAATATTATCCAATAATGAATGCTTGGTCTCAAGATGGATGATGGTGTTGCGAATAGTACGCTCAGTAGGCCGATTATATTGACCATAAGTTGAGCGAAGTGCACGAAACACATTCCTCACAGAATGTGAATTTTCGTAATAAAGTTGAACGATTTGTAAACGTTGTTCAGGCGTAATAGAGTCTTTCCATGATGAAATGCCAAACAATACTTAACAAAAATAACATGACAGCATGACACGACTCACACGTGATCTGTCAACAAAAGGCTATTGAAAAAATATCTCTACTTGGATCACCCGTTACATTTCGGCGGGTATGCCATCGATACCGAACGTTTTCCCATTTGGTAGTCATCTAATAGCAGTGGAGACTTCACTCAAACTTGGCGTTGTTGACCGTAAAGGTAGTTGCTGTTGTGTTCGATCGATTTCAGCTTTCAGGAGATTAAAAAACTGTTGTCTCCAACGGGAAAGTTGTTCATATGAATGATCATAGCTAAAATGATATAATTCGTCACAGTGAAATCGTAATTTTTTAACTATCTAACTATATCGTCATCAGAAACGAAAAAGGGCCTATCATCATATTTAAAAATTTTACAGGAGAAGCAAAAAACTAAATAAAATGTAAAGTGATGTCGTTAGAAAAACGGGGTTTTCAGGATAATATCTAAACATAATAGCGCATGTATAAAATCACACAAATAAGATTTAAAACTACTTTTTTGTAAAAATTGCGTGAAATAGGTTTTTTTAACTGTGAAAAAAGATATAATTTGTTGTTAGGTCCTATTTGAATTTCGTTAATAAATTCGCCATTTTCAATATCACGGCGCTAAAAATTTGTCAGGATGTGTATTTTGATGCAGTGTACCGATTTCCATCAAAAATTTAATTTCCATTTTTCTTCTTGTTACGTCCTTTTTCGTTTCTGATGACGATAAGTAGATATAAAATGGCATCGAACCAGTAAACTACTCAAGTTTAAAATTGCAGATCGCGAAGATTCTGATTATTGTCCTTAATGAAGCTTAGAGAGGTTTTGCTAATAACATGTATTGACCGGATATCAAACACCACACCGTCAGTTATTCGGTTACGGGTTTCATCTCTCCAAATACTAATAGCACAAAAGAATTTCCTTCTCGTAAGAGTGAAAGAAATCTAGTAAAGCCTCCGGGTGTCGTCCGCCTTTTGTGCGACAACAAATATTAACCGATCATTTCAACCCGTGCAAAGTGTGTAATCTCATCTCCATGACATAGAAGTAATTTTGGGTTATGGTTAAAACAGGACTGTCATTGTTATTATCCCTGCTCCCGCTGCCCAAAATGCTTGTATAACAGATACATGTGATGATATGCCATCACTGGACATCCTACCGCCAATGCGGACTGCGCAGAACCCAAGACAATGACCAGTCACTGCCAGATATACTCGAAGGTATGTATAGCTGCTCCCAGGAAAGGATATCACTGACGGAATGCTAATGATTTGGCGCAATGAGCGAATGACATGTTTGCGCGACATTAATCAACATAATTTCTGTATAAGTGGTACCAAAGTGGTCTTACGCTGCCGAACCAAATTACAATTTGATGTGAAAATAAATTGTGCAGCAGCGAAAGCACATTTATTCCCGAATAGTTTCATTTTACTGCTTCCTCTACAAAGGTGTACGTGTACTACTCGTACCGTACTACTGCTTAGCTGGGCTCTTGCATTCATGGAGCCTGCCATGCCAAGGTTGCTGGGTGAAGTCTTCTGTCTTGACTTGTATGCAGTCTTCTGATCTGGCCAAGCGATTATCACTCATAATTGTTTGATGAGCTTTAAGCGCATGCGCGCGCGCTGTTAACTGAAATGAATTGTTTGAGGGTTCCCATCCTTGGTCGGTTGGGCATTAACATGCAATGCGAGGCGATTTTCGTTTCTCGACCGGGTCTTTTTCTGAGTTTTGGTGTTGTTGGGCAATTTTCTGTGATTTGGCGACAATTATGGAACCACAACAGCATCAACAACTCCAGCAACGACAACGACAACTACAACAACAACAGCCACTAAGACGAAAACGTTATTTCAGACGTAAATTGAGCTTTAACCCAGAGCCACCAGAGAAGCCATAAAATAAAGTAAAACATTTAGTTAAGTTTTTAGGGTGTGTAGCTTTGGGCTTTCGACTGACTCTGTGGAAATCTTTTTCAACGAAAACAAATGTATGAACGTTTCTGTCTGTTGTGTGTGTTGTTTTTTTTTTGCGTCAAAGGCCAACGTAGCAATAAAATAACATTCATTTACATTTTTTAGGTTCATAGCCTGACACCCACACATGCCGGTTAAGACGGCCAAACAGCTTCAAAACAACAACAAACAAGCTACGACATGATCACAAGCAAAAGATCACCGAGAAATGAGCATTCAAAAAGCCGACTAACCAGTTTCTCTGCCCATTCCAAGCCGATGAAATGATTACTCTATACTCCTTAACTCTTATTAGGCGGTGGGGAACTCGTTCTGAGAGTTACTCAGTTACACTCAGTCGGTTACACTCACGTGTTGTTGATGAGTGTAGATCGGTGTGTGTATGTGCATTAGCGATCTCTTGCTCACCTGTTCAATATGATCACTCTCCGGAGAATGGTGTTTTGTTTCTTTTTGGAATAACCGAAATTAGCTCATTTACTGATTTCATGTGCTGTGTACTCCTCTCTGTGTCTCTCTCGCTCTATTACTTGCTTATTTTGGGGAGAGTATGGCTTCTTTGTTGTTGATTGTGACTGTCTTAGTGCTAGTAGTGGTTACTCAAATGTTGTGTGTTTTTTCTCTTGTGGTCCGCGTGAAATACTCTAAGCAATGGACATTTAGTTTGTTCGTGGACTTCTCAACACTGTGCGCGTTGATCGCTACTCGTATTCAGAAAAAGCGGTGGTCAGTTGCGGTGTGAAAAAATCCCCTAAACAAGGAAAAAATAATTAAGAAAAACAAAAACTACGGGGAAAGTACTCGCCCCGTTTGGTGTTCTTAAAATCGCTTTCTCCCCCCGAAAGATGACAAGTGTTCTTTAAGAAAAAAACATTTTGATAAAGTGATATCTATATGGAAAACCAATTCACGATCGTTTTCCTTTTAAAGTCGGTTTGTTTGACTTTTAGTCGTTGTATTTTAGTGTCGTTTACATTGTTTTAGTTCCAAACGTCAATTTCAATCTTTATGACTTTTTGAAAGCGTGACTAAGACGTGATTTATTGTGGCGTGTGGTTTGTGTTTTTTTTGTCTTCTTACTGGAACTCATACTCGTCCCGTGGCTTTAGCAAGTAAAACGCTGCAGTCTTCGACTTCGTCTCAAACTCATCGTTAACGCCGTTGTTTGAATTCGTGTCGTGGTTATCGTTGGGGTTTGAAACCATTTGACTTCGACACATTTGTTGGTACATTCTTCGAGAGATCCAGTGGATTTTGCGTAGGTGGCTTTGTTTAAAAATAACCAAGAAATCGTCAAAATTGAAAACTCCAAAGTTGGAGCCCTGCTGTGTTTGTGATTTTGGTGTGTCCAAAGAAAACAAAACGCTACGCAGTTCATCATGGATTCTTTGGAGGTGGAATTTATTGCAAATGCCAATAGTTCAGCAAATACTACAACGTCGTCACCATCAGCATCATCATCGTCCTCATCCGCCTCTTCTTCAGCGTCTAACACATCCTCCTCAAAGAAAGTAAGTCCGTGTGAATCCCATACATATTTGAATATTTCCGAGGTCAGCCATAGCCGCAGCAATCAGATGCTTTCGACTTCCTCTTCCTCCTCGTCTAACCAGACGTCCAACACATCGCAGACGCAACAAGCCATTACAGACATCATTAATAATCCAGCTTTGCTCGAAGTTTTGGTCAATGCTTCAAACATTCAGCAGCACCAGCAACAATCATCTGCTGCCGCGGCATCATCATCATCGGCCGCAGCATCTTCATCCTCCAACAAGGATGGTAGTGCCTGCAGCAAATCAAATACTCAGACGCCTAGCAAAATCGTTAATGCCAGCAACAACTCCCATGCGAATGCAAACCTGAGCAGCATTTCCCACACCACCAACAACAGCAACACCACGACCACAAACGATCTGGCAGCTGCAGCTGCTGTCTTTCTATCGTTGCAGGGAACCATGGTAACAAGTTTGCAACAGGCTGCTTTACTTCCCGTTAATTCACCAGCTGCTGCAGCTTTAAATTTGCAAGCTTTAGAATCGTATCTGACTTTGCAACGTATTACCGGCAAATCAGATGTTTTTCGTTTTAATACCGTGGGAAACGTGGACACTCCAACTGTTACAGTGGAACGCAAAAACGAAACAAAGTCCAGCCACTCGTCCTCAAACAATTCATCTGCGGCTAAAGATTCCTCAAATTCCAATGACAACGATTCTCTTTCATATCCTACGGAAAGGACTGCGAAACTACCTTCGGCCAATAGTCTGTTTCATTCCCTGCACTCCTCGAACACTTCTTCCTCAACAGATCTCGGTGATTGCGAACTACCCATACTTAATAACAGTGATGATGCACTGAACTTTGATGCCACAGATTTGGAGAATAGCTTTCTCTTTAACTCGGCTTTAATAAGCTCGATCTCGGGAGCTCACCAGCAGCAGCAACAACAACAACAGAGTTCTTGCGCCCCCGATGTGGATCAAATGTCCGCTTTGCAAGCTTCCATGTTCCAGGATAAACTGAATACTTTAGCGGTGGCAGACTGTAATTCGGTGCATGCATCGGCTAGCAATGCGGAAGCTTCTCTTTGCAGTGGAGGTGCTAGCAACAATCAAACTTCCTCGGTATTAGCTAATGCTCAAAGAGCCAAAAAGCAATTTATATGCAAATTTTGCAATCGTCAGTTCACCAAGTCCTATAACTTATTAATACACGAAAGGACACACACCGACGAGAGACCTTATTCGTGTGATATATGTGGCAAAGCTTTTCGGAGACAAGATCATCTAAGAGATCATAGGTAAGATAAAGAGAAGAAGAAGATAAAGTGAAGAAAACCCAACCAAAAAATATAAAAACTAACCCTAACATATGCATCTGCCCTTCTCCCTCATCTCCATTAGGTACATACACTCCAAGGAGAAACCATTCAAATGTGCCGAATGCGGCAAGGGTTTTTGTCAGTCACGTACATTGGCCGTTCACAAAATCCTACACATGGAGGAATCGCCACACAAATGTCCCGTCTGCAATCGTTCCTTTAACCAGAGGTCAAACTTGAAAACACATCTGTTGACTCACACCGACATCAAGCCATACAATTGTAATGCCTGCGGTAAAGTGTTCCGACGCAATTGTGATTTAAGACGTCACAGTCTGACCCACAACCTAACATCGAATGCCAGCAATGCTATGAGTGATTCCCTGATTTCTCTCACCTCAACAGTAAATGAGCTATTGTCGACAAGCAGCAAGGATCTATTAGGTTCTACCAACTCCGCCAGTTCCCCCTCAACAGCAACTGTGATGCTCACCAGCGCGTGTACAAGTTCGTCGAGGAAGTCCTCAACCATGGATTTGATAGCTGTAAATGATTAAATCTTTAGAAACTAATTAAAATCTCACAACATATTAAAGTATTCCGCTCGTAAACATCCTCAAAGCTCTCTCAAACATCGACACTTTGTATAACGCGCTCCCTCTCTATTGTTTTCTCCTACAACGTTCTCTCTCTCCGTCTCATTAGTTTTTAGTACAACAAACGTTAATCTCAAATCACACTATGCGATTATAATCATCATCATCACCATCGGCGACGGCGTTGTCTGTTTCGTCTTTTTTGAACGCCGCCGCCGCAGCCGCTATTGTGATTCGCATTCTCACGTTCTGTCCATTTGGCTTCCATTAAAAACCTATTCAGTGTTTTTATTTCTAAAAAAAATTAGTTGTTAATTTTAGTCTTAGTAGATATGATAATGAATGTTTAGTTTTTTTTTACATTTATATTTTATTATTATTTTTTTTTTTAAATTTCTTTATGCTACTTTCGTGTCTAATGTACGCGGTTCCCTATGTTTTAGAAGATATTTTTTTTATTATATTTGCTCGAAGCATTTTTAAGTGAAAAAAAAAACAAAGTCGTTGAAAGACTTGAAAATATATTTTATGTACTTACTTTACTGTAGATAAGTTTTAAGAGAAAAAACAACAACAAAACAAAAGTGAAATATTTCAAATAAATTTTAAATCTTTTTAAATATAAATTTCATTGCTTTTTTATTTCTTTTCACACTTTTACTTCCTACTTGTGAAGATGGGGAGAAAAGTTTCATTGATCATAAATGAGATGATTTAATCTTGACGTCAAATAATGGTAGAATGAAATATGAACACATTGGATGAAAGAATAGTATCAAATCAGCTCAATACAGGTCGTCATGGTTCATCATTTCACGATCAATGTTGGTTGTAAGCGAATTGCCATGTGAGGCGTCTCTCCCTATACCACCTAACATCTGTACGATCTCAAAATACAGGTAGATTTTGGTACATTGTATTCGACGAAAACCTCAAAAAACTCATATATTAATAGAGTACCTGTTAAAGACGAGTGATCTGGTAGAATATTTGCATGTTTACCCGGCCGTCTCAAAGCTCGTTGGAACAGTTGGCTTTGGCCTTCATTTCTAAGGACACAATGCCGTTTCATACACAGAAGTAATAATTTACTGAGATAGTTAAATTTCCACAAACATACGACCTCCCTGAACATAAAAATAGTGCGAAGCTGCCGCGCTTCTCTTATGGAAATGGCCAGCCAAGTAGTATGAGTGTCAGTGTACATGAAGATCTTGGATAATTGAACTAACGAAAATGGATTGTCAACATAGGTGCGTCACTATCTGCAACAGCCGAACAACGGATGGTCACACAGGGACTCACATAGAGCTTCGATACTATTCCTACTGGGATATGATTGAACAAAATAAAAATTCTGCTACCATTTGATAGTATGTGGAATAGAATGAAAACTGTATACCTGTGATTAAAGAACGTCTGGGAATTGTGGGTTCTGCAATCATTGAGTTCTGCAATCGGTGTGTTTTGCAATATTTACCCTCGATATTAGGATAAAACATTTCACAAGTCATACAAATAGGCTCCGGTAAGGGGCATCCGGTCTCATGACATCATAAGGGATCAGGTATGGTTCAAGTGAGCCCAACTCCGGTAGCCACCCTAACTTATAAACCCTACAAATCAAGATCTCGACCATAAATATGGTTATTAATGTATAGCGGGTCATCCCACATTCCATGCAACAATAGGATGGTACAAGTTTGTATGGAAATGTAAAAGTACACAAGCTTGATTTTGTTCCTTTTGTCAACTTATACGTGTATGCCAAGCATTAGTTCAATCGGACGATATTTAGAGGTCGCGATGTTTGGCAACATGTAGAGGGCTGTCCAAAAATTAGCCGACTTGACATACAGATGGCGGTAGTAGTTTGAGGAAACTTACTTTCGTGAAAAGTTGCAACCTTCTAAAACATATGTTTTAAGCTTCAATGCGCCACGTTGTTTAGTATTATTTTGAGCACCGAAAGTAAAGGTTCTCAGTGTAAAATTGGTCACCGGTATGTAATACAATACTTTAATTTGAAAGGTATCAGTCCAACCAATATTAAAACCGAGCTAGATTCTACTTTGGGGTTGCCTGCTCCTTCGTTTACAACTATAAAATATTGGGTGGCTGCCAAGACGAACTCCATAGTGGTCGATCAATTGAGGTTTCCACGCCAGAAATGGTTGAAAAATCCACAAAATGGAATTGGATGGCCGTCGGTTGTAGGTTTGTGAGCTAGCTGAAGCCATAGGCATTTCAAAAAGTATACATCGCATATTGGCGGAAAATTGTATGATGAGAAAGCTGTGCGCAAGATGAGTGCCGCGTTTGCTCATAATCAAGACAACGCAAAAAAAATCTGCGATGGCAAAAATCTATGAACTAAAGTTCAAATTGCTTCAGCACGCACCTTATTCGCCAGATTTAGCTCCCTCCGATTATTTTTTGCTTCCAAACTTCAAAAAATGGCTCAGGGGAAAAAGAATTACCAGCATTGAAGATGTGGAGGTTGAGGTTAATGGATATTTTCAGGAGCTTGAAAGTTCTTACTATAAACAGGGTAACGAAGCTATTGAAAATCATTGGAAAAAGTGTATCGAGCAAAACGAGATTATGTTGAGAAATTAAGAAAATGTTTCCATATTTTTTGTTTTCTTTGTTAGGTCGGGTAACTTTGGGGCCGCCCTCGTAGTAAGGGGCTAAATGTGGATCTGAACACAATGCTAAGTGCAAAAAGATGTTTTTCAGGAGAGGCGATCAAACTTTGATGATTTTTTAAAATTTGTGTGGAGTTCCTTTATAAAGCAAATCGAATGACCTGTACTGTTTTCTGAATAACTTTTTGATTTGGTTGACGGATAAACAACAAATTTTGACCGAATATAATTTGGAATATTTAGAAATTAAAAATGCAATCTACCTAAAAACATTCTAAGTCAACTTAGCATGGTTTAGAGTGGAGGTTTCAAGATATTGTCCCACTATCTGCAACTCAAAATGGATGTACTACAACAGAGGAACAGCAGATGCTTAAACAGTGACTCAGAGAAGAGTTTCAAGACTATCAGACCATTTGATAGTAAATACTCGTATGTTGAAGAGAAGAAAACTTTATACCTATGGACAAAGGACGTCTTGGAACGGTTGATTCTGCCAACTTAACAATCATCTATAAAGTGGTCTGTACCAACGTTATTGGGATAAAAAAAATTACAAGTCGTACAAATTGGCTCCGGTCTTCAGTAGCGCCCGGTATTCCGTTACCTTATGAATCTATCCTAAAAAAACAATATCGCGACCATAAATAAATCTATAAATGGTTTAGTGGGTAAACCCACATAGCATGCAACATCCAAGAAAATCTCTGTCGAGTAAACGGAGTGAAGTGTAGGATTTTTTTTTATTTTAGCCGAAATTAGCAGAACCACGATCATGTAATTTGACCCCGCTGGACATCGGATCGACAATTTTTTTAAATACTCGCTAAAAATCTGTGTGCTTTTTTCAGATAGATGCCCTTGGCAAGGAATCCTAAAGTTTTAGATGCGTCAGATATTAATTATTATTTTTTTTAAATAAAACAATATTTTGGCTTTAGGTGATCAAAGATATGTTAAACGTAAATCCAGAAGAAACAGATAAATATTTTGTACGAGGACAGAAGGAAGACGATTACAATAACCAACAATTGGGTAGACCACATTATGTAGGAGATCTATAGAATTAACAGAGAACCCAATTAAGCGATATTGCACCAATAATGGCTTCTAAAAAGAACCTTACTATACTTTCAATCGACAGAATTCAGAATAAGGCCCACACAGCATGTCTCGTACAAGTGACGGGTAAATGGATCAGGTCATATCGTCACAAGGTATTAGAACTACTACTATCACATCGAAACAACGAAAATTTCTGAATGTATTCTTGAAGTACGTCTTGCAGCCGTATCAGACGTCTGTCTGGTGAACGGATGGTGTCCTCACTGCTAGCCTCAAACAAAAGACGGGCGTGATTTCGAGTTTACGAAAGAAACAGAGAGATAAAGTCCAGAAATGTAAAAAATCGATAAATGATTATTCAACACTTGACGAACTGCATACGGTTTCGGTGCCAGGAGGCCTTTCGATGTCACGAAGGAAAAGTTACAGCATTGACACCGACTGCCCACATAATAATATGGAATAATGAAAAAGTGGGAAAAATTATAAAAATACGATAGGGCGACCCAAATGAAAGAAAACAAGAATTGAAACTCAAACCAATCAATTGAAACTAGCTACCATTTTGTATATTTGTTTCTATTACAGTTTGCAATAGACAGAATGTAACTGAAACATATGGTCTCAACCAAAATAAATTCTGAATAACAGACCAACCAAAAACAACAACAACAAATACGTGGACTTAGTTTGGTGAAATACTGTTTTTGGTTAATAGTTCTGTTCACACCTAATTTACTACTTCCATAAGTATGTATTTCAAGCTGATTTAAGTTAAAGATATACATTATTGCTATTGATATCTGAAGATCATAAAGTGGTGTCTATCGAAACTGCAGTCAGTTCTAACAAGCAATTGAAACTCGCTACCATTTTTTTGTATTTGTTTCTATTACATTTTGCAATAGACAGAAAAAAAGATATGGTCTCAAACTATGGTCTACGGGTCAAAGGTGTAACACGTCGAAGGAATGATCTAAGACCCTAAGTATGTTCAACGGAAATTCGGTTTAGGACATGTAAGTCATTGGAGCAATGTCCGTCTTGGCAGCTCGTGCGGCCCTGTTTAAACTCTGCCTTCCAGTATTTTATAGTTTTAAACGAAGTAGCAGACTCCCTCAAAGTAGAATCTAGCTCTGTTTTAATATTGGTTGGACTGAGACCTTGCAAATTAAAGTATTGTATTACGTATATACACCGGTCAAAATAGTTTTTTTTGATGTTTGAATCGAAAGAAAATATATTTGGAACACAAATTTTTAAATGTTATATATTTCTGAGCAAATAAATTGTATTTGAAAATCGCTAAAATATATTTGGAACGCATATATTAAAATATTACAACAAAATATATTTGCAAACTAAATTTCTCAAATAAAATATGTGTTTAAATACAAATAAAATTATTGATTAGGAATTTCTCGAAAAATATGTTATTGAAAAAAGATGTTCAATACGTTTGCCGACTTTTTCGAATTTCAGATTTAATTTGTCCATGGTTTCGAGTTGTACCTCCCAGTTACGGTACCATATGCAGCGTTAACTTCTGTTTTAAATCAATTATTTCAAATGTCTGAGTATTCCAAGCCATCATTAGTTGTCAATCCTCCATGTAATTTATTTTTATCCAAGATTATACGATTTCAATTATTCTTATTTATTGTTTCTATGAACCTTAAAAATTTTTAAAAAAGTAACATTGACTTAATGAAACATTTAACACAATTTATGTATTTTCTAAATACTTACTTAAATGCAAATAAATATATGTTTTGGGAATAATAGTCCCAAAAAAACATAATGGGACGTAAACAAAGATTGTTTAGAACAACATCTTCCCAAATATATAACTTTTGTGTGTTACCAAATATTATATGTTTAGAATGTACCCTAAATATATATATATATATATATATATATATATATGTTTCAAGCCGAATATGTTTGGGACAATATACAACAGAAGCATTTTTTTTTTTCAGGGTTTTCCATTAAGGACATAACATTAACATTGCCAGAGCCCAATCGGAGAAGTTTCGGCGTTTCAAATGATCAAGTCACTTTAGTTCTTGAGTCAGTTTGATCCTATAAGGATGAAAGCCAAGATCCATGATGAAAATTTTGACTTCCACTAACGTTTTGACACTGATAGATCATTATGTTTGAGGGTGCGTTGACATAAAGATACGAAATTGTTATGTCCCTATTAGAAAACCCTGTATTAGGGTCGTATATCGGTGACCAATTTTTTCCATGTTTACAAATTCACTGAGTGCTCAAAAAAAACTAAATAACGTTGCGCCTTGAAACATAAAACATATTTTTTCGAAGGTTGCCACCTTTCAGGGACGTATTTTTTTCATTCTACTATTTTTTTCATTCTACTACATATATGTCAGGTCGGCTAATTTTGGGACCGCTCTCGTATATGGCGGTTAAATCTAATGGCGATTTCTTTTCTGCAAAAAAGTGTAACATTTTCGTTGCCCTGGACTTCTATGCCACATTTTGGAATTTTGAAGTAGAAGCTAAGTTTAATTTGAGGGACTAAATCGGTTCCACTTAAAAAGTGCAAATATTTTTGAGAATTTCACGTCAACGGGGCAACATTTTTCAGAATCGAAATCTTCATAGGTATGACCCGATTTTCTTCAAAATTAGTGCGCTTGTTCTTCGACCAAAAAATACATTTATCTATTTTCATAACGGTCGGATGTAAAATATAGTTTAAAAATAGTGACATAAGGATGACATAGAAACTAAAAAACTTATCCTATGCCAATGCCCAGCTTACGGACATGTAAGATGCCAATACTTCGGGTTTAATCCATTATCAGCTGCGACTCGTCTTAGAGGGTCTGACTGGAAAAGACTAAAGAAATTCGAATAACGAATTTCTATAACAATTCTACACTAGTAGTCGGTGTTCATGACAATGCTTATGAGACATCAGTACTTCTACACTTTCTCAATCTAACCTAACATTGTTAAACGCATTTCTGTTGTTACATCGCATAAGTTAAGCTTAAAATAGTTTATTCGCATCACATTAAATGCGTTATCTATTAAGTGTAAGAAAATTTCTTGCAAATTTCTCAAATTCAATGTAAAGCTTTGTATGGAATATTTTCAATTTCTTTGGAACTTGAGCCTATTTAGATAGAACATTTATTACCAAACACAATTTTACTCGCAAAGCAAAATTCTCGAAACACTTTACGATCGTCATGACGAAAAGATACCGACAAACCGAATCGAACCGAACAGTCATATAATATTTTATTGTCCCAAAACCCCCCATAAGAGTTGGTTTACTTACGCAGGCATATGCACCGGTACGGGTATATCTTACATTTAGTACTTGTACGTACCTACGTCAACAATACGTAACAAACATACGTACATGTGTTCTTAAGTATTTACGTATGTGTATATATGTATGTTTGAGTGACATATTCGTTTGTGTTCAACTGAAAAATAAATCGCATTTCCGATTATTACCGTAAATAACCGTCTGATTACCGGCAAAATGTGAAGAAATGAAAAGATAAACGACGATGACGGCGGCAACTGCGACAGCGACGAAAAGCGCAAGTAAACAAACCCCAAACCCCTCTTACATGGATTACCCGCCTCTGGGGCTGACGAATGTGCTGGAACTGAATGGAAAGAAAACTCAAACAGAGCAAAAGAACAAAAAGAAGAGGAAGAAAAAGGTTACCACCGCGTGCTCTGTCTGTCGGCCGTCTGATTACCACCGACATGTACGACGCAAAGGGTTTATAAGCTGTTCCGGCAAGCCACGAATGGCGGAATGAAGGGACCGATGGACAGTCAGCGGCCTTAGCGATAAACGTGAGAATACCAGAACCGTATTACCGTATGACGGCGGCATCGCCGGCAAAGTTGTCTTATTTCGATTTGGATCAGTGGTCGGCGGTGGTCGGTAACTCCTTTCATCATTCCCATTCCCGTTCGGTTCAGTTATAATATTTGTCAATTGCTGATATACGAGTTGTAATAATGTTGACATGATCGCGCCGCGCATATGTACACTGTACACACACGCACACGGACACATACACACATACACTGTACTGTGCAACCGATGGCAGCAGAGCGGACAACGGGCAATGCACAACCATACTATGGCGCAAATACCCGTATTTAAACAACCCCAAACGACGAACCACCCAACGCAACGCAACGCACTCTGTACGCAACGTTACGTCGTTGTTGCAACCAATTACAAAGAAAAACACCAAATCAAACAACAATTATAAGTGTAATTATTATCGTGATAATTATCAATAACGACAGCAGCAACACCTTACCTGGTAATGTGTTGTCACTGTCACCGGCGTTGTAGTTGTTGTTTTTGTTCGCTTTGCTGATGTTGTTGTTTGTGGATATGGTGACGGTGATGGTGTTGTTGGCACTTCCATGGATCATTTGTATCTGATTGATAGTTAATGCTTTGCGCCTTTCAATGCCTCTGTGAATGGTCAGATGGGGAGGGAGTCATGGTTGGACGGATGGACGAGTGGATGGATGACGACATAGTCACTTTGACTGAATGTTGCTTGCTGCTCTTAACACTTATTTGCTTTTCTTATGTTTTACTTAAGACTCAAACACGGCCTCTGCTCTTGGACACCGTCAAATATTTACGTTAACATTTTCTTTTCCACTCTCCGGTGTGCGTCAGTGCACCCTACCACCCGTCTATAGAATAATATCAAGCAAAAAATACTAATCGTTTAGACAATTTAGCTTTTTTTAGATAATATGTAATTCGTAATAGTTTACCAAGATAAACCAACCACTTCTCATAATAGAAATGATGGCAAGTATACACAAAGAGAAATATATAAAAATATGATGCATTAGTGTGTGAACATAACATCACAGTAAAATTTCCCATTACCAAATAATGCACACTTTTTTGTGCCGATATCTCCGAATCTTCAATTGGTTTTTGTCTAGCAACTCCCTTTTTCATGTTATAGAGCAGGATGTTGCAAACCTGACACCACTTAGAAATACCAAAATAATTGTGAAAAGATGAAAGTAAAACATTTTGTCTTTAAAAATCTAGATCATTCTTCTTCAATACAAATTTAAAAATTCATAAAACTTTGATCGCCTCTCCTGAAAAACTACCTTTTTGCACTTAGCATAGTTTAGAATGGAGGTATCGACATATAAATATAAACAAGAAAGAAAGTTCAGTCGGGTAAACCGACTTATGAATCCCCTCACCTTGAGTCCCAGAAAAATATTCGTAAATTTAACGGCCAATAACGGTAATTTTTCTTTTGTGGGAGGTACCAAAAGGGACGTGCCAAAACGCCCATTTTTCTCTGGACTCTAGGTTCTATAAAAGCATTATACTATTCAAAAATAAACTGGTAACTTTTGGTACAAAATGTTCCATTTGTGTGGGAGGTACCAAAAGGGGCGTGCCAATATCGAAAACATTTCTCTGGGCTGTAGGCACTATAAAAGCACTACACTGTACAACATTTCAAGTATTTGTATGAACTTATATTAAAGCCATAAGCAGTTAACTTTTGGTGCAAAATGGTCCATTTGTGTGGGAGGTACCAAAAAGGGAGCGGCCACTTCGCCCATTTCTCTTGACGTGTTAGCGACTGTCAAACTAATACTATGTGTGAAATTTCAGAACATTCGAATAAGTAGTATAGAAGGCATGAAGGAATCAATATTTCACTAAAATTTAACACTTTATGCGGGAGGTACTAGAAGGAGTGGGCCAATATGGCCCATCTTCGAACTTAGCCGGAGATAGAGAAAAATATTATACCAAATATAATACCAAATTTGAAGTCAATCGGTTATTTCTTTCGAGAGGTATCGTGCGCACCAGCCAGCAGACAGACAGACAGAAGGACGGACGGACATTGCTCAAATGACTTAAAATTGCCTAAAACGGATTTCCGCCGAACATACTTCGATGTGTTACACTTTTGACTCGTAGCAAATGATATATACCCTCCTCTCTAAGGTGAGGGGATAAAAAAATTATTATTTTAACAAGATAATAGCGTGTGCATTTCATATACAATAAATTTATCACTGCGGATTTGATGTACTGGAACCCAAGAAGCTTCGTTTCTTGCTTGATCTGCAATGTAGTTTTTTCGGACAATCTCTTTGCAGATTCAGGCAGTAATCTGCCATCATATGGGTATCCCACTTGCCCTGGTATCGTTCTTCCATTGTCCTTATATCCTGTTGAAATCGTTCACCTTGTGAAATCGTTCATCGTTCGCCAAGTTAGAATGTTCTGAACTAATCCTTATAGTTTGAAGTTTTCTTGTTGCCTAGAAAGTTGTCGACAACTGACACAATTGATGTCCACGCTTTTCGCTCTTTTTCATTCATGGATCAACAAAATTGATGTCTTTATTAACTTTCTGATTTGAGGGCCATCGAATATTCCAGCTTTTATTTTTTCAATGCTTAATCCTTGCATCTTTGTAGATATGAATTTACAACATGATGAATCATTATCTAGAGCCCTAACAAATTGCTTCATTAAGCCAAGTTTTATATGAAGTGGAGGCAGGATGTTTTATTCTGATCAACTAAAGGCTCATTAATAACATTTTTACTCCAACAACCATGTTCTCAATTTCAGGTCAGTCTTTTTTTGCCCAGTGATCTTGCTTAGCTATCCCAAAGGCACACCTTGCTGTCTAAGGAGGAAGTTAACCATTTTCAAATCAACACAAATGACCCATCCATGTTCGTGATACTTAATCTTTTCCAAGACTATAGATATATAATTGTACTCTTCTTTCATTTGGGTTGAGTGAGCAACAGGTATTGATCCCAACTCGTTACCATTGTGTAAAAGCGCTTGGAACTGTCAATAAACAGACGCCAACGATCTGGATCATACTCGGGAAGACCCATTTTTGTTAAGAGACTTTTAACATCCTGACAGAAACCGAGATCTTCTTCCTGAGAATGTTACAAACTCTGCTTCCCTTCTAAATACGATATAACGTTATTGCTGTTCCTTCATCAAGTAGATTTTTTTCTTTTAGCCGGAATGCCAGTAACTCTGAAGATTGTTTTGAGAGGTTAAGATCCCTGATGAGATCAAATAACTCACTTTGGTTAAATCGTTGGGGACTTGATGCATTTTCCCCATATTCACTGTATTCATCTGTGTCACAGTGGGGTATTTCATCCTCGGACAGATCTGGTAGCTGATGAGATGTTGATATGGGAACATCATCGGAATGATGGATGGGCCGTCGAGCAGAGTCTAAATTAGGATTTTTTGGTTATCTCCAAACCATAGGCACACCAAATTTCAGACTCCTCCTTTTCCCATTAGTCCGCTGACGTAAATGTTCAGTACATATTTTGCAAAATACATGCAGTGCCCAAGATTTATCTTGATCATCAAGTTTGATACCAAAATAAGCATTTCTAAGCATTCTTCACAAATAATGGATTTTCTTTTCTGATTTTCGTGAATTCATTCACCACATACATAACAAAATGGCTCGGTATGATTCACACAAATTAGCTGTCAATCACTAACAGTATTAATTAAAAGATGAGATGACTTTACATGCACGTCATTGGAGGAAAGTGCTTCCACATAGGCATACCAGAAGTTGGAAAATAATCACTTACACCCACGCTTACAATTAGTTCAAACGTAAGCGTGGACGTAAGTAATACTTTTGTAAGTGTGTGGTATGTGGTGGATGTGGTTAGAAAGTAGAAGGACGTAAATAGCGATTGTTGTCGTCTTTGTCGATAAATTTCATTTGCCGGGAGGTGGGCTTGAACCAGCGACCTTATGGTTTCTTATATTAGCATCTAAACACTGGGCTACCTCGTGATTCCTAGGAAGATCGCTTAATGATTACGCAATCAAGTCAGTCATTAATCGTTGACTAAATGTAATGCAGAGAATCATAAGATGTCATTACTAGGTAATAAAAGTGGTAATGACTAGAGTTCGACTGACTAGAGTTCGACTGATCCATCGGCTTTGGCCAATATCAGGTAATCGGCCGAAAATGCCGATTACACTGATAGAAAAACCGTTCGTCACCATGACGAATCAGTTTCGTCTATATATCTTCGCACGGGTGGCGAAAAGTTTCGTACATGCGATGTTTTTGTACGTCAATAGAAAGAACCCGATCACCAACCCATGTTTTTGGTGATTTCGAAATTCGTCGAGGGAACGATAAGGTTTCATTCCCACGACGACAAGATTTATTTGGCCTTTTTGTTGAAAATACGATAAAACGAAGCAATCAATTTATAGTTTGTGCTTAATTGTACTGTTCTATATGAGTTCTGATTATCTTAGTTAAATAATTTGTTGTAAAAGTTTAATTTAAATATTTTAAAGTTTAATTAAAAAAATCTGATGAATGGGATTCGTCGTGGTGATGGATGTAATTCGTTGTGGTGATGAATGGTATTCGTCGTGATGAAGAACTGATGAGATTATTTTGTTTTTATTAATATCATAATTTTTTATTAATATCAGAAGTAATGAATACTTCTTCTTTGTTTGCTTTAAACCTTTCCTGATAAGAGCTGCATTTCCAACCGAATAATCATAATTGAACCTGGCAAAGCAGACAAGTAATTTTATTTTCCGTACCGTATTTAAATAGTCGTGTGCATGAATGGAGTTCGTCGTGGTGATGAATGATATTCGTCGTGGTGATTAATGTGATTCGTCGTGGTGATGAACTCGATTCATCGTAGGAATGAATTGTGTTCATCGTCGTGATGAATGGGATTCGTCGTGGTAATGAACTCGATTCATCGTAGGGATGAAATGTGAACATCCTCAGGTCGAACGTTTTTGGAAACAGAGATTCTTCATGGTAACGAACAAATTCAAGAGGATTATTCCGTACGTTAGCTGAGTTTTGACGAAAAAAAAATAATCGTGATGATGTACAAATTCGTCGTCTTGACGAAGCTTTTTCTATCAGTGTAGCCGTAGCGGAACATTTTTACTTCTATACTTATAATTATACCCTCACTTCAGTGATACGAGGGTATATTTCATTAGCTACGGGCCAAAAGAGTAACACATCGAAGGAGTGACCTTAGACCCCTAGTATGTTCGGCGGATATCCGGATATCGAATGAGCATTGTCCGTCTGTCTGTCTGCTGCCTGGTGCGCAGGATATAACTCTCGAAAGGAGTAACCGATTGATTTGGTATGTGGTAATATTTTTTATTCCCAGGTAAGTTCGCAGATGGGCCATTTTAGTCCACTCCTTCTAGCACCTCCCCCACAAAGGGTTAACTTTTAGTGAAATATTGATACTTTAATAACTTCTATACTGGTTGAAACATGAAATCGTACACGCAAAGAAAAAATTCGTTACTCCCAAACGAAAAATTAGACAAACGAATTTCGTTTGTGGTGTATGTTTGTCGCAAACGATTTATGTTTATCCCAAAACCCAAAGAAACGTTTATAGCTAACGGTTAGTGTACTTATCGTAAATGATTTACATTTATTACAAACCCTGTGAAACGTTTAGTGCAAACGGTTATTGTGTTTGTCACAAGCAATGCCTGTTTATCCCAAACCCTGTAAAACGTGTGTTGCAAACAATCATTGCGTTTGTCACAAGCAATGTCAGTTTAACAATAAATGAGAAAACGATTGTCACAAAAGAATAATTTGATTGAATTATGATATTTAATATGTTTTGTAATATTATGTTTATAATCAAAAATGTCACAATTTTTAGTAAAATGTCCCCGGGAGCTCCCCGTAAAACACCTCTGCTATTATTTGGCTGCTACCTCCTAATTGAGTTGTAGACAAACTGTAAAAAAGATAGCATGTATGTTAGAACATATTAAAAATGTAGCGAGATGTTATCTTACCATATATCAAACTTTTTAGTCAAAAGTGAATTTTATATCAGCAGTTTCCAGAAGTATCCAGTTGCATTGTGCCTGAATAAATTTATTTCACAATTACCATTAGCAGCTTCAGTACCTAAACGTGTGATGATTGATTGTTAATGATTTTAATTTGCTTATTCACAATTTAAGGCGTGTGGAAAAATAACCAGTTAGTCGTTAACAAAAGCAATAGATGGTCTCAGTTTCTGTTAAAATCTATTGTTTTTGTTATTCCGGCTTTCCACAAAGTATTCAATATTTTCATGCAGTGCTCTATCCATATTTTTGCTATTAATCTGGTTATTTTCCCACATGTCTTCACTTCATTTACCTATAACATTAAATTGGAGTCCGCAGTATATTTGCGAGATATCGCACCTCCGACAATTTAGATTCTTTGATTTAATTAATTCTTTGAATAAAATCATTTTAAGTTAACTGATAAAAACATTTTTAATTTTGCCACACACGCGCGCAAATACCGAACACCACAAGCGCCAGTACAAAACTAAAGGCCCACCAGCATAAGACTCTACGCATGCTGAGTACGATTGCAAATGTTATGAAATTGTATAACAGTGCGGAGCGAGGGATGCAGATAACTAAATATCCACCACCGTCTGTTAATAAAGCAACGCGGACAAACATGTATGCAACGTTGCAACGTTTCTTTTTGTGTTTTGTACATACACATCTCCATCTAATTGCAGAAACACTGCAACGTCGCTTTTTGTGTTGTATACATACACATCTGCATCTTTTGAGTTCTGGACACATACATCTACACATATTATTCCGTCATATAAGTAATAAAAAAAGTTATAAAACCGCACTCTCACAAAATGAAAACAAGTTTAGCTCTTTGTTCTCTCAACTCTCTTTAATATATTCAATCATGTTTAAATACAATATGGTTCCGTAAACGTTTTTCGTTTACCATAAAATAAATTACGAACATTTTGGAATGAAAGAATGTTCGTTTACAGTAAGAGAAACTACGTTTACGATAAACTTTTGCTTTCACCGCAAAAATTTCAACCGTTTCGGGAAAAGTAGAGCGTTTGAGACAAAGAAAAATGTTTGCCATAAACGACGCCCAAACGTTTTTTTTCTTTGCGTGTAGTTGCCATTGAAGAGATTTGACCCGAAACAATAGAAAATGTACTGAAAAATTGGGTTGATCGGATGAGGTACTGCCGAGCAAGTCGTGATAGTCATATAGAATGATATTGCGTTCCTTTATTAAATGACAAAGTTCAACATTTCCAATAAAACCAAAATTTTAAAAAGTGATCATTAATTTTTTATAGCTGATTCAAATTTAAAATTGTAAATGGCCCACCCTGTAGTTTTATTCCAAAAATAAGAGCTCATAACTCCCGACCAACTCAACTGTCGACACTTTCAGTTCCATAATTATTATTCTGAGATTTTCGCAGTTGTTGCCGCATATGTTCAACAATCTTTAACATGTAGGATGTTCCATACTTCGTCTTAACCATTCCAAAATGTGGCCCTAGCAACTTAATAATATTTCCTTTGGGCCTTCGTGCTTATGATACGGTTAGTTTTAGCGGTTGAGATCTTTTTAACCATGTCATGTTGATCTTTCCTATTGTTGTAGTTTTTTTCTGTCTGTCCAACCGACCGTCCGTTGTTTTTCCTTTGCAACTTTGCGCCAAAGATTTTTACGAGCTTTTGACGCAAAATTGCTGCAATTTTACACTATTTGCCTTACTTAGTTAGACAGCGTTTATTGTTTGCTACATTTCAAAGAGCTGGCGGAGTACAACGTTACTGAGGGATGGATGGACGCTACGCCGATTATGGGGGGCAGGCAGAGTCTTAGCCATTCAGTCGTATGCTGAAACGAAGACCTCTTTAAAATTATGTTCATTCCAAGATACACCAACTCTTGGTCTATTTTGTGGCCTACACTGTGATCTGTGATGTCTGGCGAGGCTCGCGCTCTGCGGATGTTTACCTTTGGAGTTGTTCCAATGTTGACAATGTTCATCACCATTATACATTGCCCGTAACCAAGCGAACCATTGCAGTGGAGTGATGGGAAAATTATGAAATTTCTTTATTTGTCTTTAACTAACAATTATGACAGATGGACGGACAGACATTCGGATGGACGGACGTACATACGGTCTAAAGACTAAAGAATGGGCGTATGAACAGACAGACGGACGGACGCACGGACAGACAGCAATGTGTTCGCATTTGTACAATGCAAATACAAGACTGTTTGTCATTAAGCTTCAGCACCATTCGGATGGCAACTGCAGCAACAACGACAGATCAAGCACATGCCGTCTTCCTTTGACGTCTGGCGTACGCTTTGAATGTTCCGCTTTCTTTTGAGGTCCAAGTCGTCGTTTGTGGAATACCTCCTCTAATGAGGCCATAAACACAGGGATCGATCCATAAACACTTTGTTGCCATTCTGTCTAGTTGTAATATATGTTCGTTTGGCTGTCTCACCGTCCGTCCGTCCATATGTGTACTCTTTTTTTGGTGGGGGATTTATGTGGGGCGTGGTGGTACAAACATACATATGTATGTATGTGTATGTGCATATGCGTTCGGCAAGGTGTAAGAGTCACTTTGGTTTGAACCAAATTGAGGAAGTGCCTTCATGTCGTAAAATATCGATGAATATTTCCTAGAATTTGAATTTAACGAGAATTATACTCTTCTTTCTTGTTATCATTGAGACCGCAACACCCAAGAAGTGTTTAGTCAAACGATGTTTTCCGAACATTCTAAAATCCATTGAGACGTTAACAGTAAATTGCCTTAACTGAACTGGCGGAATTCGTTACAAAGTCTAGGGCGAGAGATGTACTGAAATATTCAACCAACATCTGTATAGACAAGTAAGAAAGTTTCAGTCGGGTAAACCGACTAATTTGTATGGGAGGTACCAGAATGTTTTTAACAAAGGGTCGTGGTGATAACGACCATTTTTACAGGGCTATAGGGACTTCAAAAGCGTTACACTGTGCAAAATGTTGTAGCATTTTCGTGCATTGGTACTCATGCTGTGAGCTCATAACTTTTTGTGCAAAATGGTACCAAAATGGCAAAATGGTACCTCTGTGTGGGAGGTACAAAAAGGGGCGTGGAAATAACATCCATTGTAAAAAATTTCAAGTATTTTTATACACTGGTATTAATGTTATAAGCTGTTATCTGTTGGTGCAAAATGGTACCTTTGTGTAAGAGGTACCAAAAGGGGCGTGAATATGACACCCATTTTTCACTGGACTGTAGGCACTATGAAAGCATTACACTGTACAAAATTTTAAGTATTTTTATGCACTGGTATTAATGTTATAAGCTGTTAACTTTTGGTGCAAAATGGTGCATTTGTGTGGGAGGTACCAAAAGGGGCGTAGCAACATGGCCCATTTTTCTCGAGTTGATAGCGACTAATAAACTAATGCTATGTGTGGAATTTCAGAAGATTCGAATAAGTAGTATAGCAGTTATTAAAGATTCAATATTTCACAACACTTTGTGGGGGAGGTACTAGAAGGAGTGGACCAATATGGCCCATCTTCGAACTTAGCCGGAGATAGAAAAAAATATTACCACGTACCAAATTTGAAATCAATCGGTTACTTCTTTCGAGAGTTATCGTGCGCACCAGCCAGACAGATAGACAGACAGACAGACGGACGGACATTGCTCATTCGTCTTAAAATGACCCAAAACGAATATCCGCCGAACATACTTAGGGTCTTAGATCACTCCTTCGATGTGTTACACTTTTTTTCGTAGCAAATGATAGATACCCTCGTCACACTAAAGTGAGAGTATAAAAATGTTGGATAAGGAAAATGTGTAACGAATATGTGTATCTTAGAATAATAGTGGTTAAGACACTTGTTGTTACGGACCGAAGGCTAACACATCGAAAATGAGACCTCTGAAAATATTTATTATTTATATAAATATAGGGTGATATATCGTGAGGTTTGATTTGTAAAGTAAAAGTAAAGTAAAATAAAACACATAAATATGAAAACGAACTTACAATTTTTATTATCGGTTAAAAGAACAGTTTATGACATTTACTGTTTGAAAATGATATTATCTAAATGTTGGCCATGACTACGTCTGAGGTGGTCCATTCGGAAGGTCGAATTTTGAGCGACTCGGTCGAGCAAAGCAACTGGTATCTCGCGAAAAACGCGAATAATGGCCAATTTAACGTAGCTAAACGTGAAATTAAGTGCTCACCAAAATAATTTCTCAACAAGGCCACGCGCTCCTAGCGTGGAACAAGAGCTCAGCGAGACCATGCGCTTGAATTCAAGCAAGCACATATGTAGTCCGTTTACATTATGCGATAACGGTTACCATTGACATTCTGATTTTCCTAATTTTTGAAGAAATGTGGGCAATGATTCACCATCCCATTAATCACACCATACCATTGTTTTTAATGGATGTAATGTTAGCTCTTGGTACTCTTCGGGTTGCTCATCAGCCCAAATACGGCAATTTTGTTTATTAACGTATCCATTGAGCCTGAAATGTGCTTCATCACTGAACAAAACATCACGATAAAACACCGTATTTTCATTTGAAACAATTTTGTATAATTTGGAGAAGCTGTTGTGGTGTGAGTCTTTCCATGATGACTTGCCAAACGATACTGAACAAAAATGACAAAGTTGTTTGATATGAGTCACGCGTGATCTGTAAAAACGAAGCATATGAATCTCCCATTACAATGAAAACTAAATTCATATTCTAACTGCACTGTCTAAAGGAAATTCAGGTTAGAAGGACCTAGAGGCACTGCGACAGACCAGAGTATCTGGTGGAACTTGAATCCCCCAGGTTTCTAAGCGAGTACGTGTTAATGTTCCCCGATCACCACCACACTTGTACGAATTAATAGTTTTGAAGTATCAGAAATAACACCGGTCAACAACAACAAACTTTATTATTGGGACAGCAAAAAACCAAAATATCCCTTCTAACTTTTAGAGTTTGTTTTTGTAAATTTTACACCGATATGAAAGTTTTGCAGTTAAAACTTTACTAAATTAGCTACAACTATTTAAATTATGCATCGATTTCGAAATGGGGTCATTTAATTCATGAGCGATCTGACTTTACGATAAAATCATAAAAATCTAACAATTGTGCATTTTTAGATTGGTTTATGGGCTTTTATTTGAAAATTATTAAATATGTTTCAGTTACTTTCTGTCTATTGCAAAAAAGTAATAGAAACAAATACAAAATTGGTAGAGAGTTTTAATTGCTTGGTAGAATTGACTGCAGTTTCGATAGACACCACTCTATCATCTTCAGAATTGAGTTGCAATAGTGTACGAGTATGTCTTTAACTTAAAACAACTGAAATACTTATGAAGCAGTAAATTGAATTTAACAAGAACTGCTAACCAATCCCGTATTTTGTCGAACTAACAATAAATACAAACACATGAGGTACGATGACGTTGACAAAACTACATGCGAGAATCCAAAGAAACAACCCCTTAGGTTGAACCATATATTATGGCATAACTAGAGAACAATTTCTCCAAATTGGTTCAGGAAAGTTTTAAAAAATTCAAAATTAAGTAGCCTTCAACTTCTAGCGATGCAATTGTTTATCCTATCCGTTCACCGGTTTCGACGATATTTTTCAAAATATTGCGGACAAATCATATTTTTTGAGAAAATTTTAATATTTTTTTAATAAAAGCCTCATAAAAACATCTAAAAACGCACAATAGTTATATTTCTAGGATAACATCGTAACGTCTGATCGGTCTTGAAAAAAATGAGACCATTTCGAAGAAAATCGATGCAAAATTTAAAAAGTTGTAGCGAATTGTCATGCTATCCACCATGGATAGCATGTGAATGGTTTCGTTCACAAATAAAATAATATTACCAAATTTCAGCGCAATTCGTTGATATTTGTGTTTTTATTGTGTCAAGAAGCAAAATCTAGAGCGACCTTTGCATCGGGGCTTTGTAAGGATTCCGCATATAAATAAACCCCAGTTACCAATTTTCAGCCCAATCAACTGACATTTGTGGTCTTTATGGCGTTAAGAAGCCAAATCGGACAGATGCTGTATATGATTGTAGCGTGATTACTACAGACGGCCAGACGGTCGGACAGACGGACATGGCTAAATCATCTCAGGATTTTAAAACGGTTAAGAATATATACTTTATGGGGTCTCAGATCAATATTTAGAGGTGCTACAAAGGGAGTGACTAAATTAATATACCCCCAGCCTATTGTGGAGGGTATAAAATAAAGGTCTACAAGCTGTCTTTATTAATAATTAAGTACCGGTGACAATAGTATAGAAAGATTTAAATCCCATTTACAGGAATAAAGGCATTTTGACGTTGACCGGATAAAAGTTGTTGGCCGGATTAAATGTAATTCACCATATACTAAATGGTCATTAGAATTACTGGTCATTTTTAGAAAAAAATTGTTTTAATTGGAGTTGACCTACGACCTTGACCCCGTTTATTTACGGGGTTTACCGATTTCCAATCCGATGTACCGTTGAGCAACCAAAGCAAAATATACATTCAGTCAATTTTGTTTCAATTCCAAACCGTTCCGCCTCCTAAAAACCACTTTCCAATTGATCTACGAACTTAAGTCCAATATGCCCTTAAGCAACAAGATTGAAAACATCCATTCTGACTTATCTCGCAGGTTCCAACATCTAAAAAACCCCCGGCAATATTTTAGTCCTCGTAAAGATCTATATTTTCCCATTTACCGATTTCCATTCCGATGTACCGTACAACTAGAGCGATAACATCCATTCTGACCTATCTCACAAAAAAATTAGCCAATTGTGATGAAATTCTGAATAATTTTCTGCTTCTGTTTGATGTTTTACCGAAATTTTCTAGAAGAATTCAATTTCGGTGAAAAATCAAACAGAGGCAGAAAATTACCTACAAAAATGTATTTTCTTTTCTCATGTGTCACTGAATGACTCATATGTTTTTTGAATTCAATCATATTAATTCCGAATTATTAATATTTTCCCCAAACACTCAGGTTAATTCCAAATTTCGTTTATGGGTCATACCAAATTATCAATACATTTTCAAGTACTCGACTGATAGATAGGGTTTTGAAATATCAGATATTTCTTATCCCTCCTTCCCAAAATGTTGCCATAAAATATGGGAAAAAAGAAAATATTGAGATTTAACATTCAAAATTATCACTTACGAAAATACGGTTAATAAAAGCCAAATTCATATCAAAAGGTTTCGCCGCACGCTTAGCATAGCCACACAAACATGCGATATACTCGTATGTGGGGTGGATTGGTCTTATCCCATAACCAAAACACACCCACCCACCCCCATCGATCGTTAGCCCATAAGGCTAAACAATCTGTACAGGAGTAGGTGAATTGTCCACTATCGCTTAATCACAATTGAATCGAAACGATACGAAATTAAACTGCAGTCATTGTGTCTGTCCCATTCCGATTCCGATTTTGATGTTTGATGTGGCGGCGGTGTTTCTTTGGTATCTGAAGTTTTGTAATTCAACGACAACGACGGCAATGACGACCACAACGACAACGGCGATGATTGCTGACGTTTTATGATTGTTGGAAGGCAAACATAATAATAACAAATGTTTTATAATATACAACTACAACAAAAACGATACAATTAGCACCTTGGCACAGTGGGCTCAAATGTAATTTTTAATATCTCTCCTGAGAGAGAGAGAGACAAATACTCTTACGGCCATACGTATTCACACACCAAGACTAATTTAATAATTAGAAGCTAAACAATAAAAATTAACGTAGATCAACGTATAGTATAATTGCTATTAATCGTTTTATTTCAAAATCTCTTTTCAAAAAATCAAAATGTTCAGGAGAGCCAAAATACTTTTTCTCTCGCAGTACATTTGGACTTACAGAGGATTGTCATATACGACTATCGCTCGATAGATAATACAACACATGATTTTAGGACTCAATTCTGAGTATTTGACATGAAAGTGGTCCTCGAAATAAGAACTTCTGCATCATTTAGTCAAGTTGCCTCAATAAATAATTTAATGGCCATGTGAATTTTTTTGCTCGAGGTGGATTTTTTTGCACTTTTTCCAAGACGAACACCGTAGTGTTCAACCAATTGAGGTGTCCACGCCAGAAATGTTTAAAAAATCCACAGAATTGTATTGCCTGACCGTCGGTTGAAGGTTCGTGAACTATCTGAAGTCATGGGCATTTCAAAAAGTGCTATACATACTGTGCGCAGAAGTTCGAATTCCTTCAGCAAGCCTCCTTGGATTATTATACTCTCACTTTAGTGATACGAGGGTATATATCATTTGCTACGGAAAAAAGTGTAACACATCGAAGGAGTGGCCTAAGACCCCAAGTATGTTCGGCGGATATTCGTTTTGGGTCATTTTAAGTCGAATGAGGAATGTCCGTCCGTCTGTCTGTCTGCGCACGATAACTCTCGAAAGGAGTAACCGATTGACTTCAAATTTGGTATGCGGTAATATTTTTATTTATCTGCGGATGAGTTCGAAGATGGGCCATATTGGTCTACTCCTTCTGGTACCTCCCACACAAAGGGTTAAAATTTAGTGAAATATTGATTCTTTAATAACTTCTATACTGCTTATTCGAATCTTCTGAAATTCTATACATAATATTAGTAAATTAGTCGCTATTGCCTCGAGAAAAATGGGTGAAGTTGGCATGCCCCTTTTGGTACCTCCCACACAAATGGACCATTTTGCATCAAACTTTAACTGCTTATAACTTAATACAAGTGCATAACAAGGCTTGCAATTTTCTACAGTATAATGTTTTTCTAGCGCCTATAGTCCGGTAAAAAATGGGCATTATTGTACAGCCCCTTTTGGTACCTCCCACACAAAAGGACCGTTTCGTACCAAAAGTAAACGGCTTGTTACATTTAATACCAGTGCATACAAATACTTGAAACTTTGTACAGTGTAATGCAATATGACCAAATCATACCAAAATTACATAGCTCGTAACTTTAATATACCAGTGCACATAAACGCTTATAGTTCGGCATAATGCAATGTATTTAAGAATCTACTGTTTACCGAAAATTAGGTGTATTTGGAAAAACCCCTTTCGGTACCTCCCACACAAATTGACAGATTTTTAGTGAAACTTGAAAAAATGGCTCGGCGGAAAAAGATTTGCCAGCAATGAAGAGGTTGCAGTTGATAGTTATTTTCAGGAACTATACAGTTCTTACTATAAACATAATGCCAAGCCAATTTTGGACCCCGCCCACTTTTTTTATTTTTTAAGGACCATCTGTCGGCAAGAAGCTTGTATATAAAAGAAACATTTTTAAAATAGCTTAAAGGAAAAAATAATAAATTCCAGCAATTTCACTAGGTTTTAATTGACTATTTATTTTTTCATTGTCTTACAGTAATTTCACTTACATTTCCTCATTTGCTGAATTTAATAACATTCTGCAAATGTCGCTTAAAAGTACCATAAAAAATGAAAAATTGACAAATTCTTACGTTATGTTTATGCATAGATTCCGGGATAATCGATTCGAGCAACTGACTCGTTACGCTACAGCAACGATACGTTTAGGCATGACTAGTCCAGCCATAATAGTTCATAAGGGGCAACTTTACGTGAACGTTAAACATACTTTAGGGCCACGTGAGGCTCTCAGTTGATAATTTTCGGTTTATTATGGATTACAATTAAGATCTTCTCCCCCCTATCTCTCATCCCTTGCTGATAACCGAAAGTTCTAAGCATTACATGCGAATGTCAACACCTCAACAACGGATCCAGCAGCACTAGACTGACTGAGTGAATGAGTTATTCGCAGTAAAAATTCCACATCGAGAACACGAGGAGAACATTTCCGTGAGACATATACATACACATACATTGTACATATCGTTCACTTACTTCAAGAGTGGCATATGTCAAAATTTAATATTGTCAAGATATGTAACATTAAGTCCGTATAAAAAGATAAATAGGATGAAATAAGATGTTTTAAAACGCCGGAATAATCCCAAATACGGTTGTTCACTTATAAACTAAATTTCACTGAGATTAATTTTTGGAAATTTGCAAAAATTGCATTTCTATAAAGCAAACTCAAAAATTTTAAATATTGAGTTATGTCACTCTTGAAATGAGTGAGCGATATGTATGTTACAATTAGCAAACGTAGACATTCGTTCGAACATACGGGACGTGACAAATTGTAGGTGCGGCAGACGGTTTTTATTAGAACTATTATAAACAACAACAAAAAACATCAAATTCAAAAAATACAGCGAAATGAGAGATAGAGAACGCAGTCAATTGGGCCGTCTAATTTGTCATTACTCATAAATTACAAATGATGTATGATCTGAAAATGTTTGAATAAACATACCGGGTTCTCTCTTGGAGGGATTTTTGACAAGTTTCCCGTGTAAAAATTGTCATTGTTTTAATATTATTATTGTTATATCAACAATGTTTTACGACATATATGTATATTTTCCTTTAACAATTATTATTGCGGACTGCAGCGTGATTACCACAGACGGACGGACAGACGGACATGGCTAAATCGTCTTAGAATTTTACGACGATTAAGAATATATATACTTTATGGGGTCTCAGATCAATATTTAGAGGTGTTACAAGCGGAGTGACAAAATGAATATACCCCCCATCCTATGGTGGAGGGTATAAAAATGCTGTAAGTTAAAGTCTGAGAGATTTCTTATTGTCAAAGTTATGTAGTGGAAGTTTATCAGGATCATTTTTGTGGATGACCTTAACTCTATAAGATCTTATTTTTATAATATGGGTAATAACTTTTTATAGTCGCCCTTCTGCTCCAATTATTCCATAGATATCACGACTTTAAATTTAAATTATAGTATTTTTTGTATAAGTTGGCATGTAATTTTTCTAATTAAGCGTAAAGCGGTAAATTTACAGCTTTGGTGTCTTTGGCGACCCCCACTGAAATTTTCCGGCAAAAATGTTCGTAGAATATTTTAATCCTTAAATGTCCTTTTTGAAAAGATTTATTTTGATCTTTTCAAAAAAAGGTCCAAAGTGACCCATTTAGAGGGGAGCTGGAGGTTTAAGGTCTTCCACAAAATTAATTACCCTATAAGAATATTCCTCTGCCAATAAGAAATCTCATAGACATTGGCTGATAGCATTTTTAATTTAGTATAATGCTCCCTTCGACCAAAAATTTAAAACTTTGACCCACTGTAAAAAAATCTCAGACCATTTGGACCATAAGTTTATTCTACATAAAGTAAAGTATAGGGTCGCTATTCTGTTCCAATCAAAAAGCCTTAATTTGTTGGACAGTGCAGAGTCGACCACTGATGTCGAACTCTATACCAGAGCCGACCACTGAGACCAAACCTTTTACTAGGGTCGGCCCACTGAGATTAACTTTATACTAGAGTCGACCAATGAGGTCGAACTTTTCACTAGAGTCGACAGGTCAAACTCTTCACTAGAGTCTACCTTTGAGGTCAATCTCTATACTAGAGTCTACCTTTGAGGTCAATCTCTATACTAGAGTCGACCACTGAGGCCAATCTCTATACTAGACCACTTAACGCTAGAGTCTAAAACACAAGTCATATTTCACAAAAGAATCGACCAATCTGGTCGAACTCAACAATAGATACGACCACTGAGGTCGAAATTTATACTAAAGTCTACCAACGATGTCGAACTCTGTACTAGAGTCGACCAATGAGGTCGAACTCTGTACTAGTGTTGACCACTGAGGTGTAACTCTTTACTACTGACGACCGAGCCCTGATGTCAACTCTATACTCGAGTCGACCAAGGAGGCCGAACTTTTTTCTACAGTCGACCACTGAGGTCAAACTCTTTACTTGAGTCGACCACACATGTCATACTTAACGCTAGACTCGAGGACTTAGGTCAACACAAGATTCGACTACTCTGGTCTAACTCAATAATAGACGACCAATCAAGTCGAACTCAATTGGTGCGACCACTGAGGTTCAACTCTGCAGTAGTGTCCAGAGTCGATCACTATGTTCGAAGATGACCGAGTCTACCACTGAGCCATACCCTATACCAGAGTCGACCACTGATGTCGTATCTCCATATATGACATTGTATTTTTACAGAGTCACATTTTTCTAAAATCTTAAAAATTTACGATATTCTCAAGACCTAAGATCATTGTGCCTCTATATGCAATTAGTTGACGGCATAGCTCTTTCTTTCGCGATTTTATGAGAGGCAATATATATTCTCCAAAGTTCGGCTGTGATGTGGTTTGAAAAGTCAGCTCTATAAGAAATATCTCCCACCGAACGAATAAGTATAACACTCTTCTGTATAAATAGTTTCAATTCAATTACAATCATGCAAAAAAATGGATTAATTTTAGGGTCAACTAGTTTCATAACATTAGTACATGGGTATTGGATTGCTTTTGGCCTTTTTCGTGTTCCTATTCACACTCATTCATTCGCAATTGAATTCTTTAGAAAACAAATATTCAAGGGCTTTGTTGTGACCAAAAATATATTTTCCCACCGACTTGTCGCCTTTAAAGAATGTGACCACAATATTCATGGTAGTATGGGGCAACCAACTAAGCTTATTCGTACATCCATCACTTTATAGATCCATTTGTCATAGTTTCCTATTATTGTAGTTTGTTTTTTTTTTTCATTTTTTCGGACAGGAACTCAACTTGTCAAGATTATGATTGTTAACAGATATTTCAAAACTATTCCACACAAAGCCCAAAACAAAACAAAACGTGGATGTGTTCGTCTTCTTTCATCATCATTAACATCTTCGCGTAGTCGTCGTTGCGGCGGTGGACCTTCCCACGGTGGCTGGCGTTTCTCTTGGAATTGATAAATTTTACATGTGTTTTTCACTCACCATTGATTGATTTATGTGATGATACATTTCCGATTTTGGAACATAGTCGTATTGTAAACAAATGTTAAAAAATATAAACAAAAAACGGAAATATTGTAAATTCCATGAAGGATTGCTTTACATCCGAATTTTATTATCTTTAATTTCAGTTAAGAAGTCAACTCTATAACAAATTTACACAACTGATATCCTTTTTGTTTATTTTTTACCCACAACGTGAAAGATTTTAGTATCCCCACCAAAACCAGAGCGTTGTGATTCGCAACTTGTTCAAAATTGTATCTCCGCCAATGAATTTAACATAGGATTTTCGTGCCGGGCTTGTATTTTGGATGTAAACATATTTGCACAAAAAATAAATTTTCTTTGATCCATCTTTTTCTACAGCAGAAAATTGCCGAACAAGCAAAACACGTCTAATTTTTATGTTTCTCACAAACATACTCAACTATGAAAATTTTTTCTAGACAAGTGCGTCAACATAAAAACGATAATCGAAATTTCATGTTTTTATACTGCAACAACATGGTCCTTCCTTGACCTTATCCTGAGATAGAAAAAAAATTTATTTCCGTCAAATAATCTTGGGGTCACTCCTTCCACGTGTTACACCTTTAACCCGCAGCAACCTCGTTCACAATAGTTTCGAGAGCTAACGAGCACACCGGCCCAATAGAAAGACGGACAAGATGTTCTGAAAGAAAGTTCAAATCGAACATTTCGCCAAAGAATAGATTTTTCGATTCAACTGCATTATCTGGTAATGGAATTCAGTATAACAGAAACATTTGCAAAGCCGTCGGGTACTTCAAAATCAATTCTAGCCAACGGAAAAATTCGATTAAACATTTCTATACATTACACATATCTAATGGCCCTATGATCCTTATAGGATGAACAGGAAATAACACATTACTCAGACCTTAAACATTTATATCAGTTGAACATTAGAAAAACATTGATTTAATTCCCCTGATATACTCGTATGTACACCAAGTATAATTCGTTTTAAATCCCAAGTTCGGTTCCCACTTCCAAATGACATCGGACTTGAGGTACAGCTATCATCTTACAATATTTGTATGATTTGTTCCCACTAACAAACTGACAGACAGATACATCATTGAAACTTTCACCTTTTCAGTTCTACTATTATCATATTCTGTAAACGTTTCGTAATAATGTGTAATACCCAAATTAGGAAAGGGACGACAGCCTTTGTCGGTCGCTAAACCACCAATAGATGTTGTGGGGTTATTTCCTCCGTCAAACATCATTTGTGGGAATGTCAAACTCTGAATGGAAAATGCATCACTTCCCTCGTAATTAAACAAGGCTGACAACAAATGTGACACAAATCAGGGGATCATAAACGCAATGAATGAATGGACGGATGGACGGACAGACAGAGGGATAGACGGGTGGATGGATGCATGGTACGAGTAAGATTGATTCAATGGATGTGACAATGCCAGGGATTGTTCTTTTCTGGGCAAACGAGCCACAAGCGCGGCGTCTTTACAACAGCCTATGAGGGAGCGAGGCGAGTGAAATCTAACATGGATTAACACTCGGTTAATGGGCGATTAATGATGAATGCTCGACGCAAAGGTCCAATGGCTTTGGTTAATTCGGCAAATTACAACGCCATGTCCACATCACGGGTACTCATACAAATGCCAGATTAACAGACAGACAGACGGACAGACAAATGAACAGACTTTTGAATTGATTTTATATACATATGAAGTACTCAAACATATGACAAGACAATCAGACGCACTGAGGGCAGGCTGAGATTAGATTCACATATGTACATTCATTCCAGAATGACACAATGAGGACCAATCTCAACGCACTAAAGGGTCCTCTTTTGGTCTGCAGAGATAATCTGATGCAATGCATTGATAAGACCAAAATTATCGGTCAACTCAATGACACGTACGTCGGGTCGGCCGTCCGTTCGTCCATCCGCCTCTTATGCGTTTGCCTTTTTCCACGAGTGTCTTGGAAAGGTTTGGGCAACTTCCACAACAGCAACAATTATGATTGAGATTGTGCTAACGTTTTTTTTACATAATTTTCAGCTTTTTGGTTGTTTTTTTTTGAACAGATGTCTCGGCTTGCTTCTCTGGGTAAGACAGCTAAGAAGTATGTTAATGGCAAAACGCAAAAGACAAATTCTGTACCCAATCAGGCATTCATATTTCGTAATGCGTAAATATTAGGATGGGTCGAAGCAATATACGCGCAAGAGAGAATTATAAAAATCGACTAGTAGTAATTTTCCAAAAGAAAGGAAAATGTAATATCCGAAAAATGAGGAATCAGAGAAATCTAATATTTAATGCTTTTCTATCAGAAGCGATAGACAAATGTGCAATTAATTGTGTACATTTTATGAATTTTGACTTTAATCGGTTCACTCAGCCGATTTCCTTTTTCATAATTTCTATACACTCGAATATACAACTTTATTATGTATATATTTTCTTCGGAATGGTTTCATTTTATTCAAGACCGATCAGAATTTACGATGAAATAATAGTGAATTGTGAATTTTCGATGTTTTTAAAATTGGATTTTTTGCAATGTCATTGAAACCGCTGATGATATTAGAAGAAGATGAAGACTACTTAATTTAGAATTCTTTAAAGCTTTCCTGAACCAATTAACACAAGTCACATCCCACGAATAGACAACAAAGCTCTTAAAAGAAACGGCCTAAGCTTTCGATTGAGCAAATGTAAAAACATGGTATTTTGACTACAATGTTTTAATTTCGCAAAAAAAAACACAAAAAATATGTTTGCGAGTTTTATTATTTTTTAAAAATATTGAAGAAAAATGCTCTCACTTGTCACGAAATCCCCCATATAAACCTCTAAGTGTAACACCCAAGATCTGTTGGATCGATTTTAAAGATGTTTCTTTAATTTGAAACCTTCTTGGTCACAGATGGCAAGTTATTGGTTAATATTAATAATTTTTACAAAAATGTGCTTGATCGGATTAGTGGGCGTGGCATTTTTTAAAGAAATAATTTCTCGGAAATGGTTGATCAAAAAAGAACGAAATTTGGAATAAATGTTACTGAAGTTCGTATCAGCCACAAGTGGGCGGAAACATATAATTGGCGTGGCCTTCTTAAACCAATTCCTTCCAACTGTACTCACTTGAGTCCTTTTTTCTCGAATCGAAGTAGGACCACTGTAAAATCTAAATTTTTCAACATTTTTACAATTATCGAATTGTTTGTTGACATCGGAGTCTTAAGAAGTTTGTATCCCATTGGCAATGCAAATAAAGTGCAAAGTCACATAAAGTTTTCTGAATTAGCAACAAAGTTAGCTATTTTATAAAAAAAAATATTGCGCTGAGACAAAAGTTATTGCCATTTGAAGTTTACTTTACAAAAAAATTGTTTGTATTTTTGTTTCAGCGGGCAGTAAATTTCTTTGTCTATCCAGAAAAGTGCTAGATTTTTTTACACGCATTTGAATTTGGTAATTTTGAACCGCTTTTTCAATGAAAATCGACAAGAAGTAGCACCATTTGCATGTCAGCGCCATCTATCGTGAGTTGTAGGTAATAAATGATTTCCTCGACCCCAAAAACCGTAAGATACCAAAACTTTACATGATAATAAAAAGAAATAATCATTATTTTATTAAATTTTCAATGATCGTTTCTTGTTGGACAGCGTTCCAAAACCACCAACTTCAAATGCGTGTAAAAAAAATCTCGCACTGAACTGAAAAAATCCTTGAGGGTTTTGTTATGGATAATGTAAACTTTCATTTGCAATTGGTCTCATCCCATTCCCATTCGGAAAGTTCGATTTTGTGTCACAGCGTTATTATCAATTCAAACTACATTTAATAAATTTAAAGTATATACTGGCATTAAAGTTATAAGCTGTTAACTTTTGGTACAAAATTGTTCATTCGAGTGGGAGGTACTAAAATGGGCGCTCCAATAACGGCCACTTTTCTCCAGAACTAGGTACTATAAAAACATTACACTGTACAAAATTTCAGGTATTTCTATGAACTCATATCTATGTTAAAAGCAGTTAACTTTTAACTTACACGCTGAAAAAAAATGGCTTCTGTAGTATATTGACTCAAACATATTCTGCTTGAAATATACATATGCTAAGGGTACTCCCTAAATATATAATATTTGACTATACTCCCTAAATATATAATATTTGACACACACAAATTGTATATGTTTGGGAGGATATTGTTCTAAACAAAAATATGTTACCATGCTAATATTTTTTATTTGGAAATATAGATTATTTTGTATTTAAGTATTTTGGCAATGTACAAGTTCCTTAATTGAAAGACAAGTTTTCAATTTTTCAGAAGTTCAAAACAATTTTTTTTTGATAAATTTTATGTTTGTAAAATTCAGTTAACACTTAAATCGCATAATCTTTCGTAGCTATAAATTGCACTGATGGATTGACAAAAAGTGATGAATTGGAATACTTATAAATTAAAATTTATTGGTGTAAAACAAAGCCTATTGCTGCTAAAGACATTTTTAACTACAAAGTTCAACGCGAAATCTAGAAAAACTAAAAAATTCGAAAAATTCAGCAATGTTTAAAAAAAAATTTAATTAAAATATATTTGGAAAACATCTTAAACAATAACTTTGTTTGTGGGTAAACACATATTTTATTTGTGAAAGTCAGTGCGCAAATATATTTTGTTCTAATATATTAATATATGCGTTCCAAACAAAATTTCATGATTTTTAAATAACATTTATTTGCTAACAAGTATATAATATTCAAAAAATTCGTTTACAAATATATTTTCCTTCAATTCAAACATATCAAAAATGGCGATTTTTCTCCGTGTAGATATGGTCCATTTGTACGGTAGGTACCAAAAGAGGCTTGTCAACTTCGCCCATTTTTTTGAGGTGTTAGCGACTAATGAACTAATACTGTGTGTGGAATTTCAGAAGATTCGAATAAGTGGTATAGAAATTATTAAAGAATCAATATTTCACTAAATACACTACGCAACAAAAAAAAATTTTTTGTGTCCTAGACCTAAAAATAATTTTTTTGTATAGATTGTGACATACTGTTATATAAAATCAAAACCAAAAATTTTTCTATGAATACATTTTTAAAAAAATTTTTTTTTATTAAAAATGCTATTATCGTCGAAGGTATTTGCACTATAATTTTTGGAGTATATGCCCGATCAGGTCGACTTATGCGTTAAATGTTGGAAATATATCTTTCACTTAGAAACAGTGGTTTAGTAACAGTCATTAAACAAATTGGAAAAAGTAGATTTAAAAAAAAATCCTGGGACAAAAAAACATAAAAAATAGAAAAAAAAAATGAAAAAAAAATATTTTATTTCATTTTTTAAAAGCTTGCATCCTAGCGAATAAAATAATTAATTTCTGTATAAATACACGGGGCAAAATCGCCGTTTTTGATATGTTTGAATCGAAAGAAAATATACTTGGTACAACAATTTTTAAATATTATATATTTTCGACCAAATAAATTTTAATTGAAAATCAATAAAATGTATTTAGAAGGCATATGTTAATATATTAGAATAAAATATATTTGCGAACAAATTATCTCAAATAAAATATGTGTTTAAATAGAAATAAAATCATTGTTTATGAATGTTTCCAAATATATTTTATAATTTTTTTTTTTAAAACTTTCCTGAATTTTTCTAATTTTAGTTTAAATTTTTTATTTTTTTATTAAAAATGGCATACTTAGCATTAAATTCTATTTGAAACCACATGTTTTTATTTTCTAACTATTCCAATTCATTATTTTTAATTATAAAGAAAATATACAAACATTAAAAATTTCTAAAAAAATACCTTTCAATTGGTGAAAACTTATAACAATTTAAGAATATATATATATTCACGCAAATAGATCTTTGTTTGGGAAATAACATATCCAAATAAAAAATATTAGGATGTAAACATAGTTTTGTTTAGAACAACATCCTCCCAAACATATAATATTTTTATTTGTCAAATATTATATATTTGGAGTGCACCCTAAAAATATATATGTTTCAAGCAGAATATGTTTGGGACAATATACTACAGAGGCGATTTTTTTTCAGCGTGTAGCGATTTTATTTATTGCTTTTATTTATATTATGTACATTTGAGTTTATTTACATGAACGAGTTTCATTAGAAGTAATTGTGAGTTCTTTGTTGACGTTCGAAGATTTCGGAATCGAAAAATAAGTTGGAAGAATGCATATGTGTTATATACATAAATATAATTCTAACCATTTTTTCATAATTTTTTAACAATTCATTAATCATTGTTACATATTGCGGGCTTTTATTGGATCCAAGGATATTTGAAACTACTGCAATTTCATCCGACGTCAAATATGATTCGAAATTCACATCTTTCATCAGTTTCCTTATTTTAGGCCCATCAAAAACTCCTTCTTCGAGTTTTTGAAAAGAATTAAAAGTCTTTCTAACTCTTTAAATATCAGAGTGACTTGCCATCTTTCCTTAAGGCTTTTACAAAAATTTTAAAGAGCCCCAGCTTAATATGCAGTGGTGGCAAAATATCGGCTATCCCAGAGGCATAACATACCAATCGATGGTTTCTGATTTCCGTTGTGTAAAAGTACTGCTTTCAAACATTCTTTACTGCTGTCAACAAGTAACCGCCATTCCTTTGAATTGTATGTTTGATTAAGTTCCTCGAACAATCCGGGAATGTCCTTGCAAAAGCATCTGTTATCCACAGTTGTATAAAATTGTTTGTAAGGTATATCACGGACTCTATAATATGATATGTTAACATCTGGGGCCAAAATATTGTACTGTTTCATCCCAGATGCAAGTAGTTCTGCCTTATCTTTGGTCAGTTCCAAATCTCTCACTACAAAATACAGTCAAGAGAATATTAAAGGTATTGGATTAGGGGTTAATTTGGGCTTACAAATTCGGAGCCAAATCTCTCTAAACGGTTTAAATAAGTTTATTTTTTAAGGCCAATTGGTTTGGACATGTTCGGTGAATAAGTATAACATATTAAATGCAGTTGGACTTGAGAATTTTTTTTTTGTTATTATGGGTTTTTCTGTTTAAGTTTTTTTAGAGTTTTTTGGAACGACTTTTGCATTTATTGTATTTTACTACAAATTAATGAAGAAAACTAGAAACATTAGCATTTTCAGTAATAAAGTCAACTTTAATCGACTTTTTTATAATAAAAAGTCTAAACGTCGCCTTCTTGATTTTTTCAAAAAGTCGAAAGGTGTAAAATCGAAATTTTGCCGTAACTATATAACCCTACTCTATTTATGTATTTTGAAGTTGTTATTACCAATAAAAAAACTCTGCTACTCCTCTTCAATGTTGCGGTATGAAATATTTATCTCCTTTTGGTGAAAGGAGGATAACATATAGAAAATAACCTTAATCTTTGAATATCCTGAAAAGTATCAATTAATATCCTTAATTTTTTTGATACTAAACGGTCAAACTAAAAATGGAACCTTGATGCAAAGTCAATGAATATAGAAGATGTGCCATCGCATGTTTGTTTACATTTTCTCGAGTTACGAATGAATTGAAATGATTTTTCAAACGCCAAAAAAAAATAGTTTTCTGCTGTCTTTTCTTGAACTTTTTGCACGTATCGATTGATATTTGTATCCTAATCGTGGTAATTACAAACAATCGAGAAAGTCGATCTGAAAATACGAGAAATCAACTCGTTGAAATCAAATTCCTACACGGGGCAAAATCGCCTTTCTTGATTTGTTTAAATCGAAAGAAAATATACTTGGAACACAAATTTTTAATTATTATATATTTTCGAGCAAATAAATTTTATTTGAAAATCAATAAAATGTATTTACAACGCATATGTTATATATATTAGAATAAAATATATTTGAGAACTAATTTTATCAAATAAAATATGTGTTTAAATACAAATAAAATTATTGTTTATGAATATTTCCAAATATATTTTACTAGCTGTTCCCGGTCCACTTCGTTGTCCCAGATTTAGATTTCCGATCCCGTCCATTTTTGAAAACAAACGATTTGTCACACCCACATTTGCGCCGCCCACTTTTTGCAAAATTTTTTTTCCAAAACCATCTCAAACAAAATAACTTTCAAACCAAAGAAAAAATTTTTAAATCGGTCCAGTGGTTTAAGCGTCTATAAAACACATACATACATACAAACATTTTTCCATTTTTATATATATAGATTTAAAAAAAAAGATTTTCGAAACTTTGCTGAATTTTTCGAACTTTAATTTTATTTTTTCCATGTTTTCGAATTATGCTTTCGTATTAAAAATGGCATAATTCTATTTGAAACCACTTATTTTTATTTTCTAACTATTCCCAGTCATTATTTTCAATTATAAAGAAATTTTACTAACATTAAAAATTTCTAAAAATTACCTTTCAATTGCTGAAAATTTAAAACAATTAAAGAATAGATATGTATTCACGCAAATAGATCTTTGTTTGGGAAATAAAAAATATTAGGATATAAACATAGTTTTGTCTAAAACAACATCCCCCCAAACATATAATATTTGTATGTGTCAAATGTTATATATTTGGAGTGCACCCTAAAAATATATATGTTTCAAGCTGAATTTGTTGGGGCAATATACTACAGAGACGATTTTTTTTCAGCGTGTATTCGTTGGTCCCTCTCAGCTACTCGTTACGCGATGGCACATCTTCGTAATTGACTGACTTTGCCTTGATGGACTAAAAAGATACAGTAATTTTATTATAATTTTTCTTGTAAATTTTTTTTATATTATTAGATTCGTCTGCTGGACTACACGGAGAAAAATCGTCATTTTTGATATGTTTGAATTGAAAGAAAATATACTTGGAAACGATTTTTTTAAATATTTTATATGTGTTAACAAATAAATTTTATTTGAAAATCAAGAAATTTTGTTTGGAACGCATATATTAATATATTATAACATAATTTATTTGCAAACTGACTTTCACAAAAAAATATGTGTTTACACACAAACAAAGTAATTGTTTAAGAAGTTTTCCAAATATATATTTTTTAAAACTTTGCTGACTTATTCCCATTTTAGTTAGTTTTTTTCCAATTCATCATTTTCTGTCAACACATTAATGCAATTCATATTTACAAGATTATACCATTTAAGTTTTAATTAAATTTTAAAAACATATAAAATGTATAAAAAAATCTGAAAACCAGAAAACTTGTCTTTAAATTGGGCATTAATACATTGCCAAAATACATAAATACAAATTAAACTTTGTTTCGGAAATACTAGTTCTCAATATAAAAATATTAGAATGCGAACATATTTTTGTTTAGAACAATATCGTCCCAAACATATAATATTTGTATTACTCCAAATATTATATATTTGGAGTGCACCATAAACATATGTATATTTCAAGCCGAATATGTTTGGGACAATATACTACAGAAGCGATTTTTTTTCAGCGTGTAGTGTAACTTCAAAACGTTTTGACCGATTGATGTTACTTTTACACATTATATCTATATTATCAATGTGAGTATTCGCTGTATTCAAGTTATTAACAATTTCCGCATTTATGGAATTCACCAGGCCGTATTTACCAGTTTTATAATTCAGTAGTTTACTTCTACGAGTAGAACTGTCTAGTTAAAAATAAAATATAAATAGGTATAAGAGTAATTTCCGACTCACCCTATTACACATAACTGTTCATATTATTTTGCTACCTTGTTCGGGCTTGCATAAGATAATCCCGTCAACGTAAAACCAACAATGATACCTAACATTCAAGCGACAATACATGGGATCTTCTTATTTTAATTAGGATTTGTTGAAATTTCTGCTCTCGTGGAAAAAAATGACGCATAAATATTGGGTTCTCAGTTTAAGGACATTTCACGCTCGCCTGACTTTAAACAACTGATCGAAATGGGGAGGAGTGTGAGAGTGAAGAGAGGGCTTAGCAAAAGACCACTTCATCAGTTGTCGCGGACAGGGTAAATTATTTCGTCATCAGACATTGTTGGGATATGCTCGTATCATCATTGGCATTGTCCCCTAACACAGTTTCTGGTTTGAAATGAGCTTAAATTATTGTCATACATCACCACACCACCACCAATATCATATCCCATCTCAGATCATCCCATTCATTTATACATTCTAGTATATCCTTCATCCCCTTCCCCATACCCTGTGTGTGGTGCCATATCATCATCATTTGCACAGATGTTAAGGGTAATTTGTTGAAGGGCGTGTCTCTTCCCTGTTTGGGCTGCCATTCATGTCGGATATCAGCACTTAACTGTGATTTGTATTTTTTGCCGCTTATTTATAAAACCCCCTCTGTCAGTTCCTCAGTCGGCTCGTTTGTCCGTCCACGCGTCCTCATTCGCATGAGTTTAAATAATAAGTGGACTGGAATTCACCCTCTGCTCATTCCTGTTGCGATAATTAAATAAAGCACTAAATCGACAACAACAATCGCTATCAAATAGATTTCCTTGTTGTTTTTTGTTTTTGGAAATTGTTACTGTGGACACTCAGTCGCTTTTTTGCTCTTACTCTTTCCAATCGGGGGAACGAAAAGCGACGACATAAATGGTATTTTGTTGAAATGTCCTGTGGCGTTTAATCTCAGCCTCGTTATCCATATCCCATATCTGTATCTGTATCTGTATCTTTCTGTCGCCCATTTTTGCTCCGAATCGCTGTGGGTTTTTGCGAAGCATCGCTTTGCTTTGTGATTGAAATATACAAAAAGTATAAATTGTATGCAAATATTACTTTCATCTGGAAAATAATATTATATCCTCGGAATTGTTCGACAAATTGCACTTGTAAACTCTGTATAATTGCCGTTGTGAAATGGAGTGTGGAATGGTGGAGAGGTGTGGCTAAAGGCGAAACATTTTAAACGATAACATCTTTCAAAGTCTCAAATTTAAATATGTCACATGACTTTACAGAATACTGTACAAGTAGCATTAAATAGGAACGGGCTGTTTTCCGTGGCGAATATGTTAATACAGCAAAAACAAGCAAATATCTTAAACCAGGATAAAAACATGGTCCGCAATAACACAATTTAACAGAATGAATAAAATTATCACACAGAACTAAACAACTATTCATAATTTCTGTCGGAGTGAAGTCCACCAACATCGTTAAATCTTATGGTAATGCTTTCTGGAAAAAATGTTGCCCCGTCGACTTGAAATACTGGCAAATATTTGCATCTTTTAGTAGAATTGATGCAGTCCCGTGAATTAAACTTAATTCCAAACTTCCAAAATGATTTAGAAAAGTGAAATTTTCGGAAAATGGGCAAAAAATTGGTGCACTTTTGCCAGAATCGAAATCGCCATAAGAATATTTGGCGGAAAGCTTTTTTATGTCTTACTAATTTAGAAATTCCCACCTTAAGGATGAGGCTACACTTTGTTTGTTATTCCGTTTGCTACGCCCTGAAATATTGATCTGAGCCACTTTAAAGTATATTTCGTATATACATAAATTCTCGATCAGCGTAAAATTCTATGACAATCTAACTATGTCCGTCTGTCTGTTTAAATCACTCTACAGTCCGCAATGGGTAAGAATATTTAACATCGACCTATGTAGTTTATTTTTGGCTAAAAAGTTTATTAGCAGTTACAAATAGGTCAAAAAGGATCTCGCTATCATTTGTTTTTCCAAAAATTTTTTAAAAAGTTTTTAATGGGGGTTTGGAATTTTGAAAAAATAAGTTTTTTTAGATTTTACGAAATTTTAATTGCTTTCGAACGGCTGAACCATTTTTTGCTTTGTTTTAAAGAGGACAAAATGCACAATTTTTTGTATAATTTTTTGAAAAATTTTAAAAAAATGTTTACCAAAGTTTTTTTTTTGAAAAAACATTTGTAGAAAAAATTTCTCCCCCCTCGTTTTTTTTTAAATTTTCACAGAATATTCGTCGTGCTCTCACAAATCCAGACCAGTAAATCACGAGTTACACGCGAGAAACACGAGTTACACGCGCTGAACATTTTCTTCACCCGATGTGGCCAATCTTGAGGCCCTCTAGCTCCGCCCATGTCTGACATAGGGGGCCCAAATATAAAACTTAACTTCTCTAACACCTCTTCATCTACCATGCCAATTTTGGTCGCAATCGGTTGTTTGGTTAAGAAACGGTGGAGTTATTTGCCCTTTTTGAATTCGTACCAGTGGGCAGTGTTCTGCAAATCAGACGAAAATTGTCAGACCAGTCTTCATCCATAACTTTTACAAATATTGAGTTTCACAAAATTGTTGTTACTGTTCTGGATTTGTGAGAGTACGACGAATATTCTGTGAAAATTTTAAAAAAATCGATAGGGAAAAATTTTTCCTACAAAGGTTTTTTCAAAAAAAACTTTGCAAAAATTTGTTTACAAAATTTTTCAAAAAATTTTGCATTTTGTCCTCTTTAAAACAAAGTAAACTTTGAAAAAATTGGTTCAGCCGTTCGAGAGCAATTACAAAAAAATAATTACCATACATTTTTTTAAAAAAATGTTGGGGTGGTCCTATTTGACCTATTTGTAACTGCTTATAAACATTTTAGCCAAAAATAAACTACATAGGTCGATATTAAATACTCTTACCCCAATAAAAACGGTATGTGACTAAAATTTTACAGAAACTGTTATTGTTGGTTGTTGTTGAGATTTTATGTTTTTAATATTGTTCGGTCTGAGGTCTTTTTTAATTAAAATGCATTATTTACGTTTTTCTAATTAATTTATTTTCGTTTTCGAAATTTCGACTAAAGTCGTTAGTCTTCTTCAGGGAACTACAAAAAAAAATTATCTTATATTTACTTTGAAATTTAATTAAAAATGTCATCCGTTCTATGTGAGTTAACTTGACAACTAATGTTTATTTCGTCCGTGTTTGTTGATAATGATAATCGATACATTATCGTTTGTAATTGAGTCTTTTCGCTGAGGAAACTTCAGTCATTTAACAGAAATATTTCTTAGATAGATAAGTTGTAAACATTTGAAAGTTGGCCATATCGGCCCATGTTTGCATATAGTCCCCTTTTAATTCCATTCCATTAACTATAACTTTTTATTAAAAAGTTATAACTTTAATTATTCTTAAAAACAAACATAACTTTAATTATTCCTAGAAACATTCACACTAACAACTGGGTAAAACTAAAACAAGTGTGTCAAAATTTTTTGGAAGTTCAAGATTTTTTTGAAATTTCGTAATAATCTGGTTCAGAATTTGAAAAAAATAAAACAATTTGAACCGTTTAGCAAAATTATGATTTTTTCGCGAGATATGACCTATTAAATATTTCCGAGTGTGTTTGGTAAACTGTCATTTTCTCTGGAAATATTGAACGGATTCGACTGAAATTTTTGCAGTTTGGTCCGAAACACTTCCTAAAATCTAAATATATCATGAACTTTAATTACCAACTGACCATATGAAAAATATTTTTTGCATATGCGAATAATTTCACTTTCTGGAGCAGTGATTTGAAATATTTTATATTTATTGTTTGTATTAATAGAATCGCCAATGTATACTTCCACCGCACGAACAAATACTAATCGATTGTGTGAAATTTGGTGATTTGCACTTAATTTTACCGAAAACTATTCACAGTATCATTGGTCCACAACTTCGACCCGATTGCGTCGAAATTTGAATATTTGCATTTTATTTTATGCAGAATTGTTGATACGAGTAAAGGTCTGCAATAGCCCCCAAATAAAGGTTAATTCAGATATGACGTCTTGACGCCTGAGAAACCACAAATTACAAACGATTAAGCTAAAATTTCACAATATGCGTTTTATACAGGGTGATCCATATTGAACGCACAATGTTAATTGTAAATAAAACAAAAAGTTGTCAGAGAATTATCTTAATATTTTTTATTATGATTGAAGGATGTATGCAATTAGGTGTGAATCAAAATATCGTCAAAAAGCTCGCCATGGGTTGCCACGTGTGACTAACAATTAATGTCGTGCATTCGCAGTAGCAATGGACCTCATTTGATTTACTCAAAGCACCAATTTATTTTTACTACCATAGGAACATGAAATGCCAGGGAAAAATACCCTCCATAAGAACGAAGTTGTAGACAACTAAACTGTTCATTTATAGTTACAGAACATGATCTTATATAGGTTACAAAATACTCTTTCCAATTCTATATTTTTAAGATTTGAAGGTATGCAGAACTTGCATAAACTTCAATAAGGAACATTTTTAAAATGCTTATATTTTTCATTTTATTCGGCAATTTCCTTCGAATACGAGTATGCAGAATTTTACAGACATGTCTTTATGACAGAAGGGATATTTTAAAAAAAAATAATTTTTTTGTTTTATTTTTAAAAATTACCTACATATTTTACAACAAAATGTAAAAAAATGTTAAATGTTAAAAACATATAACTGAATTAATTAGTGGCCGTCCGTCTGTCACTCTGAAAAGGAGTGACCGAATGACTTTAATTTTCGTACCTTGTAATATTTTATTCAAACCCACCTTATGTTTGATGGACAACCGTATAGGCCTACTCTTTGTGGTACCTCCCCCACAAATGGCTAAACTTTTGTGACATGTTAAATCTCTTATAACTTCTATACTACTCATGGGTATCCTGTAAAATTCCATACATAGTAATCATTTTACTAATTCTATAAGCTGAACAAAAATGGGCGAAAATACCACGCCCCTTTTGGTACCTCCCACACAAAGGGACCAATTTGTAGAAAATGTTCAGAGCTTATAACATTAATATTAGCGCATACAATACTTGAAATTTTGTGCAGTGTAATGTTTTTATAATACCTACAGCCCAGTCCAAAGTGGGCGTTATTACCATTTTATATTTCTAGTACCTCTCACACAAATGGTAACAATTTTGTGAAATAATTAGAAAAAAATAGATTTTTTTTCAAAAAAAATCATTTTTTGCTGGCACGAAAAGACATCAAAAATAGAAAAAATAGCAAAAGATTGTTTGTTTCAGTTTCTTAAAGCTAGCATCCTAACGAAGAAAAATTATATGGATAAATATAGAAATTATATCACTTTTGGTAGAAATAAGACAATTTCTACATAATCCGGTTTTTTTTACCCCCATTATTGTGAACAAGAGTATATCAGGCATGCCACAGAGTGCAAAATCGTACTAGAATTTACGTTTTTGAAATCGAAAACGTTTTAGCTTTTACATAAAACAAAAACCGAAAAATAAATTTCGGTTTAAAACGTTCACAAAATCTGAAGTGAAATTTATGTTTTTAGTAATTTAAACTCCAGAAAAGTTAAAAAATCTACTAAAGATTAAGTATGAATAATATTTGAATTAATTTTAAGCAAAAAAAACTATTTCAAATACTTTTCGTACGAAAATGTTAATAAAGGGTTTTCTATTAAGGACATTCTGTGTTTTTATATATTTTTAAAACACAGAATATTTAAGATATACTTAGAGTTCAAATTTATTCTGGGTGTAGTACAAATGTCACATTTTAAGAATGAAATTCGATTTCGGTCATATGACCACCACGAGCCCGTCTACAGCGATCTATTCTATGGACCCAATTATGCAACACACATTTCGAAAGGAAAGATGGCAATTTCGCATTGGATGTTGTCTCTGAGCTCGTCTAAAGTTGTTGGCTTGTTGGCATAGACCAACGACTTGATGGGGCCCCACAAAAAAAAAAATCCAATGGCGATAATCGGATGAACGAGGTGGCCATTCGACCGGACCATTTCTCGAGATAACACGTTTACCGAATTTGCCTTTCAGTAAATCGATTGTAACGCGTGCAGTGCGGCTAGTGGCACCGTCTTGTTGAAACCACATATAGGCGATGCCAAGCTCATCCAGTTCTGGCCAAACATAATTTTCTAACGCTGTCAACACGATAGCGCTCTCCATTGAGGGTAACATGACGATTGTTTTCATCGATGAAAAAAATAAGGCCTATCACACCTCCGGCATGAAAACCACAACACGCAGTAATTTTTTGCGTATGCAATTGTGTCTCATGAAGCACATGTGGATTTGTTGCTATCCAATAACGCATATTTTGTTTATTGACAAAATCACTCAGTCAGAAATAAGCTGCATCGCTACATCGATTATTACGGCCGAAAATTGGAGTAAGCGCTCTTAAAGTTGCGACCACCGACTCCAAATTCCAAACGTTGCACGTAAGTGAACTTTACCATGATGAAATACATCGATTATTACGGCCGAAAATTGGAGTAAGCGCTCTTAATGTTGCGACCACCGACTCCAAATTCCAAAAGTTGCACGTATGTGAACTTTACCATGATGCAAAATTTTTCTTCGACTAACGTTTTGACACTGAAAGATCATTAAAAATGTTTGAGTGTGCGTTAACATAATGATACGAAATTGTTATGTCCCTATTGGAAAACCCGATACTTTTTGTCTTCGAAGTGTTAAATCCCCTTATTTAACCATAAAACAGAAAAAAATAAAGAAACATTAATCAAGCGAAAATTTTGGTAAATTTTATATTTTTAGCTTTAATATGTTTTATTTATTTTCACTACCGACAAACAGAATCTGGAGTCGAACCGATATTGTTGGCGTTGACTGAAACAGCTGTTTCCGATTTCCATTCTGCCATAATTTTAATAGTGTTTTTCGGTTTTCATTCTCTTTTGGTTTCATGAAAACGTACAAGAGCGGTAGAGGCAAAAGTAAAACGATACGATTTTGAAAAACGAAAACGAACACGGAGGAAAAAAACGGCCTCTGTAACATATTGCCCCAAACATATTTTGCAGGCAACATATATATGTTTGGAGCAGCTCCCAAACATATTATGTTTGGGGTAGCGGTAATGTTTCCAAACATTTATTTGATTGTATGCAAACATATATATGATTGTACGTAATCATATATATGCTTATGTCCAAACATATATATGACTGTATGTAATCATGTATATGATTATATGTAATTATGATTATATGATTGTATGCAAACATTTATATGATTGTATGTAATCAAAAATATGATTGTATTTAATCATGTATATGATTGTATATTGTTGTTTTTTATCAAAACCATGAACCCTTTGTGACGCACCTATAATTAAACACAATTGTATTTCTTAATACATTTTTTATATATTTATAAAATTCTAGTCTAATGTTCCATTAAACAAAAAAATTAAGTTGCATTAATTTTAAAATTGTTTAGTGGACTTGTGTATGTATATTTAAAATATGCATACCACTTTTCATCGAATGCAAATAAAAACTGCCTATGTACTTCATTGCATATATATTTTATATGCATTTGATGAATATATATGTATATAAATATATATAACTCCACCCGAAGAAATATTTATATTGCTTCCTGACTTTTTCTACCCCCGTATACAACTTCAGATTAAACAAAAATCCATAAAACCAAATTTACTAAAAATCCTGACAACCCTGTTTGGCTAAAGAGACACAAGATCTCTTCTACTCTTTTCGCTCCATCATGAAACTATAACGGTTCACAGCAACAAGTAACCTAATGTAAATCGTCACTCACTACGTCGAATACAGAAATACAATAACAACAAACAGTAATACACTCTTTGCTTCTGAAAAGTAGTTCATGAGCTGCAGAATAGTTTTTGAGTTTTCTGAAAATTACAAAATTTTGAGCTGTGTCTCTTTAAAAGAATTTGTGCAATGTGCAGAGCAAGGCAAAACTTCAATAGTACTGTGCACTCCTCACTACTGTACCCGGGGTCATTTCAGATGAAAACAATTTGTTAGTGCGGGAGTGTGTTTGTTCAAAGAACATGATAAGCCCACATACATACGTACATACATATGTATGTTGGCAAAATAATTTATGTGGGGCAATAAAACGGCGTCAGTATTATAGAACGTTTTGTAAATAAAATGTTTCGAAGTAACATACATTCCTTTTTAAAAAAATTAATTTTGCACCAAAATAATTGTGTTTTTTAATGAATAATCTCTATACATCTTTGAAATCATATTCTTTCTTTTATTTTGAATTTGTTGTACGTGTTTAAACTACAACTAATTTCTTTGAATTCGACATTCACCATACGTATTCAATAAAAAACCCGACCTTAAGCTCGAAATAATAATAATACCCTTTGGTGTCGGTGCCATTCCTCCTCATACACACGGTTACCATATACATTTTACCCTTCTTTGCATAAAATTATGAGTCATATAATTGGGCTCTCAGAGAGTAATACTCTCTAAAACTCTAAAAAATATGTTCTAATATATTATTTTGCAAAAAATATGTTAGGGCACAATCATATCGTTTTTTAATATGCTAGAATTTTGCCCCGAACATATTATGATTGTGTGCAAACATAATATGTTTACCCACAAACATATATATGATTGTGCCCGTCCCAAACATATTTATGATTGCATCCAAACATATTTTTGTAACATATTTTTTTCTCCGTGAACCAATTTCGTATAAAACCAGTGACATGCTTGTATATGTATCAGATGCTGGGGGCCAAAAGTGTAACACATCTAAGGAGTGACCGAACAGACCCCAAGAATATTTGGCGGAAATCCGTTTTGGGGTATTTTAAGTCATTTCAGCAATCAATTAGCAGTCATTCAGCATGTCCATCTGTCTTTCTAAATGGACCATTTTGCACAAAAAGTTAATGGGTTATAAGTTTGATTCCAGTCTATACAAATAATTGACATTTTGTGAAGTGTAATGCTTTCACAGTACCTATAGTACCGTAAAAAATGGGCGTTATTGCCACGCCCCTTTTGGTACCTCCCATACAAATAGACTATTTTGCACAAAAAGTTAACTGCTTAAAACGTTGATCCCAATCCATACAAATACTTAAAATTTTGTGGAGTTTAATGCCTTTACAGTACCTATGCTTTCACAGTACCTATAGTACCGTAAAAAATGGGCGTTATTACCACGCCCATTTTGGTACCTCCCATACATATGGGCCATTTTGCACAAAAAGTAACGGTTTATAACTACGATTCGTGCACATACAAACACTTTAAATTATATACAGTGTAATGTTTTGATAATACCCATAGTATATTAAAAAATGGGCATTGTTGCCACGACCCTTTTGATACGTCCCAAAACAATATGAAAATTTATTTTTTTTATTCTCTCTATTTTTACAATATGGGCCATAATTTATACATTTATCCATAGAATTTTTGCAAATTGGCACTGTTTTCTTCATTAGGATTGTAGCTTTCAAAAAATGGAATATGAGATTTGCTTTCTATTTTGTTTGGTTGTTTTAGACAGTAAAAAACTATTTTTTTTTAAAAAAAAAATTGAATTTAAAGATTTTACGACTGTTACTAAACTTCCGTTTCTACGTGGAAGTGATGTTTTCGGCTTTAAATGATCTCGGCTATATTGAGCTTGTGCTTCAACAAATTTGGTCCAAATACTTAACCATCACAAAAATTTGAATTTTATAAAAAAATTTAAAAAAAAATAAAAATAAAAACATTTTTTGTTTTGTTTCATAAAATAGTATGCCTCAATCTATACAAAGACATTTTTTTTTTATTTTGGACAAAATTTTTGTTGTAGCACAGTGTAATCCGAGGGAGCTAAATCTTGCGAATAAGGTGCGTGCTAAGCAACTCGAAGTTTAATTCATTAATTTTTCCGTCACAATAGTGGATCCAGTTCACACATCCACTATTGTATTGTCTTGTTTGTGAGCAAAAGCGGAACTCATCTTACGCACATCTTTTTCATCATCAAAATGTCCGTTAATATGCGATGTATGACTTCAGCTAGCTCACGAAAATTCTTCAACCGGCGCGCCGGTCATCCAATACCATTTTGTGGGTTTTTACCATTTCTGACGTGGGCACCTCAATTGGTCGACCACTACGGTGTTCGTCTTGGCTGCTCGTACGGACCCATTTAAAATCTGTCATCCAATATTTTATAGTTGTAAACGAAAGAGCAGACTCCACCAAAGTAGAATTTAGCTCGGTTTTAATACTGGTTGGACTGATACCTTTCAAATGAAAGTGTATTGTATTACATATCGGAGACCAATTTTTTTCTATGTTTACAAATTAACTGAAATCCTTTACTTTTGAGTGCTCAAAAAAACTAAACAACGTGGCGCCTTGAAACTTAAAGCATATGTTTTAGGAGGTTGCCAGTGTTCACGAAAGTAATTTTTTCAAATTACTGCCGGCATATATATGTCAGGTCGGCTAGTTTTGGAACCACCCTCGTACCGTATTTTTGACACCGCTACGACTTGATTCAAGTACGGATTACTCAATATTTTCTACATATATGTGTAATAATAGTTTCCTGTCGCTATCACCTTCAGAGAAATAGGCCACGCCCCATTTGACAGCTACCACACAAGGAAACATTTTCTAAAAGATTTAACAACTTATACCTTTAACTCGAGCCCACCAGCGAGTACAATGTTTACACCTTTCTGGCTGCCACATAAAGTACCGTATTTCATTTTACATTACACACAAAGTGGGGATATACATTAGTCGGTGTACTCGACTGAAACTTTTTTACTTGTTTTGTCCTCGTTTGGTTCGCTAAGTGAGATTTTCGATGTTTTCCCTACACTATACCAACAAACTTGTTGCATAGTATACCAACAAACTTGTTGCATATAGACAGAACCTAATAGGACAACGTTTGGTTTTAACGGTGTTTTTGGAGAGCACTTGAGATCGCTGTTGGAACATTTCTTCAACACCTCAAATACGAAGCGGTACACTTAAAACACTTAACAAAATCCTCACTTCCCACCATCAAATGCTTGTCCCTGCACCACCTCAGGTATGTGTGACAGACAGAACACTCCGTCTGGTCCAGAGGAAATGCGTGAAAATAGTCTTTAATCAAAAAAGGAGGTGACATTTAATGAAATGTTTTGTGACAACAAAGGAACCTAACTTCTTCGTTTTGTTGTAATGTGCGCACATTTCCGACCCGCAGTTTCAACCGAAAAGCTAAGAAATTTGATTCTAAATTGTTACCATAAACGCCAGTGATATACACGCTTGTCTACATTAGCGAGTTGCGGAGTTTAACTGCCGGATGTGGGCGTAGTCTCTGTTATAGAGTCTCAGCTCCGTCAGTTTTGGTGGTAACCTGATACCAACAAATCGGATCATTAGACACGTTGACTGGCTATAAAGATATTTTGTCATATGAAAAAGGCCAACAAAAAAGGGAACTGGCACCACCAAAGCGTACATAATGTGCCCACAAGAGGAAAAATAATGGTCCGCGCTCCGTGTGAAGGAAAAGCTGTGGTGATGCATGAATACCCAGATCTATGATGGTGGCGGTGGTGGAGCACATGATGATGCTGGGACTCTGGATGTGGCTGAGGCTGATTCTGATGATGACGATGACGAAGTGCACAATGAAATCCCAGAGATAACGTCAACAAACGGTCTTCATTGCTCTTGTTATTCCTGGTGTTGTTGGCATTGTTGTCGCCGTTGTGGTCTATGGTTGTAAAACTATTTGTTTTAAATAAACCACGGGGAGAATGATGCCTGTAATGCCAGAGATCGATGCCAAAACGAAAGCCCAGCTCTTCGAAACCCAATAAAAAAAACCCTAAACAAAGGCGAAAAATCGTCTCAAAGTTACTCTGTCAATGCATGTGGCGTTTAACTAACAAAACACTCCAACCAACCAACGAAACGGAACCGAACGAAAAAAATGCGGAGGTGGTGGTATAAGGGCAAAGTCAGCCAGCCATCCCGCCAGCCGGCGACTTAGGCAGGCCGGCTGGCTGGCAACCATGCGCAGTGGAAACGCGCGTGTGGAGCATGCCACATGCGGTAAGAAAGAAGGCTCGGTCTAAGGTTCCTCGCTCCTCCGCAGCAAAAAGTCTCACAATGCAACCGATGATACTGATGATGACGACGACGATGATGATGATGCCTAACTTCGTTTTCGAACTTTGACAGAATGAGTAAGTCAGCCCAGCCGAGCCCTTCTTGTCCAGATAAATGAATCCCCCAACCGAACTAAGCCTAAACAAAAGGTACAAAAAAGAAAGAGAGGAAACCTCAGATATGAAGTAATTCTGGATGAATGGCAGAGGAATATGAATGGCACTCCACTCACTAGTATTCCATAGGGATCGTACAGCCGGTGTCGTTGTCGTTGCAGCGTTTCTTTGTTGTTGCATTTTGTTTTATTGAAAAACCAAAATGCATTCAAATCAAACCACAATTTTTATATTTAATGGATGAATGAATTGTGGCGCTTATTTAAGAGGATATGCACAGCATTGTGCTATGATGACTCTAGTACACTGAGAAAAAATCAGGGAGTCTGATTTTTATGAAAATTAAGATTAACACTTTAAGAACATTTCAGTATTGTAACGTGAACGAAATATTCTGTAAACTTTGGGGAAACGTAATGCGGAACTTGGTCTAAATGGTCTAAAACCAGAAGAATATTTATTGAAATTTTTAAAATTTAAATAGTCGGGGACATTAATTCGTCGTGGTGATGAATGGTGTTCGTCGTGCTGATGAATAGAGTTCGTCGTAGTGATGAATGGGATTCGTCGTGGTTATGAATGGGATTCGTCGTGGTGACGAATGGTATTCATGGTGGTGATGAATAGGATTCGTCGGGGTGATTAATGGGATTCGTCGTGGTGATGAACTCGATTCATCGTAGGAATGAATGGTGTTCATCGTGGTGATGTATGGCATTCGTCGTGGTAATGAACTCGATTCATCGTATGGATGAAATGTGATCATCCTGAGGACGAAAGTGTTTGGAAACATAGATTCGTCATGGTGACGAACAAATTCATCAAGAGGATTATTCCGTACGTTAGCTGACTTTTGACGAAACAATAATCGTGATGATGTACAAATTCATCGTCATGACGAAGCTTTTTCTATCAGTATAGCCACGGAGGTGGAAATGGGCCTCATCAGTCATGATGATTTTGTATCGTTCGTATCGTTTTTTTGTTCGATCGTTTTGTATCGTTCGATGATCGTGTATCGTTCCATTTTTAGTAATGGCGTAGTTTCTACTTGTCAAATGTCAAAGAATAAAAGCTTCAAAAGTAACAGCTACCGAAATACCAGGTGATTCAAAATAACACCTCTTGTTGGAAAACCCTGTATAAGACCGGTAAAGTCATGATACCCTTTAAATTAAAGAAAATTATAAGGGCTATATTGTTGGGAATATAATTTTCACGCAGAGACTGCGATTTAGTAACTGTCGTTAAAACAATTAGAATTTAATTTTTTTTCAAAAAATCGTTTCTTTTCCTGGCACAAAAAAAAACCATAAAAACAGAAAAATTTCGCAAAAAAATGTTTTTTAAATTTTTTCAAAATTAGCTTCATAACGAAGGAAACAAAGCCTATTTAAAAAAATTATGAATAAATGTATAAATTATTGTAAAAGTAAAGGAAACTTAAAATCATTTATTATAAGAGTATTTTCAACTTTAGCCATTTTGTTTAGGAGGTACCAAAAGGGTGCGGCGTCAATGATTGAAGGGTAAAGAACAGCTATGATAGACCCAGCAAAAAATGTATCTGTAACTCATCTTGACAAGGTGATCCTCCAACCATTGTCCGGAAAATTGATTCTAATTAAAATCTAAAATTTTATTCTAATTATTTCGTTTAGTGTACCTCGGTTTTTAAGCCGATGTTGCAATAAACGAGGGTATGGTCAACCAATGTATGTGAGAGTTTTCAAAGAGCCCTATGGAGGTTAAATGCGAATAAGTACTTAATTATACCCTTGTTTCCCTTGAAGATGCCTGTCCAAAAAAAAGGTACAAGGGTAAAACTAAACCTCGATGGTGGACTTCTAAACTAACGGCCAGGAAAAAGACCTACAACAAGCTATTCAACAGGGCGAAATCTAATGGGGTCGCTAATGATTGGGATGCCCATAAAGAGCAACGCAAGATATATAAGAAGGAACTGAGGAAGGCGCAACGACGCCCTCGGGATATCTTCTGTGGTAAAGTGGAAAAGGTCTCCGACGTCGCGAGGCTAAAGGCCCAACTATAATATGCATGAGCTGACTTAAGCCAACTTAAGCAACTGTGCGAGTACATATAAATTATATGCGGCAAACTATAATGTACTTACGTGAACTTTTCGTTAAGTTCTCTCAGCTCTCTCTCAGTACCCATTTGCTTAAGCAAGGTGCGAAACTGAACGCACATTCCGTACGGAATTACTTAAGTTAGCTTATGCATATTATAGTTGGGCCTTAAGGAAGATAATATCATCTTCGCCATGTACAGTGGGCTATTTCAGGATGAGGTAAATAAAATAACTTAAATAACATGAAAAAACATCGAGAGTCGCTCAATATAATGCTCGACACACATTTCCCGGGGAACTCACTAACAGAACCCGAAGATCTGCAGGACCAACAAGAGTGCGAGTAAACTGCGAGCGTCGCTAGCTTGTTGGCTGAGATATCCAGAATTAGCTGGGCTATTAACAGCTTTGAGCCCCTCAAGTCACCTGGACCAGACGGCATCACTCTAGCAGAAATGTAGAAAATATTAACGTACATTATCCCCTGGCTGGAGAAAATGTATGTAGGTTGTATCAGGCTTTCATACATTCGGAATCCAAAGTGGTATTCATACCCAAAGCGGGAAAGATACTGCACACTAGGCCAAAAGACTTCAGACCAATTAGCCAATACTACTTCCTATTGAAAGGTCTGGAAAGACTTTAAGATTATTTTTTCATTAGGGAAATCATGGATACAAAACTCAAGCCGGGGAACAAACATGTTTTAAATAAGGAAAAGTCAACAGAATCAGCACTGCACGAACTTGTGAGCACTATCGAATCGTATCTACATTTCAAGGAATTCGCCATGGTGGCATTTCTTGAGATAGAAGAAGCTTTTAACAACATTCACTCAGATGCAGTAATTGCGGCACTGTTACATCTAAAGGTGATCTCTTGCTTCATTAGACTAATTCAAAGCCTGGTCAACATAAGACGCATAACAGCATGTCTTGGGACCACCACTCTAACAAAGTTTGTAAACAGAGGAACCCCACAAGGAGGAGTACTGTCTCCACTAATTTGGAAACTAGCGGTGAATGAAATTCTGCTAGATCTAGGACGTTGTTGCTGCAAGGTCGTGGCATATGCGGACGACGTGGTAATCGCAGTGAGTGGTAAATTCGAAAAAGTCCTCAGAGACATCAGGTGAACAAGTAGCCTAGATGGGTCAGAAGTAGCGGCTTGGGCGTTAACCCAAGCAAAACAGAATAGTCCCTTTTTACTAGGATGAATACTGTCCCACATGTGGACCCTCTTCCTAAATGGAACAGATCTAGTCGTTGCTGAAAGTGCAAAATTTTTAGGAATAATTCTAAATAGGAAACTTTTATTCAGACTTGCCGTACTGAAACGTGTAAAGAAGACCAACGTCGCCTTATATTCTTGCAGGAAGGCTGTAGGGTCGCGGTGGGGCATCTCTCTCCTAAAATCGTCCATTGGATATATATAGCAGTGGTTCGTCCAATACTGTTATACGGCATTGTGGTATGGTGGACGGCAACTAAAAACTAACCATCACCATCCCACTATCAAAGGTTCAGGGAACTGCCTGCCTGTACATAAGCCGAGTCTTAAGCACTACAGCGTCTGAGTCTATACAAGCCCTATTCCATATACTGCCGATTAATATTGTGGCGAGAGAAGTTGCTGCCAGAGCGGCAGTAAGATCAAAGTGCCTATCAATGTGGAGGAACTAAAAAAAGTGTAGTGCAATGGTAACCACTCGGTGACTATATACTAACGGTGTACACCTTCGAGAGGAACTACAGCACTATAATACCGGCCACAGATGAATGGGTTGGCAGAATACCAGGCAATAGAAACCATCTCCACTTCTGTACGGATGGTTGGAAGCTTGATGAAAAGCTTTGCTTCGGAGTACACTATGAAGAACTTAGTTTAGAAATAGCTCACAGACTAGCAGATACCTGCAGTGATTATCAAGCCGAAATAAAGGCAATATGGGAAGTCGCCAAGTGGGTGAGTCGCAACATAGTAACCAACACTGGCGTTGTCATTTACTCGGACAGCCAGGCTGCCATAAAATCTCTGGAGACCACATCCCTAAATTAACAAACAGCCCCCGACAGCCACAGACCTCTTAACGAGGTGGCTGAGCAGTTTAATATACACCTGGGCATAGGGATATCCCGATGAACTTGCTAGGAAGGGGACGACATTACATATTCTCGAAGAATTTGCATATATTGGTGCGCCACTATCCACGTGCAAGCTTTGGCTTAGGCAAGAGGCAATAAGACAGTCCAACGAAAGATAGACAGAAATCTGCACCTGCAGGGTAGCTGGATAAATCAGGCCAAGGTATGACCTGAGAAGGTCAAAATATCTCCTCGCACTAGAGAGGAAAAGATCGTCTACGTTAGTATCAGTTCTGACGGAAGACTGCTTGATCGGCGAACACGCCAGAAGATTGGGTATTGACCCCAATGACTTCTACAGAAACTGTGGATATGAGAAAGAACTGTTCCGCTTTGAGTAAACGAAGACTGGACATACTGGGGCCGGCCTTTCTAGGCAGTCTAACAGATCTTTCCTGTATCGATATTCGTACTATTGATAAATTTGAATATTAAACAGGTTGAATTCGATGAAGGGCATTTAAAAAAAACGGCTGACACCCTAACCTAAACCTAATTATACCCTCGAAATACAGTGCTGAGATTATATATCCAAACCAAAAGTGTAACACCTCGATGAAGTGAAGTGATGAAGTGATTGAAGTAAAATCCGTACAATTCGGTATGTACGATAACTCATGGATGGAGTGACCGATAATATACATATTTTCCTCAGGCTATGTTTAAAGAGGGGCATATCGATTCCTCTATTCTAAATTATGAAGCCGAGCAAAGTTTGATGATTTTTTAAATTTGGGTGGAATTCCTTTATAATGCAATTCGAATGACTTGTACTGTTTTGTGAATAACTTTTGATTGGGTAGACCGATAGTCACCCAATTTTTACTGAATTTGGAATATTTAGAAAGACTTAGCATGTTTTAGAATGGAGGTATATGGTTAGAGGAGGTATATGGTTAGAATTGGATGATTCGGGAAAATAGTACAGAAGTAATAAGGTATTCAATAACCTTATAACTTCTGTACTATTTTCCCGAATCTTCTGTTATTTCTCTATTGGTGTAACAACGAGTCTTTGTCATCTAGAGAGATGTGCGTAACTGTTGCACTTGTTAGTACCTCCCATGCAAAGGGACTATTTATTGTGCCAAAACAAATCTCATACTTCTACGCCATTTCACCCAAACACTTCGAATTTGGCACAGTCCACCGCTTTTGGAGTGGCCAAAATTCACTGAGAATAAGGGCGTAATATACACTTTTGGTACCTCACACACAATGGGATAAAATTGTACCAAAATTTAATAATTCTTCATTCTTCGTTATAGTGAAATGTGTTTTACAGTAAATCGAGTGTAACTTCAGATGGTTTTCTCGACGCAGATTTTGTTACTTGTGTTTATACGCTTCACCACACTGTGGTCCAGGGTACTATGAGTTTGTGCATTTGTTTCTAACACCCAAAAGAAGAAGTGATGGACCCATCGTTTATTGTACCGATCGAATCAGGTGCTGAGTCGATTTAACATAGTCCGTCTGTAGATGTATCCTTGTATCCTTGTAAAAAAGTGCAGGTCGTAATTATAGTTCAATTGTGATGAAATTTAGCAGGGCATGTTTTTAGCCCAGAGACGATCCCTATTGAAATTGGAAATTGGATCGGTTCAGATTTATATATAGCGTACATATATATTTACCTCCGATTTGGATTCTAAGGGGTACTTTATACCTGATGGAGCTAAAAATTGGCAGAGACAAATCTCTTCACTTATTAATAAAGACCAAATAAATTTAGTAAAAATCTAAGTGTTCCTTCCGATTTGGCTTCTAAGGCCTATAGAAGGTATATTTTAAACCAGATCGAGGTAAAAATTGGCACAGACAAGACTCTTTACGCATTAATAAAGACTACTAAATTTAGTGGAAATCAGTTCAGATTTAGATATAGCCCTTATTTATACGTTCCTTTCGATTTGGCTGCTAAGGGCTATAGAAGGTGTATTTTTCAGAAAATGGGAAGAAGGGAGTCGCTTGCTCTACGAATAAACGCAGCTAAATTTTGAAGAAGTCGGTTCTGCATGTAGGGATTGGCAACACAAAATTTTCCAAACGATATTTATAAAATTTCAAAAAAGTGATTTCTTGATTAATTGGCTAATAATAAGAGTTTCAAGGTATTCGTTCCAAAATTTAGATCAAGTAGATGCGTGCTGATTCTGCTCTATCAAGATGCTGTAGGGTCGGCTCCGCCCGACTTTTGTCTTTCCTATTCTTTTTTCCAATAAAATATAACAGAAAACTTTCAACGGTGCCCTCGTAAGGTTTTGATATGTATGTGTCTGTAGTATCTTCAAGTGCCGATATTTTTCTCTTTTCTCTGTAGACATACAGACAAGTTCAAACGTGGGCGAGTGAGACTTCCTTTAAGAGTGCATAACATAAGGTTTGGCAAATGCCCTGCGGCTTTCGCTATTGAACTCCAAGTTATGAGCCAACAATGATGGACGTATAACGACATCGCTAAAGACGAAACATTTAAGCGTCCTTATACACCACCACCACCATCGCCATTGCCATCAGTGGGCACACCAGGCAGACCACACCACCACTTCTCGTAGTCAAAATGAACGGCGCGACGCTTCAATAGGCGACTGTTTATTTATTTGTCCGTCCGTTCATACGGCTGTATGTCTCTTCATACGTCGCGCAAATATGTTTGTCGCTGAGAGTCTGTGCGAATTCTTTGCACGCTGCCCGACTGGCAGACAGACAGACAGATCGATGGACAGACTTCAAGTTAGAAATACGAGAAATTCGTAATACTTAATACGTATTGAAATGCTAAAGAACTTAAGCGTAAAGAGATGACTATGTGTGATGCGTTGCTTTTTTGTTTTTTTTTTTTTGGTCTGGTACTTTGTTTTTTCGGAGTCAAATAGGCGTTTATTCTCCAAAATATGTATGATACCCACCCACGAGCAGATCAGTATTTCGAAAAAAAAAAATAAAGGAAAGCCCGAAAGAAATAATATTGCCGGAATACTTTTGCTGGTGTATCTGCCTGGCCGCCAGTCAAACATTCATCCATCCCTTTCGACACACAGCCATTAGTTGGTGAATTATATTATTATTGTTATACATCTAGAAAGGTCACGCGAATATTTATATAAAAATATTTTTTTTATAAATTTGTTTGAATTCAAAAAATATTTTTTTGGGAAAAATCTTTTAAATATCATACATATATTGTTGAACTTGAACCATTTATTTGGAGCACTTACACTAATTTATTTATAATTTACTTATAATTTATATAATATATCTGTAAAATAATTTTCTCAAATAACATATTTGATTGTATACAAAATAAAATTATTGTTTACGAATTTTTAAAAATACATATCGTCATCAGAAACTAAAAAGGGAAAGTTTTTGAAGTATTTCGATACACTGCATCAAAATACACATCCTGACAAATTTACTATCCAATATGGCGAATATATGGCGAATGTGACGACACAGTTAAAATCTTTTGATTAAAACCAACAATATATTATAGTATAACTTTCGAAGTATATTGTGTAAAAATTTCATGAAGAAATATTTAAAAATATGGCAACGCCAGCAATTATTCGGAAGCTTGGAAAAATGTTGAATCAGTGATGGATTGTCTAAAATCAAAAACCAAAAGTATTTCGTCCGATAATCGTTTTCCCCAGGTAACGCTGTTGGGTTTTTCGAAATTTCTGTTTTCCAATTTTTGGGAACACCTTGAAGTGAAAAACGCGATTTTTGCAAAAAAAAAAGACTAATTTGTAAATGTAAAATAAAAGATATTTAAGAATTTTAACAACTCTCTACAGCGTTACCTTGTAAATTATGTACAGAAATAGAGTTCCAAATTTCAAAACTTTCGGTGTAGTAGTTTTGAAGTTACGATGGATACCGACATTGAAAACGTGGGTTGTGGGAAGAACGCTTTAAAGTTTTTCTGATTTACTGATATTTCACATATGAGGCGCGGTTGCTTAGACTGCTGTATCTTCGTTATTTTTTATCCGATTCATCTCAAATTAATCGTTAACTCTGTTAAGAAGTAGTCGATAGTTTCTGTTCTAAATTGAATTTCCCTGAGGATGACTGTCGAAGGAAGTCAAAAATTTGGAAACAAATAAAATTCACACAAAAGAGGAAAATTGAATAAAAATATTTCCAAAAAAATAACAATAACAATATTTCTAGTCCTATATTCCAATCTTCGTTAATTGTTTTCCGGAAAAATGCATTTTATATGAAATTTTCTGCAGAAATGGAATTTAAACGTTTTTGTCTAGAAACATGAAATTTCAATCCAAATTTATAGAAAATACAATTTTAACCTTTTTTCCAAAAATTCAATCCAAACTTTTTAAAGAACATTTTATTTAAATAATTTTCCTACAAATATCGATGAAATTGCATTTTTCTAGAAATATTGTTGAATTTACACTTCTCTAGAAGATTCCATAGAAATTGAATTTTTCTTTAAAATGGCGAAATTAGATTTTCTACAAAATTTCGTTTAAATTGCATTTTCTACAAAATTTCGTTGAAATTGCATTTTTACCAAATTGGTTGAAATTGCAATTTCTTATGTTATTAATGGCTTGAGGTAACCATAAATAACTTAATAATAAGTTTGGCTAGAAGTAACGCTTTTTCAAATTCAACAAAATTTTGTAAAAAAATGTTGACAATAATTTATATTTCAAACATTTTTTTAAAAAAAATTTAAATTTTCTAGAAAAATCTTAAATTTTAACGTAGTTTTGTGGAGTTTAACCAAATTTTGTGGAAAAATTCAATTGTCGCAATGTGCAATTTAGATTTTGTAGAAAAAAATAAAATTTCAACATACATGCTCTTAAAAAATGCTATTTTCATGAAATTTTCTTGAGAAAATGATACTCGAAAAATGGAATTTTAACCATATTTGCAAAACAAATATACAGTTTTATAAAAAAAGATATTTTGAAGAAATTTCCTAGAGGAAGAAATTTCAGAGGGCCATATGGGCATGTCCCAGAAACAGCCCACCAAACAAACATTTATTTTTATACATTTATAAAAAATTTATATTCCGATTTTCATTCTGATCGGGATGAAACTTGCACCGTATTTTGTCCTATTAGATAGTAGTTGTGACACAAGATTTCAACGAGTTCGGTTAAGAACTGTCCGAGATGGAGGGTAGATTTTCTTTAATCTTTTTAAGAAAATAAAATAAAATCGCAAACGTATATTTCTAATTTTTGCGCGAAATTAAAACTTGCTTTGACATTTTTGTAAAACCCATATTTTTATTTTGCTCAAGAGAAAGCTTAGGTAATTTTCTTTATGTGATTTGTCGTCTGAGGTTCAGTCATATATTTTATCATAACCGGTGAAACATTTATCGTAATTGGTTCAGGAGAGCTTTAAATAATCCTAAATTAAGTAGCTTTCATCTCCTTCTAATATGTAGCGTGATCTATTTCGAGGTTCCCTACTTTTTTAAGAAAAAAACGCAGAAAATTCAAATTGAATGAGGAATGTTTATTGTCATTTTAAAGAACATTCTTTGGCATTTATTTTTTGAAGATTATGTCTATCAAATGTTGGCCGCGGGTACGTCTCAGATGGTCCATCCGTTGAGTCCAATTTTCGATGACTCGTTCGAGCATTTCGACTGGTAACTGGCGAATGACACGCGTAAACGTTGTTCAGGCGTAAGTCTTTCCATTATGAAATGCCAAACAATACTTAACAAAAATAACATGACAGCATGACACGACTCACACGTGATCTGCCAAAAAAAGGCTACTAAAAAAAGTATCTCTACTTGGCTCACCCTATAATTTTTCCATCCAGTCAGCGGTTTCTAAGTTATTTTACAAGATATTGCAAAAAGTTCAATTTTTTGAAAAATTTTTAATAATTTTTAATTAAAACCTCTTAAAACATCGAAAAATTCGCAATTATTATATTTCTGCTATAGTATATAGTTATAGAAAGTATGTATAACCGGTCATGAATAAAATTGGACCATCCTGAAGACTATTTTCATTAAAAGATTGAAGAAAAAGCTGTCGAAAAAACTTTGGGCAAAATTTTCTAAATACAATAGCTAAAAAAGAAAAAAATAGTATAAATTATTTTGTTAAAATAAATACAAACATCTGTTTTGTTATATGCTACTAATGGGTGATTTGTTGGCACTGTTTTTGGCAGCTCAGCTGTTTTCGTGTTTTCATCTTTAAACATTGAATTATATAGACCGTTATATCCTCTCAAATAAAGATTTTATACATTTTAAAAAATCACCCTATATCGTTATTTCAGAATTATCTTTATCTTTCTTTTAGGTATTACATTTTGTGTGCTTTATTATGCAAAATTTACTAAAAATTACGAAAGCACACTTCACTTTCAAAGACTACTTCCACTTTTTGTAGCGTGCGTCACAGAATTTTCTGATCAATTATTTCGTATCAAATACCATTTAAAAAATTATGTTTTATGCCATTCGAAGATAAAAAAGGGAGTTTTCTGTTTTAAAAGACAAAATCTCTTCCTTGCTATAAAACGTAAGCGAATGATCTGTATCTTTGAATATGTAGGTTTTTAGTCACAATAAAATTCTAGGAAATGGATCGCTTCGTTCTACCACTAATAATTATTAATTACTAGACCTCGGGTTTTTGCACATTTTTAATTTTTCATCCGATTGAAACGAATCTTTTCATTTATCGTTCAAATATATATTTTTTTAATATTTAATATCCACTAAAATTGTCTATATTTGTACGATAAAACTTCTAAATGCAAAATTTGGTTCCAATCGGATGAAAAATAAAAATGTGCAAGGTCAACTTATTACACCTTAACTAGAAAATGTTCACGTTGCAGCGGTCATAATTCATTGTCCCGCTGCTGTTTGCTCAAACACATCTATCCATACCGCTGGAGTTTTTCAGCTGGCGCTGTTGGGAACTATTCCTGCCTCCGAAACAATGCCAAATAATCGAGAAAAAAATGCCACAAAGAAAGATGATGCACAAAAATCAAAGAGACGACCCAAGTCGAGTCGCGTCGCATCGTTTCGAGGCGAGTGTTGTTACCTTTTGCTGCGCTTTAAGGTGTGCTCGAGGTAATAATTCACCAGGAGAGTACTTCGAGTACACTCTGAAGACTCTGGACGAAACGAAACCACCGGCTCTGGAACGGGGCTAAACCGATTTGAATTGTTTTTGTCAAAACAGCCAAACACACAAACGCTCCCTCGCCAAAGCCTTTTTTATTTTTGCTGAAGAAATGAAGATGATTACCGAGGGATGCAAAACGCCAATAAATACTCGAAACTTCTTGGCAAACGTTTTTCCTTTTTGTTTTGGATATTGTTTGTGTAAACTTTGTGCAGTGTTTAAGGTTCGTTCCTTTTTTACAACTTTTTAACAACTGTTTAGCGCGCGAGCGGCGCTTTTTTCTCTTCCAGTCATCCATACCACCCCCTTTGTCAGTATTCCATTTTTTATTATTGTTATGTTTACTTTGGCGGTATTTTGGACAGAGACACAGACAGACGGACCAACAGAAGAAAAAACCCAACAAACGTGTGCCCACCTATAAAGTTAATAGTTCGTAGAAATCTGAGTTTTTTTTCCTTTGCAGCTTTTGTCTTTGTCGCGGTGATTGCGCTATTGTTGTTATTGCTTGTGTTGCTATTTTGTTGCAAAAAATATTCATAATCGTAATTATGAGTAGCTGAAATTGACCTCTGTGACTTTTTTCTGCTTTTCTGCCAATTTTAAACAATTTGTGGGTGGGCTCTCTTGGCAGAAGATTCGAACGGTGGAGCCATAGGTTTTCCGCCAAAGATTATATTCGTTTATAAGGGATTGTTGACACAAGGAAGCAATTTAGCTTATCTTAAGCAGGGAGTGGAGTGGAGTGCAGATGAGTTTATTGCATATTTTGTACTTTCAATAAAGCAATTGTGTCAGCATTAGTTTTATATGATGAATCGAAGCATTCGTCACAAATTTCAGAATTGTGTTAATTTTTTTTTTCATTAATGGTGATGTACATTAGACATTGGTGACCCGACCAAAAAAAAGGAATCAAATGCGAAGCGGAATATTAAGCAAAACTCGAGACAATTGCAAAAACATTTTTTTCAATTTTCCAATAACATAACTTGCTCGAATAACTACGGTTACCATTATATATAATGGCAACTCCATTGTATATCTGATCGACTAGGATTTATTCTTCATACCTTCATTATAAATATAACTTTGACTTTCCTCCACAATCGTGAGACTTTGGAAAATTGGATCAAGTAGGATGTCAATAACAATCGCTTCTTTACTTCCAAATATGTGATATTTATCACAAATAAATATTATATGATTGGGGAAGATGTTGCCCTAAACAAATCCTTATTTCCATCCTAATACAGCCTTATTTCTATCAGTTTTCCAGAAACGCAGATTTATTTGTATCTTAGCATTCAATTCTTTAGAGGAGCCGTCAGAAGTAATATAACTCAGGCCGTCCCTCGAATTAAGCGGATATATGGGATAGAGTGATTAGATCTCTCGGACCCGCGCCAGCGTTCGAAGTTGCTACGGTATTTTCAACAATATCATATTCCATACATAGAAAAATACAGAAAAAGGATTTCATTAATACTCCACATACACAGCTTGTTTTATTCCATCTCCATTATCGCTCAGCCCTTATTGGAAAACTCTTTATGACGGATAATGTAAATGGACCTCCTTTGAATGCAACCAAATGAAACTTTTCAATTTTTGCCAAAATTGTCAAATGAAACAAAACAAAGAAACCACTTCATTTTCATTAATAACAACAGCAACACCAACAGCGCCTTCAGTCAAGGATACAGAGTATCGCCGTCACATCGTCAGCAACAGCAACAGAAAGTACCACCATGAAAGTGGACAACAACAAAAAACTGATGGCAATGACGACGATGATACGCCAAAGATGATGTTGACAACGACAACGTTAATAATACATTTAATAACAACATTCAGATACAAGATACACAACAATTCCAATAACATTGCAAACGCTGCACAGTGGGCGTATTTCAAAAAAGAAGTGAAAGTAAATTAACCGTTTATTAAACAATGAATTCATTGGTTATTGATTTCAGTGAAAAACATCAATTTCTGCACCTTTCGATAAATCATTATTTTTGTAGGTTGGTTTTCGGGGGTAAGCGGATGAGCAGGGGTGTCGGGTGGTTTGGGAGAAATACTTCTCGAAGTGTCTCCTTTGACTTTGGCGCATTTGCCATTTATTTTCCAAAAAAATCTTAAACTAAAAACACAGCTAACAATCAGTAAATATACATGCCCGGTAAATTCCAGGCCTACAAGCAAACACTAAAGGTGCATGGCGTAGCCAATACACACCCGAAGTGTCTCCTTTATTTTGTTCATTGATATGGAACATCGATTCCGACGTCTTACGAGTATATACTACAATTGTGTCTGAATTTACTAATCTCGTTGTTTACCCAGTAAACTCTGTGGCTAAATATCTCGAAAACCCGATTTCACTGGAAATTTCGGGTACTGACATTCGATTTATAGGTCAAAATATTGCAGAGTAAGTTATTTTCATCGATGATACATTTATGTACACCCACAGTGTTATTATCCTCTCACCTTACAGCGAGGAGGGTATATATCATTTGCTTCTGGCCAAAAGTGTAACACATCGAAGGAGAGGCCTAAGACCCTAAGTAAGTTCGGCGGAAATCCGTGTTGGAACTTTTTAAGTCATCTGCCCGTCCGTCTGATTGTCTGGCTGGAACGCACGATAACTCTCGAAAGGTGTAACGAAATGACTTCAAATGGCTAACTTCGAAGATGGGACATATTGGTCCACTCCTTCCCTAACAACGGTTTAAAATTTTGTGAAATATTGATTCCCAAATAACTTCTATACTACTTATTCGAATCATATGTAATTGATGATTCGAAGTGTCGCCAGCCATTTTGGTACCTCCCACACAAAGGGACCATTTTGTACAAAAATTAACTGCTTATATATTTAATACCAGTGTATATATTTACATGAAATTTCGTGCAGTGTTATGCTTTTATAGTACCTACAGTCCGATAAAATGCACATTTTTCACGCCCCTTTAATATCAGTTCATACAATTACTTGAAATTGTTCATATAGTTCCGTGAAAAATGGCGCCATTGACTTTTTGGTACCTCCCACGAAAATGGACCATTCTGCACCCAAAGTTAACAGCTTATAACTTTAATACCAGTGCATACTTTAAAATTGAAACAAAACAAGTAAAAGCGTTAAGTTCGGCCATGCCGAATCTTATATACCCTCCACCATGGATAGCATGAAAACTCAAACTTACAAAATAACTCAAACCTAAAGAAAATAATATATATACATTATTAAATATAGTAGATGAGAACAGTAGAAAACATATAGTAGATGAAAACAGTAGGAATAACAACAAGTTAGATGATATATATGGGAGCTATATCTAAATATGGACCGATATCGCCCATTTGCAATCCCAAACAACCTGCAACTATAAGAAGTATTTGTACCAAATTTGATCAACCTAGCTTTATTATTGCGGACTGTAGCGTGATTACCACAGACGGACGGACGGACAGACGGACATGGCTAAATCGTCTTAGAATTTTACGACGATTAAGAATATATATACTTTATGGGGTCTCAGATCAATATTTAGAGGTGTTACAAACGGAGTGACAAAATGAATATACCCCCCATCCTATGGTGGAGGGTATACAAATGAATAAGTTTCCGAATATTTTTTGGGACTGAATGTGAATGTATTCTTAAGTCAGTTTACCCGACTGAAATTTTCTTACTTATTTTATTTTGGATTAAATGTTTTGATTGCATTTAATTTAAAGAAGGCTCTAGTTGATCAAGAAACGTCACATGTATTCCAAAATGTCCCCCACTGTGCGATGCGCTGAAAGAGATCGAGGGGAAACAGCGGGATGATGGTGCTGATGGGTAGCCCTTCCTCATCGCTATGGCTGTGCAGCCTTAGGACGCTGGGAGGACGACATGCAATGAGATGTCATGTGATGTGATGCCAAAGTCGGTTAGTTTGGGTGTCAGTCGTAAAAACAAACAAAAGCGACGCGCATGCGCAATAAACTCATCAATAAATTGTCTACAAATATACAGCAAAAACAACAACAAATAAACAAACAAAACAACTGCATGAATCTGTAGTGTATCTCTCACTTTCGATTCAGTTAAATAAAAAAATCCAAAGAATGATAATAACACCACCCGAGATGTTCCGAGACGCTTTGCTGGGGCTGCTGCTGGTGATGTGAAGATGATGCCCAAACCAAAGAGGCTGGCTGCCATGGCGGCTGTTATCGTGCCTTGTTGGACGGTTGGCAGTGTCATCTTTGCCAGTGGTGATATTGGAAATGTTGTCGATGTCGACGACGACAACAACGATATTGCTGTAGTTATTGTTATTGTTGTTGTTGCTGCATTTGCTGCTGTAAACTTATAGATTGTGTTCCTTGCTCTGGGCTGAATGACTGCCCAACTGTCTGACTGGCTGGTTGGCTGATAGTGCAAGAACACCTTCATATGCGAGTATTGTATGTGGCGGAGAAGGGTCATCGGTCGGACGTCGGGCTGAAGATGCTGCTGCTGCCGCACGTCGAGCTCGTACATATATGTAGATGTGGAAACGGTTGGTGGTGGTCTGCTAAGTGGATTTGTATGTTTTTTAAGAGGAAATGTTTATTGTTTCAATTTTGTTATCAGCACTAAACAAACACAGCAGATATACATACAACAGCAACAGTAAAGACAACAATAACAACAACAGCAACATGAACAGAAACAACAATTATACGATCCACTCATACGCCACAGAACTCATCAAGCGACACTTTTAATATATGAATGAATGAATAAACATTCCATAATTTGACCATCGAAGGGACTCACTCACTCACTAACACATCCCATCCATTGGACGAACGGGCGGACCTGCAGGCAGACAGACAGACATGGCCATTCCAATAAACTTACTGTAAAGATGAATAGGTATTTTCGAGGGTGGTTTCAAAAATTCCTAAATTTTTTGCATATATCCGAAATAACTACTTCGCCTTTTCATGCGTTTAAATTTTCCTACCCAATTTCATATTTTTAACTTGTACATTTTAGATGCATTACAATTTTCCTGCAGTTTAAAAGTGTCTTCGTATTAGGGCAGTACTTAATTCAATATGGATTGGGTCAACCAAAAAGTGGGTGGCATTTCATGATCTCCTTTGTATTTGAATTGAATTGAAAACTCCAAATTATTTTACTATAAAAAAACTACATAACATTTTAAATGATAATTCTAATTTCATACAAGTGGCAATTCCTATATGGTCTGGGCAAAATGAGTTTATAAAGGAAAAAACTTCAAAATACTTCTCGAGCTATTAACAGAATTAACACCATTAATTATATGTCCTGTTTGTATAATATCTTCTTATTTCTTGAAAGTTAACATGGTTCAATGCTAGTATACTAATTTCCGAAATTTTAAATAATTGAATGCATGTCGAATTTGGACATAATGTTGTTAATGTCAATAACAAAATGATTATTTTAAATGCCCCCAAACTCGTAGGCGAGCCTGCTAGCGTGGGTTCGATTCCCACCAGAGGATCGGGTCTGTCGCTGCAAAATCTAGCCACATGGTCTTTGTAACCCGGCTTCCCTAGACCGTAAAATTGGAAAATAAATTTACTTTGTATTGTAATTCATATAAATAAATAAATAAATGCTTACTTATTCAATTTAACACAATTAAAAAAAATCCAAAAATAGTACTCATACTCTAAAGTGTTTTTGTACAAGGGAAATAATTCGGATGTTTCTAAACCAGACAAGCAGCAATATTTGATATATGCACGCTGAAAAAAAATCGCTTCTGTAGTATATTTTCAAAAACAAATTCTGCTGGAAATATACATATTTTTAGGGTACACTCCAAATATATATTATTTGACACATAAACATTTATATTTTTAGAGGGATATTGTTCTAAATAAAAAAATGTTCCCATTCTAATATTTTTTTTATTAGGAACTAATAATTCCGGAACACCAAGGCATCCAAAGATCTGATTTATCAACAGTGAAACGTAATGCAGTGGTAGATGTTGGGGTTCAAGGTCGTTTTCTTTTTCACTTAACTATTCAAATACCTTCCTTCACATAGAAGGAAACCCATTGATCTTCAGCTTAAGTCCACAGTGAGAAAACTCAAAAGAAGATTAATTTGTATTTAAGTATTTTGTCAATGTGTCAACTGCCTTAATTTGAAGACAAGTTTTGTATAAATTAAATTATTAAATTATAACTCAAATCATATATACTCACGGGGCAAAATCGTCTTTTTTGATATGTTTGAATCGAAAGAAAATATACTTGGAACACAAATTTTTAAATATTATATATTTTCGAGCAAATAAATTTTATTTGAAAATCAATAAAATGTATTTAGAACCCATATGTTAATATATTAGAATAAAATATATTTGCGAACTGATTTTCTCAAATAAAATATTTGTTTAAATACGAACAAAATTATTGTTTATGAATATTTCCAAATATATTTTATTAAAAAAAAGATTTTCAAAACTTTGCTGAATTTTTCGAATATTAGTTTTAATTTTTTCATTTTCGAATTATGCATTCCTATTAAAAATAGCGTACTTAGCACTAACTTCTATTTGAAACCAATTCAATTCAATTCATCAATTATAAAGAAATTTTACTAAAATTGAAAATTTAAAAAATTACCTTTCAATTGCTGTAAACTTAAAACAATTAAAGAATAGTATACATACATTCACGCAAAAAGATCTTTGTTTGGGAAATATCATATCCAAATAAAAAATATTAGGATGTAAACATAGTTTTGTTTAGAACAATATCCTCCCAAACATATAATATTTGTATTTGTCAAATATTATATATTTGGAGTGCACCCTAAAAATATTTATGTTTCAAGCAGAATATGTTTGGGACAATATACTACAGAGGCGATTTTTTTCAGCGTGCTTGCATATAATGCTTGCATTGAATAAAAGAAAGAATTTGAATATTTATAAATTAAAATTATGTAAAACAAAAGCTGATGCTGCTAAGACATTTTTAACAATAAGGTTTAACACGAAATATAGGAAAAACTAACTAAAATTCGAAAAAATGCGCAAAGTTTTAAAAATCTTTTTTAAATTACATGTATTTGGAAAATTTCCGAAACCATAATTTTGTTTGTGTGTAAACACATATTTTATTTGTGAAAGTCAGTTTGCAAATATATTATGTTAATATATGTGTTCCAAACAAAATTTCTTCATTTTCAAATAAAATTTATTTGTTAACAAATATATAATATTTAAAAAATTTTTTTCCAAATATATTTTCTTTCAATTCAAATACATCAAAAAAGGCGATTTTCCCCGTGTGGGCATTTCCAACGAGATGTCAACCGCAGCCAAAAAATTGAGAGTCAATAAAAATATGTTGTTTTGCCACTTTTTTTATAGATAATCAATCAAATTTAATTAAATTTCCCAAAAAATGCATTTATTCTTACCCCTTTTTGAAAAATTCGAGTGCAAAGTCGAACAATTGCAAAATTTACGTTTTAAACACTTGTATTGCATGTTATGTTTTGATTAAAGGCCCCTCTTTTAAATCTCGATTTATATTTTAAGAACATAAGACAAATTATTTTTGTTGTGGAAATAAAAATATTGAATATTATTATTATTATTTTTTATTAAATGAACATTTAAATTTGCAGCCTAACATGGTTGATTGCCTTTTATCTATAGTAATATATTTTGTGTATACCTGATTCATTTATACTTTTAGTAGATAATATTCCAAAGGAAAAGATTCTAAAAAACCTTTGCTTCGATACGAATTGCATTGAATATATTAAAAATCATTTATAATCATCCTTTGGATGTCTACTTACATAAAAATTAAAAAAAAAACGTAAAAAGAATGATGGAATAAAATGTAGCATGCGACATGTCGCCTGCGAATGTGATTAGCATTAAATAAAAAATGAACTACATAATATTTTTGAATAAAATTAAAAACATTATTAAGAAACATCAATGCATAACATTTTAAAATTGGTGGCATTAAAACATTCCTTCAGGTTTCGGTGAAATCAGTGTTAAATTTGTTTGCTTTGAAAGCGACTTCTGTTTTTGTCGCGTGCGAATGTCTTGGTTTTTTGTAATTATCATGAAAACGAACAATTGGCCAAAATCAACCTTAGCACCAATTGTAGAGCTATTCAAGAGCTATACGTTTCGCATTTTGTCAAAATGAAATAATGTTTTGGCATATGTTTTTATACCCTACACCACACTGTGGTACAGGGTATTATGACTTTGTGCATTTGTTTGCAACACCCAAAAGGATAAGAGATAGATCCATTGTTTATTATACCGATCGACTTGTAATCACTTTCTGAGTCGATTTAGTTATGTCCGTCTGTCTGTCCGTCTGTCTGTAGATGTATTCTTGTAATCAAAGTACAGGTCGCAATTATGGCCCGATCTTGACGAAATTTTACACATATCTTTTTTTTGGCCCAAGGACGATCCCTATTTAATTTGGTTAAAATCGGTTCAGATTTGGATATAGCCCCCATATATACGTTACCCCCGATTTGACATGTAAGCGCTGTAAAAATGTTATTTTATATCCGATCAGTGCGAAATTCGGCAAAAGAGAGGTTTCTTATTACATGAAGGAATACTGCTAAATTCGGAGAAAATCGGTTCCTATTTAGATATAACACCCATATATATGTTACCCCCGATTTGACCTGCAAGCGCTGTAGAAATTGTATTTTATATCCGATCAGTGCAAAATTCGGTAGAAAGAGGTTTCTTATTACTCGAAGGAATACTGCCAAATTCGGAGAAAATCGGTTCAGATTTAGATATAACTCCCATATATATGTTACCCCCGATTTGACATGAAAGCGCTGTAAAAACTGTATTTTATATCCGATCAGTACGAAATTCGACAGAAGGAGGTCTTTTTACATGAATGAGTATTTAGGGAAGATCGGTTCAGATTTATATGAAAGCTCCATATATATGTTCCTCCTGATTTGGTATCAAACCGCTATAGAAGTTGTATTTTACTTCCGATCATTAAAATTTTCCAGAAAGTTGTTTCTCAATTTAGGAACGAATATTAATTAATTTAGCGATTATCGTTTCAGAATTAGATAATATGTTCCTACCCATTTACCAATTATTCCAAATTATTATGGCAATGACCCTTATCGCATTGTTAGGGAGGTGTAGGGTATTATACAGTCGGCCCCGCCCGACTTTCTGCCTTTCCTTACTGGTTCACTTTGAATGCGTACGAATGCCGCATTCGACACTGGAGAAATGCCCATATGACCAAAATCGATCCGAAATTTTTTGGAAAAACGTAAAAAGAGGTCAAAAAATTAAAAGTTCTTGTAAAATTTAACTAAATCTGTTAAACTGTAAAAAAAATTGCATAGGCGACTCTGCGATTGCGAATAACGATAAGTTTTTGCTTAGAATTATCGTTGTCCCATGCGACATTAAAAACAGCAATTCTTATTAGTGCGTCGAAAACACATGTAGGAATCTAATCAAATATTGACCACAAACAGAAATTTAGTATACAATTAAAATAAAACAAGTAAGAAAGTTCAGTCGGGTAAACCGACTTATGAATCCTCTCACCTTGAGTCCCAAAATATATTTGTAAATTTAATTTTTTTGCTTTAATTAAAATATAATCAATTTAAATTGCATTTAATAACTTTAAATTGCATTTAATAACTTCAAAGTAAGTACTGGTGTTGAAGTTAAAATCTGTTAACTTTTGGTACAAAATGGTCCATTTGTATGGGAGGTACCAAAAGGGGCGTCCCAATAACGCCCACTTTTCAGTGGACTCTAGGTACTATAAAAGCACTACACTGTACACAATTTCAAGTATTTATATGCACTGGTATAAAATTTATAAGCTGTGAAATGTGTAAAATGGGAGGTACCAAAAGGTGCGTGCCAATAACGCCCACTTTTCTCTGGGATCTAGGTATCTTCGAACTTAGCCGTAGATAGAGCAACATATTACCGCATACCAAATTTTAAGTCAATCGGTTACTCCTTTCGAGAGTTATCGTGCGCACCAGCTAGCAGACAGACACAAAGACAGACAGACGGACGGACGGATGGACATTGCTTATTCGTCTTAAAATGACCCAAAACGAATATCCGCGGAAGATACTTAAGGCCTTATATCACTCCTTCGATGGTCCGTAGCAAATGTTATATACATACACGCGTTTCACTAAAGTGAGGGTATAAAAAATTGCTGAAGAAAAGAAGGTTTGTCGTCTTGGTACCTATATAAACTTGGTCACGAGCGACGTTGGGAGTGAACGGAGTCTTGGTCAACTCTCCCAAAAAACCCCCAAATTATGACCCATATTGTCAAATTAGGAAAATTCAAAAAAATATTTTTTTCATATTTTTGATTTTGGCAATTTTGTTTGGGAGGTACCAAAAGGGGCTTGGCAATAAATTCCACATGTAGTATTAACTTAGCCAAAGTCAATGAATATAGAAGATGTGCCATCGCATGTTTGTTTACATTTTCTCGAGTTACGAACGAATAGAAATGATTTTTCAAGCACAAAAAAAAGTTTTCCGCTGTCTTTTCTTGAACTTTTTTTGCACGTATCGATTGATATTAATTTTCTAATCGTGATAATTACAAAAAATCGATCTGAAAATTCGAGAAAACCCATAATAATTCAAAAAGAGCAAAGACGTACCAAAATTATAAAGCTTATAATATTAGAAAGTGGACAATGTATATACAGTCCAAAGAAAAATTGGATTTATGGCCACGCCCCTTTTGGTACCTCACAAACACAATATCCATGTAAAACAAAAATAAACAAATCATAATGGCAATGTATATAAACATGTTAAATTCGGTAGAGTGCAATATCTTTGAAGTATACACTGTTCAACAGTCAGTCACTATTCAGTGTATAAGACAACGTTTTCAATGACTATAGACTGACAAAAAACACCAGTGCTTTTGTCCTTTACTCACAAATTGAGGGTATACATTAGAGGGTTTACGCGAGTGAACTTTTCTTACTTGTTTTCATGACATTGTAAGTCATTGAGCTATGTCCGTCCTATTGTCTGGCTATGGTGCACGAAATTTACTTCATTTGTTGTAATATTGTGTCCTATCTCAGGCTAAGTTCGCAGGTGAACGTGACGGACCCACACCTTCTAGTATCTACCTAGCACACAATGGGTTAAGATTTAGTGAAATATTCAATCCTTTTTATCGCCTCACCTTAGAGAGGAGGGTATATATCATTTGATACGAGCCAAAAGTGTAACACATCGAAGGAGTGATCTAAGACCCCATGTATGTTTAGCGGAAATTCGATTTGGGTCATTTTAAGTCATTTGATGTCCGTCTGTATGTTTGTCTGCTGGCTGGTTCGCACGATAACTATTGAAGGACTAACCGATTGACTTCAAATTTGGTATGTTGTTATATTTTTCTCTATCTCCGGCTAAGTTCAAAGATGGACCATATTGGTCTACCCCTTCTAGTACCTCCCCCACAAAGGGTTAACATTTAGTGAAATATTGATTCTTTTATAAATTCTATACTATTTACTCGAATCTTCTGAAATTCCACACATAGTATTACTTTATTAGTCGCTAACACCTCCAGAAAAATGGGCGAAGTTTGCACGCCCATAACATTAATGCATTTACACAAAAAACACTTCAACTTCGGTACTGTGCTTTGAGTTTAGACTGTTCGCAGTAAAATGGGCTTATTTGTCAACCTCCTTCTATTCCGCCCTCAGATAGCAAGAGTACACTTCAACAGGTTTACCTGACGGAGGTTGTTTTACTTGTTTTTTTACGTTCAAAAGAAAATCATATAGAGGAAAAGACTGTTTTGTTTCAAATTGTGCAAATTGCTAGAAATTGTCCAGACCGACAGACTAGTCAAAAAATACACTTATATCCGATCTACCCTCGTAGTTGTACAACTCTGTCTGTCTGTCATATAGTTCATTTGGTGTCTGGAGTGTTGTTTTGTTTATGCCATAAACCATTGTCGTCTGTTATAAGATAAACCCAAAATTGAGCAGACATTAATGTTGGCTATGGGTCAATTTTGATTTCTAATTTGCTGTTGTTGTCTGTCTCTTCGTCCGTCCGCCTGACAGTCTTGTTGGCTGTCTGTCTATCTGGGACTTTTAGCCATCGAATGATGGGCCAGTCACAAGAGAATTATCTTTTTATTTATTGCCCAACTGACACTTCTGTTTACCGGAAGAATCATGACCAACCTAATCGTCAACATCGTCAGTATTTCACTCGATTTCATTTCGTTTCGTCTGTGTTTAGATTTGAGGTCTATTTGACTTTGATACATCCACTTTAGCTGGTGATTGGAATACAAATGGACTGTTGTGACACTGACTATCATATCTGTAGACTAGAGCTCATCCGTAAAGTAGCTTACGGATATGTGTGTCCATCAGTTGGATCAGTAACCTCCCCCGCCCCTTTTAACCTTCTCCATCCACAAGTTCCAAATGTTTCTCTTTGAAGCTATGGCCGTCGAGTGGCCTTTCGTGGTTGGTGGTTTTGTCACCGGTCTTCCGATCCCCACAAATTTGTAATAAATTTAACCAAATTTATTGAAACAAAGAAATTTCATCTGTTAGCCATCAATCAGTTACGTTATCGTCTTTTGTCCCCTATAAAAGTGCGCTTTGGGAATGTATGTTATGTTTCTCTCCTTTTTTTGGATTCTTTTGGTCCAAAACACAAGAAACATTTATTTTGTGCTTTATGCGCGTTTTGTCGGTTCTGGATTCAGTTCTGTTCCTTTTCACATTTCTTGTATCGAATTTGGGTATCTGTGTTTTTACACCTTTTGTTCTCTGGTGTGGAAACACAGATCTAAAGGGAAACATCTGAAAACAACAATTTAATTAATGGTATCCGAGAATATTTGTCCCGAGGCAGAGGAGATGTTTAGATATCAGCCATTTGGTGATTGTGATGACATATTATTACTGATGCAGTCAATGATTTGCCAAAAAGTCAAATGATGTCATCCGACAGAAGATTAATAAGGAGTTGAATTTCGACCAGACAAATGTGAAGAACGAAAGATTGGATTGGAAGGAGACGAAATCGTATACAAATCATATATACATATTGTATTAGTCAGCATTATTGTTTCGACTAATTTGAATAATTTTCAAATTAGCTATGCCACTCCTGGTCTTTGCAATTTTTCAGAAATGTATTATTTAATTTTAGAAAGAGGTAGTTCATAGCACAGTATAGCATTTTTCAGCTCATTGATTTTTTGATTTTTAAGGCACACTTTTTTCGGGTTAGGTGTCACAAACACGAAAAAATATTAAAAAAAAATTTTATGGTAAATTTTTGCTTTAATTTTTTTTTTAATTCCAGCTTTCATGGAAATTTTATTCAGTATTTGGACCATAATTTTATATGGTATAAGCCTGATTGAGCAGTGTTATGCCTCAAATTAAAGGGAATTATGAGGGCTACATATGCTGCAAATATCGCTTTCACGTAGGATCTTTGGTTTAGTAACAGTCGTCAAAAATATGAGAAAAAAATTGATTTTTTTAAACACTTTTTCCTGGTACAAAAAAAACATAAAAAATAGAAAAAAAATCGAAAAAATAATTTTATCACATTTTTGAAAAGCCAGCATGCTAACGAAGAAAACACTGTCTGTTTGAAAAAATCTATGGATAGATGTAAAAGTTATGAACCATTTTGTAAATGTAAGGGAAATTCAAAAAAATCTTGTTTCATGTTTTTTCGTTTTTATATGATGTTTTTGCTTATATTGAACTGCACTTTCATTTTATTTTATGAGGATTGATGTGAGACATTATAAAATTATAGAGAGGACGAGGTTTTATGGCCGTTCGTAACCCTCCATAAAACATTATATGCAGTTTTGTGGTTTTTTTCGTGTACTAATTCTTGTGTCAAATATTATAATAATAATAGTGATGAATTTGTAATACGGGATTTTTAATTTTGTTATGAATTGTTTGGTTTTTTGTTCAATACATAAAATAACAGTTAATGAAAACTGTTTTGAAAAATTAATTAATTGTCGGTAGTATATGACTGACAAATTGTCAGAACAGCCAATTTTTTAAAACAGTTGGTTGTGGCAACTTACACCAGATAATTTTAGCCACCATTTTCCTAGTTGGCGTAACCAAATATGATTGTTGTCAACATGGAAGCATAAGTATACCACAACCAAAATTTTGGTTGTCCTGCTGGAATCGCATGATAGTAGACAGAACTACCAAAATTCGGTTGGCAAATAATACGATGTTCACATATTGTTTCCTTAGAAGTGCCTAAAATGGGATTCCATAGTTATTAATATGTGCAGTTGGGTAGTAAAGAAAAATACATCAATGGTCGACGGTCCCGGTCGGTTGTAAGATAAGAAAAAGGTCCAAATGTAGAAATCGTATCTTAAGAATCAGCAGACTTGTTACCCCACTTTTAATATTCCCTCACCCTACATAGTTTCCTAAGGAATTTATTAAATTATTTATACGAGAACGATATGCAATTTGACAGTCAGTTTTATGGTTTAACATAAGTTCAATACTTTCCCTTCCACTAACATAAGTGTTAGGGTAACCTTCTTGGTAAAATCTTCCCATGTTGTAAAGTTACGAGAACTGCGTTCAACTGCTCCTCCTAATCTCTTGATATCTGTTTTCGTCACCTTCCACAACCATGTTCTTCTTAATCTACGCCAATATAATTCACACTTTATTTTATAACCGATAATTAATGGTTATCCAAAGTACCAAACAAATCAACGCAATTGAGCGTGACAACAAATGCTAAATGGTTTCTTGTTTGCATCCTTTTGATCTTTCGAATTCATCAGCCGAAACGCAGCGAATCGTCGCAAAGCACGAACCGAACACATACGAGGATTGCAGCAGCAGTGGTAGTGGCGACGACGTAATAGATTCACCACCTCCTTCTGCTCAGCTAAAGTCATCGTAAAAGAGCCAAAAACACTCGTAATGCGCCTATATGTTTGTATGCATATATATGTACATACACTGTAAAAATTTTACTACAAACTTTGTCAATGACTTCCCACCAAGCAAATGAGTATTAAGTATTTTTCATACTTAATCCTCAAATACTGTAATTAGCCTGTTTTAAGTTTTTTTAAATGTATTTGTTTTAAAGCTATCTGCTTGAAATCAAAGCTGCTTGTCATAAATATTGTAACTATTTTTTTTGTGTGTACGCGCAACGTTCGGTTGGACAAATCGTTCGGACGCTGCGAATGACTAAATAAAATTTACAGCCGCCTTTCAAATGCAACTAAGCAGAGCAGTTGATTGCAATTAAATTATTGCTTAGATTGACACGCGCTTTACCCACCGAAGTCGTGGATGTGCGCATGCGCATGTGCATTTCGATATGGATATGGATACGAGTGCGCATAGAGAGAGATACCATACTGAGGAATTATTTTAATTTATATCCGAACATATTCATATCCACAGTCCTGGGCGTACGTGAACAGTGTTTTAAACTGAGTAAAAAATGATAATAAAATGCGATAGTAATTTTGTGGCACATTGTTTAATTAGTATTGAACTCCTGCAAGGAATGAAACAAATCACTTCTGAAATTAATAGATTTTAGCAAATCTTCCTAAATTAAAATTTTGTTATTCTCCTTTTGAATATTTTGAATGATAAAACATCGTCTGTACGATACTATAGTTTGATTTTTTGAACCCAGTGTTCAAACTCTAGTATAGAGGATGACCTCAGAGGTCGACTCTAGTATAGAGGAAGACCTGAGAGGTCGACTCTAGTATAGAGGAAGAACTCAAAAATCGACTCTAGTATAGAGGAAGAACTCAGAGGTCGACTCTAGTATAGAGGAAGGACTCAGAGGTTAACTGTAGTATAGACGAAAACCTCAAAGGTCGACTCTAGTATAGAGGAAGACCTCAGAGATCGACTCTCGTATAGGGGAAGACTTCATAGGTCGACTCTAGTATAGAGGAAGACCTCAGAGGTTACTCTAGTATAGAGAAAGACCTCAGAGGTCGACTCTAGTATAGAGGAAGACCTCTGAGGTCGACCCTAGTATAGAGTAAGAACTCAGAGGTCGACTCTAGTATAGAGGAAGACCTCAGAGGTCGACTCTAGTATAGAGGAAGACCTCAGAGGTCGACTCTAGTATAGAGGAAGACCTCAGAGGTCGACTCTAGTATAGAGGAAGACCTCAGAGGTCGACCCTAGTATAGAGGAAGACCTCAGAGATCGACTCTAGTATAGAGGAAGACCTCAGAGGTCGACTCTAGTATAGAGGAAGACCTCAGAGGTCGACCCTAGTATAGAGGAAGACCTCAGAGGTCGACTCTCGTATAGAGGAAGACCTCAGAGGTCGACTCTTGTATAGAGGAAAACCTCAGACGTCGACTCTAGTATAGAGGAAGACCTCAGAGGTCGACCCTAGTATAGACGAAGAACTCAGAGGTCGACTCTAGTATAGAGGAAGACTTTAGAGGTAGACTATAGTATAGCGGAATGTTTTAGTGGTCGAATGTAATATAGAGGGAGTCATCAATAATGGAAGACTTCAGTGGTCGACTCTAGTATTAAGGAAGACTTCAATGGCCAACTCTAGTATTGAGTATGACCTCAGTGGTCACTTCTAGTACAAACGAAGATTTTAGAGTTCTAGGGGAAGACTTTAGGGGTTGGCTCTAGTACGAGTATGAGTTTGTTCTTGATTTGAACCTGGGATATCTGGCTGAATGACGAAAACTTCTTACTGAGTTCACAGTTGTACTTATTGGAGAAGATAATTTTGATTTGTTTGTGAATCTGGTCAACAATTAAATATTTTCCTTTGGGAACCACTGTGGAACGGTAGGCAGCGACAGCAGCCGGGGCACAGTGGTTGGTCGCCTGGACAGTCAAATAATCGTTCGTAGTTGTATTTTATCGTTTCATAGAATTGAATGCGGCGCTGTCGTCGTCATCATCGCATTGCTGGTGAGACAATTCGAAGCGCAAAGCGATGGTGTTGGGTGCGAAATGCACTAAATCGAAAGTGTGATTTAAATAAATTATATAAGTTGTGGCCAGCCAGGCAGGCAGGCAGGCTGGCATCCAGTGAGTAGCATTGCGGACTGTCCTCCAGCCAGGAAAGGCATTTTGGAGGGCAGCAGTCAAAGCAGTCACAGCGGTTGAGTTCGAGCAAAACTAATAGTAGTTAAATGCAACAGTCGCAACAGCCATAGCAACATTAAAAGGTGCCACAGTGCAACATATGTACGAGAATGTACGAGCATATGTACTACTTGGTCTGGTGCTCTTTAACCAACATGGGCCAGTGGGCACTGGATGGACAGTGGACGAACACTGGGCAGCAGCAGCAGCAGTAACAAAAATCAATAATTAATACGCGGGCGAATTGCGAATTGGTCGACCACAGCTGAACTATAGCAAGATTTGTTTTGTTGTTGGGGCCGTTGTTGTTGTTGTCGTTGATCACAACTACTACTGCTGGGCTCACGCTGCTGCATGCCACAACATGTTGCATTTCGATTGGCAATAAAATGTTATTGTGGTGTACGCCGATCATGTGGTGTTGTTGGCAGTTGTTTAATAGTGCCGTTGTTGTTGTTATTGTTATCGGAGTATTAGTCGTGGTATTGGTGGCATGATTCACCACCGTATCAACCTTAAATTCGCGTAATTTAATTTCTTTTAAGCGATACTTTTAGATGCCATTATTTTTGTTGGTGTTGTCGACATTAAGGCCCAACAACGGACAAGACGACAACATTTGTTTGGACACTCGTGTGCCAAAGACTTACTTCCCTCTTCCCGAAACCTGATCGCCGCCAATGCACAATGGGCTGGAATATGTGAAAAGTGGTAATTAGTACAGGGCAGCTTCTTTGTTACAAATTTTTTAGTAGTCCTTCGAATCTATTTTTACTTCAGTTTTCAAATTTCCAAAATATGTTAGAAAAGTTAATTTTTCGGAAAAGTGCGAAGAAAAGTGCTGCACTTTTTCCAGAAACGAAATCACTATAAGCTCATCAGCCAACAATACTGAAGCTAGACCCACGTTTAAGAATACCGATAGACTCAGAAGCTCTGATTCAATTTAATAATATTTAATTAAAAGCGTTCAACATTAAGGTTTAGCTCCCGCATAGATTTATAGTCGGCTCCTTTCGACTTTAGCTCTCCCTTACTGTTTTTTTATGAAAACGCGACGATTTTAATCTAAATCCTGATCAACATTTCCTACATTTTACTTGATTTTAATAAAATTTAATATAATTGGCATGCTTATGGAAATGGCTTTAGTAACGCTTTGACGACTTTTCCAATAAATTAACCATTTTTTATTGTTGGTTCGTGATTTTGTTATTCAGTCAGATTTGATTCGGTTTAAGACCATATGTTTCAGTTACTTTCTGTCTATTGCAAAAATGCAATAGAAACAAATACAAAAATTAGTAGAGAGTTTTAATGCTTGGTAGAATTGACTACAGTTTCCATAGACACCCCTCTATCATCTTCAGAATTCATTAGCAATAATGTATATCTTTAACTTAAATCAGCTGAAATTCTTATGCGAGTAGTAATTTGAATGTAACAAGAACTACTAACCAAACCGGTATTTTCCGAACTAAGTCAACATACTAAAACTCTCATACCAATACATTTTTTGTTTTTTGCCTGGGTTCGCTTCGCGAGCCACGAACTACTTTGATTTTAGATTTTCCGCCACGTGATTTTCAACCACTTAGCCACAGAAGCTCCTTCCACAGATAGAAAACTGAAATTTTGTACGAATATATCGAGGATCGTTGTATGACTATCGGACTGCTCAGACCGAAACAAAAAATCTTTAAGATAAAGTCATTTGTCTATATGCTTATGCTTATGATCGATAATGGCATTCTTTGTAAGTAAAGTTTTAAATTCAATGATATGAAAATATCGTACCGAAAATTATAAATAAAATTCCAAGTAAAATTTCGTTAAAATTAATGAAATGTTTAATTAAATTAAAAGATAAATGTTAGTTTCAGTAACTCACAGAAATATCTTCAAAGTCAACATCTACACAATACAACGAAGCATTAAAGCAAACATAATTTCTTTGGATCAAAAATAATTTGGTTGAAATTAGGTACACCTTCATTATTTCACTGAAAATGTTATTGAAGTAAACACAAAAAATTTCATTGATTTAGCTATGGTGTTATCCTGCTGTCTTTAGTTTTCTATTCTTTTGTTTAGAATATATTTCGTTTTCAATAGTGGAGTCGTAGGGGCGGGCCACGCCTACTTTTAGTGGTTCAAACCATCTATAAAATCTTTGAATCTATTAAATTTAGGCACGTACACTTATTCTATCCCGCCCACTTTTGAAAAAATTACTAATATTGACTCCAATAACTTACAATCCAAACATCGTTCTTCTACGCCAATAGCTTCTAAGATAATAAATATAAATAATTTTTTCCACTAATCCGACCACTCGAAGTTTAAAATAATATTTTTTTTAATTCTGACTTGTTCGAATTTTATATAATTCTAGGGCCACTTTTGCTCCACTCACTTGTAATTTATGTAAAATAAAAAGCTATGTAAATTAAAAACAAAAGAAAAAATTTTAAATCTGTCCAGTGTTCAAAGCCTATAACGCATGTACATAGAAACATTTTTTCATTTTTATATATATATGGGGGATATCATGCCAAGCGAGTCAATTTTTAAAAGCGGTGTCTTCTGATCGGTATGAAACTTGCACAATGTTGAGTCCTATTGGATTATAGTTATGGCACAAAATGTCAACGATATCGTTTTGGACTGTCCGAGTTAGACGGTGTTGGCTTTTGGCACTTTGGTCAAACGGCCTTTTTTCCCATCCATATAAATGATTACCTATTGTATTTTCAAAATGCCCAATGTGTTTCCTATAGTCCATTCTTCAATCGTTTTAAGAAAATAACAAATTTGTAAAAATAATAATCCCCTCACCTTAGAGAGGATGGTATATATCATTTGTTACGAGCCAAAGGAGTAACACATCGAAGGAGTAACCTAAGACCCCAAGAATGTTCGACGGAAATACGTTTTAGGACATTCTAAGTCATTTGCGCAATGTCCGTGCGTCTGTTTGCCTGTCTGCTGGAGCGCACGATAACTCTCGAAAGGAGTAACAAATTGACTTCAAATGTTGACTTCAAGGATAGTACCAGTGCATCATTCGCCAGTGACCGGCGACGAGGCAAGACCTCCAGTGAATAGTGCTCCTCCTGAAAAAGAAGAAAAGTGAAAGTGTTAGAGAGCTTAATTGAAAGTGGAAATCGACAGTGACAAACGGAAAGTTGATCTTCCGACGGCATTACAAGTGCCGTGCGATAAGTCGGACGACAAATTGCCAGAGTCTGGCACATTTCTAAAGAGAGTGTCTGCTGTGCCAGCGGCTGAATTTTGGCTGCAAATGGCTGACGATAAAATTCGGATGACGGCTTCGGCCGATTTGAAGGATAAATCCCCGCGTCTGGCTGAGAGACCAGCGCGGGATGGTGCTTCAGACGGTACGTCTGACGGGTTTCAAACTGTGGCTGATAGGAAACAGCGAAAGCGAAGAAAAAAGAGACGGAGGATGACGTCGCCTCGAAGACTGTTCCAGCTCCCGTCGGCAAACCGAAGTCTTTGCCGGCAATAACTGTCTACGATGTGGGCCTTAGGGAATTGGCCGGTGTGCTTGACCATCTGCTCGGATATGGTATGTATGAGGTCAGACTAGTCAGGAAATCGGTAATTTCGGTTCGTGCTAGGGGATTAGAGAATTTCGAAAGGATTAAGGCTGTTTTAGTAGAAAGGAAGTATAAGTTTCACACTCATACCCCTAAGGCTTTGCTTCCATATTCTGTCGTGGTTGAGGGTTTGTCCAAGGAATATTCTTCTGAAGAGATAAGTGGATTCCTTGAGACTAAGGTCGGTTTTAAGGTTGAGGTCGTGAGTTGCAGTTGTCTTTCTGAAGACAAGTGGCTCATTCGAGTGTCGAGGGCTTCTAATGTTGATCGCCTCTATAGATTGGATAAGGTTTTGCATTGTAGGGTGCATTTTAGAAAGGACAGGGGTCGTGAGATTGTCCAATGTTTTAATTGTCAGCGGTATGGCCATGTCTCTGCTAATTGCGGAATGCCATATCGCTGTGTGAAATGTGGAGGATCTCACGGACCGGCGAAGTGCGCCATTCCGCCCAAGGCTGATGGGCCGGCTCCTGCTGAGGGTGCCGTCGGCGGCGACGCTGCTGAGAAGACCGCGCAGCCACTTAGTTGCGTCAACTGCGGCGTGACTGGCCATACTGCAAGTTCCCCGGAATGTCCCAGACGGAGGGCGATTCTGGTTGAGAGGACAGAGAGGAAGGCTGCCGCCAAGGCCAAGAGGCAGACTGTAAGTGAGCGGTTGTCGAACGTGCGCGCCAACGTGTCCTATGCCGCAGCTGCTTCTGCTGCCCGCACTGCCCCGCAGCGCGGATCTGGCACGACGGCCTCGGCTGATGGTGCACTTGGGTATGGTAGGGCGATCATGGAGGATTGTAGGACGTTTTTTGGAAAGGGCGTTTGTGAGGTTATGTCAGATATCTTTGCTTTTGGTCCACAGTACAGGAGCATGTTAGAGACTGAGGGTAGGTCCAGTGCGATGCTGGGACTGTTTATGTACATTGGGGGTCTTCCTGTCTAGGTGTATATTTTTGAATGTGAATTGTATTGTTTCTGTTAGCAAGAGGCATTATTTGAGGATTTTTCTTGATAGGCATAGGCCTGATGTTTTGCTTTTCGCGGAGCATAGGCTTCCGCCCAGTCGTAGGTGTAGGGTCGAGGGCTTCACTATGTTTAGGCGGAATAGGGAAGATAGTCGTGGGGGGGGGGTACGGCTGTCCTGGTGAGGGACGGTCTGCGTTGCGAGGAGGTCTCTCTCAATACGGGCGGTATTGAGTCTTGTGCTGCTAAGGTGTGGAGGGTGGATGGCTCTACTGTTTTCTTTGTCTCCCTGTATCTCCGTCCTGGGGAACCGTTTGTTGTTACCGATCTAGATCCGGTTCTAGGAATGGGTGACGTTCTGGTAGGATGCGATTTGAATGCTAGACACCCGTCGTGGGGTGGTGCTGAGGCTGATGCTAGGGGTAGGATTCTCAGTGATTTTCTTAGTGGTTGTCCGAATTTTGATGTCCGTCCGGCTGACAGGCCGACTAGGCCAAGCCGGTCGTCGGGGTCGTACACAGAGCCGAAAATACAATGATTTTTTTAACCATGTGTCTGGTTAAATTTTTCATGGTAAATGTTTGATTACGAAGACAAAAATAACCTTATATAAGTTCAAATGTACATGAAAAATGGTTAAGTTAACATTATATATGGTTGGTTTTTTTGAAAGAGAGGCAGAAAAATGTGCGAGATAAACAACAATTCGGCTCTGTTGTGGTCGACGTTTTTCAACTGCTTTGTGTTAGACGAAGTTGAGTATTAAGTTAAACGAAGTTGAAACGAATGCGACTGTCGTCATAAGAGAATTGATCTCGCTCATTGAAAACACCACCAAATGCCAGCTTCGGTGCTTGATCGAGTGCGGGAGTTCAGTTGGTGTTGAATAGTCGATGGGACTGTTGTCGGAAGCTGTTGGTATAGAGGTAAGTAGTAAAACATTTTGTAAAGAACTACATTCATAAGTATGTATGTACATATGTGTATTTAAAAAGTGAAATAATAAAATATGTGTATTAAAAATGTTAATATGTTTTGTGCCTGTTTAATTATAGTAAAGGCGAATGTAATATTAATATTATTTTTTGTGATTATGCCATTACAATTGTGAAATTCAGTGGTTAAGAGTGGAACAAATATGTACACGCTGTCGCATTAACTGAGCATGAAAAAACAACAATGTATGTACGTAAGTATATGCAGCAGCAAGCAAACATACGGAGAGAAGTGATGTGTACGTGTGGGTATGTGTTCATCTTGTCTTTTCGTTTGAACACTTGTGGCTGCTACGCCGTACATACATACGTTAGTTTTTTTTGTTGTGCGATGTTGATACTGTTAAATGTACATACATACATATGTTGTTAGAAGTGCTTTCGTAATACCTACATACATACATATAAACGATGTTTTTGTTTTTTTCTTTTCAGTTGTTTCTTTTTCTGTGGCTTGCGGCTGCTTGTGCTGGGAGTCCGGCCTTGAATCTGTTGGTAAGTTGTGCCAACACTAGAAACTGTTGATAAGCTGTATCAATACTAGTTGTAGTGTGCGAAGTAATTACAGGAAAAGTGGTATGCATGCATACATTTGTTTTTTTATACCCTCACTTTAGTAATACGAGGGTATATATCATTTGCAACGTGCCAAAAGTGTAACACATTGAAGGAGTGGTTAAGTTCAAAGATGCGCCATATTGGTCCATTCCTTCTGGTACCTCCCACACAAAGGGTTAACATTTAGTGAAATATTGATTCTTTAATAACAACTATACCTTGGTAATATACAATTCAGTGCACTTCCTTGAAGTATCATCCATTGACTTACCCAATCCTTGATTTTTATATCTATTCCGATTATGATTTTGGTGGGACATCGGCTTTCTATCAGATTGCCTTTGTTATTAATCTCCTCTCTCCTATAAGTTTGCCGTAAGATCGGACTAAGCTCAGTACCCCAAACTAAGTGCCTAACCGTCCTGGGCCCTTAATAATCGAAAGATTCAGGGAGTTTACGTGGACGGCACCTTTTGAGCGGGGACTGATCACATGTTGGTCAAGCACAGAAACGTAGGCACTTAACTTATAGTCATAGAGCAGATTTTTCCATCAGATCAGCCCATCGGTAAATGCTTATGCTCTTTGAACTACAGAATTTAGGTAAAAAGTCAAAAGATCTTCTTAGAATTGCACCCTTTTTTACATATATACTTATATTTTCTAACCTTTTTCTTTTTTTTTTTTCTTTTCAGGTGTTTCTTATACATATATATTAACATATATTTTGTAAATAAAATAAAAAATAAAAATGCGAAAGTTAAATTTTTCTTGTTTTATTTGATATAAATATTAAAAATTATTGAAACAACTATGTTTCTGGTTACATGAAGTAACCACTAAATAGTTAAATTAACAATAAAAAAGGTTTCAATAACAATCTTCATAGTTAATAATATTAACAATTTCATTGTTAAATTGAACATGCATTGTTTCAATAAATTAACTATGAAATGTTAATATTAACAATTTTCATGGTTAAAAAATTCAAAAATGCATTGTTAAAGTAACAATTATTATTATAATATTAACAATTTTCATGGTTAAAAAATTCAACCATGGAATAGTTAAATTAAATATTATTATTGTTAAATACCAGTCAACAAGAAAATGTTCAAATTAACCTTATATAACGTAGACTCCAAATCATGTTTATTTATGGTTAAGTTAACCTTATATAAGGTTAATTTTTGGCTCAGTGTACATAGATTTGTTTATTATGACTCCGGAACTTGCTCTTCCTGAGGGCGAGTTCCTTAGGACTCATGACTTTGAGTCGGATCATAGGGCCGTGGAATTTCCCTTGGGTGTAGGAGGTTTTCAGACACAGGAGGGAAGGACTTTTTATGATTTTGGTAGGATGGATGTGCGCCGTTTCAGGGGGCACTTGCGTAGTGGTTTGGAGGCCTCTGAGCTCCCATTTGACAGAAACGTCTCTGAGGCTGAGATCGATTCTTGTGTTGATAGGTTGAGTTCCACTTTTAGGGAGGCTATCGACTCGTCTGTCCCGAGGGCGCGGATGCGAGATAGGGCGCTTGGTGTTTTACCACCACGTATTCTTAGATTCATTCGCGAACGTAGGAGGCTTCGCGGGATCTTGCGCAGGACTGGTGACCCGGAGCGGCACGCGGTTCTTAGGGCCGATGTTAGGAATCTTGATAGGATTATTCAGGGCGCCATTTATGTTTTCGAGAGGGATCGGATGAGGGATTATCTCCAGGGTATTAGGGTGGATTCGAAGACCTATGGACAGGTCAAGAGGGCGGCTGGACTCTCTGCTAGAGATCCCGTTGCCAGCCTGATCGGATCTGATGGCGTCCCCGTGGATGGCGATGGGCCTAAGGCGGAGCTTCTGGCAGATCATGTGCAGAGTGTGCACCGGAATACGGATAATCCAGTTGACAGCTCTTTCAACGGCCTCGTAACTGAGGCTATTGCGGGGGCTGACAGCAGGACTCCGCTGGTGACTTTCTGCAGTGACTTCAGGGCTGATGGCTCCGCCATTGCTGATAGATCTGTGTGGTACGAGGGGGGTTTCGTTCGTCCAGGGTGTGTTGGTAGGGCGTTGGCTAGTAGGCCTTCCCGGAAATCGAGTGGGGTCGATGGTGTTCCGGATGCTGCGCTGAAGAGGGCAGGACAGGTCGTTTATTTGTTTTTGGTGGTTCTTTTCAACCACTGCTTGAACATAGGCTATTTCCCTCGTGCATGGAAGGAGGCTCTAGTAGTCCCCATCCGCAAGGCCGGTTCTGACCCGGGGCTTTGTGGTGCTTACAGGCCTATTTCGCTGCTGTCGCCTTTTGGGAAGCTCTTCGAGTTCTTCATTCTTGCCAGGTTGAAACTTGTGATAGAGGATAGGCACATTCTTCGGGATTGCCAGTTTGGTTTTCGAGCGGGTCATTCCACGACTCACGCTCTCACTGCGTTTTCGTCGTACGTGATTAGAGGTTCCGTTCGTAGGCATGGGACTATTGCTATAGGATTAGATTTCGCTAAGGCTTTTGATACCGTCTGGCAAGACGGAATAATTTATAAACTCCAATCGTTCGGTTTTGACGGACAAATATGTAGGTTGGTGGCAGGCTTTCTCAAAGGAAGGTCTTTTAGGGTACGTGTTGGCCAGCAGGTATCTGGGCAGCGCTCGGTCCTAGCTGGAGTGCCTCAGGGCTCTCTTCTGGGACCGGTGCTGTACAATATCTTCGTCAGCGACGTGCCCGGTCCCCCCGTGGGTGGCTTGTTGCTAACAGTTATGTGGAGGATTTGCATCGGTATTTCGCGAGTTGGGGACTCCGACTTAACGTAGGGAAGTGCGTTTCCGTCGTTTTTAGGGGAAGGCCTAGGACGATCTACCCCAATTTTAAGGCCTTCGTGCCGACTCTCAAAATTGGGGACGAGCTGATTGGTTCTTCTGACAGGATGAAGTACCTCGGTGTCATTTTCCACGACTGGTTTGATTTTTGTAGGCATATCGACTATGCTCTTCAGAAGGGTAGGAGATTTTTCTTAGAGTTGTGTAGTTCGTGAACTAAATAGTTCATTTTTTTCATTTTAGGATGACCAGGTATTACCCTCACGAACTAAGTGAGATGTTCGATATAATGATTATGTTCGTAATAGTTTGTCTGGTCACCCTAATTGAACGAGTTTGAGAACTAGTGAACTAGTTCGACACAAGTCTAATTTTTCTTTGGTTATCACAGATTACTACGGATGAGGGGTGGCCTTCCGACGGAAGTGAGACTCCTGATATACAGACAGGTTGTCAGGCCTATCATATCCTACGCCTTCCCAGTCTGGTTCGCCATTTCGTCGCACCAGATGGAAAGGATTAGGATATGGGAGAGGCGTATCCTATTCTCATGTCTAGGACTTCGCTGCGTTGTTGGTGAGGGCGGCTCCTACAGGCGTCCGTCGTGCAGGTTCCTCTACAGTAGGATTGATTTCGATAGGATCGATGTGTTCATAGTTAGGAGTGCGATACGTTTCCTGGAGAAGGGAAGATCGCTGGAGAATGGGATTGTTAGGGATTCACTCCTCTTCGAGGGCGACATGGATTCGTCACTGGCCAAGCGGCACCCGCCTCCCGCTGCCCTTCTCCGCTTCCGGGACGAAGGAATGATGTTTGACGGCGGGCGGCTGATGTTCTACCACAGGCGCTACGATACACACAACTTTGAGGACACTGTGTATAATACTGCACAGTAGTCCCCACTTGTAAATTTGTAAATATGTATTTAGTTTTAAGGATAGTTTTTTTAAGGATAATTTTTAAGATTAGTTATTAAGATTAGTTTGTAAGTTTTATGATAGTCTTTTTAGAGATTGGCCCCTTTTTAATTATTCTAGATTTTTGGGGCACTTTTTGTTTGATTGTTTGGTTTTTTAAATTTTGTTTTGATGGAATGCTCGCGGCTTCATCGCAGCACTATATTTCTCTTTTATCTTGTAAGCCCGTATTTGTACCTTAACGGTTATTTGTACCTTAATGGTGGGCATGTTTATTTATAGTTAGAAATTAGCATTTAAGTCATTTAATGTGAATTAGTTTTAAAGAATGAATAAAATAAATGACCTAGAGCAAAAACTGAAAACTAGTACCAGTGCACACTTTAAAGTTATTAAATGCAATTTAAATTGATAATAATTAAATTGAAACAAAACAAGTTTACCAGTATTTCTGGGACTGGGGCTTTATTCATTTTCGCTTTGGGGCCTTGTACTGATTAGTCAACAAATTTCATTGATGATTGTTAGGTATATCTAACGGTATTCATTCAGAAAATTTAAAGAATCTTCGTTTTTAGGAAAATGAAATAAATCCCTAAAAAATTAGCGCATTACTTCATTCTGAACATTCGGAGTTATTTCATATGAAATAACACCCCCCATCTATAAAATGCAATAAAGCCCCAGATAGTGAAATAACACCCTAATTATAGCTGTGGTTTTTTTCAGTACTCATATTTGGGGCTTTATTTCATTTTTATTTTGGGACTTTAATTTATTGGGACCTTATTTCCCCCGGCTTATAGAAGCTATTAAAGAATCAATATTTGTCTAAATTTTGAACCTTGGCGAGGGAGGTACTCGAAGGAGTGGACCCACATGGTCGTTCTTTGATCTTATCCTGAGATAAAAAAAATATTAACACATACCAACTTTGAAGTCAATCGGGTACTCCTATCAAAAATTATCGTGCACAAAAGCCAGACAGAGAGACATTCTTGAAATGACTTAAAACAAGTAAGAAAGTTTCAGTCGGGTAACCCGACTAAGGTATACCCTCACTTTGTGAGTAATGTAATATTGAATATTACTCGAATTATTCTGTCAATTTGTGTGGGAGGTACCAGAAGGGGTTTATCAAATACACCTTTTTTTTGCTGAACATGAGATACTTTAAATTCATTGCACTGTGCCGACTTATAAGCATTTATGTGCACTGGTATAAACGTTATGAGACATTAAATTGTGGTATGATTTGGGCATTTTGTGTGGAAGGTACAAAGAGGGGCGCGGCAATAACGCCCATTTTTCACAGGGCTATAGACACTATAAAAACATTACACTGTACAAAATTTCAAGTATTTTTATACACTGGTTTTAATGTTATAAGCTGTTAACTTTTGGTGCAAAAAGGTACCTTTGTGTGGGAGGTACCAAAAGGGACGTGACAACAACACCCATTTTTTTCCTGGACTGTAGGCAATATAAAAGCATAATACTGTACAAAATTTCAAGTATTTTTATACACTGTTATTAATGTTATAAGCTGTTAACTTTTGGTGCAAAATGGGGCATTTGTGTGGGAGGTACCAAAAGGGACGTGGCGACTTCACCCATTTTTCTCCAGTTGGTAACGACTAATAAGCTAATACTATGTGTGGAATTTCAAAAGATTCGCATAAGTAGTATAGCAGTTATTAAAGAATCAATATTTCACAACATTTTAACCCTTTATGGGGGAGGTACTAGAAGGAGTGGACCAATATGGCCCATCTTCGAACTTAGCCGGAGATAGAAAAAAATATTATCACATACCTAATTTGAGGTCAATCGGTTACTCCTTTCGAGAGTTATCGTGCGCACCAGCCAGCAGACAGACAGACAGACAGACAGACAGACAGACGGACGGACATTGCTCATTCGACTTAAAATGACCCAAAACGGATTTCCTCCGAACATACTTGGGGTCTTAGGTCACTCCTTCGATGTGTTACACTTTTTTCCGTAGCAAATGATATATACCCTCGTCACACTAAAGTGAGGGTATAATGATCCAAAACACTTATTTGATGTTTTACACTTTTAGCCCGCAGCATCTCACATACGATAGCGTGACCAAAATTAGCCGAAATGACATATAGATGGCGGTAGTAGTTTGAAAAATTCCGTTCGTGAAAAATGGCAACCTTCTGAAACCTGTGTTTTAAGTTTCAAGGCGCCACTTTATTTAGTTTTTTTTTGAGCACTCAAAAGTAAACGATCTCAGTAAATTAGTAAAAATCGAAAAATTGGTCACCGATACTTTCATTTGAAATGCCTCAGTACACCTTCGAGCACGATTCTACTTTGGGGGAGTCTGCTCCTTCGTTTACACCTATGATATCTTGGGTGGCAGAGTTTAAGCGGGGCCGTACGAGCTGCCAAGACGAACATCTTTGTGGACGACCATTTTAGGTGTTCACGCCAGAAATGGTATTGGATGGCCGTCGTTCGAGCGCTAGCTGAAGTCATAGAAAGGCATTTCCAAAAGTACTATAAAAAAATCTGTGCGTAAGATGGGTGCCGCGTTTGCTCACAATAAAAACAATGCACCAGTTCAAATATTGCGATTGCTAAAATCAATAAATTAAAGTCCTCAGCGTCTCCAAAGCTGCTACAACAACAACAATAAATTAAAGTTCGAATTGCTTAAGCACGCACTTTATTCGCTAAATCTAGCTACATCGGACTATTTTTGTTTCCAAAAAATATGGCTCGGCGGTTGATGGCTATTTTCAGGGGCTAGACATTTCTTAATATAAACATGGTATCGAAGCTATTGAAAATCGCTGCAAAAAGTTGCTCGATATAAATACATACATACAATACATATCGAAAAGGATATTATGTTGAGAAATAAAGATAAATGTTGCCAAATTTTTTGGTTTTCTTTGTTAGGTCGGTTAATTTTGGGACCGCCCTCGAATACCCTTTTTCACAATACTTCTACCAAAAAGGATATATTTTTTATTTATACATACACGGGCAAAGTCGACTTTTTTGATATGTTTGAATTTGGAACACAAATTTTTAAATATTATTTACATATTTCTGAGCAAATAAATTTTGTTTGAAAATCAACAACATTTATTTGGGACGCATATATTAATGTATTACAACAAAATATATTTGCAAACTAATTTTCACAAAAAATATGTGTTTATATAGAAATAAAATCATTTTTGGGGAATTTCTCCAAATATATTATTTTTAAACAAGATTTTTAAAACTTGCGGATTTTTCGAATTTCATTTTTAATTTTTCATTGATTTCGAGTTATACCTTATAATTTCAAATGACATAAGTAGCAATAACCTTCGTTTTAAAGCACTGATTTTTAATTTATATCTATTGTTGTTAACCAATCTGGCATTATGTATCATTTTGCAATGGTTTGTATATAAAGTATTTTACGAACATTTAAAATTTCCGGCAAAAATTACCGTTGAATTACTGAAAAACATAAAAATTGTCTTAAAATTAAGGTATTGATATATTTTCTGAATACATAAATGCAAATACAAATTTGTTTCGTAAATAATAGTCCTAAATAGCAAGTAATGGGGCGGAAACAAAGATGTGTTTAGAACAACATAAAAAATATATTTTTTCGGCATATTAGAACACCATTTCATACAGGTGGGCTGCTTGGAATTGAAATCATACACCTATAAATGAGGCACAAGTCAAAGTTTATTTTAAAAATTTCTACACCCATGAGCAATATTTTAGCTCTCGTTAAGAGCTATCTTTTGCCATTGACCGATTGTGGCTACGTGCCACACAGCAAATGAAACAATTGAATTGTTGCGAGAAAAGTTTGGAGATTCGATTATTTCAAGAAATTGTGATATTGAATGGCCTCCAATAAGTTGTGATTTAACACCATAAGACTATTTCTTGTGGGGTTATTTGAAGTCATTGGTCTTTCGAAATAAACCAGACTCTCTTCAAGCTTTACACGCCAATATTAAACGTTCCATTCATGACATATGACTTGATTTAGTGGAAAAAGTGCTCGAAAATTGGGTTCATCGAATTCGTTCCTGCAGAAGAAGTCGTGGAGGCCATTTGAATGACGTTTCATTTAGAACGTAATTGTGTCACATTAAATAAAAAACGTTTGAATTTCCTCAACAATAATTGTGTGTTTTTTTTCAAAGAAATCATATCACTCTTATTGGAAAAACCTATATTATTGGATTGTTCGAAAGATCAAACATTCAACCCAATTTTCCAAGACCTTGGAGACGGTTTCTGGCTCTGATTGGGGAAAATCCTTTTTAGGACATTTTCACTTCTTTCGAAAGTTATCATATGTAACCAGAATAAAATGTCACTAAACTGTTTTCTCGAAATATGCATATATCGAATCCTATATGCCAACATTTCCGTTCCTCACGACCCTATGTGCAACGGACAGGCGTCGCCGCGCATGCCCTGATGTTATTATTGTTGTTGGTGGTGTTGTTATTGCGATTATTATTACTGTTGATCGGCGGTTGTGGTGATGTTGCTACTCTTACCCTGTTGTCGAGAGATATTGCTCGTGAAAGGGTGAGTGGGAGTGGGGACGACGGCCCAGGGTACTGGTTGCAGTGTGCGGGGAACAATGGACGAAGTAAAGGTGTCAGAAAACAACTTGTCGGAATGCATCTAACAAGAAATTCGTATTTTTAGCTGCAGCTAATGGAATACGGCATGTTTTACCACGCTCGATGACATGAATGGGCGCGGACTCACCTTCTTCCAATCGACTCCACTCCACTCGACTCGACTCGACTCGACTCGGGATTGAATGTTTCTTTTACTTTGTTTGGCTGTTCGTTCATTCGAGTGGCGAGGTTGTTTGTTTTCGCTTGTTTTTTTTTTTGCGATTTCTCCTTGTCCCTCTTGGTGATGGGTTGTTGTTGTTTGTTTTACCTTGTAGCTGTTGCCTGTTGGCTGTTGTCTTACTGTTGACCAACATGAATTGTTACTGTTAACTGCTGGTGTTATTGTTGTTGTTATAAGACACATACGGTCATCATTTAATGTTTTACTCAATTTCGCAAAGATGTCCGAGAAGAAATGTGAAATTTGTCAAAATCGGTTCAGATTTAGATATAGCCCCCATATGTATGTACATACCGATTTGGAATTTAAGCGGTTAATACGCCATATTGATTAGTACATCTTTAGGAAATTTGTAATTTATGACATCTGTCAAATTTCTAAAAATCGGGTCATTTGCGGATAGAAGCCACATTTTCATCAAATCTTTACGAAATCTGATACAGGAAAGTTGTTTGTACTGGTAATAAACCTTGCAAAATTTTGAATAAAATCGATTCAGATTGCTGCATACTCGTTCAAGGGCTATATAACCGCATTTCTGAGCATATGTTTGGCGGATATCGCTTTTGTATGATTTTAAATCAATGTTCGTCCGTCTGTCCGCACAATAAGTCTCAAACGGAGTAACCGATTGACTTCTAATTTGGTATGTGGTAATATTTTTTCCAGCTGAAGCGAAGTTCGAAGTTGAGCCATATTTTGGCTGCAAATGAGTTATTTTATAATTCCCGTATATTGATCTTCCTTTTAGGTAACTTTATGTTGTGTGCTTTATTATGCAGAATTTGCTAAAAATTACGAAAACACACTTCAACTTTCAAAGTTACTTCCTCATTTTGTAGCGTGCGTCATAAAACTTTGTGACCAATTATTTCGTAACAAATGTACGGATGTAGCGTTCGTCACGCAGGATTTGCCCATATAAGATTTGGCCTAGCTGAACGTACCGCCGTCTTTATATATAAAAGGTGGTCCCACCACAATGCACGAAGTTAATTGTGAGTCACACCTTAACTTCAAGTTTTTTGCCCAACTTAATTTGACATTTCGTTATTTTAGTGTTTGACAAATTCAACCATTGAGAGGTACACAATTCAGCAGCGCGTTAAGTTTGTTGAAGCCTGTTTCGAAAATGGGCGTTGAAATCAAAATTCATCTCGTTCACTTCGTGATTTTTTTTGATGATCACGAGACACACATTCACCTCAGTGAATTCGTCAACAAGCAGAATTGCCGCATTTGGGCATATGAGAATCCACAAGTGTTTGTTGTAAATCCTATGCATCCACAACGAGTAAATGTTTGGTGCGTTTATGGGCTGGCGGCGTCATCTGACATCTTCTAAAATCAGGTCGGTCAAGCAGTTACCGTGAATGGTTTTGGCTATCGCGAGATGATAACCGACTTTTTGTGGCCAGAAATTGAGGATATGGACCTGTACGATACGTTGTTCCAACAGGATGGTGCCACTTGCCACACAGCCAACGAAACAATATCTCTTTTGCCCGAGAAATTCAATGGCCGTGTTATCCCACATCGTAGCGATGTTAATTGGCCGCCACTAATCATGTGTGTGTCAATAAACCAATAACAATTCAAGAGCTAAAGGATGAGATAATTCGGCACATTAACGACATTGAACCTCAATTATGTATCAAAGTCATTGAAAATATGGACCATAGGATGGAGGTATGCCACCGAAGCCGTGGCGAGCATTTCCCAGATATTTTGTTTCACACGTAATTGTCATAGAACCTTTAATTATAATAGAAAATATTAAGCTAAGGCGTTTTGGTTGGACCACCCTTTATATTTTCCTGTGGTTCCTAAGAAGATCATAGGGCCGTTGTTACTTATACATAAATAAGATTTATTATTTCATTGAACATCCGCAAAAATAGAATAGAGTTATAGAATTTTTTGCTACGGACCAAAAGTGTAACACATCGAAGGACTTACCTAAGAACCTAAGAATCCGTTTGTCTGGAATGAATGACAAGATAAACGTTAGATTACTCCTAAAACGAGGGCATACCTTAGTCGGTTTTGTTTCCGTTGGCGTGTTTCTACAGATTTTCTTGTTACGTCACAAATTTCTGCCGGTGTAAAATAAGTATATTTCTTCAACGTCAGGGCAAAATTCTTTTTCCTGGTCTTGTTTTTTTTTTGTTGTTTTTGCTTAACTTGATGTTGACTGTCAGTAAATTTGTTAAACATTGAGTATAGACAGTGAATATCGCCGAGACATTGGCTGATCTCGAACAAAAATCGATCCGAACAATTTTGTTAGCCCAGTCAACAATCAAATCCAAACCAAAACAAACGGAAAACGGGAAAAATACCATCCATCGTTGGAACACTTTCTGGAGAAGTGCCTGCAATTTGTATGGAATATTTTTCATGTTTGCCTCTGCCTTTTGATGAGCGATTTTTGTTTTTTTTTTGTTATAAACGTTTGTGGCCAAAAGAACAGAACAAAAAAATAAAACGAGAAGGCAAAAAGGGGTATCTTGTATAGTTTGGCAGTTCACACACGCTCCAACGAACGGGGCAAACATGAAATCTTTACGTTTACATATTATTCCCATTAGCATTTTTTCTCGTCCCAAACAGATTTTAGACCAAAAAGCAAACATACCGTATATGAGTGTGTGTGTGTATGAGGCCTCCAGACTGGAGTGTAGTACCCGAAAGAATTTGTATGATATTTATATGACACGCGACCATTTCTTTCAATCGAGGAAGTAAAACCGACAACAAATTTCTGATATCCAGAAAAAATGCTGAATAATTTCAATGTTGGCTGCTTGGTCGGTTGGATGGTTGGCTGACTGGCTGCTTGTGCTTGCTGATGTTTCACTTTGCGCCCCAAATGATTTGTATTCTTAACGCATATTGGCATGTGTCACCTTCTGTCGTCGGCCGTCGATGTCGAGATGTCATCAAATGCTCCGCGGAGGAACTGAGCGGGAGCTGAGCCCTCTGGGAGCTTGTAACTTGAAGTTGCCGTTCTGGCGTTCTGTGGTCGCTTTTAATCTTGTTGAGATGTAAAATATTTGCTCTGCCATAAAAATGTTAATGCCGTTGTTTGTTTAAGAAATTATTACTCTTATTATACATTCGGCTTTCAAGGGAAAACGTATTAAAAACTATAATAAAATACATGAATAACAAGCTCGCAACAATCAGCAACCACGACAACACTTGGCAGAGACACTTTAAAAATTACACTTCCCAGATACAGATTGTTACTGGACCGGAGGACCGCAGGTCCGTTGGCCATTTGTGCGGACCACAGCAACGAGCCCTTAATGTCGCGAGACAACAAATAGTGTGTTAACTGCTTAATTTAACCTTAATTTCAGTTAGTATCCCCAACACAACAATGGATAACCGAGTGACATAAACAAGTGTTAATAAAACCATAATCATTAATAAATACCCGAAGCGTAGCGCTCGTATCGTAGTCAACAATCGGCAAAGCGGGCAGTGGGAAACGGAAAGTCCGTCCGCTTTTTGTTCCTCAGCTGCTGACTAATCCCTTGTGAATTTGGTTATTTCGAAAGTTAACAAAACCGCGACCATTGTGTAGCCTCCAATCAAGCAACCAACGAGCCATCCAAGCAACCAAACAAAAAGATTACCCCACAAATGCCGACCAGAGAGACAGAAATCAGTTAATGTCACCCATTAATAGTCCCCAATGTTTGTTTTCACACAGATTCAAAGATTCTTTCATACTACAGTATTTGGCCAACAAATTTGCTCGAACGATATAAAAACTACACTCGAAGTATATACTCGTACCCTGGTAGGTGTAGTCCAATTCTCGTCATGGGAAGTTTGAACGAAATCAACAGGTGTAACAGTATTATTATAGACTATATTTAACCCGGTGTGCTTCGTCACTTTAACACTTTATTTTTTTTCTGTTTATGGTACTTTAAAATTGTTTACCTCTTTTTCTTTCAAAAAACATGATGAAGTAGATTTGATTACTTCTATACAACAAAATACAAAAACCCCCGTTTCATTTCTTGTTTATGTTCTAAGAGTTACCCTGCCTCATGGTACAATTGTTATCCCTTTTGCCCACTGTGCCTCTTAAAGTCGAAAAATCCTTTTTTTAGATCATATTTTACCTTCTTCCACCTAGCTTATGTTGTTTACGTGCCACGTTTAAACCTTTTGCTCCATTGTGTCATAATTAACCAATTTTGTCTTCACTGTACAATATTTAATCGTTTTTGTCCCACAGTGCAACTGAAAGTATGTATTAAGAAAAATCATAGTTTATATTCCAAGAGCTATATTCGCAACCATATCACCTTTTTGTCCCACTCTGTGCCATAGTTCAACCTTTTTGCCCCAATGCACTATATTTAACCAATTGTGTCCCAATGTACCATATTTAGCTATTTTTGTCCCACTGTTCCATAGTTAACCCTTTTTCGCTCACTGTGCCTTACTTTACCCACTTGTATTTAACATATTTTGCCCCACTGTAAAAATTTATCATATCTGAAATTTATCCCCACTGCACTATTTTTAACTCTTTTTGTCACACTGTACCTTATTTAACCATATTTTATCTACTGTACCATTTATTGCCCACTGTACATTATTTAACCCTTTTTGACCCATTTTGCTCCTAAACATACGTGGGTGATTCCAAAGCAGTTCGACCAACTCAAAAAATTCCCCTTTAAATTTTTACAATATGTAGCTCAATAATTCTCCTAGTGCGTAGGAATTTGTTGACGTTTTTAGTTTTTAAAAATTCATTGTAGTTTTTGTGATACTGAACTCCAAAGTTACCTATCTCAAAGATTTTTCTCAAAATTATTACTTGTTAAATTGGCAATATCTTCTTAACCACTTGAAGATATTAATACCTATAAAAAGCTCTGCTATTCCTCTTCAATGTTGCGGAATGAAATATGTATCTCCTTTTGGTGGAAAGAGGGGAAAATATTCTTAATCCTTGAATATCCTGAAAATGTATCAATCCATTAATGAGCAATTTTTTAATAACTTGACTATAACGCCCTCTAGTTTTTCATAGTCTGTTCATAATAGTTTGACCCTTCAGTACCAAAAAAGTCAAGGATATGAATTGATAATTTTCAGGATATACAAAGATTAAGCATATATGTATTCCTTAGTATCACATCCTTCTACCAAAGGGACATGAATATTGCACTACACTGCACTGAAGAGGAGTAGTAAAGCTTTTCATTGGTACTAATATCTTCAAAATAGGCATTGGTACTAATATGTTCAAAATAGGCGTGAATTGACTAAGAAGATATGGCTAATTTAACAAATGGTAATAGGTAACTTTGGAGTTCTGTATAACAAAAACTACAATGAATTTTTAAAAACTAAAAACGCAATAAAATTCATACACAATTGTATGTCAAATGATTATGTCAAATTTCATTAAAATCAAAAGAGGACATTTTTAAAATGTGTGTTTTTTGATTCATTTGCTTTGGAATTACTCACATGTTGAAAAACTTTTCATTTCTGAACTTTATGTTCCAATTTTGCCACACTGTTCAATTTTTGCCCCATTGTACCATCGTTAACACTTTCTGCCCCACTTTTCCTCTTAAAGTACGAATTTCTAAAAAAACACTTCTCTAGTTTATTTCCCAACAGCTACCCTAGCATCATGGGACCATGTTTAACCTTTTTACCCCACTGCACCATATTTAACACTGCTTGCCCCACTGTGCGCCGAAAAGAACGAATTTCGAAAAAAACGTTCTATACAGATCCGCTGCCCTAAGACAACCTTAAATTTTCGAGATTCTATCTCTAGGCGTTAAATTTGGCGTTTGGCGACCTTTAAACCCCAATGTACCCTACAATTTAAAAAAAACCGATCCCTGTTCTTGTCAATTAGGTTTGGCTGTGGTACCATATTTATCCCCTTTTACCACACGGTGCGCGTAAATATTCGAATTTCGAAAAAAAAACCTCTCAATTTCAGAGTCTACCTCCTAAGGGCTACCCCGATTCTTACTTTTTCCATTTCCAGATTTTTATACCCTACACCATACTGTGGTACAGGGTATTATGACTTTGTGCATTTGTTTGTAACACCCAAAAGGATAAGAGATAGATAGATGTAATCACTTTCTGAGTCGATTTAGCTATGTCCGTCTGTCTGTCCGTCTGTCTCTAGATGTATTCTTGTAATCAAAGTACAGGTCGCAATTATGGTCCGATCTCTTATCTATATCTATATCTGTACAAGCACCATGTCTATATCTGTACAAGCACCATGTTTGAACCGATTTGTACAAAAATTGACACAGAGACACAATCAGTCACGCAACAATTCTATATTTCGATGCCTTAATGGCAAACAATGCTAAGTTGGCTTAGCAAGCTTTCGGCATTTCGGTTTTAAATTATAAATATTTTAAATTATAGTCGGTCAAAATTTATCCGTCAACCCAATCAAAAGTTATTCACAAAACAGTAAAGATCGTTCATAGAGATGTTTTCACAAATCTCTTGATTCGGAATTTTAAAAAATTTCTTAAAAAAATACTAACCTTTATTGAATTATTTCACAACATCTTACCCATGGAATAATTTTGGTCCAATTTCAGTTCGTCGTCTGAATTGTTATTGACGTTATAATTTTCTATCATTAAACCACGAAAAATATTCTTTTTGACTAATTCCGTATTTATGAGAACCAAATCGACGTGTTGATCCAAATCAGATTTTATATTGGGATTTTGTTTATAAATTTTAAAGAATAGACCACAATGTTCTTCGTCTTGTGGAACAAAAACTCCACTTGTGGTCTTGTTTTAAGTTTACTTGTTTATAATTAAATTTATCAAAATTTTGTAATTCTTCTCCAAATTTCTAAATTTTTTTAACGGATTTTGTCAATGTTTTTTTTGATGTTAACAATATGCTTCATTAGTTTACATTTTCGACAGAGTGGAGTGTATCTCTCTTTCAGTTAATATATTATACGAGACAGCTTCATATATTATTATTAAAATATACCCGGGATTAATTTAAAAAAATTCCGGGATTCGGGATTTTTTGGGATTGGGATTTCCCGGGATTTTCAGGATCGGGATTTCCCGTTTGACATCACTAATCGTTCGGTTAGCATTATAAAGGAATTCCATACAAATTTAAAGATTTCATAAAACTTTAATCGTCTCTCTTCAAAAACTGCCTTTTTGCACTTAGCATGTTTTGGAATAGAGGTATCGATACATATATCGACACCCATGGATGAGTTTGGGTGTGAAAAGGATTGGTAAATTACTGATCAAATCATCCTTTCAAGCAAATATCATGAAATTTTAAGGGTGTGTGATGTTTGAGCGAAATCCAAAAAAATCCATTTGGTGTTGTATTAGGATTAGTTATCCAGACTCATACGTGGTCCTATTGGAAACATTTTTTCTTAGCTGTGGACCCGGTCCACTTCATTACCCCAAAATTCAGTTTAGTGAAATAGGAACATATCATGTCGTATTTTTTATAGTGTCTAACATATTGCTGTTAAATAATACATACCACATTTAAAGACAATTACGGAAATAATTTTCCAGATATTTCGATTTCAATAGCATAGCCATATAGACCGAACTACGCCCATTGATCTAGTACTGCCCATTTATTTCCAAAACTAGAAAACAATTGGTGAAATGGTTCTGCAGATATTTCGTTGTCAACAATGAAGTGATGTGGGCATGGCCACGCCCATTTATACAATATTGCAGTGATATAATCTCGTACAAAACGCCAAGACTGTTTTGATTTGGTGCAACAGTGTTCCAAATTTTTCAATAATGGATTCGCATGGGCGGGTTCACGCCCTCTTATCCGATATCGCCCAATTTTGTTGAGTGACGCACAGTGCTGTCAAATGCATTGTCCGGACACTTGGGACAAATTCAGGACACATGGTTCACTAGAACTAGAACTCTAAATCACGCCACTCTCGCAAATTCTTCAAGATATTTCAATTTCAAACCTGAAACTTGAACCAAGTTTGATAATAGTTTTGAAACAAAATTTCAACGATATCGGATAAGGACTGTCCTAGTTGGAGGGTGTTTAATATTGAAATTTTGGTCAAACGGCCCTTTTTTCACATCCACATAACTAAACGAAATTAAAACTTGTTTTGACATTTTTGTAAAAACTTTTTTTTATATTATTTTGATTTTATTTAGATTTTGTTGCTAATTGATAACTTGTGGGGCTGGTAGATTTGCTAAATTAGCTACACCGTTTTTATTTATGCATCGATTTTGTTCGGAATGGTCTGATTTCATTCAAGACAGGTCAGACTAATAACAAACATATTATAATAAGTGAGAATTTTTCGATGTTTTCGAGAGTTTTAATAAAATTATTAAAATTTCTTGAAATACATGATTTTTTCGCAATATCTTGTAAGATATCTTTGAAACCGCTAATGTGACGAAGAAATGACGTTAGAAGAGTATGAATGCTACTTAACTTAGGATTATTTAAAGCTTTCCTAAATCAATTACGATAAATGGCTCTCGTTGAAATTGTATGTCATAACTACTATCCAATACGACTAAACTCGGTTCCAATTTTATCCCGATAAAAATACATCGCGGTTAAAAATATAAAAATGATTTAATGTGGTAAAAAGTGGGCGTAGCATTGGTTAACAATTTATTATCTCAGAAGATATTGACCGTAGAAGAAAGGTATTGGTTTATTTCACAGCACAGTGCGTGACTCAAGAGAAAATTGGCGATATTGGAATGGTGGGGATGGTTGCACCTATACGTCTCCATTACTGAGAACCGTTGCCTTGAAATTTGGCATACACGCATTTAAGAGCAATATGAGCGGTTTAACGAATAATATGAGCGGTATAACACATCAGTGGGCGAGGCACCGTAATGACGTCTCTATTATTTAACGATTTTTCTCTCCTTGTGAAGTGAAATGTTAGCATCTTTCCAATTTCTGCAAACAACAAAATCCAATAAAAATACACTATTTGCATTCACAATAAAATATCTAAAAATATGATTCAATGATGATTCAAAATTAATCATAAACATCGAATTTAAATTTAACTGTATATATACACGGGGAAAATCGTAATTTTTGATATGTTTGAATTGAAAGAAAATATACTTGGAAACGATTTTTTTAAATATTATATATTTGTTACCAAATAAATATTATTTGATAATCAAGGAATTTTGTTTGGAACGCATATATTAATATATTAGAACATAATTTATTTGCAAACTGACATTCACAAATAAAATATGTGTTTACACACAAACATAGTTATTGTTTAAGAAGTTTTCCAAATATATATTTTTTTAAAGATTTTTAAAACTTTGATGACCTATTCGAATTTCAGTTAGTTTTTTCCAATTCATCACTTTCCGTCAACCCATCAATGCAATTTATATTTACAAAGATTATACCATTTAAGTTTTAATTAAATTTTACGAACATATACAATTTATTAAAAAAGCTGCTCAGTTTTGTGGTTTTCAGATGCTCAACATCTGAAAACCAGAAAACTTGTCTTTATGTTAAGGCATTGATACATTGCCAAAATACATAAACACAAATTAATCTTTGTATCAGAAATATTAGTTCTAAATAAAACAATATTAGAATGGGAACATATTTTTGTTTAGAACAATATCCTCCCAACCATATAATATTTGTGTGTGTCAAATATTATATATTTGGAGTATATCCTAAACATATGTATATTTCAAGCTGAATATGTTTGGGATAATATACTACAGAAGCGATTTTGTTTTCAGCGTGTACCATAATTATATAATGAAATCGTTAGGGACCGTTGTATGGAAACTTTACATGAATCTAAGACTACAGCTGTATCCTTGAATGTTCCAAGGTAAAATAAAAAAAAATAACCACATGTCAGAGCAATTTCCATGTCGTTTATAAATCAAAAGTGGACGTCCATCGCACAAGTGGAGACGCCAACTAGATTCAGAAATTTCCCGAGGCGGCCTCAGCTGGAGAGAAATCAAACATCTTGCATCGAATAGGACTGGATGGAGCGAGTTTGTTGTGGCCCTTTGTTACTTTTAGGAACCACAGGATATAATATACTCGTACACGGGGCAAAATCGTCTCTTTTGATATGTTTGAATCGAAGAAAAATATATTTGAAACACAAATTTTTAAATATTAATTACTTCTGAGCAAATACATTTTATTTGAAAATCAATAAAATTTATTTGGAACGCATATATTAATATATTACAACAAAATGTATTTGCAAACTAATTTTCTCAAATAAAATATGTGTTTATATACAAATAAAATTGTCGTTTAGGAACCTGTCCAAATATATTTTGTTTAAAAACGTTGACAATTTTTTAAATTTTATTTCTACTTTTTAATTGATTTTAAGTTATAACTTATAATTAAAAATGACTTATGAAGCAATAAAATTCGTTTTAAAGCACTAATTTTTAAGTTATATTTATTCCAAGTCATCATTTGTTGACAATCCACCTTGCATAATACATCATTTCGCAGGATTATACGATTTCAATTATAATGGCTTCAAATAAATATTTGTTCCGTAAATAATAGTCCCAAATAAAAAACATTAGGACGGAAACAACGATTTATTTAGAACAACATCTTTCCAAATATATAATTTTTGTGTGTGACAAATATAATATATTTAGAGTGTACCCTAAATATTTGTATATTTCAAGCAGAATATGTTTGGGACAATATACTACAGAACCGATTTTTTTCAGCGTGCAACATTATACGATTTAAATTTTCAATATTTATTATTTAAAAAAAAAAAACTTTAAAATTAATTTTTAATTGATGAAAAATGTAACACTTAAATGCAAATAAATCTTTGTTTCGGAAATAATAGTCTCAAATAACAAAATATTAGGATAGAAACAAAGATTTGTTTAAAACAACAACATATTTCCAAATATATAATTTTTGTGTTTACCAAATATTATATGTTTAGAGCAGTGTTCGGCGGCTGGTTAGGCCGAGCCCCGAACGCAATCGGGGTTTCACACGTACACAACACGAACAGCATAACAAAGAGCACAAAAGTAAGAAAAAATGTGTCAGTCGCTCATCAGCGTTCAACAAAGCTGGTTCATGTCGCTTTTTATCGGAAAGTTGGTACACTGAGAAATTATACATATTTCCAAAGCGGAGCAAATATTGAGCATCAAAATGTGCAATCGGCATATGACAAAATGTGACAATTACATAACACTATTCAATGAGAAATGCAGAAAAATAATGAAAAATTTAAGTGTTACATATGGGAAAATATGGATCTCTATTGTAAATGTATTATGACCAAAAACACCTATAAAAATTTAATTTTGTAGATAGACATACATATATCAGTAAAAATATTTAGTATATGAAGATCAAAATAAAATGAGTATATGACCAACGAAATTTACATACGACTGATTTGCCGTAATCAAAAAAAGTTGGACACTTTAGAATACGTGATTAAAATAAAAACTTTGATTCGAAATTGCCACATTTGCGTTATTAAAACGTTCACACCAATTCACATTATACTTAGTCAGTAAAAAAATAATTTTCCACTCTGTATAACACAGCACATAATAACAAAACCAACAATTTTGTTCAGTGCAAACACACCAATACAGACACAATTTTGGCACGTTCTCTTTACGCCGAACACTGGTTTAGAGTGTACGCTAAACATATATTTTTTTTTAATTTTTTAAAACAAAAAATTATTCCTTAACCAAATCGTTCCCTAATTTTGTTGAGGGATACTGTGTATGCATCGATGACATGTATTCTTTTATAATGTCAACGGCTATTAATTTAGGTTGCATTTTATGACACAACAACATCAAGCGAGGAAAGTCTTAACAAAAGACAATGTTGTGTAGTTTACTTTTGCACAACAACAAAAACTACAGCAATAAAAGTCAATTTCTATATGTGCGCATAAAAAATGGTCATAAAGATAAATTCTAACAAGGTTTATAAATAAATACGCCACGAACCCCCCAGCATCCCCTCAAATGGCTTCATCACTATGATAATGCCGATTGAATGAATTGGTCTGGGGCTCGGTGTTTTGCGGGCGATTCATTCATATGCTTTTGCGCAAATCTGCCTTTTTGGTGATTTATTTTCAATTCACTCGGAGAATTGGTCGCTTCAAAGATGGTCAACTAAAATCTGTTGCTTCTGCTCCTCCGTCTTTCGTTCGGTGCTATGTGAAATATCATCTTATCGAAATTGAGATTTTATCACATTTGGTTTTGGACAAATTTCCTCTTGTTGCGTAGGAGATTTAACGTCTCTTGGCCAAAACGTAGGACACAAGGGTCCAAACCAACCGTCCCCCATCATGGGCAAGCACAAAAATAAACATCATGTTTTAGAATCGTATTTGTTATTGTTGTTCAAATTGGCAAAACTTCTTTTGTTGCGGAATGCCAAGAATTTCGGATACTGGCCGCAAGTGATGTTTGTGTTTGTATGGGTGAACGAAGAATGTGTGTGTTTTGGGATTTTGACCAAGACAGGTTTAATTTGTTCGATCAAGGTTAGAGGTTTCGTTAACTTACTAATTTATATTTTAATTTAGGAGACAGGAAATTTCTTGTTTAGCATTGTCACGAGGAGAAAGGAATGCCAAACCTGTGATTCACAGGGATTTGATTCGACGGCATCAATATCATCATTATTGTGGATTTGTTAATGTATGCAAAAATGGGTCGGTTTAGCAGATGTGGCGGTAAATGGTATGAAATATGCCTTCTGGTAATTTCTACAGCATTAGTCGGTTTGTTAATGTTGGATCAAAGAGAGGGTGTTTGTGTTAATTATCGGATAATGCATTTGAACAACGATTCTATATTCCACTGACCTCTTATAAAAACTGGTGCATCCATTGAGTCTATCAATCAATCATAAATAAACATATGAATATATCCGTAGTCGATTATACTTTGAATATGGAAGGAGTACAGAGTATTCTATACCATGGGATAACGGTTTTTTACACTTGAGGAAATAGTGTGGTTTATAAAAACTGGATATCCTTTAACCTCCTCGAAATTGAACTTAATCTAATTACACTATGCAACAACATTTTTGTCGAAGGGCTGTGCATAACATTTTATGGTGTAATAAGGCGCCCTAAACACGAAAAAAATATTAAAAATATGTATGGTTAATTTTTTTAATTTTTCTTTAAAATTTCTCTTTCTGGGAGGTGCATTTAGTATTTGGATCATATTTTTTGAAGTATAAACTTGCGATTTTCTTCCGTGTATCGTTAAAACAATTAGAAAAAAATGATTTTTTTTGGCACGAAAAATCCATAAAATATAGAAAAAATCGCAAACAATTTGTTTGTTCCAGTTTTTGGAAGGTAGCATCTTAAGAAACAATTAAAGAAGATAACAATGCATATTTAAAGGAAATCTATGGACAAATGTAGAAATTATAACACTTTTAGTAGAAAGAATATTTGGCGGAAATACGTTTTGGGCCATTTGGGCAATGTCCGTCAGCCTGTCCGTCCGTCTGTCTGTCTGGCTGATGCCCACGATAACTTTCGCCAGGAGTAACCTATTGACTTAAAATTTGGTATGTGTTTATATTTTTTGCTATCTCAGGCTAAGAACAAATATGGACTATGTTGGCCCACTCCTTCGAGTACCTCCCACACGAAGGGTCAACATTTAGTGAAGTATTAATTATTTCATAATTTATATACTATTCCCAGAATCTTTTACAGCTAAAATAGTTCTTGGTCGGTATCATCTTGAGAAAAATGGACGAAGTTGCCACGCCCCTTTTGGTGATACCATCAATTATCATGAAAATTGGAATTTAAATAAAAATTAAAAAACTACAATAACATATTTTTATACCCGACATCACACTGTGGTTTTGACTTTAAGCATTTGTTTGTAACGCTTAAAAACAAAGACATTGACCCATTGTTTATTATACCGATCGGCATAGAAATACTTTCTGTGTCTATTTAGACATGTCCTTCTGCCTGTCTGTCCATGTAATTTTGTTATCAAAGTGCAGGTCGTAAATATAAAGCAATATTTACGAAAATTGGTTCAGGGGCATTTCTTTGCCTAGAGACGATCCCTATAGAAAATGCGGCACATCGGTTCTTGTTTTAATATAGCTCACAATAAATGTCCTCACCGATGTCATTTCTTGACACTCTAATAAATACATTTTTCTATGGATCTGGCTGAAACAGAAGAATCTAGACTATATTGAACATAATCGTTCCTAGTAAAAATGGGGCACATCGGTAGAGAACGGATTATTCAATTGATTATCCCCACCGATGCCATTTCTTGACGCTCTAGAGAACGGATTCTTCAATTGATCTGGCTAAAATTGACTTTTGAAGGATTTCATGTTTACAAGGGGTCAGTGGTCAATAGGTCACCAAATGCGTCGGACGAGATTTTCCTTAAAGATAAGTATATATGTGTAGGACCATTGATCCTTATGGGTTTTTAAAGTACTGAAGAATAAAAAAATCTTAAAGAATTTTGAAATGCAGCGAAAGAATGAAACTTTGACTACAGTCTGAGAATTAGCAACATTAGATATGTTCCCACAGTAAACGGTTTGCGATTCAAATTTTAAGACGCGGGCATCGAATTATTGTTTTATAATATCCGTTAAAGTCTGTATGTACATATTATTTTTATATATTCATAACGTTTAAGAAACTTGTGGAATCGGTGAAATATTGAAAATTGTTCTAGTCACTGCTACACTGACCACAATCAGAGAATTCAAAATTATTTTTCGCGCATATATTTGGAGTTCATATTTACAAAGTTTTAACATTGTATCATATAGGTGGCTTCAGAAAACACAAACTACATATAGCGCTAGAACTGACCATAGGCAAAACAAGTAAAAGTGTTAATTTCGGCCATGAAGAATCTTATATACCCTCCACCATGAATTGCATTCAATTTTATTACTGGAAAAATCTTTGGATATGAAGCAAATCATGAAACGATCCTTTTTATACCCTCACTTTAGTGTGACGAGGGTATATATCATTTGCTACGAAAAAAAGTGTAACACATCGAAGGAGTGATCTAAGACCCTAAGTATGTTCGGCGGATATTCGTTTTGGGTCATTTTAAGTCGAATGAGCAATGTCCGTCCGTCTGTCTGTCTGTCTGCTGGCTGGTGCGCACGATAACTCTCGAAAGGTGTAACCGATTGACTTCAAATTTGGTACGTGGTAATATTTTTTTCTATCTCCGGCTAAGTTCGAAGATGGGCCATATTGGTCCACTCCTTCTAGTACCTCCCCCACAAAGTGTTAAAATGTTGTGAAATATTGAATCTTTAATTACTGCTATACTACTTATTCGAATCTTCTGAAATTCCACACATAGCATTAGTTTATTAGTCGCTATCAACTCGAGAAAAATGGGCCATGTTGCTACGCCCCTTTTGGTACCTCCCACACAAATGCACCATTTTGCACCAAAAGTTAACAGCTTATAACATTAATACCAGTGCATAAAAATACTTGAAATTTTGTACAGTGTAATGCTTTCATAGTGCCTACAGTCCAGTGAAAAATGGGTGTCATATTCACGCCCCTTTTGGTACCTCTTACACAAAGGTACCATTTTGCACCAAAAGATAACAGCTTATAACAGTAATACCAGTGTATAAAAGCACTTGAAATTTTGTACAGTGTAATGCTTTTATAGTGTCTTTTGCACTGTGAAAAATGGGCGCTATTGCCACGCCCCTTTTTGTACCTCCCACACAAAGGTACCATTTTGCACAAAAAGTTAAGAGCTCACAGCATGAGTACCAATGCACAAAAATGCAACCACATTTTGCACAGTGTAACGCTTTTGAAGTCCTATAGCCCTGTAAAAAATGGCCGTTATCACCACGCCCCTTTTTGTACCTCCGACACAAAATGGCCAAATCATACCAAATTTAATATCTCATAACGTTAATATACCAGTGCAAAAAACGCTTATAATTCGGCGCAGTGCAATGTATTTAAAGAAAACATTTGTTAAAAATATTCTGGTACCTCCCATACAAATTGACAGAATAATTCGTTTAATATTCCATATTATATTACTCACAAAGTGAGGGTATACCTTAGTCGGTTTACCCGACTGAAACTTTCTTACTTGTTGTTTAAGTAAATTATTAAAAAAACAAAGTTTCAGTCGGGTAAACCGACTAAGGTATACCCTCACTTTGTGAGTAATGTAATATTGAATATTCCACGAATTATTCTGTTAGATTGTATGGTATGTACCAGAACGGGTTTAACAAATACACCTATTTTTCGCTGAATAGTAGATACTTTAAATACATTGCACTGCGCCGAATTATAAGCGTTTATTTGCACTGGTTTATTAGCGTTATGAGATATTAAATTTTGGTATGATTTGGACATTTTGTGTGGGAGGTACAAAAAGAGGCGTGGTGATAACGGCCATTTTTTACAGGGCTATAGACACTTCAAAAGCGTTACACTGTGCAAAATGTTGTGGCATTTTCGTGCATTGGTACTCATGTTGTGAGCTCTTAACTTTTTGTGCAAAATTTTACCTTTGTGTGGGAGGTACAAAAAGGGGCGTGGCAATAGCGTCCATTTTTCACAGGGCTATAGACACTGTAAAAGCATTACACTGTAGAAAATTTCAAGTATTTTTATACACTGGTATTAATGTTATAAGCTGTTAACTTTTGGGTCAAAATGTTACCTTCGTGTGGGAGGTACCAAAAGGGGCGGGAATATAACACCCATTTTTCACTGGACTGTAGGCACTATAAAAGCATTACACTGTACAAAATTTCAAGTATTTTTATATACTGGTATTAATGTTATAAGCTGTTAACTTTTGCTGCAAAATGGTGCATTTGTGTGGGAGGTACCAAAAGGGGCGTAGCAACTTGGCCCATTTTTCTCCAGTTGATAGCGACTAATAAACTAATGCTATGTGTAGATTTTCAGAAGATTCGAATAAGTAGTATAGCAGTTATTAAAGATTCAATATTTTACAACATTTTAACACTTTGTGGGGGAGGTACTAGAAGGAGTGGACCAATATGGCCCATCTTCGAACTTAGCCGGAGATAGAAAAAAATATTACCACGTACCAAATTTGAAGTCAATCGGTTACTCCTTTCGAGAGTTCTCGTGCGCACCAGCCAGCAGACAGACAGACAGACGGACGGACATTGCTCATTCGTCTTAAAATGACCCAAAACGAATATCCGCCGAACATACTTAGGGTCTTAGATCACTCCTTCGATGTGTTACACTTTTTTTCGTAGCAAATGATATATACCCTCGTCACACTAAAGTGAGGGTATAAACAAACGTTGCAATTGTTAGCCAAATTTTAAGCCGCAAATTCTTTAGCCAAACTCTTCACCTGAAAAATGTGGTATTTATTGCTTAAAATAGCATTTTTGAGAGCTACATCAGCTACATCTACACGGGGAATTTGTATACATTTCATTGAGATGAATTCTTGCAAAAATAGAATACAAACTCCAAAGTTTCAGCTAAATTTCTTAGAAAATTTGGTGTTTATGGCTTAAATAAGCCTTTTTGGGAGCGACATCTATAGGTGGAATATAACAAAATAAGAACTGATTTAAAACATTTTTATAGCGATGAATTCTTGTCTTAATTAAATACAAACTGCAAAGATTCAATTAAAATGCTTAGAAAATATGGTATTTATGGCTTAAATACGTATATTTTGAAGCGACCTCTATAGGGTGACTATAACAATAGATGAACCGATTTGTAAAATTTTGGCTATGACGAATTATTGTCAGAATAGAATACGAACTGCAAAGTTTCTGCTAAATTGCTTTAAAAATGAGGTATCTATGGCACAATAACCATATTTTGGAGCGACCTCCATAGGTGAGCTATATCAAAACATTGACCGATATGGCCCATTTGCAACCCAAACAACCAGCAACTATAAGAAATATTTCTATCAAATTTGATCAACCTAGCTCTATTATTACGGACTTACAGACGGACGGACGACGGACATGAATAAACCGTTTTAGAATTTTACGACGATTAAGAAATATGAATGTACATATATTCGTAATCGTCGTAAAATTCTAAACTTTAAGGGTTCTCTGATCAATATTTAGAGGCGTTAGAAACGGAGTGATAAAATATATATACCCCCATAAAAATGACTATGTGAGTAGCCCATTGTCTATACAACACTCCCGTCTATTTTGCAAAATTTCAGCTGTCTAGGTTAACAGAAGCCTCAGCGGTCAATTGATCGAAAGTCTCTTTGCGGAAAATCGAAAATCACAGTAGCCTATGACACTTCACAGGCATAGGTCTATCTGTCCACCAACTTTCAAGAAAATCGGTTTAGCTGTTTAGGCGTGATGATTTTACCTACAAACAAATGGTTTTATAATATTAATAGGATTTTCGCCAAACAAATATTATATATTTGGTATATCACTAAAATAATATGAACTATTACACGAATTTATCTCCAATTTGTGTTGGAGGTATCAGAAGGGGTTTAACAAATACACCCATTTTCACTGTGTGGGAGGTACCAAAAGGGGCTTGGTGATAACGCCCATTTTCACAGGGCTATAGGAAATTTAAAAGCAGTACACTGTACAAAATTATTGTATTTTTATCCCCTCACCTTAGAGAGGAGGGTATATACATTTGCTACGAGCCAAAAGTGTACCACATCGAAGGAGTGTCCTAAGACCCTAAGTATATTCGTTTTAAGTCGAACGATCAATGTTCGTCCGTCCGTCTGTCTGTCTGCTGGCTGGTGCGCACGATAACTCTCGATAGGAGTAACCGATTGACTTCAAATTTGGTATATGGTAATATTTTCTTCTATCTCCGGCTAAGTTCGAAGATGGGCCATATTGGTCCACTCCGTCTAGTACCTCCCCCGCAAAGGGTTAACATTTAGTGAAATATTGATTATTTAATAACTTCTCTACTACTTATTTGAATCCTCTGAAATTCTACACATAGTATTACTTTATTAGTCACTACTACCTCGAGAAAAATAGGCGAAGTTGCCACGCCTCTTTTGGTACCTCCCACACAAATGGACAATTTTGAACCAAAAGTTAATAGCTTATAACTTTATTACCAGTGCATACAAAGACTTGAAATTTTGTTCAGTGTAATGGTTTAATAGTACCTAAAATACAGTAAAAAATGGGCATTATTGCCACGCTCCTTTTGGTACCCCCACACAAATGTTCCATTTTGTACCAAAAGTAACGAGCTCATAACTTTAATACCAGTGCACACAAATACTTGATATTTTGTACAGTGTAATGCTTTTATAGTGCCTAGAGTTCAGAGAAAAATGGGCGTTATTGGTACGCCCCATTTGGTACCTCCCACACAAATGGACCTTTTTGTACCAAAAGTTTACAGCTTATAACTTTAATACCAGTGCATATAAGTACTTAAAATTTCGTATAGTGTAATGCTTTTATAGTACCTAGAGTATAGAGAAAAGTGGTCGTTATTGCCACGCCCCTTTTGGTACCTCCCACACAAATGGACCATATTACAGCAAAAGTGACCATCTTATAACTTTAATACCAGTGAATATACTTAGAACTTTAATACCAGTAAATATACTTATGAAATTTTGTACAGTGTAGTTATTAAATGCAATTTTAATTGATAATAATTTAATTAAAACAAAAAAATAAATAAATTTACTAATATTTTTTTGGGACTCAAGGTGAGGGTATTTATAAGTCGGTTTACCCGACTGAACTTTCTTACTTGTTTTATTAGCTATTATTAGAATTATAAGCTGTTAACTTTTGGCGCAAAATTTCAGTTTGTGAGGGAGGTACCAACGGAACTTGTGAAAGATTCGGTTTTCTATAATTTTGTAATCTTTTGTGGGGGAGGTACTCGAAGGAGTGCACCAACATGGTCCATCTTTGATCTTTGCCTGAGACGGTTACTCCTATCGGAAATTTTCGTATTTCCGCCAAATTTACTTTGGATCCCGTAGACCCCAAAAAAGTGCCAGGAAAAGACGTTTTTTTTTGAAAAGCACACAAAACTCGGAATAACAAAAAATAAAAAAAAAATGCAAATTATTTGAAATATTTTTTTTTAATTTTTTGTTTGTGTTTAGGACACAAATGTTATGAACAGCCCTTAAACATGTTGTAAACTTGTGTTATCAGGTAAATAGTAAAAAGTTTCCTTAGGATTCATACTATAATAAATATAAACATTGACTAACATTCCACGAGTTTCTATATTGCAGAAGTCTCTCCTCGAACAAGTTTATAGTATCATCGAAATACTTTGGAAAATACTTTTTGGAACTTATGATGTTTGAATTAACTTTAACAAACATTATGCATGATATTCTTGCCCCATCATTTTTGAGGATTTGTGTATTTCTCAGCAATGAGACTAGGTTTCTGGTCTAAAAATAGATCACCTATGATATTACATAGTGAAGCAACGTTTTGAAAAGCTATTTTAAACAATATACATTTGGAGAAATTCCTAAACAATAATTTTATTATTTAACACATGTTTTTTTTGAGAAAATTGGTTTGTAAATATATTGTGTTTTGTTGTGTTTCAAATAATTTTGTTGGATTTTCAAATAAAATTTATTTGCTCAGAAATATATAAAATTTAAAAATTTGTGTTCCAAATATATTTTCTTTCGATTCAAACATATCAAAAATGCGATTTTGCCCCGTGTACCTAAACTGTGTCCTGTTAATACCCCTTAGAGATAGTGAAGATTAAATACCTTTTATCGTGAAAGTAGCTCTTCTTTTTGGATTTTCTAAGAGCATAATTCTATCGATGAGTACAAATACATATATCTTATTAACAATTATAAGATAATTTGAATTGAAGACTGCCCCGCAGTAGTGATAAATGCGACATTTGCCACAGTTCAGTTTCAAATTTACCAATACCCAGCAACCAGTTATTGCTGATTTTTTATCTTTCATTACCAATCGCCTTGTCAAACCACCCTCATATTACTCATCTCATCTGAATATAATAAAAAACACATTTCTTTAAATTATTGCCGATGTCTACGCAGAGATTAGGTTTTAAACCTCTGTCTGCCCCCATTTACACTAAAAAACTAAAAAACAAAAAAGTTTCTTTGTCTCACATCAATGACCACCGGAATGGACTGGACCGGATCGTATCGTAAATAAATACCCGAAAAAAGTTTTGGTAACTTTTTTCTTTACTCGTATTTTGAAAGGCACGATGGACGCTGGAGATGGAGACGATATCATCGCTTTAGTAAAGTGTTACTTAATCCGAAAGGTTTTAATCAAAATCGAAATTAGATCATTATTCTTCTTATCGAATGCTAATCACGCATGTTTCCACCTTTCAGTTGCTGTTGTTGCTATTGTTGTTGACATGGATTGTTGGTTATGGATTTTTTGGTTTTCTGATCCAACGCCACCACCAACAATCTCGGACCACAACAACATTATCTCTCTCATTGATGTTAGTTCCGGGTGTCTCTGATTCGAGTATTCAGTTTTTGTTGTTTTTTCTTCATTTCAAGATATCGATAAATCTGATTGTGTTATTGATCATAATTTACATTAATGAGGTCACTTTGACAGCAGTGAGAAATATCAAATTCAATCATAAAAAATCCCCAAAATAAGAAGAAGAAATACTATTCATTCATGTTTCATTCATAAATAAAAAGAAAACAATAGCAGCTTTTGCACGAAGACCGCATCGCATAAGAGACATCGTCATTGGGGAGAATTGGTCAGTGGACAACGACTTTTTGGGCACTACACTAACTATTTGGGAATACAATTATTATTATAATTATGGTGATTTCGATTGTGAAAAAATTACCTTTTTAGGAATTTCACAATTCCAAAATGTGGTATAAAAGTCCGGTTTTCGGGAAAAGGGCAACGAAAATGTTGCACTTTCTTGCAGAAACGAAACGGCCATTGGAGTGCCAATCGGAGTCCTGGCACACTTAGACCTTACCGGGTCCCTTGTGATACCCCGAGCTCGAAGATCCCTCATCGGAACCAATTTGAGCGACTAATGAAATATTCAACACTATGACTTCGGTACTGGTCCAGTCACCGAATCTTGCAAATAAATCAAAACCCAGCATGCCCAGACGTCATTCAGCCATAGGCGGATACACATTCCTTCTCCTCCATGCAAGTATTGTGAATGCATATCGCATATTGACGGACAATTTTCTCATGATAAAGCTATGAGCAAGATGGGTGCCGCGTTTGCTCACAATCAAGACAATGCGCCAGCATGCACCATATTTGCCATCTTGAAAATTTGGCGGAAAAATATTTGATGGCAGTGAAGAGGTGGTGGTGGTGGAGCTAGACAGCTCTTACTATAAACAGAGTATCGAAGCTATTGAAAATAGCTAGAAAAAGTGTTTCGAGCTAAATGGAGATTATGTTGTGAAATAAAGTAAAGTGTTCGCTTATTGGTTGTGATTTCTTTGTTAGTTCGGCTAATCTTAGGACCGTCTCGTACTATTGTATTTATCGAATACAGTGGGCGGTAAACAAAAATGGATCTGTCATAAACATAACCTCGTTCCGTTCATAGTGGGAGACCCCTCGCTGAGCTTGCTTACAATCAAAAACGATAGGCAATATATAATAGATAATGTATAACTGCACGAACTGTAGTAGTGATTTTGAGGCTTTACTGCAATATTATTTCGCATATCCAAATCTTCAAACCTACGTTACCCACTTTATTTGTTGTAGGGCACACTTAAGTCGAAAACAAACCCATCGATTGTCGACAATATTTATATTTTGTGTTGAATGAAAAGACCAGTAAATAATGTCGATCATAATTTACGCAAATCTTTCTAAACATATGTTAATGCCCAGAGTCTATTGTCTTCGGTCAAAAGCTTTTAAGCTCAATGGTTCTGCCTTGTTATGGAGATGAGGCGGCGGCGTTGGCGACAGCGCACAAATGATGATCACCACCGCCGTTGTCATCTTCCCAATGTAATCTCCGAATGCGGAAGGTGCGGTAATGCGCGCATGCGTATGACAAAAACTCAACACGCACACTCTCATGGACGGACGTTTACAAACGGAGGGCATCTATTGTTACGATTCTTCGCTATTTGTTGTTGTGGTTTTTTATGTTTCGTTCACTGTCACTGCGATCAAAGAAACTCAATTAATTTCAGGTGTTTTCATTCAAATTTCTGTGTGTAATCTTTGTGTTTGTTGGCAAAACGTATTATGCGCAACTCTTCTCGCCGAGCTAGCACATCCCAAAGCCGTTAATCATGTGTAGGAGCCGTGTGAACAAATAATAAACCTACAAACTCAAACACAACCCCGAACGCCGAAACCAACATCTGAAGCAAAGCGAACCAAAACAATAAACATGAACTGCACTAGTTGTCAGATTTTAAGCTTAAATGTTTATGAGAAAACTGAAGCAGTGATGCTGGACTGACATTGCCGTCGTCATCGCACAGTGGTCCGATGATTTTACACATAAATGTGTCAAAAATACCGAAGAGAATCCTTAGGATTTAATCTTACTGACGGCAATAAGTCTGGGTTCTTAAAGCCTACAGCTGAATGGCCTCTTCTCAATTTTCGTTTGAAGAATTAAGTCAAAGTTGGCGACAACTTTTTACACAGCAACATTTCTAAAGCGCTAAGGATTTCCAATATAAAACAAGTAAAAGCGTTAAGTTCGACCATGACGAATCATATACATGTACCCTCCACCATGGATTGCATTAAATGTTATTACTGGAAAATAAAAAAAAAAATATGGAGCAAATCATGAAACGATCCTATTCAGTGTTGCCGTTTTGGGCATTTCGGACCAAATTTGTGAAGAAAAAATTAAAAATTTGTAGTTCGGGCAGATTTTGGGCCGATTTTTTTCGGCAGAAAATAATCAAGGAATATTTTGGGTCGTGCAAAATTCCTTTGAAAAATATGGTTGGTTTAGCAACAACGGTGTCTGGTGTAGTTGGAGGGCTCTTTTAAAAAAACTAGAATTATTTTACAAGAAGAATTTTTGAGCAATGGCCATATCCCTCTGGCTGTCCGCCCGTCTTCTGTAACCACGCTACAGTCTACAATAATTGAGGTAGATGAATGAAATTTGGTATAGATACTAGTTGTAGCTGCAGGTAATTTGGGATTGAAAATGGACAATATCGGTCCATTTTTTGGATATAGCCCCCATATATAGCATCACCCCGATTTGACTTCTTAACGTAATAGAGTCAACAAATGTCAACTGATCGGTCTGAAAATTGGCATCTGGGGTTTATTTATACCCGGGTGCCTACCGCTGTTCGTGTTTTCGATAGGGCCATGTTTTGATATAGCCCCCATACAAATGGCCCTCTAGATTTGACTTCGTACTGCCACAAAAACTTGAACTTTCAACGAAAAGGGCTGAAATTTGGTATTATTAGTTTATTTGTACCGGAAACCATTCACATGCGATCCATTGTGGAGGGTATATAAGATTCGTCATGGCCGAACTTAATCCGTCTTGACTTGGGTTTTATTTGGGCAGATAAAATCGATTTGGGCAGATTTTGGGACGAATTTGGGCCGTCAAAAAAATTATCCAGCGGCAACACTGATCCTATTTGTAAATTATTAGAAAACCAACGCTGCAATTCTTAGCCAAATTTTAGGCCGTAAATTCTTTAGACAACCTCTTCACTTGAAAAATGTGGTATTTATGGCTTAAAATAGAATTTTTGAGAGCAACATCTACACTGGGACTAGAACAAAATTAAATTTGATTTGTATACATTTTACTGAGATGTATTCTTAGAAAATGTGGTATTTATGGCTTAAATACGTATATTTTGGAGTGACCTCTATAGGGTGTCTATAACAAAATATGAACCGATTTGTAAAATTTTTGCTGTGATGAATTCTTGTCAAATTAGAATACAAACTGCAAAGTTTCCCGTATTTGGGAGCTATATCAAAACATTGACCGATATGGCCCATTTCCAATACCAAACAACGTGCAAATACAAGAAGTATTTCTACAAAATTTTATCAACCTAGCTGTATTATTACGGACTGTAGCGTGATTACAACAGACGGACGGACAAACGGTCATGGCTGCTAAATCGTCTTAGAATTTTACGACGATTAAGAATATATACTTTATGGGGTCTCAGATCAATATTTAGAGGTGTTACAAACGGAGTGGCAAATTTAGTATACCTCCATCCTATGGTGGAGGGTATAAAATAAGCATATCTGCTCAATTACTCCTTTATTATTAACAAGATCAAATCTAATGGTAACATAAAATGCAAAATGTCGCTCTATACCGATAAATAATTTTCAGGGTGTTGGCATTGATTGATTGTTGCATTGATTTGGGACTCAATTCTGAGAACTTCTGCATCGTTTAGTAAAGTTGGCTCAATTAATAATTAAATGGCCATACGATTGTTATACCCTACACCACACTGTGGTACAGGGTATTATGACTTTGTGCATTTGTTTGTAACACCTAAAAGGAGAAGAGATAGACCCATTGTTTATTATACCGATCGACTCAGAATCACTTTCTGAGTCGATTTAGCCATGTCCGTCTGTCCGTCTGTCTGTCCATGTATTCTTGTAATCAAAGTGCAGGTCGTATGTATTGTCCGATTGTGATGAAATTTAGCATAGTGATCTTTTTTGGCCCAAGGACGATCCCTATTGAAATTGGTTAAAATCGGTTCAGATTTGGATATAGTCCCCATATATATGTTTCACCCGATTTGACATGCAAGCGCCGTAGAAACCACGTTTTACATCCGATCTTTATGAAATTCGGCAGAGAGAGTTTTATTATTACGTGAATGAACACTACCAAATTCGAAGAAAATCCGATCAGATTTAGATATAGCCTCCATATATATGTTTCACCCGATTTGGCATGTAAGCGCTGTAGGAACTGTATTTTAAATCAGATCAGTACGAAATTTAACAGAGAGAGTTCTCTTATTACATGAATAAACACTGCCAAATTCGGGGAAAATCGGTTCAGATTTAGACATAGCCCCCATATATATGTTTCACCCGATTTAACATTTAAGCGCTGTAGAAATCACGTTTTATATCCGATCAGTACGAAATTTAACAGAGAGAGTTTTCTTATTACATGTATGAACACTGCCAAATTCGGGAAAAATCGGTTCAGATTTTAACATAGTCCCAATATATATGTTACTCCCGATTTGACATGTAAGCGCTGTAGAAACCGTGTTTTATATCCGATCAGTACGAAAATCGGCAGAGAGAGTTTGCTTATTACATGTATGAACACTGCCAAATTCTTATCGCAATGCCCATTTTCGCATTGGTAGGTAGGTGTAGGGTATTATATAGTCGGCCCCGCCCGACTTTCTGTCTTTCCTTACTGGTTTTTTGCTCAAAGTGCAACAAAACTACCCGAAAAAGTGCATCCAGTGCCTTAAAAATCGCAAAAATTCCCGTTTTTCCCATTTTCACTTTTTTGCTGAATAACTGGATTACAAATCCACAAATATGCTGTTTTTTCTTTATAAACTTTATTTTGCATGTAAATAAAAATTCCAATTCATATTACACCTAATTATTAACATTTTCAATTAAAGTTGCTGAAGTTGACGCTTGTGGTTCTGATTAACTTGTCTTCTTCGTAGGTTGTGGGTGGCATTTCTGTAGACAACTCATTCATTGCAGGTAGCCAACGGAAAACACAAATCAATAAAAAAAACTCCACTTTCCCTTTCTCCCCTTCATTGGCTGTGAACGGAGTAGGTATCATAAAGGAACAAGAAGCGCAATTCAGCGACCACGCACATTTATGAACATTTATGCACCTGAGTTTTGCATTTCAAAATGGGCATATTTGCACTTTTTTCTCCTTTTCAATATCTAAAACTTTGCTTCAGACACAAAATGGATATTCCGTACGGCATACCGAGATATAACCGTGTTAAATTATAGAAAAGTGATAAAAATCTATTTTGAGCAAAAAAATCGTATTGCCATTAAATAATTAATTGAGCCAAGTTGGCTCAAACGAATGATGCAGAAGTTCATATTTTTTTAGGGCTACTTTCTCGTCCAATTCTCAGAATTGAGTCCCAAAATGTGTTGCACTGTGTAATGCTACACCCATGTTTACCACGCCTACTACTCCTACCTCGCACATATTCTGTGATGTTGTTGATTTTAATGCCATGGACTTCCATACCCAATTTTTTTTTAACCTACGCTCAATCGTGTCTGATATTCGATTTTTAAAGAATACCACGCCCACTATTTTGTTTATTTACAAACGTGCAGCCAAGCAGTTTCCAAATAAATTAAAAAAAATAAAATCGTGTTAGTAGTTTTTGCTTGATGATCTTACAAAGAAATAATGAACTTTTTTATACTTCATGGTTTCTCTAATCTAATTTAAAAGAAAATAATTTTAAATGATTATATATTTATCTGGACATTTTAACACATACGAACTGGCCCCAAACGTATCGTCTGTCTACACTTCAGTTTTTTCATATAAATACGGCCATTGATTTTTGTACCCACCTTGGAAAAGTGAGACACTGTGCACGATCTAAAGGAGGGATGGATGCGGTGACTTTACTGAGACTCTCCTGAGTCCAAATCCGCATTCAAACGGGCTTACGGCGGCCATGAGTAATTGTGGGTACAAAGTGTTGAATGTGAAGATAAATGAGTTGTTGTATTATCCTATTGTGTTGTCGTCGTCGTCAATGTCGACGGCGTTGTTGGTAGTGGATATAGCTGATGACCATGGTCCTGGCCTTTTGCGATCTCTCTCTCTCTCAGCTTGCAATTTAGTCTTATCAAAAGAACAATGATCAGTCAGCCAGTCAGTCAGTCAATCTTCCTCCATCCGGATAGTCTGTCATATTCGGTGTCCATCTAATAGGATTTGGTGCGGTTGTGACAAATGCTTTCTGTTGTTGTCTCTGATCTGTAGAAGCTCTTTTGTCTGGATCTCTAGAAGCTCTTGTGGGCCACATGACAAGCGCAGAGGTGTTGGCAGTGGTGTTGACGGGGTATTCCAAAACAAAACCTCTTTTTTAGAGAATGTTTTTGTATTTACGTGCATAACTATCTCACGTTCCTTTTGTTCGTTTCGGAATCATTTAAACTATAATTTGTCAAGTAAATTGTTGGGTAAATATTTGTATATGTACCATCATCCATCGGTCGACAACTCTGGGAAAAATCTCATTGATGAAATGCCGAATTGGGTTATGCGAGTAGACTTGGACTTTCTTTCCCAAGCATTTGTCATTTTATTCACCGATAATCTGTAGAAATCCATGACATACGATCCGAGCCATTAATTTTCAGTCACTTCCAAACAATTCGGTATTGAAATTCTGAACAAAGGAAAATTCTGTCTGACCTACACTAAAAAAAAAAAGCGTACTGAAAATCAATGAATTTTTCGTAAAGTTTAAGATTTCGGCAATGATTTCGAGCTAAAGACAATCGCTATAAAAATAAGAAGGTTTTATAGTTAATTTAAAGACGTGAATAGTACTTATTTTGAGGATGCATTTCATAGAATTAAGAATTTTGGGTAATAAAACTAATTAAGTTTGATTTTAAAATAAACACATGTTTGCGTAAATGTAAGTATGGCGCGTGCTTATTTTTAGTAAAATATCATATAATTTAAAACATTATCGTAATAAAATTTAAAATGTTTGTCCTTGATATAAGAATATACTGGTAATTAATTTAAGGCATACATGAATTTTAATACAGTTTTTTTAAATATGTACGGAAAATTCGTTACATTATATTGACCATTTACTACTCATAGAAAATTCAATAACACAACACTTTATCTTTCTAAATAAATATTTTATTTGTTATATTTTATATTGGAATATACAAAAAAATATAATACTTATTACGGATAACATTGAACATTTTATAATTTAAAACAATATGTAATTGTATAAAGACAAATCGGCCAACACACTATGAAGTTTGACTTTTATTCGAATATTGTATTGTTATGTATCGATTCTATAGCGGGATTCGTTTCTCTATTTGTTGTCCATGAACAATTTTTATCGGAACCGACCTTAATGATTTTTAACCTAGAATTTAAATAGAAATTATATAAAACAAATATTATATTATTATATCATATAGTTTGGATGCTCACTCATTTCCTGCAATTTGTAAATTTTTACTTCCCCACAGCATTTTTCATATATCCAAATAAAGTTCAATTGCGCGAACTAAAATAAAAATAATTTGAATAGAAATCAAACAGAATGATTTATATACGATAAAGTGTTAAAATAAATTTTATCATATAACTGTCACAAAATGTTGAAAGATAAGAGATATTAAAATCTTTGGAATATACTTACTTACACTGAAATATTTAGTCACTCTTCTACGACACAAATTCTCATAATAGAACCATAAAAAATTTGCTTTACTAAAAGTTAAAAAAAATATTTATGTAAGATATTATAAATAATAGAAACTAATTGTTTTGAAAGTGGCGAAAGTGAAATTTTTCATATAAATTGAGTTATCAAAAATAATATTCTTAAAAAAATCAATCGTGACTTAGATTTTAAAATCTTAAGTTTTGTTAGCAAACAAAACTACAAAAACTTATTAAAAATTACTTCTGTAAAACAAAAGCTAATGCTGCTTATGACATTATTAACCCTGGTGTTAGATTAGCAAATCTGCACGAATCCTAGATTAAGAGTCCATTTGGTCAACATTACATTTTTCATATAAAATAAATATGAAAGACAATATTTTACATTTATTTTTATTCAAATTCGTGAAAAGAAAGCAATTATTATTTTTGAGCAAAAACGCTTATTATTTTGATTTTAGTAAAACAAAAATATCCCTTGGACCAATAAGGCAATATATATACATACGTATATTACCGTTTATAAAGGAAACGATACAAAAATTGGACCAAATGGTCCTAATCTAACAGCAGGTTTAATTATGAAGTACTTATGAAGCAATTATGAACACGAAATCAAGGAAAAATTTAAACTAAAATTCAAAAAAGGAAAAAATCTTTTTAAATAAATTATATTTGGAAAACTTTTTAACAATAACTTTGTTAGTGTGATAACACGTATTTTAAATGTGAACGTCAGTTCGGAAATATATTTTATTCTAATACATTAATACTCGTATATGCGTTCCAAATTAAATTTCTTGATTTTCAAATAAAATATATTTGTTCAGAAATACATAATACTTACAAATATTATTTCCAAATCTATTTCCTTTCAATCCAAACATTCCCATGTAGGGGAATGCTCACTTATTTATTGCAAGTTATAAATGGCATTCAGCACTGCATTTTTCATATCTCCATCAAATTTATCTTCAAATATTGAGTGATCTAAAATTAAAATAATTCAATTTTTTCTGAAAATAAATCAAATAAAATTATCTATTAACAAAAAAAAATGAAAATAAATTTTATCATATCACAATTGGAAAATGCTGAAAACTAAGAGAAATATTTCAACCGGTCATATATAATACTTACGTTGAAATATTTTGTAAAATTTGCCACTCTTCTCACAAAAGACCCATTCTAAAATTGTTTTACTAAAAAAATTAAAAAAGATAGTTATATGTATAACATATTATTAATAATAAATTTCTATATTGCCACAAATAATTTTACATTTCTGCATTATGCGCTGGTATTTTTAATAAATAAATACTTTCAATTAAAATGTATTTTGTTCATTTTGTAATTGCCAATAAGATGTTAATTTCAGGATAATAATATTATTTTTCACGTACCTAAAAATTTTCCCATTGTCTCTTTCAGTATTACAAAATCTATTACTCACATTTTTGTCATCCATTTGGCACAAATCTCTTCACAGGACTTACAAACAAGATCTCCTTCAAAAACGCATGTACATCGCCATAAATAACATACAGCAAAAATAACTATGACACACGCACTCCCTTATCACAGAGATCGATGGTGACGCCGACGGCGTAACCACATGCATACACACATGTACACGACGGTTTCATTTGTTGTTGTTGCTATGCTTTAGCAAAAATAACTGCTAACAGCCCACATTAAAATTATTTTCGGTGCAATATGCACGTATACTTACATATTCACAGCAATCAAATTTTTTCACAATCCGCGTTCCGAAAACAGACAACCGTTTCCTTCCATCGCTTGTAAATAACTGACGATTTAAAAGAAAACGAAGAACAGAACTGTTCTCTATTTTCTCTTCTAGCATTCCATAACAAATATTGATTAACACATTACCAAACAAAACTGATTCTCCGAGCGAGAGAGGGAGGGAGAGATTGTATAATTCTCTCGTATGTATTCTTAAAAATAATGACAATAGTCATAAAATTTATTACCAAGACAGCCTTTCCTTTAAGGGGAGCATAGCCTTAAATTTATTACTCAAATATCTCATACTGTTAATTAAGACCGATTCGGCATTAAAAGTATGACATGTCTACGTCGTAGTGTTAATGTAGAAAATTCTTAAAAGTATTGAAATGTTACTTAAAATAATGCGGATTGTCACAAAAATAATGATTTTTTTCTTTAATTTAAATGCGTACATTTAAAGAAGCGCGTACACAAAACTAATGATTGGATAGACATTAATTCAAATACAAAAAACTTTATATTAAGGAAAATTTCGTAAAAAACGTGTACATTTTCATTATTTTAATGAAAATTGTCATTGAATTGATGCCGAGGCAGCATACTTAATAATTATTCTAGAATCTAAATGCTGAGATGTATGAAATTCCAACATTCAGCAGATATTTATTTTTCTATTCCAACTCCTCCTTAATGTCATGGGACATTCATCCATAGACGGTGTCAATTGACATTGTAGTCGACTTCGTTCACTTATTTGCATTTGCATTCGCACTCGTGGAACATGCAATCATTGTAATAATTGATTTTGGCATGTGGCCGACATCACCAGGGCCAATTTGTTGTCGTTACGAAAATCAATGTCCAGACAGCATGTCCAACATGGTAAGGCTTACACGGAGGGGTGATATGAATGCTAACTGAAGAGAATATACGCATTTAAGACTGTCTGCTGTTGCATTGCTGTCAATACGAGAACACTCGTATGCCTTATCGAACTGTCGTGACCGTATGCGTTTTCTATTCTCCCACATGCATTTGGTTAAGAATTAAGGACATGTCCATACATGTTTACATATATGTAAAACACTTTTAAATTTCACTTAACACATGCACCTAATGAAGGAAATCTATGCAAAGAAAAGTTTTCCTACATTTGCTATCTTCAAGATTTGCTCCCCTATGTTTAATATCTAAAATGAGGCCAATGAAAGATTATTCTTGCATTGACGATCCTTGTTCGTCATAATAGCTTTCTGCATTGGAACAGGTTCAAAATTATAAATGCCCAAAATATTCTCTAAGAAATGGAAAGTTGTTCTTGTCTTCTACCGGCCTTTCTCCTTTACGACTTTCTCCTACGAGTATTTGACTGCTAGGGAATGCAATGAAATGTGTTCTTCGTGATCCATCTTTAAGATTTACTCCTCTGCGGCTTGTCTGTTTCATAGTGACTTCAAGGTCGGGTTTAAAAACAGGTCCAATCTCAGTAATGCAATGAAACTTGTTCTGCGTTGTTTTTTGCAGATATCCTTTCGACCTAACGTCTTTATGCCCCTTTGTCCGGTCTTAAATATATGTTCCCGTGACCAACCTAATAGTGGATATGAACATAAAACTTTTTATGTGTAAGCACAAGGATATTCTTATCCTTGCCTAAAGTCGGAAAACCACAAAAGTTATGAAAATTGACCCACATGTTTTTGCCAAAATAATATATACACTCGTCCGCCTTTGAGGTAATTATCGCCTCCTTAATGGATGTTGACAGTCCCCCTCTACTGGTTGATTGGATTGATTCAATGCTGAACAGCAGAATCATCAATGCTTCACTTACAGAGGGTTCCATTAGGAATATGTTAACCGAAGGAACTCTTCAAGGAGGGGTACTGTCACCTCTTCTGTGACTCTTGGTACTAAATGGAATACTTAAATCATTCGAGGAGGAGAGAGTGAAAGTTGTCGCCTAGGCCGATGATGTTGTCATTATGGTTGTTGCCTCCAACCATAATGTGGGTCTGTCTCGACTATCACCGATCTTATTCAGGGTGCTCTTATGAAGCTAAATGGGCAACGGCGGGAATCAAGCTCATGAAGAACAAGCTAGTACTATTCTCCAGACATAATAAGATACCACCTTTCACAAAACATATTCTGGACGGAATAGAGCTGAAGCTGTCCTCCGAGGCTTTGTGTCATTCTTGAACGGAAATGAAGATGAAAAAGAAACGCAGAGGAAAGAGTCAAAAAGGGATTGAACGCACTATACTCGTGCAGGAACTCCATAGGTAAGAGCTGCGGGCTCAAGCCAAGTACTATTCATTGGATGTACACAGCTATAGTGCGTCCTATACTTACCTATGGTTCAGTGGTATGGTGGAAGGCGATAGAAGTTAAATATCGGCATAAAAAGTAAGAGACTGTACAAAGAGCGGCATCATTATTTATATCCGGTGCGAAAGAGCACACCGCAGGCGGCCCTCGGCGTGCTATTGAACCTACAACCTGTAGGTCATTTTGTTAAGTGAAGTGCCACAAAGTGCGTTCTCAGTTTCCGCATTGGGGCCACTCGGCCATTCTCAATGAGGCATCAAAAATGTCTGATCTAAGTGTTCTAGCAGGACTGACAGACTTTTGGTCACCAGTTCGAACATTTTCCTCAAATTTCGCCATAAAGATCCTCCCAGAACAGACTGGTCATGCGACACATTCCTTTGGCGGGCCAAGCAATATACACTGACGGTTCAAAGATGGATGTAGGCACAGGGGCAGGCATCTTCAGCGAATCTAGAAGAAGCTATACTCTTTTAACGATAATAAAAAACACATTTCGACCGAAAAGTTCTCGATATTGAATGATGTGATTTGGCCCCCAGACTGTGCTGGGTCCCCCAGATACTGTGATATCGCGGGGAACGAAAAGGCTGACCAACTCGTGTCGATTGGTTCAGCGATGGACGCTGCAAGTATTGAGCCATCACTATATCACCCTTATCCCGAATTCTTCAGTAACATAGAGTGTTTCTAGAAAGATCTGGCAAACCAGAAGTGGTCAAGCAGATCTAACTGACTGTAAAACAAGTAAGAAAGTTTCAGTCAGGTAAACCGACTAAGGTATACCCTCACTTTTTGAGTAATGTAATATATAACATTACACCAATAAATCTGTCAATTTGTGTGGGAGGTACCAGAAGGGGTTTTCCAAATACACATATTTTTCGGTAAACAGTACATTCTTAAATACATTGCATTGTGCTGAACTATAAGCGTTTGTGTGCACTGGTATATTAAAGTTACGAGCTATGTAATTTTGGTATGATTTGGTCATTTTGTGTGGGAGGTACAAAAAGGGGCGGGGTGATAACGCCCACTTTTACAAGACTATAGGCACTACAACAGCATTACACTGTACAAAATTTCAAGTATTTGTATGCACTGGTATTAAAGTTACAAGCCGTTTACTTTGGTACGAAACGGGCCATTTGTGTGGGCGGTACCAAAAGAGGCTGTACAATGATGCCCTTTTTTAACCGGACTATAGGCGCTACAAAAACATTATACTGTAGAAAATTTCAAGCATTTTTATGCACTTGTATTAAAGTTATAAGCAGTTAAATTTTGATGCAAAATGGTCCATTTGTGTGGGAGGTACCAAAAGGGGCATGCCAACTTCAACCTTTTTTCTCGAGTTAATAGCGACTAATATACTAATATTATGTGCAGAATTTCAAAAGATTCGAATAAGTAGTATAGAAGTTATTAAAGAATCAATATTTCACTAAATTTTAACCCTTTGTGTGGGAGGTACCAGAAGGAGTAGACCAATATGGCCCATCTTCGAACTCATCCGGAGATAGATCAAAATATTACCACATACCAAATTTTAAGTCAATCGGTTACTCCTTTCGAGAGTTATCGTGCGCACCAGCCAGCAGACACACAGACAGACAGACAGACAGACAGACAGACAGACAGACAGACGGACGGACATTGCTCATTCGACTTAAAATGGCCCAAAACGGATTTCCTCCGAACATACTTAGGGTCTTAGATCACTCCTTCGATGTGTTACACTTTTTTCCGTAGCAAATGATATATACCCTCGTCACACTAAAGTGAGGGTATAATAACTAATGGTGATTTTTTTCTACATTTTACACTGAAACCGCATTTTTATGTTTATTTGTAAAAATGGTGCAGCCATATGAACGGGTTTTGATTTCTTTGATTTATTACACCTCGCAAATGCGAAAATATCGCATTTTCCACACTCAGCCCAGTCCACGGTGTGGAGTGTTGCACCGTCAAAAAGCAAACTTCAGAACAAAACCTAATTGAAAGCGTACATTCTTAATGCACTATCAAATGGTTGCGCCATAATGTAGGTATGGGTTTTACTCACAGCACGATTTTAGTTCGATTGTTCGCATGCAAAATGCGAAATTAGCAGTGGTTACAAGGGGAATTTTTAAAATGTCGCAACATGAATCTCTCAAATATCAAAATCTAGGACCAAAGATCTGCTTAACCTCACAAAGAGGGCTATTCGCTTAATGATAGGCACGTGATTCTGCAGACTACTGTCGACTCTGTGAGGATGAAGAGGAACTGGAGACAATCGAACTCCTTATCTGTCAATGCCCTTCTCTATCAAGACGAAGACCTCGCTACCTAGGTGATTACACGATACAAAATCTGGAATCTCTGTCATCCCACGATATTGATAGAATTATGGTCTTCAAAGTCCAGTAAACAATTTTCCGAAAAAAAAATCGAGTAGGGAATTAAGCAGCTTTGTGCGTACTAATTCCCCACTCACTTCCCTAACCGATTCTTTTTATAAAGGGATGAGAATTGCTGAAAAAATAATGCCTTCTTTCTTCTTTAAATTATACCCTCATCTTAGAGAGGATGGTATATATTATTTGCTACGACCCAAAAGTGTAACACATCGAAGGAGTGACCTAAGACCCTAAGTATGTTGGGCGGATATCCGTTTTGGGTCATTTTAAGTCGAGCGAGCAATTTCCGTCCGTCTATCTGCCTGTCTGTCTGCTGGCTGGGTCGCACGATCACTCTCGAAAGGAGTAACCGATTGACTTCAAATTTGGTATATGGTAATATTTTCTTCTATCTCCGGCTAAGTTCGAAGATGGGCCATATTGGTCCACTCATTCTAATACCTCCCCCACAAAGGGTTAACATTTAATGAAATATTGATAATTTAATAACTTCTATACTATTTACTTATTTGAATCCTCTGAAATTATACACATAGTATTAGTTTATTAGTCACTATTACCTAGAGAAAAATGGGCGAAGTTGCCACACCCCGTTTGGTACCTCACACACAAATGGACAATTTTTAACCAAAAGTGAAAAGCTTATAACTTTATTACCAGTGCATACAAAGACTTGCAATTTTGTACAGTGTAATGGTTTAATAGTTACTAAAATACAGTGAAAAATGGGTATTATTGCCACTCTCTTTTTGGACCATTTGTACCAAAAGTTACCAGCATATAACTGTAATACCAGTACATACAAATACTTGCAATTTTGTACAGTATAGTACATCCTCTTCTTTAGTTTATCTTCATCTGCTCAGGACATACACAATGGACCAAAGGGTCTCCGAGAGAAGTGGTGCACACCAGTAATAGTTGTGTGCCGCGGTTCCTTAACCTAACCTAACCTTGATCAATCATATCAGCTGAATAACATTACTATAATCTCACTGTCACTTCTCTTCGGAAACAGTATTCGTTTAACTGGGACTTATGAAGGTATAAGTAAAGTGCGACCTTTTTGTACCAAAAGCTTTTAACTTTAATTCCAGTGCATATAAATACTTGAAATTTTGTACAGTGTAATGCTTTTATAGTATCTAGAGTCCAGAGAAATGTGGCCGTTATTAGGACGCCCCTTTTAGTACCTCCCACACAAATGGACCATTTTGTACCAAAAGTAAACAGATTTTAACTTTAATACCAGTACATACCTTAAAGTTATTAAATGCAATTTAAATTGATAATAATTTAATTAAAACAAAAAAATTTTGGGACTCAAGGTGAGGGGATTCATAAGTCGGTTTACCCGACTGAACCTTTTACTTGTTTTATTTTTATAGACTAAATTATTTTTATTTCGATCCGACGAGGATTTGAACCCGGGGTACTTGTTTCAAAACAGTTCATGCCAGCTGCTGTACCACGAAAGGTCTCGCACTCATCAACGCTATATTGTACTAAGTATTTAAGGGAGCGAGATTTTTTCGATAGCCTCGCTACTTTTTTTGGGATTTTTGGAATTAAGCTGACAATTTAACAGTTCTATTTTTAGACTCGCTTACTTTTGCAGAAGGAAAAAATACAATGAAGTATTAATGTTTTAGCGCCAGTGCTGCAGCTACTTCAATAAAATGCAGAGAGCAATGCTTAACTACATCTTTTTAAACGAAGCTGGAAGTATTTCAATTACAAATATAACCATTAAATTTTTACTGGGGGATGCTTGAGATGGATGGTTTGACAACAACCCATACATCTGCATCAACAGGCGAGGTTTTAGTACTCCCCCTCCCCTAAAAAGCCATCCCTCCTCTCTCTTCTTTATACTCATCATGTTCTTCATTTTTTTTTCATCCTCTTCTTTAGTTTATCTTCATCTGCTCAGGACATACACAATGGACCAAAGGGTCTCCGAGAGAAGTGGTGCACACCAGTAATAGTTGTGTGCCGCGGTTCCTTAACCTAACCTAACCTTGATCAATCATATCAGCTGAATAACATTACTATAATCTCACTGTCACTTCTCTTCGGAAACAGTATTCGTTTAACTGGGACTTATGAAGGTATAAGTAAAGTGCGACACTACAACACGCTTATTCCAGGACAATCACTTGCACTACTGGCCCGAATGTATTCAACAGTTTCTATTTATATTTTATTATTTCTTATTTCTAATTTATTTTATTTATTTCTCACAACCTCCCTTTATCGCTAAGCAAATAATTGGCCCTTTGTGTCGGATACAACATAAATATTGATCCTTCGAACCAGACTTGTTTTTCCATTCCTTGATATACGACACTTTGTTGACGACTTTTGCGGTAAAAATGCTACCCGTACACCAAAAAATATTTCCAGACATCTTCTGTCTTAAAGTTGTCTCGGGAAAGTCTAAAAAGATATATTCAGGACTAAAATGAAAAGATCAGTAAAATTAGTTGGGTCGCTCGTATTATAAACAGAACCTAGCTATGTCTGAATTACATCTTCTGAAGCTTTGCTTTCCAGTATATTTTCCTCAAATTGGTGCACCTTGTGATTTATGTAATTTTGAACAATTGCTGCTAAACTAATATATTTTTGCAAATTTAACAAAACGTAGAAAGCGGATACACGATTATGAAGTTCACCGGATTACAAATGGCACTAAATCTGATTTAGAAGGCTTGTTCCTTAAAAAGTAAATCGTTAGCATTAGGATACAATTCTGTGAAATTAATATCGTCCTTACTCTTATACACACATTCATACATCCGTTTAGGTCTATGAATTCATTGTTAATATTAGTTTGCCATATGACATGGAATGCCTAGAATGGTAATTTTGATGTCCAACTGTTGTCTGTTGTGACCGCCAGACTCTATAGGAAATAACGAACCCCTGCACATCTAATGTTATGTAAATGATCGAAAGATGATCTCCACATGACGTTTTTTTCTCTGTGTGTATTTCACAAAAAAAATGGGAATATGAAATGAACTTAGAACCACCTCTGCATTTTGTCTGCATGTTGTAAAGTTGCTCCCATTTATTCTCAATAAATGTATGTAACGTTATACCGAGCGAACCGAGTATGTCTGTCTGTCCGTCTGTCCGTCGGTCGGTCGGTTCGTCTCTTAGTGTTATGGGATTCCAGATCGGCGGGCAGTATATGGTGGCGTTGCCTAAACGTATGCAAGTCCAGATAATGATCTTCATTCTTTACGAACCCATTTATCAGTCCTACTTTGACGGCATACACCGGGAGGACAACAATTGATATTAAGATGCCATGCTGTGCAAGGCGCGCGCGCGCATTCTCCACTCCACTATCGGCCAAAGGAGAGCAACACCCAAAGCTAAGGCACATCAGCACCACCATCGCCGCTGACATCCCACCAACAAGGGCGACTGCCAAAAGATGCATAGATTTGGCTAGATCTTGAAGATAGATTGGGTGCAGGAATGGCCGTCCGGGCATCGGGCGTATTCGTATAAATAATGCAGATTGAATTGGCGTTGATTTGTCAACATGACACACATTTGTGTTCTACAATTTACAATTTGTTTCCTTTTTGCCAGTGCGGCAACGTTTGTACATTAACGGATGCTGCTGCTGCAGCAACAGACTCCGTCTGTGGCTCTGTTATGCAAATATGTATGTACTGAGAATTACAGCCAGGAAAGTCTTCGGCCTCGTTGCCATTGTCAGCACTAAAGTCACCACCATCGACAGAGGTAACAACTTCAACGTCAGGGTGTGGATTTTTATGCCACACTATAAGATGAGAAAATCTTAAAAGCGTAAATTTGTTGATACATTTTTGTTATTTGAAGACAAAAACATGAATGAATGATAACATGTATTTTCGAGACGGTTTCTGTTTACAATAAAGATGGGTCTCCGGTCGTCTCTAAAGTCCCTTCCGGTCATCTGTGAAGTCCCTTCCGGTCATCTGTAAAGACTTTTTCCTCTCCATAAATACCTTTTCCGGTGGCATATAAAAACTCACTTCCGGTCGAATATAAAGACCATTGCTGATCATCCTGTCGCCTATAAAGACGACTTTCATGTCACCTATAAAGACGACTATCATGTCGCATATAAAGACGAGTTTACTGTCGTCTATAAAGGCAACTTTCTTGTCATCTATAAAGATGACTTTCTTGTCGTCTCTAAAGACGACTTTCTTGTCGTCTATAAAGACAACTTTCTTGTCGTCTCTAAAGACGACTTTCTTGTCGTCTATAAATACGACTTTCTTGACGTCTATTAAGATGACTTTCTTGTCGTCTACAAAGACGACTTACCTGTCCTCTATAAAGACGACTTTACTGTCGTCTATAAAGACGACTTTACTGTCGTCTATAAAGATGACTTTACTGTCGTCTATAAAGACGACTTTACTGTCGTCTATAAAGACGACTATACTGTCGTCTATAAAGACGACTTACTGTCGTCTATAAAGACGACTTTACTGTCGTCTATAAAGACGACCTTACTGTCGTCTATAAAGACGACTTTACTGTCGTCTATAAAGACGACTTTACTGTCGTCTATAAAGACGACTTTACTGTCGTCTATAAAGACGACTTTACTGTCGTCTATAAAGACGACTTTACTGTCGTCTATAAAGACGACTTTACTGTCGTCTATAAAGACGACTTTACTGGCGTCTATAAAGACGACTTTACTGTCGTCTATAAAGACGACTTTACTGTCGTCTATAAAGACGACTTTACTGTCGTCTATAAAGACGACTTTACTGTCGTCTATAAAGACGACTTTACTGTCGTCTTTACAGTCGTCTTTATAGACAACTGTCGTCTATAAAGACGACTTTACTGTCGTCTATAAAGACGACTTTACTGTCGTCTATAAAGACGACTTTACTGTCGTCTATAAAGACGACTTTACTGTCGTCTATAAAGACGACTTTACTGTCGTCTATAAAGACGACTTTACTGTCGTCTATAAAGACGACTTTACTGTCGTCTATAAAGACGACTTTACTGTCGTCTATAAAGACGACATTACTGTCGTCTATAAAGACGACATTACTGTCGTCTATAAAGACGACTTTACTGTCGTCTATAAAGACGACTTTACTGTCGTCTATAAAGACGACTTTACTGTCGTCTGTAAAAACGACTTTCTTGTCGCCTATAAAGACGACTTTCTGTTCGCCTATAAAGACGACTTTCTTGTCGCCTATAAAGACGACTTTCTTGTCGCCTACAAAGACGACTTTCTTGTCGCCTATAAAGACGACTTTCTTGTCGCCTATAAAGACGTCTATAAAGACGACTTTACTGTCGTCTATAAAGACGACTTTACTGTCGTCTATAAAGACGACTTTACTGTCGTCTATAAAGACGACTTTACTGGCGTCTATAAAGACGACTTTACTGTCGTCTATAAAGACGACTTTACTGTCGTCTATAAAGACGACTTTACTGTCGTCTATAAAGACGACTTTACTGTCGTCTATAAAGACGACTTTACTGTCGTCTATAAAGACAACTTTACTGTCGTCTATAAAGACGACTTTACTGTCGTCTATAAAGACGACTTTACTGTCGTCTATAAAGACGACTTTACTGTCGTCTATAAAGACGACTTTACTGTCGTCTATAAAGACGACTTTACTGTCGTCTATAAAGACGACTTTACTGTCGTCTATAAAGACGACTTTACTGTCGTCTATAAAGACGACATTACTGTCGTCTATAAAGACGACATTACTGTCGTCTATAAAGACGACTTTACTGTCGTCTATAAAGACGACTTTACTGTCGTCTATAAAGACGACTTTACTGTCGTCTGTAAAAACGACTTTCTTGTCGCCTATAAAGACGACTTTCTGTTCGCCTATAAAGACGACTTTCTTGTCGCCTATAAAGACGACTTTCTTGTCGCCTACAAAGACGACTTTCTTGTCGCCTATAAAGACGACTTTCTTGTCGCCTATAAAGACGACTTTCTTGTCGTCTAGAAAGACGACTTTCTTTTCGTATATAAATACGACTTTCTTGTCGTCTATAAAGATTACTATCTTGTCGTTTTGAAAGACGCGATTTTCAGGTGGGCTATAAAGACACTGGCTGTTTGGTTATAAAGACGGCTTTTCTGTCGTCTTTAAACGAGATTTTGATGCGGTCTCTAAAGAATGACTGGGCTGCAAAATCCGTTCCCTAAAATCACTCTATCAGTACCTATGTCACCACCACCGCCACCGCCACTACTAACTATCATTTATCCAACAAATCAGCGCATTTTAACCGGCTGTGTGTAAATTAATAAGTACGTGACACTTGGTGATCTTTTCGGACTTTTTACACAGCTCTGGGACCGTATGTTGGAGCTGTTGCAGTTGGACCTTATTTTAGTCTACAAATTTAGCACTTCATTGCCGGTTGGTTGCCTGTGTTGCATTTAGACCGTAAATAGGTGAGTGTGTGTATGTGTAGCGTATTTAGGTATGTATACATATGTATGGATGGGGTGGGGTAATATCGCATTTAAATGAAACGCTTATCGCCAACTGGAGATCTATAAGGAAGCGCGTGTTTGAATGTTAACAACGGCAGCCGATGCCAGTGGTCCATCGACCGATAGCGGTGTTAAGTTATAATTTGGCCTTTATGACACTTTTTTTCGGAGGGGATTTTTTCTTCTTTTCCCAAAATGAGTTTCTCCCAGCCCGAAGTCTGCCAGTCACCCAGTCAAGGCAGGCGGCATCCAGGCCACCACCAGTCAGTCATTTGGCGATGAAATAAAAAGTGAATGTATGTAAATTCAGGCGATTTATCGCTCCCAGCAATCTAAGCGAGCGATTCGCTGGTGGTGAGTAAGCTTTTGAACGTTTTATTGATTACCGGCGACAATGTGGTGTCGGTGGTAATAACGTGTTGATGTTGATGGCTCCTCCGCTGCAGATGATGCGGATGCTGCTGATGATGATGCTGTCGAAGTTGGAGTGAAAACCTCTTCCAAGTGGCATTGCGGTTTACTCCGAAACACAGCGCAGAAAACATGAATCATGTTTAGTTGAGCAAGCGTTAATCGGAATTGTAAAATTGTACTGCTTTCAAGCAGACTTTATGGCTTTTTTAGTTAACCAACAACCGCAGCAGCAGCAGCAGTTATTTTGTGGCCCAGTCGAAACTGGATTCAATTTGGTCTAATGAACAAGCATTGAGTGAATAGAGTTGTTGCATGAGCCCCAAATGTGGCAGGTCCACGTCTGACGTTCATAGTCTGGATCTGGTGTATCTGGGTGTGTTTGCGCGTGTGTGTATGTATGTGAAGGCTAAATAATTGAGCTTCCGTTTTTTGCTGCTGCTGACTTTTTAGTTTCAATTTCAGATGCTGTTGCGCTGACTAATATGGTGTCGGAAAATCCATGTTTGTTTGAGTATTGTTTTTTTCTTTTGGTTTTCTGCAGACATAAATTGTAGACATGTTTCTTGGCCAAGCTTTCAACTTCCAGTCGGATTAATGCATTTGGTTTTTATTTTGGCTGCTCCACTCAGCTCTGCTATAACACTTCTGTGAATTTTGAAGCTGCGTTCGAACTACGCAGCACTACGCGGACGCGAACGCTATTCATAAGACTGTGGTTAATATGTCTGTCTTATCTTGGACAAATCAATAGAATGTGGTTTATGGAGTGAATCACTGCCATAGACTGGAATAAAAATTAATTTCTGCGAAATTATTTGATGATCATCGAAGAAAGTTGAAATCAATAAACTAAACGGTGATTTGTATTAATTCAGACGACAAACATTTTAAATTAATTCAAAGTTGTCTGTATTGAATAAGATCGCAATGTGATGACAGGTTCAGGCGGCAAACTTAAAACGTTTTTGAGCTAAATGGGTTGAGAAATCTACTTGTGGAGGGACAGACGGACAATTGCTTGAATTGATACATCGAACTTAGACGATATTATTTCATAGAGACGAAGGCAAACAGGTATAGCGGAAGATAACAAATTCTTCAAAATTTAGCACTGAAATAATCCGGATTTTAATACTGTCAAGACATGGTATCAGATAAATAATATCAGTGGAACGACTTAACCACGTGAGTGAACCATAAAGGATTAACTTACCGATTTTATTGTCACCGAATATCATACTTCTCTCCGCGGAAATTCTACGTCGACTCCCATTCATAAGTACGGGTTATAGTATAAAACGGATACCTGGAACATAAACAATTTAACATTCAAAAATTACACTAGGCAACTAAATTTTCGTCCAAGGGATGTGGATAACAGTTTCTGGTGCAATTAGGTGTCACAAACACGAACAAAATATTAAAAAAAAATTTTATGATTTTTTTAATATTCCAGCTTTCATGATAATAGCTTTTTAATATTCCAGCTTATGCCTCAAATTAAAGGGAATTATGAGGGCTACATATGCTGCAAATATTGCTTTCACGCAGAATCTTTGGTTTAGTACCAGTCGTCAAAAATATGAGAAAAAAAATTTATCACATTTTTAAAAAGCCAGCATGCTAACGAAGAAAACACTGTCTATTTGAAAATCTATGGATAGATGTAAAAGCAATGAGCCATTTTGTAAATGTTAGGGAAATTCAAAAAAAATTGTTTCATATTTTTTCGTTTTTATACCCTACACCACACTGTGGTACAGGGTATTATAAGTTTGTTTCACGGCAGATGTTTGTAACACCTGAAAATAACACAGCTAGATATATATACCGATCGACTCAGAATCACTAGCTGAGTCGATTTAACGATGTCCGTCCGTCTGTCCATGTAAAGTTGTTCGTCGACTACAGGTCGCAATTTCACCCCGATCGTTCTGAAATTTTGCAGTTTAGAGTATTTCGCGGCTGTTAAGATCGCTATTGAATTTGGTTGAAATCGGTTCAGATTTAGATATAGCTCCCATATATATCTTTCGTCCGATTTGGCCCTTTAGTCCTATAGAAGATGTATTTTACATCCAATCTTTTTCAAAAATTTAGAATGGTAGAGTTTCTTGATCCATGAACCAACATTGCCGAATTTGAAGAAAATCGGTTAAGATTTAGCTATAGCTCCCATATATATGTTTCGTCCGATTTGGCCCTTTAGTCCTATAGAAGCTGTATTTTACATCCGATCGTTTTGAAATTTAGAATGGTAGAGTTTCTTGATCCATGAACCAACATTGCCGAATTTGAAGAAAATCGGTTAAGATTTAGCTATAGCTCCCATATATATGTTTCGTCCGATTTTGCTCTTTAGTCCTGTGGAAGCTGTATTTTACATCCAATCATTTTGAAATTTAGAATGGTAGAGTTTCTTGATCCATGAACCAACATTGCCGAATTTGAAGAAAATCGGTTAAGATTTAGCTATAGCTCCAATATATATGTTTCGTCCGATTTGGCCATTTAGTCCTATAAAAGCTGTATTTTACATCCAATCATTTTGAAATTTAGAATGGTAGAGTTTCTTTGTTCATGAACCAACATTGCCGAATTTGAAGAAAATCGGTAAAGATTTAGCTATAGCTCCCATATATATGTTTCATCCGATTTGGCTCTTTAGATCCAATCGTTTTTATACCCTACACCACACTGTGGTACAGGGTATTATTTAAGTATAAAATGTCCCAAAAGTAAATTTATGTAAACAATTTATACATGAATTACAAAATTTATATATCAGAGTTATTCAATATTACGAGAGTGGTGTAGGGTATTATATAGTCGGCACCGCCCGACTTTAGCCTTTCCTTACTGGTTAAATGATGTTTTTGCTTATATTGAATTCGCCATATGTGAGAGAGACATATAAGAGACATTCCACTTGTATTTTATTTTATGAGGTTTGATGTCAGACATTATAAAATTATAGAGAGGACGAGGTTTTATAGCCGTTCGTAACCCTCCATAAAACATGATATGCAACGTGAGAGCTATATTGGATGAGATCCGCTCAGATAGAGGGTCATTCAACTATATTTGTGGTTTTTTATTTATGAGGTTTCGCCTTTTATGAATGAAATTTCTTATTAATTAGTGTAATTCAGCGCCTTAAAGAGATAAGTCGATTTTCTGAAAAATATTACAAAGAACTTTTCAATGTGTAAATGATCCCAACAATTTCTGCTACATCTGCGGAAAATAGGCAATTAAAAAGATTGACGTGCGTTTAGTAAAATAATAGAAGAAATGTATGTGTAATATTTTGGTATACAAGTTAAAAATATGAACGAACCGTGGACACCTAGTATTTTGTGTAATTCGTACCATATAAATCTTACTCGATGGACTAGTGGAAGAATGCGGTAAGTTCTTTAAAATTAATGTATTACAATGTTTTGCGGAATAAAACGTTTTAATTTTAGACATCACGTGCAATTTGGAATGCCAATAATTTGGAGACAACCATTCATTCACGATACGGACTGCTATTTTTGTCTAAGTTAATAGATTGGAGTTGGAAGTGTCCAAGTATAGCTAACAGCATTATTACGGAAACATCATCAAGTTCAACTGAGTACTCAACTCTGAGCAATTCAAGTTTGAGTCAGAAGTCATCGCTTTTAAGTCAGTTTCAACTCATTGATCTAGTGAGAGATTTGGAACTTACCAAAGTTAAGGCAGAACTACTTGTATCTGGGATGAAACAGTACAATATTTTGGCCCCAGATGTTAACATGTCATATTATAGAGTCCGTGATATACCTTTCAAACAATTTTATACAACTGTGGATAACAGATGCTTTTGCAAGGACATTCCCGGATTGTTCGAGGAACTTAATCAAACATAGAGGGCCTGTTTCTGTAACTTTTTTTCGTTCGTCTACTGCGAACGATCAAAAATCACTCAATTATTCCGAGAAATCTATAAGTCACAGAAGTTTATAATTCGTTGTATCTGTAGAAAATCATGTAAAAAGCTTGTTCCTAAAATATTTCTAACCTGCGTTTTATAGAATTCAAGTAATAGCTGAGTGAATTTTGATCGTTCGCCGTAGTCGAACGAAAATAAGTTACAGAAACAGGCCCTGAATTTCAGGAATGGCGGTTACTTGTTGACAGCACTAAATAATGTTTGAAAGCAGTACTTTTACACAACGGAAATCAGAAACCATCGATTCCCATTGCTCATGCTGTCAACACTAAGGAATCATACCAAACAATGGCTAAATTGATAAAATACATAAAATATGAACATGACTGGAAAATTTGTTGCGATTTAAAAGTAGTTGGTATGTTATGCCTCTGGGATAGCCGATATTTTGCCACGACTGCATATAAAGCTGGGGCTCTTTAAAAATTTTGTAAAAGCCTTAAGAAAAGATGGCAAAAAGTTTATTTAAAAGTCTTTCTTTTAAACAAAATCGAAGAAGGACTTTTTGATGGGCCAAAAATAAGGAAAGTGATGAAAGGTGTGAATTTCGAATCATATTTAACGTCGGATGAAATTGCAGCATGGAGGTCGTTTAGGCTTTTAGTTTCAAATTTCCTTGGATCCAATAAAAGCCCGCAATATGAAACAATGATTAATTATTTGTTAAAAAATTATGAAAAAATTGGTTAGAAATATATTTTTTTTTATATTTATGTATATAACACATTCCAACTAACATTCTTCCAACTTATTTTTCGCTTTATGTATTCCAACAGGTGTAAATATGTCCCTCAAAATTCATTTCTTGCATTCTCATTTAAACTTTTTCCCCGAGAATCTTGGCGACGTAAGTGACGAACATGGCGAAAGGTTTCACCAGGAATTGAAGTCCATCGAGCGGCGTTACCAAGGGAGATTACATTTGGTTCCTCATTAGAGAAACCGATTCGGAAATCTACAAACGTCAACATAGAACTCACAATTACTTCTAGTGAATCTTGTACATGTAAATAAACTCAAATGTACATAATATAAATAAATGAAACAAATAAAATCGCTATTTAAACAGAAATTAAAAAAAAAAAGATTTTTTGAAATTCTCTTTCCTCTACCAAAAGGGCTATAATTTCTACATTTATCCATAGATTTTTTCAAATAGGCATTATTTCCTTCGCTAGGATGCAAACTTTAAAAAAATAAAATAAAATATTTTTTTCCATTTTTTTTCTATTTTTTATGTTTTTTTTTGTCCCAGGATTTTTTTTTTAAAAAAATCTGCTTTTGCCCATTTGTTTAATGACTGTTACTAAACCACTGTTTCTAAGTGAAAGAGTTATTTCCAGCATTGGATACCACATTGCCCACATTAATAGCTTCAATTTAACGTATAAGTAGACCTGATCGGGCATATACTCCAAAAATTATAGTGCAAGTACTAAGGGTACCTTGATTTTGATTTTATATAACAGTATGCCACAATCTATACAAAAAAATAATTTTTAGGTCTAGGACACAAAAAAATTTTTTTTTTGTTGCGTAGTGCTATTGTTGCCTTTAGAATTGTCCCCGACTTCTTAAGAGGCCGAACATTTAAAAAATATTATTAACGATATATTCTCTTGAAGCAATATTGTTTGGGAAGGGGAATGTCGATCTAATGGTGAAGGGCCAATACACGCGTCATGCGGCTAGGTGTGACTTTGACATTGTCCGTACAAAGAACATGTGGTTGTTTTCAATAAAAGTTGAACAAGAAATTGTGTCAGATAGAGAATAATTTAATCTGGCAATGCCGAATGAAGTGACGGGGTGGAGAAGTTTAATTGAATTTGAAGATATATCCCCGTATATATGTTACACCCGATTCGACATATAAGCGCTATAGAAACTGTATTTTATATCCGATCAGTAAGAAATTCGTCAGAAAAAGGTTTCTTATTACTTGAATAAACACTGCAAAATTTTGTGAAAATCGGTTCAGATTTAGATGTACCCCTCATATATATGTTCCTCCCGATTTTGTATCAAAACGATATAATTTATTATGACCAACATCTTCAACTCCTCCTTGGAATAGCCCTTGTTGAGGAGATGGAGTACGAAGCCAAATATTCCAAATTACATTTTAGCCCCTTTGCGCATTTTAAGGACGTATTATATAGTCGGCCCGCCCGACTTTCTGTCTTTCCTTACTCGTTATATATGGGTAATTCCAAATCCCGGACGTTACGGAATTTTCCGATATTTTACAAGTTATTTAAAAAATACACAGATTTTATTATAATTAACAAAAATAACGCTGTACCTTTTTTTCATCATATCAGTTTCAAAAATTGTTCGTTGGTGGACTGTTTCTGGGACTTGTCCATATGTCTTCTCTAAGGGCACCTGGCTGGGTGGGGTATCACCATATGACTCCATTAGATAGATGCGTTAAATGCCTAACATGTCGGCCCTTAGTAGAGGGTTAGTTGTGTTATCTACTCCTTTTTTGACAGCAAATTGGTTTACGTACTCTTTAGCCAACGACGAGATGGGTTATCCAATCCTTAGTAGTCGACAAGTTGGATTATCTAACCCTTAGTAGGCAAGAAGTTGGGTTATCTACTCCGTAGTTGACGACAAATCGGGTTACCTACTCTTTGGTAGAGGACCAGTTGGATTATCTACTCCTTTGTTTACGAAAATTGAGTTATCAAATCCTTAGTAGGCGAAAAATTTGGTAATCTACTCGTTAGATATGGTCTACAGATAACCACTTCTTGGTAGACGACCAGTTGGGTTATCTACAACTAAGTAGAGGGACAGTTTTCGAAGTACGAAGATTAAATAGTAAACATTTAATTCGTTTCAAATGTGATTTATGCTCACTGACATTGAATGATCAGATACGTGCAGGTATTCTTTTACACCAGTCCATTGAAATGTCACAGGGTGACAATTCACTACATCCAATGACAAAGACATGTTAAAGTTACCGGTTGTTAACCCGACACTACAGAGTATTATGACTTTGTACATTTTCTTGTAACACCCAAAAAGAGATAAACTATACCAATAGGCATAGAATCAATTTTTGAGTCGATTTAGCAATGTCAGTCTGTCTGCCCATGTATTTTTGTTATTAAACTACAGGTCGCAAATATAAAGCGATTTTTACGAAAATTGGTACAGAGGCATTTCTTAGGCAACGGACGGTCCCTATTGAAACTGGGGCATATCGGTCAATGTTTAGATATAGCCCCCATATAAAGGTCGCCTCCGACGTAAATTCTTGATGCTCTAGAGAACACATTTTTCAATTGATCTGGCTGAAATTTAAAAATTTACACTTTATGTTGGACCTTATCGTCCCTAGTAAAAATGGGGTTTATCGGTCAGTGGTTTGGTATAGCCGACCATATATATATGTCCACACCGATGTCACTTCTTGACGCTCTAGAGAACACATTTTTCAGTTGATCTGGCTGAAATAAAAGAATTTATATTTTATATTGCACTTAACCGTCCCTATTGAAAATGGATACATCGGTCCATGTTGTGACATTGCCCCATAAAAGGTCCCTTCTGATTAGACTTCTTGGCGTTCTAGGGACGCATTTTTTAACCCATCATGCACAAATTTCAGCTTTTGTGAAAATGGAGTAATTGGGTCCATGCTTTGATCAGTATGGGCCTCTTATAAAAGTTACGTTTTTATACCCTCCACCATAGGTTGGGGGTTATATCCATTTTGTCACTCCGTTTGTAACATCTCTATGTTTTGATCAGAGACCCTATCAAGTACCCAGCAACAAATAAAAGAAGTACGTCCAAAAGAATAACATTATAAGTACTTCCAAATCATAAGTATGAACATTTTTTCGGCATTTAATGAAGTTCTTCTAAATAACTAACCAAAATGTAATTTCGGAATATAAATTATTAACCCTAGAATGCATAATTTCAAAACGATTGGATGTAAAATAAAGCTTCTGAAGTGATAAAAGTCCAGATCGGAAGGAACATATATATGAGGGCTATGAAATATATGTAAAATACTGCTTCTATGGTGCTAAAGGGAAGAAATATATATTTATATGGCGGCTATATCAGAATTAGTGAATGGTTCTGGAAGCTAGTCGACTTTCGACTTTTTTATCTACCAAATTTCGTTTCAATCGACTAGGTCGATTAATCGGACCTAAAAGTCGACTTGTTCATAGTTGATTAAAATAACATAAAGTCATTTCAAAGTATGCTGATTTTCTTCTAGTGAACGTTTATTCTCGGATTAAAAAATCCTTTGTGCAAAATATAGTACATTTGACTAAAATATGACTTCTATGGAGCTTTGATGCCAAATCGGGAGGAACACATCCATGCGACTATGTGGGGCTATATGTAAATTTGAACCGATATTGTTCACACAGATATTAACTGTTAAAATAAGATACCTTTACCAAATTTCATGAATATCGAAAGGAAATTATATCTTCTACATAAAGAGGGAATAAGCTAAATCGAAAGTACATTCATGTATGTTAAGATATCTGGTTCTAAGCTGATATTCAAATAGTTGAGATATTTTTGATCGTTCGCCGTAGACAAAAGAAAATAAGTTACAGAAACAGGCCCTATATTTAAATACGGATAGTCTTTCAATTTCAATACGAATTGTATTGTCCCAAAATAAAGATATGTGCAAAATTTCTTTGAGATCGGACTATATTTGTGACCTGCACATTGATTACAAGAATGCATGCATAGACTGACATAGCTAAATCGGTTCAGAAAGTGATTCTAAGTCGATTGGTGTAATAAACGATGGTCTATATATCTCTTCTTATTTTGGGTGTTAGAAACAAATGCATAAAATTATTATAAATAAAATTATAAAAAATTATATAATACAGTGTGGTGTAGGTTATAACTAAATAATTTTAAAAGAAATTATGGTAATTAAATATACCATACCATACTTACTGTACCACACTGTGGTACTTTACTACTAATCTGAACCGGGAAAATACATAGCGCCGCACAAATGTGCTATGTATTACAGTGTAAAATAAAAATACTTTTTATTAGTGAGAATGTTGATCATTTGCGGAAATGTTACTAGAAGTTACACTATGGGCTCATTCGGTCACACTTTTCAAGAGCCAGCTACACCATACAGATTACAAACATCTTCAAATGTCCTAAAACATACTTACATATATATGATAGTTTATCTCTTTGGCCAACAGTATATTATTTATACGTTCCATTCCCTTTGTCAACATTTGTATTCCTTTAAAATATGATATCTCTGGACCCAAAGATGTTAATAAGAACGACATACATTCATCAAATAAATAAAACACGAAAAAAGCAAATCGTACAGTGCTTTAAAAGGAGTTGTACAAAAGTGGTGATAAAGAAGTACTTCCCCGGCGCGACAACCCCTTGTTAAATTCATTGGTGCAAATCCAAATTAGAACAACTTCCGGATCATTAGTTGGGGATTTTTATTGCTTCTTTCGATGCTCTTTTTTTTGCTGGGTATATATATTCTTAATCGTCGTAAAATTCTAAGACGATTTAGCCCTGCCTGTCTGTCCGTCTGTTGTACTTACGCTACAGTCCGTAATAATAGAACTAGGTTGATCAAATAAGGTATATATTTCTTATAGTTGCAGGTTGTTTGGGACTACAAATGGGCCATATCGGTCAATGTTTTGATATAGCTCCCCTGCAGAGGTCGTTTTTTTAAGCAATTTAACAGAAACTTTACAGTTTGTATTCTATTTTGACAAGAATTCATAACAGCAAAAATTTTACAAATCGGTTCATATTTTCTTGTAGTCACCCTATAGAGGTCGCTCCAAAATATACGTATTTAAGCCATAAATACCATATTTTCTAAGCATTTTAACTGAATCTTTGCAGTTTGTATTTAATTAAGACAAGAATTCATCGCAGTAAACATTTTTCATATTTTCATAGTTCATATTTTGTTATAGCCCACCTACAGATGTCGCTCGCAAAATGCTTATTTTACCCATAAACACCATATTTTCTAAGAAATTTAGCTGCAACTTTGCAGTTTGTATTCTATTTTGGCAAGAATTCGTCTTCATAAAATTTGTACAAATCAAATTTCATTTTGCAGTAGTCCCCGTATAGATATAGCTCCCAAATATGCTATTTTAAGCCATAAATACCACATTTTTAGGTAAAGAGTTTGGCTAAAGAATTTGCGGCCTAAAAATTGCAGCGAACGATTTTTTTATTAATTTACTTAAACAAAAAAGGGTCTTTTCATGATTTGCTCCACACCAAAGATTTTTTCAGTAATGAAATTGAATGCAATCTATGGTGCAGGGTATATAAGATTCGGCATAGCCGAACTTAACGCTTTTACTTGCTTAATCTATGTGCCTGGAATTTAGAAATGTACTCCATTTAACCTGCAATTGTTCATAGTAATAATTGTACTCCGTTCATTTGTTGGCAAGCAATGGTGGAGGGTAATCTACAGTCGGACCAGCCCTACTTTAGTCTTTCTTTAAGGGTTTTCGTATAAAAAGGGTAATCTGCGGGCTGATTCCTATCCTTAAGGGATAGGAATCAGCCTGCTCCACTTTAGTGGAGCAGGCTGTATATTACCCCGGCTCAAAAAAATATATATCGCATCTCAACTGAACAACATTACTGCATCCGAAGAGTTCACTAACCACCAACGAAACGTCATGCATTGGTTGATGTTGGATTTCAAGGTCGTTTTCTCATCTCCACAGTGAGAAAAACCATAAAATAATATCAATAACAGATCAATCCCGCATAGGGAAACATCAAAATAGAAAACTTGTTTTGTTTAGTGGATATCTCCAAAATATTTCGGCTATATCTTGAGACGCCAGTGAGCTAGAGCGATATTACATAACCTCTAAAATTCATGTTTTTCTTGGAAATATCGGACACCTTGTACTAAAGCACAACATTTTTCATATGTGCAGCTAGAACTCGCCATTCTGCTTAAAACAGTGCCAATAGTATGATTCTCGCTCTGATAGAACCGAAGTTATTCACTATTTGAGGGCACAATTTTCTCTATCTCCGGCCATGTTCGCAGATTGACCATATTAGTGCCAAAAATTGGCATTATTGCCACACCCATTTTGGTACCTTCGACACAAAATGGGCAAATTATAGCAACATTTAGTGTCTCAGAACGTGTTCATTCGAACACAACATTACCATAACTTCTGCAGTAATCATCTAAATGTTTTCCAAAGAGAATGAACAATTATTTTCAACGTTCTGGCATCTCCCACCCGAAGTGCCATATTTCATTACTAACAAAGTGATATACTACATATGTGAATCAATTTATCGCGTGGTTATCTCACAAAACAATTGGTAAAAACATTGTCTAAACAAGAAAAAGACAAAAAAAAAGGAAAAATGTGTTCGTAGGACAAATGAGCATATATTCCTACAGCTTTAAATAAAAAAATATATATCGTTCAAAAGGTCTCTTCTTTCAAAAGAGGTCTCTTCTTTAAAAGAGATTGAAAATGGGTTAATAATTAACAAAGTTATAGGCGTTTATGTGCAAAAGGCAAGAAAATCAACTACTTACTTACGAATTTACGAAATTGTACCAAAACTTAATAACCTTATAAAGGGGTTTCCAACAAGAGGTGTTATTTTGGTATTCAAAGAAAAAATCCATTTTTTGAGATAAATGATCGGATGTTTATTTCATAATAAAGAGGAAGGTATGCCGTTAATAATGAAAAACAACATCAGCCAAATGGCCACCACGACCACGCTTACAGGATCATATATTTTTCATGACATTTTCCATAACCAAATCGCAAAGTGGCTGCACTATGTCCTCGATAGCCTCACGGATTCTATCTTTGAGGTCTTGAATCGACGCTGGGGTGTTGGCGTAGACCTTATCTTTCACGTGGCCCAAAGGAAGAAGTCGCAAGGTGTTAAATCACAAGATCTCGGTGGCCAATTGTGATCACCTCTTCGAGAGATAACACGTTCCGGAAACTTTTCCCGTAACAGAGCAATGGTTTCGTTGCTTGTGTGACAAGTAGCGCCGTCTTGTTGAAAGTAAACGTTGTCCAGATCAATACCATCCAACTCCGACCATTAAAAATCATTAATCATCTCTCGATAGCGCAATCCATTCACCGTAACTGTTGATCCAACCTCATTTTCGAAAAAGTAAGGTCCAATGACCCCGCCGGACCATAAACCGCAGGAAACAGTCACACGTTGAGGATGGAGAGGCTTCTCAACAACAACTCTTGGGTTTTCCGAGCCCCAGATGCGACAATTTTGCTTGTTGACGTAGCCACCGAGGTGGAAATGGGCCTCATCAGTCAAGATGATTTTTCGATGGAATTACAGATCATGTTCATGCATTTCAATGACCCAATCAGTAAAGACACGACGTTGTTGATGATCGGCCGGCTTGAGACCCAAGTCTTTATTCAAGATACGGTGTAATGACGTTTGTGGAATGCCCAATTCCAAAGAACGACGAGGAATGGACAAACCTGGGTTTTCTTCAACACTTTGGGCTACAGCAGCAATATTCTCAGTTGTTCTTGAGCGACGTGCACGGGTTTTATTCTTCACATCACTAACTTGTCCCAACAGCTCGAATTTGTCCACCAATTTCTGTATTGCGTTCCGACAAGGTGCATCACGACGACCCAAAAATGCGATTTACAGCTTTTGTAACAGGTGGCGCAAAAGTAATCCTCCTATCAGAAAATGCTATAAATTTTGCGATTGGCCCCTAATGTCAGTTCTGTTTTGACATTTGTGTAGTAAACACATGCGAAATACACGTTAATAAACTGACTATTTATTTGACCAATAATCGGTCGGTGACTTTGGCACAGATTTCCTGGCCGTCCAACGCCTACTGGTGAAACACTGCGACGTTTAGCCGCTCGCCTCGAAGAGACTGGCACAACACGAGATGCTGCCAGGCGTGGCAGACCCCAGAGTAGCCGTTCTGCAAAGAATATTGCTGCTGTAGCCGAGGATGTCATGGAAGCGCCGTCGACATCGACCAGACGACGTGCCACGCAAATGGGTATCAGTCGACGGTCTCTACAGCGAATTTTGGTACAAGATTTGAAGATGTTTCCGTACAAAGTCCAGACAGTGCATCAGCTGTTAGCTGCTGACCGCCAATCGCATCTAACATAACATCGAAAGGTTACTTTTGCGCCACCTGTTAGAATGTACTATTAAAAATTTTTAAATTGTAGTATACTGCGTTTGAACCACCATAACTTCTAAAAGCATTGTCCTATTACTACTATCAAATGAAAGGCTGACTACTATCCACCTCTTCGAAATTATGTAAAAATATTTTCTCACTAATTTTCTGTTACTTTTGGTTAAATAGCTATTCAAGAATATCGGATCTTGAAAATGTACTTCCCACTAAGCATAGCAAAAGGTACGTCATTAACACTTCATCTCCGTTGTTACAACATATCCAAATATTCCTCACACATTGAAAGATTGAAGGCTTAAGCGGCCAACGTATCCTGTATTAAAGTCCACAGTGACCACTGTGTATGTGCTTTGTTTACATTGCACCACTATTTGAGGAGTGCGTGGAGAATGAAACGCAGTTTTGTTTTGCTTGTTGGCACAGCAGGAACAGCGCAGCGTACGCATGCAAAAATCTTAGGTAGCAACTTTCTAGTCGAATGTCTTTAGATGCAACTCCTTAAAGAGTAACTAATGTTTGTATACAAACATTAAGATAAGCCCAGCGTTAATACTCGTACACTTTAGTTGAGGAAATGTACGCCAAAAAAAACTTCACACTGTGCCATCCCAGTCACAGTCCCGAGCGTAGACCTTAAATGTACGGAATACACACACATACCTACACCCACACCACCAGTCATGGAGAAATGTGCGCAAATCCTTTTTGAGAGGTATGAAGGATGGAGCGAACAACATCCTATGCGAGCAGCGAGTAAAACTCATGCCGAGCATTTTGAGTTTCTCAAGAATTCCTTTGAAAAACCACACGTGCCACAGCTCTTGATACCACACAGTGTAACCAATATGTTTGTTGGCTTCCAGCCAGCCAATCCACCCATCCATTCGTCTATAAATGGACGGGAATCGTCGTAGTTGTTTGTTTTAAATCTCTGCCTTTGCTTCTGCCCCCGCGTGGTCAGTTCGAAGGGAAGCAACACTTCCTGCCGCCACCTCCTGCGTTCGGACGCAGGTTGTAAATCTCCGATTTGTAGTCCACCAAAAAAAAACACGGTATGCGGGCCATTGCAGTTGCCATTCTCGGAATGATCTTGTTGTAACAGCGGTCGGTAGTTGGTCACTTTATAAAACCAATATCTCTAACCACGTTCCATGTCCCAAAGACCATAAACTCCTCTAAGTCAACTGCCAGAGAAAAATGAGGAGTTTTTTTGTGAATATTTTTCTGTTCTATAAACCAACCCAACCTTCCATCCATCCATTCATTTGCATTAACTGCCCAGCAGTGGAATTGTCTGAGAGAGGGAGTGAAATCATTCTGGTTGCAGTGAGCACACAGTGCGCATGCCTATAAGGATTTATTTTCGGTTAAAAATACGGTAGCTACTTAAAGATTCCTCACGCATTTGGTGGTGATGCACAGTGGCTGGGGCAATGTCACATGGCCAGAAACGTGTCACCGGAATGATTCAATTGATTTTGGTTGTTTGATGTCATTTGATGTCCTTTTGAATGATGGATGAAATCATGCAGAGTTTTGTTTAATTCCTTCCTCATGGTAATAGTGGATTTTTATGGTCGATTCAAGTTTTACAAAATAATGCAATTCTTTTAACTTAGTTGATGTGAAATGTCATTTCTGTCACATTTCATTACATTTCTGAAAATGTTTATTTCCTCTTGAAGAACTACACAGATAGAAAAAGCTTCGTCATTCGTCAAAAATCAGCTAACGTTCGGATAATCCTATTGATGAATTTGTTCGTCGCCCTGACGAATCTCTGTTTAATCTCTGGAAACTATAGTTTTGAGGGTTATCGTTCGCTCCAGTCAGGCTTACGGATGGACGGACATAAGTAAAATGACTTAATGTGTTCCAAAACGGATTTCCTCCGCATAAACTTAGGGTCTTAGGCCACTCCTTTGATGCGTTACCCTTTTTCTATATTTTATATATACACTTATTGATATTTGTATTATAAATCAAATAAATCCCCATATTTATCCCCTCACCTTAGAGAGGAGGGTATATATCATTTTTTTATTTATGAGCACGATTCATCGTAGGGATGATATGTAATCACCCTGTGGGGTTTTTTTATTCGTCATGGCGACGAACAAATTCATAGATAGGATTATCCGTACGTTAGCTGACTTTTGACGAATGACGAAGCTTTTTCTATCAGTGTAGGAGAATCATCAATTCAAAGACAAAAAACCTTTAGTGTTGTAGTTGCTTCGTATTGTTTGGTCATTAATTCACACAGCCTCTTGTGTAACTTTTTCTCAACCAGCCAGGGAAGTGAGTAACCACCGCATGTAACGGATGAACTCAAAGTAACTATTCTTTATAACCGGTTTTCCAATAGGGCTGATATGATTTTGAAGTGAAAACACTTTCCAGTCGTCCTACGACCTTGACACCCATGAGCAATATTTTAGCTCTCGTTAAGGGCTATCTTTTTGCCATTGGATTGTGAATTGTTGCGAGAAAAGTTTGGAGATTCGATTATTTTAAGAAATTGTGATATTGAATGGCCTCCAAGAAGTTGTGATTTAACACCATTAGACTATTTCTTGTGGGGTTATTTGAAGTCATTGATCTTTCGAAATAAACCAGACTCTCTTCAAGTTTTACAAGTCAATATTGAACGCGCCATTCATGACATACGACTTGATTTAGTGGAAAAAGTGCTTGAAAATTGGGTTCATCGAATTCGTTCCTGCAGAAGAAGTCGTGGAGGCCATCTGAATGACGTTTTATTTAGAACTTAATTGTATCAATTGTACTTCACATGAAAACAATTTTTTTTAATTTCCTTTGATTTGAAGGCGTCTTCTAGTTCTAAGAAGGCAGCTAAGGTGCATTGTTTATGTTCAATGGATCTTTCGATTGTCCTGACAACTTCATGTACACTGATAGAAAAAGCTTTATCATTCGTCAAAAGTCAGCTAACGTACGGATAATCCTATTGATGAATTTGTTCGTCGCCCTGACGAATCTCTGTTTAATCTCTGGAAACTATAGTTTTGAGGGTTATCGTTCGCTCCAGTCAGGCTTACGGATGGACGGACATAAGTAAAATGACTTAATGTGTTCTAAAACGGATTTCCTCCGCATAAACTTAGGGTCTTAGGCCACTCCTTTGATGCGTTACCCTTTTTCTATATTTTATATATACACTTATTTATATTTGTATTATAATATAATACATATAATAAATCCCCATATTTATCCCCTCACCTTAGAGAGGAGGGTATATATCATTTTTTTATTTATGAGCACGATTCATCGTAGGGATGATATGTAATCACCCTGTGGGGTTTTTTTTATTCCACTAAATAGTTCTTGTTCTAGTATACTTAAACAGAGATTCGTCATGGCGACGAACAAATTCATAGATAGGATTATCCGTACGTTAGCTGACTTTTGACGAAGCTTTTTCTATCAGTGTAGGAGAATCATCAATTCAAAGACATAAAACCTTTAGTGTTGTAGTTGCTTCGTATTGTTTGTTCATTAATTCACACAGCCTCTTGTGTAACATTTTCTCACCCAGCCAGGGAAGTGAGTAACCACCGCATGTAACGGATGAACTCAAAGTAATTATTCTTTATAACGGGTTTTCCAATAGGGCTGATATGATTTTGAAGTGAAAACACTTTCCAGTCGTCCTACGACCTTGACACCCATGAGCAATATTTTAGCTCTCGTTAAGAGCTATCTTTTTGCCATTGGATTGTGAATTGTTGCGAGAAAAGTTTGGAGATTCGATTATTTCAAGAAATTGTGATATTGAATGGCCTCCTAGAAGTTGTGATTTAACACCATTAGACTATTTCTTGTGGGGTTATTTGAAGTCATTGATCTTTCGAAATAAACCAGACTCTCTTCAAGTTTTACAAGTCAATATTGAACGCGCCATTCATGACATACGACTTGATTTAGTGGAAAAAGTGCTCGAAAAATGGGTTCATCGAATTCGTTCCTGCAGAAGAAGTCGTGGAGGCCATTTGAATGACGTTTTATTTAGAACTTAATTGTATCAATTGTACTTCACATGAAAAACATTTTTTTTTAAATTTCCTTTGATTTGAAGGCGTCTTCTAGTTCTAAGAAGGCAGCTAAGGTGTATTGTTTATGTTCAATGGATCTCTCGATTGTCCTGACAACTTCATGTAAAGCTGTGTCTTTTGAACGTCCCTGTAGATAGGCATGTTGGCTAGTGGATATGTTGTTTGAACTATTCATCTTTTCTCGAATATGCAAATCGATAAGTCTTTTGAGCGTTTTTAACAGAAATTGGTCTGTACGTTTTACAGCATTGGGTATGAAGACAACCTTTACATGTCTCCAACTCAGTGCTATATAGTTGAGGAATAGGCACAGTCTAAAAATGCGCCCTAGCTATACGTTGATTATGCTCTCCGCACTTTGACGCATTTTTGATATAATGCCATCTGGCCCTTGAGACTAGTAAGGTGTGAAGCTGTTTATAGCCCAAGTGACTTTACTGGCACTAATTATCTTATTAACTTCAACACTATTTTCTTGTTGAGTTATTGGATTTTGCTCTCCATTAGCTGTATCCCTACAGCCTGGAAAGTGTGTTTTCAGAAGAATGTCAAGTGATTCGGCTGAGTTATTTGACGATGTACCGTCGCCTCTCTTAATATAAGAATGATTCGAGAGACCTTTTGCCATTATTTTGCTCAGTCTGGCTGTTTCTTTGGTATTTTCTAGCCATCCACAAAAGTCTATCCAGGATTGCTTCTTTGCTCTGGCTGTGGCTTTCTTGTACTCCTTTAGCTTATCCTTATATGCAGCTGGACCGATCTAATTGAAATTTTCACATAATGTAGATGTGTAAGGGCGGTGGCAGTCTACGTGATAAGTCCAAAAAAGGGTGGGATGGAACCAATGAGCGTGGATATATATATAAAGATATATATTGCACAATTTGTTAGCGAGAGTAATGTAATTTTGTATATACGTATCTGGTAGCAGTATACATGATTGGTCAAATAATTAGCGGCATCAAACCAATGGGCATGGCCCCGTCCATTAAAACACAATTTTGAAATTGAAATATCTTGCACAGTTTGTTAGCGAGAGTGCTGTAATTTTGTGAATATATATATCTGGTGGCTGTCTACGTGAATGGTCCAAAAATGGACGGAATCGGATTAACGTGACCCTGCCCATATAAGCTAAATTTTTAAATTGGGATATCTTACATAATTTATTAACTAGAGTGCTGTAATTTTGTGCATATTTGCACGGTGGCAGTCTACGTGATTGTTCAAAAATGGGCCGGATTTGACCAATGGGCGTGGCCCCGCCCATATAAGCCAAATTTTGAATTTGTCAGCGAGAATGCTGTAATTTTGTGTATATGATTTGATGACAGTCTACGTCATTGGTCCAAAAATGGACGGGATCCAAAATCTGAAATCTGGGGCAACGAAGTGGACCTGGTCAGGTGGAATACTACACCAAACAGTCTACATTAAGTAATATAAGAAATTTTACATCGAGTAAATATGGAAAATAAGTTCTACATTCGGCTAACAAATGTGTGTATATATTACATCTTTGAATTTCTTCTGTTTGGATATTTAATTTAATTTTTTTTCTTTGTAAAATATTTAAATTTGGAGGTCAGTGTGTTAAAAAATTCACGGATATAGGTACTTTATCACAAGGATATAGGTACTTTAAACGCGTTATCAAGTATTTCTTTACAATGGTCTTAATGTTATAAGCTGTTAACTTTTGGTGCAAAATGGTCCATTTGTGTGAGAGGTACCAAAAGGAGCGGTACAATAATGCTAATTTTTTACCTGACTATAGGTACTTTTGTGTACTTGTATTAAAGTTATAAGATGTTAACTTTTTTTTTTTTTTTTCGTATGCTTTATTGCGAATTATATAATCGATATGTACAATAATTTTATCTTTAACTTATTTAAGAGACCAATTACAAATGAATTTTTCAACTTAATTATATAATAACAATTTTTATAATATAAATTCCAATGATATAATTTCAAAAGATGGGGGAAATCTAAAAACCCCATGAAAATGTATCTTAAAAATAAGGCTAAAGGCTAGGTTAGAAGAGTAAAATATTGTCATTTAATGATCAACATAGTGATTTGATATGTAAATATGAAGAATTTTGACATCGAGATACAAAGTTGTGCGACAATATTTCAAGTTTTTCTTTAACTAAATGTATGTTACTCATTTCATGAAGAGTAGATGTTGAAAAATCGCGAGGAAGGTTGTATATCAACTTAAGAAGTTTGTTTTGACAAACCTGTAGTTTTTTCAAATGACATTTAGATGCCTTACACCATACAGGGGCAGCGTAAAAAATGATGGCATGAAAAATAGTTTTCAAAATTAAAAGCTTGTTAAATCTACTCAAACTCGATCTTCTATTGATTAAAGGGTACATGACCTTGGTTGTTATGTTCACCTTGTGAATAATATAATTGACGTGATCTTTAAAAAGTAGTTTTTTGTCCAACATAACACCCAAATATTTAACTTTATCTTCCCATGGGATTTCGGTATTTAATACTTTTATGTTGGATTGTGGAACGAAACAGTCTTTCCTCTTGCGAGTGAAAAAAATTGATTTTGTTTTCTCCGCATTAATCATAATTTTCCATTTGTCGAAATATGTAAGAACTATGCTAATAGATCGTTCAATATTCTGAATAATATTATCGGCGAGAAAGTCCGAGCACAGAATGGCTGTATCATCAGCAAATATTGAAGAAATACAATTATCTAAATGGGGAAAATCGTGTGTGTAGATATTGTATAAGATCGGAGAAAGGCATGAGCCTTGGGGACATCCTGCTTCTATGTCAAATGAGTCCGAACAAATATTAGCAATATAAACTTTGAAAGATCGGCCTGACAGAAAACTTTTTATAATTTTTATAATTCTTGTATCCATATTAATGGCCAATAGTTTATGAATAAGTGCATTATGCCACACACAGTCAAAGGCAGCCTTAACATCAAGTAATAACATTGCGGTAGACTTACCGATATTAAAATTTTCTTTAACTATGTTCCTGATTCTAACCAGAGGTTGAATGGTATTATGCTCGTCTCGAAAACCAAATTGTTGAGATGGAAGGATGTTATTATCTGTAATATGTTTTACAATTCTTTCTTTAATAATTATCTCGTATAGTTTGCTCATCGTATTCAGTAGACTAATCGGCCGATATGAATTTGGATCACTGGGATCTTTACCAGGTTTGGGTATAGCAATTACTTTGGATTGCTTCCAAACTGACGGAAAGTATCCCAATTTAAGACAAGCATTGTATATTGAACATAGAATTTCTAACCCATAAGGGGGAATGTTTTTTAAAATTATGTTTGATACACCATCAATCCCAGGAGCTTTTTTGTTTTTCATTTTTGCTATGAGGCTCTTAATTTGGTTTTTATTAACACAAACGAAGTTGCCAGTTAATTCATGATTGTCGACAATATCAATAGAATTTCTCACTATTTGATGTGTTTCAGGGTCACTCAAATTGGCAGATATTGAGTGGTTTGTTAAAAAAGTTTGTGCCAGAATTTCCGCTTTCTGACTGGTTGAGGTGTACATAACTCCATTTCGCTTGAGTGTTGGTAAAGTTTTACTTCTCTTCTTCATAATTTTAGAAACGTTCCAAAATTTGGAAGATGCTTTATCGAGGCTTCGTAGAAATAAACTCCAGGAGTTATTTCTGAATTGAAAAACATGATACTCGATCAAATTATTCAGGAGATTCATTTGGGTTTTATAAATTGGAAGTTTGTATCGAATCCACTTCCTTCTGAATTTATTTCTTATTTTAATGAATTTTACAATAAATGGTGGTAGTTTCTGAACATAGTTATTAGAAATTATTTTTTTTGGCACGGAGCCATGAATAGCATCATTTATAATACTCAGTAGTCTCAATGGATGAGCCCAATAATAAATGAGCATGTTCAGTTATATGACTCCTGAACGATTCCCAGTTGGCATTTTTATAATCAAATTTATAAATATCATTCCGTTTGAATGAAATGTTGAAGACTGAAACGACTGGAAGGTGATCTGAGTTCAGATTGTTTAAAGTTTCAGCTCCCGTCATTTTGTCCGGAATATTGGTCAAAAAAAAGTCTAGTACTGAAGCATTGATAGATGTGTTTGAAGGTACAAGTGTGGGATTCGGTGTAAAATTTATATCGAAAGCATTTACAGTCATTAAATCATGCATTATATTTCCCCAGCAGTTTGCCCTGAGACAACCCCAATGTTGGTGTCTACTATTAAAATCTCCACCAATGATATAACTTCCCCTAATCCTGGAGAATCGACTCAAATCATCTTTAAACTGATCCTTCTTAATATCGTTGGGACCGGCAGAACCGCCTGCAAAGTAACAACTATATAAATCAACAGAGGATCCGTCTGAGAGTTTTATTTTAACGCCGATATTTTCTATAAGGTTCGTACGAACAGAGTTTATAGGGACATGACTTACAGTACTTCGGACTATAGCAGCAACACCACCCCCCCTGGAGTAAGTCCTATCATTACGGTAACAATAAAAACTAGGGTGTTTCATAGATACATTTTCATTTAACCACGTTTCACAGATTAATGCAACATCTACTCTTTCTCTTAACATAAAATCAAAAAATTCTGTTAATTTATTACGGATGCCTCTAGCATTCCATATTATTATTTTTAAACCATTTAAAGACACTACGATAGGAATTTAAATGCAAGGCTTGTGATAACATTTAATTGGTCAAATTTAGATTTGCAGTTTCTTAAACTGTTTATTAGTTCTATTGTCATGTTACTTAGTTCCTCGACGGAAAAGAGATCATTGTTGGGTGGATTTGCGTTCATGTTCCCATTATTCACATTGGCTACGTTAGCCCAGCTAAAATTTTGCTGGTTAACTGGAATAGAATTGAACTTTTTGACAGAGTTTGTTGATGTATCAGCTCTCTGCTTTAGATTTTGATAAGATACCCTGTTTGGGCATGATTTGTCGGTAGATTTGTGGTTTCCGTGACAATTTGCACATTTGTACGTTGTTGAGTTGCAAACATCAGTCCTGTGCGGACCAGCACATTTGGAACAAAAAGTTTTGACATTGCAATTATCGGATCCGTGGCCATACATTTGGCAATTATAGCACTGCGTGAGTTTATTTGGCAATTTTTTTTTGATAGCTCCATTTCACTCGGATATAATTGATGCTTTTGTAGTTCTCGCGTAGATCATGCAATGTTATGGAACCTTTTTTGAAGTAACAAACATATAAGATAAGTTCGGTGTGGTTTTTTTAATTTTTGTAGATGGATTTAACATTCAGACAGTTAAGGCCGAGTTTCATTAGATCGGATTTAACAATTTTTGGATCCATTTTATCAAGGCCGGATAGAACCACTTTATATGGTCTATTATTTTTAGGAGTATATGAAAAACACTCCAATTTATTTGCTTTCATATACTCTAAAGCCTTTCCATAATCCTATTGCGTTTCACAGAATAATTTGAATCCGATGGATATTTTTCGAATTGAATATTTAATTATTGTTAAGTCTTTACACATCTTTTGGATAGTATTTATATCACTTTTCAGAATTGTTATTGGTGGTATTTGTGGTTTTGGTGAATTTGCTGTTGATTCACTCATATCATCATCAGCTGTTTGTTTATCATCTGAGAGAGCTTGCAGTGGATAATAGTAGTTATCGGTTTTGCTCACTGCACCAGATGAGCTTGCCTTATTATCATCCACTCTCTTTCTCTTTTTTGGATTCATGGTTCAAGAGTGAGAGAGTGTCGCAGACACTAACCGTTGCCCTTGAAATCTCCGCGTATAGGCACACAAAGCATACGTTGCGATTAGTAATGAAGAATTGTTTTTGCAAATTTTGCAATGTTATTACTTTGAAAGATTGGAAAAACAATGCGCAAAACACAACCTTTGCGATCAAACGTTCAACAGAGACTGAAGAAGTTAACTTTTGGTACAAAATTTTCAATTTGTGTGGGAGGTACCGAAAGGGGTGGGGCCACTTCGCCCATTTTTTTCACGGTTATTGTGACTTATAAAATAATACTATGTGTGGAAATTCAGAAGATTCGAATAAGTAGTATAGAAGTTATTAGCGAATCAATATTTCACTAAATTTTAACCCATTGTGTGGGTTATAACATTACACTGCACACAATTTAAGTATTTTTATGCACTTGTATTAAAGTTATAAGCTGTTAACTTTTAGTGCAAAATTTACAATTTGTATGAGAGGTACCAAAATGGTCGGGGCCACTTCGACCATTTTCATCAAGGTTATTGTGACTAATAAAATAATACTATGTGTGGAATTTCAGAAGATTCGAATAAGTGATATATAAGTTATTCGCGAATCATTTTCACTAAATTTTAACCCTTTGTGAGGGAGGTATATGAAGGAGTGGACCAATATGGCCCATCTTCGAACTTAGCCGTAGATAGAAAAAAATACTACCAAATATCTAGTCAATCGGTTACTTCTTTCGAGAGTTATCGTGCGCACCAGCCAGCAGACAGACAGACGGACGGACGGACATTGCTCATTCGAATTAAAATGACCCAAAACGAATATCCGCCGAACATACTTGGGGTCTTAGCTCACTCCTTCGATGTGTTACACTTTTGGCCCTTAGCAAATGATATATGTATACCCTCGTATCACTACAGTGAGGGTATAAAAATAAGGACATCTTTGAATTAAACTCATACAATTAAGTTTTTTTCAATGTACCTTTAACCAGTTATATGTTTTTTAAACTGACTGAATTGATATTTTTAATATTCCTCCTATCCTGCAGATTCTTCATCTTTTATAGCCTACACCACACTGTGGCACAGGGTATTATGACTTTGTGAGTCGATTTAGCTATGTCTGTATGTAGATGTATTCTTGTAGTCAAAGTACAGGTCGCAAATGTGGTCCGATCTCAAGAAACTTTGCACATATCTTTCTTTAGGCCCAAGTACGATCCCTATAGAATTTGTTTAAAATCGGTTCAGATTTACATATAGCTCCCATATATATGTACCTCCGATTTGACATGTAAGCGCTGTAGAAACTGTATTTTATATCAGATCAGTACGAAATCTTGCAGAGAGAGTTCTTCTATTAAATGAATGAACACTGTCAAATACGGGGAAAATTGGTTCAGATTTAGATATAGTTCCCATATATATGTTACACCCGGTTTGACATGTAAGCGCTGTAGAACCCATATTGTATATCCGATCAGTACGAAATTCAACAGAGAGAGTTTCCTTATTACGTGAATGAACACTACCAAATTCGGAGAAAATCCGTTCAGATTTATACCATATATATGTTTCATGCGATTTGATATGTTAGCGCTGTATAACCCGTATTTTATATCCGATCCTTACGAAATTCAACAGATAGAGTTTTCTTATTACGTGTATGAACACTGCCAAATTCTTATCGCAATGTACATTTTCGCATTGTTAGGGAGGTGTAGGGTATTATATAATCGGCCGCGCCCGACTTTCTGTCTTTCCTTACTGATTTTAATTTATTTTTTTTTTTTCATTCCAGATTCCAGGGTAAATATCTTCACTACTCGTAAATCGCTTCTGTAGTATATTGTCCCAAACATATTCAGCTTGAAATATACATATATATGTATACGTATTTTGGCAATGTATCAATGCCTTATACTAAAGACAAGCTTTATAAATTTTATATGTTTTTTTATTCCAATTCAATTAAATTTTAAATCGCATAATCTTTCGTAACTATAAATTGCATTGATAGATTGACAAAAAGAGATGAATTGGAATATTTATAAATTAATAATTATTGATGTAAAACAAAAGCTAATGCTGCTAAGACATCTTTAACTATAAAGTTGAACACGAAATGTAGGAAAAACTAACTAATATTCGAAAAAGTCACCAAGGTTTTAAAAATCTTTTTAAATAAAATATATTTGGAAAACTTTTTAAACAATGCCTATGTTTGTGTGTAAACACATATTTTATTTGTGAGAGTCAGTTTGCAAATACAGTATTAATATATGCGTTCCAAAAAAAATTTCTTGATTTTCAAAAAAAAATTGTTTTTTAACAAATATAAAATATTAATTTCAAAATATATTTTCTTTTTGAATTCAAACATATAAAAAAAGGCGGTTTTCCGCGTGTATAATTGAAGTAAAAGCCCGATAGCAACTTTAAATTAAAGAAAATTGTTAGGGTTACAAATGTTGAGAATATCACTTTCAAGTAGATACAGTGGTTTAGTAACTGTCGTTAAAACAATTGGACATTTTTGTTGTTAGAAAAACGAATTGTTTGTTCCATTTTTTTAAAGCAAGCATCCCAACAATGAATATTATGGCTATCTGAAAAAATCTATGGATAAATGTATAAATTATGACCCATATTGTAAAAGTAAGGGATTTGTTTATCAAAAAAAATGTACTGGTTGCGAGTTTCAGTGTGTCTACTTCAGAGCTTATAACCAAGTGTTGCGTCACGACCCACTTCCAAGATTTTGAAGGCTCCGTGCACCCCCAGAAAACAAAACTTTCGATAATAATGGCATATGCGTTATTAAAAAATATTAACAAATTTTCCTAATTTTAATTTATAATATTATTAACCAGTGTCTACATCTACATTACTTCTCAAATATCCCCATCATGTGTTGACATTGTGAGTAATTTTGCAGTTTTTATTTGTTTTGTTTCGGTATATAAAGGTTAGACGTCTTTTGGTGTGCTTGGCGGCTTTGAGCTATCGGAAAAAGGATCAAAGTATTAAATTTGGAGTCAAATTTAAATTAAAGTACTTAAAGTATGAATATGGCATTTGGCGAGTTTACTTTGAGCAAACAATTATTATACGTCTTTGTTTTTAAAAAAAGGACGTCTTTGAAGAAAACTCTTAAAATTAAGTTTTTTTCAATGTACTCTTATTTTTTTAACGAACATCTGATATAGCTGATCTTTTGATTAATATTCCTCCTATCCTACTGATAGTTTAGTTTTTGGAGCACTCAAAAATGGTTATCTGTACGGAACTAAAAGAGATTATGTTGAGAAATAAAGAAAAATGTTCCCAGATTTTTTTGTTTTTTCTTCGTTAGGTCGGCTAATTGTGAGACCCCCTTCGTATGTCGTACAAGAACATCACAGAAGGAACATCAGAGGGAAATTCGCTCCCTAGACGACTCAGAACATCAATAACCGATAGAAACGTTGAAGCAGTGAAGATAGTGCAGAATTTTCGAATGTCTTGAGCCATCTGTCGAATATCTGGTAGGCTCATTTCAAGCAATTTTTCAGTTGTTTTTGACATGAAACTTGTAGCAACTATTCTTTTTCAGAAATAGCTAGTTTTTTATCAAAAAAACTGTCGCATGAGCTAGATGGGTTCATAACTGCCGCATTCGACTTTTTCTGTTCCAAAAACTGAAAATGCAAAAATAAAAAGAGGTTGATTTGCCTCATGGACATACGGGTATCAAAAATCGAATACTATGTATGATGGCGACAAAATTTATAATTTATCAGTATAAAAAATAAGTTATCCCATACACGCTGAAAAAAAATCGCTTCTGTAGTATATTGTCCCAAACATATTCGGCTTGAATTATACATATGTTTAGGGTACACTCCAAATATATAATATTTGACATACACAAATATTATTTGTTTAGGAGGATATTGTTCTAAACAAAAATATGTTCCCATTCTAATATTTTTTTATTTGGAACTAGTATTTTGAATTTTTGTGTATTTTGGCAATGTATCAATGCCTTAACTTAAAAACAAGTTTTCTGTTTTTCAGATGTTCAAAGAGCATTTTTTTTATAAATTGTATATGTTTGCAAAATTTAATTAAAACATAAATCGTATAATCTTTCGTAAATATAAATTGCATTGATGCACAAAAAAAAATGGTCATAAAAGTAAAGAATGGTTCCAAAGACGTCATCTTTTTTTAAAATAAGTACATTTTGTACTTAAAATATAGATAATTTCAATAATATTAAGTAATTTACTTAATTTTAATTAAATTTTCTTAATTTTAATTACAAAATGTACTTATTTTGAAGACTAAGGACGTCTTAGGAGCATTTCGTTAATGTTATGACAAATTTTTGTCAGTGTGGATTGACAAAATGTGATGAATTGGAATACTTATAAATTAAAATTTATTGATGTAAAACAACAGCTAATGCTGCTAAAGTAATTTTTAACTATAATCTAGGAAAATTACTCCAATTCGAAATATTCAGCAAAGTTAAAAAAATCATTTTTAAATAAAATATATTTGGAAAACACCTTAAACAATAACTTTGTTTGTGGGTAAATACATATTTTATTTGTGAAAGGCGGTGCGCAAATATATATTGTTCTAATATATTAATATATGCGTTTCAAACAAAGTTTCGTGATTTTCAAATAATATTTGTTTGTTAACAAATATATAATATTTAAAAAATTCGTTTCCAAATATATTTTCTTTCAATTCAAACATATCAAAAATAACGATTTTCCTCGGTGTAAAAATTTCAATTCAATTTTTAACAAATTTTATGTAGTAGTTTTCGTCCTAATTAAATTTCTTCTAAAAACGGCAAATAAAGCTGTATTTTTAACTTTGTTTGATTACACTAGCCAACAAGGATTTGGACAGGAGCTACGAAATATATTTCCTAGTTTGCTGGGCTGAATTCAAATCTGCAATTGGGTTTTCTCTATCACGTCAGGTGACATAAAAAATCATTAGTTTATTTAAAAATCAATGAATTTTCCAAAATGAATGGTGTTATTTGAAAGCCGTTTGTATTTTGTTGTTTCGGTTTCACGTATTAGAGTCCAGCAATAGTCTCCCAGCTTTCTTTAAATTTTCATTAAATCTTGGTGAGCACGCTCCCCTTGTTCGTCGCTCACCGCACCACCTATGTTTTGTGGAAAAAGATTTAAATGCGAATGAAGAGATTGCATTTTGTGTGACATTCGTGCACCTAATTCGTGATAACTTTTCAATAATTCAGCAACAATTTATCTGTAGTTTTCACTCTTATTGTTTCCAAGAAAACTGTTCACAATGCTCTTGAAAGATTTCCAGGCTGCATATTATTTCTCCAATAAACATTGTGAAAAATTTTCATCATTCAATAGCTTCCTGATTTGAGAGCTAACAAATATGACTTCTTTGATTTTAGCATATGAAATTTTAGGAAAAACCACTAACAAATATTTAAATGCTGCACAATCTGTGTCCAGAGCCGTGACAAAGTTCTTAAAAAGGCCCAATTTCAAAATATTCAACACACACAAAGCAAAAATAGCTTGAATCAGTAACACACGATCTCCCTGACATGCTTAAACGCTACTATTATGAAGATTTAGAATGAATGTGGGCTTCTGTAAAATTAATAATTGTGAAATTGTAGTGTCAATATTGACATTTTTACAGTATTACAAGCATGCGATAAAAAATAAACAAGACTTGATAGCCCAGTTTTTATGCCAGATCGGAATTCGAATTCCAGGATTTGATTCGAATTCAAAACGTCACCATGTCGATTTTTTTTCAATCAAAAGCGTCACGGCCCATGACGCTTCCTATGGGTCGTTAGCCCCATTTCATCGCTACGGACCCGCAGTGGACCGCGGACCACCATTTGAGAAGCCCTGGTCTTTTGCTGTCAATTCTCGCCGAACAAGCAAAACACGTCTAACTTTAACAAACAAATTAAACTCAACTCAAAAACATTCAACTCAGAACACATGTTCCAGACAAGTGGGCCAACATAGCAAACAAAAAAGGTAATTAAATGCACGTTGTCCGTGAAATGTCAAAATTCACCTTTTCTATTGAACAAACCTCGTACAGGCTTTATGGAGCTTGTTCTTCAAAAAATACTAAATAAATTTACCTTTTTTTATAATATGTTGTTTCAGGCACCATATTACAAATATTGTGTAAACTAGTGTAATTGGTATTTTTCGAGGTGGAGTCATATATACATACATATATATATGTCCCACGCCACACCCTCCTCAATTAAGCAATCAAAATGTTTCAATGTCAATTTATAGGCAGATCCATTATGAACTGGAATTACATTTAAAAATTTCCACAGTTCTCCTATATTCTACTGTCATTTGGTTAGGAACCATTGTCAGCACTTAATAGTTTATAATTGCACAATTATTTGTTAAACTCGAGAATAATGATATAGAATATAACTACGAGTGTTATTATTATGATTTCCACAACTGCACCTGATACCAATCATTTTAACTTTACACGATACAATACTTGTACAACACCATTCAAATCGACACCTTTGGAAGTGCACTACAACTATAAAAAAATTGTCCATTCAAATCAGGTGTTCGTTCTTCGGCAAGATCTGCAGTGATTTTCCAAATAAATGAACTCTATTTCCAAAGAATCAATCAAAGCTAAGCTAAGGCTGCGAATGAAGTGTTGCCTATGCCGTCATAATTCAACTAAATAAAAATTGCAACTGTGGCGCTTTTGGCTTAAACAATAATGTTGAATGGACAGACGGCCGGACGGACATTTGTTGTTTCGGACAAAGCCTATAAAACTACAAAGTCTTTGATAGTCGAGTGACTGCAACATTTTGGTGGAGGCGACTGCGGCGGCGGTGGCGGCATCGTTGCAACATTAATAAATTTGAAGGCAACAAATCGTAAGAGCTTCAGTGTAAAAATTAACTATGGACCGCCCACAATTTGCTTAAGTTGGCCACAAATGAAAGGGGACCAAAAATGTATGGGAGATGGGAGAACGTCACGGCGGCTTCCTAAGCTGACTCCAGCACATGTTGGTTGTGCTTGTGATGTTGGTCATGGAGATGTTGCTGTTGCTATTGCTTTGCCGCAAACGCCTATAAGTGATAAAGTAAACCCAGTCCGTCCATCAGCCAATCCATTCATACGTATCTCCCTCTGTCCGTCTGTCAGTCAGTCACATGGGTCACTAATCACTTCACTGACATGATGTAAATGTAACACACCGCAGTTCTCCCGAATCGAATGCTCTTGGAAGCATAGATGGATGGATGGAAGGTTGGTTGGTTGGATGAATGGTCAGACGTTTGGCATAGTTGAACGTATGAAGTGATAATTACTCTCTATTTGTTGTCAGTGGTTTTGGGGCAGCTGAATGGTATTTAAGGTTCACTGAATTTGAATCAGAATTTGAAAATATTCACACGCCTGTTTTGGATATTTATATATGTACTATAAACAACTACAACAACATACCAAGGATGTTCATCTTCATCAGCGGCAGCAGCATCATTATCGTCGTGGTAAGCAATGCCAGTTCAAACATTTGATTTCGGCATTGTCTGTCTGGTGTGTTTTTTGCTTTTTGTTAAGATGGATTTTTGGAGGATGGATTAGCGCAGCTATGTTTGTAGCTGGGATCGCATCGAATCGCTTATAAAACCATAAACTGTTTAAATGGCCAAGAACCACATAATACGCCCAATTAGGTTGATGCTTCTGATCATGATGCCACAATGAAGCACTGAACTGCAAGAACCGCCGCATTCGCCTACGAAAACAACACTTCCAAAACACTTTGTTGGTTTCACCTTAGCTCAGCGGAGTTCAGTTCCCTTTTGTTTGGTTTAATTTTGATTTCCTTCTTGAATTTTTCTTAATAATGTCAGATGAAAAAGTGAAACATAAGGGAGAATCGCACAGTGGTTTTAACAGGCAGCTAATTTTGATCAGATTATCATTGCTGATCCTCATATACACAGACAATGAAATGATCACGTTTGCTTCGATTCTTGAGTTAATATTAAAGGAATATCCCACCTATTGTATCACAGTAGGAACTGCTTTGTTAGGAGAGCGCAGTGTTCCTTAACCATGAGGATCTTTGATTCCTCGTGCAGGTGTTCCGCTGAGCTGATCTTAACGCAACCCGTGTCCGTTCTGAGGGCTGCATTTTTGCAGCTTTGTAGCTTTTTCCAAAGGTCGTCTATGTTGTGGCCCGTTGCCATTTGTGCAGTCATCGGCGTAAGCAGTTTCTAAATGTAGAAAAGTGGGGCGATAACTCCACCCTGGGGAGCGCCTTGTTTAATTCTTCGGGCCCGGGACTTGTGGTTTCGAAACTCCACAAATGACTGCCGTCTACACAAATAATTATAACCCATCTCTTCTGGGCATTAGGGAGGCAGGAGGCCATTATGTCTCGGAAGAGAGTGGTGAGGTTGACCGTGCCAAAGGCCTTGGACAGGTCAAGAGCCACTAGAACCGTTCGTTCACATGGTCGGGTTTGGTCGTAGCTAATTTGTATGCTTATGGCTGTTAGCGCTGTTGTTGTGATATGTAGCTTGCGAAAGCCGTGCTGGTGGTCTGCAATATGTATACGCTGCGTCAGGCTTGGAGTAAAGGAGTAAAGCCTCGAGTGCCTTCGTCACTGGAGACAACAGAGAGATCGGTGATCAATTAACAAAAAAATATGTTTGCGATTTTATTTAGAAATATTGATGTAAATGCTATCCAGGGACGTATACAAACTCGAGAACCATTTATCCGATTTGTTTGAGGAAAGTTTTAAAGAATTAAATATTAAGTAGCCTTCAACTTCATATAATACCATTTTCCATCCGTTCAGCGGTTTCGACGATATACGAGTATTACAAAATATTGCAAAAAATGTGATTTTTTGATAAAATTTTAATAATTTTAAAATAAAACTCCCATAAAACAATCTACAAATTAACAAATGTTATATTTTTATGATTTTATCGTTATCGTTCGGGCCCATTCCGAAGAAAATCGATGCATAATTTAAAAAGTTATAGCTAATTTAGTAAGGTTTTAACTTTAAAACTTTCTTATCGATGTAAAATTTACAAAAACAAACTTTAAAAGCTTAGATTGGAGACGTTTTTTGACGTCTAGGATCAGAATCTATGCATTAAAACAGAAACCCAAGAAAAAATTTTGATTTTGTCGACCGGTGTAATTATTGGTTGGCTTTAAATTTATGATAACCAGATATGGCGAAAATTAAGTTAAAATTACATTTATGATTTCTTATATATCTACCTTTTTAACATGTAGGTTGCAGTGATGGAATGAGTTTGCACAACCGTGTATGTAAACTTGACTTTATATTGGGTGTGGTAATAAGTAGTACGGTTTTGGCCATTACACAGAACTTATCACGGTATTTGCAAACGATTAACCTAGATATAATAAAGGCTTACGAAATCGTAAAATTGGCAACGACTAAATTAAGTGACATGCGTAGAAATTCAGATGCGGAGTTTGATAAACTGTTTGAAGAATCCACACAACTTTCAAGAAGTTTTGGAATAGAAGCTGAAGAGTAGGCACTCAAAAGAATAGGGCTAATATTCCTGGTTCAGATGCCAAGGCGTATTTTAGGACAACATTGTTCATACCATATCTGGACGAAGTAATATCACATTTAAATAATAGATTTTCCGAACATGAAGCTATAATTACAAGTCTGTTTAATATCGTTCCGATACGAGTTGTAAATCTAATAAAGGAAGATTTCGAAGAAGTCACACTTTTTTACAAAAACGGTTTAAAAAATGCAGCAAAATCTGTTTTAGCTGAAATAAGTATATAAATTGATTATTGGAAGCAGAAGAATGATAAGCCATCAAATGCATTAGATGCTATTTCAGTTTGTGATGAGGACATGTTCCCAAGCGTTTTTACCCTTTTACAGATACTGGCCACAATATATGTGACAACGGCATCTGCTGAGCGATGTTTCTCGACGTTAAGAAGAATAAAAACTTATCTCCGGAACAGAATGGAAGGAGAAAGGCTATCTTATCTGGCTTCGATGTCTATATACAAAGATGAAGTCAAAATCGATGAAATAATTGATATATTTCTTTCAAAAAATCGAAGATTACATTTTTAACTATTACGTATTTTATTATAAAAAGTTTTTTAGGAATAAAATTGGAATAAAAAACTAAGGAACTTAACTTCCATTACCTACACAATAAACGCAATTTTTTAATTGTTTATCTTTGTTATGGAAAAAAAGGTTGGTCCCCCCCCGAACCAAAATCCTGGATACGTCCCTGATGCTATCCAAACACTTTGATCAACACTTTCTAAATACAATAGGTAATTACACCCAGAAAAATAATTGGTTGGAACTCGATTGTAACAATAAAAAAATAGTACTAGCAACAAAAAGTATATTGCCTACACCGGTTGTATTTGTATATAAATAGTTGAAACAAAAATATTAACATGGATACGATCAAATGAAAAAGCTTGCAACTAAATCGATGGTTGTATCAATCGAATTAAGATTGTTTTTTCATTGACACTCGGTTAGTTGTGGTAACCGATTTTAAACTTTCATTATAATACCATATTATCGATTTTTGGTTGTGACAATCAATGTTTTAGTTTTGACAACAGAAATTGTATCAATAGAACAAAGATTATTATTGCAACGAATAATTGGTTACTACAACAGAAAAAATATTAATAAATAATCGTTTTTTGGTTATCCCAATAATTTCCCAAATTTAGAATTATTAAAAGTATTTTGGGAAATACAACCGAAAGATTGGTTGCTATTCTTTTGCTGATACATGACAAACAAAAAATTAAATTACTCGACATAAATCTTCAAGATTTTGTTCAAGAACGTTATATGTAGTCAAAAACAATCTCGTGTGGATAATAATGTGTGGAATGCAGAATATGTTGTGCAAAATGTTTTTCATAAATAAAAAATAAAAGCAACAATCTTAAAATTGAAAGCACAAGGTTAAGCGATATTTGCATAAAAGTATTGTTATGCATTGTACTCTCGTGTACTAAAACTTGTGTCAAATATTTGCACATCTCATAATTGTGATGAATTTGTAATATGCGATTTTTAATTTTGTTATGAATTGTTTGGTTTTTTGTTCAATAAATAAAACAAACATAATGAAAACTGTTCATAATGAATTGTTGGTAGAATATGACTGACAAATTGTCAGAAAAAAACAATTTTTAAAAACTGTTGCTTGTGGCAACACACAACAGATAATTTTAGCCACCATTTTCGTAGTTGGCGCAACCAAATATGATTGTTGTCAATATGGAAGCAGCAGTATACCACAACCAAAATGTCGGTTGTCCTGATGGAATCGCATGATAGTAGACAGAGCTACCTAAATTCGGTTGGCAAATAATTCGGTTGAGCCAACAAAACTGTATTCTATGTGTATTTATATGGATGGGAAAAAAGAACCATTTGACCAATTGTGTCTTAACTACTATTCAATAGGACTAAACATGGTGGAAATTGCATCTCTATCAGAAGACACCGCTTTTAAAAATTGACTCGCTTGACGCGAAATTAACGCGTATAGTGGGGAACTATAGTGAACTTTTACAGGGAATCTTTTTGTCGAATACATCAACCAAAAAATCCATCGATTTCTACGACTTTAGCTATAACATTATTTTTGTAGGTGATTTTCAGCGGTAAGGGGATGAGCGAGGATGTCAGATCTTATGAGAGACATACATCTTGAAGTGCCTCCTTTGTTCCACAAGGAACATCTTTTCCGAATCCTATTTAATTGAATGTCTGAATTTAATAACCTCTTTGTTTACCCAGCTACCTTTGTGGCTACATATCCCGAAAATGCGATGTCACAGAAAAAAAACGGCTAATACCATTTGATTTAGAGAGAAGATCTGTAGACATTTAGTGCTAAGAAAGAAAACAATTACATTTGTATTGATTGTAACCACTGTAAGTCCGCGGAGGAGTTCGTACTCTAGAAGTGTCTGCGGGATTGGTAAGATTGACTTCGGCGACCGTAGTAGTAGATCTGTTTCTCAAAACAGCAGTGGCATGAAATTTTGAAAATTATTTCTTTTTGAACTTTTGACAATTTAATAACAGAGTACGCACGGCGTTCGCTACGCAACATTTGACCAGAGAGCAGAAATCCAACAGTAAAGGACTGACAGGCGGACGGACAGACAGATGGACGGATGAACAGACGAGCAGATAGGCGGTCAAATACAGTTTAGGTTTGGTAACAACAACTACTACAACAACACAATCGAGTATCGTCGATATGCGCCCACCATTTCAGTGTTTCGGTATTTCGGCTTTTAGACAAATTTGACCAAAATTCGAGGAATTCCATCGCTTTTGATAACTATGCGCGCGCAGGCGTTTTAAGGGAATGTTGTTGCCGCTTATACATACATATGTAAGTACGAACATGTAGACAAGGTGCCAGCCACACATTGTTGTACGTTTGCTGAGCGTAAAATTTCTTCAGCATTAAGAACCAACCCATCTTCTTCGGCGGTTTCGGGGCCCTAGAAAAGAAAAGAAAGGTGACCGCCTTGTGCAACTGACCAGGTTGGCACACATATTTGTGAACTGGCCCAGGGACAAGCTACTGACAATATACATGTGGTGGTGGTGGTTGTGGAATAGTAGCAGCAACAGCAGCAGCAGAAGCATTCACTCACTTCAGGTTGAGGGGAGGGGCGTTGATATTGGGCAGATCACGTTCGTTGTCCCAGACAAATGCTACTCAACATTTTTCTCAGGAATTTCAACAATAGCGGTGGTTTCAAATTAAATTATTTTAATGATCAGTAGTTAATCTCGTCCTTCCTCTTTTTTCTCCTAAAGGTTTCTTTATATTTGTGGGGCACTTCTAATTCTTTAATTCGTCAGGGTTACGGTAAGGCTTGAAGCCAGTCCCATAACATCGGGTAGTGAGTGGTCGGTCACCAACTCCACCATATGGACGAAAGTTTGATTGAAACCACATTTCTTCTGCATGGCTTGCTCTTCAATTTTCTGTCATTATTGATATATTTTTTGATAAACGGTGCTAAATTGAGGCAAATTAAATTATTATTATTTAGAAACTTACATTCTTACGGCTCTGCTCCGTGTTCGGTGAAGAAGCCTGGAGAATACTCTTGGCGATTGTATCGAAGAATGATTGCCATTTACGTATGTCTGACGTCTGTTGATGACTGTTGGTTGGTTTCTTGGCTTCAATTCGGTTCCCATACTCTCGTTTTATGCAGTCAATCAGTCGTTATTCAAGTCGATTTGACTGACAGATCCCTCTGGAGTCTCAATATTTATTGGGGGTCCCTTTTTCTGGCCTAATAACATGTTTGGAGCTCGAGGTCGAAGTGAAATGTTTTCGTTTTGTCTCGGTCGATTGGTTGGTTGGTTTGTTGGTTGGATAATATATTGGTTTCCCTTTCCAAATAGTGCTACTTCAGTGTGTCAGTTGAGAAATGTTGTGGGCTGGTGCACATTTATAATCAAACGGCTTAAGAGCGGTGATTAAGTAAAACGGTTTCGTGTCTATGGCCACTTTGCGGGCAACGCCATTATCCGCTAAAAGTGCATCTTCAAGGTTAACACACGGAATGGGTTTAAGCATTTTGATGCCAATATTTCAAAATGGTTTGGGAAAACTTAGATATCTTTTGAAAGTCCCTAATTTCACTTATCTAATAAATATTTTGGAAAGTGTAAATCAGAAGTTCTTTTGTAAAATATCTGAACTATCATAGATATCAAGACAAATTACCGTTTTTTATATCGTCACCTTAAATGCATGACAGCGTAATATCAATTGTATTTAGTAAATGAAATTCGATACTTTCTGTGGGAGATGCCAGAGCGATGGAAGAAAATTGCAATTTTTTTGTCAGACTAATTTTGTTGGGAAAGTAGTCTGAAATATAGAATAGAAATGTGCAGGGTGGCGCAGAATGAGCTATATGGTTTAAGTGGTTTATAACCTTTTTATTTAAGCGATTATTATAATGTTTTTTTTAAATACAGTATATTATTGGGGAATTTTTTGCAATTAGCTTTGAAAAATGATATCCTGTAAGTTATGTACATTTTCTGCTTCGCACATACGTGGTCTTTTTAGCATATTTTCCATAAATTTTCGCAAAAATTCAATTATTTGTGTACGTTGTTCGATTCATAATTAATTCCCCAAGTCGCCTTCACAAAATGCCAAAAAAAACAAAGAAAGAATAATAATTAAAAAAGTTATAAAGAAATCAAACCATATAGCTCATTCTGCGCCACCCTGTATAACACAGTACACAACTTTTCAGCTCACTGATTTGGGACTCAATTCTGAGAATTGGTCGTGAAAGTGGACCTAAAAAAAGAACTTCTGCATCATTCTTCATCATATATGGCTATGCGAATTTTTTGTTCAAGGTAGATTTTTAGCACTATTTCTTTATTTTTTCTCGGAATACAGTACGGAATATCTCGTTTGTGTCTGAAGTCAAGTTGTAGATATGGTGTATTCGACAAAAAGATAACTTGTAAAAAATCACTATAGTTCCCCACAATTAACTTTAAAGGCAACCCACAAAGAAGTTATAGAAGTACCATGTTTAAGAACGAAACACAGAAGACACTTCAGGAAGTATTTTCCGCAAAACTTCCTATATTCCCGCTCATCCCCTGATATCTCAAAAATCGTAGAAATCGATGGACTTTTTGGATGATGTATTTGACAAAAAGATGCCTTGTAAAAAATTACTATAGGTCTCCACAATGCACTTTCTTTTGTTCTTTGACCGAAGCCTTATATATTAAAATTGTGCCTCAATTTACTAAATTCGATGTTTACCCAGCAAACTTTGTGACTAAATATCTCGAAAACGCGATGTCACAGAAAAAAAACGGCTAACCCCCCTAGGCCGAAATTATGCGGAATAAGTTGTTTTCATCGAGGATACATTTTTAAAGTGCATTTTGCGCACACAGTGTTATTATCCAAGTTCCTAGAACAGAGGGTCACAACAACATTTTTCAAATTACTTCTTCTTAATTTATTTCATTCCACGTTATATGCGCCTTCCTTAGTTCGTCTTGAACTTTTCCGTATCCATGTTTGCGCGGGTCTGCCTCGTCGTGAGCTACCATGTGGGTCCATTCAAGGGCTTCTTTGACAATATTACCTTCAGGCTTCCTCAATGTATGACCTATCCACCGCCACTTTCTGATTTTAATTGCATTGGCTTTTGATTGCACCTTTGGTGTAGATTATGTTTGGCCAATGGAATCGCAATATTCTCCTAAGATATCTGTTGACGAATGCCTGTATTCTGTCAATGGGTCTTGCAGATGTATTCAATGTTTAGCACTCATATAGCAATATACGTAGTTTGGTGTTACGTTTATTTTGTGACGATTTCCAGACATTGTGCAAGGCTCCAAATGCTTGTCTTGATTTTTCATCCGGTTATTTATATCTATTTTGAAGCCCCCGGTTGGTGTTAATGTGCTACCGAGATAATTATACCATCACCTTAGAGAGGAGGTTATAAAGGGTCCGCAATCTAACGTTTTTTTTCAACTAGTGCTTATTTCGTGAATGGTAACACTAAGCTCATGTCTGATTTGACAGATAATTAGTTTTATCCTTCCGCTGAACGAATATGTGTATATTGCGAATATTGCGACATTACTTTGAAAATCATGGTAATGTTGCAGAATGTGTGCGAAAATTGCGTACGGATTTTGGAAGAAGAGAAGCACCGTCAGCTCCGTATGTTCGTTATCTTGTGAAAAAAGTGAAAGAAACTGGCATCCTCATCGATAAACCAAAGCGTGAAAAGCCAAAAACAGTGCGTACACCCGAGAATATTGCTGCTGTGGGAGAAAGTGTGCGTGAAGCGCCATCAACATCAATTCACCGTCGTTCTCAACAATTGAACATTTCGGAGACATCATTGAGACGAATTTTGCATAAAGACCTTGGTATGACACCATACAAAGTCCAATTGGTTCAGGAGTTTTTATAGCATTTTCAAAAAAAAAAGTTATTTGGCGGACCCTTTATATCATTTATCATGTAACACATCGAACCTAACATCTAAGACCCCAAATATGTTCGGCGAATATTCGTTTTAGGACATTTTTAGTCATTTGAGCAATGTCCGTCCGTCCGTCTGTCTGTCTGGCTGGAGCGCACTATAACTCTCGAAAGGAGTAACGGATTGACTTCAAATTTGGTATGTGATAATATTTTTTCTATCTCAGGCTAAGTTCGAATTGTCCATTTTGTACCAAAATTTAACTGCTAATAACTTTAATACCAGTAGATACAAATACTTGAAATTTTGTACCGTGTAATGTTTTTATAGTACCTACAGGCCAGTGATAAGTGGGCGTCATTTGGCTCTCCCTTTTTGGTACCTCCCACACAAATTTACTATTTGTAAGCAACAGTGAACGACTCATAACTTGAATGCCAGTGCATACTTTAACGTTATTAAATGCATTATTGATAATAATTTAATGAAAACAAAAAACAAAATTTACGATTTTTTGGGTCTGGCGGTGAGGGGATTCGTAAGTAGGTTTTCCCGACTGAACTTTCTTACTTGTTAAATTTTATCACTTCTTCCAATGGTGTATTGTCTAAGATTAGTGGTGATGTATTTCCGGCGTTAATACGCATGGTTTTGGAACTATTGATTGGAATAAATAAGAAACATGTCATAGTCATGATCCTCTAGCCGACTGTTGAAACCCAAAGTAATACCGTTAGACTCCCGAGTCGCAACCGTCATAATTGTGCCCAACGCAATATTGAACTTTCATATCCTTGTCTTACCCCCGTACAAATTTAATTTTTTGACTCCTCAGAACATCGTGTAAAATACTACAGAATGAATTATCGTACATGGCTTTAATTAGATTATTTTTTTATGTAGTACACCTTGACATTGTAATGATGTCCATATTACATTGTGAGATAGAGTGTCTCGAAGGCATTTTGAAAGTCTCTAAATGTGAGATACAAAGGCGTTCTCATCTCTATTGATTGCTCAATAATGATCTTCAGGGTGTTTATATGGTCCACACATGAATGATTCGGTTTGAAGCCGGCTTGCTCTTTTCTGAGTTCGGGTGTGAGTGCAGTTGAAATCATGTTATTCAGTATGTGGGTTATGACCTTATTGACCGTACTCAGTAGAGTTATGCCCCTATAGTTGGAGCAATCAGAAAGGTTGCTCTTTTTCGGCAAATTCATTATTAACCATTATTTAAGATCAAAAGGCAGTTCGCCTATATTCCAGAAGTTATCGATAATGGGCAGGAGTGACCCGCTAACTACTGGATCTGCACTGAGCATTTGTGGGGCGACATCATCGATTCTTGCAGATCTGATCATCTCCGACCATATGGGATTCGCAGCTGCTAATATTTAAATCCTGGATTGGCTGGTTTATCTACAACATGTTCGTGTAATGCTGTAGCCATAGCTCAAGTTAAGCTTGGCTGTCGGAGTGAGATATTCAATCTGGTCAAATGGGTATTTTTCCTTTCGAAAATTTAACTTTCTCCCCTGCCTGCGTCTATAAAGAATCATAAAGTTTTTGGTTTTGTGAGTCGCGGCTGCAGTTTCCGCTTATACCTTGCACTTTTCTTGACGTTTTTGTCCAATTGATTGAATCCTTTGCATAATTCAAGTTTCACCTAGTTCTCGCGGTATTGAAATATGATGTTATCTCTTTGCGCTGTTGGATGACGGTCCAGTGTTCCTCCAAGTTATTGATACACGTTTGTAGTCATGCGCTTTTTGTGGCAAGATCGCTTGTATTATACAGTACAGCGTTTTTCAGCTCATTGATTTGGGACCCAATTCTGAGTATTGGACCCCCAATAATAAGAACTTCTGCATCATTCGTTTAGTCAAGTTGGCTTAATTAATACTTACAATTTAATGACCATACGAATTTTTTTGCTCAAGATGGATTTTTAGCACTTATTCAATATTTTTTCTTCGGTATACCGTACGGAATATCTCTATCTCTCTCAAATTTAAAGTCAAACATTTCCTTTATAAAGCAAATCGAACGACCTTTTTTGTTTTGCGCATAACTTTTGATTGGGTGGACGGACAAACACCAAATTTTGACTGAATTCTTATAAGTTGTAATATTTAGAATTTAAAACAACTTAGCATATTTTGGAATGAAGATATAGATATAAGGTCTTAAGTCACTCCTTCAATTTGTTACAATCAGGGATGTAACGAATATTCGCATTCGCATATGCGAACGCGAATTATTCGCATCATTTTAACATTCGCATTCGCTTTCGCAAAAACCATCTTTGGATTATTCGCATTCGCTTTCCCAAAAATATATTTCAGTATTCGCTTGCATTTGTTAAAAGTGTTATACCTTCTTATTCGCTTCACACATTTTGAAGATATTAATACCAATGAAAACCTCTTCCACTTCTCTTCAAAACAGTTGAAAAATATGCTTGTCCTTGTGGTAACAGGAGGTAAAAATATGGAAAACGTTCTTAATACTTGAATATCCTGGAAAAGTAAAGAGTTAAATTATTATTCGCATTCGCTTTCGCAAAAATGCATATTACACTATTCGCTTTCGCAAGAAATATATTTCAATATTCGCTTTCGCTAAAGTCACTTTCGTTACATCCCTAGTTACAATACAAATACCCTTACCCATTAAAGTGAGGATATATATATAAATAGCGCAAAATACATATGGTGCAAAATGAAATAGATTTGATTACTTTCATACGATAATTGTTTGTTCCAAGAGTTAACTTGACATCATTACAATAATTATCCCTTTCCCACTGTACCTCTGAATGTTGAAAATAATTTTTTTTCAACAGCGACACCCACACCCTGGTACAATATAAAACCATGTTTGTTCCACCGTGTCTATAAAGGTACGTATTTAAAAAACAAAAGCGAATCGCTCCATTTTACCACATTTAACCTTTTTGCCCAAAGTGGCAAAATTAACCAATTTTGCGCCATTGCACAATATTTAATCGTTATATAAATAATGCATAGTTTTGGTTAATATTGTAAAAGCTACACTCGCACTCTGGGATCACATTCAACCCTTTATGCACCACTGTGCCATATTTAACACTTTTTGTTCCATTGTTTTTTTTTTCACTCCCACTTACCACACTTTTTTGCCCACTGTACCATATACAACCCTTTCTGATTCATCGTAACACTTTTTGCTCCATCAAACACATTTAACAACTTTTCTCTTCTGTGTAACACATTAAACAAACTTTGCTTGCCCCAACTGCACCATAATTTTAACCTTTTTGCACCACAGTGCTACAAAAAGAATACATTTTGAAAAAAAAACGCTCCTTATCTCATATTTATGTACCAGGAGTTACCCTATCTCCCTGCATCCATATTTTTGTCCACTGTACTAATTGTACGCTTTTTGAACCACTGTACCATATTTAACCCTTTTGGGTCCACCGAATCATATGTAAAATCTTTTTGTCTTACTGTATATTCAATCATTTTTGACCCACTGTACCATAGTTAACACATTTTTAACCCGCTGTTCCATAGTTAACGCTTTTTGCCCCACTGTACCATATTTAACCCATTTAGTCCCACGTTGCCATATTTAACTGTTTGTACCCCACTCACTGTAACCATTTTTGTCACATTGTACCTTATTTAACCATTTGTATCCCACTGTACCATATTTAACACATTTTTACCCCACTGTGCCATACTTAACCAAGTTTTCTCCACTGTACAATATTTAACCAATTTATGCCCCCACTGTACTGTATAGTTTACCATTTTGTGTCACACTGCACCATATTTAACCATTTTTGCCACACTGTATCATAGTTAAACAATTGTTTCCCCATTGTACCATATTTAACCCATTTTGTACCACTTTACCACATGTAACTATTTTTGCCCACTGTATCATACTTAACCCCTTTTCCCCCACTGTACCATATTCAACCACATTTTATCCACTGTACTATTATGTCCACTATGCGTTATTTTATGTTTTTGACCCACTGTGCTCCTAAGAGCATGACAACTCTTTACATCTCAAGGTTAAGTTCCAATTTTGCCAGATTGATTCATTTTTCCCCAGTGCACCATAATTAACCCGTTATACACTACTGTGCCTCTCAGAGTTAGAATTTCTAAGTTTATGTTACAAAAGCTACCCCAGAGCCATGGGACCATGTTTAACATTTTTAAGCCACTGCACCATATGTTACACTTTTTGCCCCACTGTGCCCCGTACAAATATAAAAAATGCACTACCCCGATCCACTGCCCTAACGACATCCCTCGCTTCAATTTTCACCATTCTAATTACAGGCATTAGATTTGGCGGTGGTACCACGTTTATGTCTTTCTGTCACACTGTGCCCCTAAAATTTTCAAAAAATCACTCCTGCTCCTTGTCTAGTTTATGTCCCAACAGTTACTCTCACACCACCACGGCATTTTTATATCCTCACATTAGTTTAATGAGGGTATATATCATTTCCTACGGGCCAAAAGTGTAACACACCGAAGGAGTGGTCTACGACCCAAAGTATGTTCGACGGAAATCGGAATTGGGACATTTTAAGTCATTTGAACAATGTTCGTCCGCCTGTCTGTCCGTTGGTGATCGGTAGAAGTATAGAAGTTATTAGAGAATCAATATTTCACTAAATGTTAACCCTTTAGAGGAAGTATTAAAAGTAGTGGAGCAATACGACCCATTTTCGATCATAACATGAGATAGAAAATAATAGTACCATGTACAAAATTTTAAGTCAATCGGCTACTCCTTTCGAGAGTAGGCCAGGCAAATGGACATTGTTCAAATGACGTAAAATGTTGTAAAACGAATTTCCTTCGAAAATACTTAGGGTCTTAGTTCACTCCTTCGATGTGTTACACTTTCGAACCGCAGCAAATGATGAACCCGTATATCCTCCTCCACAGAAGTGAGGCTATAAAAATATACATTGTATATGATTCTGAATCAGTGGACAGCTTCTTACGCAAAGGTGCTATATTCAAAATCAATAACCCAATTCCTGCAGTAACACACTCTACACATCGAAAGTCAGTGGAAAAATTCCAAATATTCAACTAACAAAAGATACGCGGAATGTACTCAAACAAAACCTTCCCTATAGATTGTGAACAAGTGCTTCTCATCAATTTTATCATTGACAAATAATCCTGTATAGGGGCGATGGTAGTAGTGTCTTGTCTTAAATCATTGTGACAACACAGAATCAGTTTGTCTGACTGTCCATTCGTCCGTCTGTCTGTCCGTCTGTCCGTTCCCAACATACGTCCGACTGATGATCAGTTTGTCTCTCCTTCGTATGGATTTGTGCTTTCCTGGTTATGGTCATTCTTTGGACGCGTTAAAAGCAGTTAAGATAGCAATTTGTCGACTCTTATCTCTAGCGAATTCCAAACATGCGCGCATGCTGCTCTCTGACTTACTTATTTTATAGCTGCCATCTACCGAACGGTGACGATGGCGGTGACGCTGACTCTGACTAAACATCTACCAAAATACGAGTATCGTCCAGTGTCCAGCGTCCACCGCGCTTCTTAGCTTTGTTGCTGGGCACTGATTTGGGAATGAATTCGGATTTGGATACGTAATGTTGGCAAATTGTATGGAATACCGATAAAGATGAGATATGCTTATAGTCGTAAAGTTTGTTTCCTTTAGTTGTTGTGTTCATTCTTCTTCGTTCCTCGTCCATCGTCATCTTGGCTTGGCTCGGCTCGGCTTCATTCCAACCAAGTACATACCTACTTACGTCTCTTAATTCTGTTCGCTTGAGTAGGCATTTGGAGCTTTAGGAAGAGTTGAAATCGGCAAATAAATTTTAATTCTGGAGCACTTGCAATAAAACTAAAGTTAACGTATCGTCGTTATCCATGTTGTAGTTTTGTTGTTGGCTTGTAGTTGTCCCCTATATCGGTGAATTGCGGGATTGAGGGAAGTTATTCTATTGGGCCTCTGTATGGCTTCGACATACATAGATGATGTTAAAATTAGGCATGTTCAGTATTCTTGCACTGAACGAATCCATACATATCTCCAAAGAACAATTTTGAATATAGGTCCTAAGACTCCCCCATTACTATTGCTTCTTGAGATCAAGAGAATGCCATAAATGTTGAATGTAAGGATTGATGAAATGTGCTTTATAGATCTGCATAATTGGTGCAAATTATCCTTCACTAAAATGACGGTATAAGGAAAACATTCAATTCTTGTGATCCTCATGTAAGATGTATTAGAATACCAAAATCGCTACACTGCATTCTAATACAAGTTTTGCTTTTAAGTTGGAACTACTTTAACCGTTCAGGAGGCCCTCACTAGAAAGGCCTTGTTACATCCACTACCCATGTCGCCAGTGTCGTTGTGGCAATGGTGGCTTTTCGTCTTCCTTCTGTCGGTTTTCAACTGAAATTGTAACTCTTTTTGACTTTACACAAATGTTGGTTAAATGATCGCTAAGTGATCTGAGCATTTGATAAAGTTTTCGTCTTTTTTCGTTGTTTGGATCCTGTAACGTACCGTCCGTTCATTCTCAATCGTATGTGGTTCACAGACTCCTTGAACAACTCCTCAACTCGGCGGAGACAAGAGCTAAGCTTGTTTGTTGCCCGAATAGAAGAGATAAAGTTTATTTTCATTACGTCGACGTTGCGCTAATACTCACCTCTTCCTCCTCCTCAACCGTACGTGCCTATATTCCCATCTATGGCTGGCTTTGGCATTTTCTTCCCCATTTTTGGGATGGTGTAAGGCGAACGGGTGGTTTCCAAGGATTTGGGGGGAAATGAATTTATAATTTAAACATAATTTAAATGAAATTGTCTTGTCTACGTTTGTTGTGACTTTGCTAAGCTCAACATACTCGTACAGAGAAAACGTTGCACTGCCGCATGCCACCGCTATCTGCAGAGCACTGTTTTGGATTTCTTCAGCTTGTGGTGGCTTGACGGGCGGTTCAGCGTCAGCGTCTGAGCCTGTGCTGTGGGGTCTAATCTTCTTAAAAGTATTTCATTCACTGTTTCTCATACTACATAAAGTCCGAGATTGTATTGTGATACCCTTAAAGACTCTCACATACAGCACCGGTCATCGGGCACCGGAGCACAGCGTTCCGAAAAGTATTCTAGCAAATCCTCGTAAATTATAAGTGTGTTCTGTTTGGCTCTGTGCACCATCCATGCGCCCCAGCCAGGCTGTGGAGGTTCCTTCCACGTTCCTTCGTTTGCACTTTCGTCGGTTCTGTGGCTGATCTCTGTGGTCATGGTGTGGTTGTTGATTGTTGGTTGTGGGGTTTTCTGATCTGTTCTGTTGTGTTGCGAGGTGTTAAAATGCCGTGTTTTTAGCGGCAATTATTTACGAAGTGTTGATGACAATGTTGGATAAAAGGGGTCATTCTGCACTTAATTCACCAAAAATGCGACAAAGATTGCATCTCTTTCTCTCTCTCCGCAAAGGAAGACCATAGCAAAAAAAAAACGAAAACGTTTGGTTAGTCTTTTGAATGTTCTATACCACGGTAGTAGTTAGTACACTGAGAGAGAATCCGTGGCGGGTTGTTTTCAAAGGATGAACATATGTGCATATAATTGTTTGGATAGCTGAAAAATAGACATAACCTACACGATGCCCTAACGTAAGAGGGCAACTAAAATGCCTTCGAAACATATATGGATCAAAAACAGCAATTCGATGAACTGTAAAAGATCGATTAACAATAACCAGGACAAGGCGGAATTATTGGAAATTAATAATTTTGATTGAAGGATGTATTTAATCAAGCAGCAATGGCTGCTACAAAGGTTAGTATTGGATGACCCAAATGAGCGGAAAACAAGAAGTTTACTGAAAAAACGCAGGACTGATATTAATATGATGATGAGTATTCTAACAGGACACCAAGTTTACAGGCACCCATGCACCGTATAGGTCAAGCTGATAAGATACATGACAGTTCCCATACTTCGGGTTCGGACGCCATATCGGACTTATCTCGGAGAATTTGACTATAAAACACTATCGAAATTCGTGCCAAGCACCATATTTATTATTCTTTAAGATGCCATAAATAAGTTGCGCACACCAGGCCGATCTACTAACTTAGGTAGACAGACCAGCCGATTTCATCATATCTGAACGCCGTACTTTCCTGAATCAAAGGAAAGTCGACTGGAAAGGGTACAGAGAATTCACCAACCACAGCTTTATTGAACTACCCATCAGATGTTCGGACCCTCAGATTTTCGGATAACTGTGAAGAAATTCCTAATACCCGAGATATGACCTAATTTACCAGCAGATGCAGCGGGACTCGCACACGATCGTGATGAAATTCGTCGTTCTAAACCTGCTGATCCCAGAATAAGGGAACTGAATCTAACAATTAGTAGGAAAGTCGACGAATATAAGTGGAATAAATGGCTGGATCATCTGAAGCAATGCAATTTTAGTTCCGGTATTGGTAAATTGTGGACAACGGTTAAGTCACTCTCAAATCCTGGCAAGGGAAACGACCGGACAACAGTCGCATTAGGTGCTACCACTGTGAATGAAGAGGTGCTCGTGTTAATTTAACCGGCAATTCATAGAGCACCCCGAGAGTGACAGGGCGAAAAGGAGAGTTATGTATCGTATTCATGCTCCCCGAGCCGAGTACCACCAATTTACAGTTGGAGAAATTGCTGATGTCATCCGTAGCGCAAAGTCATCCAAAGCGCTTGGCCCCGACGAAATATCTATGTTGATGCTGAAGCAGTTGGACATACCGGGAGTCGAGTAGCTGACTAATATCCTCAACCTGTCCCTGACCACTCTGATAGTACCCGATGCCTGGAAAATGGACCGAGTGGTCCCGGATTTTCGGGATAAATCGGGATTTTTCGGATAAATCGGGATTTTCGTAATCCCGAAATTGTTCGATATCCCTGTATTTTCGGGGTTTTCGGGATAAATCGGGATTTTTCATTCTTAATAATATGATATTTCGAAATGGAATACAAACAATTTTGTTCAGTTTTAATTTAATTAATTTAAATAAGGATAAAAACAGCTAACGCATACATTAGCACTTGTTAAAAAATACTAACTTTACCATAATGTTTCACAACATCTTAGCTATGAAATATTTTTAGTCCAATTTCAGTTCGTCGTCTGAATTCCTATTAATGTTATAATTTTCTTTCATTAAAGCACGAAAAATATTTTTTTCATCTTGAGAAATCTGTTTGACTAATTCCGTTTTTATGGGACCAAATCGATTCTCATAAATTTGAAAGAATAGAATACAATGATCTTCGATTGTGCGAAACAAACTCTATTTGTGTTCTTGTTTTAAGTTTACTTATTTATAATTACATTTATGATATATTTTATAATTCTTCTCCAAATTTCTAATTTTCTCACCGGATGATGTCAATGTTTTTTGATGTTAACAATTTGATTCTTTAGTTTACATTTTCGACAGAGATTATCTATCTTTCATTTAATATTTTATACGAGACAGCTTCATATATTATTATTAAAATATCACGGGATTCATTTTAAAAAATTCCCGGGATTCGGGATTTTTCGGGATCGGGATTTCCCATTTGACACCAGTAGTCCCGGGCAAAGATGCGAGTAGGGGGAACTCATCCAGGCCTATTTATCTTCTCTCGCCAGTAGCAAAGACACTTGAGTCTTTGAATTCCGGATTCCGTAAGCCCTGTAACAGGACAGCCCTCGTGGCGCTACGCTTTTTGAGGACATCGACGTCCCTCCCGAACAGTTGAAAACGGTGCATCGTTAATTACATGTGTGGGCGCCAGTCGTATCTGGAATTCAGAAAGAAGAAGTCCAAACCCCGTAGAGTGAAACAGGGAGTTCCCCAAGATGGAGTGATATCTCCGTCGCTGTCAAACCTCTTCCTTTCTGCAATTCCACCACCATCTGACGGCGTTGAAATCGTATCATATGCTTATTATTGTACGAGTACAATTCTGGCGCCTGGCCCCTGATCGATGACATATGTGAAAGGCTTAATGTCTACCTGGCTGAGATTGCCAATTTCTTCGCTGCGAGAAACCTATTTACTGCATGGACAGTGCAAGTGAGGAGCAAATCAATGTGATAGTCGGTAGTACAATAATTCCGACCACCAATAACCCCAAGGTTCTTGGGTTCACATATAATAGCCTCTTCAAGCCTAACGCACATGTCACAGCTATCTTCAACAAAATGAGAAGTAAGAAAAAGGTCCCCAAGTCGCTGGCTGGCAGCATGTCTATTGACATCAGACGCAAAAACGTATCCTTTCATTCAACTACCCAACCAAACATCATTCGAAGGGAAGATTCGAATGATCAGGTTAAAGAATAGCAATACAACTTTTAAGTTGTATTGTCCTATGTTCGTAGATCAAGGAAAACGATCTATAGGTTTCGAGTACTGCACAATGTTCTGGAACTTTGATCTCTGGTAACTGAGATTTAATTTTGGGAAATTTCGCCACAGCTTTAAACTTGTAGGCAGCTGCAGCATAGATTTCCACTCCCCAGACACCCAAACATGATTAGCCTCAACTGTAGCTCCCTATTTTAATTTTTCCCATAACACTTCTTGACTTCTAAAGGAGTCAACTGTAATTCGTATAATTTGTAAACTATTTTCTTTCGGTGTAAATAAGTCTGTAGAAGGAGTAGAAAAAAAAGACGAAAATAAATAAAACAAAATTAATGCAAAACAATCCAAGAAGCACACTCACATGAAGACATTTTATGGAAATAAATCAAGCGGCTTCTAAGTCTTATCACGATCTCTTAAATTAAGTCGCTTGGAAAAAGCGTTGCACTGTCGCATCAATGCAAGCAGCCAGAAAAGCCAACTGAAACCCTGGACAGATAGACTGACACAGTCCAAACTACAACAACAATAAGAACAAGAAGAAGAACAGCCACGGTAACAACATAAAAATCCTCTAAAGAGGGCTTAAATAAAACATACACACTTACAAAACTGATTGAGCTTTTTGCTGTTTGCAACTTAGGCCACATTAAAGTAAATTTCACAGACACACACTGGCAAACATTTAGCCAGAGACTGTGCCGGCTATTAAATCCTCCTAAAAGGAAGGAACCAAAAATCCAGAACGCATAGTTCTCCCTTGCGGCTGCTGGCGGTTATGATGGGAATAAGTCTGGCGAGGAATGAATGGTCGGTCGGTCATCTCGGCATTGGTAGTACTCAATGCAACTCGCTCGTATCAAGTTGAAGTATGAAGTTTTAAGTAAGCTATCATCATCTTAGCTGTGAGTTGTGAGCTGTGTGACTCTGGCTCCGACTCCAAGTGTGCAGCTTGTGAGTGATGTCAGACGGTTGGAGCAGATGTCACGTGTGTCAAAACTGCTGCTGACAATGAATGCAACGAACGAACAAACAAAAACTTCCAGCGACCACAACAACTCCTGCGCCTGCTGTATGTTGTTAATGTCATACAAGTTAATTTAACCACATTAGTATTATACTCGTCCCGGCTGTTGGTTTGCCTGTCTGTCTGTCTGTCCGTCCATCCCTGCGTACTTCAGTCCATCCATACATTCACTACACTCAAGCGGTGATAGTGCCATGGTGTGATCTTTGCGCATAGTTTTGGAATACCCCACCACAGTGCGCTCTGCGCCAGGATAATGTTGCAACAATCTCAAGATAAGGTTTGCCATCGCATACTCGCACTTCAATCATTGATGACTGAGAGCGTAAGCATGAGAATATATGTATGCGTGTATCGATGCCTCTCCAAGTAGTGGATGTGGGGCACATTGGGGCAGCGTTGCTTTGAAATACAAATTATTACAATTTTGGCGAAATACACACCCTTCATGAAGTACTTCAGTAAAGAATTGATAACCTAATACCAGAAAGATATGATAAAAGTGACATATTTCCAGATGACCTTCCTTTTCCGAAAACTTTAAGTAAAATAAAACTTTGATTTTGTGTACTGTCTGCTCTTTAAGAACTGGTCTTTCCTCAGTAATCTAAAGGATACCATCAGGGAAATGTTTCACGTCGAGTACTACCCTTATTTCAGAACTGGCCCATCTCTCTGAGGATAGCCAATGTAGAAAAAATATCAGCTATATTTCGTTCTTTTTGAAAAACGGCAGGAATGTGAGTTAGCGGAAACGAATTCAAGTGCCAAAAATGCAGATGTCATAAAACTTGTAACTCTCTCAATATGGCTTTTGCTAAACCAAAGTCTATTTAATTTTTTTTATGGAAATATTAGATTTTAAATATGGTACGCTGATTAAAAAGCATTGATTCCGATGTGAATCGTCAGTAGAACTTTATCATACTCTAGTTCTCCATGAACATTCTCTTCCCTGAAGTTATGAAGTTACCATCAGCGAATACTTTGATAACAATTTTTTTTGTGATATTAGTCAAGGTCGAGTACACCGCCTACAATATGCATCCAAAGTCCTCGGTTGGTTGCGTTCTACGAGAACGGTCCCAAAATTAGCCGACCTAACAAAAACAACACAACAAAGTTGGGAAAATTGTTCTTTATTTCTCAACATAATCTCCTTTTAGCTCCATACACTTTTCCAGCGATTTTCAATAGCTTCGATACTCTGTTTTTATTATATGAGCGCCCCAGTAGGCGAGTTGGTAGCGTACTCGCCTATGAGTTTGGGGGTCGTGGTTTCGATTCCCATTAGAGGCTCTGGTCTGTCGCTGCAAACATTTATCCATATGGTCTTTGTAACCTGGCCTTTCCCTGGACCTTAAACTTATAATATAAATTTACTTTGTATTGTAATTCATATAAATAAATAAATAAAATAAAATAATATATAAAGGGTGGTTCAACCATATCACAGTACAGCATTTTTCAGCTCATTGATTTGGGACTCAATTCTGATAATTGGACGTGAAAGTAGCCCCAAATAAAAGAACTTCTGCATCATTCGTCAAGTCAAGTTGACTCAATTAATAATTTAATGGCCAAACGATTTTTTTTTTTTGCTCAGGGTGGATTTTTTGATCTTTTTCCCCATTTTTTTTCTCGGTATACCGTACGGCATATATCTTTTGTATCTGAAGCATAGTTGTAGATATTGAATAGGAGAAAAAATGCGGAACAAACCTACCCGAAAAAAGTGTATCCGCAAAAAGTTTCTGTTCTGTTTTATAATGTTCTGTTTTAATGTTCTGTTTTATACGTATACGTTTTAGTACTATGTATACGTATTTTTCAATATTTTACTGACAAATATTTTATAACTTTGTGGGCATTTTTGTGATTTTTAGGGCACTGGTTCTACTTTCACGTCCAATTCTCAGTATTGAGTCCCAAAATCATGTGTTGTACTGTGTAATACACGATGTTAATTGTAAGTCACACGTGGCGAGCATTTGGTCGATACCCTGTTTCACACGTAATTGTGATAGATCCTTCTATCAGAATAAACAATATTAACATAATTATCTGAAAACTTTTTGTTTTATTTGCAATTAACATCGCGCGTTTAATATGGACCACCCGTTAGAACTGTCTAGCTGAAAATAGCCATCAACCACAACCTCCACCTGTTCATTACTGGCAAATCTTTTCCCGCCGATGCATTCCAGTTTAGAAACAAAAAGTAATCCGAGGGAGCTACATCTGGCGAATAAGGTGCGTTCTGAAGCAATTCGTACTTTAATTGATTTTGACATTCGCAATAGTGGATGTGTGAACTGGTGCATTGTCTTGATTGTGAGCAAACTCAGCACCCATCTTGCGCACAGTTTTCTCATTATCTCATTCCATACATCGCATATTGACGGAAAATATGCGATGTATGGAACTATTTGAAATGCCAATGACTTCAGATAGCTCACGAACCTTCAACCAACGGTCATCCAATGCCATTTTAGGATTTTTTTACCCACCTCAGTTAATCGACCACTGAGGTGTTCGTCTTGGTAGCTCGTATGGACCCGTTTAAACTCTGTCACCCAATATTTTATAGTTGCAACCGAGTATGTTGTTTGTGACTCTGCAAAGCTTAACATTGATATACTTGTACACTGATGGGTTTACCGATTCTGCTATCCCTACTCCTTCAGTCTGGAGATGGGAAGAACACTTAACCATATCTGTATTTATAAATAAATAGGCCCTTTATTTTTATGGGTGTCAGAACTTCGACTACAGCAGTTTCTCTGCTAATACAACTTGGGTGTCATTGTACTATGTTTTTGGACATAACATAACATAACTGGCAATGTGACCTTTGTGCGGTGCAATTTGATTCGTAGAATTAGATAGAAGAAAAACCTCTTCACCGAGGTAAACTTTTCGATGCGTTTCAATCTGTTGCGAAACCTCTATACTCTGTGGAGACACTAATAATAAATGACTTAATTAATAAATAATACCCAAAGCGTGAATGATGTAGCACACTAGACCAAAAGATTTCAGACCAACTAGCCTATCATCCTTGAAGGGTCCGAAAGACTCTTAGATTCCTTCAGGGAAAACCTGGATACAAAACAGTTAGGAAACTAACATGCTTACAACAAGGTAAGTCTACAGAATCTGCCCTGCACGGACTTGTGGGCACTATCGAATCGTCCCTACAGTTCAAATAATTCACTATGGTGACATTTCTTTACATAGAAGGGCTTTTAACAACATTCACTCAGATGCAGTAGCTACGGCGCAGTCACTTCTAAAGATGAACTCTAGCTTGATTAAGCCTGTTGAACAGAAACGCATAACAGCTTGTCTTCTAAAGGTTAACTCTTTCTTGATTAAGCCTGCTGAACAGAAGACGCATAACAGCTTGTCTTGAGGTTTGTAAACAGAGGGACCCCACAGGTTGGGGTACCGTCTCCACTAGATTGGAACCTAGCGGTGAATGAAATCTTTCTACATCTAGAACGTTGTGGCTGCGTGACATATTCGGATGACGTGACAATCGCAGAAACTTGCAAACTCGAAAACGTCCTCAGAGATATCCTACGGGTGGCTCTGAACAAATTGGTTAGATGGGCCAGAAGGAACAGTTCGGTTAACGTTAACGCAAACAAGACAGAATTGATTATCTTTAATATGATGAATAATGTCCCACATGTGGACCCTCCTCGGATAAATTAAAGAGATCTAGCCTTTTCTGAAAGTGCAAACAATTTCTACGAATAATTGTAGATAGGAAACTGTCATTCGGACTTAACGTTCTAGAACGTGTAAGGAATTTCTGCTGGGTGGCTGTAGGGAGCTGTGGGGCCTCCCTCCTAAAATAGTCCATTGGATTTATAAAGCAGTAGTTCAATAATGTTGTACGCATTGTGGTGGGGTGGACGGCAACTGATGAACTATCCATCAGCAATCTACTATCAAAGGTTAAGAGAACTGCCTGCCTATGCATAAGCGGAGCTTTCAGGACTACAGCGTCTGAGTATATACAATCCATACTGCATCTACTGCCGATTAATATTGTGGCAAGAGGAGTTGCAACCAGAGCGGCATTAAGATCAAACTGCCCACCATTGGAGGTACAAGAACTACGGCTACATTAGGATATCAAAGTGTAGTGCTATGGTAACCCACCGAGTGGACTGTCTACCAACGTTGTACACGTTCGAGAGGAACTACATCACTATGATACCAGCCAGCGATGAATGGGTTGGCAGAATACCAGGTAATATTAACCATCTCCACTTTTACACGGATGGTTCGAAGCTTGATGAAAAGGTTGGCTTCGGAATACACTGTGATGAACTTAATTTGGATATAGCTCACAGACTACCAGATACCTACTGTGTCTATCAAGGCGAAATAATGGCAATATGGGAAGTCGCCAAGTGGCTGAGTCGTAACATAATAACCAACACTGGCGTTGTCATTTTCTCGGATAGCCAGGCTCTCTGGAGACAACATCCCTAAATTCACAAATAGCCCTCGACTGCCGCAGATCTCTTAACCAGTGGGCTGAGAAGTTTAATATACACCTCATATGGGTACCTGGGCATAGGGATATCCCGGGAAACTGCAAAACCGATAAACTTTCTAGGAAAGGGACGACATTACAAAATCCCGACGAATTTACATATATTGGTGCTCCACTATCCACATGCAAGCTTTGTCTTTGAATAGAAATCGGCACCTGTAGGGTAGCTAGACAAATCTGGCCAAGATATGACCTGAAAGGGTCAAAATATCTCCTTGCACTGCTTGATCGGAGAACAGGACAGTAGGTTGGGTATTGACTCCAATGACTTCTCCATAAGCTGTGTAGTTGAGTAAACGACGTCTGGTACCGATATTCTACCTATCGATAACTTTGCATATCTTACTGGTTGATTTCGATGTGGGGTATTTCAGTCCGTGCTAACACTAGCTGGTAAAAAAACGCCTAACCTAAACCTTGGATTGGAGCCATCCAGACTCGTATCGGTCTCGTAGAAAAAGACTATACGTTAGTGTAAGTTCTGACGGGAAACTGCCTGATAGTCGAAGTTGCCAGTAGGTTGGGTATTGACTCAAAAGACTTCTGCATAAACTGTGGATATGAGTAAACGACATCTGGAACCGATATTCTACATACCGATAACTTTGCATATCAAACAGGTTGATTTCAATGTGGAGAATTTCAGTCCGCCTAGACTAAATCTTGGATTGGAGCCATCCAGGCTCGTAGGAAAAGGCTATAAGTATATACCTTGGACATACAAGAATACAAGAATACAGTTCCGGCTATGATTTTTCTTCAGATATTCGACTAACTGAACATCCAAATCCCATAGTATGGAAGTATCCCCTCTAGGACTTGCATGTGTCGAAGCTTTGTGTTCTCTGGCGACATCGATTCTGTAACTTTTTTAGATTGAAGAGCAAAGTTGGGAAAATAATTCAATATTTTGTTTTGCTTTTTGAAACAGATGTATACCAAACCTCGACCATTCCTTCTGCCTAGGGGATAATTCGCCTCTACACGTTTGCTAGCGTTGAGAACCAAGCTAAGACTTCTTCTCCAAAGACACGTAAATACCGACTGACAGATTTTCTAATATTTTAGCATTACGATCGGAAGAATATTTTAGATGAAGTAGTGCAGGTTTTCATTGGTTTCATTATTCTACTCCATTGAAACCGTTGAAAAATGCAAACATGCACATATAACGGGTAATAAAATTTAACTCATTTCTAAGTGGATCTGTTGGCAGATTTTTAAGGGAGCCGCAGATCTAAAACGACTCAGAAGCCTTGGACTATTGGATGAAAGCAAAAGTGGTTAATGTCAATTAACTCATCTAAAAGTATCTTATTTTTAACCTCATCTCTATTCGTATGAGTGATTGCCAGCCCCACTGTGCAATTGGTGTGTGTGTGTGTTACATACATAGCTTTAATGACATTTTTTAAACATTTCTAGACATCAGACGGCAGTGGCGGCACATCTAGTCTTATTACGTCGCATGTACGCGTACGCGTTTCTAGTGGACACCGTCCACGAACGGGCAGCAAGCATAGCGAACTGTACACCGAGAGAGCAGGCGACTGCGACTACTTTTTGTAACCACACTTTGTTTAATGTTGTTCGCAGAGTTACCATGTCGGAATTGTTCACTGAGTTTAAGCAAATGCGATTAAAATGTCAAGACTTCGATCTGTGATCTGTGAGCGCTTTGAGCTCAGAGATCGCCATGAGCCATGCCATCCTTGTCTGTCCCAAGACTTGTGAACGCCGAACCGAAAAAGAAAAAAGACGAAATAAAGTAGGTATCCATCTACTGGCGGCGTGCAGCGTGTGAATATGTCGCCAAAGAGACTGCTGGTTAAGGATTGAAATGTACAGATAATGTCTGCGTACTGTCATGCAGTTCCATGACATCTTCTGCAAGCGGACACTCCGACGACGTATAGCAGAGCGTTAAAAATAAACTCACTCACTCACAAGGTGTGAAGAGTTTTGATGTTACGTATTTCCCGCAGTCGCAGTACCACGGACAAACAAACTAGGATGCCAGGAAGGGTATCTCGCACAGGCAAAGAGGACAACAAACATTCAGCAACTGAAATGAAAAAGACATTGTCATAACAATTGCCTGGAAGGCCACCCATCTTAGGTGTATCCAATGACCATAATCTCTGCTTTAGAAAATTCATTTTTAATATGGACCAAAGCAGGGTAAAAAAATCACAAAGCAGCAATCTTTCAAATTCCTTCACAATTCATATACTCTCGCCGGGGCATAAGAAAATTAAGACCAAAAATTGGCAGGAAAAAAACAAAACAACAGCAATCATTATACATATGAGAACAAAAGATACAGTCTGAAGATACAAAATTTCGAAGATGTCGACAAGTTCTTTGTTGTGTCGTATCATCGTCATCGTCACTGTCGTCGATGTAGTCATCGTCATCATAACGAAAAAGATGCTGTTATAGATATTCGCGTATTTTACACATATTTAGCAATTCACCTTTAATTCTAAACGAAATCCCCAATGATCTTAAGGAATTTGTTCGCCCTGTCCCAGATTATGGACACCACATACTTACTCACTTACTTATGATCGCTAAATATGCCTGGCACCGCGTCCATCGTTCAGGCAGGAACGTACTCGTATTTACGATTATGTATGTATGTATGGGCACGCAGGTCCACATACGCGCTTACGGCTTTTGGGGCGAGGTAGCACATACCGAAAATCAACGTGACTGATAAATTTTGACACAAGAACAAAAAATGAGAACAACAGCAACAGTAACAAACAACTAAAATAACATTGGCGACATTTTATACGCAGATAATCACCCAGATTATGTCAACGGTTTTACATATGATCTGACACACACAGTCTGCTGAAACCCCAAATGAATCAATACAAAAAAGGCTAAAATGAACACTCTCCACACTCTTATCACAATCAGTTATTCCTTACTCACCCGTAGAGTTTTTTTCACCCATAATGTCAATGATCATTGCGGGAGCATCACAGCTTTAGGATATGCCGCCCCATTTGCTACTTTCTATTAAGAAGTGTCATAGGTTAATTTAGCCTGTACAGTCGTTTTCATCTCCTCCTACTTTACTGGTCCCTCATATAATGAACGGTAACTGAGTAAAAGACTGGAAACATATAATTATCATTTCTGTAATAATCACTGAAAAATTTCGATTCTGTAAAAAGTGCTGCATTTTCTTTGCCCTTTCCGAAAACTGCACTTTTCTATCATAATTTTGAAATTTGGTGTTAAATTATATTTGGGGACAGAATCGAAACCGACATAAGTACAAACTGTCCTCGACTGTCGCAGATATCTTAACGAGATGGCTGAACAGGTCAATATTCACCTGCAGATGAGATGAACTTGCAAGGCCAGGAAGTACCTTACACTCTCCAGGGGAACTGGAGTATGAGGGCATGTCTCTAGCGACATGCGAGTCTTCTTGAGAAATCATGCTCGTACTGCAACAAATGACACGTGGTCACTGGTCTGGAACTGCATACATTCCATGCCGATGTGGAACTGCCTAAACCCCAAACGCACTGCTGTTGTTTTTCGAGACCGGGCCTCTCACTTATCGTGTCTGTCACGACGGGTCACTGGCTTATTGGACGGCACGCAGAGAGATTAAAGGTCTTGCATAATGACTTTTGCAGAAGCTGTGAAGACAAAGAGGAGGAAGAATCATTGAAACACCTGTGTCCCCATCTCTCTTAAAGGCAACATTGGGCTCTTATTTCTTTAGGGAGTTAACTAATTTTGCTCATTTTAAAATTCTCCAATCTGTTTCAGCTTTTTAAAGCAATCGAATTGTTCCAACAGGAGGTGCTTTCCCTTGCATCCCTGTGGTAGCACATTGGCTGTATAGTCTAAGTGAGTCTGTTATACAGGCTGTCACTCTTAACCTAACGTAACCTAACCTAAGTACGATTCTTATTGTGGATCGGGTTTGGGGGATCTACGAATCCTATAGTTCCCATCTATTGCCAGGATGTGGGCTGGATAGTGATCCCGGACTGGTCAGTAAATTCGGCTACGCAGTCTGACCAATCTGGTATCACGGGAGTCAGGGAAGCCATCGGGACGCAGGTTCCGGCCTGACTGTTGGTGAGGACCCTATTGTGTGCAACGTGGTGGCTGTGGATGAAACCAAAATCGCTGGGAGATAATATTCTCGGATGTGGTGTTTCAAACCAACCGGGTGCCGTGAACCATAGGAGGAGGTCAAAAGTGTCCAGAAACACTAAATTGATTGGTACTCATGCACATTGTGCGTGGTAACGTTGGTCAACGCTTGTATTCACCCAGGTGTTTAGAGCACGGTGGTGTTAAGCCTAACGTCAGTAACTCACCGCTACTTCAATCCTCACCACCATACCATACTATGAACAGATCGAGGTTGGATATTCTTGGTCGCTGTAATATCTCGGCATAGATCTAGGCTCTCCTCATCCAGGAAGGCTAACAAAATATCTCGTACATGGCTACACCAGCAATCTAATAACATTGCAGATATCTTCAGCCAAATTGCAAGCCACAGCACAAAATGGCGACACCACGAGACCTTAAATTTAACTGACATACATTTGTCACATTCAGAAGTTTGCAGCAAATTTTAAACTTCTTTTCATCTAAAGATTGGAAATACTTTGCTGCAATACTTTCCAAATGTTTTGTTTACTCGCATAAATACAAAAAAACCTTCCTTGATTCAGAAATGTTTTATTAAAATAAAAAAAATTTTGATTAGATTAGGTCAGCTTAGAAACGGTAATCTCCTCTTATGGTTTGACGTCGTGACTTTGGCCCCCATTGACCCATTACGAGCACCTTAAATGCTCATTTCCACAAATACCGTAATCGGCCACTAACTTCAGCATATTTCCTCTGTTCATATTTAGGAGATCTCTGGTCCTCTCTTCGTTGTATGAGAGACAGGTCAATCTTGAATGTAGATATTTCGAATCATTTCTTCATCTGTCGTTAGCACCTGCCATTGGGACTAGTCTACCTATGCTAAAAATAGGTTATGTTACCGTGATGTGTTTAAGATTTAATAGCAGCAGTATTGTTTGGGTTTCTAGACCCTGGGTACCAACATGATACCTGATCTCTAACCTAATCTAATTTTCTTTGGTATTCTAGCGTTTCCCTGGAATAGAATATATCAGCTTTATCTGCAATCACAGGGAATTAATGAAGTTAGGGATCCATAGCTTACGTTCATGAAGATGATGTCAGGCAGAATTGTGTATGTCATGCGTCCATTGGCTCCATTATGATTCCTCATGTAATATCATCTTCTTAATTTTTACTTCATTAACTCGCAGTTTTTCTATTTGCATGCATTAATGAATGAAATAATTCTATTTGGGTTCGACTAGTTCTTGAAAAAGAAGGAACTAAGTATCTTGTCATAAGAAAGACTTTAAAGATAAGAAAGCTGTGCGCAAGATGGGTGCCGCGTTTGCTCACAATGGAACCAAAACAGAGTCGTGAAGATGTTTCAATAGGGTGTTTAGCGACGCTTCGCCACAATAAAGCCGTGTTCGTGTGTCGATTCTTTTCCACGGGTGACACGTGGGTCCTCCACTTCACACCAGAGACAAAGGAACAGTCAAAGCAGTGGACTGGAATGGGGTAATCGTGTCCAAAGACGGCGAGGATAGTTCCATTTGCTGACAAGGTCGTGTCGTCTGTTTTTTGAGATGCGCGTGGGATAATTGTTATGGATTATATTCAAAAAGGTAAAACAACCAATGGCGAGTATTAAGTGCATTTAAGTGCTGAAATAAAGGGAAAAAATTCACATTTGGCGAACAAGATAGCGCTGCTTCATCAAGACAATGCACCAATGAATTAAAGTTAGAATTGCTTCATCACGCTCCTTATTCTCCAGATTTAGCTCCCTGAGATTATTTTCTGTTTCAAAACTTGAACTTGCATGAACAGTATGCGTTTGATGGCTACTTATAGAGCTAGACAGTTCTTCCTATTAACGGGGTGTAGAAGCTATTGAACACCGCTGGGGAAAGTGTATCAAGCTAAAGTGTTTCCAAAAGTTGTTGTGTTTTTTGTAATATATCGGCTAATTTTGGGATCGCCCTCGTATTATGTGTGGAATATGACATCCTTCAATGTCCGCCATGGCTCAAACCGTTAGCACGGATTCGAGAGGTAAAATTGTCAATGAATATCGTTTAAGCTGTATTTGAGCGAACTTTCGCGGAATTGGTCACCAATATCGTGCTTTTTGTCATAGACATACGATATCAGAATTTGACCCCACTAAACTTTTGATTTTGGGGTTTTCTACTATCGTAGGCACGATATTTGTGACCAATTCCGTGAAAGTTCACCATATCGCCCTCGTATTATGTGTGGAATATGACATCCTTCAATGTCCGCCATGGCTCAAACCGTTAGCACGGATTCGAGAGGTAAAATTGTCAATGAATATCGTTTAAGCTGTATTTGAGCGAACTTTCGCGGAATTGGTCACCAATATCGTGCTTATTGTCATAGACATACGATATCAGAATTTGACCCCACTAAACTTTTGATTTTGGGGTTTTCTACTATCGTAGGCACGAATTTGTGACCAATTCCGTGAAAGTTCACCATAACTCTTCAATTCGTCCATGCAGACCGGTCGTTGCGAATTTAACCAGCAGACGTTGAAGATCTGATTTTGAAGTGACATCGCATATGCAGTACAAGTTAAGTTTATTTATTGAGCCTTTTTTAGTCTGCAGTACAATAGGCACAACGTTCGCACTAAAAAAACTTAATTTCGAAAAAAATGATTTGTCATTGATACTTGTTGCTGAATCGTCTAACATGAAATGATAACTGACTGTTAACATCGCTCCGTCCTAATTGAAATTCCACCATACAATACTATGAACGGAAAGAGTTTGGATATTCTTCTTCGCTGTAATATCTCGCTTTGCACAAAAGGTTCCTGAATGATGCATAGATCTAGGCTCTCCTCATCCAGAAAGGCCGGCAGAATAAATAAACGGACCAATGGGCGTGGCACCGCCCATTTTGAAATTTAGATATTTTTCACATTATGTTAGAGAGAGTGTTGTAATTCTGGTATATGTAAATTGATATATCTTGCACAATTTGTTAGCGAGAGTGCTATTTTATGTATATGTATTTGGTGGCAGGATTCGTGTTTGGTTCAAAAATGGACGGGATCGGAAATCTCAATCTGGGGCAACGAAGTGGAGTCGGCCCCGCCCGACTTTAGCCCATCATTACTGGTTTATCATATACATATAAAACATTTTCGGATTCCTGTCAAATGGCAGCAGCTAAACACTGTGCCATTTGACAGATTGGTGGTGATGGTGCCCCCATGTATTCCCCATACTCGGTCACAGTGTAGATTTGTACGCTTGTTAGCGTCATGTCACTGTTGGCTGGATGGCTGGCTGCCGCCGCCGCCTGCCTTTCGGCCCGCACGATTCACTGGCTGGCTGGGTGACTGACTGCCTGCCTCACTGACTCGTTGGTTGTTGGCCTCGCTGATGCTGTCGCTGACGTGATATGCTGCTAAAGATCCCTGAAATTCACTGAGGTAGCATTTAATTACTTGTGACAGTCGATCAATTTTGGCGGCATATCAAACCGCCAACAACAAAGCATTTGTCAACCACTTTTAAGTCTCCCTCCAAACAAAAAAAACAAACATGCAGCTTAAAAACGAACAGAACAGACGGACGTGTGGACGGACGGACGACCAAAGACAGACAATGACAACATTTCATCATTACAACAACCAGGGAACGGTGTTATTAATTTACACGGCCACAGTAACAAAAACAAAAACAACAGCTATACAATTAAATATAGGTACTTCAGTCGAGTGTTTTGTCGTGTCGAACAAATGAATGAACGAACGACGAAGAAACATTTCTCCTCTCCCGTTTTGCATAATAAAGTTATTAAGTGCAAAATTATGGCAATCGTAAACATCCGAATTTATTTTTTGTTATTTTAGTACGTGTCTCCGAAAACATTCCAATCGCCACCATTTGTTTCAGTGTTTCAGTTTCGGTATTGACGTAAGTATTTCAGCTAATGCCAGTGATGCTTGATCTCATAATCAGAAAACCCAAACAAAGCTTCCAAGGCAAGATCAAACCTCCCTCCTCTCTCACCAAAGCAAGTATCAGTCAGTCCGCTATACCATTTGGTAAATGAGTGTGTAACAGAATTCTCGTAATTTTTCTTCTCAGCTCATAATTTATATTTAGCAGTTTATTTTATTTCATTTGATTTGAGTTGATTTCATCCGTTTGTTTTCTTTGATTGTTACGTTTTTTTTATTAGTACGCCTCTTTGCTTTGTTGTATCGGCTTTGAAGATGCCAATAAAAATGAATAAAAGCCTGAGAATCAACAAATGTGGTCTGGTCGCTGGTGTTGTTGGACTTGGTGGTCTTTATGCGGTTGTTGTTTACAATTTCTCACACATTATACAACAATGCGCAGTGGTAAGGTGTTCCCACTCTTGTTTGACAGCCTTTCGGTCGTAGTAGGAATCCAGAGGTTATTAGGTCATTAGATCGCCTTGGTCATACCATGGCTATAGTTTTTCCGCCAATCTGATGATCAACAACAAAGCTTTACACTGTGAAACAATAATAATCCAATTCTATTTTAGATAACTAGATAGCCCTGGTTACGATGTGCTGTCCCTTCTGGTAGGTAATACGTATTTTGTCATTGTAACTTCGGTGTGCAGCCCAGGGCTTCTCACCAAAAGTTGCGTCACAACCACTTCCGAGATTTTTAAGGCTCCGTGCACCCGCAGGAAACTAAAATGTTGAAAATAATAGCACTAAACATTCGATTTCATTAAAATATCGCATTATGCTCGAAATGGACCATTTAACAATGTAATATAAGGGAGACCCTATAGAGATACCAATTTCGACAATGCTGAATCCAGTGGTGCTAACCGTTTTTCTAGGTTTACAAGAAATTCAGAGAGGTTAGGCATCTCGGAGTTGATTTTGAAGTGGAAGACTTCGGAATACGCGCTTTAGTCCAAAGAACGATATAAAGGGAACCCTTGGAGAATTATTTCTCCCAAACCCACGCTTCTCAACCCATTACCTCCAAAAAATTGCAATTAAATTGTATCATATGTCCCAAAACAGTTAATCACGCTTCTCACCCCATTACCTCCAAACAATTGCAATTAAATTGTATCATATGTCAAACGTCATACAATTTGGTGTCTTAGAGAAAAATATTCATCGCGAAAAAATATTGCGAGTCCAGTGTTGCCACACGAATTTGACCCAAAATAGTCAAAATGAACCACAAAAATAGTCAAATCGTCAAAATTAATTTTGGAAATCTTCAAAGAATCGTCAACACAAAGATCTACCAATTATATACAGCTTTTGAGTTTTTTCGGGCGAAGGGCATGTTTCAGAGACAGATATGTATTAATAGGTACTCTCAAATGATTTTTGCGGTTCCTGAACAATTTTGTGGGCCGATTCCACATTCTTGAACCGCAATAATAATAAAATTTTGGAGCAAATATATCTTATGCAAAAATTGCAATTTTCTTTTGTTTTGTTTCGTCGGTATATAAAGGTTAGACGTCGGGTAAACCGACTAAGGTATACCCTCATGTGAGTAATGTAATATGCAATATAACACGAATTAATCTGTCAATTTGTGTGGAAGGTGCCAAAAAGGGTTTAGATACTTCAAATACATTGCACTGTGCCGAATTATAAGCGTTTATGTGCACTAGTATTTTAGTATAACTTGACCATTTTGTGTGGTAGGTACCAGTGAGGCCAACTTTTTCCGAAGCAAAGGCGTAATAAAAAATTGAAAAATCGTAAAAGAACGTAAATTCCAAACAAAAAGGCGTAAAAAGCACTAAACTATAACATTGCTTTAGTCGGACGGAGCATACTACCACATACCCTACACGACCCCTTCAGAGCATAATTAAAAGATACATGTTTTGAAAATGTTTATCAGTGTTGTTTTCCTAATGCAAGTAATATGTCCAAAAATTTGTATTTTATGGCGCTTAGATTCAAATTAACTTTTCAAACTTTTTCTGAAGAAAAAGCGTAATGAAAAATTTAAAAAGCGTAAGAGCACCTATTTTTTTTAATTAGAAAACTTTTTATATTAAGATAAAAAATGCTTTATTCAAGGCACTTTGGTATAACAGTAAACAAAAATTTATAGTCCAAACAACAAAATATATATAGTATACATATTTATAATATATTGTATATATATATATATACATATCAAGTCAAGTTGGCTCAATTAATAATTAAATGGCCATACGAATTTTTTGGCTCAAGGTGGATTTTTTGCACATTTTCCATATTTATGTCTCGGTATACAGTACGGAATATCTCTTTTGTGTCTGAAGCAAATTAGGTATTGAATACGAGAAAAAAAATGCCGAACAAATCTATCCGAAAAAAGTGCATACAGTGCCTTAAAAGGCATTAAAAATACCGATGTTTTTATTGGTTGTACACAATTCTTAATTCCAACGACATTTAAAACGCAGAGTGAAATGAGGGAGACAAATGTAGGTGCAAAATGGTACAATTTCTTTATGTTGCCAGTTTCGATCTGACAAATGTACTAAAAGCGTCAAAAGCACTAACAAAAAATATGAAAGCGTACAGTTAGTGTTTTTTTCCTTTGGCACTAACTGAATATTTTTCGCGTATTGGGGGGTCTGAAAAGCACTAAATCTAGTGCAAATGTCAAATGCACACAATTGGCATTATTGCCACGCTCCTTTTGATACCTCCCACACAAATGGACCACAGATCACGCGTGAGTCGTGTCCTGCTGTCATGTTATTTTTGTTAAGTATTGTTTGGCATTTCATTATGGAAAGACTTACGCCTGAACAACTTCGGTAAGCATATAATTTCACGTTTTGGGCCGGTCGATTGGCCACCAAGATCGTGTGATATCACACCGTTAGACTTTTTCCTGTGGGCATATGTAAAGTCTAAAGTTTATGGGGATAAACCCGCTTCGATTCAGGCATTGGAGCAAAACATCACGCGTGTCATTCGCCAGTTACCAGTCGAAATGCTCGAACGAGTCATCGAAAATTTGACTAAACGGATGGACCATCTGAGACGTACCCCGGCCAACATTTGATAATCTTCAAAAAATAAATGCCAAAGAATGTTATTTCAAATGATAATAAACATTCCCCATTCAATTTGAATTTTCTGTGTTTTTTCTTTAAAAAAGTAGGGAACCTCGAAATGGATCACCCTATAGTACCAAGAGTCCAGAGAAAAGTGACCATTATTGGCACGCGCCCACACAAATGGACAATTTTGTATCAAATGTAAACAACTTTTAACTTTAATACCAGAACATACTTTAAAGTTTTTAAATGCAATTTATATTGATAATTAAATTAATTAAAACAAAAAAAAATAAATTTGCGAATATTTTTTGGGACTCAAGGTGAGGGGATTTGTAAGTCGGTTTATCCGATTGAACTTTCTTACTTGTTTTTCTGTGCAAATTTAGCTATTTTGAAGTCGACATAACTTTTGAACGGAATATGAGATTTGAATTATATAAGTACCAGTTGTGTATTAAGGACAACAGAAGGACGAAAATGTCCTTAATCTTTGATTATCCTGAAAAGCGTATCTTTAATTTTTTTCGTTTTATTTTTTAAAAATTACCCACATATTTTCCCACATAATGTAAAAATTTCAGCATGGATTCTTTATGGGTTAAAAAAATATGAATTAATTAATGTCTGTCAGGTCGACTAAATGGTGCTAACGAAAACTCTGAATGACCGAATGACTTGAAATTGTGTACGTGGTAATATTGTATTCAAACCTAGTTTATGTTCGATGGGCAAGTTATTTCGCAAATATATTTTTTTGTAATATATTTTTGTAAAAAATCTTGATTTTCACACATATGGGGTGATCTAAGTAGAGATACTTTTTTCAATAGCCTTTTTTGACATATCACGTGTGAGTCGTGTCATGCTGTTATGTTTTTTTTGTTAAGTATTGTTTGGCATGTCATCATGGAAAGACTTACGCCTGAACTACGTTTACAAATTTTTCAGTTTTATTATCAAAATAATCGTTCGCCAATTGCGCCATTTTTTTTAAATCCAAAAAAAACCCTTTCCAGTCGACCCACGACCTTGACACCCATGAGCAATATTTTAGCTCTCGTTAAGAGCTATCTTTTTGCCATTGACCGATTCCCGATCCGACGTACCGGAATCATCGGTCCACATTTCTTCAAAAATGATGCCGGTGAGAATGTAACCGTCAATGGCGGCCGTTATCGTGCCATGATAACCGACTATTTGATGCCTGAAATTGAAGCTCGTAATCTCGGCGACATTTGGTTTCAACAAGACGGCGCCACTTCCCTCACATCGCATCAATCAATAGATTTATTGAGAGAACACTTCGGTGAGCAGATAATTTCATGTTTGGGCCGGTCGATTGGCCACCAAGATCGTTGTTGTTGTTGTTGTTGTAGCAGTATATGTGTTTGTTATCCATTAGTTGTTTTTCATTCGCCTTGTATAGTGGTTTCTGCTGTATTGGTTTCCCGGCCGAGGAAGATGGCTGCTTCCACTGGTTGGGTCCAAAGAGACCTGGGAACAAGTTGAGTAGGTTTGGCAGGGCAGTTAAAGAGGTGTAGTGTGTCGTGTGGTCCCTGGTTACAGGCGGGACATATGTTCGACGTGGTGCCATCAATCCTTGCCCAGTATGAATTGAGGCGGCTACACCAGCCAGATCTTAATTGGGCCAAAAGTACTCTTGTCTGTCGTGGTAATTCCTCTTCCTCTGAGGCCACTGATGGAGGGTGGTCTCCTAGTACGACATTGACTCTGTAGTTATTCACGGCTTCAGCGACTGCGTCAGAGTGTATGTCAGCCAGACCTGCCTTGAAAGCTCTTTGGTCTAGAGGTTCTCTCTTGTAGCGTTGGACCTCGCGCTCTAGATCATGAAGGTCTTTCCTGATCTGCCTGGGAGGTGGGCGCCTATCCACTAGATGGTGATTGGGATGGCTCGGACGGTAGCAACCAAGCAGATACTGCTTCGACAGCAAAAAATTGTGTCGTCGCACGGTTATGATCTTCGTCTCCTCATGTAAGTGGTCCACAGAAGACATGAGGAGGCACCCTGTCGCAGTTCTCAGGGCGACATTTTGGCAGGTCTGTATATTCTTCCACTGCGTCTCGCTCACGTTCGGTGACCACACTGGTGCTGCATAGTTTACCACAGACCGACCTATCGCTTTGTAAGAGGTCAACAATGTTTCTTTATCTGTGCCCCAAGTGCTGCCGGCTAGCGACTTGAGGACCTTGTTCCTACTTCTCATTTTATTGCAGATAGCTGTGGCATGCGCGTTAGACCTGAAGAGGCTATCAAATGTGACACCAAGAACCTTAGGGTAGTTGGTGGTCGGAATTCTTGTGCCATCGACTATCACATTGAGTTGCTCCTTCACTTGCGCTGTCCATGCAGTAAAAAGGGTGGCCGATGATTTGGTGGCGGATATTTTTAAGTTCCTCGCAGCGAAGAAATTGGCAATCTCAGCGAGGTAGACGTTCAGCCTTCCACATATGTCATCGATTAGAGGGCCCGACGCCAGAATCGTACAGTCATCAGCATATGATACGATTTCAACGCCGTCAGGTGGGGGTGGAATTGCAGAATGGTAGAGGTTAAACAGTGCCGGAGATATCACCCCACCTTGGGGAACTCCCTGTTTCACTCTACGGGGTTTGGACTTCTTGTTTCTGAATTCCACATACGACTGGCGTCCACACATGTAATTGACGGTCCAACGTTTCAAACTATTCGGGAGGGACGTGTTGGTTATGTCCTCAAAAAGCGTGGCGTGGCTGACAGTATCGAAGGCCTTCGATAGGTCTAGCGCCACGAGGACGGTCCTGTCACCGGGCTTGTTCTGGTTAAGACCGCGGCTCACATGCGTGGATATGGCGTGTAAAGCAGTAGTCGTACTATGCTGCTTTCGGAATCCGTGTTGATGATTAGCAATTGGAAAATGTCCAATAAGGCTCGGGAGGATTAACGCCTCAAGCGTCTTTGCTACTGGCGAGAGAAGGGTGATAGGCCTGTACGATTCTCCCTTGCTCGCATCTTTGCCCGGTTTCAGTAGCGGGACCACTCTACCCATTTTCCAGGCTTCGGGTATTATCAGAGTGGCCAACGACAGATTGAGGACCCTAGTCAGGTACTCAACTCCCGGTATGTCCAATTGCTTTAACATCAGCATCGAAATTCCGTCGGGGCCGAGCGCTTTGGATGACTTAGCGCTACGGATGACATCTGCAACTTCTCCAACTGTAAACTGTGGTGGTACTTCTTCAGCTCGGAGAGCATGGATACGTCGCATTACTCTCCTTTTCGCTCTGTCACTCACGGGGTGCTCTATAAATTGTCGGTTAAAATAACGCGCGCACCTCTTCGGGTCAGTCACAGTGGTGGCACCAAATGTGACTGCCGTCCGGTCGTCTTTCCTGCCTGGATTCGAGAGTGACTTAACCGTTGCCCACAATTTACTAATACCGGAACTTAAGTTGCATTGCTTCAGTTGATCTAGCCATTTATTCCGCTTATATTCGTCGACTTTCCTACTGATTTCTAGATTCAGTTCCCTGATTCTAGGATCAGCAGGATTAGAACGACGAATTTCATCACGCACGTCTGCTAGTCCCGCTGCATCTGCTGGGAAATTAGGTCGTATCTCGGGTATTCGACCAGCAGGGATAAAGCGAGCGGCTGCTGCGTTGATGATGCCTCGGAATTTCTTCTCAGCTACCCGAACATCTGAGGGGATGGGTAGTTCACTGAAGCTGCGGTTGGTGAATTCTCTGAACCCGTTCCAGTCCGCTTTCCTTTGATTCAGGAAAGTACGGCGTTCAGAGATAATAAAATCGGCTGGTCTGTCTATGGAGAGGATTATGGGGAGGTGGTCTGATCCCAATGAAATGACGGGCTGCCAGGTGACGTCATTTATCAGACCAGGCGACACGATGGTGATATCTGGCGAGCTGCTGCAATCACCCATAATCCGTGTGGGGGCGTCCTCATTCACTGTGCAGAACGTAGAGCCATCTATCTGCTCAGCCAAAGCTATGCCTCTATGGTCATTAGTTAGAAGAGAATGCCAAAGCTCATGATGGGCATTAAAGTCTCCTAGGACCACGCGATTATTGCCTTGCAGTAACGGACTGATGTCCGGCAAATAACGCGGAGAACAGCTACCAATCGGCGGTATATATACGTTGTACAGCTCTATCTCGGCAGTCCCGGACTTAACTGCTACCCCCATACATTCAATGTATGGGTCTCTAGAGTCAAGCTCAGGCGAGATAGGTCTGTATTGCACAGAATGGTGTAATAGGAAAGCCAGTCCCCCACCTCCACTTCTAGTGCGATCCTTACGTAGCACATTGTAACCCTGACAACTGTGCAAGCTGCATGTGTCGCTCAGCTTTGTTTCCTGGATCGCAGCGACCTTGATGTTATTCCGATTCATAAAATCTACAATCTCGTTGATTTTGCCGCGGAGACCATTGCAATTAAATTGCAAGAAGGATGCATGTTCGGGGGTTGGTACAGCAATGTGTGGTGTTAGTTGTGGTGGTGATTGCTGTGCATGTTGCTGTAGGGGAGATTGCGGCGGTGTCCCATAAACCGAAGGTGTCGATGACGTAGACGACGGGGACGACGAGGCCGACGACACTGACGACTGCGATTCTTGAGGCACACTGAGAGGTATGGATGCACAGCAGGCTCCGACATAGCTCCCTATGCGGCGATACTCCCCGGCGTTCCTAAGGCCAGAGCAACCCCTGAGATGCAACCACTCCATACATCGGGTACACCTTACTGATGTTGAGTTGCCACGTATAAGGTTCCCGCAGACGGAGCAGAAATATTGTTGTGGTCCGGGATTTTGTTCGGTCCCGGCACGGACCAGAAGAATTCGGAGCAGACACTCCGGGATGTGCCTCTCCCAAGGCGAAAAAATGGACGAACATAAAACACATAGTACTGAGGTGGCAGCCCCTGGCCGAAGAATTGCTGCTTCGGGTCAATCCGGTACAAAGAACCGGCTGCCGTGGGATTGACCAAGATCGTGTGATATCACACCGTTAGACTTTTTCCTGTGGGGATATGTAAAGTCTAAAGTTTATGCGGATAAACCCGCTTCGATTCAGGCATTGGAGCAAAACTTCACGCGTGGCATTCGCCTGTTACCAGTCGAAATGAACAAGTCATCGAAAATTGGACTCAAGGGATGGACCATCTAAGACATAGCCACGGCCAACATTTGATAGACATAATCTTCAAAAAATAAATGCCAAAGAATGTTCGTTCCAATGATAATAAACATTCCGCAATGAACTTCTTTATGCCGAATTTTCTTTTTAATGCTCAGATGTAAATTGCTTTTTCGAATTTTGAAAAATATACTTTGTTTTGGGCCTTCCTTTACGTTAGTTTCATATCATATTGATTTAGGTCTTAAACAAGCGAAAAATCGACAAGACAAAAACAAGGCACCACATCGGTTTAGCCAGTTCAGTGGTCTAATTCAGTTAACCATAATAGTTAATCCGACAGACCATTAAGCGGCTCTTTGGTGTAACACCTTCAGCATTGCTCACAAAATTGTTATTTTTATTGAAAAAATCGAATTCGTCTCGATACGATTTCATTAATTATATGGTAGCTAAACTAGATTCGTTACGTTCACTTTGTTACAAAATCATTGATATTGAAATTAATTTCCAAATAAATTCCCATCCAAAAGTTGTTTGTATCTAATTCGAATATGAGAGAATGCTGTGTATGTGTGTTTGTGATTTGAATCATCTCTCAGTCGCGCATAGATCAACTTTATGGATTAATTAATAAACTTCCCACTGTGCAGCGAAGACACACCTTTCATCTCAAACATTTCTCATAGTCAACAACACAGCAGCGATGGATGGACAGACGGACGACTTGGCTTGTTGCGGTTATTACTGCTGCTGCCGTTTTTGTTGTTGTTGTTGATCTTGTTGTCTATCTGTCTGTCTGTCCGTCCGTCTGTCGGTTCAGTTCAGTCTGTCCTCATGTATTTCTGTTTGGTCTGGTCTGTCTGTCTATCTATCTATCTGTAGCTGCCGCCGCTGTGGAACAGAATGCGCGGTAGTTGAAAACTAAAAAAACTAACATGATCTACTGGATGTTTGTTGCTGCTGCCGTTGCTTGTTATCCACTCCACATCAATCGAAATTAGTGGCGAGGTAATCTATAACAACTTTTATTCGGACCATCCATCCATCGGAGGCAGATTCTATGGGAGATTTGTTGTAATTTAATAAAAATGAATTAATACTTATTTACATATGCCTAGGCCTAGCAGGCCTCTATTTATGATACCAACAATGACGACGAGGATGATGATGAAGATGATCCCCACTACCAGTTACTACGCGTATAATGATAATATAAACGATGGGTATCATTTATTATGCCTCTAATTTAATGGGTTTGATCTTGGGTGTCTAAATATTTTAGAATTATTAGGATCGTCTATGAATATGATTATATTTAGGCAGACGGACAAAACCGTTACGGAATATGGATTTAATAAATATCTATGTTAGGCGACGTTATGGGACAAACAAATATAAATGGGACCACAACCGTTTTGCGCATAATAAATGAAGGCAACATCCACATTTTTCTCAAAGGCAATATAAGTTATTTTACTTAAATAACTATGTTAGCTACACACAATTTCATTCTTCTACGGGGTGGGTCAATAAGTCCGTGACTTTTTAAATTCCCCTCATCTTAACTGAAATGGCGCAAAACTGCTCCTGTCAAGAGGCTTCCGTCAGCAGATTCCTGTCCAAATTTTAATAAATTGCGTCATTTGGTTTGTCCTTGACATTCTTTGGTAGAAGACTACAAAGTTATTTACAAAATTAAAAAAAAAATTGTGCTCATTAACCATTCTATTTTGTGGAAAAAAAACTATCACTCAAGCCAAGGCTAAGCTTGAATTGAATACTTTGGAAACTTTGCGCCATTAATTTCAAGCAAAGACAATTTCGAACGTGTTGGACGCCTACTTGGGGTCTCTCAACCCGAAACAATTGAACAAATTTACCATATGGTGTTGGCCTATTGGAGATAGGATTGTGGAAGCTATAGGCATCTCACATGGCTCAGTGGTTTCTATTTTGAATGATCACTTGGATATGAGAAAGATTTCAGCAAAATGGGTGCCGCGTTTGCTCACAACAGACCACAAACGCAATCGTGTGACAACTTCGCAAGAGGGTTTGGCGTTGTTCAACCACAATGTGGACGAGTTTTGCGCCGCTTCGTAATCGTGGATCCAACACAACACACCAGAGACCAAACAGCAATCAAAACATTAGATTTCTCGGGTGAATCGGCGCGAAAGAAGGCCAAGGTGGGTTTGTCCGCCAATAAATGACGGTTTTATGTATTTACAATGGTAAAACAATCTATGGCGAATAATTATTATGCCAGCTTATTGTGTGATTTAATGCGGATTTGAAATAAACGACCGTATTTGGCCAAGAAAATATTTTTTCTAACAGGACAATGCAAAGGTGCACACATGCAGTTTCCATGGCAAAAATCCATGAATTGGGCAACTCATCCGTCCTATTTTCCGGATTTAACCCCAAGCGACTATTTTTTGTTTCTGAACCAGAAGAAATCGCTGTGCGGAAAGATATTTGACTCCAACGATAAAATCACCTCATAATTAGATACCTATTTTGATAACATCGACAAATCTTATTTTTTGGAACGGATACAAAAATTTAAGAAACGTTGGACAATGTATATAGATCTCAAAGGGGACTAAGTTGAAAAGGTAAATGATTTTTTTTATCCAAAACGTGTGTTTCATTTAAAAAGTCAAGGACTTCTTGATACCGCCCTCGTATCATTGCAACGTGTAAGGTCGCAATAGAAAAAATATTTTGTTCACACGTAAATGGCATAATTCATTAACATTGTCTGCTTGCAATTTTCCAGCCAAATGCAAATCAACAACACTGTTGCGTTAGAATTCCTTTTCCATAACGTATTTAACTGCGGTGCGAGCCGATATGATTCTGTAGAATTGTAAACAACAATTGATTAAAACAGATAGTGTTATACCTCGCCAATTCTTTCGGTCCGTCAGGTCACATTTTTTTTGGGAGATTGACAATTACGAGTACTCCGTCTGCAAGGTTATCTGGGAGAGTTTCATTGATCCAAAATTTTGTAATAAAAGACAACATCAAGAGTGCGCTGGAGATATAATCGGCTCGAAGTAATTTCGGTGATATACTATCTATGCCTGGAGATTTGTTATTTTTGAGGGTGTTTATTGCATCGCCTATTTCCATTGCTGTTGGTGGATCAGTAGAAACGCAAGCATTCTGGGTGTGTGTTTCACAGTCGCATACTCGTTGTTGAACATGGATTTGTATAGAATTGTTCTCAAAGCTGGATTTGCTGTTTTTTGCATGTTTTTAATTCCCACAGCTTCTCCACAGAATCTTTTTGGTTGATCAATTTGCTAACGCCAAGGTATAGGTCACGGGTTCTATATGTTTCGGCTGCTGATTGAGTTTATTTCGCTATATCGTCAATCCATTTTCTCTTATCACGCCGAGCACTGCATTTAACCTTCCGATTAAGTCTTCTGAAATTCTGCTTTGTTAGATCGTGTTCGACTAGAGTTGCAGGCCGCTTTAGCATGTTTCCTTTCTTTGATGAGATCCAATGTTTCCTCGCTAAATTTCTTACGCGTACCGGTCTTGAATCCTAGGTGTTGTGTAGCTGTTTTGTTAAAGATTACCTTAAGCAGCAGTATTTCTCCGTTTTCCGATCGAACGCCCATCCCATGTTTGCCAATTGTGTTTTCTACATTTAAGTTGACGGGCCTATTTAGGCGTTGAAATCACCCATCATAATAGTGATGGCACCTTTATGTGTGTTATTCAACACCTTGTCTAGGAGATCGTAAAAAAGATGCTTAGTTCTGAGTTCCGCAGCTTCGGTTGATGTGTAACATTGAACAAAAGTGATATTGCGCGCACTAACTCTTAGCCTTGCTGTCATTATCCTGTCAGAATATGGTCTCCATTCAGTTAATGCTTTCATGGCCAGTTTTGATAATAATATGCCTACGCCGCTGGATCTAGGTGAGACATCTCCTTCCTTCCCGGAGTACAAAAGGGTAAAGCCATCTGTGAGGTTTCACAAATAATTTTGGTACTTGTTCCTAAGATTATTTGGAAATCGGAAACGAGACAGTTAACATTTGTTTTCCTATCGAAAATGGGGTGGAAGAAACTGTTATTGATTGGGTTGAAAAAAGAGAACGGGAATTAAATAGTTTTCAAAGCGAGCAGTCACAAAAAAATTAGATACAGAAATTAAAAAAAAAGAAAATTTTGTTTTGAGAAGTCAGAAAGAAATCTCCGCTGTTCTTTGCCTTTATATAACGGACATGGCCATAATAAGAAGTTGAATGTGAAATACATTGCACTAAGTCCACTAAAAATTTTATGCAATTATTGCAAGATTATAATTTTTGTAAAGAAGCCACAATTAATAAACCAAACGAAGAATTTTATGGAGAAATAAGCGATATGGCTATTATTGGCCAAATTAAAACGCAACTAAATGTATTCACATTTTGGGTCAAGACGTCAATCTCATCTTGGATTAAGGTAATGAACTTACGTCGCCCATTCAATTTCCAAAAGAACATTCCTTTCATTGTAATTCGATAATCAAGATAGATCGATAATCACTCGTACATTTGAGTTCCAGACTTGACAATCATTATGAATATGAATTCAATCGCTAATTGTGTGTATCCAAACGTTAACCTTACGCCTAAGTATTTGTAGTTTTCTTAATCCACATAACGTTTAGATATATACATAATTGTAATTCCTCTCAAATGTAATTCCTCTCAAATATTTGTAGTTTTCTTAATCCACATAACGTTTAGATATATACATAATTGTAATTCCTCTCAAATATCTATCTGGGAAATCAACAAGCGCTTGTCGGCAGAGTCTCCAGTTTTTATCAATAAGTGAGTACTAAATGATATATACACATAAGTAAGTCACCACTTTGGGCATAACATATTCTTAATTTACATTAATGAAACTACAAATAACATAATTTTAAGTAATCTTAATTAATGGATCTTGCAATCCAATAACTTTAACTTTAGTATTAACTTCATTACACTTATTTGTTACTATATTATTAATCATGAATTTAATAAATATATCGTTATTGTTACACATTACACTTATTTGTTACTATATTATTAATCATGAATTTAATAAATATATCGTTATTGGCACTACGAAATTGGGCTGACAAAAAGTGAAGTCGGCAAGGTTGGGCGGGATACCGGCTAAGGAGCGGAATTAACACCAGACTGCTCTAATTGACTGTAGATCCTTTTCTTTATAAATAGTGAACATTGTGTCGATTCAACCCTAATTATTGCTACCTAAAATCTTAAATATTCTGTAGTCGACCTGGACATATTCCTTCTTGCAAGAACACCCCCCATTAGCCCTGAGCACGGTTGGAACAATAGGTAGCACTGGATAGGAAGGGATAGTGTCTGTGTTGAAGCGGGTCGTTACACATCCCTCGTCGTAAGTTCACCAGATCTGTTCCATCTGGTTTCGCATAGTCCAAGTATTGTGAGATTGTAGTTTTTGAATTCTTCACATAATTTCCATAGTTCCAAGAGCGAACGAACGTTCCATGTTCCAATTATAGTCCGTGATTTCATGCCAAAAGTCGTCACATTTAGGTCGGGTTTCTTGTTCATTTCACCTGTTTCGGTTTCAGTAATAATTAAATTTATGATGTGAGATTTATTAGACCATAGCTTCCGATCCTTCACGGGGGAAATCGCCATTTTTAATATGTTTGAATTGGAAAAAAATATATTTGGAAACAACATTTTTAAATGTTTTATAAATAAATTGTATTTGAAAATCAAGAAATGTTGTTTGGAACGCGTATATTAATATATATGAACAAAATATATTTGCGAACTGACTTTCACAAATAAAACATGTGTTGTAAACAAACAAAGTTATTTTGTTTAAGAAGTTTTCCAATTATATTTTATTTAAAAAAAGATTTCTAATAGTTAGCTGGCTTTCAAATTTTAGTTCAAATTTTTCATAGATTTTTCATAGATTTGATAAATGTCATAATCAGCGTTACATTTGGTTTTACAGCGCTAATTTTAATTTATAAATTTTCCAATTAATTTTTTTTAAATTCTAGAAAATTGCACTTCTAACTTCTGAAAAACAGAAAACTGCCTTAAAATGAAAGCATTCATAAATGGCCAAAATACTTAAATACAAATTATTCGCCAAGTTCGGGTGAACAGAGGGTGAGATTGACATTTGGAAAGGAGAGGCTGTGTGATCGCGTCACTACCCCATTAGTTCCCCCGTATCTCCATGAAAGAATGCATAATTTTAAATATATGCTACTTCCGATTTTGCATTTACGCTTTAAATTTTGCATCTAATCATTTTAAAATTTGGCGTACACGGGGCAAAATTGCCTTTTTGGGTATGTTTGAATAGAAAGAAAATATATTTGGAACACTATTTTTGAAATATTATATATTTTTGAGCAAACAAATTTTATTTGAAAATCAATAAAATTTATTTGGAACGCATATATTTATATATTACAACAAAATATATTTGCAGACTAATTTTCTCAAATAAAATATTTGTTTAAATACAAATAAAATTATTGTTCAGGAATTTCTCCAAATATATATTTTTTAAAAAAGATTTTCAAAACATTGCTGTCTTTTGGGACTTAAGTTTTAATTTTTCCTTGATTTCGAAATGTACCTCCCAACTAAAAATGTCATATGCGGCATTGTCTTCTGTTTTAAAGCATTAATTTTAAATTTCGTAATATCCCCATTCATCATTAGTTGTAAATCCTTCGAGTAAATTATTTTATTGTAAATTATTGTTTTAAGATTATACGATTTCAATTATAAAATATTTTTATAAACTGATTTGAGTGTGTAATTTTGTATATTCGATCTGTCTTTTTAATTTTGTTTGATATTTATCCAAAATGAGCTCGAGGTCTATGTTGGTTTTTTATATGTTTTTTATTATTTTCATTCAATATTTCTGTTTCTTCGAAAGACATCATCAGGATGAGAAAATGTAACTACGAAAACTTTAAAATTATCCGTAGAAAATGAGTATGTACTCCCTTCGTCGTTGTCTGTTGGCATAAACATTAAATAATTTACTTTGAATCCTGAGAAACTTAACGTTATTAAGGTATCGGTATAGTTTCTGAAAACTTAAAAGCAAGTAAATCTTTGTTTCGGAAATAATATGCCCAAATAAAATCATCTTAGGATGGAAACAAAGATTTGTTTAGACCAACACCTTCCCAAATATTTAATATTTGCGTGTACCAAATAATATATATTTAGAGTGTACCCTAAACATACATATGTTTCAAGCCGAATATGTTTGGGACAATATACTACAAAAGCTATTTTTTTCAGCATGTAGAGGAGTTCCTTTATCCAAGGAAGAGCACCACCGAATTCGAAGAAAATCGGTTCAAATTTCGATATATTCGCCATATATACCTCAGATTCTGGTATCTGTGCGCTATGAAAGTCGTATTTTACATTAAATAATATAATTGATTCAAGAGTTAACACTGTCAAGTTTGAAACAATCGTTTCAGATTTGAATATGGATTTCAACGCTTCTGCTTTAAATGTAATCGTTTCAGGTGTTGAACAACAATGGATCATATATATTGTCGGTTCCGCTCGTCTTTAATCTTTCCTTACAGGTTTTTATAAAAACTGTATTGTTTTTTTTTAGAATTTTTAAACACATTAAATTTTCTAAGCGGGCGATCACAGCGATGTAATGTAATCGATAGGCAGTTTTTGCAAGTGATTGACTTGCGATGTTAGATATTTCCAATCTTTGGCGTTGTTTGCATCTATGAAATGTGTCAAGATTAAAACTACATAAAGGAGTCTCCAAAAAGATTATCCGAATTTGAACTATATAAATGAGTCGGTCCGTCCGTGCATCTGCCCATTATCCTGCAATCAACCAATATCTATTATGACACTCGTTCGTGCGTTTACCACAAAGAACAAAACGTTTCACATTTCTTTTATTGTTTCCTTTTATCACATCCATCGAATGATGGCTGCATTCTCTGTGCCCGCCCGAAGAACTCGTAGTTTTGTCGAGTGTGAGGTGTGTCTCTGGCCGTGGTTTCTGTTTTCATTTTCATTTTATCAATATGACATGACTTCAATTAAGATTTTATGATGGGTATTTAGAGAGAATTCACCGGAATTCTCGTCAGTTCCCCGTTCCCGTTCCCCATTTTATTCCGCTTCAGAGAAGCCGTCGTTTGAATGTGTAAAGACGTATCATAAAGTAATTAGAGTAGATTTTAGACCTTTAACAATGTCAACAAACAAATGACAACGACGTTAATCAAAGGAACCGCTCGCACCGGCCGACCGACTGGAGAAAAAAAATAAAATTCCATATGCCCCTGGATGAGATGTTCTGTGTTTGTATGCACCTCACCTCAATGCAGTGCACCGTACCACTGCTCATGATTCCCTCTCCCCACTCCAACAACAATAACAAAAACAACAAATTATGAAGTACGTAATCCATAACTCAAATGTCACATGACAGTAAAGGTGAATTCTTTTTAATTGTCTCAATCGAGATATTATTCTCTTTTGTTTTCGGCGATTGTGGTAATGTCACAAATTTGTCAAAATTGTTCCTTTTTTTACAACTTCGCAGGAATTTGGGCTCTTTTGTTGTGTGAAAAATATTATCATGTTTATGATTCTAATGTATGTAAGTGCCTTCACGGTGGGCTAAACTGTGCCTGCTTAGCTCTGTTTAAACTATGACAGTATTTTTTATTATCTCTAGGGGTGAATTTACTCGGAGAGTATTCTCAGAGAAATAATTAGAAGGAATTCGATTCGAATGTTATTATACTCGTATTTATTTGCACACAAATGAACATGATTATTGGCATCGCTGAGGAACAAGGAGAGAGCTCTATCAATATCTTAGCTGTAGCACCAGCTACATATCTTAATGATTTTGTTGAATTCACAAGGTATTTTTTTCGTAATTCATAAATCTTAGTAAAACGGCTCTGCTGAACCCCACATACATAATACAGTTTGATTGCCTTAACCGAATTATTTGCCAACCGAATTTTGGTAGTTCTGTCTACTATCATTCGATTCCATCAGGACAACCAACATTTTGGTTGTGGTATACTTCTGCTTCCATGTTGACAACAATCATATTTGGTTGCGACAACTACGAAAATGGTGGCTAAAATTATCTGTTGTATGTTGCCACAACCAACTGTTTTAAAAAATTGGTTGTTCTCACAATTTGTCAGACATATACTACCGACAATTAATTAAAAACAGTTTTCATTAATTTTTATTTTATTTATTGAACAAAAAACCAAACAATTCATAACCAAATTAAAAATTCCATGTTACAAATTCATCACTATTATGAGATGTAGAAATATTTGACACAAATTTTAGACCACGAAAAAAAAAAAACTTTTATGCAAATATCGCTTAACCCTGTGCTTTCAATCTCATGATTGTTGCTTTTATTTTTTAATTATGTAAAACATTTTGCAGAACATACATATTCTGCATTCCACACATTATTTTGGACTTCATATACCGCTCTTGATCAAAATGATGAAGACTTATTTATGTCGAGTAATTTTATTTTTTGTTTGTCATGTATGAATAAAAGAACAGCAAGCAAGCTTTCGGTTGTAAAGGGTTTTCCAACAAGAGGTGTTATTTTGGTATTCAAAGAAAAATGCAATTTTTTGAGATAAATGATCGGATGTTTATTTCATAATAACGAGGAAGGTATGCCGTTAATAATGAAAAACAACATCAGCCAAATGGCCATACCGACCACGCTTACAGGACCATATCCTTTTCATGAAAATTTCCATAACCAAATCGCAAAGTGGCTGCCCTATGTCCTCGATAGCCTCACGAATTCTATCTTTGAGGTCTTGAATCGACTCTGGGCTGTTGGCGTAGACCTTATCTTTCACGTGGCCCAAAGGAAGAAGTCGCAAGGTGTTAAATCACAAGATCTCGGTGGACAATTGTGATCACCTCTTCGAGAGATAACACGGTCCGGAAACTTTACCCGTAACAGAGCAATGGTTTCGTTGCTTGTGTGGCACGTAGCGCCGTCTTGTTGAAAGTATACGTTGTCCAGATCAATACCATACAACTCCGACCATAAAAAATCATTAATCATCTCTCGATAGCGCAATCCATTCACCGTAACTGTTGATCCAACCCCATTTTCGAAAAAGTAAGGTGTAACGATCGCGCCGGACCATAAACCGCACCAAACAATGATCACTTGCTATGCGACTGCCCCGCTCTGAGTAAACGACGACTGGACATGCTGGGGTCGGCTTTTCTATGCAGCCTGACAGATCTTTCCAGTACCGATATTCTTACTATCGATACATTTTTATATCAAACAGGTTGGTTTGGATGAGGGGCATTTCAGCCCGTGGTAACACTAGGGACCTAAACTGGTCTTTGTGAGCTTGTATAAAAAAATACGGCTGCCACCCTAACCTAAACCCAAACCTAAATATTTATTTTGTAAATAATAGTCCCAAATAAAAAATACGAGGATTGCTATTTATATTTCGGCCATGGCAATGCTGGTGTTGCCAGATGAAACCTGGAACTTTGAGCACGAATTGTTTTGGTTACAGTGTGTTGAAAATTCACCTCCAAAACATGGTTTTTGAACGCTTCGACGGCTGCTTCAGGTGTCGAAAAACGTTGATGTGCGTGAATAATAATAAGTCATTGGGTGTCAAATTAGGGCTGTACGGCGGATGACCCATCAATTAGACGTTTTGGCCGGTCAAAAAAGGCTCTGGTTTGAGCCGGTGTGTGAGAGCTCGCATTGTCATGGTGCACAATGATTCGTCTTCTCTTGTTCGTTTTTCGAATTTCGCCGAAGACTTCAGGCAAACAAATTGTGGTGTACCACACATAATTGACCGTCCTACGTTGCTCAAGCGGAGCAGTCGCCACATGACCAGTTTTGCCGAAGAAACAGGCGACCATTTGCTTCGAAGTGAACAACTTTCGGTAGATTGCAGTTTTGTTTCGGGCTCATACGCATAGATCCAAGATTCGTCACCTGTGACGTTCTTATAAACGTCTTTTGAAGCACCGCAAGGTTCGAATCCCGGTAGAATGGTTAAATAATTTATTTAACTACTAATTTCTCAAAATAAAATTAAAAAAAAAAGAACTTTTCCATTTTGTTTTCTTACTTTCAAAGAACATCCATAAACCAGTAAGGAAAGGCAGAAGTCGGGCGGAGCCGACTATATGATACCACAAACAACTCTGATGGAGGAAATAAGCATTCCTTGTACATGAATTAAATTAATGCAATGATAGATTGTCAAAATATTTAAATTCAATGATATTTAAGTACATATTACACTTGGTTACACAATTTTTGTCGAAGGTACATTCTAAAATAATTTGCTTTTGTAGTATATTGTCCCAAAATATTCAGCTTAATACATATCGTCGTTTGGATGATCAACTGACAGAACTGACAATTTTCTGGAAATCGAGTTAACGCCACCACTGGACTTGTCTAGTCATAGTGCAACGTGTGTATGTATGTGAGGATGTGGACCACACCACACTGTGGTCCAGGGTATTATGAGTTTGTGCATTTGTTTGTAACACCCAGAAGGAGCGGAGATAACCCCATCGTTTATTATACCGATCGACTTGGACTTCCTTCCTGAAGTCGATTTATTTTGTTTTCTTACTTTCAAAGAACATCCATAAACCAGTAAGGAAAGGCAGAAGTCGGGCGGAGCCGACTATATGATACCACAAACAACTCTGATGGAGGAAATAAGCATTCCTTGTACATGAATTAAATTAATGCAATGATAGATTGTCAAAATATTTAAATTCAATGATATTTAAGTACATATTACACTTGGTTACACAATTTTTGTCGAAGGTACATTCTAAAATAATTTGCTTTTGTAGTATATTGTCCCAAAATATTCAGCTTAATACATATCGTCGTTTGGATGATCAACTGACAGAACTGACAATTTTCTGGAAATCGAGTTAACGCCACCACTGGACTTGTCTAGTCATAGTGCAACGTGTGTATGTATGTGAGGATGTGGACCACACCACACTGTGGTCCAGGGTATTATGAGTTTGTGCATTTGTTTGTAACACCCAGAAGGAGCGGAGATAACCCCATCGTTTATTATACCGATCGACTTGGACTTCCTTCCTGAAGTCGATTTATTTTGTTTTCTTACTTTCAAAGAACATCCATAAACCAGTAAGGAAAGGCAGAAGTCGGGCGGAGCCGACTATATGATACCACAAACAACTCTGATGGAGGAAATAAGCATTCCTTGTACATGAATTAAATTAATGCAATGATAGATTGTCAAAATATTTAAATTCAATGATATTTAAGTACATATTACACTTGGTTACACAATTTTTGTCGAAGGTACATTCTAAAATAATTTGCTTTTGTAGTATATTGTCCCAAAATATTCAGCTTAATACATATCGTCGTTTGGATGATCAACTGACAGAACTGACAATTTTCTGGAAATCGAGTTAACGCCACCACTGGACTTGTCTAGTCATAGTGCAACGTGTGTATGTATGTGAGGATGTGGACCACACCACACTGTGGTCCAGGGTATTATGAGTTTGTGCATTTGTTTGTAACACCCAGAAGGAGCGGAGATAACCCCATCGTTTATTATACCGATCGACTTGGACTTCCTTCCTGAAGTCGATTTAACCATGTCCGTCCGTCTGTAGATGTATCGTTGTTATCAAAGTGCAGGTCGTATTATGGTCCGATTGTGATTATGTTTAGCACCGTGATCTTTTTGATCAAAATCGGTTCAGATTTAGATATAGCCCCCATATATATGTTTCACCCGATTAGACATGTAAGCGCTGTAAAACCCGTATTTTATATGTAAGTACGGAATTCGGCATTAAGGAACTAATACTTCTTATTGGTGTTAATCGGTTCAGATTTAGATATAGCCACACATATTTACTACGTTCCTTCCTATGCAGTATATAACGGTATTGAAACTGTATTTTACGTCCGATCCAATTAAAATATAATTCCGAGAGATAATTAATTGTAAGATTGTGTGGCTCATCTGTTCCTTGATAGTCCCCTGATGTATAATTTTTCAAAAATTATACATCAGAAATCAAAAAAATGATCTTTTATACTGTAAATGCAAATCAAAATCAATGAAATATTAGAAGTGAAAAGTTTCGATCAGAAGTCAGAAACGTTATGACATTTTTCTGAAATAAAAATTATTTGGATATATTCCGGAACAATAGTCTTGTATATATGTAAACACATACATATTTTATTTCAGCAAATTAGTTTGCAAATACATTTTGTTGTAATATATTAATATATGCGATCTAAATAAATTTTATTGATTTTGAAATAAAATTTATATGTACCAAAATATATACCATTATTATTTAATTTTTTTTTAAACGTTGTGTTTCCCCTTTTGCATTTAGTATTTGGACAATATATTTTGAATAATGAACCGGGATACAATTTATATTAAATTATGAGGGATTTAAATGTTTAAGATATAACTTTGGCGTACATATAAAAAAATTGGTTAAAAATTAGATTTCTTTGTATGTAATCGTTTTTTGCTTTCACAAAAAATTGCAAACAAATATGTCCATTTGCTCAGTTTTTGAAAGCTTGCATCCTAGCGAAGAAAACAATGACTATTTGAGAACAAATCTATGGATAAATCGATACCTCCATTATAAACAATGCTAAGTGCAAAAAACAAGTTTTTCAGGAGAGGCGATCAAAGTTTGATAATTTTTTTATATTTGTGTGGAATTCCTTCATAACACAGTACAGCATTTTTCAGCTCATTGATTTGGGACTCAGTTCTGAGAATAGGACGTGAAGTAGCCCAAATAAGAACTTCTGAATCATTCGTCAAGTTAATAATTAATAATTTAATGGCCATACGATTGTTTTTCAAAATAATAATTAACAATTTAATGGCCATACGTTTTTTTTTAGCTTAACGTGGATTTTTTTCACTTTTTATATATTTTTTCTTGGTATACCGTACGGAATATCTCTTTTGTGTCCGAAGCAAAGTTGTAGATATTGAATAGGAGAAAAAATGCGAAACAAACCTACCCGAAACCAGTAAGGAAAGGCAGAAAGTCGGGCGGGGCCGACTATATAATACCCTACACCTCCCTAACAATGCGATAAGGGTCATTGCAATAATAATTGGTAAATGGGTACAATCATATTATCTAATTCTGAAACGATAATCGCTAAATTAAGCAATATTCGTTTCTAAATTGTGAAACATCTTTCTGGAAAATTTTAATGATCGGAAGTAAAATACAACTTCTATAGCGGTTTGATACCAAATCAGGAGGAACATATATATGGAGCTTTAATATAAATCTGAACCGATCTTCCCTGAAAACTCATTCATGTAAAAAGACCTCCTTCTGTCGAAATTCGTACTGATCGGATATAAAATACAGTCTCTACAGCGCCTACATGTCAAATCGGGGGTAACATATATATGGGAGCTATATCTAAATCTGAACCGATTTTCTCCGAATTTGGCAGTATTCCTTCATGTAGAAAGAAACCTCTTTTTGGCGACTTTCGCACTGATTGGATATAAAATTACAGTTTTACAGCGCTCACATGTCAAATCGGGGGTAACGTATATATGGGGGCTATATCTAAATCTGAACCGATTTCTTCCAAATTTAAAAGTGTTCATTCATATAATAGGAAGCTTCTTTCTGACGAATTTCATACTGATCGGATATAAAATAAAGTTTTTACAGCGCTTACATGTCAAATCGGGGCTAACATATATATGGGGGCTATATCTGAATCTGAACCGATTTTAACCAAATTCACCTTGGGCCAAAAAATTTGTAAATGTGATATGTGTAAAGTTTCGTCGGGATCGGACCATAATTGCGACCTGTACTTTGATTACAAGAATACATGCACAGACGGACAGACAGACAGACGGACATAGCTAAATCAACTCAGAAAGTGATTCTAAGTCGATCGGTATATTAAACGATGGGTCTATTTCTTCTCCTTTTGGGTGTTACAAACAAATGCACAAAGTTGTAATACCCTGTACCACAGTGTGGTTTAGGGTATAAAAAGTGCATCCAGAGCCTTAAAAATCGCAATAGATTCTTCTTGAAAGCTTTCAAAAACTGGTACAAATGATTTTTTTGCCTTTTTCTATTTTTTTGGTGCCAGCAAAAGACGATTTTTTAAAAAAAAATCAAATTTTGTTAAGGACAGTTACCAAACCACACATAACCAACATTAGTAGCCCTCATAATTTTGTTTAGTTCAAAGGGCTTCACGGTTCTATCGGGCTGATACTTCCAAAAATATGGGCCAAATACTAAGATACCATCCATAAAAATTAAAATTAATCCAAAAAAAATTCCCAAAGGAAATTATCCAATGGGGTTAGATCAACTAACAGGAGCATTACATGAAATTATTCGAAAATTTTCAAAATTATTACAGCTAAATTTCAACAATTGCAGCGTTTCTCTCGGTTGTCAACTAATACAGTGTTACCAACACAAAGTTGTGAACATGTAAAAACAACACCCTTTATTTTCTATACTCAGTATAACCCAGTCAGCATTTTGTGAAAGTATTGATCATATTCGGGTGCTTATCGACTCCACCCAGCAAAATCTTGGTAAGTACCTGACATTATTCCCTGCATTACCAAATAATGACATCTCATTATTCGCTGAATTACTTTCGGCTTATTAATAATGACTTACCAATAATAACAGAAATAAGTGATTTTTTTATCAAAATAATGTTTGCCAAATTTTAGTATAATGCAATTTTGGCTATATGTGGATTATTGTAGAAGATTTATTTATTTTCAACAAGTTTTCCAAAAATACGTGCAAATTGAATAAAAATACCAAAAATATTTACGTATATCGTATGATGTTAGACCATTGAAGAATTTTTCACATGGTGGCTTGGGTTCAGAAATTCGAAATATGCGCGACAATATGCACAAAATTACTCTAAATGGCCATCTCTACATATCTACCATATCTACTACGTATTTTGTAACTTATTGGTAATGCATTATTCAAGTACTTAAAATCGTGAAAACATAAGCACATATTTATGTGGCATGCCTATGCTACAAATAAGTACTTATTATGCTACTTTATTGTATGCTTTTGGGAAGTACTTCCCTCCAATGACATCCCCATGTTAAAATAATGAGAAAAGTGGCTAAATAATAAGTACTTACCATTATCGAACTTTGCTTACTCGTCGGATTATTTGGTAATGAGAAATTTTGCTGGGCACTGCACGATTCAAATAATCATCAATGCGCTCGTTTTCTGATCATAAAATAATGTTTTGTCGGGAGAAAATGGTACCCTACTCGCGACTCATCTCTAGGAGTCTATTGTAAGCCGCTTTTCTGCTCACTTTCGAGTAATTTTTCCGTTGTACTTATAATCATTTACGAGTCATTTCTCAGTCGCATTATGTATAATTTACGAGTTACCTTTAATTCGTATTATCAACCATCTGCGAGTCTTTTTGGAGTCATTTTTAAGCCGTATTTATAATCCTTTGCGCTTCAAGAAATAAAATATTTATTGGATGTATATTATTAAAATAAATTTATTAAATTAAAGAAATAATATAAGGAAATTAAACAAAAAATATTTTACTTATTGTTTGGACTGACATTACTTTTTTTATTTAAATGAACTCTATTCGTAAAAATTTAATTCACTAATCGTAGAACTTCTCACCACGTTTCGACTGCTAAAAATAAACCCAAATTAACAATGTCCAACTATTGGATTCTTTCTTCAATTAGAAAGCAAATTGTCCCGTTATAAACAAAAGCACTACCATCCATGTGCGCGAATTATCATTGCAAAATAACGATCAAAACAATCACATTTCAAACACCTGAATGATCTCTTTGTGATTGATGTATATTTTGTTATTGTATTTTCCATAAAGCCCTTTGGAAGCATATATATGACTCATTTTCTAGAATACAAGTGATTAATCACTTTATGGTCATCAAAAGTACTCGAATAGGACCCAGTTAGATGATTTTTGACCTAATAATCTTCCAATTGCTGGGTGGGAAAAAATATATTTTGTTCATTTTAAACCAAATGTGTCGATTTAAACACAGATTATTCGTTATATCGGTTATTCGTTAAAGTTTATCATTGCAAAATAACGATCAAAACAATCACATTTCAAACACCTGAGTGATCTCTTTGTGATTGATGTATATTTTGTTATTGTATTTTCCATAAAGCCCTTTGGAAGCATATATATGACTCATTTTCTAGAATACAAGTGATTAATCACTTTATGGTCATCAAAAGTACTCGAATAGGACCCAGTTAGATGATTTTTGACCTAATAATCTTCCAATTGCTGGGTGGGAAAAAATATATTTTGTTCATTTTAAACCAAATGTGTCGATTTAAACACAGATTATTCGTTATATCGGTTATTCGTTAAAGTTTATCATTGCAAAATAACGATCAAAACAATCACATTTCAAACACCTGAATGATCTCTATGTGATTGATGTATATTTTGTTATTGTATTTTCCATAAAGCCCTTTGGAAGCATATATATGACTCATTTTCTAGAATACAAGTGATTAATCACTTTATGGTCATCAAAAGTACTCGAATAGGACCCAGTTAGATGATTTTTGACCTAATAATCTTCCAATTGCTGGGTGGGAAAAAATATATTTTGTTCATTTTAAACCAAATGTGTCGATTTAAACACAGATTATTCGTTATATCGGTTATTCGTTAAAGTGAGTATTCGGTATACAGGTTTCTGACTGTATATGTTTTCCAATGTGGAAAAGATATTTCAAGCATGCTGAATACAAGGGGTAGTAACTATTTTTCTAGTTTTGCTATTGTTGTCGATTTATTGGAAACCAAGTATACTGGGAAACTATATAGGATAATAAGTTTGGAGATGAACTTGAGGTGGAGGGCGTTGTAGTAGACATATCAGAGAGGAGAACGGATTAGAGAGGATACTTGGAGAATTATTACTCTAAAAATAGTCGACCCCTATTCTTGCCCCCTTACCATTCAAATATTATCGTACGCCAAAAGTCATACGTCGACGTTTTTGCCTGGTGTCTCCCTGATGGAGAAAAAATTATTCATACCAAAAACTACTATGGCCCTTTGTTCCAACCTGGAACCATAGGAATAAATACATATACACGAATATATAAACTACTATTGCGAAAAACTACTCTATTTATACCATAAAGTATTTGTTCAATATCATTTGTTTTTACTTATTTTTTTTGTATTGTCTACAGAAATTAAAAACATAACCTATAAAAAATTTCGAAATTGAAAACCTTTTGATTTTTCTTAAAAATATTGGGTCAGACTATTTTATATTAACCTATAAATTTAATTTTAGACTAAAAAGTTGCTAAAGTGTAAAATAAGTTATCGCTATTAATTATATGTTGAAAAAATAGTTTTCCAACATTTTATGGGGATTTAAATTTTTAAAAAGTTTGAGAAAAATTTTTTTTTTGGTTTTTACGACATTTTTGATTGCTATGTACTGCTGATCCGATGTTTACGTAGTTTGAAAGAGAACATAAAACACGTTTTTTAAATATTTCTTTTTTAAAAAATTATTTTTTTAAATACTTTAATTTAAAAAAATGCTTCATTCCATTTTACAAAGTCTGTACCAGACTCACAAAACAGTAATTGGATTTTTGGAGACTCAATATTTGTAAAAGTTATGGATGAAATACTAAAACAGGTCTGTCAATTTTTGACATTTGTTCCTTTTGCATTTCAGGTGACGATATTAATTATTTATTTATTTTAATTACAATGCAAAGTAAATTTATATTCTAATTTTACGGTCCAGGGAAGCCGGGTGACAAAGACCATGAGGCTAGAATCGAACCCACGACCCCCAAACTCATAGGCGAGTACGCTACAAACTCACCTACGGGGGAACTCTGACGATATTAATCTCGTGAATTTTTTTAAATTATTCCCCTCCCCATCCATTAAAATAACTCAATATTTGATTTTTGTGGATTTTATTGGGTTTTTCTTTAAGTTGTTTCATTATAAGTAAATAGTTCAATGTATTTTATCATTACACATGTTTTATTTTATTATTTTAAATACGAGTGGAGGCTGTTTTTTTTTCTTTAATTATAATTATATTCAAATTTATAAATACAACAACAGAGAAGGGCATACATAACTTAGGAAAGAAAAACAGTGTAGTGGTTATTTTTTAAGAATGTTTTTTTTTATTTTTTAGTTTTTGAAATTACAGATATTAGGTTATAAATTATATTTAAACAAATTTACAAACATTAAACTCAAAAAGGAATATTGCAATTGTTTCCAAAAGAAAAGAATGGGCATGACAACAAATCTGGCCGCACTTAAAATGTTGCCAGATTTGAAGCGTTTTATTCAAAAGAATGAGAGAGAGAGTGAGAACGGGAAAAGAAAACTAAAAATTAACAACTTTTTGCGTTGTTTTAAATTACGATAAAATTGTATTTAAAAAATTAGTTTACTTTTTATGGGGGTGTGTGGGTGGGGTGGGTCTGTGTGGTATTCTGATCATTAAAATTAAATGCTTAAATATTACGACAGAAATAATAATATATAATAATAATGTTTTTTTTTATTATTTTTTTGTATTTTTTTTTTAATTTTTAAGTACTTAAAACATAAAGTAAAGGAAACTTAAGAGCAGAAGAAGAAGAAACTCTAGGACAGTAGTTTGTGGGGCAGATAGATTTAAGGGGAATGTTTTGAAGTTTGAATTGAAGATATATAGTAAAATATATAGAATAGCTAAGTAGTTAAAAGTAAATAATAATAATAACAGTAATACTTGTATTTCATTTTAATTAATTTAAACAATTAAAACACACTCATATGTATCGTAGGAGAGCTGAGCTGAGCTATGCAATATAAGGCAAGAATTTGCGGCAGAGTTTTTTTGTTTTCATTTTCGACTGAAGTGGGAGGGAGGAGGTCCTTTAAGGCAGGTGGTGTTGGAGGGTCCTCCTTTTATGGATGTATGGTTCTGCAATATCGAAGAATATAGTTTTTGTTTTGTGAGAGTTGGTTTGGATGCGTTGTTGTTTGTTCAAACGAAATGCGCCTGCGCATTCGAGTCAATAACACTTATTTCTTTGTTTTATTTGCTTTTAATAAAGGAATTGTGCTGTGTTTGATCCTGTGTACGAACTACTCTTGCTTTAGGAATACTTTTTTCGTGGAGGTATTCAAAGAAGAGCCTTAGTCTAGTTGTATGTTGATTTTTTCAGTGTGCGTCTGTCTGATTGTCTGCTATGTGGGTGTTTGGTGTTGTACATAATTTCAGCCAGTATATACATTGTTGGGTGTATGTGTATGTGTGTGTGCGTATAACCATTTAAAAACCATAAAACATCCATAAAAATACGCCCTCAAACCTCTCATGGACGTCTTCTAACTGTTTGTGGTCTGTTGTTTGTGTGAGTGTGTGGGGGTCTGTCATCAATTCATTCATTTTGCGGTGTCTTCGACGGCATCCCATCACCTCTGCTGACAGCAGAAAACCAGAAAATCACAACACTTTCACTACGAACTTTTAGAATGACACCCACTACTTCAGTCTTCGACTTTAACCTCAAAGTTTCGAATTTCATCATAATACAATAGGTACTTCATCACATCCGTCACTCAATGATGTCGAGGGTGATCAAAACTCCTGAAGCAGTAAGTCCAATTCCCGCGGTGGTGTGGTGCTGATGATTATATTCGCCGTTGTCATTGTGGTGAATAAAGAGCATGCGCATGCATTTTAAATGGTGATCTACTTGAAAAATTTTGGTGGTGATGATTGTGATGTTGGTGCATTTTGTTGTGGCTTTTGTTTAATACATAGGGGTAGAGTGATTGTTGTTGATTTTTTTCTTGTTGTTGTTGTTTTCTTTATGTATACATATGTGTGTTTGGGGATGAAGTGCGTGGTAAATAAAGAGGTGGTGTTATTTATATATATATATATATATATGTATGTATATATAGAGTGCTTTACATAAGATATTTATCGCCAGACACACTGACTACATCTAAAAATAACCAAAAAAAAGAGAAAAAGATAGAGGTTAGAAATGTGTTCATACATATATGTAAACCCAAATAATATTTACAATACAACTAATTACTAAATGATATGCTAAGATACATATATCACCCAAAAAAATACGTCGTCACCTGAAATCCAAAATAACGTAACCCACATCGTCCTTTTTCAGGAGAAGCCAAAAACAAATTAAAGTCATTTTAATCTTTTGACCAGATTTATGGATTTCCTGGCTATTAAGGCCAAATCAAATAACAAATGTAGTGCAATTAGTTGTGGCGTACATTTTTAATAAAAAATAAAATTTTATGAATCTTTCCGCCTTTTTAATGACCTTGTTTGCTGTGACGTCTTTTTCACTTTCACTCATAAAATGGTCAATTTTAGATATTGAACTCTAAAATTTTGTAGGAATGTGTAGTTTAGTGTAACAGACGTTTGATGCTTCGTTATTTTGAATTTCAGATGACGATATATAATTCCAAAAATACTGTGTTTTTTAAATCATAAAAAAATATGTACGGCCTTAAGTATCGATATTTTACTGGAAAAAATATGTATTTAATTTAAAAACAATTTGAGCGTCTCATTTTTTTTGTTCTACAAATCTACTTCTGGTGGTAAAAATACCTATTCCGTTTTTTAATTTTAGACTTAAAAAGTTAAAAAAAATCCTATCTCGATTTTTCTTTTATTATATATTAATATTTTTTCAATTTATATAAACTGTTATAGGCTAACATAACTTGTTTTTAATGCAATGCATAATCCAAATTTACGGTATTTTCCCACAAAATGAGCAAAATCAATCTGAATTCTTAATGTAAATCATCACGTGTGAGCCTCATTAAAGCTAAAGAGTAGTAACAGCTGATAGCTGGTGCTTTGTCTTCGCTAATCGGCTTCATGAAGTGTACGAACAGTTGTTGTGAAAAATGTAAAAGTCAGTCATTTCGAAGATGTGCCGTCCCATCACTAATAGGAATTCGATATCAACGAGTAAGGTTTTTCACGCATTTTCAGACCGATTTTCCCGATATTGTTGTATTTATCACGACTATAAAACTATAGTATATAACTATATATATATAACTATATATTATAATATCAGACGATACGTCCAAAAAGTTCAAGAAAAGCTTCCGGAAAACTATTTTTTCGCCTTTGAAAAATTATTTCTTTTCGTTCGTAAATCGAGAAAATGTAAACAAACTTCCAATGGCACATCTTCCATATTTATTGTCTTTAAAAATGCCTCCCAAACATTTGTGATTTCTATTTAATCCAGTGTTTTTATCAACAAATGAAAACGTTTTTAAAATGAGTCTTCTTTTTTTTCGTATTGATTGGATTTCTGTTTTTAATATTGACACAATTGTTGTTCAACACGGAGGTTTCTGTTACATACTTATTATACGAACTATTTGTTTGCAGAGAATTAATTCATATGTATTTCAACAAAAAAAATACGGTTTCACTTATTTGTTTATTTACACTTTGTTTTGCTTTGCAAAAAAGACGCGAAGTAAATCTCAAGTAGAACTTAAATTAACTCTCATCGGGCGCTCTCTTTACGGAAACCACATTGTCTGTTATCAAAGGAACAAAAGCTCTACAACGTTGCCAACTTTTTTTGAGAAACGAAAAACTGTCTAATGAGAAACAAAAGTATAATATTTTGCTCTTAAAATCCGAAATTTTTGTTTTATATAGCAATTCTGTCTATTCTGGCCTTACACCCAACACTTTGTACTACAAGTAATTTATTCTTTTTTTACTTCATGTCTTCTCCCCACTGTTTGCGTGATATTTTTTTCGTCTTATGATTTTTGTACTGTTTAATATGGGTATGGATTGTGAATATTTTAAACTAATACCTATACATATTTAATTTTTGGTAAATATGTATTTTTTTGCTCTTGAAACTTACCTGTGCTGTCTTAGATTATCACGTTGCTTGAAGTATTTACCGCATACCTCGCAGGAGTAGGTGATCTCGGGCGATTTGTGGGTACGTTCGTGTATCATTAGATTGTAGGGCTTGGTGAAACGCCGCTGGCAATACTTGCAAATGAACTCACACTTCGGACGCATCTTGCGACGAAAGTCCGACCGGCAGTCATCATTGTCGATTCTCATTACAGCGAACATGGTGCTGGTGGTGTTTGGTTAACTTTGTTCTTCTTCTTGTTGTTGTTGTGTGGTTGATTAAAAGCACACACGCACGCACACCTATACTCAGAATAGAATTATGTCCACAAAAAGAGAGGAGCTGGCTGCTTGCTTGCTATACAAAACGGTTGACGTCTCTTAAAGTAATCTTATGAATGTGTTTGTGTGTGTGTATATGTCAGCTTAACACTCTTTGAGTCTTGAGTAATTTCAGTCAGTTTAGCGCTTGTTTTAATCAAAAAAGAATTACGCTTTTTCACTTTACTCTTAATGCCGCCGCTGTTGATGTTTGTTGTTGTTGTGGTTTTAGATAAGAATACTGTGGTTGTGTATCGGTTGATGGCTGGGTGTTGTTGTTGGAGCGGGGGGATATATAACTTTGTGTTGTGTTGTTTTTTCTACTCAAATTGTGGCGGTAATCTCTTGTTTAGCTGTCTAATTGAAATGTGGTTTATGGCTTTGCTTCCACAACGACGATGATTGGCTAAGATGTGTGTGCGGTTCGCGTTGCGTTGCCGTGACGGGGCAATATGATTTTTTTCGCTGTGGTTACGATTTTATTTCTTTCGGCTCTACGTAGAGAGATAACAAGCGCGTTATGCAGCTGCTGACAGACTGACGTGTTACTTCAAATGGTGATTTAAACACCTTTATTTTTTGCTGTTCATTCGTTCGCTCGCCTGTGTTACCCTATTCGTGTGTGTGCGCTGTGTAGACACACGTTGTTGTTGCGTTGTGCTGCTGCTGCCACTGCTGCTCTACTGTTATGGCGTTTTTGTTTTGGTTTCCTCTTGTTGCTATTGTTGTTGGTTGCGGTGGTGGTGGTGGTTGGTTATCTCGTTGGTGGTGACAATAGTGTTGACGATCGCCAGTTAGAGGTGATGGTGGTGGTGGATGTGGGCGTGTTTCTTATATTGCTCAACACATCAGATATTTCACTTTAATTGTTTGATTGGCCGATATATTTTTTCCTTTCTAAGTTGGTGTATTTTAGGCCAATTCATTCAGTTTTTTGATAAAATATATCACATAACTCTGAAAATACAAAAGAGAAGGTTATTTATTAGCATATGTCTGACTAGTGGATAGGTGCTTATATGAGGGTTATAAATCTACAAATATGAAGGAAACGGTTTCGGTGAATAACTAATTGTTTTAGAAAACTTAGCATTGGCTGTTGGCTCCCTCTAGAGTCTAGAGTTAGCACAAATGTTTATTTCTCTCTTTTTAATCCAAAATAAAAACTATTCCCCATTGAAAATATTTTCAAACGGATAGTCCTTTAATGTTCCAGATTAGTTGATTTTTCTGGCGTTGCAAGTAGAGTTGCCACACTTGCGGAGAAAAATAGCTGGATTTTAGAAAAGAAACTTGACTAATGAAATACTGTACTTTCATAAATTCGGTTTAAAGTACTTATTAATTTTTAAAAAACATAGAGAAAACAATAAAAACCATTTCAAAATCAGTATTTCATAGAAATCTGTATTATTGAGACCAATTTCAACAATTTATTTATTTTACCACATACCTACATTTTGTACTTTTGGAAATAGATTTAATTAATTCTGATCCCGAAGGAAACACTTTTACAGTTTTTATCCAAGTTAAGTCGTCTTAAGAGTTTTGAGCTTATAACATGGAATGACATCCTTTCTTGGGAATATAAAGGATGTTTTTTTAACGTTTGGTTTTGAAAATTTAAGAAAACGCATCAAATATTTATTTGTGTCGATATATCACTGCCTGCCATTTACTTTCGAAAGGTTATTTCATGCAAATGTTTCCCACGACTACAGGTAAACGACGAGAGACTTCAGTTCCCCCATAAGAAATAGCATAGTGGAGTTTAAATCGCTCGAACTATTTAAACCACAGGTTAACCAAGCTGAATTCTTCCATTCTGGGCAAAAAAAACTGACGAGAATTGACAATAACATTTTCGATTTAGATGGACAAATTATGCAGTATCTTATAACTGGGCTTAGTTTACAAAATCTGGAAAATACAGCTCATTCCAGCACATCAGGCAACCATAGCTGCAAGTTTAACATTTTCAATGATTTCCCCTTCACCAACTGATGGTCCCTTACCAATTGCAATGATAATAAGTCAAATTATTTATTATTATTACGTCAATCCAAAAATCTGCATAAATTCATTAGGTTTTGAAAAAGCCGAACTAGTGCAATAACACTCTTAAAAAAGCTGTGCTGTGTTCGCTGATTATTCATCCACTACGTTTTTACTAATGCACCCTTGCACAGGATTACCATACGTCCTCCTTTTTTACCATTGTCCTCCCTCCTTTTTAAAAAATGTGGGATTTGTCCTCCTTTTGTTACTGCTTTAAATGTATTTTTATAGTTCCACCAATCGTGGTTTTGGGTGGACTTTTTCACCAATAATGAACCTATAGCTGAAGTATACTTTCAACTACTGCATTTTTGGTGGGTGTTTTTTCGGTATACCAGCCCAAACAGCAGTGATTAACGTTCAATGGGCAGATGAAAGGAACCGTCTACAAATTGATTCCACAAAATCTGAATTTGCATTAAATTTTATTTCACGAACTACTTTGCCCTCCTAGTTTTGAGATATTTTGCTTTAACGTTTTTTAACATTCGCCTCTTCATGTTTAGGTTAGGGTGGCAGCCAGATAAAATACCAGATAAAATAGACCAATTTAGGTCCCTAACCTAAAACATTAGTATCTCAAAACTACTAAAATGGAGATGTGACGTTCTTTCTTAGGAGGGAGGTAGTTCTCTGTAGAATTTTATAAGTATTTGTCATCAAAGCAGATATCTTCCTCAGCTAACAAACGTATACTGAATTATTAAATTGATCTCACCGGTCAATATTATATCATACTTTTAAATTAATACGAGTATGCGAGCATGTTTTAGTACGAATGTTGTGTATTGTTTTTTTTTTTCATTCTAAGAGTTCAAATTATTACATTTGCAAAATTTATTGTTAAAATTTGCAATATATTCTACATATATATCTTTATTGCTACGACCTTTTTTAAAAAAAAATAATTGTTGATCAAACAAAATGTTGTTCTTCCAATTACTGCTAGTTTTTTATTTTAAGAAATGTCCTCCGAAGGTTTCATGGGCTCTTTGTAAATGTCACAAATGTCCTCCTTTCCGAAAAATGTTTATGGTCTGACAGTAATGAACAAATTTGCAAGATTGCATTTGTTAAAATATATGTAATATTTTTTCTGATAATATAATTATTTGTTTTCTGCCTTGTTAAAATTATTTATTAACTCTTATGTTATATGTTGTTAGAATAAGTAGTTATAAGATTGATTGATGATCATACAATGGAGCTTGAACATTCATTTAAACTAACCTAAGATGTTAGACACAAATTAATGTTCTCAATTGCTTTGGTAAAAGTTCGTCCGTCTGTCGGTCCCTTTGTTCGTCTTTCCACCTAGCTATTACACAGAAGATGTCTAATTTATTAATAACTAAAGCCATAACTAAATGAACGATACTCTTTCTAAGACCTGGGACCTTTGCGATGGGGGTCTGTCTTCTTGTCCATTTGCTTTACACACGTAGGTCTTCTAACATCTGTTTTACATTTTAATAACCGTTAAAATTATTAATTCATTTTCCATAAACGCCAATAAAAGTCAACCTGCTGCTGTCCTAACTATGTCCATTTAAGTGTCCCAACTGTTACCACCACTGTTCACTAAATAGACAATAACTAACAATTTAATTGTTGAGTTTAAATAAAGAACATGAAAAGGAAAAACAGTAACACCCACATTTTCCTTTCTTACAACAACAGTTGGAAATTATTGGTTGGGTTTTCGAGGTTGTTACGCTGCTTCTCATGGATATCAAAAGAATTATGATTGGCTTGGGAAGAAAGGAATTTCCAGGTTACCCCCGAAATAAAAAAGGCGCCCTCCCGTTCTCTGTTTTATTGTTAACTAACAGATGATTAACGGCGACAAAATGACCATGTGACGCCACTTTTGTCCCACAAAACGAGAATGAATAAAACAGAGCAACCAACTAATGAATGGTAAACATTTTTGGAATGGATTCTGGAGCTGATGGGGCCGCAGAGGGATGACAATATTCCCGCTTTAAATATGGAATACACACAAGAAAAAAACACGAAAACAAAGAAACCATTTTACGGTTCTTAGGTTTGTAGCAGCTCTTCGGGTGATTTGTGTTCTGGTCCACGGTTAGGACATAATTTTCATTTTTTGCCGTTGTTCCAAAGGAAACAATAGCTGACCATTGAGGCGTCTTTGGCGTCACCATTGTTTTGAATGGTGTTGGGCTCGTGAACCACCGTCACTATTATTATGATTATGAATTCAGTTTCAATTTTATTGTGGGAGCTTTTTTCTCCACCACTTCAGAGATTGGGTTTTTTTCTCCGGGAGAGGGTTTTGTTTCTTTCCTTTGTCATTTCAACATAAAGGAATCGAAACGAATCGAATGCTCTGACCAAGTCTAAAGTCTGAAGTATGATTTGGTTTATAAAAAATCCATCCCGCTGTGTGACCATAACAAAGTCACTTTTCGTTTTTGTTTACCGGGCGAGCCAAGCTAAATGTTCTCAATATTTTTTTTGTCGTCTGCTGACTCTGGCTTCAATTGGGTTAAGAGATGAGCTCTGGGTCTGAGCCTGAATGGCTGGTGTCCAGCTGTGTCAAGTTTAACAATATGTAAATGCGTCAAGTTCATTCCGGCAAATCGTCGTTATAAATACCACATATAATTTCTGGCGTTTGTTTGTGTGAAGTATGGATTTTTTCTGAGATTTCCTCTAAAAACGAAAAAAATCGCCCTGAGACAATGACAATCCCCTAAGTATCCAGCCGTGAAAAGGCGCATAAAAAACGACAAAGGTTACCTACTTCCTCAACGAAGCCAGCAGCATCAGCCCATCGCTTTTCGGGGATTGGGGTTTGGGGGCGGTAACCCCGAGCGGCCAGGGGGCTTCTTCATTTTTTTATGGATTTGCTTAACAAGCTGTTATGAATGTCGTAAATTGTTATAAATTTCGAAAATTTATGTTAAATCGTTTTCCAAAGGCCATTAAGGCCCATATAGGCAAGTATGTAGCCTTCGCTGGCGTAACTCTCCAAGCGCCAGCAGGACAAATATTTGTTTTTTTTTCGTCTTCTGATTTGTTTTTTTTTTCTTGAGTGGGGCATTGTTGTCGTCCAGCTTCAGAGCGGATTAAATGTGTCCGTCTCAGGGCTGCTGGTATTTCGTTTTCATTTTAATCGTGTTTTTGTTGTCGCTTGTCACTGATACTTTCATTATACCACCACTCAGCGGCGGCAGCAGCGACAGCTTCTGGCAATTGGTAACTTTTGCGCCGGCGCGTTTTCATGATGAAATCAAGCGATGATTAAGCCTCACAGCAAGAAATCATTTGCACAAGATTGCCACAAACAACACAAACAATTCTTGGAAATTCCTTAACTAAAATATCACCAACACACAGTGGCTGTTAATGTGAAACGAAAATCGCATCAAGATTAATTACAATTGATTAATGTTCAATTCGGGAGGGCGGCTGCGTCGGTTTCGGCACACCAACGCACTGCCCGACAACCGAAAGTCTGCTGGTAATTCGCTTCCTGATCGTTGGAGATAATCTTGTTATTATTATCAAATAAATTGTGGTGGTCATTTCGCCTCATCCGGCGGTCATATAAATGTTTTAATTGACATTTACATTCAATAAACAAGGCAGACACGCAATGCAAAATAAAACAATATTTTTAAAGATGGAAGTTATTTTTGGAGGAAAAGATACTCATATCTTTATGAGTATGGGATTATAAAAATTTAAGCATTCAGTGTATGTTTTGTGTAATTAAAACATACAGTGGTACAATTTTTATATGTCACCCAAAAATTATGAGCTTTGTAGATGTGCTATAACGAAAGGTGTTTTAGAAATACAATAACTCATTTTCCCCAAAAAAAACCTTGAAAATGTGTGAATAAATCACTAATTTCTCCATGTATCGCTTTTGTGGGGCAATCTTCTCTAATTTAATGTAAATTAGTAGGTACGTAACGTAATCGTCAGACCATTCAGTAATCAAGCCAAATAAATGTGTATATCATTAATTAGTCGATAGGTAACGTAGTCAGCTGATTATAGTTCTGTGGTGAAATATTAAGGAGGGTAAGGTTTGTAAACTTTTTATTTTTTTTTAATGAAGAACCTCTTAAAAATATTATGTGAAAATTTTAGATGAATCGCATCAAGACTAAGGAAGATACAACAGTCTAAGCAACCGCAGCTCAGTACATCAGAAAAATGTTAAAGCGTTTTTCACACAACCCACGTTTCCACGGTGTCCATCATAACTTCAATACTACTACACCGATCGTTTTGAAATTTTGAACACTATTTCTGTACATAATTTACGAGATAACGCTGCAGAGATTTTTCAAATCTGTTAATATTTTTCTTTTACAATAATCACGGAGTTATGATGGACACCGCAATTCAACTTTTTTCCGAGAAGCTTCCGAATAGTTGCTGGCGTTGCCATATTTTTTAATATTTCTTCGTCAAATTTTTACAAAATAAAATAAATAGCCAGGAAACGGTGGAAAGTCAAATTTTGGAGACATTTTTTGCTACTAGACGAATTGCAATGCCAACAAGAGTATACACACTTTTGTAAATTCTGATGACAATAGTAATTTGTTTTCGAATTTATTTGGAATCCTCATTTTTGAGAATATCATCATATGGAGGACAATCCTATTTCAGAAGTAGTAACGGGACATACAGAGTCAGCCAAAGAAACTTATTCTCTATTTTAAACAAAATTATTCTTAAAGATAAAGAAAAACTTCGTTGGAATAAAGAAAATATTCTTAAAAATATATGCCTTTCATTGTAGTTAGGATATGTCTTTATCGTATCGTTTTTATAATTAAATATAATTTATTTCACGCAAAATAAGCTTATTGCTGCCCAAAGCAGGAAATAATAATGATAGTTTCTTGTTCTAAACAACGTTCAAGGAAAATGGGGACTGTTTGTACTCTAACGTCTGTACCTAATTCGTACATTAACGTACGGCGTATTGTCAAAACCTGTTAACAAATTCGTAACTATCAGAGCCGATTTAACCTAATACTCATTCTTGAATTGATTTTCTACAGATTTTGCTTATCTGATTTTACGACTTAGAATATTCTGAAAGAAAAAAGTATTCCTCCTGCAGAAAACTCAGCTAATCCTGGTGTTGTATACAAATCCGATTATGAAATTTTGGAGTCATGCCGTTAATGTTGCCACACATTGCAACTTCAAAAGGGCCTAAAACGTAAGGACGGAGGACTGGCGAATGTTAAGGGCCAAGCCAACACCTTGGAGATGTGGAATAGTGCAAATATGTTTGGACTGGATAGTGAGGATTGCATCAATAATGCCATGTTTAACACAGCGTTAATCGCATTAATCTTTTGCCAAAAATAATTAGTGTTGTGTACACATGCGCAGCAGCATGAGGGACAAACAACAACGAAACACTCGTCAGGTCAGCAGCCAAACTGTGGCAAGATGTGTCACTACACCACACGAGACCATTGAGCTCTTGGTGCGCCTGCCCAAAACTCAACGGTTGGAAACATACATGAGTTCTCCATACATACATAGGCATATGTGTAATGAAGAAAGGAAAACGAAATACATATCTGCTTGTTTTCCAAAAACGTCACACTTTACAGGATTTTTACCAAAAAAGGGCCAACATAAATACAGCACAAAGAGATCATATTCATAAGTACTAAGGCTGGTCAGTCTTTGATCTCTGGGTTTGCTGTTAATTCTGCGTGAAATTAGATTTGCATACAAACATTTTCGATTCTGAAATATTTTCTCTTACTCTGAGACGTACGACCGTCGGACGACGGTCGAAAAGTAAAAACAGCTCAAGTTGAAAGTATTTTAAATCGTTTTAATGTGCAGAAATGCGTTCGCAGACGAATTTTAAAGGCACAAGTGCGCATTACAAATGACTTTTCCCTCATTTTTGCGAGCCCTTTGTGTGTGATCTTCCTCGGATCTTGCCAAAGCAAGCCGAGTGGAACTGGGCGTGAATAAAGCAATTGTTTTCCCAGAATACCACAAAAACACTACAAGAAAAAGAGTCACACTTTAACACCCTTTAAATACTTTAGAGAAGAAGACAACAACAAAAACATAAATCGTTAGGACAACGATGGGGATTGGCCGTAACAAGTGATAAAAACAAAAGATTTACAAAACGTTTTTCGTCGGTTTTTTCCCAATGTCATTGTTGTAACGGTAAGGGGAGAATTCTCCTCAAGTCCCTTCTTTTTGGAGGCGTTTATCGAAGGTGGCAAACGGCCATTAAAACAGAATCAGTTTAAAGGGAATTGTTACCAATTTTTCCCTCTCCCAAAAAAACGTAAATAATGATTAGATTTTTTTCCATAGTTTGTTCTTCCTCTCTTATCTCGGCCATTGTGTAGCCTTCATTTACTAATGGTTTTTTAAAGAAATTCTAGGAAATTTTCATTACAAAACAATTAAAGATAGAGGAAAAAACCCAGCCAGGCTCAACTAATAAATTGTAGCCCCTCTATCCAACCAACTAGCATGTGGTCTGGTCTTCGCTCGGTCTGGTCCTTTTGTTCGATAAGAAGAAGCCATCGATCGATCGATCGATCGCCCAACACCGAAAAAGGGATGCTTGGGTGTCTTCAAAGGAAAACACTCAGTGTTTTTGTTCTAATTGTTCTAAATGTTCCCAAAACAAAGGGCAAAAAAAGGACCAGTAGTGGCTTTTGACTTTGATCGTTTAGCCCTTGGCCGTGTCCCATTGTTATCCAATTGTAATCAATTCGAAATTTATAGTCAGTCAGTCTGTCTTTCAGTCACTGAGACACATTGCATGATATTCTCAAGTGGCTATCTTTTGTTGAAGTCAATAGGTCCGTCCGTCCTTCAACCAGACCGTTCTTCTCCATATGTTTTCTGTTAACTCTCAAGCAGCAGAATGCGTGTGAAAATGTCATCGGCCTTTGACACTTGAAAGGGAGAATACAAAACAATAGTGCCAATATTGATGTCGTTTCATTGTTACTCTTGCCAACAACAACAAAACCTAAAGTCAAGTGAATTGAATTGAACAAAAGGAAAATGATTTATGTGGGAATAATTTTATTGCACTTATGTACATTTAACAACAAAATACATGAAAGAGAATTTCTTCTTTTTGTTGACGGGACACCAAGTCTGCCGTTCGCTTGACCAGAACCTCCCACAAGCCTTTGATAATATTCCGAAGCAATTGCAAAACAGAACATGTTTGAGTTTTGAGCAAAAGTGAAAAGAGCAGACAAAACCGTTTTTTTTCTGTGTGGGGTACAATAGATGCGATTTCTTAAACAATTATGGAATAAGAAATTTTAAGGAAATTCTACTGATGATACTGCCTCCGGCGGTATCTTCCCAAAAGCGTGGGAGAAGTTGGCAAGGTATCTGACCGACACATAATTTCGGAATTCGGTAACGGCAAACAATGATCCTATAGTGTAATATCTATACGCCAATATTCTAATATCAAAACGCAAAAATCAGTACGAAGGTATGCTACACTATTTTTCCATACAATATCGTACATAGCAATACCTCCATTCTAAACTATGCTAAGTGCAAAAAGGTAGTTTTTCAGGAGAGGGGATGAAAGTTTGATGTATTTTTTAAATTTATGTGGAAATCCTTTGTAATGGAAATCGAATGACCTGTACTGTTTTGTGAATAACGGATAAACACCAAACTTTGACTGAATATAATTTGGAATATTTAGAAGTTAAAACTGCAATCTCCCTAAAAACATGCTAAGTCGATTTAGCATATTTTAGAATGGAGGAAACGACATTTAATATATTTATAAATTAAAAATTATGCATTTCAAAAAAATATTTATTTTGAGCAATAACAATTTCTGTACCCGTAAATACACCGTGTAGTATAGCTACTAAGAAAAATAATCTTCTGGAAAGAGTTATTCTTCATAGTGCAGAACATGTGTTCAGCTTCACTCTTTCTCAAGCTTACAAATTATTTTTTTTATTATCTATGCGCGTATATTTACTCAATTGACTAATCTTCTCATTGTCTGTTTCAACATTTCATAATATTCACTAATTTCTCCCGGTGTAACCAACCAAACAAACTGCACAGCAAATAAAGAAGTCTTAACAGAACATTGCTCGCTGTGGTGATGGTGACGGGTAACGGTGGTGGGTTGATTGGCTAACAAGAAGAAGAAAGTCAACAAACCAATGATAAAGCGTAACACTGGTAGCCAAATGCGCTCCATCACCATACACATCCCAACATACACACGACGACGACGGCGCAACCAAAACACCGACAACCCCACTCGTATAATGCAAGAGCCCCAGTCGACCACATGACAACAGAGGTAAGAAGAGCATGAAATGAATTGAGTGAGTATGTAGTATGGGCGCCTCGTGCTGCTAAACTTGTATGGAACACAGGACGGAGCAGAACGAACACACAACTTAATGTAGTGAGCAGAATTGAACTGAAAATTGAGCCACCACTAAAAACATGGCTACTGTGTTTACGCAAGAGCATACCACAAACAACAGCAACAAGAACAACAAATAACCACAACAGTACAGAAGTCTCAGAGTCTCCCTTTAAAAAAACCGTACAAACGTTTGTGGGGTGAGGTTTTAAAAGCATTGTCAAAAAGCTCTTTAAGAGTAAAGGAGAAAGCAAGAACTAAAACACACACACTTACCTTAAAATTATGTTGTTTTTGCAGAGAAAAAACAAGAAGGAAATTTATAACAAAAAGATAAAAACGAAAATACACTTGAAAAAAATCGCTATGTGTTACGATGACTTTTCGAACACAGAACAAAAACTAAAGAAGATGTTACTTCAATGAAGACGTTTTAACAACTGACACTACTGGAGTGGTGACTGGGGTAAAATCACTTGTCTGGCTTTTTGCCGTTCTTACAAAAACCGACTGACAGACAAACATACACGCACATTTACTCTCGCTCCTGTTATGAGTGTGTGCGTGTATGTTTCCCCCCAATGATGATGCTGCTGCGACTGCCGTTGATGACTAATGTTGGGGAAATCACTGAAACGAACAGTAGTAGGAGCAGCAGCAACAACCCATAAGAAATAAGAAGCCAACCCAAGTCAAGTCGGTGTTGGTTGAATGTGTAACACGCACTCGTGTGTAGTTGGTTAGTTACTCTGGTTCGGGCATTTAGTCGGCGACCATCGGTAGCCAAGAGAGTGAGCCCGGTCTGGTTTCTTGTTGGCAGAATACTCCCATCCAGAAGGAAGGAGGAGGTGCTTAACTCCGGTAGCCGAAGCTTAAGCGCGAGTCGACTTAAAATAAAAAACGAGGATTCAATCTAACTTACAAAAAGAGAGAACATTCCGAATACCACACTGAGAGTGGTGAGGTGAGTAATGATGAGTAGGTTCTGAACTCCGGTAGCCGAAGCTTAGAGACCTGAAACGAGGATTGTGTGTGTTCCCAGAAAATAGACGAATAGGCGGACGGTGGTTGGTTCGCGAGATACATAAGTAAACAGGAAAACCCGAAGAAGGTAAGCTTAACACAAGTAGCCGAAGCTTCAAGTATTCAGATCTAATTTAAACGAAGATTTCATAAACATAAGTTAAATAGACGAACAAACGAGTCTATTGGTTGGACGGTTGCCCAACGTCAACAACGAGTTATTCAACAACACAAGCCGAACCTTTACTCAAGAGGTATGTAAGTGCAAATTGTGATTAAGGTTTGAGGTAATGGACAAAATTTAAAGCTGGAGGAAGTTTCAGTTCACCATGATCTGCATTCCATGGCGAAACTGACAAACGATTAATTAAACGAATATTAAATGGAATTGTATGTATATGAGTATAAGTTATATCGAAATTTGTGTAGACTTTATTTTATTCGAATAGGTAACGGGACTTCATCAACAGGAAAATAAACTATGAATATATATCGATACCTCCATTCTAAACTATGCTAAGTGCAAAAAGGTAGTTTTTCAGGAGAGGCGATCAAAGTTTGATGAATTTTTAAAATTTGTGTGGAAATCCTTTGTAATGCAAATCGAATGACCTGTACTATTTTGTGAATAATAAAAATAATAAAAAATGCAATCTCTCTAAAAACATGCTAAGTCGACTTAGCATTTTTTAGAATGGAGGTATCGATATAGAGTTTTCTCTTTTTTTAAACGTAATTTATCAAAATAAAGCCAGTACCTTTGTACCTAGGACAATTCTCTGAAATAATTTTGATTACAGTTGAGGGTATTAACTGGTCTAATATGGTACCACAAAAATACCAATAAATAGCGAAATTAATAAACTAATTTATTAGACATAACAATTGATGGTTTCTTGTTTAACGCGGGGAAAAATATAGGTATTTGGAAGCAAACTGTATTTAGATACAAACAAAATTATTGCTAGGGAATATGACCAGATATATTTCATTTTGCAACGATTATTTCTGTGATCACAATCGATAACCGCCTAAGTCGACTTAAGAAAGGCATGAGTTTTGTATCCTATCATGTTCCAATAACAATACTTTATATTTTCGTGAAATCCCCATGCCTCCAACATTGGGTTATTAAAAGATATTGACAAAAACATATTGACCTAAGTCGTAATGAAATCCCCTCACAGAAATATTAAAAGTGATTTTTCTCGAAAGCATGATTTTCGAGTTAGGCGGTTATTGCTTGTTACCACAGATTTAAAAGTTGGTATCTCCAATTTGTCGTTACAGAAACGGTACAGATCAAACGATTTAAATTAGAAATTTTAAAAACAATTAAGTCATTATTCATACAAGGTTTATCAACAGATTGTCAATATTAATATATGTTTTACAAACAATTTAGGCTTTACTCGTAAGATGTTGTACGCGATTTATGGAATAAATTTTCAATGTTAAAATATATTTTAAACCTTCTATATAATTTAGGATTCTTTAAAACTTTAATTTTTATTACTGAAAGCCAAATGCAAACTAAGAAATCTATCTTACCCACAATTTCACAACCTTCGGTTAGAGCTAACTCACAGTTAAAAAATAAAAATTTCATACAATTTGACAGCTATAACTGTAGGATAGCCCTAACTGTAGGATAACCGGAGATTGTGATATTAGCCGTAAGTAAAAAAAATATTAAGATTTAAACAACGATTTGTTTATGACATCTTCCCAAACAAATATCAAAAATTATTATAATTTACAGTGCACATCTTTGGTCCATAAACTGTCCATTCCTTCCAATTATGGTTTAGGTTAAAGGTCCATACAGTCTAGTCTAGTTACTATAATGATGTTTTACAAAACTATTCAGGAAAGATCCGAAAAATCTTTAGAGTCTATGTAACATGTTCTACCTACCTACCTATTAATATATCGAGATATAACCGCCAAATACAATTTTTTGCAGAATAAGGTTTTTTGAAAATTTTTTTGTTTAAATGCATTTAGGTATTTTTGTGAAATTTATTAAACAGTATATTTTACTTTATAAAAATGTTGGCATAACTTGCAAAATGTCTTAACTAATAGATTTTCATCAAAAATAAAATAGATTACGATGGCACCTAATTACATCACCTAATTATATATTTTATGCAAAATTTAGTTTATTTATGACCCCCAAAATCTATGCCGTCCCCTTAATATAATGATTATTTGTAAATACAGAATGCTAGCTTGCACAAAGAGCTATATTCTGATACCTATAAATTTTATGCGAAACTGTATTCATATTTAATGAATTCTAAAAACTTATTAGCAAATAACAGAAGATTCCCATATAAATATATTCTTCATTAGTTTAAGAGTTTTTTTATTTCTAATTTATCTTATGAATGCACCTTTTTACACTTTCAATTTAAAAATAAAAAACAAACTTACCTCATTTAATTGCTTTGTTTGTTATACAACGCAAATGTGTCCTTAAATGTTATCGAATATTGTAGAACGCGTTTAACTAAACGTTACAATTGAACTCGTTTAATTAGCGAAACGTTGTTTAGTATTGAATACTTTAAACGTTTATAATTTTTTAAACGATTATAATTTTTTTTGTTTATTTCAAAAATATTGCGAAATTATTGAAGCTGATATGATTTGCCGTGGTTCACGATTATTATTTTTTTTTTGTTGGATTGTTTCTTTTGGGTGTAATAAACGCGCGTAGTTAGGCGGAGGACGGCTGACTACTTGTTGGTGCGTGCTCGGTGACTGGTAAGAAACTAAATAAGCCAAGCTTCTTTCGGTCGAGAGCAAGTAAAAAAGTAATGCTGGTGGTTTTGAGATTTTTTTTCTCGGGGGGCTTTGTGGTTTGGTTGGTTGCTTGCTTGCTGCTGCTCTGTGGAGAGACGTTAATATTATTAATAAAATATATTCCACTTCCGAACGCTTCCGTGCGCGACAGTCAACTGCAAAGTTACGATCGAAATTTCAGCTTAACGGCTGCCTGTGTTGAGCGCGCGAGTGGCTTCTGCTTCTGCTGCTCGACGGCGGTTGTGGTGGTTGTGCTTAAGCGGCTCAGCGCGATCTTACGAAAAAACAACGATCACTGATTTTTTTTATTTTTGAACGAAGAAAGGCCCGGCCCGTTTTTGTACGTACGTACGTATTTTGTGGTATTATTTGTTGGTTAAAAGCGACGTTTTGTGCTGTTGCCGTTTCGCCGTCGTCGTACACGTTCACACAACGACTTACTTGTGTCTTGTCTTTTTTGTCTTGATCACCGATCACTACCTCAACTTTAGTCGATTTTGCTTGCCTTCCCTCTTCTCACGCTCAGAGCTCGGAGTGAGAGGTGATCTTCGGTGTGTCTTATTGCCTTTGGTGGTGTTGTGATGTGCGCTCGGTGGCGGCGGCGTTTGTGCTGACGATTGTGTGTTGAGTGCCTGTCCGTCCGTCCATGCGCATATTCGTGCATTTGTTTGTCTAAATTGAGTTTTCTGTACTGCTCTAATCTTTGGTTGGTCGGCTGGCTTGGCTGGCCGGTTAGGGCTCTATTCATGCTTTGTTTTGCTCATTGTTGTAGTTGTTGTTCTATGTTGCTCTGCGTGGCGTCAAGTCGTGGTTGTTGCGCTCAAAATAAAAATGAAGACAAAATTGTCTTTAACGGACCCGTCTTTGTTCGTCTGTCCATCCATTCTCACAAACCTCATTCATTCACCTTTCCCACACCATTTCAAAGGTAAAACAACAACAATGGCTTAACAGGAGTTTTTGTCTTTGTCCCTCTCACAACCGTAAATGATCGTCCGATTGATCAAGAAGAGTTTTGCTCATTCCAGCTCGGCCCACGTTCATTCACAAATAAGGCCCTACGGGAGAAAGAGCGCTTACCGGAGAGAGTGAATGTGACTCATTCATTCAATCACTCAGAGCGCGTCTTGAGAGTAAAACAAAAACCAAAGGGTCGGTCACACGTCGTAAGATTTGTTTTCGCCTTTTGGGCAAAATTGAGTCGAAAGTCTGTTTGATTTTGAGTACGACTGGCAAAAGTGAATATTTTTCAAAAAAAAAAAAAAAAAACGGGCCAAAAAAGGGGGCGTCTACCTACGCCACATTCTCGCTCTGAGGAGTGTTGGTAATTATGTCCAAATAAAAGGCTACCGTGGCGTCCGTTGTTGCTGTTATGCACGCGTGTGTGTGTGCGTAGTGTAAACCCAACTCAACATGTACATATTAATTAAACTCTTTCGCATCGTTCTCTGGGCTCAAACGCACATACATATACGGCGTATAGCCCCCGGTATTCAAACACAACTCCACTTTTTGTGCTCCTAAAAGAAAACTTCATTTTGTTTCATGGTGTGTAACCCCCTCACCGCAATCACAGCGATGCGAGCCTGTTTGGACATGTTAAGATGCATCTGTAGACCACTCTTTCCTGGCTACCGTGTTAGCCACACTCATACATATGCACGTACATGTATATGTGGGTACGTATAAATACTAAGCTACTGTGTGTAGCAAAGGAGATCACTATTGTGACTCCAGCTGCTTCTTATTGTCTCACCATGTGTAAAGCTTTCCTTTTTCTCTCTCTCGGCTGTTGGAACAGTTAGTTAACCTGTTTTGTTTTGAGACGGGCCAAGATAGAGGCGTTTCTTATGCCAATCAACCAATGGCGAGCAGCCATAAAACCAGTAACTCTGTAGGAATGATTCCCCCACCCCCTTCCACATGCTCCGACAAGTTAAATAACTCCGTTGTGAGATTTCTACGAGATCAATCAGCACATACATAGACACACTCGTTCTATTCTCTTCGCCCCTATTTGATTCTGATCGTTGGAGCAGCAGCAGCGTTGGTTTACATGCAATCCATTCTTCCTGATAAACTGGCAGGGAGAGAGCTTCTGGCGTTACGCTCAAAAAGCCGATCCAACCAAACTGTTTTCGCGTATATCTCTCTTCAGTATTGAATGAAATTTGTTTTGAGCTTAATTCCGAACAAACTAAATTCTCAACTAGATTTCCATCTATGAATGATTTCTTTTATCCTTCATTCATGAAAACTCACGCATAATCATGAATTAAATTATCATATGAACTCAAGGATACATTCGTAGGTATATTTTATGTATTTATTCCCCAATTTCGTCAGATTTAAATGAGAGAGATCCAAAACGAAACGCAATACATGTTCAGAGAAAAAGAAGTTCGTAAAAAAGCTAAAGGAAATACATACATATATTATTTATATTGAAACAAATATTTTTTTTCTTCTTTATTTCTTGATGATTCCTATTTAATGTATTTGTAACTTCTGAATTAATGTAGTCCCCCTCCGGTAAATCGGTAGAGTACATATGGCCATTTTTTATAAAAAATAATAAGAAAGAAAATTAGATCGATTCTGAGATATCGCAATATATATTTTTTTCCGCAAAATGTTACCGAAATAACTGTTTTAGATAAAATTAGTATTTTTATGAAATGTACGCGGAAAAAGCTTTAAGAAATGATATTTTCTATTTTCAATGTCTTATGCTTCGTAGCATTAAAATTGAGTTGAAAAAAACATTACTGACGGGAAAAAAATGTTTTTAACTTTGACCTTGCCCGCTTTAAATATTTTAGCAATGTATCAATTCCTTAATTGAAAGTCAATTTTTCTGCTTTTCAGAACTAATAACTTTTAATTAAATTTATTTTTTATCTGTGAAAGTCAGTTCGCAAATATATTTCATTGTAATATATTAATATAAGTGTTCCAAACACATTTTCTTGATTTTGAAATAAAAATTATCTGTTCAAAAATATTTTATATTTAAAAATTTGGTTCCAAATCTATTTTCTTCTATCAAAACATCAGAAATTGTGATTTTCCGTGAAAAGGTTGTGTGATTTAAATTATAAACGCATTTTTGAGCAGTTGAAATTTATAAATATTGTATTTTCACGCTGAAAAAATTGCTTCTGTGGTATTTTGTTCCAAATATATTCTGCTTGAAACATATATATATTTATGGTACACTCTAAACAATAATATGTGGTACACACAAAATGTATATATTTGCGAAAATGTTATTCAAACAAATCTTTTCTTACATCCCAATATGTTTTTATTGGGGACTATTATTTCCGAAACAAATATTTATTTGCACTTAAGAATTCTGAAAATACGTTATGTTTTTTACTAATTCAAAGCTATTTTTTTATAAATTTTTAATGTTCATAAACATTATTATTACACACAGGAAAATAATTGGTTGGAATTTGATTGTAACAATAACAAAATAGTGCTAGCAACAAAAAGTATATTGCCTACACCGTCTGTCGGTTGTATTTATAAATAAATAGTTGAAACAACAATAATAACATGGATACGATTAAATGAAAATGCTTGCAACTAAATCGATGGTTGTATCAATCGCTTTAAGATTGTTTTTTCATTGACACTCGGGTAGTTGTGGTAACCAATTTTAAACTTTCATTATAGTACCATATGATCGATTTTTGGTTCTGACAACCAATGTTTTATTCGTGACAACAGAAATTGTATCAATAGACCAAAGAATATTAATGCAACGAATAATTGGTTACTACAGCAGAAAAATATTAATAAATAATAGTTTTTTAGTTATCCCAATATTTTCCCAAATATAGAATTATTAAATGTATTTTGGGATATACAACCGAAAGATTGGTTGCTGATACATGACAATCAAAAAATAAAATTACTCGATATAAATAAATCTTCAACATTTTGTTCAAGAACGGCATATGTAGTCAAAAATAATCTCGTGTGGATAATACTGTGTGGAATGCAGAATATGTTGTGCCAAATGTTTTACATAAATAAAAAATAAAAGCAACAATCATGAAATTGAAAGCACAGGGTTAAGCGATATTGCATAAAAGTTTTGTGTTTTTTTTTCGTGTACTAAAATTTGTGTGAAATATTTCCACATCTCATAATAGTGATGAATTTGTAATATGGGATTTTTAATTTTGTTTGGTTTTTTGTTCAATAAATAAAATAAAAATTAATGAAAACTGTTTTTAATTAATTGTCGGTAGTATATGACTGACAAATTGTCAGAACAACCATTTTTTTAAAAGAGTTGGTTGTGGCAACATGCAACTTTATAATTTTAGCCACGATTTTCGTAGTTGGCGCATCCAAATATGATTGTTGTCAACATGGAAGCAGAAGTATACCATGAAATAAAGTATATTTTGATAAATTCATAACCAATAATTTTATTTTTATTTAGACACATATTTTATTTGAGAAATTTTGTTTGCAAACATATTTTGTTGAAATATATTAATATATGCGTTCCAAACATATTTTATTGATTTTCAAATAAAATTTATTTGCTCAGAAATATATAATACTAGCTGGACCCGGTCCACTTCGTTGGTCCACTATTTGCAATTTTTTCACGTTTTTTCGATGAAACATAATTTTAGTAATTACTATTACAATTTACAAGCGGCGACAAATAAAGCCCATTTACAGAAAATAATTACCTACTTCAATTACGTTGGGATATAGGAACAGTGCATACAAATTACAAAGTTACACTAATCAGTAACGTTTCACTGCCAGTGAAGTCACTTAATTTTGAACGGCAGTGATTTTCAGAACATATGTGGCTTAGGTACATCTTTATGCACATTAGGTTTTGGTTTAAACCAACAACTTTTCCAAATTTCATACAATAATTTGGAAAAGTTTATGTCACCAAATATATTCAAAACTATGGTTTTCGTATATTTCCAATTAAAAAATAATTCAAGTTGCCGAGAGATAAATAAATGTTAGATCGTGTGGCTCATCTGATATAAAATATTTCAAAATAACTGATTTCGAATTATTAGAAACTAAAAAGGTTAGCTATTCTTACACGCTGAAAAATGAAATGAAAAATTCGCTTCTTTAGTATATTTTCCCAAATATATTCGGCTTGAAATACACAAATGTTTAGAGTACACTCGAAAGATCGATGGCTTATATCCAAAAGGTGCTATATTTAGTTTTTCGAAAATGAGATTTTGATGGCAAACGCTTCTGCTTCACATGATTGACCTACGGTGTAAATTTCAGATTGAAAAAATATCCTAACACGCCTTTTTAACATTTTTCTTTTTTTGCTTTGTTGTTTTATGTATTTTTACGAAGAAAAATCAGGCTATACTATCATTTTTTATTTGCATTCCAAATTGCTTACAATTTAAAAACCGCCAAGTTCAATAATTTGTTGATGTGTTATGAACACGCTGATTACAATTCTGTATTGAAAATTTTTGCAAAATACATACATTTAGAGAAAACCGCGGACGAAAATTTAAAATTTGATGTATTTTGCAAGCCCGTGTAACACTCATAAGCCTTCTTAAGCGAAATTTAAGATGCCTACTGTGAAGAGTGAATTTTACTTTATAAAGTATATTGCAAAATAGTTGAAAGCAATGACGTCTTTATAGCGAAAATTTGATGCTTTTGACAGCAGAATCCTAAAATATATAATATTACCTGAAATGCGCTATAAAACGAGAAAATGAATTGATTTTTAAAATATTTAAATCGGAAAATACGTAGAGTAATATTTTTATTATGAATTGCCGGTTGTATTCAAAACGTTATAACATTGAATGCATTTTCAATGCACATACCTATGAGAAAAACTAGTTATGTGTGATATCTACAAAACGTCTAAACTATTTACATTGATATGGGTATCGCAGAAAAGTTAGAAAACACTATGTCCAACTACATTAAAAAATTTGCAAAATATTGCAAAACCCCGACAACCTCTACACCACGTCAGCTTCCGATTTCTATGAGTAAATGGAAGCATTTGCAAGAATTGAAGTCATTGATTCCATCCGATTATCATGACGTTTATCATAACATAAACTATATAAACATAACTATATAGCATTACGTGTACTATTTGCAAATATACAAAAATCGTTGATACCGTCGTAAAAAGTTGTTGTCTTCACATTGTATGTGGGAACACTCGCGTTATTTTCAAAGTATGTAAGGTTTTTATACAGAATCGCGACAAAATCGTATTTCATTTGGCTACCCGCACTTCGTATTGAACAATTTCTGCGAATATAGCCCTACGAATAGCCATTTATTTATCCATAGACAGTTTGGAGTTTAGTTTCAAAATATCTTTTAATTTGAATTGTGTTCAAAATTGTTTATTTTCAACAAAAGCTGCTATACCTACAAATTCCACAAAACATAGACAATTTCCGAAGAAAAATAAGGGCTATATTTCAGACCTTCGCGTACAATTGATTATATTCAATTTTTTTTTGTTTTAGCACATAGTAGCAGTATGTACACGGGAGAAAATCGTCATTTTTGATATGTTTGAATTGAAAGAAAATATATGTGGAAGCGATTTTTTTCAAATACTATATATTTGTTAACAAATAAATTTTATTTGAAAATCAAGAAATCTTGTTTGGAACGCATATATTAATATATTAGAACATAATATATTTGCTAACTGACTTTCACAAATAAAATATGCGTGTACCCACAAACAAAGTTATTGTTTAAGAAGTTTTCCAAACATATTTAATTTAAAAAAATTTTAAAACTTTGCTGATTTTTTCGAATTTTAGTTAGTTTTTCCTAGTTTACGTTTTAAACTTTATAGCTAAAAATGTCTTTTAATTTATAAATATTCCAATTCGTCACATTTTGTCAATCCATCAATGCAATTTATATTCCCGAAAGATTATACGATTTAAGTTTTAATTAAATTTAAAATTAAAAATAAAATATTTAAAATTTATAAAAAAGATGATCTTTGAGCATCTGAATAACAGAAAACTTGTCTTTCAATTAAGGCATTGATACATGGCCCAAATAATTAAATACAAATTGATCTTTGTTTCGGAAATACTAGTTCCAAATAAAAAAAATATTAGAATGGGAACATATTTTTGTTTAGAACAATATTCTCCCAAACATATAATATTTATGTGTGGAAAATATTTTATATTTGGAGTGTACTCTAGACATATGTATATTTCAAGCCGAATATGTTTCGTAGGTTTCAAAAAGGCGGTGCCACTTCCCACACATCGCACCAATCAATGGATTTATTGAGAGAACACTTCGGTGAGCAGATAATTTCACGTTTTGGGCTTTTTCGACTTTTCCTGTGGGGATATGTAAAGTCTAAAGTTTATGCGGACAAACCCGCTTCGATTCAGGCCTTGGAGCAAAACATCACGCGTGTCATTCGCCAGTTACCAGTCGAAATGCTCAAACGGGTCATCGAAAATTGGACTCAACGAATGGACCATCTGAGACGAAGCCGCGGCCAACATTTGATAGACATAATCTTCAAAAAATAAATGCCAAAGAATGTTCTTTCAAATCATAATAAACATTCCCCATTCAATTTGAATTTTCTGTGTTTTTTTCTTAAAAAAGTATGGAACCTCGAAAAGGATCACGCTATATATGCCCCAAAGAAATTTTATTAGTTTTCAAAAATGCTCAGAAATATATATAATAGTTGTGTTCCAAATAAAATTTCTTTTGATTCAAACATAACAAAGAAAACATTTTTTCCCCGTGTAGAAAGTAATAAGCTTAAGCAAAATAAAGTCAGAAACTTTAAGATTTTTTAAATAAAATATATTTGGAGATATTTTATTTGAGCAAATTAGCTTGGAAATAAATATATTTTGTTGTAATATATAAGTATTAATATATGCGATGCAAATACATTTTATTGATTTTCATATACAATTTAATTGTACCGAAATATATATTATGCTGAAATGTTGCCCTCAAATATATTTCTTTTGAATTCAAACATATCAAAAACGGCACTTTCCTCCAAAATATATATTATTTTATACAAACAAAAAGTATATGTTTGAGAGGACGTTGTTCTAATGAAAATTATGGTAACATCCTAATATTTTTTTATTTGGACCTAAAGTAAGTTAAAATTTAAAGTAAATTAAAAAATTTATGGTTTAAATTGCATTGATGGATAGACAAAAAGTTATGATTTAGAGTATTTATAAATATAAAATTACAACAAAATCCATTGCTGATTTTTAAATTTTTAACTAAATTTAAAGTATAACACGGAATCTAGGCAAAAACTAATACTACACGGGGCAAAATCGCCTTTTTTAATATGTTTGAATCGAAACAAAATATATTTAGAACACAAATTTTTAAATATTATATATTTCTGAATAAATAAATTTTATTTAAAAATCAATAAAATATATTTGGATCGCATATACTAATATATTAGAACAAAGTATATTTGCGAACTAATTTTCCCAAATAAAATAGACGTTTAAATGCAAATAAAATTATTGTTTAGGAATTTCTCCATATATATTAAAAAAAAATTCAAATCTTTCCCTGAATGCAGCATAAACTTCTGTATTAAATCAATCATTTTAAGTTTCTGAGTATTCCAAGTCATAATTTGTTGTCAATCATCCAAACAATTTATTTTGATCCAAGATTATACGATTTTATTTATTATTATTTATACACGGGGCAAAATCGCCTTTTTTGATATGTTTGAATCGAAAGAAAATATATTGGGAACACAAATTTTTAAATATTATATATTTCTTAGCAAATAAATTTTATTTGAAAATCAATAAAATGTATTTGGAACGCATATATTAATATATTACAACAAATTATATTTGCAAACTAAATTTCTCAAATAAAATATGTGTTTAAATACAAATAAAATTATTATGTAGGAATTTTTCCAAATATATTTTATTTAAAAAATATTTCCAAAACTTTTGCTGAGTTTTTCATATTTCAGTTTCAATTTTTCTTGGGTTTCGAATTGTACCTCCCAGTTATGATACCATATGCAGCATTACCTTCTGTTTTAAATCAATCATTTCAAATTTCTGAGTATTCCAAGCCATCATTAGTTGTCAATCCTCTAAGTACTTTATATTGATCCAAGATTATATGATTTAAATTATTATTTTTTACGAACATTAAAAATTTCTAAAAATTTAACTTTGAATTACTGAAAAATTTGACACAATTTATGTATTTTATGAATACTTAAATGCAAATAAATATTTGTTTCGGAAATAATGGTCCCAAATAAAAACATATTGGAATATAAATAAATATTTGTTTAGAACAACATCTTCCCAAATACACAATTTTGTGTGTACCAAATATTACATGCTTAGAGTCTACCCCAAACATATATATGTTTCAAGCCGAATATGTTTGGGACAATATACTACAGAACCGATTTTTTTTCAGCGTGTAAGTATTTAACATCTTTCTAATAAAAGAACTTCGAGTTGCTGAAAAATTTAACACAAATAAGGTATCGATGTATTTTCTGAATACATAAATGGGCATTTCCACAAAATGTCTAAATTTTTAAAATATAATGGTCTCATAGCCTATCTCTGTTGTTTTCATGAGAAAATTTGCCTAAAAACTGAAAAATTGTATTTTTTCCATTTTAAGCTACTTTTACAGACAGTTTTATATTTAATTATTTTGCATATAAAAATAAATGTTATGCTTGCACTCTTTCTACAAAATTTCTCTATTACAATAAATTAAGAAGAGAAAAATGCAAGGAGACAAAAAAAAGTTAGATTAACGGTTAAAACAGATGGAAAAATCGTACGTTCCCGACCGTACGTTCGCGACCGGCACCTAAGCCAATTATAAAAAAAAACCTATAGAGATAATTTATTGTGTAAATACTCGATACAAAGCTACATTAATCATCTTTTAAAATAAATTAATAGCTTTAGAATATTCCGTTCCTTTTCGCAGATTTTTGCATGTTACTAGATTCAGCCAAAGTTCACTTCTATTTCGCGTACGTTCGTGACCACATGTTTATTGCTATCATTATGAAAACTAAAACTCGATGAAACCCATCTTTTGCACCTAACATAGAGCTACAAATATGCTATCAAATCACCAACAAAAATGCGGGGAACATTTTTGTTTTCTACACGCTTAAAAAAAATCGCTTCTGTAGTGTATTGTCCCAAACATATTCGGCTTGAAATATACATATGTTTAGGGTACACTATAAATATATAATATTTGACACACACAAATATTATATGTTTGGGAGGATATTGCTCTAAACAAAAATATGCTTCCGTTCAAATATTTTTTTTATTTGGTACTAGTATTTCCGAAACAAAGATTAATTTGTAATTATTTATTTTGGCAATGTATCAATGCCTTAACTTAAAGACAAGATTTCTGTTTTTCAGATGTTCAAAGAGCATTTTTTTTTATAAATTTTATATGTTTGTAAAATTTAATTAAAACTTAAATCGGATAATCTTTCGTAAATATAAATTGCATTGATGGATTGACAAAAAGTGATGAATTGGAATATTTATAAATTAAGACATTTTTGCCTATAAAGTTTAACACGAAAACCAGGAAAAAAAACTAAAATTCATTCGAATAAGTCAGCAAAGTTTTAAAAATCTTTTTAAATGAAATATATTTCGAAAACTTCTTGAACAATAACTTTGTTTGTGTGTAAACACATATTTTATTTGTGAAATTCAGTCTGCAAATAAATAATGTTCTAATATATTAATATATGCGTTCCAAACAAAATTTCTTGATTTTCAAATAAAATTTATTTGTTAACAAATATATAATATTTAAAAAAATCGTTTCCAAGTATATTCTCTTTCGATTCAAACATATAAAAAATGACGATTTTCCTCCGTGTATATTTTTTGTATATCCAAAGCGTACGAACGTAAGTTCGCGACCCGCGGAAATGCCCAAATGCAAATAAATATTTGTTTCGGAAATAATATTCCTAAACAAAAACGTATTGGGATGTAAACAAAGATTTGTGTAGAAAAACATCTTCCCAAATAAATGATTTTTGTGTGTAGCAAATGTTATATGTTTAGAGTGTACCCCAAATATATATATATTTCAAGCCGAATATGTTTGGGACAATATACTACAGAAGCCATTTTTTCAGTGTGTATAATTCGACAAACTCAGCAAAGTTTTCAAAATGTTTTTTAAATATACATATCTCACCTGTTCCACAAAAGGGTAACAACTCAAAATTTAAAAAATTTCAGTAGAGGCCAAAAACTTAAACTTAAAAAAATCGTACTCGGATTATAAGTTGAAAAGGGCACAACTAAAAATATTACTCTTTAGATGATAAATCAACGGTCCCATTTGCTTAAACACTTGGAGAAAATTCAAAATGTAACTCTTTAGTTCAATCTAAAGACGTTATTCTGTAAACACAGAGAGAGTCATAACGGTTTTTTTATTATGAAAAAGAAGAAAAATCAACTGAGATTTTTTGCAGTGGGTAGAAATTGCCATTGTACGTTGTTTTCATGCAAAAAAGCTAAATTTAGAAATTTTTATGTAATATGTAATATATTTGGAAAACAAATTTAAACAATAACTTCTTTTTGTGTGTAAACACATATTTTAGTGTGAATGTCAGTTCGTTGTTGTAATATATTAATGTATGTGTTCCAAACAAAATTTCTTGATTTTCAATTAAATTTATTTGTTCATGATCAGGGTTCTTAATATTAACCTATGAATTTTATTTTTGATTAAAAGTTTATAAAAAGTTGCTAAATGGCTTTTAAATCTTAAAAAATATAAAATATGCAATTTTGGGTTTCACGATATTTTTAATTGCCCTTGTACGGCTGAGCCTATTTTTACAAAGTTTACGTAGTTTGAATATATTCGGTTTGAAGTTAAGAGCGAAATACTAAGGTAGGTCTGACAATTTTGGACATTTTTATTGTTTCTGTAAATATGCATTTTAAATTCCCTTTGTGTGAAATTTTACATACAGTGTTTTGCAGAAACAGAAGAAAAATCTGAAAAATGTCCATATGTTATCTTTCAAACGGCGTAAACTTTGTAAAAATCAGTGTAGCCGTTCAAGAGCAGTTAAATTTCGTACATTACAAATGACATTTTTTGTCAATTTTTAAAAATTTCAACTCCCCATAAAATGTTGGATTTTTTTTAATTAATGATAGCAAGATCCTATTTTACCATTTAGAAACTTTTTATTCAAAAATAAATTTTATAGGCTAATACTGAAAATTATGACCCATATTTAAAGTTTCGGTTCCAAATATAATTTATTTCAATTCAAACATAATAAAAATTGCGATTTTTCCGTGTTGTGATAATAGATCTAAATATACATAGGTAGTAGAAATGTTTCGGAACTCCAATTAAAAGGTACTCTTATTGTTGCATCTGTATTTACAGATGGAAGATGGATGTTTTTATTATAGGACAGACACACAATTCAAGCCCGGATGAATTAAACGCCGTCTTCGTCTGTTTGGAAGTTTTTTACAATGGAAAAAAACCACACAAGGTGTTATTAAAACTAGTTTCCACAATGAACCCGTATCGCTATTGACGTTATCAAATTATGTTTCCCTCCCGATATAAAAAACAGCGGTGTACCTTTAAATTACACACTTTATTACATTTCTGCTCATCTTTTTCAGACATCTGTAGATAAATATGATATTTATTCAAATAAAGGTGTGCACCCAACTCCCAAACTCCAAAGTGTCCAAATGTTCTTGTAATCCAATCCCGTGTATGACCGATGGTTTGCATTTGTTTTCTAAATGTGTGTGTGTGACCTCCCTTTCACGTTTCTCAAGTGGAGCTTATATGTATGTATTTTTGTGCTGGCCTATTTAATTTCCCCCGTGTGATTATCCAATGAAAACACGTAAAACCGGTAGCTTAGTGGACTGCAAATAGTCCTCCTCCTCCTTCATCTTTACAACGTTCTAATTGCTAGTATCCATATATAAACAGACATACCCATTGCTTTGTTTGTTTGGTTTCTCCATTTTTCGTCAGTATCCCAAGTGGAGCCCACAACAATTCCTTGTAAGTGTGTGTGTGTGAATGACTTCGCCGGAAAGCCAATGACAACGCGTAAAACCGGTAGCACCCGTCGTTCATGCATCAGTGCAACAAACACCAAATGCGTTCAGCGTGGTATCTGTCTGTGCTTGTTTTCACCATACCACACTTACCCACCACCACATCACTACACCATTACTTATGTTGCGTAGCACTTGTTTCGTAGCTGTCTGTCCGAACGACAACCGACTGCTGACTATGGCTACTGTGCTTACGCACAAGTGAAAGAAAGAATGAATAAATGGAGGAGGTGGAGGCGCAATACATGTGTGAATGAAAGAAGAGATATTAGATTTGTTTTCATTGTGGAGACGAACTCCATTGTTCGAAACGATCGCAAAGAGACAGAAGCGCCTCTGAATATGTTAGCCTTTTCGTATGTCCATTTTAACGGAAACTCTAGGCATTTGAATTGGCCTTTGCACGCGCTATTATTGTGATACAAATGGTACTTAATTTATAGTTATATTTTGTTCTACTAACCAAATTGTCCTCATTTTTATAAGTAAAGGTAAGTACAGACGATTTGCAGATCGGACAACATTGCCAGAAAAATGGCGGAAAAATGCAACCCTGTGAATTTACAACCGTGTGAACATACAATTTTTGTGTTGCAACGTTAGCAGAAAAGTCATTGCGAGATAATTTGCTGATTGTTATATGTGCGAAGTTTATGCATGTGACAACGGCGCCATTGCCAGAAAAACATTTTATTTGCAACACTGTCTATAATGTATTTTTATTGGCAATCCTGCATATAAATATTTACAAAATATATTGTAAATATATGAAATTGTAATGTTTTCGTGCAATCGTCTGAACTGTCAATTCACCTTTGCCTAACAATCTGACATTGTCCGTATATTTGCAGCACTTTAACAGGGTTGATAACGTTTGCCGATCTGGCATTCGTCTATACTCAGCTTAATAATGATTTCGCTTCTGCAAAAAAGTGCAAAAATGTTCGTTGCCCTTTTCCCGCAACTTTGACTTTTATACCACATTTTGGAATTTTGAAATAGGAGCTAAGTTTAATTCGAGGGCCTGCATCAGTTACTCATAAATTATTTTACAGTGTAATGCTTTTGTTAAACCTACAGTCCAGTGAAAAGTGGGTGATATTGGGAAGCAATTAACTTTTGGTTCAAAATTGTCCATTTGTGTGGGAGGTACCAAAAGAGTCGTGGCAACTTCGCCTATTTTTCTCGAGGTAATAGTGACTAATAAACTTATGCTATGTGTACAATTTCAGAGGATTCAAATAAGTAGTATAGAAGTTATTAAATAATCAATATTTCACTAAATGTTAACCCTTTGTGGGGGAGGTACTAGAAGGAGTGGACCAATATGGCCCATCTTCGAACTTAGCCAGAGATAGAACAAAATATTACCACATACCAAATTTGAAGTCAATCGGTTACTCCTTTCGAGAGTTATCGTGCGCACCAGCCAGCAGACAGACAGACGGACGGACATTGCTCATTCCACTTAAAATTACCCAAATCGGATATCCGCCGAACATACTTAGGGTCTTAGGTCACTCCTTCGATGTTTTACAATTTTGGCTCGTAGCAAACGATATACATATACCCTCCTCTCTAAGGTGAGGGGATAAATATTGTCCCAAACATAATCTGCTTGAAATATACATATTTTTAGGGTACACTCCAAATATATAATATTTGACACACACAAATATTATATGTTTGGGAGATTATTGTTGTAAACAGATATATATTCCCCTTCTAATATTGTTTTATTTGGAACTAGTATTTCCGAAACAAAGAATAATTTGTATTTATGTATTTTTACATTGATAGATTAATGCGTTAATTTAAAGACACGTTTTCAGTTTTTCAAATGGTCAAAGATCAATTTTTTTTATAAATTTTATATGTTTGTAAAATTTAATTAAAACTTTAATCGTATAATCTTTCGTAAATATAAATTGCATTGATATATTGACAAAAAGTGATGAATTTAAGTATTTATAAATTAAAATAAATTTTTAGCTATAATAAGTCAGCAAACTTTTAAAAACCATTTTTAAATAAAATATATTTGGAAAACATCTTAAACAATAACTTTGTTTTCGTGTAAACACATATTTTGTTTGTGAAAGCCATTTTGCAAATAAATTATGTTCTAATATATTAATATATGCGTTCCAAACAAAATTTCTTGATTTTCAAATAAAATTTATTTGTTAACAAATATATAATATTAAAAAAAATAGTTTCTAGGTATAAATTCTTTCAATTCAAACATGTCAAAAATGACGATTTTCCCCCGTGCATATACCATTATTATTTTATTGAATTATAAGAATCTACGTAGTCGATAAATCGAGGTAAAGACCTGGTAAAAATTTGGTGGAATTCTACTTCCACAAAGTGGATCAAAAACTAAATTGATATATACACGCTGAAAAAAAATCGCTTCTGTAGTATATTGTCCCAAACATATTCGGCTTGAAACATATATATGTTTAGTAGGGCGGGTTGATTTAAAAATCGCCCATTGCTCAGTGAAAATCGTATTCTAGGGATCAAAATAAGAAACTTTGCCGAAGGAACCATACCTCTAAAACGAATTCTGATGTCCCGGAAAAAATCCCACTTTGACCCATTTAGAGTGCTCCAATCGAGTCCAAATGTATGACCGACCCGAGTCATACATTTGTTATTAAAGTTTCATTAAAACTAAATCTGTATATAAACACCAGTTTTGGCCATTCAACTCAATGATGTTTGCTTTAGCCTTTCATTTTTAACTCGTCATCTGCCAACGGATTTTTAAGAGACTAAGTGCATTTTTTTCCTTTTAAAATGTACTATATATGTAAATTAATTAATCGTACGGTTATCTCACAATATAATTGGTAAAAACATTGCATAAACTAGAAAATGACGGACAAAAATGAAAAAAATGTGTTTGTAGGACAAATAAACCTATATTTCTACAGCTTCAAATAAACAAAATATACATCGTTCGAAAGGTCTAATTCTCTTCTTTCCAAATTCTTTTAGAGACTGAAAATCGGTTAATGATTAACAAAGTTAAAGGCATTCAAATGAAAAAAGGCAAGACATTTGTTTTTTTACCCGTAAATCCGGATTTTGGGGGTGTCCGGCAAATTTCGTAGAACAAACGTTGTTCTACTCGTCAAGACCTACAAAAAAATAGTATCGCTGTTTTTGGTTTTTGGACTGTCGGACTGTGTAATAATTGAAATCCTATAATTTTGGATCAAAATAAATTTTTCGGTGGATTGACAACTAATGATGGCTTGGAATAATTAGAAATTTGAAATGATTGATTTGAAACAGAAGTCAATGCTGCATAACGTATCATCACTGGGAGGTACAATTAGGAACCAAGAAAAAATTAAAAATTAAATTCGAAAAAGTCAGCACAAGATTTGAAATTATTTTTTAAATAAAATATATTTGGAGAAATTCCTCAACAATAATTTTATTTGTACTTAAACATATACTTTATTTGAGAAATTTAGTTTGCAAATATATTTTGTTGTAATATATTAATATATGCGTTTCAAATATATTTTATTGATTTTCAAATAGAATTTATTTGCTCAGAAATATTTAGAATTTAAAAATTTGTGATCCAAATATATTTTCTTTCGATTCAAACATATCAAAAAAGGGGATTTTGCCCCGTGTAGTGTATGTATTTGGTATAGTACTTTTAGCAGGCACCCGCTGCTTCGTATGCGAACATTTATTTTGATTACCCTTTATCTTCGAGGTTTGTCAGAGTATAAACACAGAAATTTCCATATAAAATCATTTACATTCCCTTTAAACTCACTTTGTTAACATAATAACGCACATCAAATTTAATGATTGTCGGTACTATATACGGTACCAACCTCGGGTATTCTTCGATAATTATTTACTTCGTATGAATGAACCACGAACACTTGTTCAATTCCTTACGCTTCTCGTGGATTGACCACTAATCCTGTCACGACCGCTTTTGGCGAAAATACTAATATTGACTCCAATATCTTACAATCCAAATTTCATTCTTCTGCAGTCAACAGTTTCCGAGATATTGAGTTTAGAATATTGCTACGCCCACTGTTGCCAAGTTTTCAATAATAATTCCACTCAGTATGAACAAAATTTTGTTCTTATACTTTTCTGATGTGCTCAAATTTTAAATAATGCCTCGCCTACTTTTGACCGCTCCCACTTTTTTATTTTCCATGAACCATGTGTGGCTAATCTAATATTGACCTTTGACAATAACATAAAAAAACAAATTTCTTCTACGATAAATGGTTTCTGAGATATTCAAAATTAAAATATTGTCACGCCCTCTTATTCAATCCCGTCCACTTTTGGTGGAATTACTAATACTAACCCCAACAACTGTCTATACAAATTTCGTTCTTCTATAGCCAATAGCTTCCGAGATATAAAATTTTCAAATCCTGATCCCGTCAAGTTTTAGATAAAAGCTCGAATAACGTATATAACAAATTTTGTTCTTCTACGGTCAATACTCTCTGAGAATTTAAATATTTCCACGCCCTCTTATTCAATGCCGCCCACTTTTGGTGAAATTACTAAGATTTACCCCAATAACTAACTACCCAAATTTCTTTCTTCTATGGTCAATAGTTTCCTGGATATAAATTGTTCAAACATTGCTACGCCCACTTATTCGATCTCGTCTATTTTTGTTGAGGTTTTAGATAATACCTTGAGTTACGTGCGTGTCAAATTTCGTACTTTTACGTTCAATACTTTCTGAGATATTTAAGTTCTTAATAATGCTACTAATGTAGTTGATATACATTGTATATCAAGGGCTCTAGATCCTTTTTCTGGTGTGATATGGTGTCCTGAACATGAACAAATATTAAAAAAAAATATTTATGTTAGTACCATACGGGATACCCTTTAAATTAAAGGAAATTATAAGGGCTACAAACTTCACAAATTGTTAATAAAAGGCTAACAAAGGCATTGGAGCCGCTCATCCGAAATAAAGAAGCTGGCTTCCGACCACGTAAATCACCCACTGACCACATCAACAGTCTTTGAATTATTGGCGAACAGTCGGTCGAATGACGATATCCTCTACTTGAGATATCTTCAACTACTTTGAGAAAGCCTTTGACACACTATCTCAAATAGCCATATGGAACTCACTAGCCTGTAAAGGAACCCCAACCAAAATTATTGAGATTATAAAGACGCTGTATGCAAATACAAAATGTTCGCAAATACAGCGATCCAATAACAATAAGAGGTGGAGTGAGACAAGGCGGTGTTATCTCACCCATTACTTTTCAACATTGCCCTAGATAACGTCATGGCAAGGTGCTCTCAGCAACAGCAGGGAATAACATGGGTCTTCAACAGGAAACTGGGAGAAACGATTGAAAATCTTTTTTAAATAAAATATATTTTTTTTAGAAATTCCTAAACAATAATTTTATTTGTATATACACACATATTTTATTTGAGAAAATATGCGTTCCAAATAATTTTTCAAATACAATTTATTTGTTTAGAAATATATAATATTTAATAATTTGTGTCATAAAAGGTGATTTTGCCCCGTGTAGCATTAACTTCTGTTTAATTTCTATTTATTCCAATTCATCATTTGTTGTCAACCCATCCATCAGCAATGTATTATTATGCAAGATTTTACCATTCCAATTACTTATATATAAAAATTTTACACGGAGGAAAAACGCTATTTATACCCTCACTTTAGTGTGACGAGGGTATATATCATTTGCTACGGAAAAAAGTGTAACACATCGAAGGAGTGACCTAAGACCCCAAGTATGTTCGGAGGAAACCCGTTTTGGGTCATTTTAAGTCGAATGAGCAATGTCCGTCCGTCTGTCTGTCTGTCTGTGTGTCTGCTGGCTGGTGCGCACGATAACTCTCGAAAGGAGTAACCGATTGACTGCAAATATGGTATGTGGTAATATTTTTTTCTATCTCCGGCTAAGTTCGAAGATGGGCCATATTGGTCCACTCCTTCTAGTACCTCCCCCACAAAGGGTTAATATGTTGTGAAAAATTGATTCTTTAATAACTGTTATACTACCTATTCGAATCTTCTGAAATTCCACACATAGTATTAGCTTATTAGTCGCTATCAACTCGAGAAAATTGGGCGAAGTTGCCACGTCCCTTTTGGTACCTCCCACACAAATGCACCGTTTTGCACCAAAAATTAACAGCTAATAACATTAATAACAGTGTATAAAAATACTTGAAATTTTGTACAGTATTATGCTTTTATATTGCCTACAGTCGAGGGAAAAATTGGCGTTGTTGCCACGCCCTTTTTGGTACCTCCCACACAAAGGTACCTTTTTGCACCAAAAGTTAACAGATTATAACATTAAAACCAGTGTATAAAAATACGTGAAATTTTGTACAGTGTAATGTTTTTATAGTGTCTATAGCCCTGTGAAAAATGGGCGTTATCGCCACGCCCCTTTTTGTACCTCCCACACAAAATGCCCAAATCATATCACAATTTAATATCTCATAACGTTTTTACCAGTGCACATAAATGCTTATATATCGGCACAGTGCAATGAATTTAAAGTATCTAATGTTCAGCGAAAAATAGGTGTATTTGAAAAACCCCGTCTGGTACTTCCCACACAAATTGACAGAATAATTCGAGTAATATTAAATATTACATTACTCACAAAGTGAGGGTATACCTTAGTCGGTTTACCCGACTGAAACTTTCTTACTTGTTTTGATTATATATTTGTGAACAAATAAATTTTATTTGAAAATCCATATATTTTGTTTGGAACGCATATAATAATATATTAGAACTTAATATACAGGGTGGAGCGCGGTAATTTGCTTATTTGGGAATGAAATAAAAAAGTTATGAACCTTAGAAAAATTTATGTTAATTATATTGAACAGTAAGGGCATCTGGCAAATGTCGACCTTCGCTATCCACACACTGCTGCATACGTTTTCTGAAGTTTTCATGAACTCTAACAAGCATGTCGACTGGTATTCTGCCAATTACAGCCTCAATATTGTTAATTAGGATTTCCAAGGTGTTGGGACGGTTGATATACACCTTCGACTTCAGGTAACCCCAAAGGAAGACGTCCGCGTGGGGGAACAGTCAATCGTAAACGAAAAGCACGCTGCACTGTATGATCGGATCCGCATTTAAAAAATATGCTTCACCACAAAATGACCTCTCCTCACGTGTCCAATGCATGGTGGCAACTGAAAGGCAGACGAATACAAATCTCCCGTCAGCCACTCACAATTTTTTCAGCGTGTATGTTAGTTCGTCCCATTTAGGCGCTATATAAGCTGTACCCGCTGAAAAAAATCGCTTCTTTAGTATATTGTCCCAAACATATTCGGCTTGAAACATATACATGTATGTTTAGAGTACATTCTAAACATATAATATTTGGTACACACAAAAATTATATATTTGGGAAGATGTTGTTCTAAACAAATCTTTGTTTACATCTCAATATGTGTTCATCTGAAACTAATATTTATTTGCATTTAAGTATTCAGAAAATACCTAAATGGTGTTCAATTTTTCAGTAATTGAAAGTTAATTTTTTAGAAATTTGTTATGTCGTAAAAATAATAAATAATAATAATTGAAATCGTTAATAATTGAAACTTGGAGTATTGACAACTAATGATGGCTTGGAATACTCAGAAATTTTAAATGATTGATTTAAAACAGATGTTAATGCTGCATTTGGTATCGTAACTTGGAGGTTCAATTCGAAACCAAAAAAAAATTAAAACTGAAATTCGAAAAATGCAACAAAAGTTTCGAAAATCTTTTTTAAATAAAATATATTTGGAGAAATTCCTGTACAATTGTTTTATTTGTATTCAAACACATATTTCATTTGAGATATTTAGTTTGCAAATATTATATGTTATAACATATTAATATATGGGTCCAAATATATTTTATTGATTTTCAAATAAAATTTATTTGCTAAAAATTTTTTTTTTCCGATTCGAACATATCAAAGAAAACGATTTTGCCCTGTTTAGTTTGTTTGAAAGTTCCATCGTTTTGAATTTGAAAAAATCATTCACATTTAGATATATACCACATATGTATGATCTATCCGATTTTTATTTTACATCTGATCAAGAATATTGCCTACCAAAATAAAATTTTTTAAGACATTTTGCATTATCCTTTAACAAAAATGTTTCTTTGCATCAACGGAAATTAAATGCTGTTTGACTTTATTTATTTATTTGAATTACAATACAAAGTAAATTTATATTCTAATTTTACGGTCCAGGGAAGCCGGGTTACAAAGACCATGTGGCTAGTTTTTGTAGCGACAGACTAGAGCCTCTGGTGGGAATCGAACCCACGACTCCCAAACTCATAGGCGAGCACACTACCAACTCACCTACTGGGGCGCTCAACTTTGACTTTATGTTTATATTTATTTATGTGAGGGCAAAATCGGCTTTCTTCTTGTGTTTGAATTGAACACGACGTAGTTCGAGAGCAATTACAAATTTCGTAAAACACAAAAACCCATTTTTTTAATTTTTTTAAAAATTAAAATGCCCATAAATATTTTCCAAAAAAATATTAGCGAGATCTTTTTTACCTATATGTAACTGCGTAAAAGCATTTTAGCCAAAAATAAAATACATAGGTTGATTAAATATTCTGAACAATACGAGTATATGTTTATATACAAATAAAATTACTGTTTAGGAATTTCACCAAAGATATTTTGTTTAAAAAAGCCTTTCAAAACTCAATTTCAATTTCAATTCAATTTTAATTTTTCCTTGATTTCGAGTTATACCTTAAAATATTAAAATTACATAAGTAGCAATAATTTTTGTTTTTAAGCACTAATTTTTAATTTGTATTTATTCCAAGTCATAATTTATTGTCAATCTATCAAGCAATGTCTCATTTTCATTTTTTATTTCATTTCATTTATTTATACGATGTAATGCACAAGCCAACAAGGCCAATTTGACAGCATTACCGAATGCAACTGCGTTTAAAAAGTTTTACAATATAAACATATAACTTAGCCATTAAAAAAAATACATATTAAGATTTTACTTAAAACTATTTTTAACTTTAAATTTAATAACAGTTATATAAAAAATCCTATAAAAAAATAATGCAATTTAAGGCCCCCAGCCAGAAAGGGATTTAACTAAAAATGCACATTAAAACAATTGACACGCCTAAAACCAAAGCAAAGAATAGACTTAGGGCCTGTTTCTGTAACTTATTTTCGTTCGTCTACGGCAAACGATCAAAATTCTCTTAGCTATTACTTGAATTCTATAAAACGCAGGTTAGAAATATTTTAGGAACAAGCTTTTTACATGATTTCCTACAGACACAACGAATTATAAACTTCTGCGATTTATAGTTTTCTCGGAATAATTGAGTGATTTTTGATCGTTCGCAGTAGACGAACGAAAAAATGTTACAGAAACAGGCCCTTAGTTAGATATAGAAACACTACTCTTGAATATACATATATATGTACTGCATCATAAATATATACGTACGTATAATTAACTGTCAGAGCAAACAATTTATGATTGATGTAGAGCGAACTCCAAATACTTCCCCTCAAACACATGTTCACGCAAGTAAACAGCAAGCCTGTTCCAGATTCGTGCAACACGGACAAGATATGATCGATCAAAGATAGAATGTGAAAAACGAGGTAGAAGGATCTGAGGGTTACGTATCGATCTAGAAAAAATAAATTTCTCGCGAAGAGAAACAAGTGATCCAGTACGTATAGTTCTATAGAAGTAAAGCAAAATTCGTTGCTTTACAAGTAATTTAAACGGGACACCTAAAAATTGAATAGCATGTTCCGAAATGTGATCACGCCTATTTAAAGAATATACAAAGCGGACTACCATGTTGAACAGCTTCTCCATTCTACTCAAGTTTTCATCCGTTGTGCCTGATACAACTTCAATGCAATAACAGATTACACACTGAAAGAAAAGTGTATTGAAAATCATTGAAATTTTCTTCACTTTTAAGATTTTTTCTTTGATTAGGCTCCAAAGACAAAGACTTTTAAAATAAGTACATCTTGTACGACAATTAAAGTCATTAATCATCTTTAAATCTGGACATCAAACATCTTTGAAAGAACTACGCCGTATACTTCGATGATACATAAAATTACTTTAGATTGAGTACATTCCTTAATTAAACCAAACACATTCTGTACTTTCCACAAGTGTAAAATAAGTTTATGAAAATTTTTTCTATTTAATTTTATGTTTAAACATTCATGGTAATGATACCCCTCACTTTAGTGTGACGAGGCTATATATCATTTTTATTATTTTCTTTATTAAATTATTATTTTTAAAACATTTGATTTCGATAAACAGTTTATTCAGTAGCCATTGTGTTTTGTCTAGTTTTCTTCATATTAGAGGGAATATGAGAATTTATTCTAATGGATAATTAAATATTTTGCAATTTTTTTCCTTAAACGAATAGTTCTCTTTGTATGAGCTGCGGCAGCTGTCAGTTGCTGTTAAACAGTTGCCGAAACAGTTGATGTTAATGTAGAATTAAAAATGTCAACACGCGCAAACGCATAAAACCTTTATCTACCACAGCTTAACATAAACTGATTCCAAAAAATTTCAAACAAACTTCATTGTAACTCTCACTATTATTCTCAACTTGCGACCAAAGAGAGTCTAAGTTGTCCTCCTGCAGATAAAAACGATCTCTTAATTTAAAAGATAACTAATCGTTAATTCAAAAATACCAAAATACTGGACTGAAAATTAAGGGTATATTGTCTTTAAAAGCATGACATGAGAATTTCTACAATTTTAAGGAAAACATCTTACAAACTATTAAAAAATCTTACAAACTATTAAAATTTATACTTTAGTTAATGGCAGTTGTACTACAATCAATTATTATTTCTTTAATTTTATGACGTAACGTTAAAGTCAACATGACATAGTGTTATGGACATCTTATCATAGAAGTAAGGAATTTTACTTTGAACGAATAAACATTTCTTTGAAATCAAGTAAATTTTCTCAAATTTAAAGAAATTTGTTATTTAAACAAAGTCAGATTAAATCTATGATTTAAGGGCAAACTTGTTTTTAATTTCATGTCAAATTTTATTTCAGTGCAGACATCAATAACGCAAATGCGAGCCTCCATCTTACAAAATGAGGAAAATATAGATGCGTACAATACAATTTGCGCAAGGTAGAAATAACATTAGGAAATAGCGAGTCAATATGACTGGAAAAATCGAGTTTATAATCAAGAATAACTCCTAAGCATTTCATCTCATCAACGAACTCAATTGTACTATCATTTATACACACATTAAGAGTGTGATCTACTCGACGCAAATGACCATACAACATTGATTTAGTTTTAGATACATTGATGGTGAAATTGTTATTCTGCAGCCACCAACACACTGCACGCATTGTAGAATTAATATTATTTTCCAATTGTAACTTAGTGGTGCCTCGGAAGAAAAGATGTATATCATCAGCGTATATGTATGGAACGCATAAATCAAAATTAATACAATCTACTATGTCATTAAGGTATAAAATGAAAAGAAGAGGTCCCAGAACAGACCCCTGGGGAACTCCGCTGCTAACATTACGCACGTCGGAAATATTTTCATTGAAGCACACATATTGAGAACGACCACAGATATATGAATGCATTATTTCATTTCATCATTTCAATTATAAAAAAATTCTAAAAACATTTTAAAATTTTGGAATCATGAACATTGAATTACTGAGACACAGAAAAATTGTCTTAAAATTAAGGTATTTATGCTCGTATAATTTACGTCAATGCAATTAAATATTTGTTTCGTAAATGATAGACCCAAATAAAAAATATTAGGACGGAACAAAGATTTGTTTAGAACCACATCTCCCCAAATATATAATATGTGTGTGTGCCAAATATAATATATTGCGGGTGTACTCTAAATATGTATATATTTCAAGCATATACTCACTTTGTGAGTAATCTAATATGGAATATTAAACGAATTATTCTGTCGAGTTGTGTGGGAGGTACCAGAAGGTTTTTAACAAATACACCTATTTTTCGCTGAATAGTAGATACTTTATATACATTGCACTGTGCCGAATTATAAGCGTTTATTTGCATTTATCATATATGGTATGATTTTGCCATTTTGTGTGGGTGGTACAAAAAGGGACGTGGTGATGACGCAGATTTGTTACAGGGCTATAGGCACTTCAAAAGTGTTACTCTGTGCAAAATGTTGTTGCATTTTCGTGCATTGGTACTCACGCTGTAAGCTTTTAACTTTTGGTGCAAAATGGTACCTTTGTGTGGGAGGTACAAAAAGGGGCGTGGGCTATAGACACCATTTTTCACAGGGCTATAGACACTATAAAAGCATTACACTGTACAAAATTTTAAGTATTTTTATACACTGGTATTAATGTTATAAGCTGTTAACTTTTGGTGAAAAATGATGCATTTGTTTGGGAGGTACCAAAAGGGGCGTAGCAACTTGGCCCATTTTTCTCGAGTTGATATCGACTAATAAAATAATGCTATGTATATATATAGCAGTTATTAAAGATTCAATATTTCACAACATTTTAACCCTTTGTGGGGGAGGTACTAGAAGGAGTGGACCAATATGGCCCATCTTCGAACTTAGCCGGAGATAGAAAAAAATATTATCGGTTACTCCTTTCGAGAGTTATCGTGCGAACCAGCCAGCAGACAGACGGACGGACATTGCTCATTCGACTTAAAATGACCCAAAACGAATATCCGCCGAACATACTTAGGGTCTTAGATCACTCCTTTGATTTGTTACACTTTTTTTCGTAGCAAATGATATATACCCTCGTCAAATAGATATTTGTTTCGGAAATAATAGCTCCAAATAAAATAATATTGGGTTGTAAACAAATATTTGTTTAGAACAAAATCTTCCCCAGTATATACATATTTTGTGTACCAAATATTAGTATGTCAAGTTGATTTAAGTAAAGATATACATACACTGCTTTCAGCGAGTATCATCGCTGAACGAATCGTTTCTGTACTATATTGTCCTGTTATTTTAAAAAAGCAGTCTTCAGTTTCTTCGAAAATTGAATTTATTAAAAAACCGGGTTTCGGCAAATAATGGTGAAGGGTAGAAGGTTAGCTAGTTTACTCTTCACGAACTTATTAAATACTTATAGATAATATATACCTGTGATTTGTATGTTTATCGTATGAACTTTTGTTACTTCTATTTTTCGGACATCTCTACGTATGTTCAACATTATTTCAAAACAAAAGGTTGAATCCTTTCTTTTGTGGTGGGTCTCTGGCACACTTTCAAATATTTTTCATTTCTCTCTTTTTTTTAATAAAGATTTCAATTTTGAATATGAATAGAAGCAATACTGGCGTTTGTTGGGTGGGTGTTCTTTTTATTCGTTTGGTGTATTTCTTTTTTGTAGAGATTTTGAAATTTTTATTTAAAATTTATTATGATTAGACTGCGGTGACGGCGTCGTTTACATATCTATTCATATGGGAACGTTTTTTTGGCCATTATTATTTATTCAATGATTTATGCATATTTTAACGAAATCCAATAAATTTCAAACAAATCAATTTCACAGTTATAATCCCCCAACTACTACAAGTATTCCAAGTCATCAGCCAGCAGCCAACAGCCACCAACCAACCTACTGGTCGACAATCGGTCGGTCGATTGACTATACTATACTCTACACCTTTTATGTCTTCTCTTCAGTTTGAGACTCTTAGTTTTGGCTCCGAATTGGAATCTGAATGCCATTAAGATGCTAAATAACTAATAAATATTTCAAATTTTGTTTTATGACAGAAACAAAGCATCTCAAATCCCAATCTCAGAGCCGCCTCTGCCAGAGCCACAGAGCAACACACGAAGACACACCGAAATGAATGCAAATCCCATTAAAATGGGCTATAAAAGCCAAAAACGTCCCAATTAGTCATTTGATTAAATATGCCAATCGCGAGGTGGTCCACCACCGAGTAGTTTCGATCCCGGTCCCATCACAGAAATATATGGTTTTTAGGGGTCTTCAACTCCCTCTTTTTGAAGAGTACTAGAATAATTTAGAGCATGAAGGCGATAAATAGATATTAATATTAATTAAAAAAGTGTCGTCGATCACACCGTGATCCGCCTAAACACAAGCAGAAAAAATCTAGATATGTACTCGTATACGAGTATATTTGTAGACCACACTGAAAAAATCAATGAAATTACCCAAACTTTTATGATTTCGGCTTTGATTTGGCGCATTGATCATTGTCTTGATCATTAAAATAAGTAAATCTGTACTTTAATTAAAGACATGGAACGACTTTAAATCAATTACATCTTGTACTTCAATTACACTATGCAACAAAATTGTTGTCCAAGGGAAGTGGATAACAGTTTCTGGTGCAACTAGGTGTCACAAACACAAAAAAATATTAAAAAAATTGTTTATGGTATTTTTTTTTTTAATTCCAACTTTCATGGAAAGTGCATTCAGTATTTGGACCATAATTTTTCAAGTATCATACTAATTATGAGGGCTACATATGCTGCAAATATCGCTTTCACGTAGAATCTTTGGTTTAGTAACAGTCGTCAAAAATATGAGAAAAAAAAATATTTTTTTTATAAAAAACACTTTTTCTTGATTCCAAAAAACCATAAAAACAAGTAAGAAAGTTTCAGTCGGGTAAACCGACTAAGGTATACCCTCACTTTGTGAGTAATGTAATATTAAATATTACACAAATTATTCTGTTAATTTTTGTGGGTGGTACCAGAAGGGGTTTGAGAAATACACCTATATTTCGCTGAACAGTAGATACTTTAAATACATTGCACTGTGCCGAATTGTAACCGTTTATATGGACTGGTATATTAACGTTGAGATATTAAATTGTTGTATAATTTGGCCATTTTGTGTGGGAGGTACAAAAAGGGACGTGGTGATAACGCTCATTTTTCACTGGACTATAGGCATTATAAAAGCATTACACTGTACAAAATTTCAAGTAATTGTATGCACTGATATTAATGTTATAAACTGTTAACTTTTGGTGCAAAATGGTGCATTTGTGTGGGAGGTACCAAAAGGGGCGTGACAATAACGCCCATTTTTCAATGGACTGTAGGCACTATAAAAACGTTACGCTGTACAAAATTTCAAGTATTTTTATACACTGGTTTTAATAATATAAGCTTTTAACTTTTAGTGCAAAATGGTGCATTTGTGTGGGAGGTAGCAAAATGGGCGTGGCAATTTCGCCCATTTTCCTCGAGTTGATAGCGACTAACAAACTAATACTATGTGTGGAATTTCAGAAGATTCGAATACGTATAATAGCAGTTATTAAAGAATCAATATTTCACAACATTATAACCCTTTGTGGGGGAGGTACCAGAAGGAGTGGGCCAATATGGCCGGAGATAGAAAAAAATATTACCACATACGAAATTTGAAGTCAATCGGTTACTCCTTTCGAGAGTTATCGTGCGCACCAGCCAGCAGACACACAGATAGACAGACAGACAGACAGACGGACGGACATTGCTCATTCGACTTAAAATGACCCAAAACGGATTTCCGCCGAACATACTTGGGGTCTTACGTCACTCCTTCGATGTGTTACACTTTTTTCCGTAGCAAATGATATATACCCTCGTCACACTAAAGTGAGGGTATAAATAGAAAAAAATCGAAAAAATGTCTGTCTATTTGAAAAAAAATCTATGGATAGATGTCAAAGTTATGAGCCATTTTGTAAATGTTAGGGAAATTCAAAAAAATCTTGTTTTATATTTTTCGTTTTTAAATGATGTTTTTGCGTATATTGAATTCGCCATATGTGAGAGAGACACTTGCATTTTATTTTATGAGGATTGATGTCAGACATTATAAAATTATAGAGAGGACGAGGTTTTATGGTTGTTCGTAACCATCCATAAAACATGATATGCAATGTCAGTGTAATTCAGCGCATTAAAGAGATATGTCGATTTTCTGAAAAATATTATAAAGTTATATTTCGAAGTATGAGTAAACGGCAAATAACTTTTCAATGTGTAAATGATCGTCTACAATTTCTGCTACATCTGTCGAAAATATGTTATTAAAAAAATCAACGTGCATTTAGTAAAATAATAGAAGAAATATATGTGCAATATTTTGGCATACGAGTTAAAAATATGAAAGAACCGTGGACACCTAGTATTTTGTGTAATTCGTGCCATGTAAATCTTACTCGATGGAGTAGTGGAAGCATGCGGTAAGTACTTTACAATTAATATATTACAATGTTTTGTAGAATACAACGTTTTAATTTTAGACTTCACGTGCAATTTGGAATGCCAATGATTTGGAGACAACCATTCATTCACGATACGGACTGCTATTTTTGTCTAAGTTAATAGATTGGAGTAGGAAGTTTCCAAGTATAGCTAACAGCCTAATAACGGAAACATCATCAAGTTCAACTGAGTACTCAACTCTGAGCGATTCAAGTTTGAGTCAGAAGTCATCGCTTTTAACTCAGTTTCAACTCATTGATCTAGTGAGAGATTTGGAACTGACCAAATATTAGGCAGAACTACTTACATCTGGAATAAAACAGTACAATATTTTCGCCCCAGATGTTAACATATCATATTATAGGGTCCGTGATATACCTTACAAACAATTTTATACAACTGTGGATAACAGATGCTTTTGCAAGGACATTCCCGGATTGTTCGAGGAACTTAATCAAACATACAATTCAAAGGAATGGCGGTTACTTGTTGACAGCAGTAAAGAAAGTTTGAAAGCAGTACTTTTACACAAAGGAAATCAGAAACCGCCCTGCAGCTAAAATCATTTCTAGTTGCGTATTGAACCAGTCATAAGCTAGTTGCAATGTTTCCTATACAAACCCATTCTCATCTCTGCCAGCAAAAACGATTATCTGAGCTGCTTTACAGTACTTGCATGGTACATACATGGTTGTTGCAGATCGACACGTTCGTCTTTCTGCCGTCAGCAGCAGAGAAATAAGCAAAAACGATTGTCTGAACTGCTTTACGAGCAAGTACTCGCTTGGTGGTGGCAGAGTAAATGTGTCTCTCTCCCACCACCATTCTCTTGTACAATCTTAGTCTCAAATATAGTAATAACTGAACTAGATATTAACTAGTGCTGAATTGTAAACAAATGAACTAGTTGGGTGCCTATGACAAGCCAATGTTAAAATCGATAGTTCGTTATATGAAAAAAAGACAGATATGTTACTAGTTCGAAGTAAAAAGCAACTAGTATATTTCTATATACAAACTAGTCATTTTGGCTGCAGGTCGTCGATTCCCATTGCTCATGCTGTCAACACTAAGGAATCATACCAAACAATGGCTAAATTGATAAAATACATAAAATATGAACATGACTGGACTGTACATCATATAAATAAAAGTAATAAATAAAATCGATATTTAAACAGAAATTTAAAAAAAAAGATTTTTTGAAATTCTCTTACCTCTACCAAAGGGCTATAATTTCTACATTTATCCATAGATTTATTTCAAATACAAGTAATTTTGTACCAGGATTTTTTTTTTTTGAAAAAAATCTACTTTTTCCAATTTATTTAATGACAGATAAGATATCTTCCTCAATTTCCTCCGATTTGCCTTGCCGATAAATAATACATCGAAATTCGACTTTGAGTATGTCTTTATAAAAATACATAGCTTAAAAGTCAAGGCTTCTAGTTTAGTCTAGTGTACTTCCTATTAGAAGCCAAAAGCAATAAACACAAAAACAACATATTCATCGTTCATACCCATATTTTCATAATACCCAAAACACTGTGCAACAGTATAGGTTCGATTCTACTATCATAGGGTAGTTAGTATAACCCTATGTATATTCGGTTTGGCAAAATTGGTGACAATTTTTTTTTTATGGGCCCCCAAAGTTTCTGAAGATCAGTGGGACCCTCGAAAAAGGTGTCATCAGCCTTTGTCCAACAACTAATTCAGACTTGGTGATACCGCTTAACTATATTTGGCAATAATGTAGCTAAGAATATGCTAAACAAAGTTTCTTAATTTTTTTTAAACTTTTTTCAGCATAACTTCCAGGGACTCGTAATTTTTCAAATATAGTTAAGCGGTATCACCAAGTCTGAATTAGTTATTGAGGAAAAGCTGATTTTCAGAAACTTTGGAGACCCATAAAAAAAATTAGTCGCCAATTTCGCCAAACCGAGTATAGGGTTATACTACCCTTTGAGTAGAATCGAACCTATGCTGCCAAGTCAGTGTATTTTTCAAAAAGTGTTCATGTGTTGAATAATGAAATAGGTTTTTTTGACACCCTTTCCTTGCAAATATTTCAAATGGTCAAGACTGCATTTATTTCAGTAATACTCCACACATTCATTTAACCGTCCTTATTAGTCTTTTCACTTTCTTAATATTTGTTTGTTATCCACTTGCGACCAAACACAACGTTCATCTACTACCGATTCACAAGAACTGATTCTAAAAACTCTAACAAACTTCTCTGGTACTCTCATTTTTACGATTAATGATAATCCCAACTGTCCTCTCGCAAATAAAATAAAACCACATCTGTAATAAAATAGCATTATTCCAAAGACAACAGCTCTTTAAATAAAAGGCAGCAAAGATCCAGAACAATTAAGGACATGTCTTTAAAAATATGATATGTACATTAGAGTGGCGTCAAAAAATGTTCGCGTTGTTCAAAGTTTATATGAAAATATGGTTTGTTTTAAGCATATTTGCAAAATATTTCGTTTCTACGATCGCGAAATTAGGGTCTATTTGCGGTATAAATAACCTCTAAAAATCAGATTTCCCCTTAATAAAATTGTCAATATTTATTACGTTTAGGAATTGACAACTAGACATAAAAATTTGGACAATTATTTATATGGCGAAGTGACTTCCTTTAAAAAAGTTGCATAATAAAGTCACTGTTTTCTCAATTTTAGTAAAAATTTTACTGCACTTTTTACAAAATCGGAAATAACTTTTACTATTTTGGTCCGATTTTCTCATTCTATGGCTCGTTATAGAACTGCAGATCTCTAGATTTAATTTTTATAAAAAATTGCCCTTTTAAAGCCGTAAACTTTTTATTTGGTTGTTGGTCCCAAATGGGTTAAAGCGAATTATTTGCCATCAAATTAATCCTATACGCGTTATTTTAACCTCAAAAACTGAAATTTTTAGGAATTTTGACATTTTGTAAATTTTTCTATATAGTTGTTCAAATTTAAGTGAAAATAAAATTTCAGAGCCAAAATATTACATTTGTTCTGTTCGTTTTTGGCTATTTACGTTTTTTTATGGCAATTAATTCTCTCTAACCTATTTGAGAGTAACAACCAAATAAAAATTGTACGGCCTTAAAAGGGTTAATTTTTATAAATCTAGAGATCTGCAGTTCTATAACGAGCCATATAATGAGAAAATCGGACCAAAATTGTAGAAATTATTTCCGATTTTGTGAAAACACCACCAAAAATTGAGAAAACAGTGACTCTATATTTCACGTCGCCCTATAAATAATAGTCCAGATTTTAATGTCCAGCGGCCAATTCCTAAACGTAATAAAAATTGACAATTTTATTAAGGGAACCCTGATTTTAGAGGTTATTTGCGAATATACGTAAAACAAACCGAATATTCATATAAGCTTTGAACAACGCGAACTTATTTTCGTCCTCACAAATGAAGCCACTCTAATGTACATGTGTATAATTTTATGTCCAAAATCTTTAAAACTATTTATACATTTATCCAGAAATTGCTGATAAATGCCATTAGATCAATAAATTTTTCATTTATATAAAGATATTTTAGAAAGCAACACTAAAGTCAACATGTACATAATATTAAGTGCAATTGATTATAAAAATAAAGGCAAATGTCTTTAAGCGTATAAAAATGTCATTAAAATCGAGTAAATTATCTTAAATATCTTTTCGAAAAAGCTGAACAATTCAAACAAAAACAAGTAAGAAAGTTCAGTCGGCTAAACCGACTTAACAATCCCCTCACCTTTAGTCCCAGTATTTACAAGTAAGAATGGTAGTAAGTTCGGTCGGGCCGAACCTAAGATACCCTCCACCATAGATTGCATTTAATCTATAACCGGAAATAACATTAAAGTGGAAAAGAAGTAAATCGTGGAGATAAAACAAAAGCTGCAAAGTTTCAGCCAAATTGGATAGAAAATGCGTCATGCATCGCTTAACTATATGTTTTGACTATATCAAAACATATAGACCTATATGTAAATTTTCTTTGTGCATAATTAAAGTAATTGCTGATAAATGCCATTAGATCAATAAATTTTTCATTTATATAAAGATATTTTAGAAAGCAACACTAAAGTCAACATGTACATAATATTAAGTGCAATTGATTATAAAAATAAGGTCAAATGTCTTTAAGCGTATAAAAATGTCATTAAAATCGAGTAAATTATCTTAAATATCTTTTCGAAAAAGCTGAACAATTCAAACAAAAACAAGTAAGAAAGTTCAGTCGGCTAAACCGACTTAACAATCCCCTCACCTTTAGTCCCAGTATTTATTTTTTTGTTTTAATTAAAATATTATCAATTTAAATTGCATTTAATAAATTCAAAGTATGTACTGTTATTAAAGTTATGTGCTGTTAACTTTTGATGCAAATGGTCCATATGTGTGGAAGGTACCAAGAGGGCGTGTCAATAACGCCCATATTTCTCAAGTCTCTAGGTACGGATATTGGTCAAATTACTTAAAATGACCCAAATCGAATTTCCGCGAAACATACTTGGGGCCTTCGGTCACTCCATCGATATTTAACACTTATGGCTCGTAGCAAATGATATAAACCCTCCCCTCTAAGGATAGGGGATAATTATAATAATCGATCGTTAACAAAAAAACTTCTAAAAAATGTTAATGAATTTTGTTTTTCAAACAATGACAGAATAAATCTTTAGTTTAAGAGAAACAGTGTCTTTAGATTCAGGTAAATTTTTTTCAGTGCATAGTGTAATTATACCCCCGCTTTAGTGTGACGAGGGTATATATCATTTGCTACGGACAAAAAGTGTAACACATCGAAGGCCATTTTAAGTCATTTGAGCACTGTCCGTCCGTCTGTCTCTCTGTCCGTCTGTCGTGCGCTCCAGGATAACTCTCGAAAGTAGTAACGGATTGACTTCAAATTTGGTATGGTATAATATTTTTTTCTATATCAGTCTAAGTTCGAAGATGGGCCGTATTGGTCCACACCTTCTAATATCTCCCTCACAAAGGGTTACAATTTAGAGAAATATAGATTTTCTAAAAACTTCTATACTACTTATCCCACTGTGCGGTGCAATGTATTTAAAGTTTCTACTGTTCTGCGAAAAATAAGTGTATTTGATAAACCCCTTCTGTTCCTCCCACACAAATTGACACGTTAATTCGTGTAATATTCCATATTACATTACTCACAAAGTGAGGGTATACCTTGTTGTTGTTATAACAGTTGTGGTCATAATTTAACATAATATTATCTCCTCGCCGTTTGACTCACAGTCATATTTTCACACACATTTTTTCTCTGCGTGTGTGCTTGGGATTTACATATATTTTTAACTTAATTCCCTGCGAGGTGACTGCTGAGGTGTTTAAATTTAATTTGTTTAAATATAAACAATGATATAAACTTCGTCAATGATCTGCTAAAAGTGGAATCTATTGCGAATGTTTGAAAATGTGTGGTCTTCATAATTCAAATTCATATTAGATTTTAATGCGACGGACGGAAATGCCCATTCTCTGAACATCGAATCAAGTTTTTTTTTTGGAAAATTTGAAATCTAAAAAAATTGCTACGTAAATTATGGGTTTTCTGAGTTGGTAACATAAATTATAGCCATTTATGCTGAAGCCCATTCATTCAGTCATCCATTCAGTTTTATCAAAAAAAAGGAATGTTGCTGTCTGCGCATGCGTATGTACATATGTGTCTACTATTTTTGATCGAAAATTTTAAATGTATTATCTCTACGTTTTTTTTTTGTATGTGGTTTTATTGTTTTTCGGTTTAAACAAATCCAAGATTAAGCCAAAAAAAAACAGATTCCGTGTGGTGTGAAACAAAAAGAAAACACAAAGGCAGAGGTAAAGAGCAAAGCTATTCACTGTGTTATAAAAAAGCCAAAATCAAATAAATAAATTTGTTAAATGACAACACCAAAAACTACTGAATATTAATGCAACATCATAGTTAAACTATTAAAACAAACCCGGTGGGAAATTTTATAATAAAATTTGATCTTAAATGTTGAAAAATATCGCTTCTGTAGAATATTGTTCCAAGGCATATACATATATATGAATTGACAAAAAAATTACTGAATTGGTGATACATTGAATCGATGGAATTGAACGATTGAAGCGCTACAAAATACATCAAGTAACAAGTAAGAATGGTAGTAAGTTCGGTCGGGCCGAACCTAAGATACCCTCCACCATAGATTGCATTTAATCTATAACCGGAAATAACATTAAAGTGGAAAAGAAGTAAATCGTGGAGATAAAACAAAAGCTGCAAAGTTTCAGCCAAATTGGATAGAAAATGCGTCATGCATCGCTTAACTATATGTTTTGACTATATCAAAACATATAGACCTATATGTAAATTTTCTTTGTGCATAATTAAAGTATAAATAAAACATAAACTGCAAAATTTCAGACAAATAGACTGGAAAATTCTGTATTTATGGCTTAAATAAAAAAATTATGAGCGACCTCTATATGGGGACTTTAGTAAAGTATGAACTGAATTGGGTGTTTTTTGTTGAGATAAATTCTTGTCAAAATAGAATACAAACTGCAAAGTTTCAGTTAAATTGATTAGAAAATGAGGATTTTAAAGCATATATAAGAGTAAATTCTGGGTTGCGGACGTTACATTCGTACCCATTTTTTACTAATATTAACCCCGCTGATGTTCTGAATGCAGTATTTTCATATAAAATTCAGCAACAACAATTACACTGTCCAACAAATTAGGACTTTTTGATTGGAACAGAAGAGCGACTCTGTAATCCTGAAAGGGCATATTAAGTAGATAATTGTAGAATATACTTATGGTCAAGCTGGTCTGAGTTTTTTCTTACAGTGGGTAAAAGTTTTCAATTTTTGGTCGAAGGGGATTTCTTACTGACTGAGAGATTTCTTATTGTCAGAGTTATATAGCGGAAGTAAATATCTGAGAGATTTCTCATTGTCAGAGTTATATAGTGATATTTTATGAGGATCATTTTTGTGGAAGATCTTAACCATCTAGCTCCCCTCTTAATGGGTAAATTTGACCCTTTTCAAATCAAAGAAGTCCCTCTAAAAGGACATTTAAGGATTAAAATATCCTACGAAAATTTTTGCCGGAAAATTTCAGTCGGGGTCGCCGAAGACACCAAAGTTGTAAATATAGCTCTTTACGCTTAATTAGCAAATTACACGCCAACTTATACAATTTATGCCAGAGTTCGGAAAAAAACACTAAGGAACGGTTCCTTAGTGTTCTGTACCGTTCCTTCGTCGCGAACGGAACAGTATCGCAACCCTTACAAGAGAACAGAATACGCTAAACATTTTTTTAGAGTTACTGTTCGCGAACGGTACCACTACGATAACGTACCGTTCTTAGAACACGACGAACGGTATCACTACGATAACGTACGGTTCATAGAACAGTATCACTACGTCGTAGGAACGGAACACTAACAGTATCACTACGTTTAGCGTTCCGTTCTTTTTTATATTCTACACCACAGGTCGCAAATATGAAGCAATCATAATGAAAATTGGTACAGAGTTATTTCTTAACCCAGGGACGATCCCTATTTAAAATGCGGCATATCGGTCCATACTTTGATATATCCCCCATACGAATGTCCCTTTCTATAAGACATATTTACGCACTAGAGAGCGCAATTTTTAAACGACCATGCTGAAATTTAAATATTTGTACTGTGTATTACATTCAATCGTGCATAGTGAAAATTAGGCATATCGGTCCTTAATTTAATATAGTCCCCATACGAAGGTACCCTTTCCATACGACATATTCACGCTTTAGAGAGCGCATTTTATAACCGATCATGCCGAAATTTGAATATATGTTCATTCTATTGCATTCAATCATGCCTAGTGAAAATGATGCATATCGGTCCATTTTTTGATACAGCTCCCTTTCGACAAGACATATTTAGAGGACGAATTGTTTATCCGATCATGCCGAAATTTAAATATGTGTACTTCCTATTGCATTTAATCATGTCTACACCGAAAAAAAATGTGTCATACAATTAAAGAATTGCTCCAAAGTCGTCCTTAGACTTCAAAATAAGTAAATTTTGTACTTAAAATTAAGAAAATTTACTTAAAATTAATTAAATTACTTAATATTAATGAAATTACACTATATTTTAGGTACAAAATGTTTTTATTTTAAAAACTAATGACGTCTTTGGAGCCATTCATTAATTTTATGACATTTTTTTCAGTGTAGGCACGATTGAAAGTAACATACAGTACAAAAATTTAAATTTCAGCATGGTCGGTTAAAAAATGCGCTCTCTAGTGCGTAAATATGTCTTATCGAAAGGGACCTTCGTATGGGGCTGATATGCCCCATTTTAAATAGGGATAGTCCCTGGGTTAAGAAATAACTCTGTACCAATTATCATTAAGATTGCTTCATATTTGCGACCTGTGGTGTCGAATATAAAAAAAGAACGGTACGCTAAACGTAGTGATACTGTTAGTGTTCTGTTCAAAAGAACAGTATCACTACGTCGTAGTGATACTGTTCTATGAACCGTACGTTATCGTAGTGATACCGTTCGTCGTGTTCTAAGAACGGTACGTTATCATAGTGGTACCGTTCGCGAACAGTAACACTAAAAAAATAAATAACGTTAGTGTTCTCTGAAGGAACCGTTCCTATAACGTACTGTGTTTTTTTGAACACTGATGTATACTAATGTTGGTCAAAAATTTTAAATTTGTTTTTTGTTACATCATTTTCAGTAGGTTCAAACAACAATATGCTATGGAAATTTTATTTAATGTTGTATTTAACTTCACACCAGGCATATTTTTTTACATTTTTGGTATACATTTTTTTCGGATTTACCCCAATTTGAACCGGAACTCTCAGGGTGGTCGGTTGAATATACGGCCTAGAAAATCCGAAAAATTCCTACAGTACCTTCGTTTCGAAAGTAGCTACCACCCATTTGAAAACAGGTCCAGCTAAAAACTCTGATAGTTGTAGTACTCGTATGTGTGATGGGTGTGGGTGTCGAAATGCCTCTTCGTACTACTACTACTACCGACACCTCTTCCAAAGTTTCATTCAACAAAGACACTTGGCGGCACTCCCGCGCAATTTCCATACGAATGAATACAAATTTTCAATACAATTCAAATCTGTTATTGTCTTATTTTATTATTTTTTTATACGAATATGAATGTCATTTGTGTAGAGCTGCTGCGGCTGCTGTTTTTAGATTTGACATACCACAAAATACCAAAAAAAAAGAAAAGATTGCTTTTAAATTTATTATAGTTCTGTGATTTTTTTGTTCGTTTTCTTCGCTTTTGTTTCCAAAGATATGTATTTTTTGTGTGTTTTATAGCAATCAATGAAATTTAATACTTTTATGCATAATAAAGCAAAAGTTAACAACGACTTGGAAATCCAGTGATTTTTTCGGATGTTATTTGCTTTGGTTGGCATGATTGTTGATGAGACTGAATTAAAAATCGTTGTTGGGTAGGTTGGTCGCCCGCCCGCCCTGTCGTTCTTTCGGCTGTTGTATGTGATAAAATATCGTTGGCTGTTCATTCGTTCATTCATTGAATAAAATGTTTATTACATTTATTTGCATTTAAATCGTTGAGTTCCGCACGATGGTAGGGGGTCTTAATGCCAAAGTGATGATGATCACAATGCTGCTGCTGATGCTTCTGCTTCTGCTACAGCCGTTTTTCTACCGCTCAGTTACATATATCCGAACCCCGGACAACAAATACCAAATGACACGAAACCACTGTTGCCAAACTGTAGAAAAATCAGTTGTTGTGGGATTAATTATAGTCCCATAATTAACAGTTTGTGTTATTACACTTTATATCGATACATTCAGTATAAACAATGCTAAGTGGACATAGCATGTATTTAGGGACATTTAATTTTTAAATCTAAATATTCCAAATTATATTCAGTCAAAAGTTTGTTGTTTATCCGTCAACACAATCAAAACATATTCACAAAACAGTACAGGTTGTTCAATTTGCATTATAAAGGAATTCCATACAAATTTAAAAATTTCATAAAACTATGGTCGCCTCTCCTGAAATTATCGATATATAAAATCCTTGTATAATCTGCCTTAGTGCTGCTTTCTCGGTGCTATATAAGAATATTCTTTATCCTTTACATGCACTTATATGTATATGTAGGTATATCATCCGAATCTGGTGTAGTGTTTACTCTCATAATGATTTATTATTACTATTTGACAACAAATCCATGTTATTAATAGGTAAAAATATTTTTTGTGAATTTTTGTTGTTGCGAAATTAAAACTTGTTTTGAAATTTTTGTCAAAAAAACATACTTTTATTTTTATTTAAAAAAAAGCTTAGGTAATTTCCTTTAAGAGATTTGTACTCTATACTGCCGTCCTAACAAAGAAATTTACATCTCCATTTTAGTAGTTTTGAGATATTCAGCTTTTACGTTCCTTAACTTTCGCGCCTTTTAATTATACCCTCACTTTAGTGATACGAGGGTATATATCATTTGCTACGGAAAAAAGTGTAACACATCGAAGGCGTGACCTAAGACCCCAAGTATGTTCGGCGCATATTTGTTTTGGGTCATTTTAAGTGGAATGAGCAATGTCCGTCTGTCTGTCTGCTGGTTTGTGCGCACGATAACTCTCGAAAGGAGTAACCGATTGACTTCAAATTTGGTATGCGGGAATATTTTTATCTATCTCCAGATGAGTTCGAAGATGGGCTATTTTGGTCCACTGCTTCTAGTACCTCCCCCACAAAGGGTTAACTTTTAGTGAAATATTGATTCTTTAATAACTTCTATACTACTTATTCGAATCTTCTGAAATTCTACCCATAATATTAGTATATTAGTCACTATCACCTCGAGAAAAATGGGCGAAGTTGCCGCACCCCTTTTGGAACCTCCCACACAAATGGACCATTTTGCACCAAAAGTTAACTGCTTATGACTATAATATCACTTCATGCAAATACTTGAAATTTTGTACCTTGTAATACTTTTATAGTACCTATAGTCCAGTGAAAATTGGGCGTAGTTGACACGCCCCTTTCGGTACCTCCCACACAAATGTACTATTTTGCACTAAAAGTTAACAGCTTATAGCTTGAATACCAGGGCATAAATATACTTGACATTTTGTGCAGTGTTATGCTTTTATATTGCCTACAGTCCTGTGAAAAACGATGGTTATTGCCACGCCCCTTTTGGTACCTCTCACACAAATGTAAAATTTTAGACAAAAAGTTAAGAGCTTATAGCGTGAGTACCAATACACGAAAATACAACAAAATTTTGCACAGTGTAATATTTTTAAAGAACTTATAGCCCTTTGAAAATGGACGTTATCAACACGCTACTTTTGGCACCTCCCACACAAAATGGCCAAATAATACCAAAATTGAATATATCATAACTTTATTATACCAGTTTACATAAACGCTTACAATTCGGTACAGTGCAATATATTTGAAGTATCTACTGTTTAGCGAAAAATAGGAGTATTTGTTAAACCCCCTCTGTTACCCCCCATACAAATTGACAGATAAACTCGTGTAATATTTCATATTACAGTACTCACAAAGTGAGGGTATTACCTTAGTCGGTTTACACGACTGAAACTTTCTTACTTGTTTTAGGTTTAGGTTAGTGACCAAAATTGGCCTGTGTGAGCGGTAAAACTGGCTGCCCCCTTAACCTAGACCTAAAGGCGCGAAAGTAAAAAACGTAAAAGCTAAATATCTCAAATATCTGTTTATCTATCAAAATAAAGATCAATATCCGACTAAGGTATACCCCCACTTTGTAAGTAATATAATATTGTATATAAGACGAATTAATCTGTCAATTTGTGTGGGAGTACCAGAAGGGCTTTAACAAACAGTAGATTCCTTAAGTATATTGCACTGTGCCGAATTATAAGCGTTTATGCGCACTGGTATATTTACGTTATGAGCTATTAAACATTGGTATGATTTGGCTATTTTGTGTGGGAGGTACAAAAAGGGGAGTGGTGATAACGACTACTTTTCAGAGTGCTATATGTACTTTAAAAGCGTTACACTCTGCAAAATTGTATAGTGTTTTTTAGTGCATTGGTACTCACGTTATAAACTGTTTACTTTTTTTACAAAATGGTACCTTTGTGTGGGAGGTACCAAAAGGGGCGTGACAATAACGCCCATTTTTCGCTGAACTGTAGGCTCTATAAAAACATTACATTGTACAAAATGTCAGATGTACTGTTATTAATATTATAAGCTGTTACTTTTCGTGCAAAATGGTCCATTTATGTGGGAGGTACAATAGGTGGCGTGGCAAATTTGTCAATTTTTCTCAAGGCGGTACTGACCAAAAAACTAATACTATGTGTGAAATTTCAGACGATTCAAATAAGTAGTATACAAATTATTGGTAGTACTACAAGGACTACAAGGTCAATATGGCCACTAAAATGAGGCTATAAATAGAGATTAAGCATAACTCGAGAACCATTTATCGTATTTTGCTTAGGAAAGCGATACTAAACACGTAAGAAAGTTCAGTTGGGGAAACCGACTTAAGAATCCCCTCCCCAACAGTCCCAAAAAGCATTTTAGGAACAGAGTAGCAACCCTATAATTTTGAAAGGGCATGTTGAGTAGATAATTTTTGTAGAATAAACATAGGGTCCAGCTGGTCTGAGTTTTTTTTTACAGTGGGTCAAAGTTTCCATTTTTTGGTCGAAGGGAGCATTAACTGGAACATAGTTTATTCTACAAAAATAATCTACTAAACATGGCTGCTCCAATTATTCCATAGATATTAGGAATTTAAATATAAATTATAGTATATTTTGTATAAGTTGGGGTGTAATTTTTCTAAATAAGCGTAAAGAGCTTTGGTGTATTTTGCGACCTCATCTGAAATTTTCCTGCAAAAATTCTCGTGGAATATTTTAATCCTTAAATGTCTTTTTTGAAAAGACTTTTTTGATTTTTTAGAAAAAATGGCCAAATTGACCCATTAAGAAGGGAGCTAGAGGGTTAATATCTTCCACAAAAAAAATCCTCATAAAATCTGAAAATAAGAAATCTCTCAGACCTTAACTTACAGCTTTTTTTCGTTTAGTATAATGTACCTTTCGACCAAAAATTGAAAACATTGACCCACTGCAAAAATCTCGGACCAGCTGGACGATAAGTTTATTCTACAAAAATGATCTACTCAATACGCCCATTCAGAATTATAGGGTCGCTATTCTGTTCCAATCAAAAAGTCTTAATTTGTTGGACAGTGTTATTTTCAACTTAAATTGCATTTAATAACTTTAATGTGTATACTGGTATTACAAGGTTACAAGCTGTTAACTTTTGGTGCAAAATGGTCCTTTTGTACGGGAATACCAACAGGGGCTAATAACGCCCACTTTTCTCTGGACTCTAGGTAGTACAAAAGCATTACGCTGTACAAAATTTCAAGTATTTGTATGCACTAGTATTCAAGTTATAGGCTGTTAAGTGTTAGTGAAAATTGGTCCATTTGTGCGGGCGGTACAATAATGTCCATTTTTACCGAACTGTACGCACTATACTTTACAGAATTTCAGGCATTTTAATGCACTGGTATTAAATTTATATGCTGTTAAGTTTTAGTGCTAAAAGGTCCATTTGTGTGGGATGTACCAAAAGGGGCGTGGCAAATTCGTTAATTTTTCTTAAGGTGGTAGCGGCTGTTAAACTAATACTAAAAGTTATTGGAGAATCAATATTTCATTAAATGTTAACCCTTTGTGGAGATGGTACTGGAAGTAGTGGACCAATATGGCCCGTCTTCGAACTTAGCCGGATATAGAAAAAATATTACCACAGCCAAATTTTAAGTTAATCGATTACTCCTTTCGATAGTTATCATTCGCACCAGTCAGCAGACAGACTCACAGAGAGACTGACACAGACAGACAGAAGGACAGACGAATTGATTGACGGAAATTGCTCAAATGACTTAAAATGACCCAAATCGAATTTCGCCCAAACATATTTGGGGTCTTAGGTCACTCCTTCGATGGTTCGCAAATTATATATACCTTATTTCCCGCAAGGTGAGGGGATAATTAAATAGCCTTCATCTTCTTCTAATATCATTTCATCATCCCTTCAGCGGTTTCAAAGATATCTTAGAAGATATTGCGAAAAAATCTATTTTTGTGAAAATTGTAATAATATTTTCAAATGTCAAAAAAAGTTTTAATATCACAAAAAATATGTTTGGCAATTTTTTTTTATTATCTTAAACTGATTGGAGGAAAAGCTATAGAAAACACTTTGGTCAAATTTTTCTAAATACAATAGGTAATTAGTAGGGTGATCAATAACCCTGTTATTTTGAAAAGGTGGTTTTCGGTTTCTTCGACATAAAATAAGCGTTGTGCAATTTCAATATGCAAGCATATTCCAATTAATATTTTTAATATGTATGTGCAATTTTTATATCCTCACTTGCTCATTTGCTGCGGACACAAAGTGTAACACATCGAAGGACTGACCTAAGACCCCAAGTATGTTTGGCGGAAATCAGTTTTGAGCCATTTTAAGTCATTTGAGCAATGTCCGTCCGTCTGTCTATCCTTTCTGTATATCTGGCTGGAGCGCACCATAACTCTCGAAGTCGGTAACGGATTGATAGTACCTCCCTCACAAAGGGTTAACATTTAGTGAAATATTGATTCTCTAATAACTTCTATTTTACTTATCCGAATCCTCTGAAAACATGAGAAAAATGGGTGAAGTGTCACCGCCCCTTTTGGTACCTCCCACACAAAGTGACCATTTAGTACAAAAAGCTTATAGCGTGAGTACCAATGCACGAAAATACTACAAAATGTTTCACTGTGTAAGGTGAAGTACCTATAGTCCTGTGAGAAATGGGCGTTACCACCACGCCCTTTTTGTATCTCCCCCACAAAATGGTCAAATTATACCAAAATTAACATAACGTTTGTATATTAGTGCACATAAACGCTTATAGTTAGGCGCAGTGCAAGGTTTTTATAGTATCTACTGTTTAGCGAAAAATAAGTGTATTTGGTAAACCCTCCCACACAGATTGATACATTAATTCGTATAATATTCCATATTACATTACACACAAAGTGAGGATATAACTTAGTCGGTTTACCCGACTGTAACTTTCTTACTTGTTACAGAGACTATTAGTCAAGTCAAGTGTGGATTGGCTAAATCTTTGCTTTTAGCAAAACACATTAGAATCATTATACACGCTGAAAAAAAATTGCTTCTGTAGTATATCGTCCCAAACATATTCGGCTAGAAACATATGTTTGGGGTAGACTCTAAGCATGTAATATTTGGTACACACAAAAATTTTGTATTTGGGAAGATGTTGTTCTAAACAAATATTTGTTTACATTCCAATATGTTTTTATTTGGGACCATTATTTCCGAAACAAATATTTATTTGCATTTTAGTATTCATAAAATTCATAAATTGTGTCAAATTTTTCAGTAATTCAAAGTTAAATTTTTAGAAATTTTTAATGTTCGTAAAAAATAATAATTGAAATCATATAATCTTGGATCAATATAAAGTACTTAGAGGATTGACAGCTAATGATGGCTTGGAATACTCCGAAATTTGAAACGATTGATTTAAAACAGAAGGTAATGCTGCATATGGTATCATAACTGGGAGGTACAATTCGAAACCCAAGAAAAATTGAAACTGAAATATGAAAAACTCAGCAAAAGTTTTGGAAATATTTTTTAAATAAAATATATTTGGAAAAATTCCTAAATAATAATTTTATTTGTATTTAAACACGTATTTTATTTGAGAAATTTAGTTTGCAAATATAATTTGTATTGATTTTCAAATAAAATTTATTTGCTAAGAAATATATAATATTTAAAAATTTGTGTTCCAAATATATTTTCTTTCGATTCAAACATAAAACTATTCAAAATATGAAACTGGATACGAATTTTTATTTATACGAGTATTTCTATTGGAGAATTTAACAAAATTCTTAATTTCTATACCGCAATATTCAACTAGACCCTTGGCGAAATATACAAACGAAGTCTATATAGAAGTTAGCAAGAGTGGCATAACTCAAAATTTAAAATTGTTCACTTTGCCTTACAGAAAAACGAATTTTGCAAATTCGATAATGTAATCCCAGCAAAATTTAGTCTATAACTATCTTTTATGATGTTAATTATCTCTTTATACGAACTTAAAGTTACACGCTGAAAAAAAATCGCTTCTGTAGTATATTGTCCCAAACACATTCGGCTTGGAACATATATAGGTTTAGGGTACACTCCAAACATATAATATTTGATACACACAAAAATTATATATTTGGGAGGATGTTGTTCTAAACAAATCTTTGTTTACATCCCAATATGTGTTTATTTTGGACTATTTTTTTCCGAAACAAATATTTGGTTGCATTTAAGAATTCAGAAAATAAACTGAGTTGAATTTTTCAGTAATTCAAAGTTAATTTTATAGAAATTTTTCATGTCGTAAGAATAATAAATAATAATAATTGAAATCGTATAATCTTGGATCGAAATATATTACTTGGAGGATTGACATATAATTATGGCATGGAATACTCAGAAATTTTAAATTATTAATTTAAAACAGAAGTTAATGCTGCATTTGGTATCATAACTGGGAGGTTCAATTCTAAACCTAAATTCGAAAAATTCAACAAAAGATTAGAAAATATTTTTTAAATAAAATATATTTGGAGAAATTTCTAAACAATAATTTTATTTGTTTTCAAACACATATTTTTTTTGAGAAATTTAGTTTGCAAATATTATATGTTGTAACATATTAATATACGAGTTACAAATATATTTTATTGATTTTCAAATAAAATTTATTTGCTCAGATATATATAATATTTAAAAAATTTTTGTTCCAAATATATTTTCTTTCAATTCAAAGATATCAGAAAAGGCGATTTTGCCCCGTGTACACATCTTGACAATTTTCAATTTTGAGTTATGTCACTCTTAGAGTAAGTGAGCGAATATCTCTGCGATTTGAGATCGATGGATATGCACAAATAATGCACGCTGAAAAAAAATCGCCTCTGTAGTATATTGTCCCAAACATATTCTGCTTGAAACATATATATTTTTAGGGTGCACTCCAAATATATATCATTTGACACATACAAATATTATATGTTTGGGAGGATGTTGTTCTAGACAAATCTATGTTTACATCCTAGTATTTTTTATTTGCATATGTTATTTCGCAAACAAAGATCTATATGCGTGAATATATATCTATTCTTTAATTGTTTTAAGTTTTCAGCAATTGAAAGGTAATTTTTAGAAATTTTTAATGTTAGTAAAATTTCTTTATAATTGAAAATAATGACCGGGAATAGTTACAAAATAAAAATAAGTGGTTTCAAGTTTTGAAAATCTTTTTTTAAAATAAAATATATTTGGAAATTTTATAAACAATAATTTTATATGTATTTAAACACATATTTTATTTGAGAAAATTAGTTCGCAAATATATTTTATTCTAATATATTAACATATGCGTTCTAAATACATTTTATTGATATTCAAATAAAATTTATATGCTCGAAAATATATAATAATTAAAAATTTGTGTTCCAAGTATATTTTCTTTCGATTCAAACAAATCAAAAAATGCGATTTTGTCACGTGTGTCAACGGTTTTTATATTGATGTTTTAAAAATTTTCGGTAGGTTTCTGTTTCAAAAACAATATTTTCTTATCTTTTTACAAGGGTTTCAAAAAATCGAAAAGGTCAAATAAACCGTGTTGAAACAACCGAGGTTTCGAGTTATTCGAGAATGAAGAATACCCGAAAACCGATAGACAGTTTTAAAAAAAACCTGTTAAGCGGTGCGGTTTTTGATGACCCTAGTAATTAGTTATATGGATGTAAAAAAGGGCCGTTTAACCAAAATTTGAAATTTCAACACCCTCCAATTCAGACAGTCCTTCACCAATCTCGTTGAAATTTTGTGTCATAACTACTAGCCGATAGGACTAAATTTATTGCAAGTTTCATCACGATCAGAAGACATCGCATTTAGAAGTTGACTCACTTGACACGAAAGCCACATATGCATCGAGCTTTTCGACACTCAATTTCAATAAAAGAGTGGAAACAATTGAAGACCATTTTCGAAAAATTGTTATGTACATGAATTACTTTGGCATATCTGTATGTTCGAAGAGGTCATAAAACATGTAGGTTTATATTTTATATATCCATGCTTCAGCAACAATTCACGGAAAGCGAATTCACTACAATATCACCGATAGTAATTTTCAGAACATAACCCAATTAATTTAGACTTATTGAACTATTTTGTTTGCCGAATTTCTTAAAGTCGATCATGGCGACATGATAAAATCGTAACAAAGACAACTGCTGCTGTGGATTTTGCTGCTGTTTGTCTCTTTTTTTTTTGTTCGACTATCTGAAATTAAAAATGAATAGGTTTCGTTTGCTTTGCATCTGAATCAATAGATGGAGGAGCCACCTAATCTGTGAAGTCTGCGAAGATACATACGAAGATCTGCTTATGGTTATCATTATTATGGAGTAGCGCATAAGTAGTATAAACGTTATTGTTTGAATGAATATGTGAATGAATTCACATGTGAATAAAAACACAGTCAGTTGAAGTTTGTTTGTTTCCCTTTATTTATAATTCTAAAACAAAAATCACTTTTGTTTTGTGTGGTTTTAAAGTTATTCGTTTGGGATTTTTTTTTGTTTTGTTTTATAAATTAAACCATAAATTATGCAAAAGCCATTATACAATATACACATAAATACATGTGTATACACATGTATTTGGAGATACATACATAAATACTCGTACATATGTACAACATCTTTCAGTAGATATTTTTCAAATGACAAAACATTGAAGTTAATATCTGAAATACACCATCCATCGACTATCGACCATCGGCTCCAATATATACAATACCAACAACAATACAAATAATGCTGCTGAGTAATATATTCAAATGTTTCTTTTGTTACTTTTGTGGCTGAATGAATTGAATGGCTGCTTTGGTACGGATGGATCATCAGTTATAAAACTGATGATACTGACTTTTCAAAACAATATTGGAAATAACATCTCAGCCACAATAACAATAACAACGACAACAAAAGAACGCCACTTGAAACCAGGCACATCTCGAATGGATTAGAACTCCTCCAAGCCTCACTCTAGCACCACCACCGGCCAACCGACCGACCGTCCCGACCAACCGACCAAGAATAGTTTTGGCCATTCATTTCTTGTCTGAACGAGGAGTGAATAGCCCAAGGGGCTTTTAGAAAATCATCAAACATTCTGTGGTCCACATACCTCCACAGAGTCACTCACTCGCCGAGTCACCCACAGAGTCACTCACTCGCCGCCCGCGTATGAGCACCCGCTGTGCTCATACGCGGGCGCTCTTATTTAATATATTTTTAAATAAATTTCCTAAAAAGCGACGTATATATCCGCTGAATATAAATACATACATACATACATTTTCTTACCATTATCGTAAATATCTACGTATGTCCGTACAGTGTTAACCAAAACAAATGCAACAAAATCCATAACCAATTGACAACAATTTAGTCCTAAAGCGGTGCCAAGTTCTTTCTCGTGTTTTTATACCACCCACCATAGGATGGGGGGTATATTCATTTTGTCACTCCGTTTGTAATACCTTTAAATACACTGTCCAACAAATCAAGACTCTTTGATTGGAACAGAATAGCGACCCTATAATTCTGAAAGGGTATGTTGAGTAGATCATTTTTGTAGAATAAACTTATGGTCCAGCTGGTCTGAGTTTTTTTTACAGTGGGTCAAAGTTTTCATTTTTTGGTCGAAGGTAGCATGATACTAAATGAAAAAAATGCTGTAAGTTAATGTCTTTTTATTATGAAAATATTGGTATGGTTCAATTATGTATGGAACAAAATATCGGCTAAATGGCCGCCGCGACCTCGACGGCACACCGATGGTCCATATTTTCGATGACGCTGAGGCATAATTGAGGTTCTATGCCGTTAATGTGCCGAATTATCTCATCCGTTAGCTCTTGAATTGTTGCTGGCTTACCGACGTACACCTTTTCTTTCAAATAACCCCAAAGAAAGAAGTTCAACGGTGTCAAATCACATGATCTTGGCGGCCAATTGACATCTCCACAACGTGAGATAACACGGTCATTGAATTTGTTGCGCAAAAGAGCCATTGTTTCGTTAGCTGTGTGGCAAGTGGCACCGTCCCGTTGAAACCACATATTGTCCACACCCATATCTTCAAATTTGGGCCATAAAAAGTTCGTTATCATCTCACGACAGCGAACACCATTCACAGTAACTGCCTGACCGGCCTCATTTCGATGAAAATGATGACGATGACGTCGCCAGCACATAAGCCGCGCCAAACGAACTTGCCGAGCATGTACAGGTGTTTTCACATCTCCTACAGACCCGGTTTGCTGAAATTTGCGCTCAATTCTGCCGATTGTGGGCACATTTGGTCGAATATGCTCATCAAAAAAACATCACGAAGTGCACGAAATGCATTTTGAATTTTGTGTGCGGGTCGATATAGAAATCGCATTTATTAAATTTAAAAATAATGAAATGGAAAATACTGCTTCTTCAAAATCGAAAGTAACATATCAAACATACATACACAAGCCTTTTTTGATATGTTTGAATCAAATGATAATATATTTGGAACACACATTTTTAAATATTATATAGGGTGGTCCATTTCGAGGTTCCCTACTTTTTTAAAGAAAAAAAAACACAGAAAATTCAATGGGGAATGTTTATTATCATTTGAAAGAACATTGTTTGGCATTTATTTTTTGAAGATTATGTCTATCAAATGTTGGCCGCGGCTACGTCTCAGATGGTTCATCCGTTTAGTCCAATTTTCGATGACTAGATTATGTTGAACATAAGTTGAGCGAAGTGCAAGAAACACATTCCTCACAGAACGTGAATTTTCGTAATAAAGTTGAACGATTTGTAAAAGTTGTCCAGCCGTAAGTCTTTCCACGATGAAATGCCAAACAATACTTAACAAAAATAACATGACAGCATGACTCGACTCACACGTGATCTGTCAAAAAAAAGGCTATTGAAAAAAGTATATCTACTTGGATCAACCGTTATACTTCTGAGCAAATAAATTTTATTTGAAAATCTATAAAATGTATTTGGAACGCATCTATTAATATATTACAATAAGATATATTTGCAAACTAATTTTCTCAAATAAACTATGTATTTATATTCAAATAAAATTATTGTTCATTTATCCAAATATATTTTGTTTAAAAAAGCTTTTCTAATAGTTGCAGACTTTTCGAATTGAATTTGTCATTGAGTTACATATATCTTACAATTTAAAACGGCATAAAAGGCAATAACTTTTGTTTTAAAGAACTAATTTTTAATTTATATTAATTCCATGTTATCATTTGTTATCAATCTAACGAGCAATGTTTCATTACACAAAGAAAATATATGTACTTCGAACCAACATTTTTAAATATTATATATTTTTGAACAAAATGTATTTGAAAATCAAGAAACGATATATTAATATATTAAAACAAAATATATTTGCGAACTTACTGTCACAAATAATATATGTGTTTACAAACAAACAAAGATATTGTTTAAGAATTTATCGAAATACATTATACATATTAAAAAAAATTTTTAAAACTTTGTTAACTTTGGCAATTTTTAATTTTATTTTTTCCTCGATTTTGTGTTATACTTTATAGGTAAAAATGTCGTAAGCAGCATTTTCTTTTGTTTTACAGCACTAATTTGTAGTTTATAAATAGTCCAATTGTTAATACATCAATGCTATTTGTCGTAACCCAAAATTATACGATTTAAATTTTTCAAACATATACAATTTCTAAAAAACTTAAAACTTTCCTTTAAATTAAGGCATCGATACATTACCAAAATACTTAAATATAAATTAATCATTGTTTTGGAAATATTATTTCCAAATAAAAAAATATTAGGATGAAAACATAATTTTGTTTAGAACAACATCCTCACAAACATATAATATTTGTGAGTGTCAAATATTATATATTTGGAGTGTACCCTAAACATATGTATGTTTCCAGTAGAATATGTTTGGAACAATATACTACAGAAGCAATTTTTTTCAGCGTGTATGCAAGATTATACCATTTCAATTATATCCTTTTGCGATCATTTAAAAAAATACCGTTGAATTACTGAAACGCATAAAACATGTGTTAAAATTAAGGTATTGATATATTTTCTGAATACTTAAATGCATATAAATACTCGTAGTTGTTTCGTAAATAATAATCCCAATTAAATAATATTGAGACGGAAACAAAGATTTGTTTACAACAACATCACCCCAAATACATAATTTTTGTATGTGCCAAATCTAATTATGGTGTACCCTAAACATTTGCATATTTTTTAAAGCAGAATATGTTTGGGGAAATATACTGCAGTACCGATTGACATACTCGTACAATCACTTCCTGAATCGAAGTCCGTCTGTCCATATATATAAAAATGAACAGATATTTACGAAAATTAATACAGAATTATTTTTGATCCCTATTTAAAATGGAGAATGCATTTTTAACGGAAAGCGCGATTTCAAGCACAATAAACACAAAGTGCATTTTGTTTTAATACAAAGATCCAAACCTATTTCTTGGCTTTGAGAGCTATATCGAACCATGTCGAAAGAGCATGTGTGCACGCTTAAAAAAATCGCTTTTGTAGTATATTGTCTCAAACATATTCAGCATTAAACATATATATGTTTAGGGTACACTCTAAATATGTAATATTTGGCACAAAAAATCTGAACCGATTTTCTTCAAAATTGACAATATTCGTTACGGCAAAGAAACTCCTGTCTGCAAACTTCATAACGATTGAATGTTAAATAAAGTATCTAAGAGTGATAACAAATCCTAAGGAACTTAGGAGGGTAGAAATTTTAGAAAAAATTTGGTAGAAAAAAATATTGTAGTGGCACACTGAGAGCACAAACACACACATCTATACATACATATCAATCGGTGTTTTAGAATACATTACTTGGAGTGTTTTATCAACTGAAATTACGTAGGACTGTAGTAATTCTTGTTCGTTCCGATGAAGCTATATCTTTTACGTCTGCATTTTAAATCGAATAATTAAAGCTATGCTTTTCAAATATTTATAGTTTTCCATATCATTTCGAAAAGAACTTTACATTCTATGGCAATACAGGGCCAAAAATGGTTCCACATCAAAATTTTACTTAAGTACGATTAGGCTAGAATCAAGTATTGATCAGGCTTAAATAAAACATTATCGTGCCTAAATCAAGTATTGACAGGGCTTAAATAAAGTACTTTAATTTTAATTTAATTTTGGATGAAATTTCTTCAATGAAGCCCGTTTCTAACTCAAATCAATCCCATAAAATTCTTAAATCAATCGCTTTGTTCTTGAAGTAAAAATATTTCGGTTTAAAAGTTCAGACCTTAAAGAGCGCTAAAATTAAGAATTCAACGCATAAAACTCCGTACTTGAATCAAGTTGTTTGTACTTGGTTTAAGAAAATCCGTACTTACCGTACTTCTGACGCCGTTAAGTCGGATTACAAGTACGGATTACTCAATTTTTTCTTTCTGTGTAAGTTAATTTTATTGACTGAATTTGAATATGTATTCACCCAAAATTATGTTATTGATATAATATTTTACTCGATTTGTGCCTGTGTTTTCACTTTATACTGTTATACTGGGTATGTAGATATGTCCATGGATATTTCTCTGAATATCTATCTTTCGGCTGAAATATGTTCGAAAATAATATTCCCAAGCCACACACATAGAGAATTGGTCCTCATCATAAACTACAAACATCCATAATAATTTCTAATGGATATTAGGAATCCTGTTATGCAAAAATTACTTACTAACATAAGAGCATATACATATGTATGTACTGTATATTTGTCCGTCTGTCTGTCTGTCTGTCTGACTGTATGTCAATACATTAAGGTGTCTAGTAATCATAAAAACTATTTATGCTCACACACTCGTGCATGTGAGTACTTATTTATAGAAATTCCATAAGGGAAACATCAAAAAATATTCCATCCAATCATATGTCTTGACTGACTGACTGGACGGACAGACAGACAGGCCAAACGGACGGACAGGCGGACGGAAGACTGTGCGATGATTGTGAAATAAAGCTCTACAATTTATTTATATGTAAGTCGTGAATGTGCCCGGAGGCAAACTACGAAAACAACAGCAACAGTAACAACAACGGCAAATACAACCAACAATCGAAGACCCATTCACTTGCCGGCAAGTATTCGCCCCAATAGCAATAACAACAACTCTCTAACCCACCAACTCCCCAACAGGGTGTATGATGTGCCCATGGAACTTAACCGAAAACAATACTCGTACAAGAACAACAACAATAACCTGTGGAACTGAACGAACGAACGACCGACCGACCGATCATTGTAGAAATTAACCAACCAACCAACCAGCTACTACTGTACTACATTCTGGATTCTGATAAGGGTGACCAGGCGTGGTAAGCATTTGACTTTCCACTTAATTTCCAATATTTTTCTCAAATTTAAATCATAAAAATAAATAAATAATTCAAATATCAAGTATAAACTGAAATTCGGAACTTAATGGAAGAAACTATATAAAGGAAGCCGAAGAAGGAACGCCTAATATGAAGAGAAGAATTCTCAAAAGTAAATACTGAATAATACGAGACAACGCCAAAGTAATAACGTATGTACGCAAAAAAATACTATAGTCACTGCGAACATGTTAATGATCAGGAACGTCGTGATATAACATGGTCATGACAACCTTAATGAAAACCTAACATGGGCATGGTTAGTAATAATGTACTTATAGTTTCTAACAAGCTCTTGATTAGGCTCTTCGTATATAATGTCGCAAACATAGACCGTCTATGTGTGTTGAACATGCAGGTCTGAGGTTAATCTATCGATGAAAGAATAGCACTGGGAATTCGACTGAAATAAGAATACGTGAGAAACACCACTAAAGGAAGGTTTACTGGCCAAGGTACAATACTACAGAAAATACGTCGGAAAGAAAGAAACTTCAGAACCAACAATTACACTATGCAACAAAACATTTTTTTTGTGTCTCGGACCTAAAAAATATTTTTTTTGTGTAGATTGTGGCAGACTGTTATATAAAATCAAAACCAAAAATTTTTTATGGATAAATTTTTTTTTAAAAAATTCTTTATTAAAAATACTATTATCGTCGAAGGTACACTTAGTATTTACACTATAATTTTTGGAGTATATGCCCGATCAGGTCGACTTATACGTTAATTGAAGTTATTAATGTGGGCCACCAATGTTGGAAATATCTCTTTCACTTAGAAACAGTGGTTTAGTAACAGTCATTAAACAAATTGGAAAAAGTCGATTTTTTCAACAAAAAAATTCCTGAGACGAAAAAAAAACATAAAAAATCGAAAAAAAAAATTATTTTATTTTGTAAAAGTTTGCGAAGATCCTAGCGAAGAAAAATATGCCTATTTGAAAAAAATGGATAAATGTAGAAATTATAGCCCTTTTGTAGAGGTAAGAGTAATTCAAAAAATATACTTTTTTAATTTCTGTTTAAATAGCGATACTATTTATTACTTTTATTAATATTATATACATTTGAGATTATTTACATGTACAAGTTTCCTGGGACGAAAAAAACATAAAAAATAGAAAAAAATCGAAAAAAAAATATTTTATTTTATTTTTTAAAAGTTTGCATCCTAGCGAAGAAAATTATGCATATTTGAAAAAAATGGATAAATGTAGAAATTATAGCCCTTTTGTAGAGGTAAGAGTAATTCAAAAAATATTTTTTTTAATTTCTGTTTAAACAGCGATTTTATTTATTACTTTTATTTATATTATGTACATTTGAGATTATTGTGAGTTCTTTGTTGACGTTTGTAGATTTCGGAATCGGTTTCTCTAATGAGGAACCAAATATAATCTCCCATCATTCTTTCATCCCAGTGCCTTTGGTAACGGCGCTCGATGGACTTAATTTCTTCGTGAAACCTTTCGCCATGTTCGTCGCTTACGTCGCCAAGATTCTCGGGGGAAAAAGTTTAAATGAGAATGCAAGAAATTAAATTTTTTAGGGACATATTTACACCTGTTGGAATACATAAAGCGAAAAATAAGTTTGAAGAATACATACATATGTGTTATATACATAAATATAGAAAAATCATTAACAAATCGTTAATCATTGTTTCATGTTGCGGGCTTTTATTGGATCCAAGGAAATTTGAAATTACAAGCTTAAACGACATCCATGCTGTAATTTCATCCAACGTCAAATATGCTTCGAAATTTACATCTTTCATAAGTTTATTTAAATTTCTTTCAAAATAATGTTTTCTTTTTGGACGAGAGGTGTGTATTTTATGTTGTTTTCACCCAATGAATGTGTTTTCTTGCCATTTCTTTCTTCTGTAATGATCTTCGCCAGCAGAGGCATATAAACAACAATATTTTGTATATCCGCCTTGCATTCCACATAACATCCCAACTACTTTTAAATCGCAACAATTTTTTTAAACTTGCGCTGAATTACTCTAATCTATTAATAAGAAGTTTCATTCATAAATTCAGGGTTTAAGGTACATAAGTTGCAGTACCTGTAGCTGACATATAGTTTGCTTCGAACGTAGAAAACCAATATTTTCAAGACTGCCGCGTACTACTTTGTATTGCGTGCATATAATTTTACTACCTGTATATACAACCACAAATATTGTTGAATGACCCTCTATCTGAGCGGATCTCATGCAATATAGCTCTCACATTGCATACAATGTTTTATGGAGGGATTCGAACGGCCATAAAACCTCGTCCTCTCTATAATTTTATAAAGTCTGACATCAATCCTCATGAAATAAAATGCAAGTGCAGTGTCTCTTATATGAATCTCTCACATATGGCGAATTCAATATAAGCAAAAACATCATTTAAAAACGAAAAAATATGAAACTAGATTTTTTTGAATTTCCCTTACATTTACAAAATGGCTCATAACTTTTACATCTATCGTTAGCATGCTGGCTTTTTAAAAATGTGATAAAATAATTTTTTAGACTTTTTTTTCTATTTTTTATGGTTTTTTTTGTACCAGGAAAAAGTGTTTTAAAAAATTATTTTTTTCTCATATTTTTGACGACTGTTACTAAACCAACGATTCTACGTGAAAGTGATATTTGCAGGATATGTAGCCCTCATAATTCCCATTAAATTATTAATTGAGTCAACTTGACTAAACGAATGATTCGAAGTTCTTATTTGGGGCTTCTTTCACGTCCAATTCTCAGAATCCCAATTCAATGAGCAGAAAAGTGATGTACTGTGCAATAGACCGGGTCACCAAAAAAAGTTATCAAATGCGAGACGGAATTTTAAAGCTTACCTCGAGACAATTGCAAAAACATTTGTTAAATTTTTTTTCGAGCCCGCGGAATCTGCCCAAAGTCGTTTTTTATCGTTTCGGATCACCAAACAAAGTTTTCAAATGCGAGGCGGAATATGAAAGCTAACTTCGAGACAATCGCAAAACTATTTTTTTAAATTTTTTCATATCCTGCGCAATCGGACCAAAATCGTTTTTTATCGTAACTTCTTTGTGTGTAGGACAATTGTCACATGCGATACATCAATGTGTTTGTCTCGATGAGTACTACATTGTCTCATAGATGTCGCCGATGTACCACAGAATTTTCTAATGAAGACATAACTGTTTTCTTTTTGAATAAATGTGCGTACACCCAAAGCAAAATGTTCATGGTTTTTAAAGCGCTTTAATCCTCTGGGGGAATATTTTTAAATATTGGGGGTAGAAACTGCAGTAAGTGAAGTCTACATTAGAAAATGACTTTGTACATCAGCGTCCTCTATGAGGAAAATGTAGTACTTATCGAGTCCAACACATTGATGTATCGCATGTGAATATCGAGCTACAAACAAAAAAGTTACGATAAAAAAACGATTTTGGGCCGATTCCGCGGGCTCGGAAAAAATTGAAAAAAATGTTTTTGCGATTGTCTCGAAGTGAGCTTTCATATTCCACCTCGCATTTGGGTACTTTTTTTTACATGGAGGCCAACCCGGTTTACTGTGCAAGTCTAAGAAGAATTACGCAGGAAAGTCTACTGAATAAAGAACGGTTCACTAAAGATAATTCCACCGCGAGGTAAACTACCGAAGAAAGAGCACCAAGGGTTCAAGAATGAAGACGACCTCTGGAAATACTTTGGTGAAGAACAGAAACAAAGATTATCTTAATAATATCACCGAAAAGACAATGGAAGTAAAGCCGCAGAAGACAGCATTCCACAAAGTTAATCTGAGAAAATCCCCACGGATAAGTTTAACGGAAGAAGATAGTCGTAGGGAAAGCATCCGTAGAAGGAACAATATCCTCCTGTCGGAGAAAACTGCTGAAAGACAATCGAAAGGAATACTCGTAATTTCACGAGGAAGAATTCGGTAGGCAATGTCATAGCAAGAGAGACACTGTATGTAGATCATGCCGAATTTAACCAATAGCGGCATCGACATCTGTCGATTGCAGCTTATTGGCATAGACCTGCTACTTCAGAAAACCGCCTCAAAAAAGTCTATCACATCACAAAAGTCTATCCTATAATCTTCACATCACGTCCGCGAGATATAACCATACTCCCAAAATGTTTTTGCAGAACGACCATTGTGATGTTTAAGCTGAGTTTATACGATTGCCAGATCGGCAAACATTATCAACCCTGTTAAAGTGATGCAAATATACGGGCAATGTCAGATTGTTAGGCAAAGGTGAATTGACAGTTCAGACGATTGCAAGAAAACATTACAATTTCATATATTTACAATATATTTTGTAAATATTTATATGCAGGATTGCCATTAAAAATGCATTATAGACAGTGTTGCAAATAAAATGATTTTCTGGCAATGGCGCCGTTGTCATATGCATAAACTTCGCACATATAACAATCACCAAATTATCTCGCAATGACTTTTCTGCTAACGTTGCAAAACAAAAATTGTATGTTCACACGGTTGTAAATTCACAGGGTTGCATTTTTCCGCCATTTTTCTGGCAATGTTGTCCCATCTGCAAATCGTCTGTACTTACCTTTACTTTAATGTACGTAGCGCCGTTCTGTAAGTTTATCAGCTACACAGAAAAAACAACAACCAAAATATTCTGTTCAACTTTTATAACCAACGATAATTAACTTTTAACTGAATCAATTAAATGTTTGATTATAGGAAAAGTTTTCAATTAATCACCAAATATTTGGTAATTTGATATGCAATTTTGTTGTTAGGAGAAATTTTGAATAATATATTAATTGAAAGTGCAGATTTCGTAACTTATTTCGATTTCCCTTTTTCCTGTGTAGAAAAAGACTACGAAATAAGTAGCAACAAAGCACTTTCGAACGCAAAATGTTTTGATTATAGTTCTGATTGAAGTAAATACATTATTTATTTCAATCACCATGAAAACAACTGTATTCCTCATAAATTACTCTTAAAGAAGGAAGAAAGTAGTCTGTGACGAAAATTAAACATGTTTGGACAATTTTTCTCGAAGGGCTGTGCATAACATTTTCTGGTGTAATATAGTGATTCTGAGTCGATCGGTATACTTTAAGTTGGAACTAGCTGTAGTATTTCTATGTGTTACAAACATCTGCCATAAAACAAACTTATAATTCCCTGTACCACAGTGAAGTGTATGATATAAAAATTATATAGAAACATTTTTTAAAAACATTTTTTTTAATTCCGTTTTTCTTGGTAGAGGTAATAATGCAGGGCTAACTTTTAAATTAAAGGAAATTGTGAAGGCTACAGATGGTTAAAATATCACTTCACGTACAAACAAATATTTAGGAACTGCCGTTAAAACAATTAGATTTTTTAAATCGTTTTTTTCGTGGCAGAACGCAACCATAAAAAAATCGCCAAAAAAAATTGTTGCTTCCAAAAAATTGTTGTTGTATAGCAAAACGATGTAATAGTGACGAAAAAATGACTACCGAAGAAAGAGTGTCGATGCAATAAGGTCGTGAGGATGCCTAGTAAATCAAATGCATAAGGAAAAAAGACGAATGGAAGTTTACTGATGAGAGATAGCTCAAACTTTTATTGAAGGCAAAGTTTCACATGGAAGGCCAAAACATAATGACGCATATGAGGTGGAATAATACCGGTTGGATAATATTTACATTCGTTCGAATACGTAGGGATGACATTAGAAATAACTTTATTTACCTTTGAAACAAAGAAGGAGAGGAAGTAAACGAACTGCAAGCGTGTCAACTGAGGGCAGACTTTAAAAAATAAACATAAATGAGAACAAGTAGGAAATTCCAGTCGGGTAAATTGACAGAGGTATATCCTCACTTTGTGAGTAATGTAATATGGACTATTTCACGAATTTATCTGTCAATTTGTGAGGAAGGTGCCAGAAGGCGCTTGACGATAACGCCCATTTTTCTCAGGGTTATAGGTACTTTATTAGCATTACACTGTGCAACATTTTGTAGTATTTTCGTACAGTGGTATTCACGATACAAGCTGTTAATTATTTGTACAAAATGGTACCTTTTGTGTATGAGGTACCAAAAGGAGCGTGATAACTTCGCTCAAGGTGGTAGCGACTTATGAACTAATACTAATACTTATAGAAATTATTAGAGAATCAATATTTCACTAAATTTTAACCCTTTGTGTAGGAGGTACTAGAAGGAGTGGACCAATATGACCACTCTTCGAACTTCAATCGGTTACTACTTTCGTGTGTTATCGTGCGCACCAGCATACAGACGGAACGGAACATACTTGGGGTATTTGGTCACCCCTTTGATGTGTTACACTTTTGGCCCGTAGCAAATGATATTTAGCCTCATCACACTAAAGTAAGGGTAAAAACTAAACACTAGGAATTACTAATGTTTGCTATAGAACAATGCTATAGAAAGGCAGTAGAAATGACAAGAGTGACGTAAAAATAATGATAGACTTAGGTTCCCCAGAATAAACTATCATCCGAAATCAAGTTAAACGATCACGTCATGACCTAAATGGAAAATGCAAATAACTCCCGTATTGCAATAAAAAAGGTGCCTCCCGAAGATTAGGGTAAATTCACGAGATACCTCTGGTCACCCTATTAACAACTTTAATGATTTAATGTAAGGAAAAAAGAACAAACTCGACAAAGAGAAGTTTAAACTCCACCATCATAGTTGTTTTGCGAACAATAAAGCCACACCATCCGCAAGCCGAAAAAATTGTGTACTCCGTACCGGGGAGCTCTCTTACGACACCGCCTCCCCACTACGACGAGTACGAGTATCTCGTCGCATTAACATTTTGAGAACGCAAAAGTCCTCCACACATATACACTGTCAAACCACCGGCGAACAAAAGTCTTCTCAATGTTGTTGTTGTTATTATTGTTGTGTGTGATTGTGGGGTTTGGAGCTACTCATTGCTCTGCACGTTCTTCATTTTCTTCTGGGTGTAGTGAGTGGCTGGGTTAGCGGCGGTCGGTGGAGGCACTCTGGGGCAATGTTACTGTTGATGCTGCCTCTGCTTTGCTTCTGCTGTTGCCGAGGACCGAAAAGACTTTCAACATTCGTTCCTACACACATACCAAGCAACCGATCGACCGACCGACGAGGCCGAGGGAGCGAGCGAGTGTTCTCTAACCTGACACACCGTGGGAAATGAACAGTAGTAGTGAATGAAGGAATGGAACAACGCTCGGCGGCAGTCAGTACAACCAGGCTTTAGTTGTTTCTTTCGCGTATGGAGCATGGAGGAGCTCTGCTTGTGCAGAGGTGAGTTCATTTGGGTAGTGGTGTGGCATGGTAAAGCACGGCAAGGTATACTGCGCTGCAGCGGTATGGGTAAATATCGCCTGCAACCATATTCTCAGCAGTTGCAAGCATAACACACACACAAACACTCACTCATCGGCCTCGATGATTACTTTGCTATAGTTTTATTTCTTGATTTGTCCGTCTGTCCGTTAGTCTTTTCACTGCGATGATCATCGCAAATACTCTTCCTTCGTTCACTTCGTCGTGGGCACACCGCAGTATAGGACACTACTCCCGATTGTCGTTTAGCACAGAGCTTTCAGTGACTAAATGCTTTCTTGCGCAGATCGTTCAAAAAAAGGGTTGATCTCCTTTTGTCTACTTGGTGGATTGCGCGCCTGCGTAATCGCACTAAAATGAAAATTACCGTAGCTGTACAAACATACTTATGTGTGTATATATCGGGTGATCCATTTAGGCCATTTTATTTGTTTTTTCTTTTCATTTTTAAATATTCAGTATTGTGTGACAATCTATCATGGAAAGCCTCACACCACATTTGAATGAAATTATCATTAAAGAGAAAATGCCAGAGACTACACTTTCGAGTCATAATAAATATCTCGACGTCCGATTCTGTTTTAATTATTGAAATTAAAATTTTGCAAAAGTCTACGGATTACCATATACATAAATACAAGTGTAGGTATGTTTATATACATATGTAAAGGGTTTTCCAACAAGAGGTGTTATTTTGGTATTCAAAGAAAAATGCCATTTTTTGAGATAAATGATCGGATGTTTATTTCATAATAAAGAGGAAGGTATGCCGTTAATAATGAAAAACAACATCAGCCAAATGGCCACCACGACCAAGCTTACAGGACCATATCCTTTTCATGAAATTTTCTATAACCAAATCGCAAAGTGGCTGCCCTATGTCCTCGATAGCCTCACGAATCTCTTCGATCACCTCTTCGAGAGATAACACGGTCCGGAAACTTTACCCGTAACAGTTCGTTGCTTGTGTGGCACGTAGCGCTGTCTTGTTGAAAGTAAACGTTGTCCAGATCAATACCATCCAAATTCGAACATAAAAAATCATTAATCATCTCTCGATAGCGCAATCCATTCACCGTAACTGTTGATCCAACGTCATTTTCGAAAAAGTAAGGTCCAACAGTCACACGTTGAGGATGGAGAGGCTTCTCAACAATAACCCTTGGGTTTTCCGAGCCCCAGATGCGCCAATTTTGTTTGTTGACGTAGCCACCGAGGTGGAAATGGGCCTCATCAGTCAAGATGATTTTTCGATGATTTTCGAATTTTAATAATTTCAATGCGTTGTTGAATCGTGTATCGTTCCATTTTTATACCCTACACCACACTGTGGTACAGGGTATTATAACTTGTGCATTTGTTTGTAACACCCAAAAGGAGAAGAAATAGACCCATCGTTTATTATACCGATCGACTTAGAATCACTTTCTGAGTCGATTTAGCTATGTCCGTCTGTCCGTCTGTCTGTCTGTCTGTCTGTCTGTCTGTCTGTCCGTCTGTCTGTCTGTCTGTCCGTCTGTCTGTCTGTGCATGTATTCTTGTAATCAAAGTACAGGTCGCAATTATGGTCCGATCTCGACGAAACTTTACACATATCTTATTTTTGGCCCAAGGACGATCCCTATTGAATTTGGTTAAAATCGGTTCAGATTTAGATATAGCCCCCATATATATGTTAGCCCCGATTTGACATGTAAGCGCTGTAAAAACTTTATTTTATACCCGATCAGTATGAAATTCGGCAGGAAAAGGTTTCTTATTACATGAATGAACTCTGTTAATTTTGGAAGAAATCGGTTCAGATTTAGATATAGCCCCCATATATACGTTACCCCCGATTTGACATGTAGGCGCTGTAGAGACTGTATTTTATATGCGATCAGTACGAAATTCGACAGAAGGAGGTCTTTTTACATGAATGAGTATTCAGGGAAGATCGGTTCAGATTTATATTGATTGTTCCTCCTGATTTGGTATCAATAATACCATCCAAATTCGAACATAAAAAATCATTAATCATCTCTCGATAGCGCAATCCATTCACCGTAACTGTTGATCCAACGTCATTTTCGAAAAAGTAAGGTCCAACAGTCACACGTTGAGGATGGAGAGGCTTCTCAACAATAACCCTTGGGTTTTCCGAGCCCCAGATGCGCCAATTTTGTTTGTTGACGTAGCCACCGAGGTGGAAATGGGCCTCATCAGTCAAGATGATTTTTCGATGATTTTCGAATTTTAATAATTTCAATGCGTTGTTGAATCGTGTATCGTTCCATTTTTATACCCTACACCACACTGTGGTACAGGGTATTATAACTTTGTGCATTTGTTTGTAACACCCAAAAGGAGAAGAAATAGACCCATCGTTTATTATACCGATCGACTTAGAATCACTTTCTGAGTCGATTTAGCTATGTCCGTCTGTCCGTCTGTCTGTCTGTCTGTCTGTCTGTCTGTCCGTCTGTCTGTCTGTCTGTCCGTCTGTCTGTCTGTGCATGTATTCTTGTAATCAAAGTACAGGTCGCAATTATGGTCCGATCTCGACGAAACTTTACACATATCTTATTTTTGGCCCAAGGACGATCCCTATTGAATTTGGTTAAAATCGGTTCAGATTTAGATATAGCCCCCATATATATGTTAGCCCCGATTTGACATGTAAGCGCTGTAAAAACTTTATTTTATACCCGATCAGTATGAAATTCGGCAGGAAAAGGTTTCTTATTACATGAATGAACTCTGTTAATTTTGGAAGAAATCGGTTCAGATTTAGATATAGCCCCCATATATACGTTACCCCCGATTTGACATGTAGGCGCTGTAGAGACTGTATTTTATATGCGATCAGTACGAAATTCGACAGAAGGAGGTCTTTTTACATGAATGAGTATTCAGGGAAGATCGGTTCAGATTTATATTGATTGTTCCTCCTGATTTGGTATCAAACCGCTATAGAAGTTGTATTTTACTTCCGATCATTAAAATTTTGCAGAAAGATGTTTCTCAATTTAGGAACGAATATTGCTTAATTTAGCGATTATCGTTTCAGAATTAGATAATATGTTTCTACCCATTTACCAATTATTCCAAATTATTATGGCAATGACCCTTATCGCATTGTTAGGGAGGTGTAGGGTATTATATAGTCGGCCCCGCCCGACTTTCTGCCTTTCCTTACTGGTTAGTAATGGCGTAGTTTCTACTTGTCAAATGCCAAAGAATAAAAGCTTCAAAAGTGACAGCTACCGAAAATATCGGGTGATTCAAAATAACACCTCTTGTTGGAAAACCCTATACATAGAAATTTCACAATTTTACGTTTTTAGAAATTATCGAAGACTTTTCACATTTTAAAGTCAACGGAAGAATTTTGTGCCTGTTTCTGTAACTTATTTTCGTTCGTTTACGGAGAACGATCAAAAATCGTTCAACTATTACTTGAATTCTATAAAACGCAGGTAAATAATATTCTAGGTACGAGCTTTTTACGTGCTTTTCTATAGACACACCGAATTATAAACTGCTGTGACTTATAGATTTCTCGGAATAATTGAGTGATTTTTGATCTTTTGCCATGACGAACGACGAACGAAAATAAGTTACAGAAACAGGCCCTTTATTTGAATTTATTTCACATTATAATACAGGTAGACCTCACTTAACACGACGGTTACATTCCTGGAAAATATCGTGTTAAACGATATAATAATCCTGTGGAAAAAGATGGGTTACTTTCCATAATTTTAAAAACACCAAAAATATTTTGTTTTTAGAGTTTCTAAATTGTAGTTAGACAAACATTATCTTCACCTTACCTGATCTAGCTCATCTCGGAGGATATGACTGGAAGATACTGAGGAAATTCATGTCTAGTAGTGATTTTCTATAACTATTTAGGGTTAAAATATCATAAATAAGAAAAACAAAACAGGCAGTCCCACTGGCTTAAGTGTATGTCCATGGGCATGAGATGTTTAAACGTCTCCACTCTTCATCCTAACCTTACCTAGGTATACATTACTGAGTTAATAAGCTAGGTATATACATATGTACATCATGCATTGCTAATCTTATTGCCTAATTTTGTCCCACCCTTTGCAACAACTCTAAATATTGGTCAGAGTCCCCACAAAATATATACATATATTCTTAGTCGTCGTAAAATTATAGGACGATTTAAACAAGTCCGTCTGTTATTGTAATTTAAATAATAATTAAAAAAATCTTTATTACTGATGTCAAACGAGAAATCACGATCCCCAAAATCCCGGGATTTTTTAAAATGAATCCCTGGATATTTTAATAATAATATATTAAGCTGTCTCGTATAAAATATTAGGTGATAGATAGATATACTCTGTCGAAAATGTAACATCAAAACCCGGTAACATAACCCGGTGAAAATTTGGAAAATAATTACAAAATATACATATCATAAATAAATTATAAAGAAGTAAGTAAAAAGAACACAAAACGAAGAACATTGTATTCTATTTTTTCAAATTTATGAAAAAATCCTAATATAAAATCTGATTTGGGTTGACACATCGATGATATTCTCATAAAAACGGAATTAGTCAAACTGATTTCTCAAGTTGAAAAAAATATTTTTCGACGTTTATTGATAGAAAATTATAACGTCAATAATAATTCAAACGACGAACTAAAATTGGACCAAAATTATTCCATAGCAAGATGTTGTGAAATATTTTAATAAAAGTTAGTAGTTTTTAACAAAAGTTAATGTGTGCTTTAACTGTGTTTATCATTATTCAAATTAAATTAAAACTGAACTAAAATGTTTGTATTCCATTTCGAAATATGACATTATTAAGAATGAAAAAATCACGATTTATCCCGAAAATCCCTGGATATCGAAAATGTTCGGGATCCCGAAAATTTTATTATCATGAAAATTTCTTTGGTCTTGAAGAAAATCCGAAGTGGTTTTAAGAAATGCGCAAAAATATTTATAATTTTAGAACAAATCTATACACAGAAAAATTGTATGACGATTTCTAATTTTTAGGAGTATCCTTTTTATACCCTCACCTCATTCGTCGCTCCTACACAAATGGACCATTTTGCACCAAAAGTTAACTTATATAGCTTTAATATCAATCCATACAAATACTTTAAATTTTGTACAGTGTAATGTTTTATAATACTTACAATTCAGTGAAAAATGGGTGTCATTAGAATGCCCCTTTTGGTACCTCCCACTAAAATGGACTATTTTCCACCAAAAGTTAACAGATTATATATTTCCTACCAGTGCATACTTTAAAGTTATTAGGTGCAATTTAATTTGGTAATAATTTAATTGAAAAAGAATCAAGTAAGAAAATTCAGTCGGGTAAACCGACAAATGAATCCCCTCACCTTGAGTCTCAAAAAAATATTAGTAAATTTATTTATTTTTTTGTTTTATTTAAATTATTATCACTTTAAATTGCATTTAATAACTTTATTATTAAAGTTAAAAGCTGTTTACTTTTGGTACAAAATGGCCCATTTGTGAGAGAGGTACCAAAAGGGGCGAACCAATAACGGTAACTTTTCTCTGGACTCTAGGTACTATAAATTTAATTTGGTAATAATTTAATTGAAAAAGAATCAAGTAAGAAAATTCAGTCGGGTAAACCGTCAAATGAATCTGCTCACATTGAGTCTCAAAAAAATATTAGTAAATTTATTTATTTTTTTGTTTTATTTAAATTATTATCACTTTAAATTGCATTTAATAACTATATTGTTAAAGTTAAAAGCTGTTTACTTTTGGTACAAAATGGCCCATTTGTGAGAGAGGTACCAAAAGGGGCGAACCAATAACGGTCACTTTTCTCTGGACTGTACAACATTTCAAGTCTTTGTATGCACTGGTATTAAAGTTATAAGCTGATTACTTTTGGTACAAAATGGTCCATCTGTGTGGGAGGTACCAAAAGGAGCGTGGCAATAATGCCCACTTTTCACTGTATTCTAGGTACTATTAAACCATTACACTGTACAAAATTTCAAGTCTTTAAATTCACTGGTAATAAATTTATAAGCTATTAACTTTTGGTTCAAAATTGTTCATTTGTGTGGGAGGTGCCAAAAGCGGCGTGGCAATTTCGCCCACTTTTCTCGTGGTAATAGTGACTAATAAACTAATACTATGTGTAGAATTTCAGAGGATTCTAATAGGTAGTATAAAAGTTATTAAATAATCAATATTTCACTAAATGTTAACCCTTTGCGATATCTCATGAATCCATGAGATATCGCAATTTATACTTTTATTTCCACGAAAAGTGACCGAAATAAACTGTTTTAGATAAAGTTAATATTTTTTATGTAATTTACATGGAAAAAGCTTCAAGATATTATATTTTCTATTTTTAATTTCTTATGATTTGCAACATTAAAATTAACTTCAAAAAACCATTACAGAGAAAAAACATTTCTTTGAACTTTGACCTCGCCCCCTGTCTCCAATTTTCATTTAATTTTTTTTACTACATACCAGGGTAACATTTTCTGATAATTTGAGAAAGATATAATTTTTGACCTGTGACACTTGAGAAAGAACTACCCATATTTGGATTCCTTATTGGTGCCTATAAGAAACATAGGGTCAGCATGAGGTCTTCGCAGCGCGTGCCCGACCCATTAATGCCAGTGCATACAAATACTTGAAATTTTGTGCAGTGTAATGTTTTTATAGTACTTACAGTACAGTAGAAAGTGGGCGTTATTGCCACGCCCCTTCTAGTACCTCTCACACAAATGGTAACAATTTTGTGAAATGTTAAAACTCTCTACATATTTATATATTTACTTCAATGAGTTTCTCATTTTAACATTTCAAAAAATGTTTACCATATGTGTGAGAGGTAACCTTTTGTACCAATTGGTCACTTTGTGTTTGGAGGGTATCAAAAGGGGCGTAGCAGTTTCGTTCTTTTTTACTATTTATGCAATTTTACAGAATTACCATGAGTAGTATAGAAGTTGTAAGAGTAGGCCAATATGGTTGTGCATCAAACACATAAACTGGGTTTGAATAAAATATTACCACGTACGAAATTTCAAGCCATTCGGTCACTCCTTTCCAGGGTTATCATTAGCACTTTTCAGGATAATCAAGGTTTAAGGACATTTTCGTCCTTTTGATGTCTTTAATCACAAAAATTGGTTACTTAATTTATAATTCTTAGAGAGGGTGTTAAAATCTTTCAAATAGTACTTACTGTATCGGACAATACTTATACATATTGGACTTACGTCATACGCTCTTCACATGCCAACATCTGAAAACTATCAATGATATATTCCAAAAATTTACCTATTATCTAAGAAATTGCATCAATTCACCAAAAAAGTGGCAATTTGGCTGCTTAAATTATTTGAAATTAAAAAGTTATTTTGAAATTTAAAGTTATTTGCATTTCTACTAAGATTTTGTGGAAAATCATTTACTATCAAGGACGGCGTTGCCCCTTCTTGCATGGTTGTTATCTTTGTATCTATGGAGTTCCAAGCATCTGCAATAGCCTGAAATAGTTTATTTTTATCTCCACCTACGCTTTCTCGATGTATATCTTTGTTGACAATTTCCCAAAGATTTTCAATGGGATTCAAGCCTACGGTTGAGTGGCCACTCCATAACGTTAAGCCCTTCCTTTCTACCTCAATCATTGTCGAGTTGAAATTGCCGTAATAGAGCAAAATTCCACTCAGCAAAGGGAAACATGGCATACTCCAAGATTTCGCAGTACATAAACCTGTACATAATTCCGTTTGTTGTATAGAGGGGTCCAACCACGTTACCGGAAAATCATCCACAGACCATTAAATTGCCGCCTCCGTGATTTACAGACCCCTAATAGTATAAAGGGTACAATATTTTATTAACTAGTATATACTGTATCATTCAAATCTAATATTCCGTTAAAAAGTTATATCGACTCAGTTATATTGACATATCCTTCTAAAATGTCGCGTTTTTGATTCAAATATCGCATTTTTTTGCATATTTTTTGAATTTTTTGCATATCACAAATATGCAAAAAATGAAAAATGTGCACCGGTTTATCGATTCCTTTTTCTTTGAAACGAATTTTGATCCGATCAGAATTTTTCTATCAATCTGCAAAAAAATATGTAATTGCATATAATCCGAGGTCTACTCATGATATGCAGGGTTTTCCAACAAGAGGTGTTATTTTAAGTCACCCGGTATTTCGGTAGCTGTCACTTTTCAAGCTTTTATTCTTTGACATTTGGCAAGTATGTAGAAACTACGCCATTACTAACCAGTAAGGAAAGGCAGAAAGTCGGGCGGGGCCGACTATATAATACCCTACACCTCCCTAACAATGCGATAAGGGTTATTGCGATAATAATTTGGAATAATTGGAAAATGGGTAAGAACATATATATGCGGATATATCTAATTCTGAACCGGTAATCGATAAATTAAGCAATATTCGTTCCTAAATTGAGAAACATCTTTCTGGAGAATTTTGTAATGATCGGAAGTAAAGTACAACTTCTATAGCGCTTTGTAACCACATCAGGAGGAACATATATATGGAGCTTATATATAAATCTGAATCGATTTTCCCTGAATACTCATTGATGTAAAATAGAAACCTCCTTCTGTCGAATTTCGTACTGATCGGATATAAAACACAGTCTCTACAGCGCTTGAATGTCAAATCGGTGCTAACATATATATGGGGGCTATATCTAAATCTGAACCGATTTTCTCCGAATTTGGCAGTATTCCTTCATGTAATAAAAAACCTCTCTGTGCCGAATTTCGTACTGATTGGATATAAAATACAGTTTCTACAGCGCTTACATGTCAAATCGGGTGCAACATATATATGGGGGCTATATATAAATCTGAACCGATTTCCCCCAAATTTTGTATTGTATCTAAGTGTATCACGAGACTACTCTCTGTCAATGTTTGTACAAATCGGTTACAAAATGTTGCTTATACAGTGCATATTTGCCAAATCGGAGGTACATATATATGGGAACTATATGTAAATCTGAACCGATTTTAACCAAATTCAATAGGGATCGTCCTTGGGCCTAAAAAAAGATATGTGCAAAGTTTCGTTGAGATCGGACCATAATTGCGACCTGTACTTTGATTACAAGAATACGTCTACAGACAGACAGACGGACATAGCTAAATCGACTCAGAAAGTGATTACAAGTCGATCGGTATAATAAACAATGGGTCTATCTCTTCTCCTTTTGGGTGTTACAAACAAATGCACAAAGTCATAATACCCTGTACCACAGTGTGGTGTAGGGTATAAAAATGGAACGATACACGATTCAACAACGCATTGAAATTATTAAAATTCGAAAAATCGAAAATCATCGAAAAATCATCTTGACTGAGGAGGCCCATTACCACCTCGGTGTCTAAGTCAACAAGCAAAATTGTCGCATCTGGGGCTCGGAAAACCCAAGAATTATTGTTGAGATGCATCTGGAGATGCTTCTCTGTTTGGTGCGGTTTATGGTCCGGCGGGGTCATTGGACCTTACTTTTTCGAAAATGAGGTTACGGTGAATGGATTGCGCTATCGAGAGATGATTAATGATTTTTTATGGCCGGAGTTGGATGGAGAGGCGCTACGTGCCACACAAGCAATGAAACCATTGCTCTGTTACGGGAAAAGTTTCCGGACCGTGTTATCTCTCGAAGAGGTGATCACAATTTGCCACCGAGATCTTGTGATTTAACACCTTGCGACTACTTCCTTTGGGAGCACGTGAAAGAAAAGGTATACGCCAACAGCCCAGCGTCGATTCAAGACCTCAAAGATAGAATTCGTGAGGCTATCGAGGACATATTGCAGCCACTTTGCGATTTGGTTATGGAAAATTTAATGAAAAGGATATGGCCCTGTAAGTGTGGTCGTGGTGGCCATTTGGCTGATGTTGTTTTTCATTATTAACGGCATACCTTCCTCTTTATTATGAAATAAACATCCAATCATTTACCCTCTATCATAGGATGGAGGGTAAATTGATTTTGTCATTTCGTTCATAGATCCTCGAAATATTGAACAGGAACCCCATAAAGTATATATCGTCACTCCAATTTAAAAAAGGCGTAACTGACATTTTATATATTTTGCAGGAGGAAGAAAACTGAATAAAATCTAAAATTGTATAAACTTTAAAATTTTTTAAAGCAGCTCAAACTAAAAATGAAGAGCAAATTATATTTACATTATAGTAATTTCTTTGTATAAATTAGCCTGTAATTTAGCTAATTAAGCGTAAAGTGCTTTATTTACAACTTTGGTGTCTTTGGTGATCCCCCCAAAACATTTCCTATTAAGAGAGGAGCTAGAGGATATAGATCTTCCACAAAAATGATCCTCATAAAATTTCACAATATAGTTCTGACAATAATATAGTTCTGACCTACGATCAAAAAATTCATATTTAGACCCACTGTGAAAAAACTCAGAGCAGCAAGACTATAATTTATTCTACACAAATAATCTACTCAACATGCTCTTTTAGAATTATGGGGTCGCTATTCTTTTCAAAAATTTTGTTGGACAGTGTAATGTATATGTTCTAAATTGTCTGAACAACTGGATAACTTCTCATTTGCAATGGAAGATACAAAGAAGAATAAATCAAGGTCATGTGAAATAATTCAAAGGAAATCACTATGATTAATCAACCGGGAATGTAGACATTTTCAAGTAAAGAAATAAACATGTCCACATTATCTGTCTTTTTCGACGTAGGTCGAATGCTGGTCAACGACTGATACAAACCGAAGCGTTCATTGTTAAACCCTTTCCTTAAAGAAGCGGAAGAAGTGTATCATAGCGCAGGAGTGATCAAAGACCCTTTATATGTTTGGAGAAAAGCATTGTGAGGTCGTGTTTAAAGTGGTTTAAGATAAATATGTCCGTCCTCCAGTCGGCCTATCCGGCTGCAAAGGGGTGACCTTAGTACCTATATAATATAATATTATTATATCAATTCTTTATAATTCTACATTGTAGATTACTTTTGCATTGGCAATAGTCCGGTAAAGAATTTAGCAAAAATAGCCCACACATTCTGGTGTTTCCAACACGAAACGCTACAGTCCATCGGTGAGGGTATTCTCAGACGGCTAACTCGATTGAAAATTTGTACTTCTTGTTAATGTATTAACTATGTAGTCCTATTAACTAGTTAGCCTTAAACTTTTTTGTGTAGATTGAGACAAAAAAAATTGGTTTATGGTATTTTATTTTTCATTGAAGGTACCTTCGGCATTTGACCCAAAGTATTTGAAGTATAAGCCCGATAGGGTCATGATATCCTTTAAAGAAAATTATTTGTTTTATAAATTTTAGTAATATTACTTTCACGTAGAGCCAGTGGTTTAGTAAATGTCATTAAAAAAAATAATAAAATTGTTTTTTTGCTGGCACAAAATAAAAACAAAAAAAATTTAATTAATCGAATTTTTTTTTATTACATTTTTTGAAAACTAGCTTACTTAAGAAGGAAACAATGCCTATTTGAAAAAAATCTATGGATTAATGTATTAATTATGGCACTTATTGCAATAGTAAAGAAAATTAAAAATAAAATATTTCATATTTTTTATTTTAGCCATTTTGTTTAGGTGGTACAAAAAGGGCCGTGGCAACAACGACCATTTTTCAATAGGGTATGGGTACTATAAAAGAATAACACTGTAAAAAATTGCCCAATCGCCCAATTTCCAATTTCAAACATTTGTATGCACTTGAATAAATGAAATATGGGAGGTACCAAAAGGGAACAATAGCGAAACTAAGTAGTATATAAGTTATTAAAAAATCAATATTTCACAAAATGTTGACCCTTTGTGAGGGAGTTACTGTAGGTGTGGGCCAACATGGTCCATTTTTTGTCTTAGCCTGATATAGAAAAAAATATTAACACATACCAAATTGAAGTCAATCGGGTGTTGATATTGCAGACATACAGGCGGACGGACGGACACTGCTCAAATGACTTAAAATGGCCCAAAACGTATTTCCGCCGAATATGCTTGGGGTCTCTTAGGTCACTCCTTCGATGTTATCTATAGATTTTCTTCAAATAGGTATTGGATGCTTCGACGTTAGGATGCTAGCTTTCAAAAATTGGAACGAACAATTTTTTATGATTGCTTTTCCCTTTCTTATAGATTTTTTTTAAATCAAATTATTTCTATTTGTTTTACTAAACTTCAGTTTCAACATTTGTAGCCCTCATAAATTTCTGTAATTTAAAGGGTGTGCCAGAGTTTATACTTAAAAAAATATAGTCAACATTTTAGAGACCAATTCCAAGAAAATCGGAATAATTTTTTTTTTTAAAAAAACCATAAAATTTTTTTGGACATTTTTTCGCGTTTATGACAACTTATTTTACCAGAAAATGTTATACACAGGCCTTCGACAAAAATGTTGTAAACTAGTGTAATTAATACAAAATTGGAACCAAGTTCCAACAGAATTGAATTCATAATCTATGTACAAATGCTAATGGAATTCTCAAATATCCAATTAAATTTAATTTGTTATACCAAACCAATGGGCAATTATCACATCTTTGTTATCTGTGGTACAGTGTAAACAACATTTTCAGGATTTAGGATTTTCAATTTCGATTGGCAGTCCACCACCACTCCACCACCACTCCACCACACACCACTGCCGACATTTATGATCATTTTATTGTTTACACGATGAAAATTTTTGTACAATGTAAGCAACTTAAGCGCATTACAAACAAATTAAGGCAATCAAAACTCGATGTGTTTGTTCAATGTGATAATGATGATGGTCGTCGTCGTCGTGGTCGTAGTGGTGGTGGTTTTAGTGGTGTTGGTGATCCTCAATCCTCGATCCTCATCATCAGCACCATTCTCGCGGTTGTGTGAGGTTATTGGTTATTGTGGTTATGGTCGCAACTTACATTCATACTCGTACATACGACATACGCCATACGCATCCTAATAAACCAATGCACATAACACGTCACCCAACAACATAAACATACAAAAACCGATTTTCCCGAACCAAACGGCGACGTCCAGTGGAAGGAGATAACAACTTGCAGCTGAGAGTAAACATTGCGCCAACAACCTAGCCAAAACAAGGAAGGATCTCCTCGCCAGGCACAACAATCGGCCTAATGTTGTCGATGATGTGAAATCCTTATCGATCAATACCAAAAACCAGCGAACAAACAACGAAAAGTGATCATCGTCGTCGTCGCATCATCACCATCTTCACCAACAACAACTGCAGCATCGATATCATCTTCGTCCTACGCATCACGTACGGATGGAAGACGGGAGATACTCGGCTGTTTGGATATTTACATACCGCAGACCTCGTCATCATCTCCATCGAAACGGCGGCACACATGCGCAATGCTCATTGCACGCACTTGCGCATTGTGTTGTTTCCCTTCCTTACACATGTCGTGGATCTTCTTCCTTGTTTTCTTCTTCTGATCAGTGTTGTTGTTATTGTTGGGAAATTATATTAATGGCAGAGAGTGAGAGTATCCCAGCATCTGTGATCTGTGGCTGTTGCATCAACTCATCTTACCACTTTGTTTTATTTGTTTATTCTGTTGTGGTGATAATACGAGTATTTTCTCTATTCCCAAAATAGTCCATGTAAAATCCCCTTCAAATCCCCTTCAATGATGGCACTGGATTGGTCCTGCACGCCGAATTTGACACATTGACAGGGAATTGCACAGTGTTTCCATCATAAAAAAATTTTTATTACCCTGATAAAATATTTCCAGACAGTACAGAACAATATCTTAACATATTTTTTATAAAGCTGGACGCTTCATATTGATATTAGTAATATGTGGGAACACACTAATTGTGTTTCTTTTTGTGCCAAAAAATTCTACATTTTTTCTGCCCTTCGGCCCAAAAATGTCTTTACGTTTTCGTTTGTAAAAAAAATGTTGCACTTTGATAGGGTTTCGTTTTGTAGGACAAAAAAATGTGTTTGTAGGACAAAAAACCTATATTCTCACAGCTTTAAATAAACAAAATATATATTGTTCGAAAGGTCTAAGTCTCTTCTTTCCAAATTTTTTTAGAGACTGAATCGGTTAACAATTGACAATGTTATAGACGTTCAAGTGAAAAAAGGCAAGAAAATCGGTTTTTTACCCGTAAATCCGGATTCTGGGGGTGTCCGGCAAATTTCGTAGAACAAACGTTGTTCTACTCGCCAAGACCTACAAGAAAAATAGTATCACGGTTCTTGGGGTTTGGACTGTCGCACTGTGTTATTCTCGCAACTACTTTTAGTACAAGGTTAGTACTACAATAATTGAGCTTGATGACTGGAATTTGGTACAGATACTTCTTATAGCTGCAGGTAACTTGGGATTGAAAATGAGAAATATCGATCAAGTTTTAGCATCTTCTGTCCGATTTGATTTATTAACGCCATAGAGACTGCAAATTTCAACTGGTCGAACTGAAAATAGGTGATTTGGGTGTATGTATATTCAGTTTTGATAAGGCCCCCACACAAAGCTACCTCAAGATTTTACTTCTTAACGCGACAAACACAACAAATTTCAAAGAATCAAAACATGCAAAATTCGGCATGTCATATATTAACGCCGCTTCACTTATTTATTATAATTAACACCTAAAAATACTTGAGCTAGACCCACTTTAATGTACACCGATTGTCTGTCTGTCTATTTAAAATTGTTCCCTATTTTCCCCATTTTCATTCCGATCTTGCTGAAATTTGACAATAAGGACCATTTCATACCCTATATAAATTTTCTTTCCGAATTGGCCTTTAAGCGCTACAGAAGAATTTTATATCCAATCACTTTGAAATTAAGCAGAATGGAGTGAGTTTCTTGATCCATGGACCCACATTGTCGAATTTGGTGTAAATCGGTTCAGATACATATTTTCAAAATTTGTTGTAAATATATGAAATTATAAAGTTTTTTTTTGCAATCGTCTGAACTGACTATTCACCTATTGCATACAGTCTGTCATTGTCAGTACATTGCGATCACTTTGATAGAGTTGATAACATTGTAAGATCTGACAACAGTGTGTACGTAGCTATACACCCTCAAACAGCTGACTACACAACGAAACCTAAATGAAAGCGTATATTCAAAGTGTACTGCCGAACAGAGTTAGGAGCCAAGGCGGTGCAAATCGTCGTCGCACCGCCACCGATACAAATGGCTCAAATCGACAAAGAATATTCTGCCAAATATCAAAATCGAAATCACTCACTTCGACACATACAAAACCGTTAGAATGCTCTGAAATGCTACAATTTACAATTTAATTTTTTAACAATGACGCAAAAGAACATCACCAATTTCTTCACCAAGAATAATGATTATGAGTCTTCTGATGAAGAAACAAGGTCTGCCGAGTCGAGCCAAAACTACTCGACTCCGACTCCGGCAGTTAAATAGCATAAATTTCTGAAATTATACTTCTACTAAGACGTGAGTTCATGTTATTGAAAATAAGATATAGCTTTGTTAAAAAAAAAACACAAAAAAGTGGGTATTCAATACCAGTAATTAAATAAAATTGTATTATTTATTTATCGGCAATTGACCTGCAAGTTGCTCATAATATGACGTTTCTTTCAACATGGAATCATGATAAAATTATCATCAATCACTTAATATACCGCAATTTTTGGAAATTATGTTCGCTTCTGGTTTATTCGTTAGTTATTATACCCTACACCACACTATGCAACAGGAGGTTATAAATTTGTTTTTTGGCAGCTTTGTAAAAAATACTACAGCTACCCACACCTAAATACGAGTATATATACCGTTCTACTCAAAAATCACTATCTGTCCGTCTGTCCATCGTTAAGTACAGGTCGAAATTTCACTACGATCCTGGAAAAATTGGCAATATGAACTCTTTCACACTAGGGAGGAATCCAATTGGAATTGGTGAGAATCGGTTCAGGTCGATATTGCTCCCAGATATAAAAGTTTCTTTAGATTTGGCCTTGTAACGCTATGGAAGCTGTATATCACATTCAATCGTTTTTATACCCTCACCTTTGTGGAGGAGGTACATATCATTTACTACGGACCAACAGTGTACACATCGAAGGAGAAACTTAAGACCCCAAGTATATTTAACGGAAATCCGTTTTAGGATATTTTAAATCATTTGAGTAATGTCCGTCCGTCTGTCTGGCTGGATCGCACGATTAATCTCGAAAGGAGCAACGGATTTCCTTCAAATTTGATATGTGATACAATTTTTTTCTATCTCAGGCTAAGTTTGTAGATGGGCCATATTGGTCCACTCCTTCTAGTACCTCCCTCACGAAGGATTACAATTTTGTGAAATACTGATTCTCTAAGATATTCTATACTACTTATCCGAATCTTCTGTAGTTCCACACATAGTAATAGTTTATCTGTGGCTACATTGAAAATATTATCTTCGTGAATATCACGAAATGTTTCTTATATATTACGAAATCTGTCTTATTTTTTCAGCCAAAGAAATGTTTCATATGATATATTAAAAAGAATCATTTATTTTACGAAGAAGATTCTTCATATTTTTTGTCATTATTTCATATTTTTTATGAAACTATTTCATACTTTTTATGAAACTATTTCATATTTTTTTTAATTTATTTTAAATTTTTTTAGAAATAATTTCTTATTTTTTAAGAAATAATTTCTTATTTTTTAAGAAATAATTTCATATCTTTTATGAAATGATTTCATACAGTACTTTAAAGTACCTACAGTATTTTAAAATTGTCAATAAATATTCTTCTGGTTTTAGACATTTTTCGCCTCTAATTCTGTTCCAAACGTTGCTCTCTCTTATCAGGAAAAGATTAAAGCAAACGAACAAGAATTATTCCCTACATCTGCTATTTCAAATCAAAAATAATCGCATCAAGAAATGTATTTGCCAACTCGTTCGTACTCGTTTGTTGTTTGGTTTAATATTTGTATAAAATTATTTCATATTTGTATAAAATTATTTCATATTTTGTATGAAATTATTTCATATTTTGTATGAACTTATTTCATATTTTGTATGAATTATTTCATATTAGAAAGGCACTAGAATGGAACCCGCAAGGCTGCAGGCGACGCGGACGACCAAAGAGCACATGGCGTCGAACAACTCTAATGGAAATACGGAAACTTAACAAGTCATGGGATGAAATCAAGACTTTTTGTTATGATAGAAATATGTGGAATAATCTTGTAGAAGCCCTATGTTCCCTAGAGGAATGAATAAAAGAAAATTTCATATTTTGTATGAAATTATTTCATATTTTGTATGAAATTATTTGATATTTTGTATGAAATTATCACAATTTTTTACAATTTGGATAAAATTATGTAGTTGTAATCAAAGCAAAGCAAACTTGTCAACATCTGAAATGTATAACATATATATCACATACACAGTTGTTGAATAATTTTCAGCTTTTCCTCCGAACGCTGTAAGTAGGTGATAAATTTGGCACAGATCTTATTTTTTTGTCCTAAGGTCGAATGCTTTTGAAATTATTGGAAATTGATACGGATATAAGAACAAAATAAAGTACACCCCTAAAATTAAAAAATGATGTTACTCTCACAAAAATGACGAAATTTTTAAGACGTCGTTTCATACAAAATAAGAATATTTTCATAAAATGTATGACCATAATTTTACGAAGCTTTTATGGCGATTTCTTAAGAAACCTCTTCGTAAATTCGTAAAATGTTCTTCATGATATGAATGAAATTTACGAAAATCTTCGTAAATAATATGAAGAATGTGTGAAGGAAATAGTATGAAGAGTGTTTCGTACATATTTCGAAGAAACTATTTTCAGTGTATCGGCATGATAAAAATGGGGGAAGTGGCCTTCCTCTTTAGATACCTCCCACACAAAGGGACCATTTTGTACAAAAAGTTAGATGCTAATAACTTTAATACCAGTGCATATAAACACTTGAAATTTTCCGCAGTGTAACGCATCTGTAGTACCTTCAATGGCGTTATGTTCACCCCGTTTTGGTACCTTCCACACAAAGAAACCATTTTGTACAAACAGTTAACTGCTAATAACTTTAATGCCAGTGATATAAATACTGGAAATTTCGCTCAGTGTAATGCTTTTACCTACTGTTAGTCCGGATTTACATTAGGCAAGTTTTTTCAGCAGCTTATCATCAAATTCTCTTGAACTTGCACGAATAACTCAAAACGTTCAGGGAGTTTTCCCCCCTCTTGCCGACTGCCTCTCTCTCTCCTACAAAACGCCGATAATCTGCTGAACATTCAGCCAATGTAAATAGGGACTTAATGTCACAACAGCTAACATTCGTCTCCATCGACACTTGCATATGATTTGGAGCCGTTCATTAAACAACGCCGCAGACCTCGCTAAGTGATGGCAACGCCGTCAGTGTTGTATTACTCTAGTTGTCAACTCACTCCGTCCCGGCGTTTGCGTTTTTTTAACTCCCTCTGGCGCGGAGTAAAACACTTACAGTCGGGTAAAAAATGGCAATGATTGCCACGCCACTTTTGGTACCTCCCTCACAAAATCGCCAAATCCTACCTTTTGTTTTCGCTTAGGAATAGTGTAGAGTCTTGCAAAAATACTTATTTAGTTAGCTAAATATAATCAGAGCTTTCTTAAAACTATTTTGAATAAAAACTCCATAGTTTGGTTAACTTTATAGATATATTTTGCATACATAAATATTTGGTTTAAATCTTCGAATGTCTTCCCAAAATTTTTGGAGTGCCAAAGTTCTATCACATAATTGGTACATTTTGCACAATACAATTTGGAGTCGGAGTCGACTCTGACTCTGGAAGAAACTTGTGACATAGATTGCTACCAATGCCTATTGTCCAAGAAAAATCTGCCTATTGATGGAGCTAAAATAGCTATTTCTTGCGGAACTGCGAGCTAATGCCGAAAATACTTTTGACATTTGTACATTTCCGATAAACATAATATTGAATCAGATTAATAAGCAATTATATATAAAACGGCACCTATAGAGTGATTTTTTAAGAGCTTTCGGATTTGATTTAAAAAATAAAACTCCAAGACGATCGGTATTCCAAATATTTCGTTTTCATTAATGGATTCACATGGGCGCGTTCATGCCCTCTTATCCGATGTCTTTCATTTTTGTTGAGTTACGCACTGTGCTGTCAAATGCATTCATAAACAAATTCAGGACACATGGGGCAATGGTTCTCTAGACATATCGTTTTCATGAAATGGGGTCGTATAGGCGGGATCACACCTCTCATTTTTCGACCAGTCGCGAAGACTGCCACAAGAGACATATACACAATATTACAGCACCCCCGCTAACAAATTGTGCAAGATATCTCAATTTAAAAATATGGCTTATATGGGCGGACCACATACATTGGTCCGATCCCGCCCACTTTTGGACCAATCACGTAGACCGCGACAAGATACATATACACAAAATTGCAGCACTCTCGCTAACAATTTCAAAATTTGGTTTATACGGACGGGGCAACGCTCATTGGTACGATCCCTCTCAATTTGGGACCGGTCACGTAGACTGCCAACTGGTACAAAATATGCACAAAATGACAGCAATATCTCAAATAAATTTTGAAAGATATCGTAATCTCAAAATTTGGCTTCACGTGGCCCATATTAATGAAAAATATGACAATTGAGAAAGAGTTATCCATATATAGAACAATATTTTTTTTCTTTAAATGATACAAACGTCTATTTCTAGTCGAATATCACCGTTGATTTTCAACTCTAAAATTTGGTTACTTTTGAAAATTGCTTACTTTTCTATGTATGTTTGTGACCATAACCATCGAATTGAACAAAACACTATGCACCGATTGCGCACTGTGCCGAGTTGTTGTTGTGAACATTTACCGTGTTAAAATTCGGGCAATGTGCGGCAACAGGTATTAAATATTTAATATTATTGTTTATTTGTTTTCATAATTTTTTTTTGTTTGTTTGTTTTGTTTTGGGAAAATACCACGAGTTCTGCTCTTTGGGTGATGATTGGTTTGTTGTTTACTTCAAATTTATTTGTGTATCCTTCTCCTCTCTTGTCGCACTCGTTATCTTCGTTTCCTAATCAATTTTCTTTGGTTTTGTATCCTTTGATTTGTTTGGATGCTGTTTTTCGATATTTGCTTGTGATTTTTCATAGCTCTATACTAAAAGTATTTTCATATCTGAAATATATATGATTATTTCTTCTATTTATGATTAAATTATTTATTTTGTTTTTTATAATAGTTTAATTTGTCAAAAAAGTAAATTATACATACCACAGATCTGCGTCATATCTACACTTGACCAACTTGATCTTTTTTGTCGAAACCAAAAAATAAATACATATGGAAAAAAACAAATTTTGCAGTATTTTTTCTCACTGTATTGTGACTGTTTGATCGACAGTCAAAAGGTGAATCTTTGGGTATAATTTTTATTCGATACCTTAATTGTTGTAAGTTTTTCAGTAATTCAAAGTTATTTTTTTTAGAAATTTTTAATGTTCGTAAAAATCGATTATAATTTAAATCGTATAATCTTCTATAACGATAAATTGCTTGTTGAATGGACATCAAATGATGGCTTGGAATATTTAGAAATTAAAAACGGATCATTTTAACAAACGTTAGTGCTACATATGTCATTTTTAATTGTAAGATGTAATTCGAAGTCGAGGAAATAATAAAACTGAACATTGAAAAAGTCGGCAAAGTTTAAAAAATCTTTTTAAATAAAACATATTTGGATATATTCCAATCGCCCCTATGCTGGCTTTCAGATCCACAAATAATTTGTGGATTCGTATTTACCAATTGCCCTTTTCTCGTAAATCAAGCAGATTTCAATATAAAAGTCCGATATCAACGTGATTTACAAGAAAAAAGAGCAATTGGCACATCCGAATCCACAAATTTTTGTGGACGTGAAAGCCAGCGCAGAGGCGAATAATTTTATTTATATTTAAGCAAATATTTTAAAGGGTTTTCCAACAAGAGGTGTTATTGTGGTATTCAAAGAAAAATGCCATTTTTTGAGATAAATGATCGGTTGTTTATTTCATAATAAAGAGGAAGGTATGCCATTAATAATGAAAAACAACATCAGCCAAATGGCCACCACGACCACGCTTACAGGAACATGTCCTTTTCATGAATTTTTCCATAACCAATCGCAAAGTGGCTGCCCTATGTCCTCGATAGCCCCACGAATTCTATCTTTGAGGTCTTGAATCGACGCTGGGCTGTTGGCGTAGACCTTATATTTCACGTGGCCCAAAGGAAGAAGTCGCAAGGTGTTAAATCACAAGATCTCGGTGGACAATTGTGATCACCTCTTCGAGAGATAACCCGTAACAGAGCAATGGTTTCGTTGCTTGTGTGGCACGTAGCGCCGTCTTGTTGAAAGTAAACGTTGTCCAGATCAATACCATCCAAATTCGAACATAAAAAATCATTAATCATTTCTCGATAGCGCAATCCATTCACCGTAACTGTTGATCCAACCTTATTTTCGAAAAAGTAAGGTCCAATGACCCCGCCGGACCATAAACCGCACCAAACAGTCACACGTTGAGGATGGAGAGGCTTCTCAACAATAATTCTTGGGTTTTCCGAGCCCCAGATGCGACAATTTTGCTTGTTGACGTAGCCACCGAGTTGGAAATGGGCCTCATCAGTCAAGATGATTTTGTATCGTTCGTATCGTTGTTTTGTTCGATCGTTTTTTGATCATTTTGTATCGTTCGATGATCGTGTATCGCTCCATTTTTAGTAATGGCGTAGTTTCTACTTGTCAAATGTCAAAGAATAAAAGCTTCAAAAGTGACAGCTACCGAAATAACGGGTGATTCAAAATAACACCTCTTGTTGGAAAACCCTGTATTTGAGAACATTTGTTTGCATAAATATATTGTTGTAATATTTATATTCAAAAATGTTTATTCCAAATATATTTGTTTCCAATTCAAATCAATCAAAAATGTTGATTTTTTCGCTGTGTACCTTTTGCGACTGAGTGACAATCACTGAAGGAAAACGTGGTACAATTGTATCACTTTTGGTACAATTGAGGAATTTTTATACGCTGGTACAATCAAACAATTTTTGGTACATTTCTCTGGCTGATAAAATTAATAAAAAAACCTATTCACACATTTTTAAAAGCAGAAAAAAATGATTTTGTACGTATGCCTTTCGTACCAGTATGCACCACAACTATTATTTGCATCGTTGATTGAAACAATTAAGCAAGAAGACAGCGTTAAGTTCGGCGATGCAGATTCTTATATAACCTCCACCATGGATCGCACTTGAATGGTTTCGGGTACAAATAAAATCAAATAAACCCAAATTTCAGCTCCATTCGTTGAAATGTGTGGTTTTTATTTCGTTAAGAAGAAAAATCTAGAGGGACCGTTGTGTGGGGGGCTATATTAAAACATGGACCGTTGTTCGTGTGAAGGTTTCTGAGTATAAATACACCCAAAATACCAATTTTCAGACCGATCATTTGAAATTTATGGTCTCTATGTCGTTTAGAAATCAAATCGGACGCAGGGGATATATCGTCGCTGGATGACCTACTACCGGAACTAACACTTTCAAATTGTTCAGGAGAGCAGATTTTCTGATTTTGAGACATTGTTGCTTCTTCCCAATGGAGTAATTTTATTATACAATTTTTTGTTTTTCTTATTATGTACAAAACTTCTTCTTTCTCAATATTCCTAAAAAAAGTTAAGTATCATCATATTTTTGTGGGTTGAGAGCCACAGCAAAAGTTGTCTAAAATACAAAGTATGAATACACTTGGATGATTGCTGTTATGAGGAAGTTGTATTCGAATGAATCTGTCATTTTGTGTGTGGATAAACAAAAAGCAGCTATTTGGAGCTGAACAGTAGATAAGTACTTCGAAGAAGTTGGAGTGTACCGAAGTGTACTTGTTTATGTGCTCTGGTATTAAAGTTATGAGTTAGTATGATTTAACCATTTTTTGTGGGAGCTACCAGAAGAGGCGCGGCAATAATATCCATTTTTACCGGACTGTAGGTACCATAAAAGTATTACACTCTACAAAATTACAGAAGATTCAGATAATGTCAGATATTACAGAAGATTCAGATAAACAGCATAAAAGTTATTATACTCCCATTTTAGTGGAGGAGGGTATATACCATTTGGTACTGGCCACTGTAACACATCGAAGGATTAACCTAAGATCACAAGTATGTTCGGTGGAAATTCTCGGAAGGAGTAACGGATTGACTTCAAATTTGGCAAGTGATAATATTTATATATTACGTGGGTATATATAATTTTCTACGGACAAAAAGTGTAACACTTCGAAGGAGTGACCTAAGACCCCAAGTATGTTCGGCGGAAATCCGTTTTGAGACATTTTAAGTCATATGAGCAATATCCGTATGTCTGTATGTCTGCCTGGAGGGCACGATAACTGTCGAAAAGAGCAACGGATTGACTTGAAACTTGGTACGGGATAATATTTTTTCTATCTCAGGCTAGGTTCCTCACCGCGCTCACAAAGACATACAATTACTAATAACTTCAATACTACCTAATCCGAATCGTCTGTAATTCCACGTATATGTAGTAATAGTGTATCTGTCGCTATAAACTTGAGAAAAATGGACGAAGTGTCTCCCGCCCTTTTGGTACCTCACACACAAAGGGATCATTTTGTACAAAAAGTTTACTGCTTACAACTTTAATACCAGGGCATATACATACTTGAAATTTTGCGCAGCGTAATGCTTTTGCTACAGTGCAGTAAAAAGTGCACGGCGGAAATTGCCATTTTTGATATGTTTGAATTAGAATAAAATGTATTTGGAACAAAAATTTTTTGTAGCGCATATGTTAATATATTACAAAAAAATATATTAGCGAACTAATGTTCTCAAATAAAATATGTATTTAAAAACAAATAAAATCATTGTTTAGGAATTTCTCCAAATATATTTTCTTTAAAAAAATGTTCGAAACTTTGTTTTAATTTTTCCATGATTTCGAATTATACCTCCCAGTTAAAATGATATCAATTAGGAATTCTAATGTATATATATTATGTATATCCGTTCATATACATAATTTATATCATAGAAAAATTATAGCGAAATAATAAAACAACACATTTAACAATTTTTTTCTCTCCTGAAAATTGGGTTTTTTGGATTTCTTTTCCAATTTTGTAAAGACAAAAGTCTCCGAGCAATTTGTCATATATGCATCAATCAAATAAAATAAAGGGTGGTTAAATTGTAAGGGCCGATGTTGAATGTGAACCACACCTAAACGTGTCAAGTTTTTTCTGCATTTCATTTGACATTTCTCAATTTCAGACTAACTCAATTTGAACCATGGAAAGATAGACAATCGAGCAACGCATTAAAGTTTTTGAAGCCTTTTACGAAAATGGGCGTTCAAATCAAAATGCATTTCGTGCACTTCGTGATGTTTTTTTGATCAGCATAATCGAGCAATGTGTCCACAATCGGGAGAATTGTGCGCAAATTTCAGCAAACCGGATCTGTAGGAGATGTAAAAACACCTGTGCACGCTGGCCCAGTTCGTTTGGTGCGGCTTATGGGCTGACGACGTCTACGGGCCATACTTCTTCGAAATGAGGCCGGTCAGGCAGTTACAGTGAATGGTGTTCGCTATCGTGAGATTGTAACGGACTTTTTATGGCCCGAATTGGAAGATATGGATGTGGACAATATGTGGTTTCAACAGGACGGTGCCACTTGCCACACAGCTAACGAAACAATGGCTCTTTTGTGCAACAAATTCAATGGCCGTGTTATCTCACGTCGTGGCGATGTCAATTGGCCGCCAAGATCATGTGATTTGACACCGTTGGATTTCTTTCTTTGGGTTTATTTGAAAGACAAGGTGTACGTCGATAAGCCAGCAAAAATTCAAGTTGGGATGAGATAATTCGGCACATTAACGGCATAGAACCTCAATTATGTCTCAGCGTCATCGAAAATTTGGACCATCGGATGGAGGTGAGCCGCCGAGGTCGCGAGGTCGCCATTTGGCCGATATTTTGTTCCATACATAATTGAACTATACCAATATTATCATAATAAAAAGAAATGACAATTATTTCCTACCAGCCTTTATGAATAAATAAATATATATTTTTGTAATATATTAATATATGAGTATCAAATAAATTTTGTTGCTTTTTTAAATACAAATTATTTGTACAAAAATATATAATTTTTAAAAATTTGCTATCAAAATACACATCAAAAAGTGCGATTTTGCCCCATGGTAAAACTGCAGCATTTTCTGTGCCCTTTTCTAACACAATTTTGAAAATTAGAGTAACATTATATTTGAGGAAATACATTACTTCAACTCAAAATGTGCAAATAGTATTTCACGTTGACTACTCACGTGGGCTACATTTTTTCCAGAAACGAAATCGCAATTAGTCGTTTTACCCGACTGAACTTTTTCACTTGTTATTTATGTTCTTCTTTAATCCTCAAAAGTTGGTCAGTCATATCCTCTGAGATTAGTCTGATCTGGTAATGTCAGTTGTCTAAAATTGTGTTCATGAGAGGAGGGAATTGTTTTCTTTGCATTTATGTCACTGCTGATACACATAGTTAAAATTAAAATTAAGTAGTATCCCCTTATGTCCATATACACTCCTAATTGGACAATCCAAACAGAACAACAAACAAACGGTTGGACGGACGGACGGCTGGACGGACAATTAATCAGTGAATAATTACACACTTCCTTGGCGATGGGTGCCCTTCGTTGTTCTTATCAGCAAACCTATTGGCCAACAATGATGGTCTGGTCAAGTGAGTGCTAGTCCTAGTACTGTGTGTGGTGTGATGTGGCTGATAATCTTGATATTCCAATTATCATTGACATGGCCTTCTCGCCGCCAGGCAACAGCAACTAACACCACCACTGCTGGCCTGACCGGCTGACCAAGGTGCCTAGGTCGTCGCCGGGCGGGAAGACGGCCGGCTGCCCACACAAGTGCTGCTGATGCGCCAGAGGAGATATCGTGTGAGCTGTGAACCGAGTGAGACTTGGCCGGTCAGTCTGTCCTCCGTTTGTCTATTTGTCGTTTCTGCTTTTTTTGGGATAATGGGATAATATTGTCGTCATTTTCCCCGTCTTTATTAAATGGCAGACAAATAAAATAAAATATTTGTTTACATTTCTTAAGTAACAACTCCATTAGTGAATGATGGTGATGGTGGCGTTGGAAATGGGCAATGGCAATACCAATGCCAATGATGGTGATGACGATGGCGATGAACCACACATTTGGTGAGATTTCCGATTATACTCCGTGTGCAATGTAAAGATGAAGTGGTTCTGGTATATCTGTCGGTCGTAGTTGGGACAAGCGAAGTGGTCGCCTTTGTTTGACCAAACCAAGGCTGTGAGATTTTTCTCATGTCTCTTCTGTTCTGTGTTCAGCAGCTCAGCAGCGTTCAGTGATAGTGTAAACTTATCATCCTCCTCCACGTTCACATCCACGTCCACGTCCTCATCATCATCGACATCGCGCAATCTCATTGTGTGGTCTTTTCTTCATTTGGCTTTTATTGGGTCACATTTCTCAAGATCAACACCATAAACACCCAACATTGTATCTTTTCACGGGCACGACAGACAGACAGATGGAGGGTCGGACGAAGGAATTCGGAATTCCTATATTGAGATGTTGTTGTGTGTGGCATTCTGGAAATGAACAATAAAAACGAGCACTGAACAACACCAACAACACCGCATCACAATTGACAATTCCCCAATGTATGATATGATAATTAATCGGAATTGTTCTGGGTGTGGGAAATGGAAAATGTGTAGAGGGCGCGAAATGTCGCTTTGCGTGTGTCGCGAGTACACAAGCGATAATGTCTGTGATAACGATTTAAAACCATTACTATGTTCGTACATTTACTGTTCGATTGGAGTGGGTGGGATTTTATTTTCTTTAGAATTTCTCTATTTCCACAGATGGCCCGGTGCGCTTCAATATATCACGATCGATACCGTTTACCAGTAATGACACTTCCAGATTAAGATGGGCTACATCATCCTTTAGTTTGGCAACTGCTTTCTTAATGGTCATTACAAAACCTGAAAATTAAATTAAAAAAAAGTTTAATTAGACATGACAATTTTATACGTACATAAATATTTAGTGCTAGTCGATGTTGTCCTGTCCTGCCATGTATACATGGAAATACACAAATGAGAGATTTAGTCCAATTTCACTTGAAATTGTTTACCAATAATAGCGTTTAATCTTTATATACAAGACTAGGTTTAACCCACCAAGGCTAGTTTGTTAGTTTACCTACAGGCCAGTTACCGAAAATCAAATATTATTTTATCTTTTGGAAAGAATACTATATTTGAACTGTTTATTTTGAAAGTGGCGTAAACGCCATTCTTCTTTTGTCGATTCGCCATTGAAAAATGGTGGTTAATTAAACGAAATGCGAAAATTGTCACTTAATATTGAAACCTTGAAGATTTAAGATGAACTGAATGTAAATAATATATTTCTATCATTCACCTATCCATTTAACGATGATACTCTTGGTTTAAAAGCAGAATGGCGTTTACGCCACTTTCAAAATAAACAGTTCATTTAAGTCTTTTGCCCATTTTTTTGCTACATATTAGTTAAACACATAATATTTTTTTGCGAGGAATCTTTTTGTCTAAGACACCAAATTGAAATATCGACGATTTGTATGACTTTTGACATATGATACGTTTTATTGCATTTTTACGGGTAAGGGAGTGAAAAGCGGGGACAGCTGGCTTGAGAGGAATAATTCTCCAAAAGTTCCCTTTACTTCTTTCTTTGGACTGAAGCGTGTCTTCCGAAGCCTTCCACTTCAAATTTACCACCGGGATAACTAGCCTCACTGATTTTCCAGTAAACTTTGTACCCGAATATCTTGAAAACAAGAGCTAGTCTAGAAAACGGTTAGCGCCATTGGATTCGACGTAGTTGATTTAGTTTAACCCATCGGGAAATTTTATTAATTTTATGTACGATGGCGGTCCCAAAATTTGCCGACCTTACATATTGATGGTGGTCGTAGTTTGAAAAAAATTGCTTTCGTGAAAAGTGGCATCTTTTTAAAACATATGTTTCAAGGCGCCTCTCAAAAGTAAACGATCTCAGTGAATTTGTAAACATGGAAAAAATTGGCGCAATCCATTCACCGTAACTGTTGATCCAACCTTATTTTCGAAAAAGTAAGGTCCAATGACCCCGCCGGACCATAAACCGCACCAAACAGTCACACGTTAAGGATGGAGAGGCTTCTCAACAATAACTCTTGGGTTTTCCGAGCCCCAGATGCGACAATTTGGCTTGTTGACGTAGCCACCGAGGTTGAAATGGGACTCATCAGTCAAGATTATTTTTCGATGATTTTCGATTTTTCGAAGTTTAATAATTTCAATTTGTTGTTGAATCGTGTATCGTTCCATTTTTAGTAATGGCGTAGTTTCTACTTGTCAAATGTCAAAGAATAAAAGCTTCAGAAGTGACAGCTACCGAAATACCGGGTGATTCAAAATAACACCTCTTGTTGGATAACCCTGTACAATACTTTCATAAGAATGTCTAAGTTCAACCAATATTAAAACCGTTTTTCAATAACGGTGATATGATTTCTTTAAAAAAAACACACTTATTGTTAAAGAAATTCCAAAGTTTTTTATTTAATGTGATGTACAATCGATACAATTAAGTTCTAAATAAAACGTCATTCTGCAGGAACGAATTCGATTAACCCAACTTTAGAGCACTTTATCAACTAAATCAAGTCGTATGTCATGAATGGCACGTTCAATATTGACTTGTTAAGCTTGAAGAGAGTCTGGTTTGTTTCCCCACAAGAAATAGTCTAATGGTGTTTAATCAGAACTACTTGAAGGCCATTCAATATCACAATTTCTTGGAATAACCGAATCTCCAAACTTTTCTCACAACAATTCAATTATTCCGTTTGCTGTGTGACACGTAGCCACAATCGGTCAATGGCAAAAAGATAGCACTTAATGAGAGCTAAAATGTTGTTCATGGGTGTCAAGTTCGTCCAATACTGTTATACGGTATTGTGGTATGGTGGACGGCAACTGACAAACTAACCATTACCAGCCTACTAACAAAGGTTCAGAGAACTGCCTGCCTGAGCATAAGCGGAGCCTTAAGGACTACAGCGACCGAGTCTCTACAAGCCCTACTCCATATACTGCCGATTAATATTGTGGCGAGAGAAGTTGCAACCAAAGCGGCAATAAGATTAAACTGCCTATCACTGTGGAGGTACAAGAACTATGGTCACATGAGGATATCAAAGTGTAGTGTTATGGTAACCGACCGAGTGGACTATATACCAACTGTGTACACCTTCGAGAGAAATTACATCACTATGATTCCCGCCAGAGACGAATGGGTCGGCAGAATACCAGGTAATAGAAACCATCTCCACTTTTACACGGATGGTTCGAAGCTTGATGAAAGGGTTGGCTTCGGAGTACACTGTGAAGAACTTAGTCTGGATATAGCTCACAGACTACCAGATACCTGCAGTGTCTATCAAGCCGAAATAATGGCAATATGGAAAGTCGCCAACTGGCTGAGTCGCAACATAGTAACCAACACTGGCGTTGTCATTTACTCGGACAGCCAGGCTGCCATCAATTCTCTGGAGGCAACATCCCTAAATTCACAAACAGCCCTCGACTGCCGCAGATCTCTTAACGAGATGGCTGAGCAGTTTAATATACACCTCATATGGGTGCCTGGGCATAGGGATATCCCGGGGAACTGCAAAGCCGATGAACTTGCTAGGAAAGGGACGACATTACAAATTCTCGAAGAATTTGCATATATTGGTGCGCCACTATCCACGTGCAAGCTTTGGCTTAGGCAAGAGGCAATCAGGCAGTCCAACGAAAGATGGACAGAAATCGGCACCTGCAGGGTAGCTAGACAAATCTGGCCAAGGTATGACCTGAAAAGGTCAAAATATCTTCTCGCACTAGAGAGGAAACGATTGTCTACGTTAGTAAAGGTTCTGACGGGACACTGCTTGATCGGCGAACACGCCAAAAGATTGGGTATTGACTCCAATGACTTCTGCCGAAGCTGTGGAGATGAGGAAGAAGTGGAGAGCATTGAGCACTTGCTTTGCGACTGTCCCGCTTTGAGTAAACGACGACTGGACATACTGGGGTCGGCCTTTTTAGGCAGCCTAACAGATCTTTCTAGTACTGATATTCGTACTATCGATAAATTTATATATCAAACAGGTTGGTTTCGATGAGGGGCATTTCAGCCCGTGGTAACACTAGGGACCTAAACTGGTCTATGTGAGCTTGTAAAAAAATACGGCTGCCACCCTAACCTAAACCTAAACCTAGAGCACGAAAAGTTTCAATTGGAGAACGATTATTTTGATAATAAAACTGAATACTTTATAAACGTTGTTCTTGCGTATATCTCTCCATGATGAAATTGTAAACACTACTGAATACAATGAAAAACAAATGACATATCATGACATATTACAAATGGCCGAAACGTCACTTCAAAATCATATCATCCCTATTGGAAAACCCTTTAGATTCTGCTTTGTGGGAGTCTGCTAAGAGGAGGAGGTGGTGACCATATTTGGGCCCTTTAACAGAAAAAAGTGCATATTCCGAAAATATATTACACTATGCAACAACCAAGTTTTTGTGTAAATTGAGCATACTATTTTATGAAACCAAAACAAAAATTTGTCATGGTACAGCTATTTTTTTTTAAATTTTTGTTTCTTCTAAAATTCCAATTTTCTTGAAGGGTACACTGATAGAAAAAGCTTCGTCATGACGACGAATTTGTACATCATCACGATTATTTTTTCGTCAAAAGTCAGCTAACGTACGGAATAATCCTCTTGATGAATTTGTTCGTCACCATGACGAATTTCTGTTTCCCAAAACTTTCGTCCGCAGGATGATCCATTCATCCCCACGACGAACCCCATTCATCATCATGACGAACCCCATTCATCATCACGACGAATAGCATTCATCACCACGACGTAGTCTATTCATCACCATGCTGAACTCCATTCATCACCACGACGAATTCCATTCGTCACCACGACGACTACCATTCATTATCACGACGAATCCCATTCATCATCACGACGAATTCCATTCGTCACCACGACGACTACCATTCATTATCACGACGAATCCCATTCGTCACCACGACGAATTCATGCCCACGACTATTTAAATTTTAAAAATTCCAATAAATGTTCTTCTAATTTTAAACCATTTAAAATGGTATGGAAAATAAAATTATTTGACTGCATTGCTTGCTAGTTTCAGTTGTGAATATTCGTTTCGAGACGCAGTTCTTATCAGGTAAGGCTGAAATCGAACGAACGAGAAGTATTCATTACTTCTGCTATTTTAAATCAAAAATAATCACATCAAGTAATGTATTTGCCAACAGACCACTAGCACAAATGTTTCACACTTATACAGTTTGTCGAGCTGCATGTACGAGTATGCCTGCGTTTGATGTTTTGTTAAACAAACATCAGTTACGCCGTGCCAGTGCGGTTTGTTTGAACCAATCGGTGCTGCGTGAAACACACACGCGGACGAACATAACAAAGTCGCATGTCTTACTTTGTTTTGCTGTAGGAGTTGACGTTGCCGTAAAGGGCTAATAAATCAATCGTTCTCATGATGAATGGATAATCTTATTGACGAACGGTGTTCGTCATTAATTATTAGATTTTTTAAATTGATCTTTTACAACAAAGTATTTAACTAAGGTAATCAGAACGCATATAGAACAGTACATTTAAGCAGAAATTATAATTTGATTGCTTCGTTTGATCATATTTTCACCAAAATGGCCAAATAAATCTTTTCGTCGTGGGAATGAAACCTTATCGTTCTCTCGACGAATTTCGAAATCACCAAAAACATGACTTGATGATCGTGTTCGTTCTATTGACGTACAAAAACATCGCATGTACGAAACTTTTCGTCACCAGTACGAAGATATATTGACGAAACTGATTCGTCATGGTGACGAACGGTTTTTCTATCAGTGTACCGTTAGTATTTCGACCATATATTTTGCGTTGTAAGTCTGAAAGAGCCGTAACTGCCTTAAAGCAATTATAATTTATATGGTTATATATAAATCTGAATCGATTTTCCCTGAATACTCATTCATGTAAAATAGAAACCTCGCTTACATGTCAAATCGGGGGTAACATATATAGGAGGGCTATATCTAAATCTGAACCGATTTTCTCCGAATTTAGCAGTATTCCTTTATGTAATAAGAAACCTCTCTTTGCCGAATTTCGCACTGATCGGATATAAAATAACATTTTTACAGCGCTTACATGTCAAATCGGGGGTAACGTATATATGGGGGCTATATCTAAATCTGAACCGATTTGTTCCAAATTTGACAGTGTTCATTTATATAATAACAAACCTCTTTCTGCCGAATTTCATACTGATCGGATATAAAATAAAGTTTTTACAGCGCTTACATATCAAATCGGGGCTAACATATATATGGGGGCTATATCTAAATCTGAACCGATTTTAACCAAATTCAATAGGGATCGTCCTTGGGCCAAAAAAAGGATATGTGTAAAGTTTCGTCGAGATCGGACCATAATTGCGACCTGTACTTTGATTACAAGAATACATGCACAGACAGACGGACAGACAGACAGACGGACATAGCTAAATCAACTCAGAAAGTGATTCCAAGTCGATCGGTATAATAAACGATGGGTCTATTTCTTATCCTTTTGGGTGTTACAAACAAATGCACAAAGTTATAATACCCTGTACCACAGTGTGGTGTAGGGTATAAATACTTACTACTGTCGGACATCATTTGTCCTCTCCTCTCCATTTCGGCCTTTTTATTGTCATTTTCGGCTATCACAGCTTTCAGTTGGTCCACCGAACGTTCGGTCTCCTCCAGCACCTGATTATGGGCATATTGAATGTTGGATAATTCGATGGAGACATCTTTGTATTGCACTACTAAATTTTGCAATTCATTGTTTAAATGTTTCTCGCGACTTTCGATTTTCTCCAAAGAAAATGTAAATTCATTGTGGAGCTTCTTAAGTTCCAATTGTGTATTTTCAGTAGCCTAAAATTAAGAGAACAAAATAAGATTTAAGAAAAATGGAAATCAATTTATCACAGGCCAACCTCTGTTATATTTGTTTTCAGCGCATCCATTTGATTCATGTGGGCCCGCCAATCACGGACATCACTCCTCACATACACCTTCAGATGGGGCAGTACTTGTTCAAATTCCAGACGCCAAGTCTGTTGATCGGTTAGTCTGTCGGTAACTTGTAAACTATTAGCATCGTTCTCCCCCAATTGGTGCTGGAGGTGGTGCTGCTGATGTTGATGATTATTCCTTTTGCGCTGACCCCATTGCCTTAGCGAATTTTGATTCAAGTCCAATTCACTGTTATCATCATCGCTAACGGCCTCATTTTGTTCATCTTCTATGCGCTCGAGTATTATCTCCGCATTATCTTCCAGATAATCATTGGCGATTTCATCCTCTTGGGCTATGTGCAGACGTTGGCAAGCGAATTTCATGACTTTAATGGCCTGTGTGGCCAATGCATCGAGTACGAAAATGCAATTTGGTCCAGCGCCACGTATTAATTTGTTGTATGAAAAGTCAACGGTAACATCCTTTTAGTTGGAAAGCGAGAAATTAAATTAAAGAATATGTAAGTATGTACTTGACAATAATAGGCGTGTTTTATTTGATAAGCTAACAGGAAATATTTTCGATCGACGCTTATTTCATCAACATTGCCATAACTTTGCAGCGTTACCAACTGGTTATTTTTATCACATACCTTATATTAGACATATGTGCCGTCCGGACGAAACGTCAAAATCTATCAGTTACGAACGAATAGGAATGAAACGTCACACACGAAAAACAGTTTTCCGCGAACATAGTTTCAACTTTTTTGCACTAGTCGATTAATATTAATTTTTTAATTAATTCGGGAAAATCGGTCCAAAATCCGCGGAAAACCTCACTCTTTGAAGTCCTACTCGTTGAAATTTCTATTCGTTCGTAACTGACAACTTACTCGCTCCGGGATGACATATCTTATTATTTATTATTTTTGATTTTTATACCCTCACTTTAGTGATACGAGGATATACGAATGTATCATTTGCAACGGGTCAAAAGTGTAACACACCGAAGGAAGGATCTAAACCCCTAAGTATGTTCGGCGGATATCCGTTTTGGGTAATTTTATGTTAAATGAGCAATGTCTGATGGCTGGTGCGCACGATAACTCTGGAAGGGAGTAACCGATTAGACCATTTTGCACCAAAAGTTAACTGCTTATAGCTTTAATATCGCCATGCGCACCTTTTGGTACCTCCCACACAGGTAATGAAGCCGACCAAAATTAGCGGTGGCGGCTGATCGGCTGAGCCGATCAATTTTCAACAATCGGCTAAGCCGATAAAGTTCCAACAAACGATGATGCATGAATGTCATTCTCAGGCAAAGATGGCGATTTAAGATGTTTCCAATTAGATGAAAAAACTTAAAATTAACACAACAATTTAAGAAAAGTTATGGAAGTTTTGATGTAATGTCGAAAAACGGTTCAATAAATCTCTACTTATTAGTCTTTGTTGTGAAAGAGAATTTATTGTGAATGACATAGTGCCTGTTGTGTTCTCTTTAAAACGACGTAGAATTTGTAAAAATTGGTTGGGCCGCTTAAGATCTATTGTAAATTCCGTAAAAACAAAAAACGCATTTTTCAATTTTAAATCCCATAAATGTTTTGCCTTTTTTTAAGTAAATGATAGCGAGGTCCATTTAGAAACTTTTTATAAATTTTTACGCAAAAATGAACTTCATTCAAAATTCTGACCCTATTGTATTACTTAGTAGACACTCTTAATTTTCATGGTCGCATAAAATAAAACTTTTAACTCACTAAAAAAAGTTCGGCGGCTGAGTTTCAGCCGATGTGAGCCGCTAAAATCGGCGGCGGCACAGGCTAGAAAAAAATTGCCGGCTGGGGCGCTCCGCCGATTTGAGCCGCGTCGGCTTCGTAGCCTGCTCCCACACAAACGTATCATTTTGTACAAAAAATTAAAAGCATATATCGTGAAAACCAATGCAAATAACTACTCAAAATTTTTGCACAGTATAGCTAAAAATTGTAGTTATCATCACACCCGTTTTAGTACCTCCAATACAAAAAGAGCCAACACATAGCTTTATTTATTGATTTAGATGAAATGATACGTATTACGTAACAACGCAACACTTCATTGATTTCAGTCGAGTAAAATATATAATAATATTGGATTTTGTATCTTTTGTGGGATATGTCGGAATGAACAGTGTGGGAATTTCAAAAAAACAAGACATTGACCTGATATTTTATAACTAAACAACCGATTCGTCCGTATCTTGGCAAAGTTCTAGAAGAAACATTAGGGAGCATAAGTTTTAAATTTTTATTTTCTAAATCACACAATGTCGGAGCTACAGGGTCTCAAAGTGTGCCACCATTTTCAACTCTAATTTGAAAAAAATCAATTCAATTTCAAATGAGATCAATTGAAACTCAAAATATCCACTTGAAATTTAAAAAAAAATCTATTGAAATTCCAAAATTCTATTTGAAATTCAAAATAAATCGATTGAAATTCATAACACATCAATTGAAATGCAAAACTCGTCATCTGAAACTCAAAAAAAAAATCAAAACACATTATTAAAAATTAAAGAAAACACCTATTAAAATTCAAAACTCAACAATTGAAATTCAAAATATTCCATTTGAAATTCAAAGTTTTCCATTTGAAATTCAAAATTTGCCGCGTTTTTCCTATCTAAAGCTGGGATCATAAAACCTACAACATTTGTATTTATAACAAAGGTGTTGTAAGTTAAACTGTGACAAACTTTTTAAAGACGACTTTTGCTATGAAAATTCAAAATTTTTTGGGGATTTTTATTTTTTGCGAATTTGCAGGACTGTGTTAATGAGGACTTACACATCCTTCAATACACAGTGCGACAAAATAAACTCAAGTTGAGAAGCAAATGACGCGATATTATCTTTCCTGTAAGTCTTGTCGAGTAAAACAAGAATCTTTTTTTATACCCTCACTTTAGTGTGACGAGGGTATATATCATTTGCTATGGAAAAAAGTGTAACACATCGAAGGAGTGATCTAAGACCCTAAGTATGTTCGGAGGAAATCCGTTTTGGGTCATTTTAAGTCGAATGAGCAATGTCCGTCCGTCTGTCTGTCTGTCTGTCTGTCTGTCTGTCTGCTGGCTGGTGCGCACGGTAACTCTCGAAAGGAGTAACCGATTGACTTCAAATTTGGTATGTGGTAATATTTTGATCTATCTCCGGATGAGTTCGAAGATGGGCCATATTGGTCTACTCCTTCTGGTACCTCCCACACAAAGGGTTAAAATTTAGTGAAATATTGATTCTTTAATAACTTCTATACTACTTATTCGAATCTTTTGAAATTCTGCACATAATATTAGTCGCTATTAACTCGAGAAAAATGGGTGATGTTGGCATGCCCCTTTTGGTACCTCCCACACAAATTGACCATTTTGCATCAAAATTTAACTGCTTATAACTTTAATACAAGTGCATAAATATGCTTGAAATTTTCTTCAGTATAATGTTTTTGTAGCGCCTATAGTCCGGTCAAAAATGGGCATCATTGTACAGCCCCTTTTGGTACCGCCCACACAAATGGCCCGTTTCGTACCAAAGTAAACGGCTTGTAACTTTAATACCAGTGCATACAAATACTTGAAATTTTGTACAGTGTAATGCTGTTGTAGTGCCTATAGTCCTGTAAAAAGTGGGCGTTATCACCCCGCCCCTTTTTGTACCTCCCACACAAAATGACCAAATCATACCAAAATTACATAGCTCGTAACTTTAATATACCAGTGCACACAAACGCTTATAGTTCAGCACAATGCAATGTATTTAAGAATGTACTGTTTACCGAAAAATATGTGTATTTGGAAAACCCCTTCTGGTACCTCCCACACAAATTGACAGATTTATTGGTGTAATGTTATATATTACATTACTCACAAAGTGAGGGTATACCTTAGTCGGTTTACCCGACTGAAACTTTCTTACTTGTTTAATTCCCCGAACACCCCCAAAATTCGTATTTATCACTTAAGCGCATATATTTTGTATATTTTGAACGGAAAAAAATGCCATTAGTCTCTTAAAATTCCGTTTGCAATTGACTGAGTTAATAAAGTTTCATTAAAACTAAATGTGTACATAAATAGTAGTTTTGATCATTCATCGTCAAAACTAATAAATACTAGTACACATTTAGTTGTAGTGATTGAAAATCGGTTAATAACACTGTGATACAAAATCGAACTTTCCGAATGGGATGAGACCAATTGCAAATGAAAGTTGACATTATCCATAACAAAACCTTCAAGGGTTTTTTTCAGTTCAGTGCGAGATTTCTTTTTACACGCATTTGAAGTTGGTGATTTTGGAACGTTGTCTAACAAGAAAAGATCATTGAAAATTTGATAATATAATGCTTATTTATTTTCATTATCATGGAAAGCTGTGGTATCTTGCTGTTTTTGGCGTCGAGGAATTCATTTTTGATATTTATTTTTACTTACAACTCACGCTAGATGGCGCTGTCATACAAATGGTGCTATAGTATATGAGAACAGTAGGAATCACAAAATATGGTAAATGTAGAGTAGATGAGAACAGTAGGAATCACAATAAGTAAGATGCTATATATGCGGGATATATCGAAACATTGACCGATATGGCCCATGTGCAATCCCAAACAACCTGCAACTATAAGAAATATTTATACCAAATTTGATCAACCTAGCTCTATTATTACGGACTGTAGCATGATTACAACAGACGGACATGACTAAAGAATTTTATGACGATTAAGAATATACTTATATACTTTATGGGGTCTCAAATCAATATTTAGAGGTGTTACAAACGGAGTGACAAAATGAATACACCCCCCATTCCTATGGTTAGCAGCGTTACCGTTGGGAAATTTCAAAAAGGGGATTTTTTCGAAAAAAAGGGGCAACCGATCATTAAAAAAGGGGGATCAATTTTAAGGTTTTTATTTAAAGAAAACAACAATAAAAAAACAAAGCTTAACATAAAAATAAGTAGGTAACATTAAAAAATGCATTCATTTACACTACATAAAACTAAACAAAAAATACAATGTTAAAAAAACTTCTTATGATGTATACTATATATATTTTATCACATACATTTCTTTATTTATAGTTCCTTTTTTGTAACTTCTTTTTTTATACTTTCTTATTAGATCTGTGCTTGGGACAGATGTGTTTTGTATTGAGTTTTTTTTGATCTCACAATAAATCTGTTTAGACAAAAGTTTATAATATTTATGTACATCAACCTAATGAAAAATAAATTGGATTTTTTATTAACACATATATTGTTACAATAAAGAAATCACTCAAATTAATTGTATTGTTGCATAGACGCCGGCCTATTCGCAGAATTTTCTCCAATAAGATAAAACGGTGGAAATAGATTCTCATATGCTTACACATACAAAAGATAAATGTAAATCGTTTTAACATATGCGTATATCCCATTAAATAACCTAATTCAGAACGTAGCGCGTTAGGCATTTCCGTACGTTAGTACGAAAGTGTTGTCATAAGAGTATAAAAATCAGATTTTTTTACAAAAGCCAAAAAGTGGCACAAAAAAGCGAAATGGGGCACATTTAGTATCAAAAAATAAAAGGGGCGCAAAAGTAGCACGGCTGAAAAAAAGGGGCAAATATGCCACTTTAGTCGCACAACGGTAACGCTGATGGTTAGTTGATCAAATTTGCAATTATCTGTTCTTGTTAGACAGCGTTATAAAATCACCAACTTCAAATGCGTGTAAAAAAATCTCGCACTGAACTGAAAAAAACCATAAAAGGTTTTGTTATGGGTAACGTCAACTTTCATTTGCAATTGGTTTCATCTATTCCCATTTTGGTTGTTGCTCTGTGTAATTAACAAAATTATAGGCGTTTAAGTGCAAAAAGGCAAGAAAGTCGTTTTTACACGTAAATCTGGATTTTGGGGGTATCCGGCAAATTTCACAGCACAAACGTTGTTTTACTCGCCAAAACCTACAAGAAAAATATTATCGAAGTTTTTGGTTTCGGACTGTCGCAATGTGTAATGTGAAGGTAATTCTGCCTCTTAAAGTGTTGCCGTCTTACCACACAATATCGATTTAGCAGATTTTTAGATTTATTTTCCTTTGATTTAACACATTTTTTAGATTACCAACTTAAATACTCCTAATAAACACTTGCTTACGATTTCTTCCAGTATAACAATAATTCGGGCAATAACATCATTCGGGTCGTCGTACTCCTGAGGTCGCTGCATATTTTTACCCAATTTTTGGCACAACCACCAGCAAATTATGGTGAACATGTAAAACTGTTCTCCGGGATTTGTTGACTTTACAAAATAAAAACGTGACAATGCTTTCATTTTCAATTCACTTAACAAATTCTTTTCATAGTTCAAAAGTTTCAGTTTCTCTAACAAATCATCCGATTGGAAATTAGTTAAAGGCAAAATATTTTGGTCAGTCGGATTAGGAATATCGTCCATTTTCACTTTACTAAAAAAAATATATTAGAAAGACAATGGAAATTCACAAAGTGGTGTTCTTCTTGTCATTTCGGTTGCCAAGGAAACTGGTGGTTTCCATGAATACTTAGCGAGCATTGACATGTGGCAACTTAAACGGTACTGTGTTTAATATTTTCATTTATTTTTATGATACAAATATTGAAAGTATACATTGGATGTGATGTAATGCCATAATTAGACTGATTTTTTTAATAGTATTTAAAATGTTCATAAAATTTCCGTTACAAATTAGTTGTAAACGATATGTATGAGTAGGTCAAGAAGCTTCACTGAAATGTCAATCTGGTAACTATCTACCGTACGGCGGCAACAGTCTACCGTGAATGGGAGTTGTACCTTTCTACCGTGAATGGAGGTGTGTTGATTGTTTACTTAATAATGTCGTATCCGTCCAGATGGCGCTAGTGTGTTTACAATTTGCTATCCGCCTATAGATGGCGACAACTGACTCGAACTAAAATGCAGAAATTGTCAGCCTGTTTCTCTATTTCACACGAAAGCGATGCGAACGAAAAACATCTGATTTTAGACCTACTAACTGGCATCAGCCATTATTTGCAGTAAGTAGCAGCTAAAACGCAATGCACAATACAGCGTATTACGCCTTTTCTTACATTTATTCGTGCTGTGACATCGATGAAATAATAAAAATTATGTTTTTTACAAAAAGTCACACAAATTTTCTTCCTTGGAAATGAATGCTGAAAAACTTGTCATTCCGCTGGAGAAATGCTGAAATATGTTTGCTATACTAGGCAATGACAATATAAAGTAAAGACATTCCAGTGTATTTTCAACTATTTTCCACAAGATGGGGGAAAAGTCAATTTCGCGTACGTTTGTATGCGAGTGAGAATATTTTTAGGTAGCCATCTACAGAAAGCTTTACTTTTAGTTTGAAAGTCAACTCCGATGGGGTGTCTATACTTTATATTGTCATTGTACTAGGCATCAGTTACTCCTTGTTTAGGCACCAGCTCATACATATATCTAAATTTCTCTTTATTTTAACAAGTTGGTTGATTTTTCCACGAATTCGTTTAACTTCAACTTTTTGGCGGAAAGATAAAGAGAGTTGCCACTTGAAACGCTGTTATATGTCCTGCATCACACGAAGCAATTTTTTCCAAGCAAGTGTCAAAATTTGTTGGAGAAAGAGGAAGGCGAAAGAGCTTTCTGTCCTACAAACTTTGACACTTGCTCGGAAAAAATTGACTCGTGTGATCTAGACCTATGCTTTGAATTAAAAACAATGGAACGCTTTTAAATAAAATTGTTGGACGTTACATTTGGTTGGTAACACTCATTGGTGCTTGAGTAATCGTTTGCAAAAGCTGAGTAGTCGGTTCAAACATTTTTATTTTATGGCGATCAGAATTCAAAATAGAGATAAAACTGTGTAAGGATTTCATGAAATACAAGTAAAAATGGTGGACTATCCAGATATTATTAATTACACGCGAGACGAACTGATCGAAGAATTTTGCAAACTATTCGACCGTTATCAGGATTTGAAAGAGTCCAATGAGGCTGACACTCAGAAAATTCACGAACTAAAGAGATCATTGGAAACCGCGGTTGCAGCACAATCTTATTTGTCGCAGGAGCTTGAGCAGTACACAAACTCTGATAACAACGAAGACGATAATGAATTGCAAAAGACTCTGAGCGAATTAAATGAACTCAAGAAGCGGTACAGTAAACTGGAATTATCCTACAATGTACTGCAACAGGACCACAACACATTGTTGGAGGAGAATGCCACTCTTACACAGAATTTGGAGGAAATGATGTCGAGGCGTAAGGAAAACGAACCGGTTGTGGTCGAGAGTAAGATTTCGGAGGAAGATCTACAGCGCATACAAATGTTGGAACATGAAAATATGGATTTACTGCAGAAAATGGAGGACTTTCAGGAGCAAACTGTTCGCTACACGTTCACCATAGCAGAGTGTGAGGTAGGTTAGAAGTTGAGATTTAGTGTACTTCGTAAAGTGTAGTTAATGCTTCACTTTTGTAGAAAAATATCGAAATTCTACGTGATCAAATTAACTGCTTGGAAGAGAACTTGCAATCGAAGAAAGCTGACTTGGAAGAAAAAGTTCAAATTTTGGAAAGTACCCAGGAACAATTGGCCGAGGCAAATGCACAGATTGCCATGTTATCATCTGCTCCAGAGAGTAATGGTAAGTTGAAGATTTTGTCCGCTTTACGATTTCGTCTCAGCCTCGTATAATAAATACAAAATATGAACAAATACTCAAATCGGGACGAAGGAACGAACTTTGTAAATTGTATGGTGGCAGTAACACTGAGAGTACCATATTCTATAAGCAGGATTCTATGATAAACAAAGGGGGGAAGAATTGGAGGAATGATCCAACATTGTCCATTATATACAAACAACATAAACTGACTGTTGGTGATTTTGATTCTGGAAAAAATATTGTCCCGTCGAAGTGAAATTCTACTGATGCATTCACTTGAACTTAACTCAAATTTCCAAAATGTGTTGGGAAAACTGCAGTTTTCGGTAAAAGGGTTAGAAAAATTATGGTTACCCTCACTTTGTGGGTAATGTAATATATAAATATGTTACTTTTGTGTGGGTGCCACAAAGTTCAAAATATGAACACATTTAGATGATTGCTACAGAAGTCATGGCGTGAAAGACCTTGCACTCCACTGAATTCTAAGTGAATATATGTACTTCTATTAAAGTTATGAGGTATGGTTTGCCATTTTTGACCCGACTGTAGGTACTGTAAAAGTATTAAACTGCACAAAATGTGAAGTATTTGTATGTACTGGTATTAATCGGTACCATAGAGTGTAAACGCGATAAGTCCACATGTTATCAAAATTCATGTTTTGATAAATAACGAAAGAGGAGATGAGAATACATCGATTCAACAAAAAATACAGTTATGACGTATCTTGTTATGTTTGACGTATCTTGTTATGTTTAAAATACAGTTATGACGTATCTTGTTATGTTTACAGAGCGATGCATAATAGTGACAAGTCCGAAGCTACCAAAATACATGCGAAAACGTGCTAAGTCCAGTCCCACCCACATAAACCAAATTTGAAATTGAGAAATCTTTCACAATTTGTTAGCGAGAGTGCTGTAATTTTGTGTATATGTATCTGACGCCAGTCTACGTGATTGGCCCGAAAATAGGCGGAATCGGACCAATGGGCGAGGCCCCGTCCATACAAGACCAATTTTTAAATTGATATGTCTTGCACAATTTGTTAACGAGAGTGCTGTAATTTTGTGGATATGTATCTGGTGGCAGTCGGTTTTATTGGTCCAAAAGTTGGCGGGATCGGAGTAATAGGTGTGGCCCCGCCCATATAACAACATTTAAAATTGATAGATTTGAACAAATTGATGTAATTTTGTGTATACATACATATCGCTCATTTCAAAAAGGAAAGTCACAACTAAAACTATGACATTTCGCTTAAGTTTGATTTAAATGATCTATACAAAAATAACTATTTAACAGAATGGGATGTCATAACTTCTAAACGCCGCCAAATATTGTTGTCTTTCTCAAGAAACAGCAGTTATGGATCAGCGTATAGATATTGAAATATAGGACAATTTATTACGAAAACCTAAAAAAAAAAAATAAATTTGAGTAGTGACTTTCTTTTTCTAAATGAGCGATATGCATGTACTAGCTTTAACCCGGTGTGCTTCGCAGCCCCCTTCCTTTATTTATTTTTTGTTTTGGGCACTGTTTTTGTCACACTGTACCATACATAATCTTTTTTGCCCCACTTTACCATAGCTAACCCTTTTTCCCCACTGTGCCATATTTAACAAATTGGTTTCCCACCGTACCATATTTAAAATTTGAAGCCGCAGAACTATACTTAAACCATTGTTGCCACTCTGTACCTTATTAAACCACATTATCTCCCCTGCTCCATTTTTTACCACAATTTTGCCATTGTCCATTGTAAAGGGTTTTCCAAAAAGAGGTGTTATTTTGGTATTCAAAGAAAAATTTCATTTTTTGAGATAAATGATAGGATGTTTTGTTTCATAATAAAGAGGGAAGGTATGCCGTTAATAATGAAAAGCAACATCACCCAAATGGCCACCACGACCACGCTTACAGGACCATATCCTTTTCATGAAATTTTCCATAACCAAATCGCAAAGTGGCTGCCCTATGTCCTCGATAGCCTCACGAATTCTATCTTTGAGGTCATGAATCGACGCTGGGCTATTGGTGTAGACCTTATCTTTCACATGGCCCCAAAGAAAGAAGTCGCAAGTCGTTAAATCACAAGATCTCGGTGGCCAATTGTGATCACCTCTTCGAGAGATAACACGGTCCGGAAACTTTTCCCGTAACAGAGCAATGGTTTCGTTGCTTGTGTGGCACGTAGCGCCGTCTTGTTGAAAGTAAACGTTGTCCAGATCAATACCATCCAACTCCGACCATAAAAAATCATTAATCATATCTCGATAGCGCAATTCATTCACCTAACTGTTGATCCAACCTCATTTTCGAATAAGTAAGGTCCAATGACCCCGCCGGACCATAAACCGCACCAAACAGTCACACGTTGAGGATGGAGAGGCTTCTCAACAATAACTCTTGGAGATGCGACAACTTTGCTTGTTGACGTAGCCACAGAGGTGGAATGTTTTTCGATGATTTTCGAATTTTAATAATTTCAATGCGTTGAATAGTGTATCGTTCCATTTTTAGTAATGGCGTAGTTTTTACTTGTCAAATGTCAATGAATAAAAGCTTAAAAAGTGACAGCTACCGAAATACCGGGTGATTCAAAATAACACCTCTTGTTGGAGAACTTCTTAAAACAATTCTAATCTCAAGTTTATTTTCCAAGAGCTACCATAGCACTAAGGGACCATGTTTAACCTTTTTTACCCCACTGTATCATATTTTATACTTTTTGCCCCAATTTCCCCGAAAAGTACTAATTTCGAAAAAAGCTTCGTAGGTAGGTAGAACTATATCTTAACCTTAACCGATAAATACATATCGTCGGTGCGCCGACAAAAACTCCTATGTGTAATTTTTCGAATTTTTTTTTATTGTCGAATTAGAACATCCTAGCGGTCAAACGACTACCCACCAAAGCATTTTGCGCTATCTTCACCGGTTCCGAAGTTACCAAAAACTCCTATGTGTATCCCTCTATAGCAATGCTCCAACAAAAACTATGTGTTGTAGGCACAGCCTGTCCCAAGGGATAGAAGGTTGGCTTATATTTACGCCAAAAACGGCTAATGAGTTTGTGTTCAGAATCATCCCCTCTATTCGACAATGAATAGATCAAAATTGGATCTGCTTCCATTCGCGAGTTATCGCGAAAACAGTACTTTTACTCAGAACAAACTAAATAGCTTTGATTTGTAAAGAAAAACTTGGAAATTTAGAATTGTAATACAATTTCCTTTAAATATAATTATTTGTAAGACGCTTTGTAACGTCCGCAACATTTGCCATGTTTTTATATTGCGAATTTTGTGTAATCAATAAAATCGGATAACACCGCCAAATTTTTCCAAAAATATTATACCGAATTTAATAAGATTAATATATTTGCATTCTATAATCTCTGAGGAATAGATTAATATCAGCATTTTCGCGAAAAATTTACCTCGACGAAAAAATTTTGTACAAAAAAAAAAATAAGTTCGGAATTATTTTACAATATAATGTAAAATAATTCTATTATATCGCGAATGAACAGTTCTAGGGAAAAGTAGTCAAAGGAAGTTTGGGAGATAAGCGAAAGGCTTACAACTCTTTCTTTAACAAACAATATTTATAGTAATTTGGTAAGGATTTTTTACAGTGTGTTAAAACTTTTGTATGCTTTTCCATTTATATGAGGCATATTTTGATTTGACACATTGTAAATCCCTACCAAATTATTATACTTTTTTTGTTAAAGAAAGACTTGTAGTCGTTTTTAATATCTCCCAAATTTTCTTTGATCACTTTTTCCTAGGACTGACCGATCGCATAATAATAGCATTATACAGTTAAATAATTCTGAACTTAAATGTTTTTTGTTTGAAATGTATTCGTCGCAGGATGTTTATGGCGGAAATGCTAGTGCCAATCTATCCCTCAGAAATCATAGAATGTAGATATATAAATTTTAATAAATTCGCAATAATATTTTTGTAAAAATTTAGCGGTGTAAGTCGAATTTTTGGATTACAAAAATTTTGCTGTAGAATAATATAACAAATATCGCGGACATTACAAAGCGTCTTACAAATGTTCATATTTATGGGAAATTATGTTATAGTTTTAAATTTCCGCGATTCAATATAATTAAGTTCGGTTTTTTTGGTTAAAAATTGTTTTTATCGCGATAACTCGCGAAAGGAAGCAGATCAGATTTTGATTTCTTCTTATCTGAGTAGAGGGGATGATTCTGTACAAAACCTCATTAGCCGTTTTTAGCCACAACCCAGGCCAACTTTCGTTTGCTTAAGGTACGCTGTGAACATTCAAATATCAAAACTCATATGTGTAATTTTTTTGTTTTATAAATATTTAAAATGCTCCAAACAAATCATCCTATGTGTCGATTTTCATGAAAACCATTTACGACGCCATGGGCTTTTCACATATACGATTTTTGTTATGATATATTGGTGGTAAATAATTAAAAGAAAAATTCAAAAATCTGAGATATTAAAAATATCGCGATTTGACGAAATAGCAACGTTTTTTGTCTCTCCTGAAAACTAGTAAAAAAACACATAGGAGTTTTCGTCGGCGCACCGACGATATACAATATCACGTTTTTTCTTTTGCTACACTATCATTATTTTTAATTTTTTTATTAATATTACAAAAACTGAAAATCTTTGGTTTTTCCAAAGATTTATTATTCATATTTAAAATTTATAAAAGTATACATGAAAATTTATAAGTATATTTAAAAAAATAGTGTTAGAACAAAAACACTAAAATGAGCTGCGATTTCATTCTTGACTTCATACCAAACGTTCTCTATGGATTTAGGCCAGGGCTTTGGGCTGGTCAATCTAAAATATCCACACAAAGCTATTTTTTAATTGGGTAGAGGAATATTTGAGGCCATTAATTATCCTGCATGAATGCCCACTTAAATGGTATGGACTTGAAACAATATGGTTCCATAGTGATTTTTTAAAAGTCTACATACTGAAACTTATCCATTTTTTCTGTGACTGTGAACAGAGTTAAATTCCGTTCGGAATTGCAACGAAATCCGAATTTTGCTTCTTCAGAAAATGTAAAACGAATTCTTATTGTGGAATGGAACCACTTTAAATTTCCAAAGTGGAATTGACATATATGTAATTTTATCAGTTGAACAATTTATTCCCAAAATTTCGGGTTTTGTTCAGCAAAAACATATGTTATTAAACATAGATGGCACAAATAGTATTGTATTGCTATCTTTAATAGACCAAACAGTGCTTTTTATTTTTTCTGAATTCACAAATTCGACCGGAATCTATAGAAGCTAAAGATAAAACTTTCGGAATTATTGCTACGGAATCAAGTTAATTCCGAACGGAATCTGGGACATGTCCCTTAGATTTTTCAGCTAACCGTTACAGAACACATATTTTCCAACCGATCCCTTTAAAATAGAAAAAGAAAGAATAGTTCGAATTTAAGCTATCATTTCAGATATGTGTTCTTATCATCTTTAACAAGGTGTTGTACATATGTAGAACTTAATCCCTTATTACTTGTTTTTATAAAAATAAACTTATTTATGTCACTTTCAAAATAAATGGTTCCTTTAAACGATAAGTTTGCCAAAAAAATGTTACACTTTGTGAGAATGTTTCGAATGGTAAAATTTTTTTAACGCCACTTTAACAAACTGTCTGTCCAAACTGTGCCAAAAATGTTGAACTTTTTCTAAAATGTACCTAATAGTTTTGTCATACGTCACTTGCAAAACAATTAGTTCATATATATTATAAGTTTACCAAAAAATTGTGATGCTGTGTGAAAATATATATACAAATAATGGTGATTTGTTTTTCTTACGTCATTTTCAAATCAAGCAATCCATACAAACTATGCAAAGTTTGCAAAAACAATTGTGATAGAGTGCATTTCTTTATTTAATGGTGATATAGTTTCTAAAAGAATATGTCGGCGGGACAGGACGCAACATTTTGAAAATGTTGCCAGTACTCTAGACACATGTTGCATGTACTTCATTGTAAATGCAATGACTAACTAGTCTAGCAAAAAATGTATCACCATTTCCTTTACAGTCATGGCATATCTCTTCAGAGCTTCAAGAGTCCGTGTCATATACGCATTAGTCCCTGGGCATCCAAAATTGTTCTTCTTTCACTGCATTTTCATTTATTCCAAGAGTCCGTGATTTGTTCGCATTGGTCAACTAACATCAAAAACCCAAATGAAAGAAGTCTGAATTGGGTGATGTTATGAGCCACTTAAAATCGACAAAATGATACATTAGATATCCAGGTATTGCATTCTTTAAAATGTCAATTGTCGCTTCAGCTGTGAGCACGCTTAAATAACCGTATGTTCTCCAGCCATAATTCATCAACGTGTGAAAATAAACTGTCCGCGTAGTACATAGTTTTAAGTTATTTTGTGATGGTGTCAACCGCAAAAGAATATCTTTTCAAAATAAGAAATGAATCCGACAAAATGTTTTTTAATCACACTTGAAATTTTAGATCGTAAAGGAAATTCTCTGTTTGCCGAAGTGGATGATCAGCGTCAGGCTATGCGACAGTTGTTGAATTCCCAAAAGAAAAGCTACATGCAAATGAAGAAGATCTATAACGAGAGTGAACATGAGATACGCCGCCTAAAACGTGAAAATATTGCCATGCATACTGAGTTGGAAGCATGTAGTACTATCTTTTGCAATGCCGATAAGGTCTATCAAGGTTTGTACGGACGACGGTTACTAACACATAATATATGTATATGTATATTTTATCAAAGATTATTTTATTTTCGAACTTTCCAGAAAAACTTAATGAACGTGTAAAAAATCTGCTAAATCAGAACGAGGAACTCGAGCGTAAATTAAAATGGAATCAAGAGCGTCTGAATGAAATGGCAAAGGAAAAAGGCGTTTTATGGCTTGATTCAATGCTTAGTTTTTGCAAGTATGAGATAACAAAACGCGTTACAACCTGTGTAGATTATATAGGCAATTTTATGAAGTCCTGGTGTTTTCCAAGACCACTTCAACGCTTCTTACAATAAGTCTAACATTCACACTTACCACCCCACCTATCGAATGCATCTCAAACCAAAGCATGTTATTTTAACTCTAAATCCGTCCACTCAAAAGTTTTAGTCAGTCTGAGAGTACATTTAAAAATGTATTCCTTATTTTATAATTAGTTTTAAGTTACTTTTTGGTCAAACTTTCCAATCATATATTGCATTGCATTCAATTCATCTACTGTTTAAAACGTAGTTTTAGTAGAATGTGCATATCTACATATATACTCGTAAAAGTCTATATAGAACATATCAATAACAAAATAAACAACATCAGTAATGCTGTCTAAACAAATCGTCGATAACACTTGTCCTTAACATCTTTGTACAGAAAGGAAACGGAAGATCTCAAGAAACAATTACGCAGTGTTCGCATGCAAAAGGCCAGTTTGGAGGAACAACAGAGAAACTCTCAACAGGATTTGGCCAGGTACATATTGACATGTTAACATTTCTGTGTCTTACTAACGAAACTCATTTGCTTTGGTTTATTCGCACAGATGGAGATTTGAGGCGCTGAAATCACGTTGCATTCTATTGGACCGTGAACATTTGTTAACAGAGCATAAGATAGATTTTAAGCCAGTTCAGGCAGTAGAATTTCACATTGCCGAGAAAGAACAGAATGAAGCACGTCCACGTATCGTCAGTAACCGAAGAAGTGCTACTTTCGAGAATATCAATCGCAGATCTATGACCCCTCTAAAAACTGTAAAGGATGAAGATTCAAATTCAATTTCTGAAGGTGAAATCAAAATCAAACAAGAGCTGTGTGATCAAACGAAGGAAAATGTTATAACAGTAGAAAATATAAATACTGAAATGAAGGAGTTAGTAACATCAGATAAATCAGTTGAAGAGGCAAATAATAACATTCAACCAAAAACAACCGAAGAAAAAGAAAATTGTATACCTCCTTTGATAAACATTTCCAAAAATGTAGCTCAGCAATCTTCACCTATGCGATCATTAAATATACCTGAATCTTTGGTGGATCAAGAAGTGACCACAACTCCACCAGCACGTTCCATACTAACAAAACAACGTGATTTCCTCTCCAAAGAGCCGTGTAAAATTGTTAAATTCTCTTCTAAAGAAGATCTAATACATAATTTTACTCCCAATACCCCATCGCCGAATGAGAGTACACCATCAATTACGTCAGCAGCATGCAAAAATAATAATGGTGAGAAGAGGATACCATCGATGACTACCACTCCCGCTGCCAAATTGAACAGCAAAGCTGTTGTCAAACAAACTCGTACAAAATCGAATATAGTGGTGCGCCGTGTTTTCGTAGGATCTAAGCATGACTGAATCTGGATATTTAAGTATTTTTTATTATTATATGTATGATTTTTTAATATACTACTATTGTCCATCTTTGTGTAATTTTTTGTTTATTTTTTTATTTTAAAACTTCACTAATTAAAATATACATACATACTTTTGAAAAAAATTGTATTGTTATTTACGACCCGAGAATATCCAATAAGAAAATAAAGTCTCGCTCGATTTGAAAACGCGAAGAATATTGAATGTACCAATCTCACTTAATTTGTACTCTCTTTTTTCGTACCTTTTTCATTACAATTTTTTTTTTCGTTTTGATAGTTATGAAACTTCCTTCTGCTAGGAAGTTGACGGGATATTTTTACAGTGTAATTAACTAGGCTCACACTTTCAGTATCGACTCCGATTTGGTGAATAAGAAAGGGAAATGCAAATAAATATAATATTATACATAAGGTTTATGCCAATTTCTCAAAGTTATCCGAACCAAATGGATAGCTTTGAGAATTTCAACAAAAAGATAAATCGAGGCCATCACAGATACTTGGAACTCCATAATCACGAAGATAACAGACAATCTTAATGCTTGCATGCAAGAAGAAGCAAAGCCGTCCTTGATAATAAAGTGTTTTCCACAAAATCCTAGTGGAAATGCATAGTCCATTATGTTTTGTCGTGCGAATTTTAATTTTATTTTGTGAAATTAATTTTTAATTTTAAATAATTAGCAGGCAAATTGTTATTTTTTGATAAATTGATGCAATTTCGTAGATATTATTACAATTTTTGAAATATACTCGTATCATTCATATTTGTTCAGATTTTGGCGATTGAACCGAAGTATGAAGTTAGTCCAATATGTATTGTCCGATACTTTATATTCGTCCTTATTCCAGTTGGCGTCGTCGACGTCGATTCTAAGTCGACACTGTTTAGATTGACGACTTCATACATTTTGAATTTTTTTTAAATATTTTTAAGTTATAAAAAGGGTTTTTGTTAGTTCATGGATTCCAAAAACATTCATTTTGGCGTAATGATGACAAAGCTAGAACTTCATAGATATGACGAAAATGATGTGACGACGTCGACGACGCCAACTGGAATAAGGGTGATTGTTTCCTGTAATTAGATACAAAGCTGCAACAAAGTTGTTCCAATCGTCTCTTTCATTTGCCATAAGCCTTAGTTCACTCCAACTGTGTCATGAAGTTCTTCTTTGAAATAGAGCTGCGTTCTCCATGTATGGTTCGATCTGCCAATAGGTATCTGGCTTGGGGTTCCAATCGATGGCTTTTTTGGTAATGTCGTCTGGCGATGTTCTATATGAAAATTTCCAATACTTCTTCCTCTGGAACCAGACAAGTACAATAGGATTTCACATCTAAATTTTTCATAAAAAGTGTGAATGTGGTCGTACTGTAATTTGTTACGAAGTTAATTTTTATCGAGGATGCCAACTAAATAAATAAAGATAATACTATGGATTGTTAGCTAAGCGCTACAATGGAATAAACATACATTTTATAAGACCTTTGCAATATGGTTACAGGGCGAACATAGTGTCCAAGTATCTTCAGAAAGTAAAAATCAAAACAATTGTGGGCGACCACCAAAATCACTCGACTGTAGCGATAGATCTAAAAGTCGGAAACTTAAAGATATCAATGAAGAAATCGGATGTGAAACTATTGCAGAAAGCTTGTTACATCAACTGCGATCACAAAAACAACGCACAAAACCCGAAATTCATGGTGTCATTAAGAAATTTAAAAAAGAAACATGTTCAGGATATTGTTGTATGACCCTCTACCTGAGCGGATCTCATCCAATATAGCTTTCACATTGCATATCATGTTAATTTTGTAATGTCTTACATCAATCCTCATAAAATAAAATGCAAGTGCAATGTCTCTTATATGTCTCTCTCACATAAGGCGAATTCAATATAACAAAAACATCATTTAAAAACAAAAAAATATGAAACAAGATTTTTTTGAATTTACCTAACATTTACAACATTGCTCATAACTTTTACATCTATCCATATATATTTTTCAAATAGACAGTGTTTTCTTCGTTAGCATGCTGGCTTTTTAAAAATGTGATAAAATAATTTTTTCGACTTTTTTCTATGTTGGTATGGTTTTTTTTTGTAACAGGAAAAAGTGTTTTTAAAAAAAAAATCATTTTTTTTCTCTTATTTTTGACGACTGTTACTAAACCAAAGATTCTACGTGAAAGCGATATTTGCAGCATATGTAGCCCTATTAATTCCCTTTTATTTGATGATGACTTTCGATGAAAGGCGAAATATTGAATAAAAGATAAATAAATCTATAAAACCTAGACCTTGAGCTCGAGATTCATTCAAACAATTTGGCTAAAAAAAATTTACCATAAAATTTTTTTTAATATTTTTTTCGTGTTATTGTCTCCAGAGTACAAAAATGTCTGATATTTTTTATGATTTTTTATCCCCTCACCTTAGAGAGGAGGGTATATATCATTTGCTACGAGCCAAAAGTGTAACACATCGAAGGAGTGACCTCAGACCCTAAGTATGTTCGGCGGAAATCAGTTTTGGGTAAATTTAAGTCGTTTGAGCAATGTCCGTCCGTCTGTCTGTCTGTGTGTCTGTCTGCTGGCTGGTGCGCAGGATAACTCTCGAAAGGAGTAACCGATTATCTTCAAATTTGGTATGCGGTAATATTTTGCTCTATCTCCGGCTAAGTTCGATGATGGGCGAAATTGGTCCACTCCTTCTAGTACCTGGCCCACAAAGGGTTAACTTTTAGTGAAATATTGATTCTTTAATACCTTCTATACTACTTTCTCGAATCTTCTGAAATTTCACATATAGTATTAGTTTGTTAGTCGCTAACACCTCAAGAAAAATGGGCGAAGTGGTCACTCCCTTTTTTGTACCTCCCACACAAATGGAAATTGCACCAAATACCAGTACATACTTTAAAGTTATTAAATGCAATTTAAAGTTATTAAATGAAATTTAAATTGATAATATTTTAATTAATGAAAAACAAATAAATTTACGAATATTTTTTGGGACTCAAGGTGAGGGGATTCATAAGTCGGTTTACCCGACTGAACTTTCTTACTTGTTTTAATTTTTTAAGTTTATTATAATTTATTTCGAAAAGTTATTAAAGGAATGAATATTAAATATCTTTAAATTATTTCTAAAACTGTTTAAAATTTATTTGATAGTTTTGGAGAAATTCAATTATTTATGGTTCGTATAGTCTGATAGAAATAATCTATGGATATTTGAAAAGGGGTCAGCGTAATCTACGGAAAATTCTAAGAATATTTCCCCAAGAAACCATGGGTCTAAAATTAATTCCTAGCCGACGGAAATGGACTTCAAATTTAAGGCAGTGTCGGTAGCTCAGTGGTTAGTGCATTAGACTTGGATCCCTAAGTTGCTGGGTTCAATTCCCAACCAGGGCACCGGAAAAATTTAACATCAACATTTCATGTTTTCATCATAATTCGAGTTTCTGCAGCTATAAATAACTCTCCGGTCGCACTATCACTACAACAACATCAAGTCAATAGGGAAGCTAAAAATAGACAACACCATGACGACTATTAACAGAAATGCAGCGCTTCTAGTGGAGAATAGAAACCGTAACACTCAAATAACATCCATTCCCTTAAAGTAACAGACGAATGTTAATTTACACCCGGACAACATTGAGTAGATGAAAACAACATAAGGTTCCCGCGATAATCGGATATATGCCGGAACGTAGTCTAATTGAAATAAACTTAAGGATTATCAACTCGGCGTCTCCAAGCAGCTACAACAACAACACATTTAAGGTCACATTAAATATTAAATTGTACACAAAACCCTATAGGTTCATACAAAATCAATACCGTAAAATATAAAACGACCTGTATACACCACCACAAAGACAAAAATAAAAACACATGGTTTACCCCGTTTAATTGGAACGCTTAGTATCATTTGATTAAAGTGATTTCCTTTTTCTTGAGTTGAACTGTTAAAAACAAATATTTTTTTACAAAATTCTACAGCCGTAATCAATGCAATAGAAGCGTGTGTTTGTCATTTATGGCGTAACTCGTAAGACAAATCCAATAGTGTTACAATATCACCGTGCGTGCGAATAAAATCGATATAACGTTGTTACAAAGGGGCGTGGCTCCGCCCACTTTTCCCAACAAACAATTTATTTGTGTTCCAATGACACACACCGAGTTGCATCTTTCTAGCTCTTATAATTCAGGAGATAATACTAAAAGTCGACGTTTCTACCCGACTTTCCTTCAGTCCTTGTATGGGGAAAATCTTTAAACCTTGACCGATTTTGTACACTTGCAATACTAACCGTTGCAGGACAATAACACATGTTTCTGCAAAATTTAAGCAACCTGACCTGTTGTCTGCTGTCCACAGACGGACACGGCTAGATTGTCTTTGAATTTGAAGTCGATTTCCGCCGGCTAGGAATTTATTTTAAACCCAACCATACAAATTGACCCCCCTACCGCACATACCTGGCGACGCAAAGTAGAGAAAGAAGCTGCCACTCAAAACAAATGCTGGAATTAATTAAAGTTATTAGCCGCGGATAGACATATGTGGAAGCAATTTGTAATGGCCCTATGATTCTTATAAAATCTAAAGGAAATAATAATATAAAGAGATAATTACCATTGGACCAATAACTTTAAATATTCTGACGCAATATTAACTTAGGAGCTAATGTGCACTGCGTATTGATAAACTAATGACGATTTCGTTTCTGGAAAAATGTTGCCCCGTCGACGCGAAATTCTGAAAAATATTTGCCCTTTTTATGTGGAACTGATGTAGTCCCTCGAATTGAACTTAGCCCATATTTAAAAATTCCAAAATATGGTATAAAAGTCCAGTTTTCGGGAAAATGGCAACGAAAACGTTGCACTTCTTTGCAGAAAAGAAATCGTCATAAATTTTTAATTTTACCTCAACAATTTTATTGCATTCGTGAAATTAGGACCAAATGATGCTAATGTTGCATAACTGCTAAAAAGTCACATTTTTGCCACTAATTAAATGCATTTTTAAGGATTCCTAAATATTTAGCTTGTAAATACGAACATAAATCATGTAAATCAAAAGGTTGTCCTCAAACAAGCTACCCAAAGAAGTATTACCCATATTGTGGGTGTCTTACTCTGTACTATTCGTTTCTTTGCAAAAACGCTCAAGAAAGTCTTCTTCTTTGGTCTTGTCCAGGGCTTTACACCAAGTTTTGCGTTGCAGCCCACTTGCAAGATCGTGAAGGTGTGCTATAACAAATTTCTTGATAATAGTATCAATAATCATTGGACAAATATAGAACATTATAAATATATATTTCGCAAAAGGACAAAATGAATTAATTCATTTTTCTGAAAAGGTGACAAATATAAAGCAACATTTCGTAGCCACTTCGGCGACGACATGCAATGAATATTCAAGTAAAACACTATTCAGTTATTTTTAACGAAATCACTTTTTTGTGAATTTTTTTTCTTGTATTTTCTAACGATTTATCTGTTATAGCCAAAAATACATTAAACAGATGCTAAAGGGGCAGTGGGAGATTAACAAGGAGGCAAAAGCAATATTAATAAACAAAACAAAATTAAAAATACTCAGAGTATCTACTTATTCTTACGTGTGTACATTAGGTTGTATCTATTTTGTTTTCATTCTGGGAAAATGCATTAATTTACAGAGCTTTGAAAGTAATAGCGATCAAATGTGATACAATATTGGGAAAAGGCAAAAGTCGAAGGGATCCAATTCTGGGGAATACGGTGGTTGAGGCATGATTACGGTATTCTTTCCGCAATTTCGGAACGAACTTCGCTGCCGCATGCTTCATGCCCAAAATTTCCAAAAAAAAAAATGTATGGCATGAGCCAACTGAAATGCCGACAACCTCTACAACTTTTCTAATAGTGATTCGACAATTCTCCCTTTTAATTTTTTCTATTAAATCGCCGAACAAGCAAAAACGCGTCTAAAGCTAAGTTCACACGATTGCCAGATCGGACAATGTTATCAACTCTGTTAAAGTGCTGCAAATGTACGGACAATGACAGATTGTTAGGCAAAGGTGTATTGAGAGTTCAGACGATTGCAAGAAAACCTTACAAGTTCATATATTTTGTAAATATTTACATGCACGTTTGCCAATAAAAATATTTTATAGTGTTGCCAATAACTATTTTTCTGACAATGGCGCCGTTGTCACATGCATAAACTTCACACATCTAAAAATCTGCTAATTATCTCACAATGACTTTTCTGCCAACGTTGCCAGAGAAAAAATTGTATGTTCACACGTTTACAGGGTTGCATCTTTCCGCTATTTTTCTGACAATATTGTCCGATCTGGCAATCATATGGTATGTACTTAGCTTAACTGTTTTGTCTCTCACAAACAAAATAAACTAAACACAAACAAACTCAACTAAGAACATATGTTCGAGACAAGTGTGCCAATATAAACAAGTAAAAGCGATAAGTTCGGCCTCCACCATAGCATGTGACCTCACAAAATAACTCAAACCTAAAGAAAATAAAGTTATAAAGAAGTTCCGTCAAGTAGCGAGTAGTCTATCAGTGACGAACGAATAGAAATTTGATTTCAGCGAGTGATTTTTTTTGCGTATTTCAAGGCCGATTTCCGAGATTTTTTTCTTATTATCACATTTAGAAAATTAATATCGATCGTTATGTACCAAAAAAGTTAAAAAAATACTCCAGAAAACTATATTTTTCGGGTTTGAAAATCATTTCTATTCGTTCGTAACTCACGCAAATGTAAACAAAGTCACGACGGAATCTGTGTAATAGAGTCTGTGAAGAAAATAACACCGAAAAACACAACAAAATATAGTAGATGAGAACAGTAGGAATCACAACAAGATAGATGCTATATTGGGAGCTATATCTAAATATGGACCGATATCGCCCATTTTCAATCCCAAGTTACCTGCAGCTATAAGAAGTATCTATCAAGTATTATAGATTGTAGCGTGATTACAACAGACGGACATGGCTAAATCGTCTTAGAATTTTACGACGAGTAAGAATATATAGGCCCTTATTCATAAAATTTTAATGAAGGTTTGAAGAACGCTTTAACACTGCTAAAGCGTTCCTCAAACCTTCTTTAACTTTTTATGAATAAGGCCCTTATACTTTATGGGGTCCTCAGATCAATATTTAAAGGTGTTTCAAACGGAGTGACAAAATGAATATACCCCCCATCATATGGTGGAGGGTATAAAAACGCTAATCGAATGCACGTAGCCCGAGAAATTTCAAAATTCACCTTTTCTATTGAACAGATCTATGAAACAAATAATCCTAAAATAAGTAGCTTTCATCTTCACCGAATATAATTTTTTCATATCATCAGCGGTTTCAAAGATAAAAATTTGCATGGACAAATTGGACAAAATTAACTAATTTTTGAATTTTAATATAATTAATTTTATATAACGACATGAACTAATCCCGCATCAAATTTCAAGATTAAAGCTTCAGCGGTTTGTCTGTTACGCCCTTTCAGAATTAAGGTAACCATGTACAGATTTTAGGCGACACTTGACATCATAAAATTAAAAAAATGCCGAAAATCTTTTTTTTTAGAAAAATAATAACCGGGACAAAATTGAACAATAGCAGAAGATCGATTTTGCGGTGAATTTAAATATAATATGTGTCTGCATATTTTTTGGATATGCACGGACAACGCTTTTAAAAATTTACGCACTTGACATGAAAACCCCCATATGTATTTCCACTTTAGATTTTTTATTTTATTTATTCAAAGTCACTTTTGAAATAATTGTTCGATCGTTGGAAACGACTAAAATTTACAGATATCTTGTCCTAAAACTATGACTAATTTGTTATTATTGCTTCTAAACTCGGAAAATGTATGTATATTTTTAATTTTGTTTACACCACAATTTCAAGATGACTATGTATGTGGTTACAAAAGAAATAATAATAATAACTTAAATCCAACCATATATTGATAAAAGTATGTACTCGTACAGTGATCAAAGGAGCTAGAAAAAAATATATTTAAAATGTATTTTAATTTTTGTAATAGGGGCCAAATACAGCAATTTGTGTTGATTTGTTTAAGGGCCTAGTAACGGGTGATCCAAGTAGAGATACTTTTTTCAATAGCCTTTTTTGACAGATCACGTGTGAGTCGTGTCATGCTGTCATGTTATTTTTGTTAAGTATTGTTTGGCATTTCATCATGGAAAGACTTACGCCTGAACAACGTTTACAACGTTTTGACAACAAATCTGCCAATTTCCTGCAACATCTACCTATTATAAAAATAATAAAAAATATATTCGTATTATGTTTAAAATGTTGATGGCCCTGGACTTGCAAATCGCACTCTCTTAAGTTGTGGATTAAAATTCCGAAAGGTTTGCAAGATATGAGTCTGAGAAAATTATCACTTTTTCTTGCAAAAATGACACCGAGGCCCCAAATCTTTGAGGTCCCATAAAAAAAGTGCATGACTTTGGGCAAAACTGGGAGACACGGCTCTTTTTTTTGGTCTTTTATCACGTAATCGTGTCCGTATATGGTTATACGGGTTTTCCAACAAGAGGTGTTATTTTGAATCACCCGGCATTTCGGTAGCTGTCACTTTTGAAGCTTTTATTCTTTGACATTTGACAAGTAGAAACTACGCCATTACTAAAAATGGGATGATACACGATTCAACAACACATTGAAATTATTAAAATTCGAAAAATAGAAAATCATCGAAAAATCATCTTGACTGATGAGGCCCATTTCCACTTCGGTGGCTACGTCAACAAGCAAAATTGTCGCATCTGGGGCTCGGAAAACCCAAGAGTTATTGTTGAGAAGCCTCTCCATCCTCAACGTGTGACTGTTGGACCTTACTTTTTCGAAAATGAGGTTGGATCAACAGTTACGGTGAATGGATTGCGCTATCGAGAGATGATTAATGATTTTTTATGGTCGGAGTTGGATGGTATTGATAAGGTCTACGCCAACAGCCCAGCGTCGATTCAAGACCTCAAAGATAGAATTCGCTATCGGCGAATATCGATGACATAGGGCAGTCACTTTGCGATTTGGTTATGGAAAATGTCATGAAAAGGATATGGTCCTGTAAGCGTGGTCCTGGTGGCCATTGGGCTGATGTTGGTTTTCATTATTAACGGCATACCTTCCTCTTTATTATGAAATAAACATCCGATCATTTATCTTAAAAAATGGAATTTTTCTTTGAATACCAAAATAACACCTCTCACCTATTTTTCGTCATACATACGACCTAGTGTACGCACTACATTCGACTCTATATGCGTTTAAATTCATTCATTCACTCGTATTTATTAGATGAGGTGTATACGTATGACATGCATGATGGGCTCACAGAATCTGTTATTAGTTAGTAGACCCCATTGGGCTTAGGAAGCGATTGTGATGGCTGAAGCAAAAAAAAGCGAAATACAACAACGATTTCATTTGTTTAACAGCGGGTAATGCTGAGCTACGGAATACTGATTGAACATTAACGAAAGAAGCAATGCCAAGAGAGCGCTCACGAGCAAACAAACATTTTGGAATCGCCAAACGCCGCCAATCCTACAGCGAAAAGACATCGAGGCAGTAGTAGCAACAAGCTGATTCATTTTCCGTTTGAGTTCTTGTTCTCAAAGAGTATTTTTTTGTTTTTTTTTTTTGGGAGGAGAAAAACATTAACATTTTCGCCAGTTGTTTGGGCGAAAGCAAACGGAACGCACATCTCTACTCGTTTTCAACCAAAAATGCAAATTTTCCGAAACGTTTCGGTTTGATAATTGAAAAAAAACGATCTTTACTTTGGACGTAATGAAATATTTATTCGAATTTTCATTGTTATTATTAATCGGTTGCGGTGTTCCTTATGTCTTGAGCAATGAATCCTGTTGGATTCACGAAGATATCTGCAATGTGCGGGCGGAGATTTTTCAAAATTTGGAACTTTCCAATGGAATTGCTATGCAAATCGATTGTTTAGTTAACGTTGATGAACCTAAGGAAGACCAAATCAAAAATAATGATATTGGTGATCTCGATATAGTTTTGGAGCTGAATGAAGCCAATGGTGGAGGTGGTGATGGTGGTGATGGTGGTGAAGGAGGTGAGATTGTGGCGGATGTTGGCAGTGTAGATCAACGATCAACGAAATCGGCAACGTACTTATTGTGGCACCGCCGTTTCATGGGCGTACAAGCTGTAATTCTGGACGGCTGCCAAACGCCTCTGAATACACACACTTATGGTTTGGAATTTTTACCGATCTGTGCCAACGTCACCAAAGTTTCTCTGCAGCATTTTCACATGGATTCCCTGAAACCTTTGGAATGTAGCCAAAGTGGCGGCGGGGTGCGTGTGGGTGATGCTGATCATGTCTTTTCCTCAGATCAACAATTGGAATTGGAATATTTGCACTTGCAGTTTAACGAAATTGCCTCAATTGAGGTCCAGAGCTTTCAAGGCCACTATCCCCATCTGCGTGTCCTTGAATTGCAAAGCAATTCTCTTAAAGTCATACAGGCGAAGGCTTTCCGTCCGCTGCGATCATTAGAACACTTGAAGATTGTCAACGAACCGGTGCTGATTTTGAAATTCCCCGATATATTTGAATTTACAGCGGCCATAACCATTCACTTGGTCGCTCTTCGCCAGATGACGTCAGAGATTTTCCGACATTTACCTGAAACGTTACAAACGTTGTATGTGGCGGATACGCCACTCGATAGCGATGCCGGTGATAGCGATGCTGCTGTCGTCGTCTCACTGAACAATGCCCGTACACTGAGTAATCTGACAATAATAAATTGTTCGCTAGAAAAATTTACACTTCGCGATGTTCATTCAACCGTTAAATCAATCAATTTGAATGGGAACACATTGAAATCGTTCGAAGCGTATGAGAATCAATTGAAAGAATTGGATTTGAGCAGTAATCACTTGGAACACTTCGATTTCACGTGGCTAGTGAATCTGACGGTATTGGAGCGTTTAGCTCTAAAGGGGAATCGCATGAAAGTGTTATCGCTCTACGAACTAATGCAAAGTCTACCCAGTGGCCACTTTGTGGATTTGAGGGACAACCATTTGCAATCTCTTCAGGATGAGGACAGGGAATTGCCTTCATGGCTAACCTCACATATGCGCCTGAAATGTGATCAAAATCCTTGGGATTGTTTGTGGCTTCATGAATTCGCCCACAGCTATCCGGAGAAATTCCGTCTTTTACAATACGAAAAATTCATTTCAAAAATTAATGTTAACGGTTTACAGTGTATCCCAGCAGAGAAACCATTGGAGAAACCAAGTGAGAACAAGCAAGTGACAGAACCCCCTAAAAGGTTCGATGAAACTGCTTCAGTGCCCGAAATGATAGCTAACGTATCGTCCTTTACGGTAATCTACAGCGGTGGCGAACAATGGGAGTTCAAACGTAATCAACGAGCCGAAGCTCTCATCATTGTCTTCATGCTTCCCTTGGGTATAGCATTTCTGTTTCTCCTGCTCTACATGTGGATTTACTGCCAGAAGATGTTTCATTTGTCATATTACAAAAACTTCTCCTGTGTACGGAAAACACCAACTGTACCCAATCCCTCACAGCGTTTTGATGTCGTACGACAAATACCACCTGGACAGCAGCAGAACGAGCCACTACCACCGCGACCTTTAACGTTCCTCCATGACCACGAAGATGGTGGAGGCTACGAAGTTCCTTTGCATGGCATGTGTTCCGAGTGCAATTGTAAATCGTTGACGAACGCCAAACCGGAATGCCAAAAAGCCATACACATAACCTATGAAGAGTCACCGCAGGACATCCCTCATCAAATCTATGAGGAAATCATAAGTGTAGACGAGCATACTCGTAATCATTTCGATCCGTGCCAGCAACACCATGTCCACTACGATCATTTGACATTCGAATAAGTCACATAAATATGAACTGTTTATTTTTAAAGTGGCGTAAACGCCATTCTGTTTTCAACCACGAGTAGTATCGTTTAAATGCTATCTGAATAATATATATACATACATATATATTATTTACATTCAGTTCATCTCAAGACTTCAATATTTCTATATTAAGTGAACATTTTCGCATTCTAGTTTTATTAACCCCCTTTCACTACTGGTGAATCGATTAAAGCAGAATGACGTTTACGCCACTTTCAAAATAAACAGTTCATATATACATAAGTATGTACCAACATATTAGTATTTTCTAAGGATTAGTTTTAAATAAGTTTAGCCTAGGTGGAAATATGTATAAAATTGCTTCGGAGTGATCACTTAAGTCTGGATAAGCCTCACGTAACGATAATGTAATGATTAGCGCAGTTGTAAATTTTAATAAAAAAACAACATTTAAATTAATTTTTTATTAATATTTTATATTGATCAATCAATTTTTTATTTATTTTCTTTCGTTGTATTACAAGAGTTTTTTATGTAATTAGACATTACATATTTTTTGAGTTTGGGTAGGTTTACCCGACTGGACGTTCTTAATTGTTTCTTTTTTAGATGGCATCATAACATCACTTTCAAATGCCACATAAGCAAAGACCAGATTCACGCGATAAAATTTTTTCGAAGCAAGTGGCAAAGTTTGTAGGAGAGAGTGGCAGTGAGCTCTTTCCGCCTGCCTCTCTGTCCTACAAATTTTGACACTCTCTTGGAAAGAATTGCCTCGTGTGAATCAGGACTATGCATCCAAATAAAATCTCAGCAGATTATTCCGTTCCGTTTACGTAACGTTTCGTTTACAGTTGCACTTTGTCTAATCCAGCCTTTATATGGGAGCAAGAAACACCATGTCCACCTATGATAATTTAATATTCGAATAAGTCACATATGGGCGTTTCCGCCGAATGGTCAATAGACCGGGTCACCAAAAAAAGTTGTCAAATGCGAGGCGGAATATTAAAGGCGACCTCGAGACAAGTGCAAAAACATTTTTTTTAATTTTTTCCGAGCCCGCGGAATCGTCCCGCAATCGTTTTTTTTATCGTATCGGGTCACCCAAAAAGTTATCAAATGCGCATGTAAAAATCGAGCTACAAACAAAAAAGTTATGATAAAAAAATGATTTTGGGCCGATTCCGCGGGCTCCAAAAAAATTGAAAAAAAATGTTTTTGTGATTGTCTCGAGGTAAGCTATCATATTCCAACTCGCATTCGGGAACTTTTTTTTGTTACATGGAGGCCAACCCGGTTTAATGGTCAACCAGGGCCGAAAAATAAAATGTTGGTAATCATCGTATTTTATTGTTAATAATTATAAAAAAATGAATACAACACGTCTAAATTTTTAAAATATAATGATTTCATAGCATATCTCAGTTGTTTTCATGAAAAAATTTGCCTAAATACTGAACAATTTTATTTTTTCCATTTTAAGCTACTTTTACAGACATTTTCATATTTAATTATTTTACATATAAAAAAACATATGTATGTTTTTCTTGCACTCTTTCAACAAAATTTCTCTATTACAATCAATTAAGAAGAGAAAAATGTAAGGAGACCAAAAAAAAAGTTCGATTAATGATTAATTTAACGGTTAAAACAGATGGAAAAATCGTACGTTCGCGACCGGCACCTAAGCCAATTAGAAAAAAACCAATAGAGATAATTTATTGTGTAAATACTCGATAGAAAGCTACAGTAATCCTCTTTTAAAATAAATTAATAGCTTTAGAATATTCCGTTCCTTTTCACAGATTTTTGCATGTTACTAGATTCCCAAAGTTGACTTCTATTTCGCGTACGTTCGTGACCACATGTTTATTGCTATCATTATGAAAACTAAAACTCGATGAATCCCATCTTTTGCACCTAACATAGAGCTACCAATATGCTATCAAATCACCAAAAAAATGCGGAGAACATTTTTGTTTTCTATATGTTTTGTACATCAAAATCGTACGAACGTAAGTTCGCGACCCGCGGAAATGCCCATATTACTAGCTTGCTAGCTATATTCACTTTATATGGAAATTGATTTTTTTTGATGATTTTGCAACAACACAAATTAGTTCCACTAATCACTAAATTTGCTGAAGTATTATATCCCATATATAAAAAAAACTTTTTAATTTTTTTTATATCATTCCGCTGATTTTAAAATATGTGGAGTTCGATAGCCAGATTTTGTTTTGTATATTAACCTCCTGTTTTTGTAAAACGTTTTCGTTCGTTTACGACGAAACGTCAAATTTCAATTAACTATAACTCGAAATCTATAAAACACGGGCATGAAATATTTTCGGTACGAGTTATTTCCCAGCTTTCCTATAGTATAGGGTGATCTAAGTAGAGATACTTTTTTCAATAGCCTTTTTTTGACAGATCACGTGTGAGTCGTGGCATGCTGTCATGTTATTTTTTGCTAAGTATTGTTTGGCATTTCATCATGGAAAGACTTACACCTGAACAACGTTTACAAATTATTCAGTTTTATTATCAAAATAATCGTTCGCCCATTGCGCCATTTTTTTCATTTTCCATGTCCATTTTTTTAATCAAAAAAAAAAAAACACTTTCCATTGGACCCACGACCTTGACACCCATGAGCAATATTTTAGCTCTCGTTAACAGCTATCTTTTAGCCATTGACCGATTCCCGATCCGACGTACCGGAATCATCGGTCCATATTTCTTCAAAAATGATGCTGGTGAGAACGTAACCGTCAATGGCGACCGTTATCGTGCCATCATAACCGACTATTTGATGCCTGAAATTGAAGCTCGGAATCTCTTCGACGTTTGGTTTCAACAAAACGGCGCCACTTCCCACACATCGCATCAATCAATGGATTTATTGAGAGAACACTTCGGTGAGCAGATAATTTCACGTTTTGGGCCGGTCGATTGGCCACCAAGATCGTGTGATATCACACCGTTAGACTTTTTCCTGTGGGGATACGTAAAGTCTAACGTTTATGCGGACAAACCCGCTTCGATTCAGGCCTTGGAGCAAAACATCACGGGTGTCATTTGCCAGTTACCAGTCGAAATGCTCGAACGAGTCATCGCAAATTGGCTCAACGGATGGACCATCGGAGACGTATCCGCGGCCAACATTTGATAGACATATTCTTCCAAAAATAAATGCCATAGAATGTTCTTTCAAATGATAATAAACATTCCCCATTCGATTTCAATTTTCTGTCTTTTTATACCCTACACCACACTGTGGTACAGGGTATTATGACTTTGTGCATTTGTTTGTAACACCCAAAAGGAGGAGAGATAGACCCATTGTTTATTATACCGATCGACTTGTAATCACTTTCTGAGTCGATTTAGCTATGTCCGTCTGTCTGTCTGTAGATGTATTCTTGTAATCAAAGTACAGGTCGCAATTATGGTCCGATCTCAACGAAACTTTGCACATATCTTTTTTTAGGCCCAAGGACGATCCCTATTGAATTTGGTTAAAATCGGTTTAGATTTACATCCAGTATGTGTGCTGCCAATTTTTAATACATATTTATACACCGCCATGTATAAAATACTTGTTTCTATAGTAATATAGAAACAAAATGGTCTTGAAGCCGGGAGAATATCCTAGTTAGAATCACATTGATTTGCAGACCGAATAAAAGCAAGCAAACATAATAACAAATGCATGGCTCGGCAAAAGAAGGTGAGTCTTCTGACTCACCACAAACTACACTTAGTGCAGTCAAAAACCATAAAGGCTTTTTTGCATAGTGTGGTAATTTTCCATTTGATGGAGCAAAATTTGCTTCTCATTGGACATGGCTGGTGTTTTGTATTAACTTTGGTTAACAATTGTTTTTGGAAGATTTTGGAGAAGTGTGGTTTCACAAAGATTTCTCATTCGCTTGCGTGTTGAAGTCAACCATATAGAGCTCCGTATCTCCCATACAATTGCAGCAGAACTGTTGATAACGAGTGTCACGGCTCAGAAATCATGATCCAGTATGTGTGCTGCCAATTTTAATACATATTTATACACCGCCATGTATAAAATACTTGTTTCTATAGTAATATAGAAACAAAATGGTCTTGAAGCCGGGAGAATATCCTAGTTAGAATCACATTGATTTGCAGACCGAATAAAAGCAAGCAAACATAATACCCAGATATATTTTATTTAAAAAAGTTTCTTAAAATTTGCTGACTTTTTTGAATTTTAGTTTTATTTTTAGTTAAAATGTCTTTTAACTTTAGTTTTTCAGCACTAATTTTAAATTTATAAATATTCTAAATTATCACTTGTTGTCAATCCATCAACACAATTTACCGTTACGCAAGATTATACGATTTAAATTTTAGGGCTGTTAACAATAAATAAATAAACTACACGCTGAAAAAAATCGCTTCTGTAGTATATTGTCCCAAACATATTCGGCTTGAAACATATATATGTTTAGTAGGCCGGGTCGATTTGTGGGGAGGCAAAAAAGTGAAAATCGTATTCTAGGGATCAAAATAAGAAACTTTGCCGAAGGAACCATACCTCCAAAAAGGAATTCTGATGTCCCGGAATTTGGGTCGAATTTTTGGGTAGGGGCAAATTTTGAAAAATCCCACTTTGACCCATTTAGATTGCTCCAATCGAGTCCAAATGTATTACCGACCCCCCCCTAACTTTGGAGAACCCGACCCACCCATGCCAGTGGCACACCCCCTGGAACCCCCTGGAGGTTCCATACATTTGGACTCGATTGAAGCACTCTAAATGGGTCAAAGTGGGATTTTTTCCGGGACATCAGAATTCGTTTTAGAGGTATGGTTCCTTCTGCAAAGTTTCTTATTTTGATCCCTAGAATACGATTTTCACTGAGCACTTCACTGAGTGGGGGTCGGTCATACATTTGGACTCGATTGGAGCACTCTAAATGGGTCAAAGTGGGATTTTTTCCGGGACATCAGAATTCGTTTTAGAGGTATGGTTCCTTCGGCAAAGTTTCTTATTTTGATCCCTAGAATTCGATTTTCACTGAGCAATGGGCGATTTTTAAATCGACCCGCCCTAATGTTTAGGGTACACTCCAAACATATAATATTTGGTACACACAAAAATTTTATATTTGGGAAGATGTTGTTCTAAACAAATCTTTGTTTACATCCCAATATGTGTTTATTTTGGACTATTTTTTCGAAACAAATATTTATTTGCATTTAAGTATTCAGATAATAAATTGTGTTAAATTTTTCAGTAATTTAAAGTTAATTTTTTAGAAATTTTTCATGTCGTAAGAATAATAAATAATATTAATTGAAATCGTATAATCTTGGATCGAAATATATAACTTGGAGGATTAACAACTAATGATGGCTTTGAATACTCAGAAATTGTAAATTATTAATTTAAAACAGAAGTTGAGGTATCATAACTGGGAGGTTCAATTCCAAACCAAAAAAAAAAATTAAAAATGAAATTCGAAAAATTCAACAAAAGTTTAGAAAATATTTTTTACATAAAATATATTTGGTGAAATTCCTAAAGAAAATTGTTATTTGTATTCAAACACATATTTTATTTGAGAAATTTAGTTTGCAAATATTGTATCTTGTAACATATTAATATACGAGTTCCAAATATATTTTATTGATTTTCAAATAAAATTTATTTGCTCAGAAATATATAATATTAAAAAATTTGTGTTCCAAATATATTTTTTTCGATTCAAACATATCAGAAAAGAAGATTTTGCCCCGTGTAGGGTTAAGAGCTAACTGCCGGTTACAGCTGTGAAATTTCATACAATTTAACTTTCGTTAGCTCTAACGCTCTGTTATTTTGTTTTGTGTTAATGGGGGTTAATCGAATTTTAGTATCATTTAAAATTCCTAAAATATTGCACTTAGAACTTTTGAAAAATGAAAAACTTGGCTTTAAATTGAGTTAAAAATAAATTACTTAAATACAAATTAATGTTTGTTTCGGAAATATTAATTCCAAATAAAAAAATATTAGGATGGAAACATAGTTTTGTTTAGAACAACATCCTCTCAAACATATAATAGTTGTGTGTGTCACATATTATATATTTGGAGTGTATACACGATGAAAAAATCGCTTCTGTAGTATATTTTCCCAAACATATTCTGCCTGAAATATACAAATTTCGCATACACAAATATTATATCTTTGGGAAGATGTCGTTCTAAACAAATCTTTGTTTCGTCCCAAATTTTTTTTATTTGGGCCTATTATTTACGAAACAAGTATTTAGTTGCATTTAGGTATTCAGAAAATATATCAATACCTTAATTTTAAGACCAATTTTATGTTTTTCAGTAATTCAACCTTACTCCATACTTCGTGTGGGAGTATTTGTGAAGTGCCTTTTAATTAATAATGTTAATTTAATTTCCGACTTGACAATTGAAGCATAATCGCGAATAACGCTGTAACCGTCATTAACGCCGTGTGAACAAAAATAATTTGTAATTAATTAAATACATACAATTTATAAGAATTTTTTTTTATAAAATAGATTTTTAACCCAGCTATGTCTATAATGAGTGAAAAAAAGAAAATGTTGAATGTGTCTGCTACTTTTAAAACGTATGTTACGAATTTTTGAACATTTTAATTTCGTCGTTTACAACGTTATTCGCGATTATGCTTCAATTGTTTAATTCGAACAAATCGTTTTCTAGTTAGGCTAAAATATGCGGAAAAATATATTTATTTAAAATCGCAATCAATCACAACAAAAAAACGTATGCCTTAAAATGGAAATTTTGAAAATTTTTATAAATTTGTTTATTAAATTCAAATTGTATGTATACATTTTTGTATATCCAATATTAAAATAAATGTAAAATTTTAAAGAGCTTTTAAAAAAATACTTCTTTTATTTGTATTTTATCTCCCCTCTATAGTTTGTGAAATGGGGGACATAACGTATCTGCACTCTAAGGCAGTTAAACGTAATAAGAAATGATATTTTCTAAGAATTAATATTAAATGTCTTACCCTAAACGGAAATATGTATACTCCAAATTGTTTACAATTCCTTTTTGTATTGAAAAGGAAAAAACGAAAAGAATAAACACATAAATGCAAATGACTGATAAAAATTCACCAACAAATCCAAATAACATACGCGTATCGCACCAATCGAGTGTGAATTATAAGTACATACGAGTATATTTATCAAACAACATTTATTTACTTAAAATTGCACATTGAGTGAATGGCAAGGCGAGTCTTTGTAGAAAGAATATTGCCAAAATTTACGCTTTATTTGTATTTATATTTCGTGAGATTTTAAATTTAAATTCACGCATACAAATCAACACACATACATATATAATATATACATACATACATATAATAAATTCATAAATAAATAATATATTTTGAACAAGAGTTCATTGGAATAGGACTATTTTTATTTTGTGTATAGATATAACGCGCCACCTTTTAAACGAAGAAATAAAAGATAAACAAGAGAACAATTCCCACAAACATTTGTGATTGGTAAAAGAGGAAGTTTCTCTCAATCAAATGGTGGATACACAAGTCAAAAGTGTGTTTTGCATCGCTGAAAGGGACATAAATACCATTTACCCCAATTAACACAAAACAAAATAACCGAACGTTAGAGCTAACGAAAGTTAAATTGTATGGAATTTGACAGCTGTAACCACAGCTAGTTAGCTCTTAAACCTAGTTTAGTTATTTATTGTTAATGGCCCTTAAAGTGGATTCTGAACGACAAACGATTCTTTTAATTTAAAGATATAACGTGGACAAATTAAAATAACCATATATTTGTTTTTTTTTTTAAGAAGCCTATATGAATTTATTCGTATAGATGATCTGATTACGGGAAAGCCAAAAACTACTATTATTCGCTTAACGGCCTTTTAATTTAGAATTTTGAAAACAAAAGATTTAATTTTTTCGTGCTCAAAATTGTTTAACAGAAAACAGCGATGCTGTGAAGGTGAAAGTATGCAAATGTTGTGATCCCGATGTAGACCTAAATTGTAAAATAATCTAAATAATATGTAGAAGGCAAAATACTTTTTAGTTGGTGTAGATAGATACAAAAAACTCTTTCGAGGGTAGAACAAAGACATACACGCTGAAAAAATTGCTTCTGTAGTATATTGCCCCAAACATATTCGGCTTGAAACATACATTTATTTAGGGCACAGGGATTCGTTGCTGATCATTCGCAGTGAACGGACGTGTTTATCACATAGCGGATAGTTACCAGTACCTATTACGCAATAGCAAAAATCTGTACAAAGTCCGTAAGGCCTACATCGTAGTACCTATTACGGTCTAATACAGACAAAATAAAAATAAATTCTCTTGACGGGGATGCCTTCGTGTTCCGATGGAGCGCGATTCCCCAATCGTCCGACTGTCCGTCCGTTGGTCTTGGCCAAAGCCGACCACACCAAAAATGGTGAAAATCTCCCCCAAGTACTCACAACAGGTGGTGCGGTGAGGGGAAAACGTCATGTCCGACCGTCAAAACGGAAGCACAATGAGCATCGTGTAGCGCTCAGAGTTTTGACGAAGCTGGAGGCTGTTGAGGTTTCGACTCTTACCGAAAAACGAAAAGAGTCACTTACCTGGGCTAAAGGCGTCATAGATGCTTCTAAGGCCAATGAGTCGGCTGAAAGAGCCACAAATTCAGCTGTATTAACGGCTAATAAAGTAAAACGAATCAGATCACCTGATGAACCCCTGCCTTCGAAAAAGGCAAGAGGCCCTAATGTCACCATTAACAGGACACTCACCAAGCCCTTCAATGAAGTGGCGAAGGAGAGTCTAGTGATGGCTGTTATAGACAGAAGTAGTGAGGATGGATCTATCCTCAAGGACAAATGGAGTCATGTACAATGAGCCATTATGGCTCATTACCTCGATGTCCGTAGAGAAATGCCGGGCAAACCACCAATCTGCAACGATGCAGGATGGCATCAGGGGAGAGTAAAGCTCTTATATTTCGGTGATGCCACATCAGTAGACCTGTATGAGGCTGCTCTGAGTCGAGCGGGTGAGGTGTGGCCGGGTGCCCAGTTGGATGTTGTCGAAAAAAACAACATCCCTAGTCACCCTAGAGCCATCACCTGGGTTACAGAAGAGCCCCCCCAACCCGGCTGACATCTTAGAAATAATGAAAGATTCCAATCCTGGTCTGCCGGCCCATAATTGGAGAATCAGCAAGATGGGTGAGGCGGATGGTAAAAAGCGGCAGGTCAATCTTATCCTAAACGCTGAATCCACCTCCCATATACAAAGTGCGAGTGCAACCCTACAATATGGCTTCGAGACTATAGTCTTGAAGATATACAAGCAGGATATAGCTCCCACTGCAGAAGGTGAGTCGTCCACCGTGGCACTTTCTGGAAGTGCGGAGGTACCCAAGCCTATTATTTCTGGTGACTCCAACTCTAACAGAAGATCTGTAACGTCCTTCTCTGAGGACAAAAGCTCTACTTCGGACACAGAGAGGCTGAAGGGAGTCTCCGGACTCTTTGACGCATCTGGCGGGGACATGCTTCTCGACGATACGGACGAAGAGTTCGATAACACCCTTGTCGGGGTGGATGTTAATCTGTCAATTACCAATGATGGTAAGAATTCTACAGATTAACCTCCATCACGCTAAAGCAACCTCAGCGGCTCTATTGCTGCGCCTGTCCACAAGCACAGTAGACATCGTCCTGATACAGGAGCCCTATGTAGTGGGAGGAAGGGTGTGCGGTATTAGGACACCCAACTTTAAACTGCTTGTGGCCAACTGTGAAGGCACTCCAAGAACCTGCATTTTGGCCAGGAAAGATCTAAGTATCTTTCTCCTGACTAATTTAAGTGGTAAAGACCAAACAGCTGCTAGCCTGGAGATCGGTAATCGCATATATTGGGTGGTCTCCAGCTACTTGCCTTATGAATCTGTAGTACCGGCTGCTCTATTCAGGGAAGTAGTAGAAGAAGCAACGTCTGACGAGATCGAGCTGATTATTGGCGCAGACACGAACGCTCATCATACTTCTGGGGTAGTACGGATATAAACAATAGGGGTGATTCGCTTCTTGACTTTATTCTAACTACCAACCTTAGTATTTGTAACATAGGTAATAAACCGACCTTTACAATTAAAGACAGACAAGAAGTACTCGACATAACGTTTGCTACTGACCGGCTGTCAGACAAAATTATTGGGTGGAATGTACTGGACGACCACTCATTCTTAGATCACCATTATATTGAGTTCAAACTCGCGGAAAAAGCGCCTAAACCTGCCGTCCACAGAAATGTAAGGAAGACAAAGTGGCACCTGTATGAGAAGAATTTCAAGAAAGTCCTCAACTCGAAACTTCTGTACGAACCGAATGACAAAGCCGGTCTGGATAATCTGGTCGATCATATCGCCATATCATTCAATAGATCCCTTGAAGAAGCCTGTCCAAAAACAAGGTACAAGGGTAAAACTAAACCCCAATGGTGGACTTCTGAGCTAACGGCTATGAAAAAGACCTGCAACAAGCTATTCAATAAGGCTAAATCTACTGGGGTCGCTAATGATTGGGATGCCTATAAAGAGCAACTCAAGATCTATAAGAAGGAGCTTAGAAAGGCGCAAAGGCGCTCTTGGTATACCTTCTGTGGTGAAGTGCAAAAGGTCTCCGACGCCGCTAGGCTGAGGAAGATATTATCTGCTTCACCCTGTACAGTGGGATATTTACAGGATGAGGCAAATAACTGGACCAAAAACAGCGAGCAGTCGCTCAATGTACTGCTCGACACACATTTCCCGGGGAACTCTGTAACAGAACCCGAGGATCAGCAGGACCAACAAGAGTGCGAGTGGACTGCGAGCGTCGCTAGCTTCTTGACTGAGAGATCCAGAATAAGCTGGGCTATTAATAGCTTTGAGCCCTTCAAGTCACCTGGACCAGATGGCATCACTCCATCAGAAATGCAGAAAATGTTAAAGTACATTATCCCCTGGCTGGAGAAAATTTATGTAGGCTGTATCAGGCTTTCATACGTCCCGAACCGATGGAGGGATACCAAAGTGGTATTCATACCTAAAGCGGGAAAGATATCACACACTAGTCCAAAAGACTTCAGACCAATTAGCCTATCCTCCTTCCTATTGAAAGGTCTGGAAAGACTTTTAGATCATTTCATTAGGGAAAACCTGGATACAAAACTCCTGTCGGGGAACCAACATGCTTACAATAAGGACAAGTCTACAGAATCAGCCCTGCACGAACTTGTGAGCACTATCGAATTGTCCCTGCATTTCAAGGAATTCACCATGGTGGCATTTATTGACATAGAAGGGGCTTTTAACAACATTCACTCAGATGCGGTAATTGCGGCACTCTCACATCTAAAAGTTAACACTAGTTTGATTAGACTAATTCAAAGTCTGCTCACCAGAAGACGCATAACAGCATGTCTAGGGTCCACAACTCTAACAAGGTTTGTAAACAGAGGGACCCCGCAAGGAGGAGTACTGTCTCCACTAATTTGGAACCTAGCGGTGAATGAAATCCTGCTAGATCTAGAACGTTGTAGCTGCAAGGTCTTGGCATATGCGGACGACGTGGGAATCACAGTGAGTGGCAAATTCGTAAACGTCCTCAGAGACATCCTACAGGTTGCTCTGAACAAGTTGGCTAGATGGGCCAGAAGCAGCGGTTTGGGCGTTAACCCCAACAAGACAGAATTGGTTCTCTTTACTAGGATGAATAATGTCCCACATGTGGACCCTCCACCTCGTATATATGGAACAGATCTAGTCTTTTCTGAAAGTGCAGAATTTTTAGGAATAATTCTAGATAGGAAAATGTTATTTACCAACGTCGCCTTATATTCCTGCAAAAAGGCTGTAGGGTCGCGGTGGGGACTCTCTCCTAAAATCGTCCACTGGATATATATAGCAGTAGTTCGTCCAATACTGTTATACGATATTGTGATGTGGACGGCAACTGACAAACTAACCATCACCAACCTACTTACAAAGGTTCAAAGAACTGCCTGCCTGTGCATAAGCGGAGCCTTAAGGACTCCACATACTGCCGATTAAAATTGTGGCGAGAGAAGTTGCAACCAGAGCGGCAATAAGATTGAACTGCCTATCAATGTGGAGGTACCGCAGATCTCTTAACGAGATGGCTGAGTAGTTTAATAGACATTTCATATGGGTGCCTGGGCATAGGGATATCCCGGAGAACTGCAAAGCCGATGAACTTGCTAGGAATGGGACGACATTACAAATTCTCGAGGAATTTGCATATATTGGTGCGCCACTATCCACGTGCAAGCTTTGGCTTAGGCAAGAGGCAATCAGGCAGTCCAACGAAAGATGGACAGAAAACGGCACCTGCAGGGTAGCTAGGCAAATCTGGCCAAGGTATGACCTGAGAAGATCAAAATATCTCCTCGCACTAGAGAGGCAAAGATTGTCTACGTTAGCATCAGTTCTGACGGGACACTGCTTGATTGGCGAACACGCTAAAAGATTGGGTATTGACTTCAATGACTTCTGTGGAGATGAGGAAGAAGTGGAGAGCATTGAGCACATGCTATGCGACTACCCCGCTCTAAGTAAACGACTACTGGACATACTGGGGTCGGCCTTTCTAGGCAGCCTAACAGATCTTTCTAGTACCGATATTCGTACTATCGATAAATTTGTATGTATATCAAACAGGTTGGTTTCGATGAGGGGCATTTTAGCCCGTGGTAACACTAGGGACCTAAACTGGTCTATGTGAGGTTGTAAAAAAATACGGCTGCCACCCTAACCTAACCTATCCTAAGTTTGCATCCAAATATTTTTATTTGGAACTAATATTTCCGAAACAAAGATTTATTTGAAGTATTTGGCAATGTATCGATACCTTAATCTAAAGGCAAGGTTTTAGTTTTTCAGAAATTCAGAGTCATTTTTTTTTAAATGCTATGTTCATAAAATTAATTGATTGACAACAATTGATCATTTAGAATTCTCATAAATTAAAATGTAAAACAAAAGCTAATGTCGTTTATGTGATTTTTAACTATAAAGCGTAAAACAAGATCAGATTATTGACTCGCCTCTTTGGTACCTTTAAACTTTAGGAAATTACATCCCAATCAAGAAAACAGCATGAAATTAAAATAAATCCCAAAAAACTAAGAAATTTAAATCTGGGGAGTACGTAATATTACACGTATACGCACCTATTTTTTAGTTATAAATCTTTTCCTGCTCGGTCGGCCTCTGTTTAAGACTTTCTCCTATGGACAGAATCCAAAGTAAGCAACTTGGAGCAAATCTTTTATGCGTAGCCTCTCCTGTTTCTAAATTTATAGATGAAAATAAGACCCAAAATGCAGACAAAAAATGAAATTTAACCCCAAAAAGCAGGCAAAAAATTAAACTAAGCCCCAAACAATTTTTTGTTTTTTGACATGTTATTTTTTGGGGCCCATATTCATAAAAATATTGGGGTGTATTTTCCTGGGACCCATCTTCATTCCGCCAAAGTGAACAGCTTATAACTTTTATAATATCGCATACAAATACATAAAATTGTGTACAGTCTAATGTTTTATAGTACCTACAGTCTATCGAAAAAATCGGCGTTATTATCACGCCCCTTGGTACCTTCCCATTCAAAATTTTTGCACGGTGCAAATTTTATAAAATTCCTACAGTCCTTTTTAAAATGGGAGTTTTAGTACATCCCTTACAAAAAGAGCCAAGACATACCATACCAAAATAAAATAGCTCCAAATATTTAGTACATATGTATATCGTATCAGTGCATATTAACATTGCTCACAAAGCGAGGGTATACCTTAGTCGGTTTACCAGACTGATATTTCATACTTGTTAAATGTTTCCTAAGTACAAAACAGGTAGTTTATCAGGCGATCAAAGTTTTATGAAATTTTAAAATTTGTATGGAATTCCTTTATAACGCAAATCGAAAGACCTTTACTATTTTCTGAATAACATTTAATTGGATGGACAAATACCAAATGTTGACAGAATATAATTTGGAATAATTAGATTTCAACAATTAAGAAAGTTCAGTCGGTTAAACCGACTTACGAATCCCCTCACCTTCAGTCCAATTAAATTCAGTTTTAATTAAATTATTATCAATTAAATGATTTTATAGTGCCTAGTGCCAAATGGACCCTGTCTATACCCTCACTTTAGTGATACGAGGGTATATATAATTTGCTACGGCCAAAAGTGTAACACATCGAAGGAGTGAGCTAAGGCCCTAAGTATGTTCGGTGGATATTCGTTTTGGGTCATTTTAAGTCGAATGAGAAATGTCCGTCCGTCCGTATGTCTGTCTGTCTGTCTGCTGGCTGGTGGGAACGATAACTCTCGAAAGGAGTAACCGATTGACGTCAAATTTGGTATGTGGTAATATTTTTTCCTATCTCCGGCCAAGTTCGAAGATGGGTAATATTGGTCCACTCCTTCTGGTACCTCCCCCACAAAGGGTTAAAATGTTGTGAAATATTGATTCTTTAATAACTGCTATACTACTTATTCGAATCTTCTGAAATTCCACACATAATATTAGTTCATTAGTCGCTCTCAACTTGACCCTTTTGGTACCTCCCACACAAATTCATTATTTTGCACCAAAAGTTAACAGCCTATAAAATTAATACCAGTGTATAAAACTACTTAAAATTTTGTACAGTGTAATGCTTTTATAGTGCCTGCAATCCCGTGAAAAATGAGTGATATCGCCACGTCCCTTTTGGTACCTCCCACACGAAGGTACCATTTCGCACCAAAAGTTACCAGCTTATAACATTAATACCAGTGTATAAAAATCCTTAAATTTTCTACAGTGTAATGCTTTTATAGTGCCTATAGCCCTGTGAAAAAATGGGCGTTATCACTACGCCCCTTTTTGTACCTCCCACACAAAAACGCCAAATAATACCACAATTTGAAAGCTCATAGCGTTACCAATATACCAATGCATATAAACGCTTATAATTCGGCACAGTGCAATGTATTTAAAGTATCTACAGCTCAGCGAAAAATAGGTGTATTTGTTAAACCCGCTCTGGTACCTCCCATACAAACTGGCACAATAATTCGTGGAAAATTCATTACTACATTACTCACAAAGTGAGGGTATACCTTAGTCGGTTTACCCGACTGAAACTTTCTTACTTGCTAATGTATACAATTAATGTATATTCTCTGAATACTTAAATGCAAACAACTCATTTTTCGGAAATTATAGCTCCAAATGAAAAAATGTTAGGATGGAAACAAAGATTTATTTGCAGCAACATCTTCCCAAATTTGTGTTATTTGTTTGTTCAAAATATTATATATTTCGAGTGTATCCTAATCACATATATGTTTCAAGCTACTATGTGTGGGATATACTTCATAAACGATTTTTTTTCAGCATGTAACAGACTTATTACTTTTACACACAATTACAATCGTTGATTTATATCCTAACAATAAGTTCATATATGCAAATTAATTGTTTTTCTTACAATTTGCAAACTATTATTTATATATAAGCAATTCATAGGTTAATGGCCAAACCGCACAACATTCCTAAAGTATTTCCAAACCTCAGGGGATTTACAAATCCATGCATCATGCATATATTGATACCTTCATTCCAAAGTATGCTAAGTCGAATGTCGCCTTCAATATCATTGGCACTTCGAATTTTGTTGAACACGCTGAAAAAAAACCGCTTTTATAATATATTGTCCCAACATATTCTGCTTGAAACATACATATGTTTTGGGTACACTCCAAATATATAATATTTGGCACACACAAATTTTATATTTCTGGGATAATGTTGTTCTAAACAATAGTACAGGGTTTTCCAACAAGAGGTGTTATTTTGAATCACCCGGTATTTCGGTAGCTGTCACTTTTGAAGCTTTTATTCTTTGACATTTGACAAGTAGAAACTACGCCATTACTAAAAATGGAACGATACACGATTCAACAACGCACTGAAATTATTAAAATTCGAAAAATCGAAAATCATCGAAAAATCATCTTGACTGATGAGGACCAATTCCTCCTCAGTGGCTACGTCAACAAGTAAAATTGTCGCATCTGGGGCTCGGAAACCCCAAGAGTTATTGTTGAGAAGCCTCTCCATCCTCAACGTGTGACTGTTTGGTGCGATTTATGGTCCGGCGGGGTCATTGGACCTTACCTTTTTATACCGTCACTTTAGTGTGACGAGGGTATGTATCATTTGCTACGGAAAAAAGTGTAACAAGTCGAAGGAGTGACCTAAGACCCCAAGTATGTTCGGAGGAAATCCGTTTTGGGTCATTTTAAGTCGAATGAGCAATGTCCGTCCGTCTGTCTGTCTGTCTGCTGGCTGGTGCGCACGATAACTCTCGAAAGGAGTAACCGATTGACCTCAAATTTGGTATGTGGTAATATTTTTTTCTATCTCCGGCTAAGTTCGAAGATGGGCCATATTGGTCCACTCCTTCTAGTACCTCCCCCACAAAGGGTTAAAATGTTGTGAAATATTGATTCTTTAATAACTGCTATACTACTTATTCGAATCTTTGAAATTCTGCACATAATATTAGTATATTAGTCGCTATTAACTCGAGAAAAATGGGTGAAGTTGGCATGCCCATTTTGGTACCTCCCACACAAATGGACCATTTTGCATCAAAATTTAACTGCTTATAACTTTAATACAAGTGCATAAAAATGCTTGAAATTTTCTACAGTATAATGTTTTTGTAGCGCCTATAGTCCGGTAAAAAATGGGCATTATTGTACAGCCCCTTTTGGTACCTCCCACACAAATGGACCGTTTCGTACCAAAAGTAAACGGCTTGTAACTTTAATACCAGTGCATACAAATACTTGGAATTTTGTACAGTGTAATGCTGTTATAGTGCCTATAGTCCTGTAAAAAGTGGGCGTTATCACCCCGCCCTTTTTGTACCTCCCACACAAAATGACCAAATCATACCAAAATTACATAGCTCGTAACTTTAATATACCAGTGCACATAAACGCTTATAGTTCAGCACAATGCAATGTATTTAAGAATGTACTGTTTACCGAAAAATATGTGTATTTGGAAAACTCCTTCTGGTACCTCCCACACAAATTGACAGATTTATTGGTGTAATGTTATATACATATTACATTACTCACAAAGTGAGGGTATACATTAGTCGGTTTACCCGACTGAAACTTTCTTACTTGTTGAAAATGAGGTTGGATCAACAGTTACGATGAATGGATTGCGCTATCGAGGGATGATTAATTTTTTTTTATGGTCGGAGTTGGATGGTGTTGATCTGGACAACGTTTACTTTAAACAAGACGGCGCTACGTGCCACACAAGCAACGGAACCATTGCTCTGTTACGGGAAAAGTTTCCGGACCGTGTTATCTCTCGAAGAGGTGATCACAATTGGCCACCGAGATCTTGTGATTTAACACCTTGCGACTTCTTCCTTTGGGGCCACGTCTTCCTACGCCAACAGCCCAGCGTCGATTCAAGACCTCAAAGATAGAATTCGTGAGGCTATCGAGAACATGGGGCAGTCGCTTTGCGATTTGGTTATGGAAAATTTCATGAAAAGGATATGGTCCTGTAAGCGTGGTCGTGGTGGCCATTTGACTGATGTTGTTTTTCATTATTAACGGCATACCTTCCTCTTTATTATGAAATAAACATCCGATCATTTATCTTAAAAATGACATTTTTCTTTGAATACCAAAATAACACATCTTGTTGGAAAACCCTTTAAAATTTGTTTGCTCAAAAATATATAATATTTAAAAAATTGTGTTCCAAATATATTTTCTTTCTATTCAAACATATCCAAAAAGGCGATTTTGCCCCGTGTATGGACTCCAAAATGGCTGGGCCGATTTTAATGAAATTTTCAAGGAATCTTCAGATTAGCCTAGCGGGTGGCAGGTGATTCCTACTGTACGAATGAATTAACGAGATTCCTATTATCAGTCTTCGACTTTCCAAAAATGGACGGTATCGGACCTATGGGCGTGGCCGCAACGATGTGAGCCATGTTTTGAAATTTAGATATCTTGAACAATTTGCGTGCGAGAGTACTGTAATTTTGCGTATATGCATTTGATGACAGTCTACGGCAGTCCTACGCTATACAAATTGAAAAAATTCATAAACCCTTGTTAATCTCTCAAGAAAAACTACTTGTTTCGACTTAGCATACTTTGGAGTGGAGGTATCGGTATGTTCACATGTCTGTACATATATGTTAGTAACTATTTACATGTAGTTACTAGCTACATGTAATAATTACTTACTTATAATTAAGAAAGACGTATCAACTTTGAACGATTTTGCATTAATTCTATAGCTAATAAAACTAACGAAAGCATTTAAATATTAAACCCCAATTGAAACACATCGAAGCAAAATGAAAGTTCTCCTCCTTGTGGCCATAGCAATTGCAGCACTTGTCTGCCCAACACTGGCTCAGCCCATGAACTGTGAGTACAGATAGATACGTATATTTTAATCTGTATTTTGCATTAATAGAATTTAAAACGAAAATTATTCTTCAGCCGCTTGTTCCTTGCCGCATTCCCTTAATGGAGATGGCACCTATATGTGTTTAGCCTATCTTCCATCGTGGTCTTACAACAGCAACACCAAGACATGTGTTCCATTTATATATGGCGGATGTGGCGGTAATGCCAATCTTTTCGAATCGAAGGAGGAATGTGAAAACATGTGCAAGAGGAAGTAGGGGAAGGGAAAAATGTGCGCTGAAGTAGTTGTCTGTATATAAGTCAATAAAGATATCACAAACAAACCTAATAATTTTTTAATCTAAAAAGAACTAATTTATATACCCTCAATTTAGTGGGGGTGGGTATATATCATTTGCTGCGGCCCAAAATTGTCTGCAGTATATTGTCCCAAACATATTCAGCATGAAATATAGGGTCCACTCGAAATATATTATATTTGGCACACACAAATATTATATATTTGGAAAGATGTTTTCCTCAACAAATCATTTTTTCCGACCTAATATTTTTTATTTCGGATTCCTTTATAACGGGTTTTCCAATAGGGATGATATGATTTTGAAGTGACGTTTCGGCCATTTGTAATATGTCATGATCTGTCATTTGTTTTTCATTGTATTCAGTAGTGTTTACAATTTAATCGGAGAGATATACACAAGAACAACGTTTACAACTTATTCAGTTTTATTATCAAAATAATCGTTCTCCAATTGCAACTTTTCGTGCGTTAAGTCTATTTTTTTAACTAAAAAAAACACTTTCCAGTCGACCTACGACCTTGACACCCATGAGCAATATTTTAGCTCTCGTTAAGAGCTATCTTGTGATATTGAATGGCCTCCAAGAAGTTGTGATTTAACTCCATTACACTATTTCTTGTGGGGTTATTTGAAGTCATTGGTCTTTCGAAATAAACCAGACTCTCTTTAAGCTTTACAAGTCAATATTGAACGTGCCATTCATCACTTGATTTAGTGGAAAAAGTGCTCGGAAATTGGGTTCATGGAATTCGTTCCTGCAGATGAAGTCGTGGAGGCCATTTGAATGACGTTTTATTTAGAACTTAATTGTATCGATTGTACTTCGCATTAAATAAAAAACTTTTGAACTTCCTTAACAATAAAAGTGTGTTTTTTTTTTCAAAGAAATCATATCACTCTTATTGAAAAACCCTGTATGTAATTGAAATGGTATAATATATCATAATGATAAATTGCTTGATAGGTTGACAACAAATGATGGCTTTGAATAAATATAAATTAAAAATTTGCGATTTGAAGCAAATGTTATTGTTACACGCTGAAAAAAATCGCTTCTGTAGTATTTTGTCCCAAACACATTCAGCTTAGGGTACACTCTAAATACATATATAATATTTGGCATAAACAAAAATTGCATTATTTGGAAGGATGTTGTTCTAAACTAATTTTTGTTGCCAATTATATTTTGGACCAGTATTTCCGAAACAAAAATGTATTTGCATTTAAGTATTCAGAAAATATGTCGAAAAATATCAGCAATTCGAAGTTAATTTTTTAGAAATTTTTAATGTTTGTAAAAAAACAATAAATTGCTTGAAGAATTGACAACAAATTATGACTTGGAATATTTAGAAATTAAAAATGAGCGATTTAAAACAGAAGATAACGCTACATATGCCATTTTTAAGGTATAGTTTGAAACCAAAGAAAAATTAAATCTAAAAGAAATTTCTAAAAATTGATTTTATTTGTATTTAAACACATATTTTAATTAAGATAATTATATTTTGTTCTAATATATCAAATAAATTTTATTGATTTTCAAAAATTTCTGTTCCAAATATATTTTTTTCAATTCAACCATATTATAAATGGCGATTTTCCCCCATGTCTCTGGTTTGTTCACATACACTCGCTCCTTCAAATAACCCCAAAGAAAATATTCGGGTGCTGTCAAATCGATCGCGCTGGCCAAATAATTTCCGAATTTCTGGAAATTATTCACTCTCCAAAAATTTGACTTAAAAGTGCCATTGTGTCTCGGGCAGTATGGGCAGTGGCTCCGTCCTGCTGAAACCACATACCAGGTCTGTTTTCAAGAGCAGGGCGTAAATCCCACACCATACTGTACACCTGATGGGGTGCAATTGGCGTTGATGAATGGCTCTTGGATTTTGAGAACCCCAGAACCCACAGTTCTGCTTATTAACAAAGCCATTCAAATGAAAATGAGCTTCATCACTCATAATCAAATTTTTAATAAAGTTGATTTCATTTCTGGCCAACTCTTGAAATTTAACTGCAAAATTTAGACGTTGCCGATGATCTGGGGGTTTTAATTCTTGCACCAATTGGACCTTATATGGGTATAACTGTAAATCTTTTTTTAAAATGCGCCGTAGTGACGTACGAGACATTTCTAGCTGAGCAGAACGCCTTCTGACAGATGTTTCTGGTGCTTCGTTAACACTGCTGTACTCGTTCAATATTTTCCGCAGTGCGACTTACACGTGGTCTACCGGTTCGAGGCAAATCTCTTACGCTGCCATGTTGGTGATGACGATCAACTAAGCAACGATTCATTGCTTCAGAGGGCGAAGTTCTGACGGGTAAATGTCGACGATATGCTCTTTGCGTTAAAATAATTGATCTCTGGTTTAAATAATAAAATGTTGTTGATCTGGTTCTCTGTTCAATTGTGAACCTCTCCATTATAAATTCTCCAAGTGTTGTCTATATAATCTGAAAGAAAAAATAAAAAAAATTAATAAACGAAAAAGTTATTAAACTTTTGCACCCCTTGGTTTCTTTAGGCCCACCCTGTACATATGTCATTTTAAATTATAAGTAGACAGCGGAATTTTACGCAATCTCTAATTGTCATCCGAAGAAGTTCATATTTTAGGATTACGTATATTTTTGGATTCTAAATTCGATGCAAACTGCATATTTCATATATGCATTTTATATGCAAAAATTATGCAAGGGAATATGCAAAATATAATGTGCATATGTTGAATGCAAAATGCTTATGCAAACAAAAATGACATATGCAAAAAATATGCATCGGCAAATTGTAGAAAATTAACTAATTTTTGAAACATAATTTGATCAACAACAATAACTACTCTCGCACCAAATTTCAACATTAAGGCTTTAGCCGTTTGTCCGTTACGCCCTTTCAAAATTTATGCAACCGCGTACAGATTTTAGGCGACACACATTGACATATTAACAAGTAAGAAAGTTCAGTCGGGTAAACCGACTTATGAATCCCCTCACTTTGAGTCCCAAAAAAGATTCGTAATTTTAATTTTTTTGTTTTAATTAAATTATTATCAATTTAAATTACATTTAATATCTTTAAAGTAAGTACTGATAACAAAATACACATCTTGGCAAATTTTTAGCGACCTACTATCAAATGTGGCGAATTTATTAACGAAATCCAAAAGAGCCTAAGAACCAATTATCTCTTTTTCCAAGGTTAAAAAATCCATATTAAGCAATTTCCGCAAAAAACGTATAAATCATATTTGTGTGAATTTAACGATTTTCTAACGACTAAATTTTTAAATTTTTTTTTAGTTTTTTGCATCTCCTGTAAAATTTTCTGTTAGTGTTCATTTCTAATAATATTCAAATTAATTTTCATTCATTTTTTGCTCAAAAACATTCAAGTTGTCGAGCGATAATTAAATATAATATTAGTTAATATTAAAATCGCATTGCACTATTAACATCTGAGATATAATGTTTCCAAATAAACTTAAAAGTGTGCGGTGAAAGAAAAGCTAATGCTACTTATGATATTTTGTAAAATGCAAATCAATGACAAATTAAATGTGAAATTCTATAAAATCAGAAATGTTATAAACACTTGTTTAAATAAAACATTTATGTATTCTATATTTCGAAACAATAATTTTTTGTGGTTGTAAACACATACATATTTTATTTGAGCAAAATAGTTCGCAAATATATTTTATTATATATTTGAATATTATATTAACATATGGGATCCAAATTAATTTAATTGACTTTTAAATAAAAAAAAATTGCTTTCAAATAAATTGTATTTAAATTCAAATATAACAAAAACAGTGATTTGTAGGAAATTTTAGATTAGTTTGTTAAGTTCTATGGAAGTACTAAGAATTTTGACCATTTGTTTGGAAGGTACCAGAGCAAAGATTTTAATGGAGTGGAACAGAGTGGTTCGTCTTCGAACCTAAACAAATTATACGCCATAAGTGTGAATGTGCGGGAATTCCAAGTTCTTGGTACAAATAGTAGCACATTGTTAATCACTATTTCTTTAGCTTGGATGTGAGTAAATATTTATTTCTAGATAATTCATAAATACATACATATATGCACAAACCCATCACATAAAATTACTCATGGAATATACTCAAATCAAGTTTTTTTTCATGGTCACAAAAGTGAATATTTATAATTGCGGTTTATAACAACTTCCTACGTTGTGGCTCAAATATTTCAGTACTGAACAACACTTGATAGCTATCATAGCAAAATGAAATTCTTCCTTGCGGTCATAACAATTGTTGCACTTTTTTACCCAGCATTTGCTCAAAGAAACTGTAAGTATTAGAATTTCTATTTGAGTGAATATAAATAAAAAAAAATGGATTTTTCAGCCGCATGCTCCTTGCCGCATTCCCTCAATGGAGATGGCAGGGTAGTATGTGAAGCTTATATGCCATCGTGGTCTTACAACAGGAACACCAATTCATGTGTTAAATTCATATATGGAGGATGTGGGGGCAACGCCAATCGTTTTGGAACGAAAGCGAAGTGTGAAAATACGTGCAAGGGGAGGTAAAGGAAAAACGGCACCGATATTGCTATTTAAAAATAATGAAATGCTGTGTTATAAAAATCATAAAAAACAAATTCAGATAACCAAATAAATACATACGACGAAACATTAGAGATTCGCAAAAATTCAAAATGCCTATAAATTTATTCATACTTACCATAGTCAGTTTATAGTTTATCAAATTATTTTTAATTTATATACCATCCAGTCGCCCAAATGGCATATGGGCAAATCCATGAAACAGTCCACCAACCAAACAATTTTAAAATTGATCCAACTTTAGTTTGGTTAATGGAATATAAGACAAGATGTTAAAAAATATTTGTGGGTGTCCATTAATACTAAAAGTATTAAAAAAAATGGTTGCTCACATCATATATCTTCATTTTATTAGAAAAGAATACTTTTTTAAGGTGTTTTTATCATTATTTGCTGTGGTAAAATAGATAACCCATAACATTCGTTCATAAACATATATTCATTCATAAATACATTTATACACGGAGGAAAATCGTCATTTTTGATATGTTTGGAACGAAAGAAAATATAATTGGAAACGTTTTTTTTAAATATTATATATTTGTTAACAAATAAATTTTATTTGAAAATCAAGAAATTTTGTTTGGAACGCATGTATTAATATATTAGAACATAATTTATTTGCAAACTGAATTTCACAAATAAAATATGTGTTTACACACAAACAAAGTTATTGTTTAAGAAGATTTCCAAATATGTTTTATTTAAAAAGATTTTTAAAACATTACTGACTTATTCGAATTTTAGTTAGTTTTTCCTAGTTTTCGTGTTGAACTTTATAGCTAAAAATGTCCTTATTTATAAATATTCCTATTCATCACTTTTTGTCAATCCATCAATGTCGTTTATATTTACGAAAGATTGTTCGATTGTTAAATTTTACAAACATATAAAATTAATAAAAAAATTTCTCTTTGAAAATTTGAAAAACAGAAAACTTGTCTTTAAGTTAAGGTATTCAATACATTACCAAAATAAATAATTACAAACGAATCCTTGTTTCGGAAATACTAGTTCCAAATAAAAAATATTTGGATGGGAGCATATTTTTGTTTAGAACAATATCCTCACAAACATATAATATTTGTGTGTGTAAAATATTATATATTTGGAGTGTACCCTAAACATATGTTTATTTCAAGCCGAATGTGTTTGGGACAATATACTACAGAAGCGATTTTTTTTTCAGCGTGTAAATATAAGAAAAGGTTTACAAAATGTTATTAAAAATAATGTAATTTGATTTGTTAAAATAAACAAAATTTCTACTATAAAAAGTTTGACTGGAAAAAATGCAGCATGCGTCACGTAGCGAGCGTCACATGGAGTTCACGGCTTTTGTCAAAAAATTGCAACAATTTTTGGCAGCAAATATTTTTCTTTAGAATTCTCTTATATTCATCTTTCTTCATTTTGGGTGCTTTATTATGCAAAATTTACTAAAAATTACGAAAACATTCCTTAACCTTCAAAGCTACTTCCATTTTTTGTAGCGTGCGTCACAATAATTTGTGATAAATTTTTTCGCAACTTATACCTGTTACAAAAAAAATGTTTATGGCATTAGAAAGAACACTCATATCCCACTGAACACTATGTATAAGTTGAAAGTATCTCTTTTGAAAGACCAAACAATTTTTATATTTTAATCCGAAAACGCGTACGAATGTAGTGTTCGTCACGCAGGATTTGCCCATATATCAAATGTTAAGCGGTAATAATGTCGAGCTTCCAACAAAAAACTTTGTTGACTTTTTCGAATTTTTGTTAAAAATTGTCCTAGATTTGGAGGAGAATGTCATAAGCAGCATTAGATTTGGTTTTAGAGCACTAACTTTTTATTTATAATTCTTATAATCCAATTCTTCACATTTTGTTAATCCATCAACGCAATGTGTTGTTACGAAAGATACCAAATTAAATTTTGCAATTTTAATTTAATAAATATAAAATAAAAAAATACTTCTTCGAAAACACACTTTGTCTAGATCCTCTCCCAAACATATAATATTTATGTGCGTCAAATATTATATATGTATGTTCTAGCAGAATATGTTTGGACAATTTACTTATTTGAGCGTGTTAAGCATAATTTAATTTGTTTTTAATCACAAATTTTATTTTGAAAAAATTAGTTAGCAACTATATTTAAAGTCATTCGGGTAATTTGGAATACTTGGGCTAATTTCTGTGAAAAAGAGGAATATTTTTAAACCACGCAAAATTGTAATTTTCCTCCTCCGCAAAAAAATTTATTGATATTCAAATATTATTTTTTTGTATGAAGATATTTGAAACAGAATGTATTTTCAACATTTCTGTAAAATATTTTTCGAGGTTTTTACGATTTTCTAGTATTCATTTCAAATGACAGTTGTTCTAAATTTACACGAAAACATACCATAACATACAAAAGACATAATTTTAATAACAATTATCCCGCTTTTGTTACTTTTTGTTATAAAAAATGTCAAGTGTCCTTATTATTTTGCACAGCTTAAAAGATACATCTTACATTAATTTTGTGATTGTACAAAATTAACTCAAATATTAAACATTTTGTTTTTATAATCTACAAGCTACAAAAAACTTTTTGTAAAAATCACCATATATTTATATATTAGCACAAATTTTCTTTGCGAACTGACTTTCACAAATAAAATATATGTTTATCCACAAACAAAATTATTGTAAAAGAAGTTTTCCAAATAAATATTATTTAAAAAACTTTGTTGACTTTTTTTTTAATTTTTGTTTATATTTTTCCTAGATTTAGAGGCAAATGTCATAAGCAGCATTAAATTTGGTTTTAGAGCACTAACTTTTAATTTATAATTCTTATAATCCAATTCATCACTCTTTGTTAATCCATCAACGCAATTTATATACACGCTGAAAAAAAATCACTTCTGTAGTATATTGTCCCAAGCATATTCGGCTTAAAAAATATACATATGTTTAGGGTACACTCCAAATATATAATATTTGACACACACGAATATTATATGTTTGGGAGGATATTGTTCTAAACAAAAATTTATTCCCATTCTAATATTTTTTTATTAGGAACTAAAGGGTTTTCCAACAAGAAGTGTTATTTTGGTATTCAAAGAAAAATGCCATTGTTTGAGATAAATGATCGGATGTTTATTTCATAATAAAGAGGAATGTATGCCGTTAATAATGAAAAACAACATCAGCCAAATGGCCACCACAACCACGCTTACAGGACCATATCCTTTTCATGAAATTTCCCATAACCAAATCGCAAAGTGGCTGCCCTATGACCTCGATAGCCTCACGAATTGTATCTTTGAGGTCTTGCATCGACGCTGGGCTGTTGGCGTAGACCTTATCTTTCACGTGGCCCCAAAGGAAGAAGTCGCAAGGTGTTAAATCACAAGATTTCGGTGGCCAATTGTGATCATCAATTCGAGAGATAACACGGTCCGGAAACTTTTCCCGTAACAGAGCAATGGTTTCGTTGCTTGTGTGGCACGTAGCGCCGTCTTGTTGAAAGTAAACGTTGTCCAGATCAGTACCATCCAACTCCGACCATAAAAATCATTAATCATCTCTCGATAGCGCAATCCATTCACCGTAACTGTTGATCCAACCTCATTTTCGAAAAGTAAGGTCCAATGACCCCGCCGGACCATCAACCGCAACAAAAAACCACACGTTGAGGATGGAGAGGCTTCTCAACAATAACTCTTGGGTTTTCCGAGCCACAGATGCGACAATTTTGCTTGTTGACGTAGCCACCGAGGTGGAAATGGGCCTCATCAGTCAAGATGATTTTCGAATTTTAATAATTTCAATGCGTTGTTGAATCGTGTATCGTTCCATTTTTAGTAATGGCGTAGTATCTACTTGTCAAATGTCAAAGAATAAAAGCTTCAAAAGTGACAGCTACCGAAATGCCGGGTGATTCAAACACCTCTTGTTGGAAAACCCGTAGTATTTCCGAAACAGAGATTAATTTGTATTTATGTATTTTGGCCATGTATCAACAAAGACAATATAATTTAAGAAGACATTCCTTCCTGTAGCGAGTAATTGTCAGTTACGAACGAATAGGAATTTGATTCCAACGAGTGATGGTTTTCGCGGATTTTCAAACCGTTTTTCCCGAATTTTTTGTAATTGTCACAATTAAAAAATTAGTATTAATCGATAAGTGCAAAAAAAGTTGAAACTGTGTTCGCTGAAAACTGTTTTTTCACGTGTGACATTTCATTCCTATTCGTTCGTAACTGATAGATTTTGACGTTTCGTCCGGACGGCACATCTGTCTAATTTAATGTCTGTGTGTATCAATGCCTTAATTTAAATACAAGTTTTTTGTTTTTCAGATGTTCAAAGAGCATTTTTTTTATATCTTTTACATGTTTGTAAAATTTAATTAAAACTTAAATCGTGTAATCTTAAGTAAATATAAATTGCATTGATGGATTGACAAAAAGTGATGAATTGGAATATTTATAAATAAAAATACATTTTTAAGATATAAATTTTAACACGAAAACTAGGAAAAACTAATCAAAATTCGAATAAGTCAGCAAAGTTTCAAAAAAATTTTAAATAAAATACATTTAGAAAACTTCTTAAACAACACTTTGTTTGTGTGTAAACACATATTTTATTTGTGAATGTCAGATTGCAAATAAATTATGTTCTAATATATTAATATGCGCTCCAAACAAATATGCGTGTACTTACGAAAGATAACAAAATTAAATTTTGCAAACATATATAATATATCTAAAAAAATGCAACTTTAACTTCTAAAAAACATAAAACTCTAAATTAAGGCATTGATACATTGCCGAAATACTTAAATACAAATTAATCTTTGTTTCGGAAATTTAATAAATATAAAATAAAAAAATACTTGGTTGAAAACACACTTTTGTCTAGATCAACATCCTCTTAAACATATAATATTTGTGTGCGTCAAATATTATATATTTGGACTGTACCCTAAACATATGTATGTTTCTAGCAGAATATGTTTGGGACAATATACTTATTTCAGCGTGTAAAGCATGATTTAATTTGTTTTTAATCACATATTTTTAACAAATTTCATTGATTTTCGAATAAAATATGTTTGTACATCATATATGTTGTACAACATATTTATTTATTTATTTATACTAATTACAATACAAACTATATCTAATTTCATATAACAGGTGGCGCAAAAGTAACCTTTCGAGCGTATGTTAGACGCGATTGGCGGTCAGCAGCTAACAGCTGATGCACCGTCTGGACTTTGTACGGAAACATCTTCAAATCTTGTACCAAAATTCGCTGTAGAGACCGTCGACTGATACCCATTTGCGTGGCACGTCGTCTGGTCGATGTCGACGGCGCTTCCATGACATCCTCGGCTACAGCAGCAATATTCTCTGCAGAACGGCTACTCCGGGGTCTGCCACGCCTGGCAGCATCTCGTGTTGTGCCAGTCTCTTCGAGGCGAGCGGCTAAACGTCGCAGTGTTTCACCAGTAGGCGTTGGACGGCCAGGAAATCTGCGACGAAATTCACGTTGTGCCAAAGTCACCGACCGATTATTGGTCAAATAAACAATATTCCGCGTTCTGGAGCAGTGTAGCGTAACATTGTTTATTAACGTGTATTTCGCATGTGTTTACTACACAAATGTCAAAACAGAACTGACATTAGGGGCCAATCGCAAAATTTATAGCATTTTCTGATAGGAGGATTACTTTTGCGCCACCTGTTATTAAAATCAAATATCAAAGGTTACATTCATTTAAAATCTATTGTTTTTTTTTTTAATTCTTAAACAATTACTTTGTTTGTGTTTACACGGGGCAAAATCGTCTTTTTTGGTGTGCTTGAATCGAAAGAAAATATATTTGGAACACAGATTTTTAAATTTTATATATTGTTTCTGAGCAAATAAATTTTATTTGAAAATTAATAAAATATATTTGGAACGAATATATAAATATATTACAACAAAATATATTTGCAAACTAAATTTCTCAAATAAAGTATGTTTTTAATAAGTACAAATAAAACAAGTAAGAAAGTTTCAGTCGGATAAACCGACTACGGTATACCCTCACTTTGTGAGTAATGTAATTTAGAATATTAAACGAATTATTCTGTCAATTTGTGTGTCAGGTACCAGAAGGTGAATAGCAGATACTTTAAATACATTGCACTGTGCCGAATTATAAGCGTTTATGTGAACTGGTATATTAACGTTATGAGATATTAGCCCTTATTCCAGTTGGCGTCGTCGACGTCGATTCTTAGTCGACACTGTTTAGATTGACGACTTCATAAATTTTGAATTTTTTTTTAAATATTTTTAAGTTATAAAAAGGGTATTAGTTTTGGCGTAAAGATGACAAAGCTAGAACTTCATAGATATGACGAAAATGATGAGACGACGCCAACTGGAATAAGGGCGATTTAATTTTGGTATGATTTGGCCATTTTGTGTGGGAGGTACAAAAAGGGGCCTTTTTTCTCGAGTTGATATCGACTAATAAACTAATACTATGTGTGGAATTAAGTAGTATAGCAGTTATTAAAGATTCAATATTTCACAACATTTTAAGCCTTTGTGGGGGAGGTACTAGAAAGAGTGGAACAATATGGCCCATCTTCGAACTTAGCCGGAGATAGAAAAAAATATTACCACGTACCAAATTTTAAGTCAATCGGTTGCTCCTTTCGAGAGTTATCGTGCGCACCAGCCAGCAGACAGACAGACAGACGGACCGACATTGCTCATTACTTGGGGTCTTAGATCAATCCTTCGATGTGTTACACTTTTTTTCGTAGCAAATGATATATACCCTCGTCACACTAAAGTATAATTATTGTTTAGGAATTTCTCCAAATATATTTTATTTAAAAAAGAATTTCAAACCTTTTGCTGACTTTTACAAATTTCATTTTTAATTTTTCCTTGGTTCCCAATTGTACCTCCCAGCTATGATACCATATGCAGCATTGACTTCTGTTTCAAATCAATCATTTAAAATTTCTGAGTATTCCAAGCCATCATTAGTTGTCAATGCACCAAGTATTTTATTTTAATCCAAGATTATAGGATTTCAATTATTATTTATTATTTCTAAAAAAAATACTTTGAATTACTGAATAATGTAACACAATTTAGATATTTTCTGAATACAGTATAACCTCTCTAATCCGGACACTCGATACTCCGGACTATCCAGTAATCCGGACAGCTCAATGATTCGGACAATTTCGAAAACTTACCTCTGTAGTCCGGACATCAATATGTTTTTGTGTTTATTATCGTTATTAGCCTTTAGCCTAAGAACAAAAACATGTAGAGGTTCTGGGAAATGATTTTTGTGAATGAATTTGAATTTTTTTAACAGTAACCGGTGGTTGCTAAAGTTCCAAATTTGTAATGAAATTTGCGCTTGGAAATATGAGGCGAAAAATTATTAAGTGATAAATCTGCTGTATTATTTTTTAAAACTGACGAGGAAGTGGGGCTTAATGACAACCAAAAATTTACAATGCAGATGACTCTGCTCTATTTTTGAGGGCTCTTCCAACAACAACATGTTTTTAATTCAGCTCCATGCAGAAAAATGTTAGCAGATGGATTTACTTCATGGTAACGAACCTGAATCTCATACGTTGCTTCTCCTTTTAAAAGGTTAGCATGAAAATCCAGGCTGGATATCGACTTCCGTTTTTAAAGATTGAAGAAATTTCTGATAAAAGCAAAGAAGCCGCTGATAGCACCTTAGTTATTGGGTTAGGGTCCATCACAAGAACATGAAATCAATACGGAGGATTCCACCGAAAGAAAATGGGACCATAAAAATCATTGTTTACTTGTTCACCACTGATGAAGTAATAGTTCCGTCAGTTATGTCAAATGAAAATATTGAAGAGAACATAGACTCCTATTGTAGTCTTGAGGAAATTCACTCTTTTTGTAGACAAATAAGAAAGCAGCCGAACACTTTGCAAGTGCTATTTTATAGGCTGAGAAAGTAATAATATTTTAAAAAGAATTTAAAAACAGATCTAAAAAACTGCCCAAAGATAAGTGTAAAAGTTTCAATTGTATTTATTATTTATCTTTTTCTTTTTAAGAAACGCGTTTCTTAATAAAATAAGAAATAGGACTGTAGTCCGGACAATTCACTAATCCGGACAAAGGTCGAAACTATATCTGTCCGGATTAGAGAGGTTATACTGTACTTAAAAACAAATTGGGATGTAAACAAAGATTTGTTTTTGAACAACATCTTCCCAAATACTTATATACGTATTTTTTGTGTATACCAAATATCATATGTTTAGAGTGTACCCTAAACATATATGTATAGTATATATATCAAGCCGAATATGTTTGGGACTATATACTAAAAAATCGATTTTTTCCAGCGTGTATACACATATGAGTATTTTATTTGTGAGTCTCCGTTTGCAAATATATTTTGTTGTTGTAATACATATGTATATTAATATATACATATTATTTTCTTTCAATTCAAACATACCCCTGCGAATGATTAATATTAATATGTCTATTTTTATTCCGTATACACACGGGTGGTTAATACATACATAGACAGACATCTTAATTATTATCATTGCTTAAGATTGTGTGTGGATATTTATTTCCGGATATGATATACTTATACATAAATATATTCACAAGCCGCATGTGATATCCGCCTTGTGTCTTATGATATACACACATAAACCCCAAAGGGTTTTTTACAAATAATTGTAAAACCCAACGACAAACTGGTCTCTGTTTGACCTTCAGTTAATGTTATAAATAAGCTTGTCAATAACAAAAATATTTCATTATTGAACATCAATTGTAAGACATCGAATCAAAATGAAATTTTTCCTTGCGGTGGTCATAGCAATAGTTGCACTTGTTTATCCAACATTCGCGCAAAAAAGCTGTAAGTATTTAAATCGGAATTTTAACTACATAATATGAATTTAAAATGTGAATGCATTTCTCTTCAGTTTTAAATGTATGTTCATTGCCTCATTCTCGCAATGGAAATGGAAAAGTAGCCTGTATGGGGTTTATGCCATCGTGGTCATACAACAGCAACACCAAATCATGCGTTAAGTTTATTTATGGCGGATGTGGTGGAAATGCCAATCGTTTCGGCAGTCAAGCAGCTTGTGAGGCTAAGTGTATGAGGAAATAGAACAAAATATTCATATACGAGTATACAGGGTTGCCCATATTCGACGGACCCATCTGGCAACGCCATAACTTTTGACAGAGATGTCAGATCGCTTAATGACATACCGCGTTTGAAGCGTCAGTCCAAGCAGATTTTTACCATGGAACAATACACGCCACGCGAGCGCTCTGAAATAGTTGAAATTTACATTCAACAGAAGAAGTCAAGTCAACGTGCTTTTAAAATATTAAAAAATGTGAGAAGTGCGCCTTCTAAGAACACCATTAAGCGTTTATACGAAAAATTTTCGACTGGTGAGGCTCTTTCTAATCCGAAGAGGCCAAATAAAAGTCGACCAAGGCGATCGGCCGAGAATATCGCTGCCGTACGAGCCAGTGTTGAGAGGTCCCCAAGAACATCCCAAAAACGCCGTTCTCAGCAGTTGGGCATGGCTCGGTCCACTTTACAACGGATTATTCGCGTTGATTTGCATTTGTTCCCGTACAAAATTCAATTGACGCAAAGATTGTTGCCTGCGGACAAGCCTCGTCGATTGGAATGGGCCCAACGAGTCCGTGGGTCCGTCGAATATGGGCAACCCTGTATATTAAAATCCAAATATTCAATCACAATTACAAATTAAAAATCGTATCCCTCAAAATCGTTTCTGTAGTATATTGTTCCAAATATATTCTGCTTGAAACGTAGATATGTTTAGGGTATACTCCATATAAATATAACATTTGACGCACACAAATATTATATGTTTGGAAGGATGTTGTTGTAAACAAAACTATGCTTCCATCCAAATATTTGTTTATTTGGAACTAATACCTCAGAAACAAAAATTAATGTGTATTACACTATTTTTGGCAATTTAACGATACCTTAATTCAAAATGCAAATTTTTAGTTTTCCAATAATTTGTTAAGTTAAATTTTTTTTTAAATTTCTGTCAAATTTGAAATAAATTTAAATTGTAAAATTTTGCGTAACGATAAATTCAATTAATGAACTGACAATAAGTGATGATTTGGAATATTTAGAAATTGAAATAACACGAAATCTAGGAAAAAAACAAGTAAAATACGAAAAAGTCGCCACTGTATTAAAAATAGTTTTAAATAAAATGTATTTGGAAAAAAATAAGGATATTTCAATCGAGTAAACCGACGAATGTGACCCGACTGAACTTTGTGAGTAATGTAATATGGAATATTACAATAATAATCTCTCAATTTATGTGAGACGTACCAGTTGCGGTTTAAAAAATGCACCTATTTACTGAACAACATATACTTCAATTACATTGGACTGTGCCGAACTGTAAGCCTTTATGTTCACTGGTATATTAACGTTATGACATATTCAATTCTGGTATGATTTGGATATTTTGAGTGGTAGGTATCAAAAGGGGCGTGGTTATAACGCCAATTTTTCACAGGGCTGTAAGTACTTTAAAAGCATTTCACTGAGGGTGGTATCAAGAGGGTCGTGCCAATAACGCCCATGTTTCACTGAACTATTGGCCCTATAAAAACATTACACTGTACAAATTTAAAGTAATTATATGCATTATATGTGTATATTAAAGATATCATTTGTTAATTATCCCCTCACCTAAGAGAGGAGGGAACACATATTTATCATTTGCTACGGGCCAAATGTGTAACATATCCACACGCTGAAAAAAAATCGCTTCTGTAGTATATTGTCCCAAACATATTCGGCTTGAAACATATATATATAAGCATGTAATATTTGATACACACAAAAATTGTGTATTTGGGAAGATGTTGTTCTAAACAAATATTTGTTTACATCCCAATGTGACTGCTAATTGTGAAACAAATATTTATTTGCATTTAAGTATTCATAAAATACATAAATTGTGTAAAATTTTTCAGTAATTCAAAGTTAAATTTTTAGAAATTTTTAATGTTCGTAAAAAAAATAATAATTAAAATCCTATAATCTTGGATCAATATAAAGTACTTAGAGGATTGACAACTAATGATGGCTTGGAATACTGAGAAATTTGAAATGATTGATTTAAAACAGAAGGTGATGCTGCATATGGTATCATAACTGGGATGTACAATTCGAAACCCAAGAAAAATTGAAACTGAAATTTGAAAAACTCAGCAAAAGTTTTGAAAATTTTTTTAAATAAAATATATTTGGAAAAATTCCTAAATAATAATTTTATTTGTATTAAAACACATATTTTATTTGAGAAATTTAGTTTGCAAATATAATTTGTTGTAATATATTAATATATGCGTTCCAAATATATTTTATTGATTTTCAAATAAAATTTATTTGCAAAGAAATATATAATATTTAAAAAATTGTGTTCCAAATATATTTTTTTCGATTCAAACATATCAAAAAAGCCGATTTTGCCCCGTGCAAGGAGTGACCTAAGGCCCTAAGTATGTTCGGCTGGAGCGCACGATAACTCTCTAAAGGACTACCCGATTGACTTAAAATTTGGCATGTGGTCATATTTTTCTCTATCTCCGGCTAATATGGGGCCATAGATGGGTCATATTGGTCCATTACTTCTAGTACCTCCCCCACAAAGGTTAACTTTTAGTGAGATATTGTTTTTTAATACCTTCTATACTACTTACTCCAATCCTCTGATGTTCCACACAAAGTATTAGTGTTTTAGTCCCTAACACGTCAAGAAAAATGGGCGTAGTTGCCACGCCCCATTTAGTACCTCCCACACAAATAGAGCATTTTGCACCAAAAGTTAACTGCTTATAGCTTTAATATCAGTTCATACAACTACTTGAAATTTTGTACAGTGCAATGCTTTTATAATACCTATAGTCCAGAGAAAAGTGGGCTTTATTGGCACGCATTTTGCACCAAAAGTTAACAGCGTATAACTAACTAAATTTACGAATATTTTTTGGGACTCGAAGTGAGGGGAGTCATAAGTCGGTTTACCCGACTGAACTTTCTTACTTGTTTTTTGTACAAAATGGTCCCTTTTTGTGGGAGATACCAAAAGAGGGGTGACACTTCGTCCATTTTTCTCAAGGTGATAACTTGTTGTCAATTCATCAATTCAATTTATCGTTAAGCATTTATATTTATACTTTTATACACGGGGCAAAATCGTCTTTTTTGATTTGTTTGAATCGAAAGAAAATATTTTTGGAACACAAATTTTTAAATATTTTATATTTCTGAGCAAATAAATTCAATTTGAAAATCAATAAAATATATTTGGAACGAATATATTAATATATTACAACAAAATATATTTGCAAACTAAATTTCTCAAATACTTTATTTGTTTAAGTACAAATAAAATTATTGTTTAGGAATTTCTCCAAATATATTTTATTTAAAAAAAAATTTCAAATCTTGTGCTGACTTTTTCGAATTTCATTTTTATTTTTTTTTGGTTCCTAATTGTATCTACCTCCCAGTTATGATACCTTATGAAGCATTGACGTTTGTTTCAAATCAATCATTTCAAATTTCTAAGTATTCCAAGCCATCATTAATTGTCAATCCACCAAAAAATTTATTTTGATCCAAAATTATAGGATTTCAATTATTATTTATTATTTTTACGAACATTAAAAAATTCTAAAAAAAAAATAAAATTAATTTGTTTCGAAAAATAATAGTCCCAAACAAAAAAAATTGGGAGTAAACAAAGATTTGTTTAGAACAAAATCTTCCCAAATATATAACCTTTGTGGGTACCAACTATTATATATTTAGAGCGTACCCTAAACATTTATATGTTTCAAGCCGAATATGTTTGGGACAATATACTACAGAAGCGATTTTTTTTCAGCGTAAATTTAAATTTTAATCGAATTTAAAAAAATATAAGATGTCTCAAAATTTGAACTTTGTATTTCTGAAATACTTTCTAAATAAAAAATTATTAAATTTTAATTATGCAAACATAGTTTTGTATATAACAATAAATTAAGATGCAAACATAGTTTTGTATAGAACAACATCCTCCAAAAACATATAATATTTGTGTGTGTCAAATCTATATATAAAAATGGAAAAATGTTTGTATGTATGTATGTGTTTTATAGACGCTTAAACCACTGGACTGATTTTAAAATTTTTTCTTTTGTTTGAAAGCTATTTGGTCTGAGATGGTTTTGGAAAAAAAATTTGCAAATATTTGGCGGGGAAAATGTGGGCGTGGCAAATCTGCTGTCAGTGGTCCAAAAATGGACGGGATCGAAAATATGGGGCAACGAAGTGGACCGGTTCCAGCTAGTATTATATATTTGGAGAGTACACTTAACATATGTAGGAGTGTTTTAAGCAGAATATATTTGCACCTAGGAAAATAATCGGTTGGAATTCGATAGCAATAAAAAATAGTACTAGCAACAAAGAGTCTATTGAATACACCGTGTGCCGGTTGTATTTATATGTAACTAGTTAAAAATAAAACATAATATAAACTAAATATAACAGAAAAAAATATTATCAAATACTCGTTTTTTGCTTATCCCAATTAGTTCCCAAATTTAGAATAATTAAATATATTTTGGGAAATACAACCGGAAGCTTGGTTGCTGTTTTTTTGTTGATACATGACAAACAAAAAATAAAATTATTCGACATACATAAATAAATATTCAACATTTTGTTCAAGAACGGTATATTCAGTCAAATATAATTTCGTGTGGATAATAACAAATACAAATAGAATATAAGAAGACATTCCTTCAGGCCGAAACGTCAAAATCACAAACCTTAAATTATACAGTTGTGCCGTCAGCCAGAAACGTCAAAATCTATCAGTTACGAACGAATAGGAATGAAATGTCACACGCGAAAAATCAGGTTTCCGCGAACATAGTTTGAACTTTTTTTGCACTAATCGATTGATATTAATTTTTTAAGAGCGCCCCAGTAGGCGAGTTGGTAGCGTACTCGCCTATGAGTTTGGGGGTCGTGGGTTCGATTCCCACAAGAGGCTCTGGTCTGTCGCTGCAAACATTTAGCCATATGGTCTTTGTAACCCGGCCTTTCCCTGGACCTTAAATTAAGAATATAAATTTACTTTGTATTGTAATTCATATAAGTAAATAAATAATTTTTTAATTGTGACAATTACAAAAAAATCGGGAAAATCGGTCCGAAATCCGCGGAAAAACTCACTCTTTGAACACCTACTCGTTGAAATTTATATTCGTTCGTAACTGACAACTTACTCGCTACGGGATGACATATCTTATTATTCATTATTTTTGGTCAAAATCTATCAGTTACGAACGTATAGGAATGAACTGTCACAAGCGAAAAAACAGTTATCCGCGAACATTGATTTAACTTTTTTTGCACTTATCGATTAATATTAATTTTTTAATTGTGACAATTATAAAAAATTCGGGAAAAACGGTCTGAAAATCCGCGAAAAACCTCACTCGTTGGAATCAAATTCCTATTCGTTCGTAACTGACAATTACTCGCCACAGGAAGGAATGTCTTATTAAATTATATTGTCTTTGGATAATAACGTGTGGAATGCAGAATTTGTTGTCCAAAATGTTTAACATAAAAATAAAATAAAAGCAAAAATCATGAAATTCAAAGCACAAGGTTTAGCGATATTTTCATAAAAGTTTTGTTATGCATTGTACTTTGTGTGCTAAAATTTGTGTGAAATATTTCCACATCTCATAATAGTGATGAATTTGTAATACGGCATTTTAAATTTTGTTATGAATTGTTTGGTTTTTTGTTCAATAAATAAAATAAAAGTTAATGAAAACTGTTTTTAATTAATTATCGGTAGTACATGACTGACAAATTGTCAAAACAACCAATTTTTAAATAATTTGGTTGTGGCAACATACAAAAGATTATTTTGGTTACTATTTTCGTAGTTGGCACAACCAAATATGATTGTTGTCAACATGGAAGCCGAAGTATGCACACTGAAAAAAATCACTACTACATATGTCTTTAGGGTACACTCTAATATATATTATCTGGTACACACAAAAATTATACATTTGGGAAGATGTTGTTCTAAACAAATCTTTGTTTACATCCCGATATGTTTTTATTTGGGAGTATTATGCGCTAAACAAATATTTATTTGCATTTAAGTATAATATTGTGCTAAATTTTTCAGCAATTTTTTTAGAAACGTAATGTATGTAAAAGTAATAAATAATAATAATTGAAATCGTATAATCTTGGATCAAAATAAATTACTTGCAGGATTGACAACTAATTAATGATGGCTTGGAATACTGAGAATTTTGAAATAATTTAAAACAGAAGAAATGCTGCAAATCGTCATCAGAAACGAAAAAGGGCGTAACAACAAGAAAAATTGAAATTAAGTTTTAATGGACTTCGGTACACTGCATCAAAATACACATCCTGAAAAATTGTTAGTGACCTACTATCAAAAATGGCGAATTTATTAACGAAATTCAAAAGGGCCTAACAGCAAAATATTTAATTTTTCATAGTTAAAAATTGCTATTTCACGAAATTTTCACAAACAAGTTATAAATCATGTTTATGTGAATATTTCTTTTTTCATAGTTAAAAATTGCTATTTCACGAAATTTTCACAAACAAGTTATAAATCATGTTTATGTGAATTTATATATGCATCATTACGTTTAGGTATTATCCTGAATCCCGATTTTTTAAGGAACATTTTTTCATTTTATTTAGTTTCTTGCTTCTCCTGTAAAATTGTCAAATATGATGATAGGCCGTTTCTCTTTTCTGATGACGATATGCTATCGTAACTGGGAGGTACAATTCAAACCAAGGAAAAATTAAAACTAATATTCAAAGAAGTCAGCAAAAGTTTTGAAAATCTTTTTGAAATAAAATATATTTGGAGAAATTCCTAAACAATAATTTTATTTGTATTTAAACGCATATTTTATTTGAGAAAATTAGTTTGCAAATATATTTAGTTGTAATATATTGATATGTGCGTTCCAAATATAATATATAATATCAAAAAAGGCGATTTTGCCCGTGTACCACAACCAAAATATTGGTCGTCCTAATGGAATCGCATTATAGTAGACAGAACTACCAAAATTCGGTTGAGGCAACCATACTGTTTTTTGTGTGTGCACGGGGCAAAAATGCTTTTTTTGATATGTTTGAACCGAAAGAAAATATATTTGGAACACAAATTTTTAAATATTATATATTTCTTAGCAAATACATTTTATTTGAAAATCAATAAAATATATTTGGAACGCATATATTAATATATTACAACAAATTGTATTTGCAAACTAAATCTCTCAAATAAAATATGTGTTTAAATACAATTAAAATTATTAGTTAAGATATTTTCCAAATATATCTTATTAAAAAAAGTTTTCCAAAACTTTTGCTGACTTTTTCGAATTTCAGTTTTAATTTTTCCTTGGATTCGAATTGTACCTCCCAGTTATGATACCATATGCAGCATTAACTTCTGTTTTAAATGAATCTTTTCAAATTTCTAAGTATTCCAAGCCATCATTAGTTGTTAATCCTCTAAGTACTTTAATATACGATTCCAATTATTATTATTTATTATTTTTACGAACATTAAAAATTTCTAAAAATGTAACTTTGAATTACTGAAAAATTTAACACAGTTTATGTATTTTATGAATACTTAAATGCAAATAAATATTTGTTTCGAAATAACAGTCACATTGGGATGTTAACAAATATTTGTTTAGAACAATATCTTCCCAAATACACAACTTTTGTGTGTACCAAATATTATATGTTTAGAGCGTACCCTAAGCATATATATGTTTCAAGCCGAATATGTTTGGGACAATATACTACAGAAACGATTTTTTTTCAGCGTGTGGGACAATATACTTCAGAATCGATTTTTTCAGCGTGTATAAATTCTAATATTAATTTTAGTAATCCATGACACGTACTTTTTTAATTCTATTGTATGGTGTTATTAATCATAGTGCTGAAAGGAGATTGTAAACTGCATTATTTCTGTATGAAAATAAATATATATATTCTCTCTATTGCAGTACGCTGAAAAAAATGGCTTCTGTTGTATATTGTCCCAAACATATTCTACTTAAAATATGTATATGTTTAGGGTACACTCCAAATATATAATATTTGACATCCCCAAATATTATATGTTTGGGAGGATGTTGTTTTAAGCAAAAGTATGTTTTCATCCAAATATTTTTTATTTGGAACTAATATTTCCGAAACAAAGATTAATTGGTATTTAAGTATTTTGGCAATGTATCAATGCCCTTATTGAAAGCAACGATTTCTGTTTTCCATAAGTTCAAAGTGCAATTATTTTGAAATTGCATATGTTAGTAAAATTCGATTAAAATATAAATCGTATAACATTGATGGATTGACAAAAAGTTTTAAATTGTATATTTTTTAAAAAAAATAGAGCTTTTTAACAAAAACCAATGCTGCTCATGACATTAAGTTTAATACGAAATCTAGAAAAAATTTAACTAAATTTTGAAATGGTCAGCAAAGTTTTAAAAAAGGTTTTTAAATATTGGAAAACTTCTTAAGAATTAATATAATTAATTATATTAATTAATAATTAATTATTTAAGAGTTTAAAAGTTTTAAAAAAGGTTTTTAAATAAAATATATTTGGAAAACTTCTTAAGAATTAATATAATTAATTATATTAATTAATAATTAATTATTTAAGAAGTTTTCCAAATATATTTTATTTAAAAACATTTTTTAAAACTTTGCTGACCATTTCAAAATTTAGTTAAATTTTTTCTAGATTTCGTATTAAACTTAATGTCATGAGCAGCATTGGTTTTTGTTAAAAAGATCTATTTTTTTAAAAAATATACAATTTAAAACTTTTTGTCAATCCATCAATTACTTTGTTTGTGTGTAAACACATATTACTTGAGAAAGTTAGTTCGCAAATATATTGTGTTCTTATACATATATTGAAAAAATGTCTTGATTTTCAAATAAAATTAATTTGTTCACAAATATATAATATTTAAGAAATTTGGTTCCAATACATTTTCTTTTAATTCAAACATAATAAAAATGACTTTTCCCCGTGTAATAGTTTGCCGATACTGTAGACACTGATCTTGCAATAACACTAGATACTAGACGTTGTTGTTAATTTTTCCGTAACGAAAGCGTTTAGATATTAAACGCGAAGTGATACAGATCGAAGTAACAAAATGAAATTTCCTCTCATTTTCATGGTTGCTGTCGTGGCATTAGCTTGTCCTACATTTGCCCGAAGAAGTCGTAAGTGTTTTTAACTTTGTATTCGATTAAGTGGAGATGTAATGTGATTTGGTTTTTCTTCAGATGAATGTTTCTTGCCTCATTCTGTCAACGGAGTTAGTAAGATAAACTGCTTCGATTACTTTCCATCGTGGTCATACAACGTCAACACCAATGCATGCGTGTACTTTATTTATGGTGGATGTGGTGGGAATGCAAATCGTTTCAGATCCAAGGCAGAATGTGAAAAGAAGTGCAATAAGGAATAGGGAAACATTTATGGTCTTAAAATCAACATGTTCCCAAAGTTGTGACTCATTTTTTAAGATTTGTTTATTTTATTTTGCAATTTGTTACGGTAAGATTTAAAAGTCCTAAATATTACTTCTATTAATCCTAAATATTACTTCTAGTCTAGTCACACAGAGTGTGTTTTTAATCTTATGATGTTTTTATTCGATTAACAATAAACATTTTATCAATCAATCAATGGTTTCAGACCCAAAATACATAAAGGGTGTTACCTTAGTTAGAACTTAAGCTTAGTATAGACGAATGCCAGATCGGCAAACGTTACCAACCCTGTTAAAGTGCTGCAAATGTACGGACAATGACATATTGTTAGGCAAAGGTGAATTGACAGTTGATACGATTGCAAGAAAACATTACAATTTCATATATTTACAATATATTTTGTAAATATTTATATGCAGGATTGCCAATAAAAATACTTTATAGAATGTGTTGCCAATAAAATGTTTTTCTGGCAATGGCGCCGTTGTCACATGTATAAACTTCGCACATATAACAATCTGCAAATTATCTCGCAATGACTTTTCTGCTAACGTTGCAAAACAAAAAATGTATGTTCTCACTGTTGTAAATTCACAGGGTTGCATTTTTCTGGCAATATTGTCAGATCTGCCAAACTGTCGTACTGCGCTCATGTTTGACGTTTTGATCAGTATAGTTTGGAAAATCATAATCAACAGATTCACGCTACCATATTATCCAAATTTATTTCGAAAATCAGTCATCGAACCGCGCAGCTTTGAGCGTCTTCGTTTTCCACGTACCTGCGACCGACGACGTTTCGTTTACAGGTGCGATATTCTCTTCAGTACGCACATTCCGACGTGTTGGAGTTATTGCATTTATACAGTGTGTGGTAGGTGGCTTGCTCACATGGGCGATTATGTGCGCCGTAAAAATCACGATGTCATCTTTAGTTTGCAAATATATGTTGTTGTAATGTATTAATATATGCGCCACACGCAAAATCGCTTCAATAGTATATTGTCCCAAACATAACACATATGGGTATATCCAAAGAGATGTCAACCGCAGCAATAAAATTTAAAGTCTATAAAATAATGTTGTTTTGCAACATTTTTATTGGGAATCTATCAAATTTAACTAATTATTCCAAAAATAAATTTATTCATAACAAATTTTGAAATATTCGAGTGCAAAGTCAAACAATTATTTTGCAATTATCTATGTTTTAAACATTTGTATTGCATGTTATGTTTTGATCATCGACCATTGGAAAGTTTGACATTTTTTAGCATAAACGTACTCAGAACGTTTCGACGTACGACCATCATTTGTGTTGTTAACAGTGCTCGCGAACATTTCCGTGCTATAATTTTTCACAACTTTCGACAAGAGTGCATCGATGAACTTAAATCTTTGTATGGCGATGAAGCACCACCCTATAGCACTGTGAAAAACTGGTTTAATGAATTCGTGGCCGACGCTCGCTCAAAGACGAATGTCGTCCAATAACGGCCGTTGTGCCAGAGAACATTGATGCCGTGCGTGAACTGATAATGCAAGATCGTCATGTGACATACCGTGAGACAGAGGCATCCTTGGGCATTTCTTTCACCAGCATACATTCGATATTGCAAGACCACCTGGCCGTAAAAAAGGTTTGTTCACGTTGGATGCCGCACAATTTGACAATCGCTCAAAAAAGGCTCGTGTCGATTGGTGCGAAGAAATTTTGAAACAAGTAAGAAAGTTTTTGTGTGGGAGTTACCAGAAGGGGTTTATATAATACACCTTTTTTTCGCTGAACATTAGATACTTTAAATTCATTGCACTGTGCCGACTTATAAGCATTTATGTGCACTGGTATAAACGTTATCGACAGTTTATATTCAATATCCTCTATCTTAAAAAACACAATTGTTCAGTAGAGCCAAAAAACCGTTTATATCCCTAATTTTAAAGAAAATTAAAATTGTTTGTTCTACAATGTTTATTACACCTAACTACGTGAACTACTAAATAATATTTTTTTTAATATTTGCACCACGAGCCATTTTATGGAACATAGAGGGTATTTCTATTCAAAAATTCTTCATGTATAAAAAAAGATAGAGGGTTTTGCATAGTAAAAAAAATTATTTATGAATTCCACAAATTTTTTTAATATATATTTATACATATTATAATAAAAATAATAATAACAATGAATTAATGATTAATTTTTTATTTAAGTATTATCTATTTCTTGGGGTTCATTTTTGAATCCATTTTCAAATTGTCATAGAAAATGGTATTCTTGTGGAATCACAGGTTAGGTATAAAAATAGTCATAATTTGAAAACTAAAGGTTCGACTAAAAAAATTTAACCAAATTCGGGTTAAGCATACTCTTTTCACCAAAGAACCATCTTTTAGAAGCAAAAAAAAAACAAAACAAAAAATGGTCCCAAATTATATGAAGAGATAGAGGGTATTACATTCAGAAAAAATAAGTGTGTAAGATAGAGAAATTACAAAAATGACCATAAAATCTAAATTTTTGTTTTTTTTATTTCCAAATTAGTACCATAGATGCGCCTTATTTTACCGAATATTTTAACATAAATATCTCATTTTTGCAAAAATTGAAGATAGAGGGTTTTGAATATAAGCTCTCGTATGATGTGGGAATTTCATGAGGATATGGTCCTGTAAGCGTGGTCGTGGTGGCCATTTGGCTGATGTATCGGCATACCTTCCTCTTTATTATGAAATAAACATCTGATCATTTATCTCAAAAAATGGTATTTTTCTTTTAATACAAAATAACAACTCTTTTTGTGTGGGAGGTACAAAAAGGGGCGTGGCAATAACGCCCATTTTTCACAGGGCTATAGACACTATAAAAACATTACACTGTAAAAAATTTCAAGTATTTTGATACACTGGTTTTAATGTTATAAGCTGTTAACTTTTGGTGCAAAAAGGTACCTTTGTGTGGGAGGTACCAAAAGGGGCGTGGCAACAACACCCATTTTTCCCTGGACTGTAGGCAATATAAAAGCATAATACTGTACAAAATTGCAAGTATTTTTATACACTGTTATTAATGTTATAAGCTGTTAACTTTTGGTGCAAAATGGTGCATTTGTGTGGGAGGTACCAAAAGGGACGTGGCGACTTCGCCCATTTTTCTCGAGTTGATAGCGACTAATAAGCTAATACTATGTGTGAAATTTCAAAAGATTCGAATAAGTAGTATAGCAGTTATTAAAGAATCAATATTTCACAACATTTTAACCCTTTGTGGGGGAGGTACTAGAAGGAGTGGACCAATATGGCCCATCTTCGAACTTAGCCGGAGATAGAAAAAAATATTACCACATACCAAATTTGAGGTCAATCGGTTACTACTTTCGAGAGTTATCGTGCGCACCAGCCAGCAGACACACAGACAGACAGACGGACGGACATTGCTCATTCGACTTAAAATGACCCAAAACGGATTTCCTCCGAACATACTTGGGGTCTTAGGTCACTCCTTCGACGTGTTACACTTTTTTCCGTAGCAAATGATATATACCCTCGTCACACTAAAGTGAGGGTATAAAAATACGTCAAAAGACGTTTATAAGATCGTCACAGGTGACGAATCTTGGATCTATGCATATGAGCCCGAAACAAAATAACAATCGACCGTGTGGGTCTTCGAAGACGAGTCAAATCCAACGAAAGTTGTTCGTGGAAGAAGCTTCGATGCAAATGGTCGCCTGTTTCTTCGGCAAAACTGGTCATGTGGCGACTGTTCCGCTTGAGCAACGTAGGACGGTCGATTCTGAGTGTTACACCACAATTTGTTTGCCTGAAGTCTTCGGAGAAATTCGAAAAACGAACAAGAGAAGACGAATCATTGTGCACCATGACAATGCGAGCTCTCACACATCGGCTGAACAAGCTCCTTTTTGACCGGCCAAAACGTCGAATTGATGAGTCATCCGCCGTACTCCCTGTCTTGGCACCCAAAAATGCGTGGTCAACGATTTTCGTCGCCAGAAGATGCTGTTGAAGCGTTCAAAAACCATGTTTTGGAGGTGCCTCAATCGGAGTGGAAAAAGTACTTCGACAATAGGTTTGAGCGCATGCAAAAGTGTATAAATCATGCTGGAGAATACTTTGAAAAACAATAAAACCATTTTTGATGATAAATATTCGCATTTTCATTATTAGGCCAGAAATATATACATACAGCAGCCTCGTAAGATACATCATGCATAACATTTTAAAATTAGTCGCATTAAAATATTTCTTCAGGTTTCGCTGAAATCAGTGTTTGATTTGTTTGCTATGAAAGCAACTTCTGATCTGGACAACGTTTACTTTCAACAAGACGGCGCTACGTGCCAATGTCTCGGTTTTTTGTAATTATCGTGAAAACGAACAATTGGCCAAATTAAATCTTAGCACCAATTATAGTGCTAATCAAGAGCTATAAGTTGTTTTAAGTTTTGCGTATGTTTTTCACTTTGAATGCGTACGAATGTCGCATTCGACATTGGAGAATTGCCCATATTTTATACTTGAAAGTCAGTTCGCAAGTAAATTTTGTTATAATCTATTATTATTCCAAGCCAAATTCTTTATTTTCAGATAAAATTTATTTTTTAAAAAAATATAATATTTAATATTTAAACAAGTTGGTTCCAAATATATTTGCTTTCAATTTAAACATAACATGTTTTTTTCCCGTGTGTAAATGATACTTTTAATGTTTAATGTCTACTCTATTTCAAACTATCTACTATATTTCAAACTATCCTATTTCCTGACTATCAGTATATGAATCTGTTAAACGAACTTAAATTCCCCAATGTTTAGTTCGTGTAACACTAACTTGTAATTCTTTTTTAAAAAAATATAATATTTAATATTTAAACAAGTTGGTTCCAAATATATTTGCTTTCAATTTAAACATAACATGTTTTTTTCCCGTGTGTAAATGATACTTTTAATGTTTAATGTCTACTCTATTTCAAACTATCTACTATATTTCAAATTATCCTATTTCCTGAATATATATATATGAGTCTGTTAAACGAACTTAAATTCCCCAATGTTTAGTTCGTTATAACTCTAGAGCTCACTTGTTTCTTTTTAGCAATGGGTCAGAAATTTGTAATACAGGAGGTGTTATTATCCTCAACGTGTGACTGTCAGGCGGGGTCATTGGACCTTACTTTTTCGAAAATGAGGTTGGATCAACAGTTACGGTGAATGGATTGCGCTATCGAGAGATGATTAATGATTTTTTATGGTCAGAGTTTGATGGTATTGATCTGGACAACGTTTACTTTTAACAAGACGGCGCTACGTGCCACACAAGCAACGAAACCATTGCTCTGTTACGGGAAAAGTTTCCGGACAGTGTTATCTCTCGAAGAGATGATCACAATTGGCCACCGAGATCTTGTGATTTAACACCTTGCGACTTCTTCCTTTGGGGCCACGTGAAAGATAAGGTCTACGCCAACAGCCCAGCGTCGATTCAAGACCTCAAAGATAGATTTCGTGAGGCTATCGAGGACATAGGGCAGCCACTTTGCGATTTGGTTATGGAAAATTTCATGAGGATATGGTCCTGTAAGCGTGGTCGTGGTGGCCATTTGGCTGATGTTGATTTTCATTATTATCGGCATACCTTCCTCTTTATTATGAAATAAACAACCGATCATTTATCTCAAAAAATGGTATTTTTCTTTTAATACAAAATAACAACTCTTTTTGGAAAACCCTTTACTAACCCATGAATTTGTTTTTGCCTAAAACGTTTATAAAATGTTGCTAAATGGTAAAATAAGGCTACGCTATAATTTATTTTTTTAAAAAAAGAGTTGCAAATTTGTGTGGAAATTTGAAATTTTAGAACATTGAGAAAATATAATGCATTTTCTGGGGTTTTACTAAATTTTAAATTGCTCTGGAACGACTGAACCTATTTTTGACATTTTTCTAATGTTCGTACACATATGAATTTTAAAATCCCTTTGTATGAAATTTTACTCGCAGTTTTTTGTAGAAACAGAAGAAAAATTTCAAAAATTGCCAGACCTGCTCCCCAAAAATCCAATTACTTTGTGAGAGTCTAGAGCATATTCTGAGTAAATTTGAAAAAAGCGGTGGCAATTTTTTAAATAAAGTTTGAAAACAATTACGAGTTAAAAAAAAATCAATAAAAATTGCCCTTTCTCTTTCAAACGACGTTAAAATTTTAAAAATTAGTTCAACGTAAACTTTGTAGAAATTAAATCCATAGGTTAATATTAAAAATTCTGCCCCGCTGCCGTTGCTATTCAAAAACGTGCATACAATTTGCTGCAACAGCATAACATCTGCTTCAATAACAGACAAATCAGCGACCGACTTTTTAACTACAATATTGCTATTTACCAGCAAGCTTATTTCTCTGAGCGTACACTTTGCTTACTTAGATTCAAAATATAGTTTTCATAACAATTGTCAGGTTTAGTTGAACGACATTTCTCCAAATTATTTACATACTTATATTGTTTTTTTCTGGTTTTCCATGCGAGATTAAATTTATATAAAAATTATTTTAGTTTGTCTCTCGAAATATTTTTTCCAATGAGATTCCCTGGAAGTATTCATCAATCTACACATGTAAATGGATCGTAAAAGTCAAAATTTAGAGTATACAAACAAATTATGTGCATCGAAGGAAAAAATTGTTTTCAAAAGAAACTCAAATCGTCTTTTAATTGCAAACACTCCAATAGATCGTTCTGCAAGTGGCGACCCCGTCAAAAATGCCCATCTTCGAATGTCGCCTTGTAATCCTATCAATTCCAGTTATCATATTGAAGATTATGATGACGTATTCGAAACAGCTGAGGACGCAATTCGTCTGAGCAGTGATTTGCAAAGCGATGAGAGTGAAATTTGTAATCTCAACGATTTTGCTATTACAAAGGAGCGAAGGCGTATGAGTTCCCAAATACGCTCCGATTTACTGAAATACAAAGAAGAGTTGAATCAACACAAAGACACAACTGAAGATCTGGAGCAAAAATATATGAAAATCAATTTTGAATTGAGAGAAATGCAAGAGAAACACCAGAATTTTATGGCAAAACGTAATGGTTACAGTAGTGTTGGTGGTGGAGATGATAGTGCTCAATCGTATTCCGACGACGACAACAGTACAACAGATTCCGATATATCACTTCAGCGAAAATCAACTCAAATCTTTAGTAGTGGCAATAGTTTCATGCGAATTGTTTCGGGAGATTTTGCTCCTCAAACCACAAAAAACTATGAAATAGACCGGAGGAGGGATTGTAGTCTACACGACTTTACGAAGCGAAATTATTGTCGCAATGAAGAGGATAAGGAAAATCAATCACCTCCGGATTGGCTTAAAAGTCACAGCAATAAGCGCAGAGACATAACGAAAAGTCACAACAGTATGTCTAAATCACCTGGTACGAGTACACCCCAAAATATACCGGATGTCGATATCCTCCAGACCACAATTTGCAATTTGAAAAGTGAACAGAATCGTTTTCGCTCCATCATTGAACAGCAGCAACATTGTCTCCAGGAGTACCATTCACGTTGTGTCCAGGCCCAAAAGGTTTTGCAAACGCAGCAAACCGAAATTGAGAAATTGAATTGCAACAACCGTCAGTTGGAATCTGAAATCACTGCCGATATTGATCAATTTCGACACAAAGTCGAAACAAAATTACGGGAAGTATCGCAATTACCCCAAATGATGAGAGATGAGCAGACGAAAAATGCGCGAATTGTCAAAGAGAATTCTATACTCAACGATCGTATACGATCGATTCAGAGCGAAGCCAATCACATGAAAAAGAAAATCGACGAAATCGGTAGACGTAAGGTGGCCACTATGGCTCGTCTAAAGGCGGCCGAAAGAGATTTGAAAATATTCAAGAACTATAATGTTGCCCTGAAACATGAAAAACGCAAACTGAACGATGATCTTCAGAAGATACGTGACCAAATGAATGGCCTAGAAAATTCCAGTAAACGTACCATAAATCGCCAACGCGAACAAAGCGAAAAACAAAGACGAGAGCTCCAAAAACGTATTTTTGAACTCGAAATGAAATTGAGTCGCAGTCAAACCTCTACAAGTAGTTTGATTCAGGAGCGAGATAGTCTCATTGCAGAACTACAGACGCAACTCAATACGTTGGTGCACAATTTCGAAGTATCACAAAAACATATACGTATTCTGCGGCGCCATATCTACTCCATGTCCGGAGGAAATGCTCGTGAAGTTGTGGCTCGTAGCCGTGTTTTGGTGGAAACGGCCTAATTATTGCCTTTTAATGCTGGGATTTTTGTTTGTTAAATTTGTTCTGAGAAAGTAAGCACCTAGATCCTCATAAGAAACCAAAGTTGAACTTTTCTCTCATATGGGGAGCATTTACTTTATAAATCAAATTTAACAAAAGACTTCCGCGATAGCATTCTACTACTTTGCATTCAGTGTCTGAGCTATATCAATTGTGTATTTTGTTGACTAAATCAATAAAGAAGTACTAAATTGAATATAGTAAATTTTTAATTATTGCGACATTCAAAATTGCGCCAAAATCGAGTTATTGCACATCATTGTTTTTTTGTGACGCTGTGTTTTTTCTGTAATTTGTCGAATTAGGCAATGCTTCTCTTATTTTGGCAAATGACGGAAAATACAGCATCTCAAATTGATGGTGGGCACATACATACATATCTTAAAGCGACTGACGGACGTATACCACACTGTGAGAAATATTATAATATTAATGACTCTAAAAATCTGGAAAAAATATATGTTTCACACCTCTATCTGACACAAAACATGTTAAAATTTGAGCCTTCTATCACTAACGGCTAAGAACCCTGCAAAAACTTGATAAGTACATGTCAGTACCACTTGCATTACTAATGGTGATTTCGTTTCTGAAAAATAATATCACCACATCATGTTGCGACATTTTAAAAATTCCCCCTGCACCCACTGCTAATTTCGCATTTTGCATGCGAACAATCGAACAAAAATTGTGCGGTGAGTAAAACCCATACCTACATTATGGCGCAACCACTTGATACTGCATTAAGAATGTACGCTTTCAATTAGGTTTGTTCTGAAGTTTGCTTTTTGACGGTGCAACACTCCACACCGTGGACTGGGCTGAGTGTGGAAAATGCGATATTTTCGCATTTGCGGAGTGTAATAATTTTACAATTTTACAAAGGCTGCACCATTCTTACAAACGAACCTAAAAATTCGGTTTCAGTGTAAAATGTAGAAACAATTTTGCATATTTTTGCACAAACGAAATCACCATAAGTGATGGCATATAATTACCCTCTGCATTACATTTAGTTAACAAATAATGACTTACTGATATTGACATAAATAAGTACTTATTTGTAAGTTATTTTAAGTCGGGTATTGTAAAATATGCGACAACACCAATTTTTATTAAAGAAACGGTGATTTGATTTACAAATTTAGTAACCCAGCAAAATCTTGGTAAGTACATGTCATTACCACTCGCATTACTCATTGCGTAATGATATCTCATTATCGCTAGCATTATATATATATATATTTTCCCATAGTTCCTAGGAGGAACATAGGGCCGATACAAATGCATTCCATTTAATTTTATCTGTAGCTAAATATTTTATTTCACGCCAAGTATAGCCTGCTTCGTGGGCTTCAGCATCTACGAGTCGTCTCCACGTATTTGCTGGACTTCCTCTTCTGCGACAACCCTGCGGGTTCCAGTCAAGTGCTGTACGTGTGATGTCATCATGCGGCTTCCTTAGGGTGTGGCCAATCCACATCCATTTGCGACGTTGAAGAAATTCGCTAGCATTACTTTCGGTAAATTAATAAACTACTAACAAAATAATGACAAAAATAAGTTTTTGCTAGTAATCTAAGTTGGAAAATCTTATTTTAATTTATAAACTTTTCTTTAAATGATTTATGATTTTTTCTTTAATAATTTACGTAACGGGTGATCCAAGTAAAGATACTTTTTCAATAGCCTTTTTTTGACATTTATTTTTGTTATGTATTGTTTGGCATTTCATCATGGAAAGACTTACGCCTGAACAACGTTTACAAATCCTTCAACTTTATTACGAAAATTCAGGTTCTGTGAGGAATGTGTTTCGCAACACCATCACCCATCTTGAGACCCAGCATTCATTATTGGATAATATTCGACCGAATAGACCACGTCTAGCACGCAGTGAAGAAAATGTAGCGGTGTGGTTTGTGGGCCGATGGAATCATCGGTCCATATTTCTTCAAAAATTATGCCGGTGAGAACGTAACCGTCAATGGCGGCCGTTATCGTGCCATGATAACCGACTGTTTGATGCCTGAAATTGAAGCTCGTAATCTCGGCGACATTTTGTTTCAACAAGACGGCGCCACTTCCCACACATCGCATCAATCAATGGATTTATTGAGAGAACACTTCGGTGAGCAGATAATTTCACGTTTTGGGCCGGTCAATTGGCCACCAAGATCGTGAGATATCACACCGTTAGTCTTCTCTGTGGGGATATGTAAAGTCTAAAGTTTATGCGGACAAAACAGCTTCGATTCAGGACTTGGAGCAAAACATCACGCGTGTCATTCGCCAGTTTGTTGCAGTTTTTTTTTATCTTCTCTTTGGCGGGTTACAATTTCGGCCCTATGGGAAATTCATTCATATATTCATACTTTTGGTGTCTAATTTTAAACTCGGTTCTTAAGCATTGCGTCGATGTAGAAAATGTTTTCATATTACTTTATCATCAAAAATTTTTTGTGTACTTCGAAACACTAGTTTTTTTAAAAAAGATTGAAAACATATTGTTTTATGTTTATGAATTGTTGCAAATTTCTATCTGGATATGTTACTATTTACCAAACCTAAATAGATTTTAGTGCACAAAACTTAGATACTCGTATGTTTTTTTTTATATCATGCTAATTATTCCACAAGGTATCAAAAAAAAACAATGTTATTGCAAAGATTTATACCATGCTATTTATTCCACAATGTTGGATTTTGACAAAATGTGAACTAACAGAGTAGTAGTTAGCAGAATGTCAATGATGGCATTGAGATGTCACAGGTGTTTGAATTCGTAGCTCATAACTGAGAGAGTGACAGCTTAGGATCCAATATCGTGTGAGTGATTGAAATGTCAAACCAGTACCTAAGTTAGGTGATAAAGTGGTACCTTCGCTTCACTCTTTTCTTTTCCGGACAGCAGCAAAGAAAGACCTCTTGTGCATTTCGAAATTTTGTACGAAGAAAAAAGTATTATTAAGTGTTGGTGAAATAGTTACTGATAAAAAAAAAGTGAATAAAATTTGTTTAAAGAAGTTTGCTTGTTTTTGGAGTAGTCAAGACGATTCCTCTAGAAAACACATAAAAAAATATATTCTATTCTCACCGAAAGCGCCTTCCTCGCTGGAAGTGTGGAACGAAAGAAATCCAACAGCTATTTGGTATAATACCAAATATATACCAAAGAGGGAACACAGAAAGAAAGATCCGGAAAAAGAGTTGAGCCCAAATTATAACTGTTAGTAAAGCTAGTTGTGGTGCAGGGGCTACTCCACGTAAGTTAACCTTCATGGGATCTAATTTTGATTGAACATAGTGATGACTGTACTTTCAATACAGCCTGCTACGGCAAGCACAAACCCCCCCCCCCTTTTTCTTATTTTTCTTTTGTTTAAAGAATGGCAAGACACTTGTATGCTGATACCATTGAACATCAATAACAACCGTTACATTAGTGAGACTATTGTAAACCAAGGCGCTTTTAGCAATTTTTGTCACCTTATGCGGTCTACAAGGGAAAGAAGATAGGAAAGAGCAATCGAACCTCTGACGCTGCCTTTAAATTATTTCTTTTGGAACTTAAGTATTAATATAACAGTAATGTAAGGTATACTTTTATTTACGGCTTATGATGGCCCAATAATTGCATTGTTGTAAAGTAAAAAAAAAAAAAAAAGAAACAACGTATTGAATTATCGGTAATTTTAAATAACACAACGTAAATAGTATATGTTAGCATGTTTGAGTTTATGATGTAAATTCTTTGCATAGCTCTCAGAATAATTTTTTTTACTAAGAGGAAAGCCTTAGTAGGGAATTTATATCATAACTTTAATTAACACTGACGATGGTTTGGAATAGATCATTTATTATATAATTTGTTTATCACTTTACAGAACAACGTTGGATTGTGCTCAATACTACGTAAAGTAAAACCAACCAAAACAAAAGTTGGTACAAAATTTGGTACATAATTTGTTTCAGGTAATCGTCTTCCTTCACACAAGGATTTTCAAATGTAAGTGTTAAAATCTAACCCAAACATGCATTCGAATTTTTGTAAATATTTAATATTTATATATATATATATATATCTATATAAATCGTTTTTTTTAAGTTTTGTGAAAATTAAAGTATTTTCATGATTTGTACACATGTACACTCGAATTAATAACCCACAGCTAGGTTTAATTTTGATTTAATTACAAACAGTTATAGTCAGGTCTCATATAAGAAAGTTATTTTTTTTAATAAATGAATTTGTTAAGCGTGAATATGAGATAAAGAGAATTTTGTATTGGGAATGATGTATTGCAAGATGATTGGTGATGGGGTAAGGTAAATTTTGCGGGAAACTAACTTAGGGAAATGGCTACATAACTATTATGGATGCTTCAGCCATTTGGAGAAGCAGGGTGGGAATTTTAAGGAGTGTCCTAGGCGATAATAACACCGGTCGTCGGGTAGGAATTAAGGAGATTGCATTTAAATTTCTTATGGCACATTTTCGCTTTTAATTAGTACCCTAAATCATTGGAATGTGATATATATTTTTTTCTTGTTGTTAGCCAGTTTTAGTGAAGTCAAGAACCCTCCCAATCCGGCGAGCTAAGCCCCCTTTTCTACATTCCAAGCCGATGGAGCTAAAACAAAAAAATCTTATCAATTTAAAAACTAAATAAAAATATAGCAGCAACAAGAGATGGCGCCCAACGATATCGGCATTTGATCGATTTCGTAACATTTTTCTAAATTTCTGTAAATGAGTCCAGAAGCAAATTAAAAAAATAAATTGTTTCTTTAAGCAGCAATTTACACCCCCTAATTACTTTTTACGTTCTCGTGATCCCAAAGTGAAAGTGTTAAACTTTTATTTAATAGTAACGAAAATGTCTACATAATTCTGAAAGTGGCCAGTCGATACGATAGAGTTTACAAAACACGTAAATCTGATGGCTACCGTAGGATGTTATATTACAAAATAGATTATTTTCTTTTGTTTTTATTGCTACGCCAGTCAGATTTTCTTTCTATTGGAAATTAGATTGATTCTAGCGGCGTGAAACATCTAGTTTATAGATTTAATTTTTTTAATTTTGGAGGGGTGCAATTTCTTTTAATTCCTATCACTATTTTTACAAATTTATCTTCCAAAGGAACCTCTTATCTTGAAAAAGCAATTCATCATTCCCAAACAGAAAGATATCATTTGAAAATACGACTATCTAATTAGCAAATTTGGTAATTAAAAGTAACATCTGTCGGACTGTAATGTCAAGTAGAAGGAGAAAAGTTAGAGTAATAAACCATTTTGAAGATTCGTTAAGCGATACTCAAATCGATTATACTATAGACGAAGACGAAACAGCTCAAAATCCTCTGGTTATTCGGCCTCGATGGGGAGTTAGTCCAATCTCAAATAGAACTCGGAGTAAAACTGATAACTCTCACAACATCATAGCCAGTGATCTTTCGGAGGTTACAACGATGAATGATAACCAGCAATTAGGTGCCGCCGGAATATCCGGAGCGATCGGGAATAGTAATAACATAGGAGGGTTAGAAGCCGTTTTAGAGAGAGTTTTAACTCTTAACCATGAAGCTTTTCTGGGTGAGATAAAGGACTTGAAAAAGACTTTAGTTGAGACCATTGGTGCTAATCAAGTTGGAGGTCATACCGGAAACACCTCGAGGATTTCCCAAACATCTCCCTTGGATCGTACTATCTCGGAGAGAGACGAAATTACGAGACCCACTGGTCCCACCATGATAAATTCTACTGGAATTTCAAATATTGGCAAACCAATATCCATCGACAAATGGAACATCAATTTTGATGGGACTGAAGATGTCAATGATTTTCTTTTTAAAGTAGATACATTACGCATCCGTAACAAATACACATCAGAGCAAGTAGTCGCATGTTTCAACGTTTTATTGAAAGGAAAAGCAGAAACCTGGTTCTGGTTTTATTCCCGACAACATCCAAATGCTACCTACTCAGATCTTACTAAGGCCATAGTCAAAGAATTTTCTAAATCTGAAAATGATTGCGATAAGATAGTCAAAATGGTGCAAAGACGCCAGGGACAAAAAGAAAGCTTCGATGATTTTTATTCTGACATCGTCGACATGAATAGTCGATTGAGTGAGCCTATGAGCGACAGGAAGATGATAGAGCTAATAAAGAACAATACCAAAGATTCTTTGGGTTCATTACTTTTTCCTTACGATGTTTTTAGTCTGGATCATTTAAGAGAAGCGGCTAGGAAAGCTGAATCGTTTTTAGATCGCCAAATTCCATTGAAACACCACAAAAGATATGTTTCTGAATTAGAGTCCTCAGGTGAAGAACTAAGAGAAGAATCTATGGGAGACGTAGCCTTTATTACGCGTGGACACTTTCAGAATAGAAAATCCATAGATACATCAAAATATAAATGTTGGAATTGTGATTTATTAGGACATTCATTTTACGATTGTCCATCAGAAAAGCGAAACTTATTCTGTTATAGATGCGGGGAGAAGAATGTCTCCACACCACAATGTAAAAAACATTCGGGAAACAACCCGAGGAACGAGGAATAGAGGGTAACTCGTTCGATATTCAAAATCCCTCCTCTTCAGATAAATCAATTTTATTAGACACGAATTTAAAATCAACAAACACTAGTAAGGTAATTTTATTACCTAAGGAGGGACAAGCAGTAAAAGAAAGTAGTCCGTCGCCCATAACATCTATTGCTGAAGACAAAGGATCTCAATTCTTATCCTTACATGAAAGGAAGGTTAGATACGTTGAAGCGCGAAAAAGAATTTTTGGTAACAAAGTATCGAAGAAAATAGAAAAATGTAGAGAACGTTTCAGGAAACGTAAGTTTTTTTCAAAACTCATAGAAGCGACGATCATTGATGACACTTCTGATGAAAGGCCTTATGCAAAAATATCCTTAGGTTCCATAGATGTTTATGGATTGCTAGATTCCGGTGCGTCCATAAGCGTTTTAGGAAATGGTGGTCAGGAAGTTATTGACAAACTTAATCCTAAAATTATAAAGATCAAAAGTTCATTGAGAACGGCAGACGGTAATAGACAGGGTATTGTGGGATATACTGAAATTCCAGTAACTTATAAAGGAGAAACCAAGGATATCTTGTTTTATATATCGCCCACATTAAGACAGCGCGTTTATCTGGGCATAAACTTTTGGAAAGGCTTCAATATTGCACCACAAATTTTTCTTTCTGAACTATTGTTAGAGGTTGGCCAAGACTCTACCTTAAAAGAACAGGGTATATTGCATACTCTAAACCCGTTAGATAAGATACAACTGGCTAAAGTCATTGAGGAATTTCCTTCATTTGTAAAGCTCGGCTTAGGACGCACTACAGTGGAGACCCATAGTGTTGATACGGGAGACTCACTGCCATTTAAAATGAAACATTATCCGATGTCCCCTCCTAGGCAACAGGAAGCATATTCCGAACTCGATCGTATGTTAGCGTTAGGGGTAATAGAGGAAAGTAATAGTCCTTATTCTAGCCCCGTAGTACTTGTTAGAAAACCTGGTAAGATTCGACTTTGTCTCGACTCGCGGAAACTTAATAAATTAACCAAGAAAGATGCTTATCCTTTACCACACATCAACGGCCTATTGAGTCGACTTCAGGACACTCACTACATTTCGGGTATTGATCTGAAAGATGCCTATTGGCAAATACCCTTAGATGAATGTTCGAGAGAAAAAACGGCATTTGCAGTACCTGGTCGGCCACTGTATCAATATACAGTTATGCCTTTCGGGCTCTGTAACGCCGCACAAAGAATGAGCCGATTGATGGATAAGGTAATACCCAGCCGACTCCGTGAAAAGGTATTCATTTATTTAGACGATCTGTTGGTTTGTACATCCGATTTTAATAGTCACATTGATGTGTTGAGGGAGGTAGCCAAATGCTTGAAAGACGCAAATTTAACTATTAATGTCGAGAAAAGTAGATTTTGCCAGAAGGAAATAAAGTATCTGGGCTATATTGTGGGACAAGGTACTTTAAGAACAGACCCATCAAAGGTGGAGGCCATAACAAAGTTTCCGTTACCGAAAACTGCTAGACAGATCCGACGTTTTGTTGGGATGACCGGGTGGTATCGCCAATTTATTTCGAGTTATGCGGAGTTATCCGCACCTCTAACGGATTGTCTGCAGAAGTGTGCAAAATTCCACATAACTCCTGAGGCAGAAATTGCGTTTCAAAAATTAAAGGAGGCTCTCACCACAGCTCCGGTTCTGAATCAACCTGATTTCAGTAAACCTTTCACAATACAGTGTGATGCTTCTAGAGTAGGAGTGGGTGGGGTATTAGTACAGATGGATGGCAATGGAAATGAACATCCAATAGCATATGTGTCTCAAAAATTAAACAAAACACAACGAAATTATACAGTAACAGAGCTTGAGTGTCTCGCAGCTATCGTCTGTCTTAAACGGTTTAGACCGTATGTAGAGGGCTTACCGTTTAAAATAATCACTGACCACAGCAGTTTACGCTGGTTAATGTCCCAGAAAGACCTATCTGGTAGGCTAGGAAGATGGAGCCTTAAGCTACAATCTTACGATTTCCAAGTAGAATATCGAAAGGGATCCGCACATATTGTTCCTGATGCTTTGTCAAGAATAGACGATGTTGAAGAAATCGATTTTGTATCAGTGTCATCTGAAATTGACTTAAACTCAGAATCTTTTTCTTCAGCCGAGTACAATGAACTCAAGGATAATATTGAACAACTTAAGGACAATTTTCCGGATACATGTGTTTCAGACGGGTTTGTTTATCAACGAGTTAAATTTAGGAAGGGAGAATTTGAAGAAGAGGATTCTCTATGGCGGTTATGGCTGCCTAGTAGGTTGCGAGAAATGGTCATAAAAAACCATCACAACATCATATCATGTCATGGCGGTTTTGCAAAAACACTTCACCGTGTACGCGAAAAATATTTTTGGCCTAAAATGGCTAAGGACATCAAAGCCTTTGTTGCAAATTGCGAAACATGTAAATCCATAAAGCCGACCAATCAGATATTTCGTCCTCCGATGGGTCAGCAAATAAAAACAGACCGACCATTTCAACGTATATATATGGACCTGTTGGGTCCTTATCCAAGAACCAAATCGGGCAATAGTATGGTTTTCGTGGCAATAGACCATTTTTCGAAATACATTTTCCTAAAACCCTTAAAGAAAGCCACAACGACCGCCATAATTAACTACATTGAGAAAGATATTTTCAACAAATTTGGAGTGCCTCAATATATTCATTCGGACAATGGTAAGCAGTTCGTAGCCTCCAATATGATGGAATTTATGAAAGCTTACGGCATAACTCATGTGAAGACGGCCTTGTATTCGCCTCAGGCAAATTGTTCCGAACGTACCAATCGAGAATTTTTAATAAAACTGAGGGCCTTGATTAAGGATCGACAGGACCAGTGGGATAGATATGTGTCGAAAATAGCTTGTATACTGCGCAGCGACTATCACGAATCACTGAGATGTTCACCATACTTTTGCTTATTTGGGTATAATATGGTACAGCATGGGTCTACTTATCCAATTTTAGAGAGAATCGATTCATTGCGTGATAATCAAGCAAATATCATTTCAAATGATACTAGACTAAGTCTTATACATGATAAAATACGGGAAAATTTAATAACAGCACATGAAAAGGCAACCAGAACTTATAATACTCGTTGTAGAAATGTCGAATTCAAAGAAGGACAAGAAATTTTTAGAAGAAATCGTAGCCAAAGTGAGTTTAAAAAAGGTATAAATGCAAAACTTTTACCTCAATATTTGAAATGCAGAGTCCGCAAGAAAGTTGGTTCTTCACTTTATCAATTAGAAACTTTAAAAGGAGAATATATTGGACTTTTCCATGCTAAAGATTTAAAACCATTTTAGAAAAGAAGTTTACCCGGCATTAAGGATCTCAGGGTGTAGTCGAGCCCCACAAAAAAAAACTAGGTTTCCTTTTTTACAACTTCAGGATTTCAGTTTACAAAGAAGGTTTGTTGCAGTTTTTTTTTTTATCTTCTCTTTGGCGGGTTACAATTTCGGCCCTATGGGAAATTCATTCATATATTCATACTTTTGGTGTCTAATTTTAAACTCGGTTCTTAAGCATTGCGTCGATGTAGAAAATGTTTTCATATTACTTTATCATCAAAAATTTTTTGTGTACTTCGAAACACTAGTTTTTTTAAAAAAGATTGAAAACATATTGTTTTATGTTTATGAATTGTTGCAAATTTCTATCTGGATATGTTACTATTTACCAAACCTAAATAGATTTTAGTGCACAAAACTTAGATACTCGTATGTTTTTTTTATATCATGCTAATTATTCCACAAGGTATCAAAAAAAAACAATGTTATTGCAAAGATTTATACCATGCTATTTATTCCACAATGTTGGATTTTGACAAAATGTGAACTAACAGAGTAGTAGTTAGCAGAATGTCAATGATGGCATTGAGATGTCACAGGTGGTTGAATTCGTAGCTCATAACTGAGAGAGTGACAGCTTAGGATCCAATATCGTGTGAGTGATTGAAATGTCAAACCAGAACCTAAGTTAGGTGATAAAGTGGTACCTTCGCTTCACTCTTTTCCTTTCCGGACAGCAGCAAAGAAAGACCTCTTGTGCATTTCGAAATTTTGTACGAAGAAAAAAGTATTATTAAGTGTTGGTGAAATAGTTACTGATAAAAAAAAAAGTGAATAAAATTTGTTTAAAGAAGTTTGCTTGTTTTTGGAATAGTCAAGACGATTCCTCTAGAAAACACATAAAAAAATATATTCTATTCTCACCGAAAGCGCCTTCCTCGCTGGAAGTGTGGAACGAAAGAAATCCAACAGCTATTTGGTATAATACCAAATATATACCAAAGAGGGAACACAGAAAGAAAGATCCGGAAAAAGAGTTGAGCCCAAATTATAACTGTTAGTAAAGCTAGTTGTGGTGCAGGGGCTACTCCACGTAAGTTAACCTTCATGGGATCTAATTTTGATTGAACATAGTGATGACTGTACTTTCAATACATTCATTCTATTCTCACCGAAAGCGCCTTCCTCGCTGGAAGTGTGGAACGAAAGAAATCCAACAGCTATTTGGTATAATACCAAATATATACCAAAGAGGGAACACAGAAAGAAAGATCCGGAAAAAGAGTTGAGCCCAAATTATAACTGTTAGTAAAGCTAGTTGTGGTGCAGGGGCTACTCCACGTAAGTTAACCTTCATGGGATCTAATTTTGATTGAACATAGTGATGACTGTACTTTCAATACAGCCTGCTACGGCAAGCACAAACCCCCCCCCCTTTTTCTTATTTTTCTTTTGTTTAAAGAATGGCAAGACACTTGTATGCTGATACCATTGAACATCAATAACAACCGTTACATTAGTGAGACTATTGTAAACCAAGGCGCTTTTAGCAATTTTTGTCACCTTATGCGGTCTACAAGGGAAAGAAGATAGGAAAGAGCAATCGAACCTCTGACGCTGCCTTTAAATTATTTCTTTTGGAACTTAAGTATTAATATAACAGTAATGTAAGGTATACTTTTATTTACGGCTTATGATGGCCCAATAATTGCATTGTTGTAAAGCAAAAAAAAAAAAAAAAAAGAAACACCGTATTGAATTATCGGTAATTTTAAATAACACAACGTAAATAGTATATGTTAGCATGTTTGAGTTTATGATGTAAATTCTTTGCATAGCTCTCAGAATAATTTTTTTTACTAAGAGGAAAGCCTTAGTAGGGAATTTATATCATAACTTTAATTAACACTGACGATGGTTTGGAATAGATCATTTATTATATAATTTGTTTATCACTTTACAGAACAACGTTGGATTGAGCTCAATACTACGTAAAGTAAAACCAACCAAAACAAAAGTTGGTACAAAATTTGGTACATAATTTGTTTCAGGTAATCGTCTTCCTTCACACAAGGATTTTCAAATGTAAGTGTTAAAATCTAACCCAAACATGCATTCGAATTTTTGTAAATATTTAATATTTATATATATATATATATATCTATATAAATCGTTTTTTTTAAGTTTTGTGAAAATTAAAGTATTTTCATGATTTGTACACATGTACACTCGAATTAATAACCCACAGCTAGGTTTAATTTTGATTTAATTACAAACAGTTATAGTCAGGTCTCATATAAGAAAGTTATTTTTTTTAATAAATGAATTTGTTAAGCGTGAATATGAGATAACGAGAATTTTGTATTGGGAATGATGTATTGCAAGATGATTGGTGATGGGGTAAGGTAAATTTTGCGGGAAACTAACTTAGGGAAATGGCTACATAACTATTATGGATGCTTCAGCCATTTGGAGAGGCAGGGTGGGAATTTTAAGGAGTGTCCTAGGCGATAATAACACCGGTCGTCGGGTAGGAATTAAGGAGATTGCATTTAAATTTCTTATGGCACATTTTCGCTTTTAATTAGTACCCTAAATCATTGGAATGTGATATATATTTTTTTCTTGTTGTTAGCCAGTTTTAGTGAAGTCAAGAACCCTCCCAATCCGGCGAGCTAAGCCCCCTTTTCTACATTCCAAGCCGATGGAGCTAAAACAAAAAAATCTTATCAATTTAAAAACTAAATAAAAATATAGCAGCAACAAGTTACCAGTCGAAATGCTCGACCGAGTCATCGAAAATTGGACTCAACGAATGGACCATCTGAGACGTAGCCGCGGCCAACATTTGATAGACATAATCTTCAAAAAATAAATGCCAAAGAATGTTCTTTCAAATGATAATAAACATTCCCCATTCAATTTGAATTTTCTGTGTTTTTTCTTTAAAAAAGTAGGGAACCTCGAAATGGATCACGCTATATTAGTTCCAAATAAAAAAATATTGAAATGGGAACATAGTTTTGTTTAGAACAATATCCTCCCAAACATATAATATTTTTGCGTGTCAAATATTATATAACGGGTTTTCCAAAAGGGATGATATGATTTTGAAGTGACGTTTCGGCCATTTGTAATATGTCATTATCTGTCATTTGTTTTTCATTGTATGCTTACTTTGTATGGGGAGCTAAGTTTAGTGCTTGTGTTCGTGTCTTAATCGAGTATGGTGTTGCCAGATTGGGCGTCCTATTTTTCGCAGTATGGCATCTCATTTTTGGAGAGATTGTTGTCAGTTATTGTGAATTAACGGGAAGAAGAACAAAAATGGGAAATTATTTTAATATTTTCAAAAAGAGTGTAAAAAATTGAACATAGGACAGTAAATTTATGTTTTATAAATACATTTTACGAATTGTTACTTACTGCTTATGCGCCAGTTAGTGGAAGTCAGTTGTTTTCGTTGCAAAGTGCTAAACTAAAATCGCTAGCTTGTAACGAAAACAAGCCTATTATCAAAATAATCGTTCTCCAATTGCAACTTTTCGTGCGCTTAGTCCATTTTTTTTTTTAAATCAAAAAAACACTTTCCATATTTTAGCTCTCGTTAAGAGCTATATTTTTGCCATTGGCCGATTCCCGATCCGACGTACCGTTAAGAGCTAGACCAAAAATAAACTTTCCGTTCACAATTGAAAATTATGCTAAGTCCATTTTTTTAAATCAAAAAAAAAACTTTCCTGTCGGCCTACGACCTTGACACCCATGAGCAATATTTTATCTCTCATTAAGAGCTATCTTTTTGCCATTGACCGATTGTGGCTACATGCCACACAGCAAATGAAACAATTGAATTGTTGCGAGAAAAGTTTGGAGATTTGATTATTTCAAGAAATTGTGATATTGAATGGCCTCCAAGAAGTTGCGATTTAACACCATTAGACTACTTCTTGTGGGGTTATTTGAAGTCATTGGTGTTTCGAAATAAACCAGACCCTCTTCAAGCTTCACAAATCAATATTGAACGAGCCATTCATGACATACGGCCAGTAATGCCAACTATTTGCGGAACAAAGCGTAATGAAAAATTTAAAAAGCGTAAAAGGCGTAAAGTTCCAGACAAAAAGCGTAAAAAGGTACTATACTATTTATCTTTCATTAAAATGACACTTCCAAACTTTTTGGTTCTTGTGGCGCTTTGATTCATTTTTTTCTGCTAAATTGCATAAAGACTTGCTGAACAATAAGGAATCACAAGCAGATTCGATTTATCCCTATAATAATTCGAATCTGCTAGTGATTTCCAGTTATCGATATCTCCAAAGCGGGCTACGCGGACCAAACTGTGTCTGCGTGACCGGTTTTGGACGGGGTTAAATATGTTCCCTTCTGATGTATGTCAAATGGTGGCTGCGCGGACCAAAGTGACCCGGCGTGGCCGGCCTTCTGCCGGGATTTAAAATTTTTTTCCAAAGCCGGTTACGCGATCCAAAGTGTCATAAGATCTATGGACATTATGTCTCTGGACAAATATCTGGTCGAAAACAAAAGTAGTATACACTGTACCGCAGAATTGTGTACTTATAAAACCATAATTTTTCGGCAAAAACCCTTTCGGCAATATGATTATGATTAAAAAACTATTTCTTTTCGTAAGTCTAGAGAGTCAAATTTAAGTGCATATAAATATGTTCATAACACGGAGTAGCAAAAATAGTATAATTTCGTTATGTTTCCAGATTTGATCTGACAAATGTACGAAAAGCGTCAAAAGCACCAACAAAAAACATGAAAAGCGTACACCTAGTGCTTTTTTTTCGTTTGGCACTAACAGTGTTCCCAACTCTTCCGAGGCAAAAATCACTACGAAACAACTGTGCAGAAACCACCACTACCAACCAAGTATAAAAACGCCAAAAAACGTTGTGAGAAAATAACAAAATCTCCAAAAAACGCTAACACTGACAAAAATATTAACCTTTTTTTAGATTAGCGCTAACAAAATATTTTTAATTCCATTAATTTTTTTCACATTTAGGTAATGTTTGTAACATTTTTCTATGAAAACATATATAAGAACTTATATTTATAACATAAACGTAACAGTCTTTTTTTGTTTTCCATTCTTAGGTTTAAATTATTAATAAATGACTTGTTCTTTGCCAAATAAATTAGTATAATTTTCCTCTATCTCTTCTGGCTTTAATATTGATTGTGTATAAAATTTTGATTTCTAAATGTTTCATTGGCATTTATTTTTAAACATAAATTATTGGGTATTTTATACTTCGAGCAGCAAACACATATCTTATTTGTATTAAAGAATTTACTGTATTTAAAGACAATCGGTTTCTAAGTCCTGCATCACACGAGCCAATTTTTCTAAGCAAGTGTCAAAGTCTCTCTCCTACAAACGTTGACACTTGCTTGGATTCAGGACTTACGTTGTTCTTAAAGAAATTCATAACGCTCAGTTGTGAGTTACGGGCACAAATCACATAAGAACATTTGGAGAAACATAAATGAAAGAGACATCGTTTTTACATTCTATGTGCTTTAAAAGAGTGCGACGATACGTTGCGTTAAATACATGAATTTACATTTTTAATGTCGCCGTCATTTTGCATTCTTCGCCGATGTATGAAAAAAATCACTAAAAGCGCTACAAAAAATTGTTAAAAACGCTACCGTAGTGGTTTTTCTGAAAAATCACTACTTTTACAAAACAGTGGTATTTGGAGATCTAAAATCACCACAAGTAGCGGAAAAATCACCAAGTTGGCATCGCTGGGCACTAAGTGAACACTTTCCGCGTATTGGGGGTCTGAAATGCACTAAATCTGGTGCGAAAAACACTAAGTTGGCATCCCTGCATACGACTTGATTTAGTGGAAAAAGTGCTCGAAAATTGGGTTCATCGAATTCGTTCCTGCAGAAGAAGTCGTGGAGGCCATTTGAATGACGTTTTATTTAGAACTTAATGGTATCGATTGTACTTCACATTAAATAAAAAACTTTTGAATTTCCTTAACAATAAGTGTTTTTTTCAAAGAAATCATATCACCCTTATTGGAAACCCCTTTACATCAATTGCTACATCAATTTCAATAACCTCACATAAAGTGTTAAAATCCATGCACATTCCAAAATTTAAAAAAGTAAATTTCTACACGATTTGTTGGATGTTGGTGGGTGCCTTCCTGATCTTTTGAAAATGTACTTTCCATCGGGAACCCCTTCCCAAAATTTAAAAAAATTGAGAAAATTAAAAAAATGATAAGTAGGTTCCTTACTGATCTCTAGAAAATGCAAATTTTCTTTCGAGAACCTAACATTTTCGGAAATATTGCCTTTTTAAGTAAATCCCATTATTCTTCAACTATTCACCCATATTTTTTGATTATTTATGACAAAATGTACATCAAAGTATGTATATCTTTCGGCTAGTAGAATCGATTGGTGCTTGGCATGTTTTGAAATTCCAAACTTTGATTTTATGATACTTCTTATGTCTATTTCTGTTACAGAGTTTCAATTTAGCGGGAACTTTAGTAGCATCATTCTTATATTGTCTGGATGTCAAGTAACATTTTTGGGTAAATCTCATGGAATCGGTGTTATTTGAATTTACCGTTAGTATTTCCACTATAGACACTGTCTTTGTGTTAATAAATGTAAAATTGTTATGGCTTACAGAAAGAAACTCGAATGATTGTGATGATGACATTAAATGCTGATTATAAATTATCTGGTAATCGCTGGTAATCGAACCCAGACAACCGAGTTTTAAATGTTGAAAATTAATTATGATTTAGGAAGCTATGGAAAAGTTTTAGCTACATATGTACATACATACATATATACAAAAAAATTTAGTATTTTAAATTTCATAAATCAAAATTTTAAGTGATCTCTTTATTCTTTATATATTTAAGATTAAAATTGCAATAAAATAAAAAAACAATGGCTAGCGAACAGGAGCAAACAACTACACAATCCAAAACCCCCGAAATGATGTCATCGGAAAATACGATGGAGGACCGTAATAATGATGGTGGTCTCAACGAAGGCTTAATCGTGACCGAAGAGGGACCCGAAGCTCTTAGCAACCTTGAGTATGATACGGGTGAAGACTATACTCCATTGGGTTCTTCTTCAGACGATCCGGAAAAAGCTCGCAACTACAAAGAATACAAAAGATTAGAAAACGAAATACGTTTTCAAAATAGCACCATAGAATCAATAAAAAATGCAATTCAAAATATCTTACGTATAAGTTGTCCCAATACAAGTGAGAAGGAACAATTAAAAGACCTTCATGACTGCTTGGAACAAGAGACGCATAAATTGCATTATCTCACCAAAAAAGCAATGAAATTACAAAACTTCGGTTCGCATAGACGCTACAAGGAAATCGAATTGGCCACCACATTCGGTGAGGAGCAAATGTCTCCTATTGTTAGAACATGCGATAATATGCAGGCTCAAACATCCAAGGCAGCAAACACAAAACGAAAACCTACAAGAGGCTGCCGCTGGAGGGCTTCTGGTGGAGACACTACCACCAGTGAGAAATCATGTTCTTATCAAGATGAATCAGATCGATGTGAGTCGGAGGAGCAAAAGTTGATGAGTGAGATACTGGCCACTTTACAAACATGCAGTAGTTGCAACAATTGCAAGAATAAAGCTCATCCGAACAAAGAAGGTACAATGGAAAATCTTAAAGAAAAAATAAATAGTATGCAAAAAACTATGGACAAATTAAATGAGGAAATTTGTCGACGAGAGGGAAACCAAAAGTGCCATCAAGCAAAAAACAAATCTCATTCTCACACCTCAGCCAAAGCTCAGCAATTTGATAACTTGAAAGATAATTATATGTATCTTTTGCAAGAGTTTACCAAAAAGGAAGCAGAACTTAAGGACATTTCTAAAAGGTAATACAATTTGCAACAATAGTGTGAGAATTACATGTTATATTTTTCGGAAATAGAATTGTATTCAGAGTTGTATGTAACGGGTGGACCATTTAAAATTTTTAAGTTGAACTACCGATTTCTTTGACTTGTGATTATTTTGATTTATTTTCTGTGGGAGCCATTAAGGATAAATGTTACGCAAAGCATCCAGAGACAATTGAAACGTTGAAACATGAAATCGAAGTTGCCATTGAAGAGATTCGACCGAAACAATCGAAAATGTACGGAAAAATTAGGTTGATCGGATAAGGTATTGCCGAGCCAGTCGTGGTAGGCATATGAATGATATTGTGTTCCATTAGTAAATGACAAAGTTCAAACTTTCCAATAAAACAGGAAAAAAAATATCAGTACTTTTTTTATAGCCGATTCAAATTCTAAATGGCCTAACCGTACCTGAGTCCATCCCTTTACTCAATTGCCGAGCCATTCGTGGTAGGCATATGAATGATATTGCGTTCCATTACACAGCTCAACAAAAAAATCTTTTTTGCTGCGGCACAAGGTTTTGCAGCCGATTTGGGTTTATGAGATAATACAGTTCTTAGCCTAAAAGATAGTTTCATTTTCTTTAAATTAGTTCTAGTTCTCGCGATAAAACGCGATTTGCGAAAATAGGGTGGTTGAGACACGTATTATAGCATAACTCGAGAAATAATTATTCGAATTAGGTTATGAAGGTTTCAAAGAAGGCGGAATGAAATTGGGCCCCAGGAAAATATGCCCAACTATTTTATATCAAACAACAACAATTTTATTTGGGGCATAATTTCATTTCTTGTCTGCTTTTGGGGCTTATTTTCATTTCATTTCATTTATTTCATACATTGTAATACAAAAGCCTATAAGGCCAAATACATATTGGTATAACAAACTAATAACATCCATATAAAATTGTATACAATTATAAATTAGTTAGATTATAATGAGATCAAATGTATAATAAATCTAATAAATAATCTAATTTTCATCTATTAATTTAGAAACAGGGGAGGCTACGCATAAAAGATTTGCTCCACGTTGCCAACTTTGGATCCTGTCCATAGCTGAAAGTCTTAAACAGAGGCCACAGGCCGTAAGCCGACCGCACAGGAATAGATTTATAATTAGGAAATAGGTTTGTATACGTGTATTATTGCATACTCCCCAGATTTAGGAAGAGAACATTTCTTAGTTTTTTGGGGTTTATTGTCATTTCATGCTGTTTTGTTGATTGGGGTGTAATTTTCTAAATCAGTTTTTGTAACGAAAATAGGCCCCAAATTTGGGGCGCACTTTCATTTTCAATTTGGGGTGCATTTTCTTGGGGTCCAACTTCCGGCCACCTTCATCCGTTCAGCGGTTTCGACAAAATCTTACAAGGCAGTACTAAATAATCTAATTTTTTGAGAAAATTTTAATAATTTTGAATGCGTGATGACATCACAAATAATTTTTCTACGTTTTTACATATATAGAGAGAATACAGATAAATAACTCAAACCATTTACATAGCTCCTTCTGTGCCACCCTGTATTAATCTCACACCTTAAGCAAGTAGATCTGTGGGAGGTTATGTCATATATCTCGTTGGATACAATTTTGAATGTCAGATATAATTATATCTGACACGACATCTGGGGCCTAATTCCCGCATTCGTTCTGAATAATCTGAAATTTCGACAGCTTAGATCTAATGTGTTACATAGTAATATTTTGAAATTAAATTAATTCCATCACTTTTAGGTTAAAAAACTCATGTGGTTCTGCTGGTCATAATGCTGACGCTTCCGAAATACATTTGTTAACAAATCGAATAAACGATCTGAAAGAGGAACAAATAGAATTCAAGTGTCTCATGAGAGAACAATCATCACAATTGGAGGATTATCGCAATAAATATTTAACAGCTCAACAAAAAGTCGAAGAGCAATGTACCATAATTGAAAAACTTAATATGAACAATAAACGTATTGAGAAGCAAATTAATTTAGAGATTAAAGAGATACGTTGTAAATTCCAAGAGAAACTGAACGAGCTATTACAATATCCTAAACTTCTCGAGAATGAACAAATCAAAGTGGCCAAACTTTGCAAAGAAAAAGAAAAATTGGAAAGTAAATTGGTTATAGTCTGTAAGGAGCTAAAAAGTCACAAAAACAAATCGCAGAATCTCGAAGGTGGTGGCGATGAAAGCAAACCGCAGTTGCAAAGATGCCAGCAGGAGTTGGCTCAAACTAAACAGACCGTAGAAGAAATACAACGTCAACGTGATTTGTTTAGCGAAAAGTTAAGAGTAACTCAAGAAGATTTAGGTTGTTTGCGATCAGAATCGGCCAAAATTATAGCACGCTTGAAGGAAACATCTGAACTCATTAAGCAACAGCAACAAGAGCAAATCAATCGTTTGGAAAAACAATTGGCTCAATGTCGAGCAACAGCTTGTCTTTCCGTTAGCGACAGAGAATCTGTTATACGAGAAATGCAAGGTCAACTGAACACATTATCGTATAGCTTTGATGCCGCTCAAAAACAAATCAAAACATTGCGCAATCATATAGCGTATATGTCAAATGAAAATTGTTTTCCCACCAAGAGCTAAGACAATGAATAATTGGTCATAAAATTTCAAAAACAAATCATAACTTAAATACATTTATTTTATATTTTTTTTTTTTCTTCAAATATTGTGATTTTTTTCACACCCCATAAATATAAATTAAGTTTGTCTAGCAAAATTTTTTGAAATTCGGCCTTTCGAATAAAAGCTACTGAAATAATTCGAAACGTACTATAACTGTATGAATAAATTTGAAATAAGATGAGGGAAAATTCTAAAGGGATTTGACGGCCAAACGCTTCATTTTGGGGGCTTTCTTTTTGGCTTGACGTTTTTGTTCTTTGGCCTCCCAACGACGTTGTTTGTCTGGATCATCTTCAGCCATGATGCGTTCTTTTTCCTGCTTACGTTTGTCTTCACGACGTGCTGCAGCAGCTTCAGCACGGGCAGCATGTGTGCTTTTCAAGAATTCCTCTTCAACGCGACTACGATTCTTTTCGGCTTTTTGTTGACCCTAAAATTTAAAGATGTTAGTTTACTATATCTGTGTAATAAGTTGTATCCGCCTTAGCTTACCTCCTTTGACAAGCGATAGATCTTAAGACGTTCCATTAGATAAAAAATGAGTATCAACAATGGTTTAACAGATTCCATATCACCGCTTTTAGGTAAATTAAATCCAGCCATAATTACTGGTTTAGTTTCAGGTTGTTTCAAATTATTGGTAGCATCTTCTTGTTGTACAGGACCACTGTACTGGTCCGATATATGAATATAATCTATGAATTGTTGGTATCTACTGAGGGCCGTTATAATACGGTTCTCAAGAATGGCAGATGTGGCTTCGGGTATCTCCGAAAGTACACTGAAACCAGCAGGCACATTATAACGTGTCTCTGGTTTACTGACTAGAGTACAATATTTGCTCTGAAATGATACAAGAAACAGGAGGAAACAGTATTTTTATTTTTTATTGTTTACTTCTTATTCCACAACAATTTATAGTTTAATTTAGCTTAATAATCAGAAACTAAAAACAAAATTTACAAATCTAAATGCGGATGCAATTTTCGGTAACTTCAAGTACATATGTACACAAATTATCTACAATTGTCCAGGAGCATGGAAGAATTTACTCTACATACCTTAAAAACAGAACGACCTCCGCTGGGCCAACTAATGATAAAAAAATAATCGAAATCATTTTAGAGCATTTTAATCATTTGTGCAATGACCGTCTGTCTCTCTGTTTGTCTGGCGCGCGATTATTCTCGTAACGGATTGCCTTTAAATTTGATATGTATGTTTTTGTAATTTTCCTATCTCAGGTTAAGTTCGAAAATGGGCCAAATTGGACCTCCCTCACAAAAGGTTAAAATTTTATGAAATATTGATTCTCTAAGAATTTCTATACTACTTATCGGAATCTTCCGTATTTCCACACCTAATTATAGTTTATCTGTCGCTATCAGCTGGTACCTCCCTCACAAAGGTACCATTTTGTAAAAAAAAAGTTAACTGCTAATAACTTTAATACCAGTGCATATAAACACTTTAAAGTTGGTACATACACATCCTAGAATAAACAAAATATGCATGTCAAGTTTCATCAAATCGGCCACGCCCACTGCCCACCCCCATTCAATTCATATCTCATAAAATTCATAATCCTGTTTCAGAAAATTTATAAGTTTGTTCATCGAACGGTGAAAGACGGTGAACAAAATTGTTCCATGGCACCATGAATGTTAACAATTTGCTTCATTAGTTTACATTACATTTTCGACAGAGTTTAGCTATCTTTCAATTAATATTTTATACACGACAGCTTCATATGTATATTATTATTAAAGTACCCGGGATCTATTTTAAAAAATCCGGTGATTCGGGATTTTTGAGATCGAGATTTCACGGGATTTTCACTAACCAGAAACAACTTGAAATCGAAGAAAGCAACCACCATGATAAAAACAAAAAACGAATTGCACGTACACGCAAATCCAAAGAAGAAATTCCAACAACAAAAACACGAAAACTGATGAATATGTCATTCGAAAGGAGTCGAATGTCGACTTTGAACTACTTACTCTAGTAGAATTTGAAGAAAAATTGGAAATTAAAGAAACAGGATAACATTGGCTTAAGAAACTCCGACATCAAATAATGATCACAAGGAAATTGGCAAAGTTGGAGAATCTAGTAAAGAGTCATCTAAACATAGCCGACGAAAAGCCATCCAAGACTCTGTACGTGAAGATGATTTGCCCAATAACAATCCACGCACATCTGTACGCCGTAAAAGGCAGCAAGATCTGCCCAGAGGGGAATGGCCTCTGGGAATAGCCTCTGGGAATGGTGACCAAGATTTATCCAGGCTCAGATGGAGTGGTGCGGGTGGCAGACTTTAGAACTTCGACGAATACAAATCAAAGGCCTTTGAATCACATCTGGGCATTTCCGCCGAATGGTCAACCAGGGCCGAAAAATAAAATGTTGGTAATCATCGTATTTTATTGTGAACTAGCTGACGCCAGCAGACGTTGTCCTGCCCGTTCTGTTTGGGATGTATTGGTTTGTTATTCATTGATATTTCATTAACAATTGCATACATCCCGAGTTTCAGGAAAAAAATCATCAACAAAATGTTGATTGACCATAACTCCATTACAGCGTCATCAACCGGTTAGAATCATACATACAAACTATTATCAAGGCAAACCACACATATATTTAAAATTTCAGTCAAATCGCTCTGGAAATGCGAATTTCCAGGATTTCAGATGATCCTAAACTGAACCTATTGGTCAATTTTTAGTCCATTCGCTCTTATGGTGTCGGAGATCATGCGTTACTAACAAACGTACAAAGGATTTTATATATAACGATAATTATAAAAAAATGAATACGAAATGTCTACATTTTTAAAATATAACGGTTTCCTAGCATATCTCAGTTGTTTTCATGAGAAAATTTGCCTAAAAACTGAAAAATTTTATTTTTTCCATTTTAAGGTACTTTTACAGACATTTTTATATCTAATTATTTTAGATATAAAAACATATGTTATGCTTGCAATCTTTCTACAAAATTTACAAAATTACAACCAATTAAGAAGAGAAAAATGTAAGGAGACCAAAAAAAAAGTTCGATTAACGATTAATTTAACGGTTAAAACAGATGGAAAAATCGTACGTTCGCGACCGGCACCTAAGCCAATTAGAAGAAAAACCAATAGAGATAATTTATTGTGTAAATACTCGATAGAAATCTGCATTAATCCTCTTTTAAAATAAATTAATAGCTTTAGAATATTCCGTTCCTTTTCGCAGATTTTTGCATTTTGCTAGATTCAGCCAAAGTTGACTTCTATTTCGCGTGCGTTCGTGACCACATGTTTATTGCACCTAACATAGAGCTACCAATATGCTATCAAATCTCCAAAAAATGCGGGGACAATTTTTGTTTTCTATATTTTTTGTACATCAAAAGCGTACGAACGTACGTTCGCGACACGCGGAAATGCCCATCTGTAAACTGGGAATATCCCGTAACGACATTGAAAACCTTGCTGAGGCTATGAGCAGCACTAGGAGGTGGAATAACGTCGCATACGGAATATGGCAAAAATGATGATTATGGTGATAGGGCCACTTGTCAATAATACGACTCACTTTTTGTGAACATTGAAATCTTAATAAATCGAGTTCAAACAGAAAATTGGGAAAAATAATTTGTTTAACTATCTATCAGTTTCAGTGGTCGCTCAGACAATACGGCGAACGCATTTTGCAAAATATTTAAGTTTCATTTAAATATTACTCGTAGGGTCGTTTACGGGGTCGCTGATTCTGAATCTGATGTCAAAATTCTAAAATTCAATAGGGCGGATGTAATATGGCGGATTTTGGAAAATATTTTCAATTATGAATATGTATTTCATCTAGTTGGCTTTGGGAATAGCTTAATTTGATTAGGAAGTCAAAGTATCATAAGGGCGGCTCCGAATATTGTGCTAATTTTTTTAATCAATAAATATTCAACATCACTTTCTGGTCGCCGATTGTGAATCTGATGTCAGACAATACGGCGGACGCTTTTTGCAAATTATTTAAGTTTCATCTAAATACTACTCGTAGGCAGGGTCGCCAGAAAAAAACTGCTGTTATCCCCAAATAATCACAAGAAAATCCCCAACTTAACCCCACATAAAACTATTTTTATTGAAAACAAGTCGAAGATATAAAAAACTGCAGAATCGAAATGTATAAAAAGACACACATTTTAAAAATTTGATTTTTGATTTTAATAAAGTGTTAGTTTTCAAATTTCGTTGTAGTTTTTATGGTACAGATCTCAGTCTTTTTTTTAAAATACCACTTGTTAAAATTGTCATATCTGCTTAACCGCTTCAGGTATCTTTTTGTGGTGACAGGAGGTCAGAATATAGAAAAAAATATTAATCCTTGAAGAGTGTCAATTGTGCTTGATTGACCTTAAAATAATATTTAATGTACTTGTACTTCATATTTTGTTTTTGTACTCAGGCTCAAGATCGTTATTGTTGTTTTCAGTATATGAAAACAACTTTGTTAAAAATTAAAGAAGAAGTAAGTGACATGTATTGGGGGCGGTTGTAATGGTTGGATAGACAGATCTGTTTCGGGAGCCACCAAACTCCCATTATCAATATCCTTATTACAACGATTACTTCAGTCGAATTATTTTCAGAGTAGTTTTTTTGCGCGAGTAGTAGGGATGTTTATTATAACTCAATATTTTTTTTTCAGTGGCCTCGTAATTTGATTTTGTATTTTCTTTAAATTTTATAGCTTTTTTTTTTAATTATTTTTATTATTTATTGCATTAAATTGTTAAGCTTGTACGTATGTTTTTTTTATGAAATTAAGTTGATTTTTGTAAATTTTTTTTTCTCACAGTGTGTGAGTAGTTTTTCTTATTGTTAGATGCTCTATAACTGTTTATATATACTGTGAAAGTTAGGAGACAATTGTTTACTCGGTTGTTTACTACTCTTTCTATTGTTTTCTGTTTTATTTTATAATTTAGTCATTTTATTTATTTAGATATTTAAGATTTTTGAGGTCTACATATTGTTGTTTTTTGTAACTGTAAAAGGCCATATAGGCTCGGTTACTATGATGGAAAATAAATTAAAATTAAATTAAATTAAATTAAATATATACGCACAGTCAAGTATCATTAAACGAGAACTGTTTGCTAAAAGCGCATATCTTCAAAAAAAAGACAATTCAGTAATCATCGTCCCTCGTACATGCACCACTTGTACTTGTACTTCTTTATATAGAATTTTAGATTCGTCGTTCGGACTAGTGTAACTTCTAAACATTTAAAATAGTTATGCATGCCATCTATATATATTGCAATGTAGTAATAAATTTTAGTCATTTAAAAGTTTATATACTTGAGCATCACCATCAATACCTCAAGTCTCATATGTATTGTAAATGGTTTTGAAATAATTTTTTTTTGGAATTTCATTTGATGGAAATTTATACCTAATAGTGCAAAGTCTCGTGCTATTTTTAAATACGATGTTCAGATTTAGTAATTATACAAAATACTCGTTAAAAAATGGTTCAAAAACAATATATTTTCTAGAAAGTGTTTCGTCTACTAAGGACTTTGAATAGCCAAAAGATTGTAACTCATATAAATTCTTAGCAACTTACAGCATTTATTGAGATTTTTATTAAAAACTTAATGATTAAGAAAATCTTTTATAAACCCCAAGAAACCCCAACAAAATGTACAAAAATCCGCTAACAAAAACCCCATCCCCAAATTACATTTTTTTATCCCAATTTGCATTGACTAAACCCCAGTATTGGGGTCAAAACCCCTGTTCTGGAAACCCTGCTCATAGGGTCTTTTACGCCGTCGCTGATTCTGAATCTGATGTCAAAATTCTAAAATTCAATAGGGCGGATCCAATATGGCGATTTTGGAAAATATGGTTTTGGGAATAACTTAATTTGATTATGAAGTCAAAGTATTATAAGGACGGTTCCGAATATTGTGCTAATTTTTTAAATCAATAAATATTCAACTGCACTTTCTATTTTGTTCCCACAGGACCAAGCTTTATTAAAATTGAATACACCGAAGGAATGGAGCATTATGTGCGAATCGAGGAAGCTATTCTTGTAATACTTCACACAGAGATTGTACAATGAGTTACACACAAATTGCATATCACAAAATATCACAAATCTTTGTTTCGATATACACTTTTTCGCACTTTTCCGGGTTTCCAGCCAATAGTACATGGGACATTTTAATTCGTACAACAAAGAAAAAAGGTTATTATTAGAAATCGGCGCAGTGCTTCCAGTTTTATAATATATTTTTTCTGGGAATGAACCGAGTATCGGGAAAGAACCGAGTGTCGGGAAATTCGGCCTGAAGTTTGGATAAAAATAACCTGAAAAAGTTTTTCAATAGTTTATGGAACCCAACATAAATAGTCATTCTAATAACTATTGAATTTACAAAATCATAGTACATAACTCAAAAAATTGATTTAAAATGTATCAAACATTCCATGAAAATGTAGCTGAACCTTTCCAATAATATGTAAAAAGTCAAATTAACCCATTAGGGACCTGCACAGCTTTCAGAAAAAAATTCCTCCGTCACACTTCAGAGACGATGGATATCTTCCCGTTATTTTTATTCTCCATTATTATAAATAACCGAAAACAATTTAGATTTAATTTTTTAAAGTTAAAGTTTTTTGTCATCTAAATTGCTTGTGAAAATGCTGATATAAAAAGTAGCACATTTGAAAAAATTTCATGCAAACTGCTTGTAGTTTACCATTACATTTAAATGCATTTTGGCCACAGCATGTATGTTCAAATAATTGTCATATGACAAGCTCTAAAGATAACTTCTTATCTCCAAGATGAAGAAAGAAAAATGCATATAACGAAAAATGGTTCGTACCTCATAATGACAAACAATATTTGGGGAAGAGCCGGTGTAAAAGCGATTCTTGCGTCCATATTTTTGGAATTAACATTTTATGATTTATAAAAAGAAATGGTATGATTAAGAAAATCATATTCGCTAAAACTAACATCAATTTTTCTAGACATAAAAAAGGAAAAAACTTCAACATATTTTCTCAATTTTAGGAAAAACTGCTGATAAACTTTCACTTACCAAATCGGCATATTCTTTGAAGGACTTTGTGATAGTCTTCTTGGTACCAACACAAAATACAAATGGGTCCATTACACCACGAGTCAGGTCAACTTTAATGTGCAATTGGTCAGTTTGCGGTCGCATCAACCCCGCGACAAGTGACACCAAATCCTGGCGTTTAATCATTTTTAACTCCACCAACATGCCCTCACAACACGTGCGACCTGAGCACCAGAGAGAATATAAACTTTCACTTTCTTTCATGAGGCCGGGATTTTCATTTTCCACTTTGCCGTCATCGCCAACCAGTACGAAGTTGTCGTCCAGAAGACCTTTGTGCGTTGTATACCATAACTGGCATAATTTGGCATTCTTTGCTTTACCGGCAAAGAAGTTAGTGAAGTAGACCATAAGACCGGCTAGCATAAGCATTTCCATCCAATATGAGTCCCAATGAGTCCTATGGATTAATATTTTAATGAAATGATTCTCTCTAATCAACTATCATCTTTGTTACATACCTGAAGTGCATGGGTATCTTGGCAACTGTAAGTTTCGGCTCGGGGGCTTTTTTATCAACGGTCTCCTTGACATCACCGCCATCGAAACCCTCGAATTCTTCATCATCTTTGAAAAATTCATCTTCATCTTCTACTATGCCATCCTCTTCGTCATCTTGTACCTGAATCTTCACAGGTTCTCTCTCCTTTGTTATGGGAATTGGATTATCTTTTGATGCAGCGGGAGCACCACCACCAGTAACAGGAACTTCTATAAAGTCATCGCTATCGAAGTCTTCGAATTCAGCAAAGTCATTTTCTTCGAACGATGACGCCGCCGAAACCGCTAAAGCGCAGCATATCAGCAAGCTAATTTGCATTAGCCTCATTTTTTATTGTAGGAATTAATTTTAATTCTCTAATTTTATTTCTCTCCTGCCACTTTTCACCACGTGAATTGAACTAAATTGAAAAAATATGTGATTATGTCGTCTGTAATGTTACTCTGTTACTGTAACACACGGATTTATCTTATCACTAATTAATTCCCGCCGATGTCTTTTATCAAAATTTTAACGAAATGAGCACGTCACACATTTTTAATTAAATAATAAAAATTTCTAAATCGGGGGATGCGGGTTGCCAACTAGATTATCGATAAATAAAAGAATGAAAAGTGGTGAAAGGGGAGAGAATGTGTACAAGACTATCACTTAAATAAAAGCGTACGACGTGTGTAGAAAACCAGTGTTACCTTTACGAAATTTCAAAAAGTGGAATTTTTCGGAAGAAGGTGCTCAATATTACATATATGAATGCTTATGGTATTTTCTTTTCTAAAAAAAATGTTGTCCTGTCAGAGACAGGGCAACCAGTACACACCCTCTTGTACTGGTGCATTTTTTATGGTCAGAATCGAAGAAAAAATGCGAGAACTACACTTTTAACGCACTAAAAAAACTAATAACAAAGAATACCACATGGCCCCGCGAAAATGAAGCATCTGTCCAAATTTCATTAGAAAAATTCCAGCACGTATACAATACGCGGGCATTTAGGCTATTCGCTAGACGCTGAAAAAACATATGTTTGGTAGGGCAGCGTCCACCCGTTCTATTAAATGCAGGGGCCAAATCACGGCATTCGATATCGAGTACTTTACGATCGAATTTTGTTTTTTTATTTTCGTTATAGCTTATCTGGATAGTTTTTAATTAATTCCAATGTTTACTTTTTCTTATTAACAAAAATTAAAAACGCCTTTTCGATCGAAAAGTTCTCGATATCGAATGCCGTGATTTGGCCCCAGGGCTGAAATATGCGACAAAAAAACGAAACCCTATCACAGTGCAGCATTTTTTTACAAACGAAGACAAAAAGGCATTTATGGGGGCGAAAAGCAGAAAAAATTTTGCATTTTTTGGCACAAAAGAAAATACTATTAAACTGAAATCCATTTATAAAGAAAAATTATATATATTCCTCGTGGGAACATAGGGCATCAACAATACATTTATAATAAATTTTGTCATAGACATATGTTTTAATGGACTCTCATGATATATTCATCTTATATATATTCATCTTAGCAAGATCTTTGTTCTGATTCACACAACGCAATTTTTTCCAAGCAAGTGTCAAAGTTTGTCTCTGCCTCTCTCTCCTACAAACTTTGACACTTGCTGGGAAAAAATTGCCTCGTGTGAATCAGCACCATTAGAAATCAAGCGAACGTTAACGTTCGACATCGTGGCTCAGGCGTTAAAAGTATATTTCAATTCTTTCTCCAAAAGCTTGATTTTGTTCCTTTTGTCAAATTATACTTGAATACCAAAAATTAGTTCAATCGGTCGATATTTAGAGGTTGCGAAACCCGCGATATGAACCACTTATCGCACCGGTTCAACAAAAGGGTAACTCAAAATTAAAAAAATTTAAAAAAAATTCTGTTACGAAAATATTTCATAGCTAGAAATACAATAAGGATGATATTTTCATAATTTTTGACATATTTTTTAAATGTCAATAGCATTAACAGTAGCTGTTTTTGACATCTACTGAATTTTTTTCATTTTGCGTTGTTAGCCTTTTGTGGAACAGGTGCGATATTTTATCATAACTCGAGAACCATTTATCCGAATTGGTTCAGGAATGTTTTAAAGAATCTAAAATTAGGTAGCCTTCCCCGTCTTTTAATACAGTTTCTTCGTCCGTTCAGCGACGATATAGTAAATAATAAAATGAGATCATTCTAAAGAAAACCGATGCACAATGTCAAAAGTTGTAGCCAATTTAGAGAGTATGATTTTCTATGAAATTTTTGATCGGGTCTTTGGCACCAGTTAAGGGGAAAATATTACAGAGGTAGATTTGATAACTCCGCTATATTTATAAGTAATGCACCGATTTTCTTTGGAATGGGCTTATTTTAATCATGGCCGATTTTTTTATAAATAAATTTTGGGTGTAGTAGTTGATAGTAGACTTGATTTTAATTCTCATATTGACATGCTTCTTGCGCGTGTTAGATTTCAACTTCGTAGATTATATTGTCTTGATTCTTATTGACCATTTTATATTAGGCAACGTGTAGCGTCGTCTTTACTTATGTCTCACATTAATTATTGTCTGGAAGTTATATATGGTGCTTCCGCTGTTCAATTGTCCAGAATTGAGCGAATTGTTAACTCTATTGTTCGTTTCGTGTATAATCTGCGGCGATATGATCATATATCTTCTTATGTTGTTCAATTTTTGGGCTTGCCCTTCAGCAAATATGTTGATTGGCGTATCCTACAATGTTTCTATAAAACGTTTACTTCCAGTGGTTCACCCTCACTACGTTGTATGTTTCATTTTTGTAGATCCTCCCGCAATACTCAAATTTTACTTCCACGATTTATATCGACAGTTGGCGAAATATCGTTTGTGGTAAGGGTAGCTAGGATTTGGCTATTCTCCCGATGGATTTGAGGAACTTCTCATTTACTCCACGTGTATTCAGATGCAAAATTATTGAATTATTGGCAGGTAGCCTCTCTAGAAATTCAATTTTATTTTAACTCTCTCTCTCTGTTTTCACCCTGCTTTTGCTAGTATGGATTTTTTTAATAGTAAAATGTATGGGATGAACTTGCACTACATAGCCTCGAGAGTTTTGTGTTGTTTTGTTGCATTCAGATAAATATCTTTAGGCTATTTTTCTTATTTTTTTTAGTTTTAGTTTTATTATGTTTACTATATGTGTATAACACATCGATTTGTGAGTAGCTATATCATGTTAAGCTTAACGCTTGTTTTATCTCTCAATTGTATCGCTTGATGAGTGATTACTTGAGTGTAGTACCTAATTATTTAATCGATTAGTAAAAAGTTAATATAAGAATTTTGGCCATATTGGCCTGTTCATATTACTACAATTAAATAAATGAAATGAAATAATTGTATGATAATCCCACAATTTTTCGATATTTTTATGATGCTTAAATTTAAAAGCTGGTTAAATTTTCTAAAAAATAACACCTTTTCGTTATATCTTGTAAGATATCGCCGTAACTAAAAAACATTCCTGAAATAAATCGGATAAATGGTTCTCGAGTTATGTTAAATATGAAGTTAAACCAATGTTTTTGCATATCGCGACCTCTAGATATTAACTGATTATGCTGAAATTTGTACAGAGTATTACTGTGCTATATTCTAACGGAAACAGCCTTATGGAGCGCAAAAATTCGACACTTCGGTATTTTGAACCACCCTAATGTAATATGGTACATCGGGTGGGAGATTCCAGAACGTTGAAAAGAAATTGTTCGTTCTTTGTCACTCCATAGTAATTGGATAAAATAAAAAATATGAAAACATTTGGATGATTAGTGCAGAAGTTATGGGAATGTTGTGTCCGAATAAATCTGTCAATTTGAGTGGAGGTTACCAGAAGTGACAAGAGGAATTCGCCTATTTTGCACTGAACTGTAGATAATTCAAAGATATTGCACTGTACCGAATTGTAAGTGTTTATGTGCACTCCTATTTACGTTATGAGCCATTCAATTTTGGTATGATTTAGCCATCTTGTGTGGGAGGTACTAAAAGGGACGTGGCAATAATGACCAATTTTTTCCGGACTGTAGGTTCTATAAAAAGGTGGGTACTATGTTTTTTCAGCTTGAAAAAATTCCACAAAATGTTATTTCAAGTTGAAAAATGGAACGCTTTTTTACTAAAGTCGCATTACATTTTTGAAGTGTGTGTGTCGAAATGTCACTTTTATATGAATGTGTGTGTGTGTGTAAGCAAGTGCATTTTTTTCCTTTTTGCTTTTCTTGAAAACAAACACGAGTTTAATGTTTATAATGAATAAACAATTAAATGAAATAATGCCGACTTAGAAAATATTTCATTTAAATTGCAGAAAGGAAATATTTTTGAAGATAATTGTGCTAATGTTATACATACGATGGCGATGCTTGTGAGGCATCAGAAGCCAGGGTAATACAATGTTACTAATAACAAAATAATTTCCTACTGTTGTACGAATATAAATAAATTAAATTATGCTTTGATGAACCGAAAATGATGTTTTATTATTATTTTTAAGGATTTGCATTATATTTGTTGACTTATACAAATTATACTTCCATCCATAAACGGAATTTCTTCTTCCAACTCCTATGGTTGGCAAGAACTCACTATGTTCTTTATAACCATTTAAAACATGATCACAGGCACTACCCAATTCCATTGTCTTACTGGTTCGGTAGCGATAGCCGTCCACAATATTTTTCCAGGCTTTTCGTCACGATTGTTCTAAACATACAAACGTAAATGTACATATGTAATTACAAGACAAATTTCACATTATTACCTATAGTTACATGTCCGTCCAGTGTTTTGCACATTTTTGGCTTTGCTATCCAATCGGAATGTCGCTCTTCTCGTTTATTCCATATACACATAATTATTATCCGTTCCAAAGCTTTTCATTAGTCTTCATTGTTTCAGATAATTTAATTTAGTATTCTTTATTGATAATATTTACAACAGTTGAATTTCTCGCGGACAAATATAAATAAATAGGAGTACAATGCTGGCGGCTTCAATTTGTTGCGGCGTTCAATTAATTTGTTGCGGCGTTCAATTAATTTGTTGCGGCGTTCAATTAATTTGGCGCAAAATGTCAATTTCTCACGTTGAAATAAACACAGTACCACACATGAAAAAATTTCACACATTCTTTCACAACTTTCGTTTTTGTATGGGATTTCACCGTGAAACGGGAACATAGTACCGTGCTAAAGCAGTTAACTTTTTGTGTGGGTGATACCAAAAGATACTTGCGGGGGATACTTTGCTAATTTTTCTCAAGGCGATAGCGACAGATAAACTATTTCTATGTGCAGTTCCACACAGATGATTCAGATATACAGCATAGAAGTTTTTAGAAAATCAATATTTCACAAAATTGTAACGCTTTTTGAGTACCCTGAGATAGAAAAGAACATTATCACATACCGTTACTCTTTTCGAGAGTTTTCGTGCGCTCCAGCCTGCCAGACGACGGAAATTGCTCAAATTACATAAAATGTCCTAAAACGGATTTCCGCCGAACATACTAAGGGTCTTAGCTCACTTCTTCGAAGTGTTACACATTTGGCCCATAGCAAACTATATATGTTACGAGGGTTACAATAAAAGAACGTCACATTTTGAGTTATGACATTTCACTAAAGTAGGATTTAAATGATCTATACAAAAATAAATATTTAGCAGAATGGGATGACATAACTCCTGAAGGGCTCCAAATTTAATTTTCTTCCTCAGGAATCAGCCTAATCATGGATCCGTTTGTAATACGTAAAATTTGGTATGACCACCTAAAAGAAATTATTTTGAGTTGTGACGTTCCTTTTCTAAATGAGCGAGTTGTATATCCTCCTCCACTATGGTGGAGTAAAAAGTGGCTGAAAAACATATGTACATCTCCACACATCTCTAAAACAATTAAAAAATTAGATTTTTTATTTCATGATTGCGACACCCTGAGTTATGTATTAGTTTTGTTTTTGCACTAAACTTATAAGAATCTCTTGGTTTGTGTCTTTATTAAGATGTATTAAATATACACTCAAAGAAAAATTTTAGTAACAATGGCAAAAAAGTTTGTATTATTATTCCCTATGAGGGCATGATCTGTAATTGATGTTATTTTATGACATTCTCACTGTTATGCAGTTGTAGCAGTTTGTTGTTACATCCGTTTTTGTCCGCTGGAAAGGGGAAACCAGACTTTTCAGTTATTTTAGCAAACTTATGTTTGCCAATTTAGCTAACTTTTCTCTGCAATTGTTTCATATAAATATAATGTCGACTAGACTTCGTAGTAGATTATCTCATAGTGGAAATTTACATAGTTTAATCTGCTGACCCACGACGTCGAACGTTTACGTTAGCCACCAGTTAGCCACCCTTCCGATTATTTTTACATGGGCATGATATGGAGGAAAGTACTTCCATGCAGACATACGAAAAGTTAACAAATACCTACTTACCCCCACGCTTACGAATATCCAACATATAGGTTCTTATTATTGTAATTTTAATATCGGGTTGAATAACACCTTACCAGTAATGATATTCATAACCATTTACATATATCAATCAAAAATTAAATACGACGAGACATATTTTTTACTCGGAATGTTCCCATCAAAGAAAAGTTAATATGGTTAATAAAATCAAATTTTATTAAAAACCTTAATTTGTTTTAGAAATTTAGTAACTCAGCAAATACTCGCATTACCAGGTAACCTGGCGGGAATGTCAAACTCAAAAGAAATAACGACTTACGTTTAGACACCCTTCACATTATTTTTGCATGGGTACGATATTAGAGGAAAGTATTTCTATGCAAGCATACAATGAGTTACCAAATAACTACTTACCCCACGCTTAAGAATATCCCACATATGAGTAGTTGTTATTGTCATTTTAATAAGGGGTTGAATAACACATTACCGATAATGATTTTCATATGTATATAAATATCATACATAATTAAATATGACGAGATTTTTTTATTTGAAATGTTACTAAGTTTCTAAATCATTTCAAGGGATGTTTAATAAAAATTGGTGTTGTCGTATATTTTACAATACCCGACTTAAAATAACTTACAAATAAGTACATATTTTTGTCAATATAAGCCATTATTTGTTGACTGCATGTAATGCAGAGGGTAATGATATGCCGTTACCTAGTAATGACATTTACTTACCAAGTTTTTGCTGAGTGATTTTCTTTCATAAAAGGTTAGAGTTTACAATATATTAGGCTGAAGAAAGTTTTAGTATATTTTTATTTATAAAATAAATAATATAAAAAAACTGCATATTTTCAAAATAATCCAAATTTTAAATTTCGAAAGTCCACCTTATTAGAATAAATTGCATTTTTCATAAATCAAGGACTTTTGTACGTCCTTTGGTTAAATGGATTTCAAAACAGAATTATAAATTCTCAAATACAGGGTTTTCCAACAATAGTGATATGATTTCTTTGAAAAAAAACAAACTTCATCGATACAATTAAGTTCGAAATAAAACGTCATTCAAATGGCCTCCACGACTTCTTCTGCAGGAACGAATTTGATGAACCCAATTTTCGAGCACTTTTTCCACTAAATCAAGTCGAATGTCATGAATGGCACGCTCAATATTGACTTGTAAATCTTGAAGAGAGGTTGGTTTATTTCGAAAGACCAATGACTTCAAATAACCCCACAAGAAATAGTCTAATGGTGTTAAATCACAACTTCTTGGAGGCCATTCAATATCACAATTTCTTGAAATAATCGAATCTCCAAACATTTCTCGCAACAATTCAATTGTTTCATTTGTTGTGTGGCAAGTAGCCACAATCGGTCAACGGCAAAAAGATAGCTCTAAACGAGAGCTAAAATATTGTGTCATGGGTGCCGACTGGAAAGTGTTTTTTTTTAAATTTACTTGGCGCACGAAAAGTTGCAATTGGGGAACGATTATTTTGATAATAAGAGCGCCCCAGTAGGTGAGTTGGTAGCGTGTTCGCCTATGAGTTTGGGGGTTGTGGGTTCGATTCCCACCAGAGGCTCTGGTCTGTCGCTGCAAAATCTAGCAACATGGTCTTTGTAACCCGGCTTTTCCCTGGACCGTAAAATTAGAATATAAATTTACTTTGTATTGTAATTGATATAAATAAATAAATAAAATAAATATTTTGATAATAAAACTGAATAATTTGTAAACGTTGTTCTTGCGTATATCTCTCCATGATGAAATTACAAACCCTACTGAATATAATGAAAATCAAATAACAGGTCATGACATATTACAAATGGCCGAAACGTCACTTCAAAATCATATTATCCCTATTGGAAAACCCGTTACAAACATTTGTTATAACCCAGAAGTTTAAATTTTTGAAGAACAAAAATTAATTCCCAGTCAGTCTGGAGAGTATTCCAGCCAATTCAACCGACTCCGCAGCTCTGATCGATATGTACGTATGTATGCATATAAGTCGTTCTAACTCTGCGAATAACATATCAGCGGATAAATGGTTTTTTAATTTTATTATGATGACATACATACATGAAATGAAATCATGAATCAATGAAATAGACTCACCTGTATAAAATTATCGAAAATTCAAATTTGAAACTACGGATCGATTGTGAATTTTTTTTGTATTATTCCGTTTTTTTCTGAATGTTTATTTTTTCTCTTCGCTACTGAGATTGGTTTTAAATTTCTTTTTTATTTGTTTTTTCATTTGCTGTTGAGTTTTGCTTGGATTTTGGTTGTTATCAATTGCTAATTATTTAAATAATCTAAAGTACAATTATTAATTGTACAAATATAGGTATATACTGTTTATTTTTGTATTCTGCTGTGAGTGTGTTTGTGTCGGATGTAGGGTATTGGTTTGATCTGTGTGTGTGTTTGTGGTGACTGTGGTTTAGCTTAATTAATAAATATAATTACAATGCAAAGTAGGTAGTTCTATGCATTTGTTGTGTTTCTTCAATTAATATTGTTTAGCTATCAAAAACGTTTACCGACTTTTCTTGATTTTGCATCTACTTTTAGATGGATAAGACAAAATATGTAGAATTTCTATAATTTTATTTATAAGTAGTTATTATTTATATGCAAAAAAGTTTTTATCGCTTAAATAGCATGTTGTTGTTATCATTATTATTAAATACTAATTGTATATTGGTGTTGGGTTTGGTTTTTCTTAATTTGTTTTTAGTTTCTTTGAAAAGTAAACAAAAGCTAATAGTTTTGGGATTTGGTTGGGATTTTAACTACAAGTTGAAGTTGCCTTAAATTGTTATACGCCGCTTTTCGTCTCCGCGTAATTGTATGTTTAAATATCCTTCTAATTTTATGTTGTTTACACTAGAGTAATAATATTGCACATGTTTGTTGTTGCTGTTGCTTTATAAAGAATTAATATTAATTAAAAAATTGTGTATTTTTTGTTTGTTTTTTTAGTTGTAATTTTACACTTGTTTTTAAAAAAATATTTAAAATTGTTTGCTTTTTTGTCTTTAGTTTAAACGGCTTCTATTTAAATATGTATAAAAAATTGTCTTGTGCTTTCAATGTTGTTTGTTGAGTTGTTGTTGTTTGTTTGTTGTTTTGTATTTATAGAATTTTAGAAAAATAATAACTAAAAAAAATGAACAAATTCTTCAACTATTATTGATAGTTTTTCTTCTGAATTGGAATTTCTTGTGGTTGTTATTCTTTGAATAAAAGCGAATATTATTTATTTGACTTGATTTATTTGATTTTTTTAAATCGCATTATAAAGCTGTTGTAATTTGTTCATGTTGAAAATAAATTATTTTTCAGTTGATATATACAAAAATAAATTTAGAAGTATGTATATCTAGACTCAATTTAATGTTTTATCTTTTAAGAAGAGTATCATTTTTTTACATTTAGTTAACCTCACGTCACAACAAAATAAAGAACTAAATAGCAAAACGCAATTCTAAACTTTCAAAAATAATTTTTAACTAATCCAGGAAAAAACAATGGTTAGCGACTCCACTCTCCCATTCTGTTAATTTTCAAAAATATTAGAATATTTTGAGCAAGCGTTTCTTAAACTATATTTATTCTGCTACGAAATCTAGTCGACTATTTCCATAATTTGGCAACAACGACAGACTCGTTCGACATTTAGTTTTAGATTAACAGCATTATATATATATCTACATAAATTTTGGTTTGTAACCAAATCCAACTAAATTATAAAAAGAAGCATCATATAAATAATATAAAGACATTTGCTAAAATTGCAGTCGGCAGTTTAACCGACTAAGGCAAAGCTTCTCACCAAGTTTTGCTCACGTCCAAGATCATGAGCGCTCCTTGCATCCCCAGATAACCACAAATTTTTAAAACAATGTAAATAAGCATTAAGTATTATTACATAAAATTATTTAAACAAGCATCTACAAAACGTGAACAATTTGGCTTTTAAAAAGAATTGAATTTCAAATTTCGTTTTTAATTTTTTTGTTATGTTTGTAAATGTCCCCTTCATATGTTGACATTATGAGCCATTTGCAGTTTTTGTTTTTTTTTTTAATATAAAGATTTTTGGGAAAATGGATGAAAGAAGCTGTATTACATTTTGAGCGAAAGTTAAATAAACGCAATTAATTATCACTGTGCATTTGGTGAGTCTACCTTGAGCAAATTATTATTATAAGTTGCACAAGAACTTCACAGAAAGAAGTTTACGCTCCAGACGGTAGTTCCGGATAGCTCATTTCATGCAATTTTTCAGAAGTTTTGGACATAACTCCTATCAAATAATGACGATTTCGTTTTGGAAAAAAATGTTACCCCTTCGACGTGAAATGCTAGAAAATATTTGCACATTTTAAGTCGATATATTGTAGGCCTTCGAATTTAACTTAACTCAAATTTTCAAAAATGTGTTAGAAAAGTGCAAAGAAAATGCTGTACTTTTTCCAGAAGCAAAATCGCTATAAGTTTTTCAATGGGTTCAGAACTGCCTTATACGATACTTTTTTCTGTTCCAAAAACTGAAAATGCGATTTTTTAATCAAAAAATTGTATGTTCATAATTGTCATCAAGGCGTCACGGACCCCCCCCCCCCACCTGATATGCCGCTACGGCCCCCAGTGGCCTGCGGACCACTATTTGACAAGCTATGGACTATGGTATACCCTAACTTTGTGTGTAGTGCAATATAGGTACTACGAGTGGGAGATGCCAGAACATTAAAAATGTTTTTATGCTTTGTCAGTCTATAGTCATTGGAAATATTGTCCGAATTTTAAGTGTTGTGCACTGTTGAAGTTGTGAGCTATTCAATTTTGGTATAATTTGGGCATTTTGTGTGGTTGGTATTAAAAGGGGCGTGGTAATAATGCAAAATTTTTTCCAAATTATAATTTACTATAAAAGCATAGCACTGCACCAAATTTCATTTCATTTCATTTATTTATACGATGTAATGCACAAGCCAACAAGGCCAATTTCAAGTATTTAAGGGGTATAAAAAATGTATATGGTATAAAAGTTATAAGCCGTTAACTTTTTGTACCAGAAGATGGTCCTTTGAGAGGGAGGTACCAAAACGGGCGGAGCCACGTCGCACATTTTTCTCAATTTTATAGCGGCAGATAAGCTATTAGTATATATGGTATTATAGAAGTTATTAGAGAATCATATGTTCACAAAACTCTAACCCTTGATGAGGGAGGTTCAGAAGGAATGGACGACCAACATGTTCCGTCTTCGAGCTTAGCTTGAGATAGAACAAATATTACCACTCACCAAATTTGAAATCAATCCGTTACTCCTTTCGATAGTTATCGTGCGCTCCTGCAAAAATGTTTGCTGTTGTCACTAACATATTTTTTGAGTGTACGTTTCCACTAGAGATTATTCATTGACTGCGTTAAAAATCAAATTTCGAATTTTAAAATTAATTATACTGGACAACATAGTTTAAACACATGTGGGAAAATTTAATTTTTAAATCAATATTTCGTCATCTGAAATCCAAAATGACGTAACTGCAAAAGAATCAATATGAATTTTATGATTGATTATAGTCTTTTAGATTAAACTACATATTCCTACAAAATTTCAGAGTTCAATATCTAAAATTGACCATTTTATGAGTGAAATTCAAAATGAATCATACAAATTTAATTTTTTTAATCAGAATATATCGTCTCCTCAATAAAAGAATAGTGTATAATTTTTTTGTAGTTTGGAGAAAATCACATTTTAAGTTTTTGTGAAATCAGACTTCTTGGAAGATAAATATGTATATTTTAGAATAGAATCGATGTTTTCAATTTCTTGTCATTTTAATATATGGTGAAATAATCACGCTACATCCAGATGATATTCTATTAGTCAAAAAGTGCGTTAATTTTATATAAATGGGATCAAAGTGCCAAACTACTTATATACAGTATTTTTTCAATTTAACTTTTGACCCACTTTGTGGAAGTAGAATTCCACCAAATTTTTACCAGATATAGAATCGATTATGTAGATTCTTATAATGCAATAAAAAAATAAAGGTGTACAAGCGTATACGCTATTGTTTTAGTGAGTGGACAATATGCAACTACTAATTATACTAGATTTGCTATTTGATTTCGCCTTAATAGTCTGGAAATCCATAAATCTTGTTAAAATTACTTTACTTTGTTTTTTGATTCTCCTGATAAAGCATGAACATGTGGGTTACGTCATTTTGGATTTCTGGTGACGATTTGAGGCTTTACAAAGACGTTCATAGCCAAATTCTACTCAACGAAAGAAAAGATCTGTAGTACATTTGTACTAGTATGAATCTAAGTATGGAATTTTAAAATGAGGTACGAGTATATACAAATCACTTCTACTAGCCATTGGGATATATAAATACAAAAGAGGACTTTTTAGAATCTCAATATTAGAACCTTTGACAATGACAGTAGTATAAGCCCATTCATTTGAGTTTTTATCACTTATAAGCACATCATGTTTTTATAAAACTAAATCTTGAACTCATAGTAACACTATTTTCATATAAAAACTGTTTTTGTGTCATCATTGTCACAAAACTGTTTTTATTGATAACACTATGCAACTTTCCCGACCGAGACCTGCCCTGTCACCAGGTGAACGTCTCGTTAGATGATAACGTGCAGTTTAGTCGAATGTACTAAAATCAATATCATAAACTCAATGTTATTTTTGTTTTTAATTATGTACAATTGTTTTTTTATGTGTATGCCATTATAGAAAGATTTGTGTTAATAAAAAATATTGTCAAACTTATACATATATATCAAACTTGCTTGATAAGTATGGCATATATAATTAAATTAATATGAATATAACGATTACAAATTAATGTTTAAAATAGAGTCTACTTACTTGGGCAGATATTCCATTTCCTTTCTTGTCTTTTATCTTGCAAACATGCCCAGTTTCTTTTCAGGTGCAGAATTTTGTATTTTTATATTTATAACAAATGTTCAAAGTTTTAATAAACTCTTTTTCCTCTATTTTCATAATTTTTCCCATTTTATTTTTACACATTTCTATTGTGGAAGAAAAATCGCCCTTATTCCAGTTGGCGTCGTCACATCATTTTCGTCATATCTATGAAGTTCTAGCTTTGTCATCTTTACGCCAAAACGAATGTTTTTGGTATCCATGAAATAACAAAAACCCTTTTAATAACTTAAAAATATTTAAAAAAAATTCAAAATTCAATCTAAACAGTGTCGACTAAGAATCGACGTCGACGACGCCAACTGGAATAAGGACGATTAAATGTATCTCCTGTAAGCAGACTCTCCGAGCGGTTTGTGATCAGAATAATCAAATTAAAAAATTACTTTTTACAAGGTAAACAAACGTAATAAAAGATAAAAATTTAATATTTTTCAAATCGTGAAGATGCATTTTTTATTTTGGTTAGTATTTTCGTAATTGTAGCAAAAGTTTACATTTTAGAATTTAAATTAATATTTGTAAAAAAAGAAAGCTAAGCAGAGCGGTAGTAGTAGTACCTTAAATATCACAAATTTTGTTTTGATACTCTTCTTAAAAATAGAAAAAAAAAGTTCATCAGACAACATGCTTTAGTAGTTACTAGTTTCTTTTGTTTGTCGCTTGTTTTGAAAACAGTATTAAAAAACAACATTTTTTGTGTTATATATTAACTAAATACAATTAAAAGTTAAAAAATTTTATCTGTTGTTAATAAGCAAATGAAAAGAAAAAAAAAATAAAAATGATAAATTTCAAATAATTACAAAACAAGAGAAACTAAACAATAAATAAAAGCAAAAGTGGTATAAGGTTATTATGTAAAGCTAATTTTAATCATAATAATAATGATAATAAAAAATAAATGTTGTAAAAACCAACCGAGATCCTGCTCTGTTGAGACACTTCTTCTTCGTTTTAATCACTTTCGATAGGAAACGAAAACAAAATAAAATAAATATTACACAATTTTCGAAAACTTGCTTCAGTTTCTTCCTTTTTTGAGGCTGTATTAAGATTATCTTCAGCATCGTTGAAATTAAATTTCAATAATGTAGTTGCTTTTTTCTATTCGTTATTATATTATTTAAAAATAAAAAAGAGAACAGAGTCACATGTCTTAAATGAAAACAATAATATCGAAGAACAACATAATAATTTAAAGAAAAATAATAATTTATAAATACGAGTAACATCATCATTTACATTTTAACAATATAAAATTAAAAAAATAAATTCTATGAGTGTGAACAGAGTGAAAAACATAATTTATAAAATAAATTATTTAAAGATCATAATCTTCCTCTTTTCTTTTTCTTTTAAAAAGTTACATTAATTTAGAAAATATCTTTGTTTTTAAGCTATAGATCAAAGAGATAAGTTTCTTTTTTGTTTTTAAATAATGCTTATTACATACGAGTGAAGTCTAATAAAACATTTCAAGAGTCCCGGCTTCGAAAAAAATATTGAAGCGAAACTCTCACTTTATGATTGTTGTTTGTTTGTATTGTTGTAGTAGTTAACGAAGGGGTCTTACTTTTTAACTTTGACTATTTAACAAAAAAAATAAGCGAATTTTAAAAATATTTATAAAACTACTCTCGTTTTCTTTCCAAAAAAGAAATATGCTCTCAAAAAATATTACACAATTCCCATATATTTAGTGGAAAAACAAAGGCCAATCTGGGCGTGGGTTATAGCACTACAACATCCTGGTCAATCGCACTCGACTGACTAATCCTGCAGTGTGGTTTGTGTCTCGCTATCCACCGTACGACTAACGGCCATTGTTAATCCTAATCCAAGCTCCACTGATGTTCGGGTAAAGCCACCACCACCACTACTGCCACCGCCACTGCCTCCTCCTCCACCATCGCCGGCACCTCTTCGTTCACTACCGTTAGGCCTTTCCTAGAGTGGATGCAATTTGGTAGTGTGGACCGTTAGTGCACTACGCTGTGTAAATCGTTTCTCACAGTACGGGCATGTGTAGGGCTTTTCACCGGTGTGTGTGCGTATATGTTTGGTTAAATAGTCTTTGACACTAAACGCCTTTTCGCAGTAGGTGCACTGAAAAGGTTTTTCGCCTACAACGGGAAAATATTAGGTAAAACATTATTTCACTCGTTCGTGGCGGCTCATCAATAAATTCGATTACAAGGTTATATACATATGTATGTACTATGTACGTATGTGTGTACGCATTTTCATTTTTGTTTTGTTGAAACTGACATTTATGTATATGTATATAAACTTCAAATCGATTGTATACCAAAAAGGTTTATATAATGAATTGTTTTTAGCCATTAGCATCCTAATATTAAGTTTGGAAAATGCGAAATTTTAAATGGCAACGAGCATTTTCTTTTTCGTTAAAGATTGAAAAAAAAATCACAGCGATCTTAGTAATAGGCTGTCGAAATAGTTTTGGAACTGAAACTATCTTAAAAAAACAAGCTTGCAGGAGAGTGACAAATCTATTTAGTTACCTCGTTAGTCGTGGTTTTGCAAAATCTGTTTGTGCATTGTACAAATAAAAATGAACATAGAAAGCGTTTTGTTTTCGTAAATGTTCAATGCTTGTTACTATATTATTTTTTTCATATTTTCAATGAGGTTTTTATTGACTCAGCCGGAATATTGATTCTATAAAAATGTATGTGATGACTTATATTTTTTTTTTGCTTTTTTACACGATGGATCTGAAATTATCCAACATTTTTCACCATAGACGGTGTTAATACTAAATAGAATTAACAAGACATTTCTTGACACACCACGTCGAAATACAACTGTGTGCCTCATGAGAAAAAAGAAATGTTTCCAATGTTAAAACCCTTTTCACACACGTTGTCTGCAAATCTGTCGTAAACGTGATTTCTTTGCTCACGCTTATTTTTTTTTTTGCGTTGACAAATAATCTTGAATTCTCACAAGAAAATTCTTATTTACAATGAATAATATTTATGCTCTATATCGAACAGCATTTATCGATTTTCCGCAGATATTTTGGTATAATATATTTAATGATATTCGTATAACCTGCGATTATAAAAAACCTTTGATAATATCATCAAAAATTTATTCTTTAGAATTCTTTAGATATATTGTTGGCCGTTGTTAGGTTTATTTATTAGTTTTCGTGTGGCTATTTGGTCACTTAAATAAAAAGACAATGGTCTTTTTTATTTGTTTTAGTAATTTTTATTTATGTACAATTAAATATTATTGAAATAACCTCCCCGAAGATGACCAGCGATGTTGGTCGAAATATCGGAATATAAATACATAAATAAAAATTACTAAAACAAATAAAAAAGACCATTGTCTTTTTATTTAAGTGACCAATTAGCCACACGAAAACTAATAAATAAATTCTTTAGAATTTTTAAAAAGTTATACTATGTTAGTTCTTCAAAATTTACGCCTTAATACACTTTCGTTTCAGTCCCACTGCATTTCAAAACAATTACGCGCTATTATTGCTAAATATTGTGAGACTAAAAACAAAGCCTTACATTAAACCTTTTTCTTTAGATAAATATTAATGAATGAATTTGTTTTTGATAAATTAAAATTAGACTTGATGTGGTGGTTGTGGAGGTGAAAATGGTAAGACTTATATGCAAATAAATATTCTCGATGCTTTGTTTTGAATTTAGCATTTTCGTACTAATGGGAAAGGAACAAAGAATTAATTTACTTCAAAACATTTAAGGAGAAATGTAAAAAAGAATACTTAGATGCATAAAACGACGACGGATGATCTAAATGAAACTCAAATATTATTTGGCCAAAAGTAGAAACTAAACAGAAGAATATCTGCAGAATGAGTTTGTTGTTGCTGAATCAAACAGAGAGGTGAACGAGCAATGATGAACGTGAGGTTGTAAGTAGTAATAAAGTAGTAAGTAACAAACAAGAGATGGATATGATTGAAAATGTCGAAAAATATTTGAATTTAACGACATTTTTTGGCATCGCACATTTTGTGTGTGTTAATGAGAACAAATAATGAAGAAAATGCTCTGCAGTAATTTTGAGTGAAAAAATTCAGTTTCTTTTTTTTTTTTGGTGTAAAATTATAAATCAATTTCAACAATTTTTTGCTTTGCAGAAATGGAAACTAAATCGGTGCAAAAATAATTTATAAATTGCATTTGAGATGAAAATTTTTTAATTTAGATTGTTCTAATATGAAGCATAAAAGTACTTTGGTTTGTTGACTGATTTGTTTTTGAGAAACTGAAACTGAGATTTGATTGATTGACTGAGATTGAGACTGAGATTGATTGATTGACTGACTGAATATATCTGAGTTTTCATTTGAAAAAATTATATTCTCTCACCCGTGTGAGTTGTTAAATGTTTGTTCAAGTAGTCCTTGACTGTGAACGCCCTGCCACAATAGCCACATCTAAAGGGTTTCTCACCTGTGTGTATGCGCGTGTGCTGCTTTAATGTGTTCGATTGTGTGAATGATTTGCCGCAATATGAGCATGTGTAGGGGCGTTCTTTCGGCGTGAGGCTATATAGGAATATTTGTAATGGGGAGGGGGATTGAAGAAAACAATAAATATTATTAAATCATTTTTTTAAATAATCAAATTTAACACACACACACATAAATACAACAAAAGTTTTATTTTAGCACTTGTTCCCGTTTTCAACCTTAAGAAATAATTGATTACTAAACGATGGATATATTTTAAACCCATTAATAAATTTAAAATAATTCAGACATGCCGTAGGTTTTGTACGAAATTGGTGTTTTACTTTTGCTTCTGCAGCTCTTGTAGATATTTTTCGGTTTGCGATTTCTAGAGAAGCTAAAATCTTTTTGGTTTTCAGAACCGTACAAAAATACACGCTGGGACATGCCTGATAGCACGTTTTAATCTTTAATTACAAATAAATATTGGAATATTAAAAACATCTAACAAACCCAATGAAAAAGTTGTTATTTCATATGTCTTGCACCATAATTAAATCAAATCAAATAACGTCTGAAGGAAAATGGGCAAAAAAACGCCATATTAATTTTAATAAAGCTATCCGACAGCAGATTATGCAGTTCTAAAATTAAATGGTAAAATATTGCAGTCTGAAATTTTGGTTAAATTGCCGTTTAAGTCTGAAATTTTAGTTAAAACGGCATCGACGTCGACTATATGATACATACACGAGTATGTAATAGTTAGATTGAGTACATTTTATGTCGATATTACCTAAATAACTAAACTAAAAGTTTTTTTAATAAGAAGCAAAAATCTAAGTAAAATGATTTAAAGTTTTCGGACACAACTTCCGCAAAACCGACTACCAATATTAATTTCACCAAATTGCATCGAACATTTTAAATATCATATTTAATTGTTTTGGAAATTTGTTGACCTGCAACAAGAATTGACAATAACAATTACGTCACTAAGAAATTGTGATTTAGCCTAAAACTTTATAGTAGATCTTAAACCCGATTTTTTAAGATATTTTAATTTTGGACATTAAGCAAAGATATATGATTTGTTAAGTTTATTATGATACAAGCTTCTTGAAAATAAATTAGGCAATTCTATTTCTATTTGTTACGATTATTTCGTGTCCTGTTCTTAAACTACTATGCGTATGCAAACACTGTGCTAAGATCATTAGTAGCACACACAGTCATCTTTAAACTGAGACTTATGAAAACAATTAAACTATAACCGAAGAAAAGTATCATTAAAAAAAACTTTTAGTTGAGTAGAAGTTAGTTGAGCAAAGAAATATAATCTGAAATTTGTCATTTTGTGTGGCAGATTCCAGTATTGATGCATTGATGATTTGTATGAATTTCTCAAGAGCATGAGTCGTACCAGAATGTGTGGGTCAATATGGCCCATCTTCGACTTAAAGCCAAATTTATTTCATAATAGATTTTTTCAAATATATTAAAATTGTCCTTTAAAACCGTACTTATTGCCGATAACTTTTAAGATATCTACGAAATTATTGAACGGATAAAAATATAATAATATCTGAAAACTTCAAACTTGACTTAATTGTTTTATATTTTTTTGATAAAAAAAAATCGCTTTTGAATGCTAAAGTGCGGTCCACATTTCTTGACATTTCTTTGCTTCAGTGTTTGACAAATTCAACCATGGAGTGGTCACAATTGAGCAGCGCTTTAAGATTGTTGAATCCTTTTACGAAAATATGCGTTCAAATAAAAATGCATTTCGTGCACTTCGTGATTTTTTGGACAGCATATTCGACCAAATGTGTACACAATCGGGAAATCGCAAATTTCAGCAAACCGGGTCTGTAGGAGATGTGAAAACACCTGTGCATGCTCGCCCAGTGTGAGGAAAACATTGAGGCTGTTCGTACTTCTTTGAAAATGTGGTCGGCCAAGCTGTTACCGTGAATTGGGTTCGGTATCGCGTGATGATTACGGACTTCTTGTGGCCAGGACGATATGTGGTTCCAACAGGATGGCGCAACTTACCACACAGCCAACGAAACAATGGGGAAATTCAATGGCCGTGTTATCTTACGTCGTGGCGATGTTAGTTAGCCGCCACGATCATGTGATTTGACACCGTTGGACTTTGGCGATATTTAAAAGTAAAAGGGTACGTCAATAGACCAAGAACAATTCAAGAGCAAAAGGATGAGATAATTCGGCACATTAACGACATTGAACCTCAATTATGTCTCAAAATCATTAAAAATATGGATCACCGTGGCGAGCATTTGGCCGTGTCTTGCTTCACACATAATTCCATCATAATAAAAAATATTAAGATAATTCTCTGAAAACTTTTTGTTTTATTGCGTTTGGTTGGACCATCCTTTTTTAAAATCTCTGAACTAACACTTCGAAAGTTTTATTATTAGTTCGCAATGAAAACTTATGTACATATACTCACTAAAGATATTCATAGTGATTTATATGAAATTTAAAATTTATTTTTATGTAATGATCGATCCGATAGTCTATTAATTACACCGTGCTAGTCCAAAAATTTAAACATTTCGTCTATGCTGAATCTGGTGGCTGTAGCCGTATTTCTAGGTTTGCTCTTGTTTTCGAGATATTCGACTACAATGTTTGGTGATAAATCCGTGAGGTTAGTTAGTCCAAAGAACTAAATAAAACGAACCCTTGGAGAATCATTTATTATAAAAGTCGTCTTTGCTTCTCACACCCTCACCCCTAAAAAATAGCAATCAAATCTTATCATGCTTCAAAAGTAATACTAATCGTGGACATTTTTTGTTAATATCTTTATGAAAAATATTCCTCGCGAAAAATTACTATCGCTTCAGATCATCAGCAGATTTCGATTTATTGCATAATTTGTGTATTTGGAAATTACAAACCTAACTGACAAAACTTGCGAAATTATGAAACCTTTAAATTTTTCATAAATAGTTAGGAGGACATATACATATACTGTTACAAAATTGAACACATCCATTACAATAGTGGAATTAAACATACCCCACCCTTACCACGTGGATTATGAAACCTAAATTTTTGTAGCGTTAGTTTGTAACGGGAATTCAAAATTGCTTCAGTTTTCACCATGGAGTGGTCAGATAATGAGAACTGTATCGCTGTTATTGCGCTTTTTATATATGGAATGAAAAAAAACAATATTTTCAAAACGCTCTGCCCCCTTGGGTTTGTCTCATGTTCATCTTCTGGTGCATAAAACTGTTTGAGGAGACTGGAGATGCCAAAGACCCCCACCGGTCGGGACGCCCTCGTACTATTCGAAGGTCATCAAATCAAGAATTCTGCGAATTCTGCTCCGAAAACAAAAAATCGTGGTCCGTGAGATGAATATTTCGCGCAAAAGTCCATGAGTTAAATTATCAAAAAAACTTGAGACTTGGGGCTTTCAAAGTCAGCAATGGACATTTGGTGACTTCAGCTTTATAAAAGATAGGAAAGAAAAAGGAAGAGTTGATCGAAAAAGCTGAACAATTCGAATGTGAAAACATTCAATAAATAAATCTAATTAAAAATTAAATCGATCATTAACAAAAAACTTCTAAAAACATTTAAATAGGATCAGCCCGCCTAAATAAATTAGAAAGACGTAGTGTAGTGTTAATGAATTCTAAATAATAACATAAAATATTTGATATTCAACAAAAAAAAATACTATGCTTACTGAAATGTAATAAAGTCTTTCTAATCGTCCAACTAATCTCAGAATCCACGCCATCTACCTGGCGATTGGTGTAGAGACAACTGTGTCGAACTGGCAACCTTTACCAGTCACATGGGTGGTGAAAATGGTGAATTTAAGTCTCGCTTAAAGCTTTGGCTGTGTGACTTGTACGCTTTCTTCGTAGGTATATAATTCCCATATGCAAATTTCTTTGTAGATTGGTATATATACAAGTGATGATCGCCACAACTACAAGCTCACACTGTGTGTCATGTATAAGACCCTCTGATGATATCCCCGCACAGGATTGAAATACCTATAAGGGTATGTGTTTACATGGCTTTCAGAGCGCAGTGTCTTATCTTTTCCAATACACCACAAAAACCTCTCTTTCGAAAGGAAGAGTTGACCGAAAAAGCTGAACAATTCGAATGTGAAAACATTCAATAAATAAATCTAATTAAAAATGCTAACGTCTTTTGTCGAAGCACGCTGATAACTTTCACAAAAAAATCTTGTTCACAGTTGAAACAAAATTTACTCTGCAAGAAAAATTTAACAAACGAAATGATATGGTGTATGCACATTCGTCTAAAGAAGCATCTCAAGTGATTACACGGGTCGAAAAGGTCCATCATACAGTTTTAATCATGGTTTGATGGGGTGTCTCTTACGATGGGATAACTGACTTGCATTTCTGTGAACAAGGGGTCAAAAATTTGGCCAACAATTACCAAAAAAACTTTTTGGAAGCTGTTGTGAAACCACTTAACCATTCCATATTCCAAAACCAGACATGGACTTACCAGTATGATTCTGCGCCAGCACATAAGGCTAAAATGACCCAGACATGGCTTTAAAACAATTTGTCAGCTTTCATTTCTTCAGATGAATTGGTCTATGGCAGCCTTTGATTTAAACCCACAGGCTTACAAATTGTGGACAGTTTTAGAGTAATTTCGCGAGGAATACTCATTCTCAAATACACAAACTAAAATTTGTACAACTTCTATGACTTTTGACATATGATAAGATTTGATTGCAATTTTTATAAAAGTAACGACAAAATTTTTTCCAGACAATGCCTACTGTTTTGATATAAACATTTCTATTGAAGAGTTTTTAATTTAAAATAGCATTTCCAAATTTCAAATAAAATGTTTTCAATTTCAACTGATTTGTTCTACAATACCAGTATTTCAGTAATACCCACTATAGCGAAAATCTTCAAAATCTCATAATATTGACTGGTTGACGATATTATCTTTTTTTGAGGGGAAAACAAGCGCTAAAATCTTAAACGTTAAGAATATTATGTAATTAAATAAATCAATATATTAGAATAAAAGTTGGTTAAATAAAAGTTTCAACATTACTCTGCTTCTCCAGTATGCACCTTACGGTGCATAGCCAATGTACCAGGAGTTTTGAATGTCTTTGGACAGTCGGGACACTTATGGCGCACCTTGGGTACACCACCAACTATTGCCGTCGTAGTGATGGAGCTGGCATTATTAAGGACGGCTGTAGGGGCATGAGATGAACTGACCACAACACTCGTGGCAGCACCTGGAGTTTGTTGAATGGTATAGACGGGCACCGATGTGGGTGAACCTTCGATACCATCGCCATTGGTCGGTTCTTCTTTGATTATCACATGCGGGTGAATCACAGTTGCAGTACCATTTACACTTTTATTCAGTTTTACTGTCAGTGGTGGTACTTTTAATTGGACGCTTTCATGTCTACTGTTGTCATCGTGGTGGTGGGATTGCTGCTGATGCTGTTGTTGTTGCTGATGCTGCTGTTGCTGCTGATGCTGCTGCTGTTGTTCCTGTTGCTCCTGGTGCTGTTGCAGTATAGACACTTGCTCTTGATATTGACGCTGAACAAGTTCATGACCTGGCAACTTCATATCATGCGGCGCCATTGAGGGCATATTATCCGGTGTATGAGGCTCATAGCCGGGTTGACTAGCTGCTAGGGCGGATGCTGTACATACAGAGCCACAATGAATACACTTGTACTCGTTGGCTCCTTGCAAGGCTGCCGGTGATATACCATAAAAGCTACACGCGGGACAGCGGGCCAAGAAGGCTGGAGCTTGATGCACCAGCCGATGGTGATCGTCCAAATCCTGTTCGTTAGCGAACTTATCATCGCAACTATGACAGGGATAGTCGATTTTGAGAGATTCCGCCACACTGGCGGATACATGATGCGGCGCCAACAATATACTGCCACCGCCCACACCTGCCACCACACTTAGACCGCCATGACACAGATGCATATGCTCCGTAGCCTGTTGCGGGCCTTCGAATTGTTGACCACACATGGGACAGAAATGTGTGGTGGACACAAGGGCGGGATCCATGCTAAGATTGGGTAGAAAAGATGTCTTCAGTGCGTCCATGGTGGCGGGCGACTGAGCTCTGCTGTGCTGCTCAGGGCGCGGTAAACGTATTTCCTGGGCATTGGAAGGAGATTTTAACATGACGTTTCGTCTGACTCAAAAATGATTAAACAGAGCTTTTGGAACAAAGCGAGAGCGTATGGGCGCAGTTGTTAGTGGGGCGTTAGTATGTGGGCCTGAATTACCCTTTAGAAAGAACGAATGAACAAACATGCAAAAACAGAAATTAGAAATTAAAGCTCCATGTAAGTAAGAAATTTAGATAAAAACTTGGTACTAAATTTCTTGGAGATGTGATGGAGAAATGAAAATATAAAAGTTTTTCGATCAGAATCCCAAGTTGGCCAAAATATCCCAATGTAAAAATCACAACAAAGAGTAACAAACAAACATACATACATACGAAAAGATATAAAAATACAAGCCATGTAACTGGAAAGCTGTACTTTCGCATTAGAAAAATAATTTCTATTCGTTTGAAACCTGCAGATTTCGACAGGTTCTCTGGATGACTTTTAATAAGAATTGTGCAATCACTCGTTTTATATCAGAAAACGACAAATTGCATAAGGAAAACATCCTAAAGGGAGAAAGGAAATTTCATGGATTGAAAATATTCAAGAATGGAGTGGAATCTGAGACATAGGATATTAAGTTCGATACGGAAAAGTGAAATGTTCGGGAAATATTGCAATTTTATGAAGTTATCATATCTATTTAATACGTCTTTTATTGTAATTGTATTAGAAACAAATAAATCTAACTTGTGAGAAGCTTCAAATATCTTGGAGTGTTAAGAAATGATCAATGAATGGGACACATCAAAGGAATACTATGTCGCATAGAGATGACAAGAGATGCGTTATTTAAATACGGCAGCCATAACATAAGTCTTGCAATAAAATCACGTTTTATTAAATGTTTTGCATAGTCCGAGTTACTATGCGCGCGTAGAATTATGGACAATCAAAGCAACGTATGAGAAAAGATTAGAACCTTTTCAAATGTTGCTATATAGACGTATTTTAAGAAAATGAACAAAATCTACTAAATGTTGCAAAAATAGCGAAGTAACCACTTCAAAATAGCTGTAAAATCACGACATTTATTACTTGTATGATCGCTAATGTCCTACTAACGGACTTGCAAATAAAGGAGAAGATTAGTCAACAGTCGTAGGGCGAATAAGAAAATAAAGTTCGTCAAAATAGTGACCTTTGAACTGTTCGCAAACAAGGCTAAATTGGCGAGATCAAACAAAACAAAATTAAATAAGTTATATAATTATTTTTCTATATTTGTATGATGCACCGGAAAATATATATCAGCTATATATAACCATCATTACTATGAATTGTTGCAGGTTAAATAGAGTAAATTTCTAAACTCCAGACACTAGGTTAGAACATAGGGACGATATGAAGCAATATAAAGTATAAATGCTTATATTTTAACATAATCGTTTTTAACCGATTTTCCCTTTCCTAGAGTGCCAAGAAGTCTAATCGGAAGGGGCATTTATATTAGTCTATATCAAAACATGGATCGATGATCCCCATTTCCAAAATTGACGATTAAGTACAGTATAAAGTAAAATGCTTTAGTTTCAGCTAGTTCAATTGAAAATTATATTCTCTATATTGGCAAGATGTGACATCAGAGGGGAACTATATATGCCCCATTTGTACTAATGACGATAAAGTGCAATATCAATTATTAATTCTTAAATTTAAGTCAGATCATTTGAAAAATGTGTTCTTTAAAGCATCAAGAAGTGGTATCAATGGGGAAATTTATACGGGGGCCATACCAAAACGTTGATCAAAGTGTACTATTTTTATAGGGACGAGTGATTTTTTTTATTTTGAATATATTTATTTACAATATCGTTTATTTTTGGCTAAACAACAGTTACAAATAGGTAAAATAAGATCTCGCTTTATTTTTTTTTTAATTTATGGGCGTTTTAAATGAATAAACTGAGTTTTTGGGTTTTACGAAATTTTTAATTACATTCGAACGGCTGAACCGATTTTTGCAATGTTTATTTTGTTTTAAAGAGGACACAATGCGCTATTATTTGCAAAATATGGACCGATACGCCATAGAGACATAACGTAAATATATCTCTATAACGTAAATATGTCTAATCGAGACATATTGTCCAACTTGAACATATTTCATTATATTATGAAGTTAATCCTTATATAAGGATTGACGCGCGCTTGAAAATCCAATTACTCTTAGCTTTTTTATAAAGATCTCATGTTGAACTAAATGAAAGGCTTTAGAAAAGTAAAAAAATAATCCAGCCACTCCCTTCCAACCATCATTAATTCCTCCATAATTTATTTATTCTCTAGATCGTCAACAAGTGACATCATAGGTGATCTTTATATGGGCCGATATGCCCCATTTTTACCAGGGACGATTGAGTGCAATATAAAATCTAAATTGTCAGTCAGATCAATAATCAAATATGTTCTCTAGAGCGTAAAGAAGTCGGGGGTTATATCAAAAAATGGGCCAATATGACCCATTTTCAATATGGCCGTCGCCAGTCTATGTAATGCCTCTTAACAATTTTCGTAAAGGTAGCTTCATATTTGCGACCGCACTTTGATCACAAGAATATATGGCCAGACAGACGGATATAGCTAAATCAACTCAAAAAGTTAATTTGATCTTTATAATAAAAAATTGTTGTCTGGAGCCAATCGGATGAAAAAATGAGAGATATGCAAAAATCCGAGGTCTAATGCGGACACGTCGAAATTGGACGAAAATCAAATATGTACATATAAAATCAATTATACTCTTTTGCATACTCTTCCAAGCTCTTCATACGATGTTCATAATTATTGTATAATAGCTGATTCCAGTAGACGTTGCCCTGCCCGTCCTATCTGTAATGTATTGGTTTGATATTTCATTCATGCATACATTCCGATTTTGAGAAAAAATCATCACAAATATTTATGTATATTGGACATACATACGTCCACTTCAGCGCCTTCTACCGGGTAGAATCATACAGAGAAACTATTTTCAAGACAAACCCCAAATACATTTTAATATTCAGTCAACTCGCCCTGGAAATGGAAATTTTGCAAATAACTTGACCGTTCCACCATTTATCGCGGTGATTCTAAAACGCAAATGACCCCGGAATGGACCATTGTGTTTATATAAAGAAGATTGTGAATCAGTAGTAGCTTGACATGCATATGAAAAGTTCAACATAGGACACAGAGTTCTTGACAACCTACAAATACTCCCTATAGTGAGACCTTCTCAGTAATTTTTCGTTCATTGTACCAGGTAGGTAATGAGATACTTGCTAAAAATCTGACATAGTAATAGAAAACTAATGGAAATTATAAACAAATTGTTTTTTAATATGTACAATTTAATAAACTTTGCCGATCTAATTCCCGGACCCAAAATACATTTTCATTCGCCGCTATACATTTAAGATATTAGATTGAAATAATTACACATAACAAACAGCGCCTTAAATTGATCGGTAGATAATCTATTTAATCTATTTATGTAAAAACCCCAAAATCGGACATCACAGATTTCGTTGAAGGATTCTTAAAAAGCCACTGTTCCTCTAGAAGATACTTCAAACAAATTATATGGCGCTGAAGCGAAATCCAATCTCATCTTTGGTAAAAGAACAAGAATGTTACTTGTTGTTTAGCGCAACGACAAAAATGAATCAGTTCTTCCCTCGACCCTTGTTATAATCTAATCTTGTATGCATCATTTTTGTTGGCTTGATTTTTCTAAATGCACTCCCACACACACATCGAATTTTATTTTAGTATTGTTTGTCGAGATAGAGTAAGAGTAATTCGTCATAATAACAACATGGAAACTCTTCAACATAGGATGGAAGAAGCAGGGCCAGGAGAAAGGACACAGGGTGACAATTCGCGGATGTTCAATATCCTTTGCAACCACCACAACAATGCAAAATGTTGTCCATTCTTTCATCTCTACGACAATAAAAATATTCTCCCCTCAACAACAAACCACATCGCGTCACAGTCGGCCACCCCCCTACAAAGTGGCCCCACACATACTCGCATTCAAAGGCAGGCACTCTAATGAAAAGAACCACAATCACAAATATTAAAAAAAATCGGGGAAAAAACGAAACAAAAATTGAAAAACGGCGAGAAGGTGGTGGGGATGCGACTCTTCTCTCCCGCCTCCACCAATTATCATCCAACCGTCCATCCATCCAATCCATCGGCACATTAACAAAAACAACCAAAATCAGACGACGACGGGTGAAACAAACGAAAGAAAACAACAACGACGGACGACACTCTTCAAACACTCACACACTACACTTACACTTTTGGCCAGCCTGACTGACACACAAACACCACATACACGCACACACACAGATACATTGCCACTCACGAACGAAATTATTAAAAACACATTCACGGTTTTCATTATTTTTCCTTTCATTGCTTATCTTCATTTCCTCCGTATTTTTTCTGTTTCTTGTTCTATTGTATTGTGGTATGTGTGTTGCTCTTCTTTTTTCGGCCAATTTCGGAATTTTCACTTTTTATTTTCATTTCCCCCTTAAAAAAATATCAAAAATTTTTTGCAGCTCAGCAAGCAATGCTTTCACACCTGCCTCCTTTCTAAACTCAAGGAGAAGGGGTTCCGATTTTTCGTATTTATTCTTGTCGTTTTTTGGAGCTGTCGCCAAACTTACCAAAATAAAACTTGAGCCTATTTATTAAATACACTACTTCATGTCGTCTTTGGCGCTATTCTATTTTTTGTTCTTAATGTGAACCACAACACAATCTAAAAATTTTTATTAATACATTTAACTGAAATTTTCCTCTTGCTGTGATGATGGGGTTCTTAGCGAACCGAAAGCAAACCAAAGCGTGGAATGAAAACGAAAAAGAAAACGGAATGAAAAAAGTCTGCGCCGGCCGATTCAGCGCCGGCAAGTTTTGGTTGACGACGACATATTCTACAGCTAGGTTTTTTCTAAAATTTAGTAAAAAGCGAATAAATTTAATCGAATTGCAAAAAAATTTAAACAAAATGAAAAATAGACACAAGAATTGTATCAAGCGACTTAATACATTTGATTCCTACACATTATTAATTAATATAACGAAATTAAAAACGTTAATTAATTTATCGTATGCTTGCTTTTATAAAATAATATGAACCTTAATTGTAAAATTTTTAATAAAGTGAAATTAGTTCGAGGTTGTATTATATTCTTATATAAATGTACAAACATTCCTATATAAAAACAATATAATAATATTTTATAAGTATGTAAACACATATTTATAAATATCCTATATCTGTCAATATTTTCCATCCCTGAAAAAAAACATCCAATGGACATGGCAACTCAATCAGCTGGAAATTTATTTTTGTTTTTGCGCGTTTTGTAGCAGTTATGGAAATGTTAGTACTTTATTACATTTTCAGTACTTTTCCACTTTTAAAAATAAAGAAGTACCACACGACCCATTTCAGTACTATTTTCTTTTATTTCATGTATAACAGAGTAGTATTCAATTTAATTCATGCTATTAAGTGCACATAGTACGATTATTTATCCCAGAATGTAATTAATTCCATAATATATTAGTTTTTTTATATTCTTTGTATTTCCCGCCCCCTAAATTATAAACCTAATGTTAGTTATATGTAGGTAGCTCCGATTAAGTACCCTCCTTTATTGTAATGTTTCTTTTAAGTTTATAACTTTTTATATATAAATAATATTTCTTAAATTTTTTAATACAGCAGAATAGTCCTTAATTCTTGCTTTTAAGTGCATATAGTACTCTTAATTATACAAAATGATTATTTATTTATACTGAGTGTTTATATATTTATTTGTTTATGTTCTATGTAATTTTCTTAAATACAAGTCTAATGTCAGTTATACACAGGTAGTTCCGTTTGAGTAGCCTCACATTCATATTAATTTAAAGTTTATTTTAAGTTTTTAAATGTTTATCCATTATTATTATTTCTTCTTTCTGTAGTATTTATAACCATATATGGCATATGGCTCGGTTAAATATTGAATAAAAATAAATAAAATGAATTGGATATTAATTATATCCGTTTTTGTATAGATAAAAATCATTATTTTTACTTCGATAGAAATCAAATTGTTTTCCTTATTCACACACTCGGCGTACGTTTTCTGTCACAATTAATTTTTTGTAGAAGCATATGGTGTTTTAAACATTTTTTGAATCAAATACACATACATATGTATATCCAAATTTTAGTTATACCAGAAGAAGAAAACTTTCAGTTTTTCTATATTTTGAAGGATATTTCCAATAATTTTAAGTTGATTTTAGAATAGCGCATCGTTTTCACAATTCTATAAAACTATCTTCGAAATTCCTATAAGCGGAATGGCTAACTATAATAAAAAAAATACGGTGTAAAATTATCAAATCAAATTAGTACCATTCCGATTAAAAAGTAATTTTTTAGTACTTTACTGAAAGTCTGATTTTCCATCCCTGTTTTGTAAGCGTGAGACACATTACATTTATTTGACATTTGAGGAAATATAAAGACAATAATAAGGAATAAAGAGAACTATTTTGAAATTTGCGAATTCCGAAGAACATGTATCAAAACAGTATGTATTCGAGAGTGATGAATTTAAAATACAAATCGAAATATAAAAAACTCCAGAGGCAAATTAAGCAGATGATTTTTGTAAGTACATGCACAATGCCCCCATTCTAAAGAATGCCAAGTCGACTTATCATGTTTTTAAGCAGTGTGGCAGACGAAAGTTACCAGCTCACGTAGACCAATTGAGTTCCCTAGTATTACCACCAGCTCAATGCCCTTCATCGAAACCAACCTGTTTGATAACAAAGTAATCATTAATACGGAAAGATCTTTCCGACTTTCTTTCTTTCGACCCCAGTATATCCAGACATAGTTTACACAATGCGGAGTAACAAATCAGGTGTTCATTGCTCTCCAATTCTTCCTCAGAAGACATTGACCAAATTCTCATCTTCCTGGCGGGTTCCCGTTTAGGTAGTGCGCCATCTGAACTGGCAGGACAGTAGAGACTTTCTCACTAGTGCGAAGAGATAGTTAGACCTTCTTGGCTCTATTCATCTATAAATTTAGAAACAGGAGGAACTACGCATACGCCTTTGCTCCGCGTAGCCAACTTTAGATCGTATCCTTAGGAGAAAGTCTTAACCAAATTGGCCTTAGACCGACCGCTCAGAACGAGATTTGTAATTAGAAAATTATATATTTGTGCAATATTCTGTAGCCACAATATCAATCTGTCGCTGTAGTCCTTAAAGCTCGGCTTATGCATAGGCTGGCAGTTCTCTGAGCCTTTGATAGTAGATTGATAGTTTATCAGTTGGAGAGATGACCTGCCCCTTCAGGAATACAAGGCGATGCTGGCTTTCCTAACAGCTTCCAATACATTTGGCCTGAACCGTAACTTGCAGGTAATTCTGTCTTTTTTGGGTTAACACCCAAACCACCGCTTCTGTCCCAAGACCAACGACGGACGGTAAGACAATTGGAGGAAATCGCTATATTGTTTTTGCTGTATAATTAGTTATTCACATACATTACTCCCACGACTGTTCGGGGGATACATGTAAGCTCTGTACAAATACAGTCGATTACCCCTGACTGCAAACCGAACCCCGATGGATAAAAAGTCGCATTACACCCCGGTGTTAGGACATTGTTTCAAGTATAACCACTGTGACTACGTGGAAGCTCTCTACAGTTACACCCCTAAATATTCCAATTTATAGTCCGCTAAAATTTAGTTTTAGTGCATGCAATAGTTAAAATCTATGGTTCTCGACTTAGCATTCTTTGGAGTGGAGGTATCAATTGCGATACGTATAATGTTAAGCAAGATAATTGTACTCATATTATGTCATTGTAGGAAAATGCCTCTTTGTGTGATGAGGTATCCCAAATCCAACTGGACCTAAAAACAGCACGGGAAGATAGAAGATATTTGGTAAAGCGTTTAATGCGACATGAAGGTTATGACGAAAGTGCCGTCAATAGCGATGTTATCGTTGGACAGAAAACAAACAATAATGTACCTAAGAAACGGGGTCCTAAGAAGCGCATTAATAATATGAAATACAGTAACACTATTGAAGAACTTGAAAAATTGAGACTTCTGTGTGATGATAAAATTGATGTTGATGGGACAGGAAAGCCAAAATTGCCAATAAATTTGTGCAACGTACTAATACATTCTATGGGAGAAATACTTCCGTCAAACCCAAATTTTCATAATTCGAATTGGATTTACCCAGTGGGTTATGTGGCCACGCGTATTTATGCACACCCTAAAGATCCCCAAAGAAAATGCGTATTCACCTGTAAGATTCTAAATAACGCTGGAATGCCGCAATTCCAAATAATTCCCGACAACGATTTGGATAGTGTTTTCTTTGGCGAAACGGCGAATATATGCCATCAATCCCTGTTGGAGACTTTAAGACGATCACTTTCAGATGGTACAAAACTGCCACTTCATGCTCAAGGAGAAAAGTTTTTTGGACTTTCTAACACTGTGGTCCAGTCACTTTTAAAAATGGATGCAGGATCTAAACAATGCACATATTTTAAGGAATTTCCTAACAAAAATGACTTACACAATATCCCTGAAGATAAAGATCCCACAATGTCGTTTGAAGCTCTGTCACTTATTACGATGTCTTCTGCATATCATACAATGCCTGAAATTAAAGACGAACCACCAGATGAATTGTTTGATTTAAATTGAAATTCATAAACAATTTTTGTAAAAAACTATATCACTATTATTTTATTTGCAGGCATGGGTAGAAAGAAGCGTAAGTGGGCTGGAAAAGTTGGCCTTATCCAAAAAGAGGGATTGTATATTTATACAAATTATTCCACGTTTAAAAAATATATATATATAATTTTAAAAGAAGATGGATAATAAAATTAATTATGAGAAATCGAATTCTCTAAAGCGCATAAATAAACGTAAAACATTTCCAGTCATATTTGTCTCGCCTTGTTAAAAATTTGCTCTTATGTCTGAAGTGAAAATATGCAATTAATTTACACTTAAAATTAAACACAAACATTAAGAACAACTAACTACACATTTGTATATGTAAACACAGCATATTTCCGTCAGTCACTCGGTGTCACCAGCACTCTTGCAAAATTGTTTTAAACTACCTTCGTTGATGTTGGCCTCGGTTCTGGACTGTTGATGGGACTCCTGCAGGAGTTGGTAATAGAATACGACTTCCATCGGCATAGCGTATTTGACGCTCTGGAGTCGGTGTTAACCGGGCTGGACTAATTCTTGCTGGAGGCTGAGGGTAGCGAAATTGAGCTTGTTGATTCAGCGCCTCGCCTCTTCGTTTGATTTGCTCTTCTTGTGGTTGTTGTCGATGAAGTTGTTGTCGTTGTTGATTCTGATACATATGTTTTGGTTGTGCATTTCTCAAATTGGCAGTGATTTTTGCAGCCTTGCGCCCTCCAAATATTAGGTTTGAAACAAATATTACCGGTGAAAAAAGACGTAATGATGTTTCGCTTTAAAGATAAATTTCGTTAGTGTTTTGAAAGTAAATAAATGAGAGTTTTAAACTTACGTAGTTCCAATAATTGGTTTCGCCTCATTACCACTCAATATAAACAAAGGAAAGAATATTGAAAAAATGCAGCTACTCACAATAACGGATGATGACATATTTGTGAGAATAGTTAAAGGAACTCCAAAACCCAAAAAGTACGGCCAATTTATTTCAATATAATTTAAACGTCTATGCAGCTCCCAACCCATGTTAAACCATTTGTACTCGAAAGAATATAAAGAGTATAGAAGGCAAAGGTGTATAAAGCATATGGTATTGGCAACATATGGTATTGGCAGCAAATTGACCAACATAGATTGTATTAGAAACAAAGCCTGCACAACTAAATTGAAAAGGAAATCTGCCACCAATTTACTTATGTTTGGTATTAGGTTGGGTTTGCCTTTACGTACTTTGTAGGCTTCGTTGGCAATATCAGCAAACCATAGGGACGATACAATTTTGCTTAATAAAAAAATTGGCAATACCCACATCATTCCGAAAATAATTGAAAGTATCGATTGCAGCCAACCCCAAATCATGTGGAGATCTTGCGATTTGTCACCATAACACAATGTTAATAAAAATTTTAAAGTGGGCAGTAGAACACGTTCAAATAAGATTATGCTCATCCATGTGAAACCACCATTAAGGGCGCAGGATTTCAAGACTTGTTTTGCTATTTTCTTCTGTCTGGAATAGAAATATTGATAAAATGAACAAAGTGTAAACTTCTGTATAGGTGTATTTATGACGCAGTGTTAGTATTTATGACGCAGTTTAATTTTATCCTGGAATTCATATCAACAACATACACATATTTCCAACAACATGGTTTCCATCTTACTTGAATGGTATAGTAGGTTCGGATGTCTTTTCTTTAATATGGAGATTATCCAATCTACGTTCGTCAGGATTCCCTCTAGCTACAATTTCACGCTGCCTTTCTTCTTCGTACATAGCTGATGCAGACGATGGAACAGGGGAGGGGCTTCGCATCATACGTTGACACTCCTGTATGCGCTGTTGGCGCTCAGCTTCCTTTTCAGCGTTTTGCCGATGAATTTCAGCATCAATGTAGAAGACTAACGCCATTCCCTTGATACTATCCCATAGTCCATAAAAGAACCCCAATGATATGAGCTACAAAACAAGCATTGTGAGAAATCGGGCAGTCTGACAATAAAGATATTATTGCTTACCTTTATGGAGTTCATTTTTAGTACTACTCTTCAAGAAAATGTCACTCACTTCATTGGTATATTATAACTTCACAGATTAACTCCTACGTTATCGTTTTATTGTTTGAAATCGTAATATATATTTGCGTTTTAATGTTTTGGGAATGAAGTTCACAAAAAACATATGATAATAAATCATGATACAATACGAAAATACTGCACAGGGTTGTATCTGAGATTTTTTGTTGTACAGTAAAACTTCGACATAATGCAACTCTTTATAAATCCTCCTTCACACGAGGCAGAGAGGCAGGTGTAAAGAGCTATCTTAGTCCGAATTTACACTAGGCAAGTTTTTTCAGCAGCTTATCATCAAATTCTCTTTTGAACTTGCACGAATAACTCAAAACGTTCAGGGAGAGTTTTTTCCCCCCTCTTGCCGACTGCCTCTCTCTCCTACAAAACGCCGATAATCTGCTGAACATTCAGCCAGTGTAAATCCAGACTTACTCTTGTCTTCTTGCAATCGTCTGAACTGTCAATTCACATTTGCCTAACTGCCATTGTCCGCATTTAACAGGGTTAATAACGTTTGCCGATCTGGCAATCGTCTATACTCAGCTTGAGTATAGACGATTGCCAGTGCTGCAAATATACGGACAATGACAGATTGTTAGGCAAAGGTGAATTGACAGTTCAGACGATTGCAAGAAAACATTACAATTTCATATATCTACAATATATTTTGTAAATATTTATATACTGGATTGCCAATAAAAATAGATTATAGACAGTGTTGAAAATAAAATGTTTTTCTGGCAATGGCGCCGTTGTCACATGCATAAACTTCGCACATATAACAATCTGCAAATTATCTCACAATGACTTTTCTGCTAACGTTGCAAAACAAAAATTGTGTGTTCACACGGTTGTAACTTCACAGGGTTGCATTTTTCCGCCATTTTTCTGGCAATGTTGTCCGATCTGCTGATCGTGTGTACTTACCTTCAGCCTCGTGTACAGCGGAACATACACTCATGGTGTAAAATGCCCATCACATTTTGAAATTCGGCAGCGGTAACACTGTTTGTACATGTCGTGTGCATTCACGGTGGAACTGGTGTCTGTCTATTTTTCTTCTGTCATTGTCATTTAGAGAGAAAAAACTGAAAACTGGATTTTTTGGCAATTTGTTACAAAATATTGTGTACATTTATTTTGATAGCAGCATTTTAATTTCTTATAAACAATAGGATCGGTAAGTTTGACTTTTGTTTTTAAAAAGTATGTGTTTGTAGTAAGATATTCAGATATTCAACAATAAAATAAGATGTACATCCGTACATCCCTTTTCTTTGTTTCTCGTAAACAATCAACAATAGTGATTTGATAAATATATCGCCAGATTGTCTAATTTGATTTTTAGAAGTTTTTTTTCGTGATAACATTTTCCTTATTTCTTTGTGTACACGTATTTATATGCATATACACATCACACACATTCATACGCTTCGGTTCTGTGACTTGTTGCATTAGCTCTTTTTTTGTATTTTCGTATTAACAGCTATGTTATAATTCATGTACTCTACATATAGCAGGGCGGTATTGTGTATTGTTAATGACATACGGAAAAAGGTAAAATTTACGCAATGGTTAAATGTCAGTTTTATTTAATTTTTGTAGTAGGTATGGGATAAAGGTTAATCTATTAATTGTATTCTCAATTTTATGATTATGTCATAGCCAGATTTGAACTAAATAAAAATCTAACATCGGCGAGGCAATTTTTCCAAGCAAGTGTCAAAGTTTGTAGGAGAGAGAGCTCTTTCCGCCTGCCCCTCTCCCCTACAGACTTTGACACTTGCTTTAAAAAAATTGCCTTGTGTGAATCCCGACTTACAATTAAATAAGTCAGCTAAACAGCCTGTTAAATTAAAAAAAAAACAAAAGGTAAGTTCGGTAGAATCCTGAAGCAATTTAATTAATTAATTGAAACAACTCATTCTTAATATGTTGTTATGGTGGAATTAGCAAATATTCAAATCTATATTATATATACTGATTTAAGAACAATGGGTATTCGTAACTGGCAACAGATAGCCGAAAATAAACCCGAATGGAGAAAAATATCGGATCAAGCTAAAGCTCACCCCGAGCTGTAATGATATATGTAAGATGATGATGATTATAAATACATAAAAACATTTCATTCGAGGAAACCAATAGAAAGAAGTATTCCCCATTCTCGGACAAAGTGTATTGATTTAAAAAAAGTAACAAGTTATCGACTGTGATAGAAATTAACAGAAAGGAGGACACAATATGGATAAATATATATCGACCATGATGAATACAGTAGTGGTTAGCGAAGTGGAAGACTTCGGAATAAACATCAATCTAAATAACAAAATGAAGAGGACCAAATGTACGGACAACGACAGATTGTAAGACAACGACAGATTGTAAGGCCAAGGTGAATTGACAGTTCAGACGATTGTAAGAAAACCTAACAATTTCATATGTTTACAATATATTTTATAAACATTTATATGCAGAATTGCCAATAAAAATATTTTACAGACAGTTTGCCAATAAAATGTTTTTCTGACAATGCATAAACTTCGTAGTCACATGCATAAACTTCGCACATCTAACAATATGCAAATTATTTCACAAATTGTCTTTTCTGCCAACGTTGCAAGACAACAATTGTATGTTCACACAGTTCTACTTTTACAGGGTTCCGTTTTTCTGACAATATTGTCCGATCTGGCAATCTTTACTTCTCACACCTATTTCGATTTAGCATATTTGTGTCCGTTTATACTTTGGAATGGAGGAATCAATATGTAAATTTAAGTAAAGTGCACGAGCCAGTAAATTGCAAGAGCCACCCATTCACATTCTTTGTCTAACTATAGTCATTGATTTGAATAACATAATATATAGAATTTGAAGACAACAATGTTTTAGATATCCCAGAAGATGTCCTACAAAGTAGAGCGAAATATTGGATACATATACAAAACCTTACCTCGAAAACCTGATTTAATAAATCAAAACAACTTTTTTACATGTTATGAGCTATTACATGTAATCGTTAATGTAATGAGCTATTACATGTAATCGTTAATGTAATGAGCTATTACATGTAAACATTAATGTAATGAGCTATTCATATGTTGGTGTAGGTAATAACCCCTATTTTTTTCGAATTGATAGCGATGAAAAAGCTATGGCTGAGTATGAATTTGCAGATGATAAGTAGATTCAAAGATTGCATATCTCTCTTCTTCTAAATTTTATGTTTGGAAAAAATATTGCCACCTACATAATTCGTTCACCTTAAGAGAATTGTTGTGTGTACCAACCAGAGAGACGTACATAGCTTAAATAACTTAAAAAAAGGGTTTCCATAACTATACTTTTGACGCATTTCACTTCCATAGAAAATGGTATTTATTTTTTCAGTAAAAATATACTTATTTTGTATTTTTCCCGAATTGTTTTTACATGTATGCATTATTACGTTCATATAAGCCCATGACACCTCGAAAATAGCATCTGCCGTTTGTGTAAATATATCTTATTTCAATTTCAAAAAATTTGACTGAATGTTGTTTTATAGATTTGCCGCACATTAAATACTTTGTTTAATGCTACTTTGTTCGATACGTCATTTTTTACAATTGGAGAAAAAAAAGCATTTAAAGTTTTAAGTAAAAGTTGCAAAAAAAACTGAAAAGTTATACGCTTTTTATTCTACTGAATTATCCCCAGTGTTCAGATGGTTCTAATACATTTCAATGTCACAACTTTATAAACAAATCAAGTCCACATCCATATCTATATATTTTTGCTACTATACTGTTCCAAGATATTAATAAGTAACAAAACATGCATTATAGAAAATAACTCTCTTTTTTTGTTCAAAATTTTGTTTATTATAGCATTGAATTAAGCATCATTTAATGCAAAATCGTTAATTCATTTAAAAAAAATTAAGATTGGGTTCGCAAATTTAAAAAATGTTACAAAGAAATAGGTATTGTCGCAGTGGCATTTTCTAATACTCCGCGGAATATTTCTAATATTTTTTCAGCAATTCGTTGAATTCTGCTGAAATTTTAAGGGTAAAAGTGATAACTGTTTATTATAAATATCAATATAGTATACAATCCCAAGTGTTTTTTAATATAATGCTATTTTCCTGCCTATTTTTTTTTTGGTAAAATTTTTGAGTTTTTTAATATTTTTTTTTTAATTTTTTGAGTTTTTAATAATTTTTTTAAGTTTTTGGATACTTTTTTTGTTTTCTTTTGGATAACTTCTTATCCGGTGGCAACGCAGGCATAACGGATTGTATTTCAGTTTTTTGAGTGGGAATTTTCATAGGTCGTAAATATTCACAAAGTTACTAACATTTATATGTACTCTGCAAAGTGGTATTTGATTTCGCCCGAATAGTTTGGATATTGACAGAAAATGTTCTAGAGCTTCAAATCACTTTACTTTTACCTCTCCTTTAAAAACATTAACATGTGGCTTTCGTCATTTTAGATTTCGGGTGACTGAAAAAAAAGAAACCGCATACCATTTATTTTTATAGCAATAATGGTATATTAAAAATTAGCACCTAAAATCTGCTTTGTTGTGCATTGAACACATTTATTATTAAATTTTTTCGTCAGCATTTACGGTTGATGATTAATATATGGGCATTTCCGTGGGCTACTCAAAAAATGCCTTACAATTTTGCAACTCTTTCTTGAGCATTTTTTAGCAATGTATTCAACGTTTCTGCAACACATTTACGCATTATGTAAATAAAAAAATTGTATTGAAACGAGTTTTTTGTGCCGTCCGACACGCTGTCCATTTGTTGATTTCTATGCCAACTAAAAAAGTTTTAAAAGTTTTATAAATACAGTGTTAATAATCTCAATAGGCATTAGACAAATTGGTTAATAACAATAATATTCCTAAGATCAACATCAACGAAGTTATGGGGAAAAACTAATGAAATTCCTGCTGTCCGCAACGCTGGAAATGCCCATATGTATACATTGTCTATCATCCCAGTATCACATGTCTGTATCGTTTTTTGTAATCCAATGAAACCCATGGAAACAAACCAAAAACATTCACTACATAGTTTTATAATTTTGATAAATTATTTTTTCTGTTTACAACGATCGTCATTAATGCCCTCAATATATTTTGTTTTACTATTTACATACATAATAAATATATTTCATTATCTTTTGTTTTTAGAAACATGAACTATTCAATCAATGAAACCTAAAGCGGATCGTCAATAAATTCAATTAAAGCTATACGGCAGCCGATGCGGGTTACGGAAACATCGATTGCGTAAAACAAATAAAAACAAAATCATACAAATAACTACACTTGATAATAGTTTCGAATGGAAAAATCGTGTCCTGATTAGAGAATTTACGAAGGAAAGTAAACAAAAGAATTATAACAAAATAAACATCTCTGCTGGCGGCTGATTTCTTTTGTCCGTACACACTATAATTGCTGCTGGTACGCGTATTGAGATAAATTTTAGTGAGCAGCAGCATCGACATAAAACGCCCTCAAATCATCTCGCTTCTAGACTGCAAATCACCAATCATTCGTTCGTTCTTTTGTTTAACACATAACGGAAAGTAACGCACTGATAATCGACATCAGAAGTCAGAAAATAGTGTCCAGTAACATTTGAAATATCAGCGAACAAAGTCCTACCATAGCTAGCACCCGGTCAGTTCACGCTCTAAAAACAATTTGAAAAGCTATTGCGAAATAATATCTTGGCAAAATGAGTGATGACCGTTTTCCTATAGTGGAAAATGAACAACATTCTCCTACAACTACTCGAAGGGGTCCACATGACAATGAATTGGATCCGGAGCCGACAGGATGCGGCGCATCAGCATGCTGCAATCCGAATAGCGGATTTCATCGTTTTCTTGCATTGATTTTTATGTGTCTCTTGGGTTTCGGTAAGTACCAATTTTGTATTTACAAAGTTTGAAATTGAAAATGGTATTAAACATCAGTGATAAGAATCGTATAAGTTAATGTTTGTTGTAATGTATAGACCTTTGTACTATTCAAACGTCAAAAATTGGTAGAAGGTATGCTCCGTCTTTTTTTAACAGAAGATTTTATGGGTCTTTCAAATTAAAAAAATTTTAAAAAATATTTTTTTTACGAAATTGCTCACAGTTAACCGCGAAAAATTTAGAGATATAATAATGCACATCGATGTACTTAAAATGCTGCCTAAACAGCAGCACGCAATTTTTTTGCTTTAAACAAACTTTCCTTCATTTAGAAGGAACTCTTTGATCTTCAGCTCAACTATACAATGTGAAAACCAATGCAAGATATAAATAACATTAAAAAAAATAGTGATTCATACACACAAAAATTTTGTAGTTCTTAGAAATTAGCGTATAGTATTTTTGACCAGTATCTGCAAGTAAATACATTATTCAGGAATAGTAGTGACTCCTGATACATTCTTGTATCTTTTTATCTGTGATGTTAAATAGTAATCATTGGTGAACATTAATTCCGTTAATGTATTGCCATTTTTAATACACAAAAAAGTTTTTGATTTCGGAATTGTTCGGAACTTTCGGAATTGTTACTCATCAATACTATCAAATCCGAAGGAATATGTTACATGCCCCGAATTATTTGTATTATTTTGTCTGCAAACTTTCTGCTGTAATAGTAAAGTGTTTCAGTAGTTCGCTAAAAATTATTATTATATTTATTCTAATAATTTGGGCTTTCGATATGTAAAATATAGATTATATCGACTATCCTATCGAATTGATTACAAATGGTACATAAACCAAATCGGAGAACCAATTTTTAAAACAAAAGATCGTAATTTTTTTTAATTAATTCGTAGAATTGAAAATGTTATTTGTTTTTGTAACAGAGACATCGATTTTAGCAGTTCTCAATTACTATATATTGAGCCGCTCATATAGTGTGTCAATTATTGACGGGAGCTTTTTTCATGTTAAAATATAATACACATTGTAAGAGACTATTTAAAAAAAATATTTTTTTTCTCTATACTAACCACAACGGTAACATTTATCTTTTTTAGGTTCTTATTTTTGCTATGATAATCCCGGAGCTTTGCAAGATGTTTTCATAAAAGAACTCAATATTACAAGAACTGAATTTTCAATGATATATTCAATCTACTCGTGGCCAAATGTTGTACTTTGTTTTGTCGGTGGTTTCCTAATTGATCGTGTCTTTGGAATACGCTTGGGCACTATTATCTACTTGTTCATATTACTGATTGGACAATTGTTATTTGCCACTGGAGGTCTACTGAATACATATTGGATAATGATTGTTGGACGTTTCATATTCGGTATTGGGGCAGAGTCCTTGGCCGTTGCACAAAACAATTACGCCGTATTATGGTTCAAAGGAAAAGAGTTAAATATGGTTTTCGGGTTGCAACTGTCCGTTGCCCGTTTCGGCAGTACTGTTAACTTTTGGGTAATGCAGCCCATTTACAATTACGTTCACACGTTCTATAAGAATCATAATGCTCTTGGTGTTGTTCTGCTGCTGGCAGCTGGAACTTGCGTTTTGTCATTATTGTGTGCTTTAATTTTGGGTGAGTTCACACTTTTGAATTTATAATCATATACAATTGTATTGTTGCCCTTGCAGGTTGGATGGACAAGCGCGCTGAACGAATCTTGCAGCGTAATACCAATCCTTCGGGTGAAATTGCTAAACTAAGTGACATTGTGACATTTAAAGTTACGTTTTGGATGGTTTCGGTAATTTGTGTGGCGTATTATGTGGCCATTTTCCCATTTATTGCTATGGGCAAGTAGGTTTTTGGCAATATCATCCACACCAAGTATCCTCACTAACTGTTTTCTTTCATTTGCAGAGGCTTTTTTATGAGCAAATTTGGATTCAAACCCGATGAAGCGAATAATGTTAACTCTATCGTTTACCTAATTTCTGCTGTCGCTTCACCCTTCTTTGGTTTTACAATTGACTTAACGGGTCGAAATGTAACATGGATCTGTGTTGCAACCTGCTCGACAATTGGAGCCCATTCCTTATTGGCATTCACTATGCTAAATCCCTACGTTGGTATGGTTCTAATGGGACTGTCCTACTCCATGTTGGCTGCAAGCCTTTGGCCTTTGGTGGCATTGATTATTCCAGAGTATCAACTAGGAACAGCTTATGGATTGTGAGTAAAAAAATAAAAAATACGCTATTGGAATATAGCCGACCCGGTCCACTTCGTTACCCCAGATTTCAGATCTCGTCCTTTTTTGGAGTAATCACGTAGACTGCCACCAAATCCATATAGACAAAATTACAGCACTCTCGCTAGTTTTTACTATACGTAAACCAAAAAAAAAATATCGCTGAACTGTGACATAACTCAAACTTTAAAATTTTTGAGATTGCCTTACAGAATTGCAAATTCCGGATTATTCCAGCGTTTTAAACATCTTTTTTCATGTTAGTTACCTTTTTATACGTACTTAAAGTTACATATCTTGACTATTTTAAATTTAGAGTTATGTGACTCTTGAATTGAGTGAGCGATATCTATTAATACTGTTAAGGGAGTAAGAACGACTTTACTCTCTTTAAAAAAATCATCACAAAAAGTATAAGAACGGCACTTAATAAAAAAAATTACAAGTACATAATATATATTCACTCAGACGATTCTCCAAGAAATTTATTTCTGGCTATACTTTCATCTACACTATGGTTTTTATTGCTGTCACACAGAGAAATTGTTTGTTAAAAAATGTTCATTCCCAATTTGGAACACTTTATATTATATATATAATATAATATACTACACTTTTGTGGTGCGATATATTTCGACATTGCAAATTATTACTGGCTGTAATGTTTCCAGTATATACTCGCAAAATCTGCCTGTTACGCTTTGAAATATATTTTGTATTCCAAGCATAATTTCATTATCATTTAAACGACTAGTTATACCCTCACTTTAGTGTGACGAGGGTATATATCATTTTTATATTCACTCACATTTACTTGACTATTTTTGCTTTTTTACATTCATTCACTCATTAAAGGGAAATGTAGATTTTTACCTTAAATGTTCGTTTCGTGAGACATTGACAAGCCGCTCCGTGTAGATCATTTTACTGTCTGACATTCGAGATACTCATACTAGTATATCTGGATTTGTTGCAACTTACACTCTTAGTCATTTAAATCGAATAATGTTAAAAATAATGTTAATTGTTAAATTTTTCAGCTGTCAGTCTGTTCAAAACTTGGGTTTGGCTGTAATAACAATTGTAGCTGGTATTATAATTGACAAGAGTGGAGGCGATTACATTTGGCTGGAGCTGTTCTTCTTGGGATGTTTGACAAGTAAGTCTATATGATGATATACAAAATTTAGTGATTCATTGGTATTGTACTACCTTCTCTTTTGATACAGTTGCCTTAATTTCCACGCTCGTTATATTTGCCTATGATCGTAAAACTAAAGGGAATCTCAATATGACGCCAGCTCAACGTGCGGAATATGTAAATCAAATGTACGCCAATTTTTAACACTTCTCTCTTTTTCGAATATGTATTTTTTAGGTTTATTTTAAAGTAAAACAATTATGCCAGGTATACAAATTTAAAACCACGCACTACTAAAACACTTTTCGTATTCTGTGCACAAATTAATAATATTAGCAAATATTAATTAACTGGCATCGTTGTAAATATTTTAACACTCTACTAACACTTTAACCGTATACACACATATATAAATATTTCTTCTATGTTATTTTAACTACAGAGCGGCTGCAAGATTGTTGAGTTCGGGTGATGGTGCTAACAGAGATGAATACGCCAGTGATCAAGAGCCACTGTTAAACAATTAGGCCGCGTGTACAGTCACCATTTGTCTCTAATGCATGTAAATTATATCTAACAAAAAATCATTTCATTGCTTATCGTTTCATCTAAACATATCACCAGAAAGCTTTACATTCTCCCCCTTAAGACAGTTTGATCTCTCTTTCCAAAATGTCGCTACATTTTATCATCAATTTTATTTTCTACATGTATTTCATTATGGTAACAAATACATGCATTCTATTCTCTATATCTCATTTTATATTTTTTATATTTGTTTCCCTGTAAATCTTTTTATATCCTAACCTACATTTTGTCTATTATTATACTTATTTAGTAATTAAGATAGAAACGTGTATGTAATTAAGATAAAATTATTGTATTAAAATGTACCATTATTAATGAAAAGGCTAAATTTGTTGAAAATATTATAATTATTATTGTTGTGGCTTTAAATGTTATATTAAAAATAATTAAGTATGTATTAAAGAAGCATTTTATTGAATGAGCTAACAATGATCTTCGCAAATTAAAAAGAATATGTATGGCAAGAATAATAACATTAATGAATATACAACAATTTGTCGTACATTGTGATTTATGAAAAAATAAACTTTATATAGGTATACCGCAATCTTATCGAAATACATTTGTTTTTCTATATGTCAAGAGTTGTTCTTCTTGATGTCGCAACAATAAGTTTTTTGTCACTCGTCTTAAGGATATGCTTCGTGTATGTGCCAAACTGCTAATTCGGCATCTGCAGAAGTCATCTGTGCCGGAACTATCGGGTATGTTCTGGCTCTCACTTGGAGCATCTCACGTGAATTGTCTTAAGAAAGAGGTGTTCTAAAAGTCGCTATCACGCCGAAAACCGTATGGCATGAAAGGCAAATCACATGTTAGGCATTATTTAAGCAGAAGTTAGGCAGCCAATACTTTCTGCAGTTGCCAGGCACCTCGCTATTCGTCCTGTGAAGTAAAGGTGAGAAGTGAGATGAATGTGAAGTGAGTACCAGAACAGGGGTGTATAAGTTGGCTTCAGTACTTTCAAGTCTCTTTTCTCTAGCGTGACTTGATTTTTTTCTACAAATCGATACCTTTATTCCAAAGAACACTAAGTCTACTTTTCATGTTTTCTGGGACATTTAATTATACCCTCCACCATAGGATGGGGGGTATATTCATCTTGTCACTCCTTTTGTAACACCTCTAAATATTAATAAAGTATATATTTTCTTAATCGTCGTAAAACTATAAGACGATTTAGCCATGTCCGTCCGTCCACTACTTGTAATCACGCTACAGTCCGTAATAATAAAGCTGCGTTGATCAAATTTGGTAGAAATACTTATAGTTGCAGGTTGTTTGGGATCTATATATATAAAAGAGAGTGTCTGTTTGTTTGTGTGTTTGTTCCGTATAGACGTCTAAACAGCTTGACCGATCATCTTGAAATTTTCACAGAATCTACATGTGTAGGGGGTGCTGAAAATAGGGTACTTGAATTTTCGATATATCAAGTGGGCGTGGACCCGCCCATATGGGTCCAATTTTGATATTGAGAACAATTTTTAGCTACAGCGCTGAAATTTTGTGTGTATGAATTTAGTGGCAGATTATGTGAATTTTCCAAAAATGGGCGGAATCGGACCAATGGGCGTAGTCCCGCACATATAAGCCAAATTTTGAAATTGAGATATTTTGCACAATTTGTTAGCGAGAGTGCTGGAATTTTGTGTACATGTATATGGTGGCAGTCTACGTGCTTGGTCCAAAAATGGGCGGGATCGGACCAATATGCGTGGCCCCGCCCATATAAGCCAAATTTTAAAAATGTGATATCTTGCACATTTTTTTACCGAGAGACCTGGAATTTTGTGTATATGTATATGGTGGCAGTCTGCGTGATTGGTCCAAAAATGGGCGGGATCGACCCAATGACCAAATTTTGAAATTTTGATATCTTGCACAATTTGCTAGCGGGAGTGCTGCAATGTTGCGTATATGTATCTGGTGGCATTCTACGTAATTGGTCAAAAAATGGGCGGGATCGGACCAATGGGCTTGGCCCCGCCCATATAAGCCAAATTTTGAAATTGATATATCTTGCACAATATGTTAGCGAGAGTGCTGAAATTTTGTGTATATGTATATGGTGGCAGTCTGCGTGATTGGTCAGAAAATGGGCGGGATCGGACCAATGGGCGTGGCCCCGCCCTTATAAGCCAAATTTCGAAATTGATATATCTTGCACAATTTTTTATCTAGAGTGCTGTAATGTTGTACATATGTATCTGGTGACAGTCCACGTGATTGGTCCACAAATTGGCGGGATCTGACCAATGGGCGTGCCACCGCCCATATAAGCCAAATTTTGAAATTGAATTATTTTACTCATTTTGTTAGCGAGAGTGTTGAAATTTTGCGTATATGTATCTGCTAGCAGTCTACGTGATTGGCTTACAAATGGGCGGAATAGGACCAGTGGGCGTGGCACAGCCCATATTTTGATATATCTTGCAAGTATTATATAGGAAATACATGAACAAAAATGCTCGGTACGCGATAATTACAGCTGCTCACTCCAATACAATCGCAATATGATAATGTGATGCATGACCAATGAAACAAGAATTTGGAAATTTTATAAGTATACATTTCTATTTTCTGGACTTTCCACTGAATTCGGTATTTTTTCATTCAGTGAATTTATTACTAATACCAGTAAGGAAAGGCAGAAAGTCGGGCGGGGCCGACTATATAATACCCTACACCTCCCTAACAATGCGATAAGGGTCATTGCGATAATAATAATTTGGAATAATTGGTAAATGTATTTTGAACCGATAATCGCTAAATTAAGCAATATTCGTTCCTAAACTGAGAAACATTTTTCTGGAGCACTTTGTAATGATCGGAAGTAAAGTACAACTTCTATAACGCTTTGTAACCAAATCTGGAGGAACATATATATGGAGGTTATATATAAATCTTAATCGATTTTCTTTGAATATTCATTCATGTAAAATAGAAACCTGTTTCTGTCGAATTTCGTACTGATCGGATATCAAACACAGTCTCTACAGCGCTTACATGTCAAATTGGGGGTAAGATATATATGGGGGCTATATCTAAATCTGAACCGATTTTTTCCGAATTTTGCGGTATTCCTTCATGTAATAAGAAACGTCTTTCTGCCGAATTTCTTACTGATCGGATATAAAATACAGTTTCTACAGCGCTTGAATTTCAAATCGGGGGTAAAATATATATGGGGACTATATCTAAATCTGAACCGATTTTCTTCGAATTTGGCAGTATTCCTTCATGTAATAAGAAACCTCTTTCTGCCGAATTTCGTACTGATCGGATATAAAATATAGTTTCTACAGCGCTTACATGTCAAATCGGGGGTAACATATATATGGGGGCTATATCTAAATCTGAACCGATTTTCTCCGAATTTGGCAGTATTCCTTCATGTAATAACAAACCTCTTTCTGCCGAATTTCGTACTGATCGGATATAAAATACAGTTTCTACAGCGCTTACATGTCAAATCGGGGGTAACATATATATGGGGGCTATATCTAAATCTGAACCGATTTTCTCCGAATTTGGCAGTATTCCTTCATGTAATAACAAACCTCTTTCTGCCGAATTTCGTACTGATCGGATATAAAATACAGTTTCTACAGCGCTAATTTTGACATGGGCAGCGAAGCGCACCGGGCTCAGCTAGTGTGTTATAAATGGTGATGTGCCCTCTAATTTTATTCTGTCTAGGATTGCAGTCAATGTACCATATAGACCTTCCAGATACTACCAACTATTACTATTACATATTGATTTCAACGTATAAATTATGCTTCGGCAGAGCCCATTCGTAGAATGTGCATAGATTTTAACAATGTATATGATGTTATTGACATTGATGTAGAAATTGAAGCAGTTAGATCTAGAATAATCTCTTTTTTAAATATATAAGTAGACTAATGTTATTTGTTTAGAGGTTTACTACATGTCTATATCGTCACCTGAAATCCAAAATAACGTAACCCACATGTTCATGATTTTTCAGGAGAAGCAAAAAACAAAGTAAAGTAATTTTAAGCTTTTGACCAAATATAGGGATTACAGACTATTAAGGCGAAATCAAATAACAAATCTAGCGCAATTACTTGTGGCGTACATTCTGAATAAAATAAAATAAAATTTTATGATTACTTCCGCTTTTTTAATGACCTTGTTTGCTGTAACTTTACTTTGAATATCACTCATAAAATGGTCAATTTTTGATATTGAACTCCAAAAATTTACAGGAATGTGTAGTTTAGCCTAATAGACTATCATAAAATTAATTTTGATTTTTTTGAAGTTACGTGATAAAAAGATCATAAATAAGGAGCGCACAACAGGCCGAACCACTGCCTTAAGTGTATGTCCATGGACATGAGACGTTTAACGTCTCCTCTCTTCAACCTAACCTAGCATGTTTTAGAATGGAGGTACCGAAATTTAAAGAAGGTTTAAAGAACGCTTTAGCAGTGTTAAAGCGTTCTTCAAACCTTCATTACATTTTTATGAATAAGGGCCTTAAATTTCAGCATGATCGGTTTACAAATGCGTCCGCTATAGCGCACTACATTATAAAAATGCGGCCAAAATTCAAATTTTATGGCAAATTGGATATTGAAAATGTAAACAAAATAACTTAATATTTTGGGTGATCTTATCATGTTCATGTTAAAACGTGCATGGAATTAAAGTCCTTATTTCATAAAATATTTTTTTTTTTTTTGTTGTACAATATTACTACGTATGAGTCACCTTGTGAATATAAGTAACCATTCTGTATTACTTTACTTATAACTATTGTATACTTTATGAATTGTACTAACTGAATTCATTCCAATAAACTACATGGTGTCAGATGAATGCAAACCCAAGAACCAAGTGATAGTGAAAAGTTAAAAAAAAATTAAAATTAAAAAAGAAGTGATAATGGAATCCTCTACAATAAATAAAATTAATTTCAAAGCCATAAATATGGCTGAAGAGTGGAAAAATTGGAAGGCTCTGTTTAAAATATATTTAAGAGCAACAAATTTAGAAGAAAAAGATGACAAAAGAAAAGTGGCATTGTTGTTGCACCATATGGGACCTGATGCGCTACAAATAACCAACTCCTTCAACATGAATTTGGATGAAGTCAAATACAGCGATTTGGTTACCAAGTTCGACACTTTTTTCATACCAAAAGTAAATTTGGCTATGGAGAGACATAAATTCTTCACAAGAAAGCAGAAGGGTGGAGAAAATTTGGAGTGTTTCGTGACCGATTTAAAAAACCTAAGTCTTTCCTGCGAATTTGGAAGTTTGAGAGACAGTTTAGTGAACGGTATTTTTATTTGTGGAATGTCCGTTAGATTCCAACACATAAAAGAACGATTATTGAGTGAGGCGAAATAACACTCGAAAAGGCAATTGATATTGCGAGAAACATAGAAGCAGCTCGTGAGAACGCATCACAACTGTCACAGAACAACAACAACATATACAGCATGAGCATAGACCTGTTAAAGCAGAAACGAAATGGTACTCAAAAGAAGCTTTGTCGCAAATGCGGACTCTCTCATCAGAATAGCTGTCCAGCCGAAAATACAATTTGTTATAACTGCAAAAGGAGAGGTCACTATGCAAGATTGTGTTTTTACAAACAAAATGAATATCAACAACAACGTACTACAAAGCCAAAATACGTTAAAAATGTGTATCAACCAGATGATGATGATGATGAAGAGAGAGAGAGAGAGCGAAGACAGTGATCTTGTAATTGGAAGTTTGAGCCGTTTTCAGAAGCCAATAATGACGGATGGTAAAATAAATAAATTAAAAAGAAATGTGGAAACAAAAACTGGAGGTTGGAATATAGCGGTGATGATAAATAACTACAAAGTGGAATGTCAGGTTGACACTGGAGCTGATGCTAACATCTTGTCAAAGAAAGTCGCTAAAGAACTTGGATGTAAAGCTCAACCAACGAAGACTAAAATATACACATTCAGTGGTGAAGCCTTGCCGATAACTGGAAAAGTTAAGATAAGTTTTATTTTTGAAAAGAAAAACTATACTAGTGTATTCTATATTGGAAATCTACCATGTAAAAATATTATTGGTTTAAATCTAGCAAATTCAATGAATCTGGTTAGAATTGTAAACAATTTAAGCCAAGAGAACATTGCTAAAAATTTTTCAGATGTATCTGCTAAAAAATGAATGTAAATTGATATTAAATCCTGAGATAACACCTGTAGCAGACCCGCCAAGAAAAATTCCATTTTCACTGCACAATGCTCTAAAATTAGAACTGGATAGGATGGTCAAGTTGAATGTTATATCTAGAGTTGAAAAACCAACGCCATGGGTTAGCTCCATGGTACTGGTTTCAAAACCTAATGGTAAAATTAGACTTTGTCTTGACCCGAGAAATTTAAATAAAGCAGTACTTAGACCACACTTTCCATTCCCTAACGTGGACGACTGTAAAGCAAAATTAGCTGATTCAAAAATTTTCAGTACCCTTGATGCGAATAGCGGTTTTTGGATGGTTCCTCTAGAGAAAGAGTTTATGTACCTTCAATACTCCTTTTGGGCGATATAAATTTTTACGCTTGCCTTTTGGTATAAACGCAGCGTCGGAAATATTTCACGCGGAGATGGTAAAATTATTTGGGGATATTGATGGCTTATTGATTTATATAGACGATTTTTTAATCTTTTCGAAAACTATGGAAGAACATGATCAAATATTAAAAAAGGTACTGGAAAGGGCAAGACAAGTAGGATGTAAATTTAATAAGGCAAAATCAAAAATTTTTTTGAAAGAGGTTAAATTCATCGGGCATGTATTTAATAGCGAGGGAGTCAAAGCTGATACTAGCAAAATAGAGTCAATCATTGGAATGCCAAGACCAACAAATGTGACAGAACTACAGCGATTTTTAGGAATGATAAATTATGTTGGATCTTTCATTGAGAATTTATCTTCAAAAAATCAAAATTTGAGGCTTCTATTGAGAAAAGATAATGAGTGGCATTGGAACGAAACATTGGACAAAGAATTTAATAATTTAAAACTAGAAATAACAAAAGTGCCTGTTTTAACATATTTCGATCCAAAAAAGCAATTAATTCTCACTGTTGATGCATCCCAATATGCAGTAGGAGCAGCAATTCTGCATGGGAAAAATCCAATCGCATACAGTTCTGCATCTCTAACCGATTCCCAAATTAATTATGCACAAATTGAGAAAGAATTATTTGCAATCTTGTTTGGATGCACTAGATTCCACCAATATACATATGGGTCCAAAGTTCTAGTAGAAACAGATCATAAACCTTTAGTGTCTTTGTTTAAAAAACCTCTGTATAAAATTCCACCAAGATTACAAAGATTCATGTTAAGATTACAGTGTTATGATCTAAATGTGGTATACAAACCAGGAAAATATATGTATATTGCGGATACTTTATCTAGATGCCCCCTGCCGGAAAAGGCATTAGTTGATTTTGATGATGATGTGTCCCTTCATTGTAATTTTTTAAGATCTCACATGGAGATTCCATTTTCAAACGTGGGTGAAATAAAGAGACATATGGAATCAGATCTGGTAATTCAGCAAATAAAAAATTGTATTATAAATGGTTGGCCAAGATTTAAAAAATGCCTTAATTTAGATATTTGTCCTTATTTTAAAATTAAGGAAGAATTGACAATTTTAGGTGATTTAGTATTACATATAGGAATGCAAAGATGTCAAAGTTTAGCCCGAAAGTCAATATATTGGTATTGATGGTATTTTTGTTCTTAAAAATACCATCAATGGCCAAACATGTATAACGATATTTCAAATATGGTCTCTAACTGCGAAATTTGTTTAAAATATCGCAATTCAAACCCGAAACAGGAAATGATTCCTCATGAAATTTATGATGTTCCATGGTTCAAAGTTGGATGTGACATTTTTGAATACAAAAAGAAGGCTTACCTTATTGTTGTAGATTATTATTCAAAATATATTGAAATCGCGCTATTGACTAATGGATATTCGAGCACAAATGTCATTGCCAAATTAAAAGCCATATTTGCCAGACATGGCATACCACAAATTTTCATTTCGGACAATGGTCCACCCTTTAATTCTAAAGATTTCTTACAATTCTGCTGTAGCTGGGGTATACAAAACATATCGTCAAGTCCTTATCTTCCAAGATCTAATGGTCTTGCTGAATGATCTATACAAACCATTAAAAAGATGTTTCAAAAATGTGAAGAAAGTGGAACTGATCCACACATGGCTCTTTTACATCATAGGACTACTCCTAAAGGGAATCTACCCAGCCCTGCGGAGTTATTAATGTCAAGAAGTTTAAGAACAAAAATACCATCAATAGTAAGCAATCTCAAACCTAGACTTGTAGATGAAAAAAATTATAAAAAGGTAGTAAATCAGAAAATTTTGAAATCTGCACATTGGTATAATAAAAATACAAAAAAGTTGAAATCAATGAAACACCCGGGTGATGAGATTTTATTTAAAAGAAACCCGAGTACACTATGGTCTCATGGACAAATTGTTCAAAATTGCGAAGAACCGAGATCTTTCCTTGTAAGAGATAGTGATGGTGTAGTATACAGGAGAAATGAACAACATATTCTTTCTAGACCGGAACTAATCGAAAATGCTTCCGCAAACGAATCACGGGAGAATGAAGTAGAAATTATTAACGAAGAAAATGAAACTATTAATAATGAAAATGAATCAACAAATTTAGAGGAAACATTGAACAATGAAAATGGAAGTTATAATAGCGGATCACAGTACGTTTTTAAAGACTATGTAACTAGAAGTGGAAGAAAAGTAGTTGTACCAAAAAAGATTAACTATTAATTTAATTTATATAGAGTTTATAAATTTGTATAATTATCTAAAAACTTAATCCTCCTTTTTAATAAAAAGGGAGATGTTGTACAATATTACTACGTATGAGTCACCTTGTGAATATAAGTTACCATTCTGTATTACTTTACTTATAACTATTGTATACTTTATGAATTGTACTAACTGAATTCATTCCAATAAACTACATTTTTATATTACGTTTCTTATAGCTGAGAAACGTCAACAGTTGTTACTACAAAATTAGTTTATGTCTTCGTTGAGGTGTTCTGTAATATTCGGTAAACATTTTATCTACAATTGGTGTTTTATCATTGGAACAGGACCAAAATCAAATGAAAAATTTACCGTTAATCGAGCTTGTTTGGTCTCTTTATTTTTTGTTTTCATATGATATTGATAGAAATATTCCACAAGAAGTGTGCTATCATAATATAAATATTTAAACAATAAATTCGGAAGAGAAAATTATATAATTTATTTTCGAGTACATTCATTATAATTTTGATTTGATCTGTGGTACTTGAACAAGTTGTGCTCTCTGTAACTTACACTAAACTATTATTTTTCACTCAATTATTAATGTAACTTCTCTTTGCTTGTTTGTTTTGTTTCATTAATTTATTTACATACTAATTTAAATCATTTTTACAACAAAAATACTATGTTTCAATTAATTTCTCCTACATAGTCGTATTGAATGCCTACACCCAAAAAAAAAATTTGCTCTTAATAACACTGTCTGCTAATTTTTAACAAACATTTTTCCTGCTAAAGCGTGTTACTATGTTCATTTTTCGCGTTGAAATCCCATATAAAAACAAAGTCGCGAAAAAACTGCGAAATTTTTTCGTTTGTGGGACTATGTTTATTTCAACGCGAAAAAGTAACATTTTGCGCCACCACTAATTTAACGCCGTTACAAATTGAACGCCGCAACAAATTTAATGCCGCCACGGCCCCATTTGTTTATATTTATTTTTGTCCGCAAGAAACTCAACTGTTGTAAATATTAGAAATAAAATTTCCTAATAAAGAATAATAAATTAAATTATATTCCGAAATAGAGAAAAATAACGCAAAGATGTGATAGGAAAAATAACTATGTGTATGGAATAAACCAATTGGATTGCAGTACAAAAGCAAACAAAATGTGCAAAACACTGGAGGACATGTAACTAAATGTAATAATGTGGAATTTGTCTTGTAATTAGATATGTACATTCATGTTTGTATGTTTAGAACAATTGTGTGCAAAAGCCAGGAGAAACATTATGGACGGCTAACGCTACTAAAGCAGTAGGACAATGAAATTGGACAGTGCCTGTGATCTCGATTTGGAAATGGTTGTAAAGAACATACATAGTTAGTTTTTGCCAGCCATAGAAGTTGTTTAAATATGTCAACAAATATAATGTAAATGCTTAAATATAATAATAAAACATATTTTTCGATTGATCAAAACATCATTTTATTTATTTATATTCGTACAACAGTAGGAAATTATTTCGTTATTTTTAACATTGTACTACCCTGACTTTTCATGTCTCACAAACATCGCTACCCCAACAACACAGAATAAATAATTTATGTATAACATTAGCACAATGATCTCCAAAAATATTTCCTTTCTGACATTTAAATTAACTATTTTCTAAGTCGGCATTATTCCAATTGTTTATTGATTCGAATTTGTATCTTTTGTTTGTTTGCAAGAATGTTAGTAAAAAGGAAAAATGTACATGCACATACACACATACATACATAAAAAAGTGACGTTTTGACACACACACTTCCAAGCTGCAATGCAACTTTAGTAAAAAAGAGTTCCATTTTTCAACTCGAAATAACAATTTGCGAATTTTTTTTGTGCCGAAAAAACCTAGTACCCGCCTTAAAGCGTGGTACTATGTTCATTTTTCGCGTTGAAATCCCATATAAAAACAAAGTCGCGAAAAAACTGCGAAATTTTTTCGTTTGTGGTACTATGTTTATTTCAACGCGAAAAAGTAACATTTTGCGCCACCACAAATTTAACGCCGTTACAAATTGAACGCCGCAACAAATTTAATGCCGCCACCGTCACACTCCCATTTGTTTATATTTATTTTTGTGTGCAAGAAACTCAACTGTTGTAAATATTAAAAATAAAATTTCCTAATAAAGAATAATAAATTTAATTATCTTCCGAAATAAAGAAAAAGAATGCAAAGATGTGATAAGAAAAATAATTATGTTTGTGGAATAAACAAGAAGAGCGAAATTCCAATTTGATTGCAGTACAAAAGCAAACAAAATGTGCAAAACACTGGAAGGACATTTAACTAAATGTAATAATGTGGAATTTGTCTTGTAATTAGATATGTACATTTATGTTTGTATGGTTACAACAATTGTGTGCAAAAGCCAGGAGAAACATTATGGACGGCTAAGATATTCCGTTTATGGATGGAAGTATAATACACTAGAGCCCCGTTTTGCGTCGATCCTATTTGCGTCGCTTTTTAAAATTTGTTGCAACCCGCATTGCGTCGTTATGATTCCGATTTGCGTCGTTTTCTAAAATTTGCTTCAATCCGATTTGCGTCGTTTTCTAAAATTTGCTTCAATCCGATTTGCGTCGTTTTGATTCCGATTTGCGTCGCTAGGTGCGGTACGTTTTTCAATTCGCTTGTGAAAAGGGGAATTCCCGTCATTCTAAGCATATGTAATTGCGTGTTAGGTAGTAATAATTTAGTTTTCAATAAGAACTTCTGTGTTGAGTCGATAAAATTGCTTAAGAAAAGAAAACAATGAGTGCAAATAAAAGAAAAGTCATTACTTTAGAACTAAAATTGGACGTATTAAAACGTTTTAAATCGGGAGAAAAAGCTGTTGACATAGGAAGAACCTTTGGATTAGCACCTACAACAGTAAAAACAATTTGCAGCAGAGACAGTGCTAAAATAACTAAATTTGCCGAAATTGCCACACCATTCCAATGTAAACAAGTTACAAAAGTAAGAAATTCTTCAATGGTGAAAATGGAGTCCCTTCTTTCTATTTGGATACAAAATCAAAATAAGCGAAGAATGCCACTGAGCAAGGAGGTGATTAAAAGCAAAGCTTTTTCCATATATAGCGACCTTAAAGAAAATTCTCCATCCAGCAGCAATGATAATTCCGAAGAATTTGAAGCTAGCAACGGTTGGTTTAACCGGTTCAGAACACGAGAGAATCTGCATAATGTGGCATTAAAAGGAGAATCAGCTAGTGCAGATACATTAGCTTCAGAAAAGTTTAAGCTTGAACTAAAAGACATACTTGAAAAAGGAGGGTATTCTGCTAAGCATGTTCTAAATGCTGATGAAACAGGTCTTTTTTGGAAAAGGTTGCCATCAAGAACATACCTGGCAAAAACTGAAAAATCATGTCCTGGATTTAAAGCCGCCAAGGATCGATTCACACTGCTTTTGGGAGGAAACGCAGAAGGGGATTTTAAATTTAACCCTAGAACACTAAACCTCTTTTTTTACACTTTAATACTAAACCTCGCCTGTGAGGCTACCTTTTCAAAAAGAACAAAATTTTCCTAGTTTAAATTTTTTTTTTTTTTTTTAAGACTTTTTTTATGGAGAATACACTTATTTATTTAGAAATCAAAAGGGAACTCATTTATTTTTTTATACATTTCATAAAGAAAATTACATTAAAATGCACAACTTTTTTTTGTTTGTTTTTAAAAAGAGATTATTTAAAAAAAATAAATAAAAATAAATATTTCAGTTCATAAACTTAAATTTATCAAATTCTTATACGTATTTGTACTTACTTCCATTAAAAAAAAAAACAAAAAAATTATATAATGTATATTTTACCTTGTACATAAAAATTAAATCAGGTATTTTTTTTTATATATATATATATTTTTTTTTTATATTTTTATATATATTTTTTATATATAGTTCTTCCAGCCATTTTTGTATTTGGGAATCGGGAACACACATCTCAAAAAATTAAATAAAAACGGACTAAATCTTAATTATATACTTACAATTGGACCAAGAATTTAAACAAGAATTCGCAAAAATATTTACCTTTAATACTAAACCTCGCCTCACAGGCGACAAGCATATGTATATATCAGTAACTAAAAGACACAGAGCTATGAGCGTCCACTCACATACTCATACAGCAGTCGACTGAGTTGACACGAAACCACGTGTTGATTTTTGCAACCGATCGTAAGATATCGTGTCAACAAAAAAAAGAGTCGCCTCACAGACCGGGTTTAGTGTTCTAGGGTTAAGCCTTTTCTGATTTACCAATCAGAAAATTCGAGAGCAATGAAAAATGTTGAAAAAGATGAACTTCCTGTACACTGGCGTGCTAATAAAAATTCTTGGATGACTGCAACATTGTTTAAAGATTGGTTACAAAACTGTGCTGTTCCTGAATTTAAACGTTACTGTTCCACTCAAAACATAGATTTTAAAATGCTTTTATTAATCGACAACGCACCAGGGCATCCAATTTTTTCAGATGACTTGTCCGATCATGTAAATGTTGTTTTTTGCCGCCTAACACTACACCCCTTATACAACCTATGGATCAAGGCGTAATATCCAACTTTAAAATGTATTACCTACGGCGGACTTTTCGCCAACTTCTTGAATCAACCAATAAAAGTGATAAACTCACCATGAAAGACTTTTGGAAAAATGTCAACATAATGAAGGCCATTGAAAACATAAATTTATCTTAGAAAGAAGTTAAAGAATCCTGTATGAAAGGATGGAAATTATGGGCAGAATGCGTTAATAGAGATACAGATACTGTTAATGACGTCCCAAATATTTGCAGAGAGTTGGCTGATTTAGCTAGAGAAGCTGAATTTGATGGAATGGAGGAAGATGACATTAATGAACTTTTGTTATCTCACGAAGAGGAGCTTGATAATGAAAGTTTATTAGCCATTGATGTTCAACATGCGTTAGAGGAAGAGATTATAATAATTGATGTAACAATAGAAGAAAAAAAATTAACAGCTGGCAATATTTCTACAGCTATGCAATTGATTTCACAAGCAATGGATATATTTGCTGATAATGATCCCGACGAAAATCGTAGCTCAAACGAAAATCGTAGCTCTGTTTATCACGCCGTCAGTTGTTACAAGGAAATCTATGAGCAAAAGAAATCTTCAAAAATTCAACAAACCTTAGACAATTTTGTAAACAAAGCGGTAAGACCACTTAATCAAGTTGATTCAAGTGTTGTTGAATTAGATTTATCGAATGAATATAGCTCAACTTGATCTTAAATGAGAATTTATGTTTTTTTCTTGAATGTAATTTGAATATAAATGAATTAAATTAATATTTGCTATGTTTCTATGTACATATATTTATATCTTTATAATAATTAAAAACACTTGTTGGAATAAATAAAAAAAATGATCAAAAATATAATTTTAATACTAATTTTTAGCGACCAAATAAAAATCTGCATCTGTACAGAAAAAAGTGATTCGATTTGCGTCGTATCGGTTTGCGTCGCATTTCTCCGGTCCCTATTACCGACGCAAATCGGGGATCCGGTGTATATATGTCAACAAATATAATGTAAATCCTTAAATATAATAATAAAACATATTTTTCGATTAAACAAAACATCATTTTATTTATTTTTATTCGTACAACAGTAGGGAATTATTTCGTTGTTTATAAAATTGTACTACCCTGGCTTTTCATGTCTCACAAACATCGCCACCGCAACAACACAAAATAAATAATTTATGTATAACATTAGCACAATGATCTCCAACAATATTTCCTTTCTGACATTTAAATTAACTATTTTCTAAGTCGGCATTATTCCAATTAATTGTTTATTGATTCGAATTTTATCTTTTGATTGTTTGCAAGAATGTTAGCAAAAAGAAAAAATACACATACATGCATATATGTATGTGACACTGACACACACACTTCCAAATTGCAATGCGACTTTGTAAAAAAGCGTTCCATTTTTCAACTCGAAATAACATTTAAGGTGGTTAAAACATAGTTTTAAATTATTTATTTCGCAAAATGTTATTTCGAGTTGAAAAATGGAACGCTTTTTTACTAAAGTCGCATTGAAGTTTGGAAGTGTGTGTGTCAAAGTGTCACTTTTATATGTATGTATGTGTGTATATGCATGTGCATTTTTTCTTTTTGCTAATATTCTTGAAACCAAACAAAGTTAACATTCTAATCAATTAACATTCTAATCAATTAACAATTACTTGGAATAATGCCGACATAGCAAATAGTAATTTAAATTTCAGAAAGGAAATATTGTTGGAGATCATTGTGCTAATTATTTATTTTGTGTTTTTGCGGTGCCGATGTTCGTGAGGCATCAAAAGCCGGGGTAGTACAATGTTATAAATAACAAAATAATTTCCTACTGTTGTACGAATATAAATAAATAAAAAGATGTTTTGATGAACCGAAAAAGATTTTTTATTATTATATTTAAGGTTTTACATTATATTTGTTGACATATGTATATAAATTATACTTCCTTCCATAAACGGAATATCTTCTTCCAACTTCCATGGCTGGCAAGAACTAACTACTCGTATGTATATTCTTTACAACCATTGTCCTACTGCTTTGGTAGCGTTAGCTGTCAATAATGTTTCTCCAGGCTTTTGCACACAATTGTTCTAAACATACAAACATAAATGTACATATCTAATTACAAGACAAATTCCACATGATTACATTTAGTTACATGTCATTTCAGTGTTTTGCACATCTTGTTTGCTTTTGTACTGCAATCCAATTGGAATTTCGCTCTTCTGGTTTATTCCATAAACATAATTATTTTTCCTATCACATCTTTGCATTATTTTTCTTTATTTCGGAAGATAATTTAATTTATTATTCTTTATTAGGAAATTTTGTTTCTAATATTTACAACAGTTGAGTTTCTTGCGGACAAAAATAAATATAAACAAATGGCAGTGTGACGGTGGCGGCATTAAATTTGTTGCGGCGTTCAATTTGTAACGGCGTTAAATTTGTGGTGGCGCAAAATGTTACTTTTTCGCGTTAAAATAAACATAGTACCACAAACGAAAAAATTTCGTAGTTTTTTTCGCGACTTTGTTTTTATATGGGATTTCAACGCGAACAATGAACATAGTACCACGCTTAATACAGCACATTTTCTGCTGTAACAGCAAAAAGTTTGCAGTTTTGCATTAGCAAACACACTGATGAAAAATTTGCAGTTTGTTGTTAAGAAAAATAAGTTAAAATAAGACAAATGTTGAAATACGTTACATGATAAAGTTCAACTACCATTTAAAAATTAGTTAATTCGTGCGATGAAAAATGTATATGTATTTTGGAATAATATTAAATAAATTGTCGACGATGTATATTTTCCGAGTTACGGTTCTCAACATTTTAAATTGTTCACTAGATTTTATAAATGTTGGAAATATGAGTCCAATAAAACTGAACAAATTTTTTTGAATTGAAATGCAGAATTGTTACATTTGGGACTCGGAAAATCAAGAACTATTGTATAACAGACTCTACACCATCGTGTATTTGGTCCATACCTTTTCGAAAATGAGGCCGGAGCAATGATGGATTGCGGATTGGAATGTGAATGGATTACGCTATCAAACAATGATTAAAGATTTTGTATTGCCGAAATTTGAAGATATTAAATTCAGTGACCCGTTCAATTCAACTAGTTCCTTCACGAACTACACAACTCTAGTAGATACTCCTATTGCCACTTAATTTTACAAAATAATTGATTTTTCATTTATATTTTTAGATCACGCATACATACAGATTTCACAGTTCGGAACACTTAGCAATACATGGGCAGTATTTGTATTTCTTTAATTAAAATAAAAAATAATTCTTAAAAACAAACATTTCTGCTGGAACAACTGATTTTATTAGTTGAAATGGCAGGAAAAGATTTTGAAAAATAAACTGCAAAAATTTTTGCTAAAACGACTGTTTTAGTAGCAGTTAAATTTGTGTACTAAAATAACAGCCATAAGACTGCTAAAATAACAGACGAAGTCTGCTTTCTCTTTTTCAGCAGACACAGACTGTTGAAACAACAAACATTTTTGCTAATGATACTATCAAAATTCTTTGAGTGTACTTTTGTTTATAACAACAAAATCGTGTTTCAATTCGTTATGTTACATTGTCTTATTGATTCCGTTAATTCTAATTTTGTTGGTTCCCAAAACTTCTTTTAAATATGAGCACACAAAGAAGATTTTGTCATTACTATTCTGGCATTTGCTCAATAAAGTTCAAAACGAAAATTGATCGTTGCATTTTATTTTGGCAAACAGTAGCCACCGGAAGATAAATTAATACTAATTTTATAAATAAATATTGAATTAAGGTGGTCCAGATTTGACGGACACTTTCATATAAATTATAGTAGGCGAATTACGCCTCTAATAAAAAAAAAAACAAATTACAAGGAACAAACCACTCGTCTCATGCTGAACATTTAACATACACAGTCCGGTGTTCTCCCTCTACATTCGTTTATTAGAATTTTAATTTTCGATCCCGGTTGACCTTTCTCTGGATTATTGAACCAAAACTACACCCAAAAAATAATTTGCTGTTAAACAGCAGCATTGTTTGCTGAGTAGTCCCTAGTCAAAATTTCTGTTGTCCCAACAAAATCTCTGCTGTTACAGCAAAATGTCTGTAAGTTTTGAATAACAAACATACAGCGGAAAAGTTTGAACTTGAGAATCTTCCCTATTTAAAAGTAAAAGAAATAAATATGTTGACCTATAACAATATTGCAGTCATAATATTCACTTATAAATGTGGTAATAAATAGTTGTCACCATTCTTGGGTTTAGAAGATGAACTGAACGTTCCATTTATAGCAGCAAACACGAGTTTGTCATTTCAACAGATTTTTTCTGCTTTCCCTTTTTAGCAGAAAAACTGTTGTTTTAGCAAACTTTTTTGCTGTGTCTACTAACAAATTTCTTTGAGTGTAACAAATATAGCAACAATATGCATTTAAGCGATATAAAATTTTCCTAAAATTTAACTTGTAACAACAATTAAACATGTAATAACAAACAATCTTTATCAATATCACGATTTTAAATTTAAGCTTAAGCACGGTACTATGTTCCCGTTTCACGGTGAAATCCCATACAAAAACCAAAGTGTGAAAAAATGAGTGAAATTTTTTCATTTGTGGTACTGTGTTTATTTCAACGTGAGAAATTGACATTTTGCGCCGCTGCAAATTAATTGAACGCCGCAACAAATTGAAGCCGCCAGCATTGTACTGCTATTTATTTATATTTATATTTGTCCGCGAGAAATTCAACTGTTGTAAATATTATCAATAAAATTTCCTAATAAAGAATACTAAATTAAATTATTTGAAACAATGAAGACTAATGAAAAGCTTTGGAACGGATAATAATTATTTGTATATGGAATAAACGAGAAGAGCGACATTCCGATTGGATAGCAAAGCAAAAAATGTGCAAAACACTGGACGGACATGTAACTATATGTAATAATGTGAAATTTGTCTTATAATTACTTATGTACATTTACGTTTGTATGTTTAGAACAATCGTGACGAAAAGCCTGGAAAAATATTGTGGACGGCTATCGCTGCCGAACCAGTAAGACAATGGAATTGGGTAGTGCCTGTGATCATGTTTTTAAATGGAACATAGTGAGTTCTTGCCAACCATAGAAGTTGGAAGAAGAAATTCCGTTTATGGATGGAAGTATAATTTGTATAGGTCAACAAATATAATGCAAATCCTTAAAAATAATAATAAAACATCTTTTTCGGTTCATCAAAACATCATTTAATTTATTTATATTCCTTCAACAGTAGGAAATTATTTTGTTATTAGCAACATTGTATTACGCTGGCTTCTGATGCCTCACAAGCAACGGCATCGTATGTATAACATTAGCACAATTATCTTCAAAAATATTTCCTTTCTGCAATTTAAATTAAAAATTTTCTAAGTCGGCATTATTTCATTTAATTATTTGTTGATTGTTTATAATTTGAACTCGTGTTTGTTTTCAAGAAAAGCAAAAAGGAAAAAAATGCACATGCTTACACACACACATTCATATAAAAGTGACATTTCGACACACACACACTTCAAAAATGTAATGCCACTTTAGTAAAAAAGCGTTCCATTTTTCAACTTGAAATAACATTTTGTGGAATTTTTTCAAGCTGAAAAAACATAGTACCCACCTTTAACTGAAAGATGTTTTTTTGAAAGATAAAAATTACAATTAAACTGGAAATTGAATTTTAAAATAACCTTAACATGCCTGAATGCATAAGGCGTGTGTCAAATCAACTTTTGCAAATATTTACGATACGAATTTAAAACATACTTAAATGTACGATACTGGTCGTACGAATTGAGTGCGCACACTGAAGGCAGAGAGAACATAGTAGGCGTGTTTTCGTTACACCATAAGTGCTTAATTTGTAAGGGGAGCTAAGCACTTTTAAGCACTAATAGTTCCCGATGAAGTTTGGTGCTTGTGTTCATGTCTTAATAGAGTATGATGTTGCCAGATTGGGCACCCTATATTTAGCAATATGGCATCCCATTTTTGGAGAGATTTTATCAATTATTGTGAATTAACGGGAAGAAGAACAACAAAAATGGGAAATTATTTTAATATTTGCAAAAGAGTGTAAACAATTGAACATAGAATAGTAAATATATGTTTTATAAATACTTTTCACGAATTTTTTGTCTGTTTCGCACTGTTCTTTCTTCGCAACTCATGACACCATTGCTACAAGATAGTCCGGATTTACACTGGCTGAATGTTCAGCAGATTATCGGCGTTTGTTGGAGAGAGGGGCAGTCGGCAAGAGGGAGGAAAAAACTCTCCCTGAACGTTTTTAGTTCTTCGTGCAAGTTTAAAAGAGAATTTGATGATAAGCTGCTGAAAAAACTTGCCTAGTGTAAATTCGGACATAGTGAATATCCGCCACTTATTGCTTATGTGCCAGTTAGTGGAAGTCAGTTGTTTTTGTTGCAAAGCGCTAAACTAAAAGTGCTAGCTTGTAACGAAAACATGCCTAGTACCGTGCCTTAAAGTGACAAAGAACAAAATGAAAACAAGTCCAGATTCACACTCGGCAATTTTTTCCAAGCAAGTGTCGAAGTTTGTGGGAGAGAGAGGCAGGCGGAAAGTGCTAACTGCTTCTCTCCTACAAACTTTGACACTTGCTTGGAAAAAATTGCCAAGTGTGAATATGGGCCAAAGAGCGAGACGCATGTAAAACGTTGCCGCTTCTAACGCATGTCCATACCTTCGGCTTTGTTAACATAGCATAATATGTTTTACGACACAGACCGACTAATTATATATTTATGTCAGGCTTGCTGCAACTTTGTTTTTATTTTGCTTAAAATATAAAATTAATCGTAGAAGTTAACGTCGTATTAAATTGTGGATTGTAAATAGTTTTAATGAATCCGACAAAATAAGGAAACTACTTTATGTTTTTAGTGATACACTGGTACAGGTTAGAGACAGCGAACAACACTCTTCTAAATAAACCTGAATCCGCATACATACCGCTGAAAATATGGAAGATTCCTCTACAAGCAGATCATCATCTACGAACACGTCGAGTATGGACGAGCTCCCATATTTTGCAGAAAAATATCCTGGTAAAATATGCTGTTTATGTAACCTGACCGAGCGCAGTAATTTGGGACAAGGAGATATGCTCAGAATCCCAGTGAATGTAGACAATATAAAATCGTGTATGAAATCTATGAAACTTTCCGACACTGAGGCATTTTCTGATGATTTATTTTTACGGAAGAAAGGAACAACCAAATCAAAAGTAACCATAAACAATGAAATAATCAATGAACTTGATATTGTGGGACATGAAGAAGTAACTTTTCTAGAAGACGCATTAACGTCGGAAGGAAGTTTTTTATATATTCACTCAATGTGTGGCATGTGGTGTTTTCAAATTAAACGCATTGAAGAAGATTTTATAAAAAATTTCGAGGAAATTATAGTTAAAAGCTTGCAACGCAAATGTTCTTTTTGTTTCCGCTACGGTGCCAGTATAAATTGTCGTATGAGCTGCCAGAATAACTACCACCTGCCATGCGCGGCGGCGTCGGGATGCTTCATGGTCATTGAATCCTTTCAAGCATTTTGTGTGGAGCATGTAAATCAAGTGCCCTATATTGGTAATGTAAACGTCTAATGTATCTGATCTACCAGTATGTTCGAAGATGACTCTACTAAATAAATTACTTTCTACAGCTGTTGATGCGAATATTGAGTGCAGACATTGTTTTAGCTTAGGAGATATTTCAAAACTTCTCATGTGTTCAACTTGTGGATGTCACAATCATAATTATTGCGTTGGTTTGGCCAACTTTCCAGGTAACTGAAACTATGAAACATAATTATGGTCGCTACTCTAAACAGCTCCCTGTGCTGCTTCTTAATATAGATGGAATGGAAGTAAGAAATACTGATACCCTCACTTTAGTGATGGGGGAGTGACCTTGAACCCTAAGTATGTTCTTCAGAAATCCGTTATTGGATATTTCAAGTAAGTTGAGCAATGTCCATCCGTACGACTGTCTGGTTGGCGCGCACGTTAACTCTGGAAAGGAGTAACGAACGAATGGTAATATTTTCTATCTCAGACTAAGTTCGAAGATGGGCCATATTGTCTTTGGCCATAAGGCCCTCAAACGGAAAGGACAATAAAGCCCATTGGGCGTTGCGTTCATTTTTTCCAATATGTTTTGAGGATTCTACTATTACGATTAATATTTCGAAAATAACACCAAATTTGGTTTGATTCTTCATTAATATTTCGAAAATATGACCAAATTATGGATCTGGATTATGTCCAAAGCCAGCTACGCATAGTAAACCTTTTCGGCATAGGAATTTTACTATGAAGAACATTTTTAATACAAAAATTTGGGATTTAAAGCCGATTATTTAATGGGCGGTGGTCGTCCGTCCACGGTATCTACTGAGGTATCTACTGTTCAGCACAAAATATGTTTATTTGGTCGATTCAATCAAATACAACGCTAAATTTCTTTTGGCTACCCAACACAGAACCGCATTCCACATTATATTAGAGGCAAAGGGAGGGTTTTTCGGTTCCTCTTCGTCGGCTTACGCGACAGTAATATTCTTACTTGTTTTGATCATTTGTGAATCTCATATGAATGGTACTTATATGTATTTAGATATTATTTGCTTATACCTTCTTGTAGAGGTGGCGACCATATTTTGCATGCTTTAAAAGTGTATATTGAATATATTCATATGTTTGAACAGATTCACGATCTGGCTGGAACTGTCAGCAATGCTGTAAATGTTTAATATGTCGCCAATCGGATAGTGGAGAAAATCGATCAGTAAAATGTGAACAATGCCAAAAGCTGTATCATACAAATTGTTTGAGACCCATCATATCCTCAGTACCTAAATATGGTTGGAAATGTAATGTATGTAACAATGAGAAATAGTCTTTGTATCAATCATCAATGTATCCCAAAAAGAAAATAATATAATATATCTTTACGAGTCGATTTCGAAACGTAAAGAGTGTTCGACTACCGTTAAATGTCTTTACCTGTTATTTATGTATTTTGTATATGTGGCAGCGATGTCGTATTTGTACCGATTGTGGTTCTCGGACACCAGGAGCTGGCTCTTCATCACGATGGCATTGTCACTACACAATATGCGATTCTTGTTATCAGCAACGTAATAAGGGATTTTCATGTCCCATTTGCCACAAGGCTTATAGAGCTGCTTCACACAAGGAAATGGTGAAATGTAGCAATTGTAACCGGTAATTAAAAAAACCGCTGTGCATACAATGTATTGTTATTAATTCATCTTTATATTTTCCAGGTTTGTACATAGTGGTTGCGATGGCGAAGCTGATTTAAATGTTTATCACATAAAAAAAGAAACTAATCCGGACTATGATTATATATGCCCCCCTTGCAAATCTGGTAAACATTTAATAGGTTTTGGTGGCACAGATCCTCTGTCGACTTCAGCCGATGGGTTTCCACGTGACTTAGAGTCTGAATTTTATGATAAAGATTCGTTAGAAATTTCCAATGCGGTAGATCCCTTAAAGATTTCGAAGAAACGCATGAATTTGAAGGATTTGGGAAGGGGTGGCAAAGTTGGTAAACTTTCTATGGGAAAGGGTGGAATTCTCAATCAAATAAATAGGAAGCGCAGTGTACGTGGAAAGGGACGTCCTCTTACAATGCTTAATTCCTCTTCGATACAATCTCTGTCAAATACCGACTCTAGTAACACACAATGCTCCGAAGAGGATATGTCACTGGAAAAGAAAATAATTTTATGTTCTGCGAAGGACAAATTTATTCTAATGCAAGATATTTGTGTAACTTGCGGTGCATTGGGAACAGATCAAGAAGCTTGTCTAATATCTTGTTCGCAGTGTGGCCAATGTTTTCATCCCCATTGTGCCAATGTGACATTAGCTAAAACAATGCTGCAAAAAGGATGGCGTTGTTTGGACTGCACCGTTTGTGAAGGTTGCGGTCAGAAAAACGACGAAGGACGTCTGATACTATGCGATGAATGTGATATATCCTACCATATATATTGTATGAATCCACCCTTGGATGCAGTCCCAAATGGGAATTGGAAGTGTAACCTGTGTGCTTTATGCCAGAAGTGTGGACGTAATTCTCCAGGAAAAAATTCCCAATGGTTTAATGGATTCTTAGAATGCGGTCCCTGTGCTAGTCAAATGAAATGTTTTATTTGCTCTCAGTCATACAATGAAAATGAGTTGATTATACAATGCAGTTGCTGTGAAAGATGGTGTCATGGTTCGTGTGACAACATAAAAAATGAAGACGATGCCAAACTGTTTAACGAAGTTGATTATCAGTGTAAGGTATGTCGTAAGGAAAACAATCAAAATCAAGCGAAAGCGGTTGTTAACAAACCTTTGTTGGGAGAGAGTACTGGTGCTGGTAGCAAGAACCCACAAACAGTCACTCACCAATCCAATAATGCACCATCACAAGAAACTGCAGTAAATAATACCATTACTCCGACGACACCAGCGACAAATGACACCTTTGAAACCACCGACAATACCTTCTGGATTGATGGGGTCTGCGTTAGTGAACAAGGCTTTAACATGATACGCACATTAACAACGGAAATTAAGAAAAAGCGGAAGCTGAAGTCCGATCTCATTCAGAAAGATGCCGGTATATTGTCCGCTATAGATTCTGTGGTTGCAGGAAATTCCACAAATAACGCTGGCGAAGGAAATATAGACGGAAATACTACTCCCACATATAAGGACGGAATGGTATGGTTAGGTGAAGATGGAAGTCAGCCAGAAGGATTCTCGATATCTACTAATGAGGAGGGCGTAAATATTTTGCGCAAGAAAAGACAGCGTAATCTGCAAAAACTTGGCATTGGGGGCTTTAATGTGCGGATGCGTGGTACGCGCAAAGAAAATGAAGACCTTTACATGGGTACATTGGAAAATCCTTCACTGACAGACGAAAAGAAGAAAAAAATTATTAAGAAAAAGCTTAAGTCGAAGCTGTGTGAATCGTATCCGTCCTATCTACAGGAAGCTTTTTTTGGTAAATCATTACTTGAGAATAAAGAATCAATTTCTTTCGGCGCCGAATCAGATTCGTCTGATGAAATCTGCATACCCACCCAAAACCAGTCATATATTTTGCATCAGCCGCGAGTAATAAAAACGGAACCAGTAGCACATACGAATATACAAAGTGCTATAGAAACACCTTCAGTGGAAGCGGAAAAGAATGAACCATCACAATATAATGTGCAAATGAATGGAGCGCTGTTATCTTCTAATAACTCCCATGTAGAAGATAAACAGTTAAATGTCGCAACAAAGGATAATAATAGTGTAACCAAAGTAAGTAGCTACTATTGAAATGATTCAATTGTTTTCTACTTTTGTTCATTTAACAGATTATGGCGGATAATTGCAGTATGGGTCCGAATTCCAACATAGGCCTTAATACAATAAAAATGGAAATGAGGCAAGACCTTGCACAAAAACTTAATAATTATGATAGGTACATAATTACAAAAATTTCTCCTTTACAGTCAATGCACCAATATGGCTATAGTGCAGAACAATAACAGTAATGTCAATATACAAGCAAATAGTAATCAAATAACACAACAAAACTTCATGCAAAATAATATGAGTGTAAGCAATAGTTGCCAGAAAATGCAACAACAGCAACAACAAATTCTAACATATCAAACTTACGATGTGGGGCTATCGAATAAAAACGCTGCACAATATTTAACACAAAAATCCGAGGATCCAATGTTAAGTCAAGTTAAAATTGAACGAGACCTTTTGCTATCTCAAGTAGTAAATGCGAATGATAATGTGGCCACGGAGACACCTGTAGAAATTCCAATGCCAATTGATGAGCCGGTTAAGGAAACAGTTGTAGCTGGGACCCAAAAGACGGCTGAAAAAATGCGTAAGGATGAAGGTAATAACATATGTATTAAAATAACATCAAAAGCTATCCCTGGTTGTTTTATTTTCATCAATAAATTATATTTCTGTCAATGCTTTAATATTGTCGTTTGATCGAATGAGAGTATACATATGTCATACATACAGCAAAATTTACCTACTTTTTTAGATTTGGGTCAAATGGCTACTATATCGGCTGTATTATATGCTAATACTCAACATCCTGACCTTAAGCATTTATATCCTAATTGGAACGAACGCTGTAAACAAATACTCAAAAAGTGGAGGTCCCTCTCAACAGAAATGAAAGCTCCGTTCTTACAGCAAGCGAAAGACAATCGTTCGGTTTTAAGATTAAGGAGAACCCAACAGGTACATGAAATTACATTTATGATTATGATAACTTTGTGATTTTCTGGTCGGAAATTTTCAATTTCGGGATTCCAGCATAAATGTATTTCGCTAATCATTATCTATCGTTTGATATATGACACTCCCATGCCAGTCAATTTTTTTGAAGACTTTTCCAACACTCAACTTTTAAATTTAGAATCAAATGTACTGCGAGAAAACGTATTTTGGCACTCCCAAACATTTAGATTTTTTAAGATGTGATGTTATTTTTGAAAACCACAGAACTAATCTTTTATCTATTCGAATTTACTTGTTGGATATTTTTCTTTGTGACAATACATGGTATTTTATTGATAAATAAAACTGATGGTATTACTAATATACACATTTCTCTTCTTTAACAGGAACCAGAGAAGTTATATTTCCAGCAAAAATCTTTAAAGGAGCAGGAGCAGGAAAGGGTTTGGAAACAGCACCAGGCAAAAAACAAGGAGACCTATGGTAGCAAATTTAATAAAAATGGTAAAATCTATTTCTTTAAAAAAATAACACTATCTAACTACATACGTGCATTTTGTATTTAGCATTTGTAGGTGGTGACTTTATGCGTCCGGAAACAATTACAACGACAGTTAACCAAAAGCTTCAGCAACCATTATTTGATTTAAATTTATTAAATGACGGTTCAAAGCCCAAATTGCAAAAACAGCTATTACATTCTAATGACCAAATGAATCCCATTAATATTACAGAGTGTAGCAAACCTTTGGCGCCTCAACTCAACAACCAACCACCACCGCTACAACAACAGCAACAATCGCCTTTCATACCAACGTTGAATCAACAAATCCAAACACATTCACAACAAACATCTATAGACGACTTGTCGAAAGCGTACAATGCAAATAAGCCGGATGTAGCATCACAGCTCTGTGAACGTAATGACATATTTTTATCTGACAAAACCTGGGCAGGTGTACCCAAATTATCTGATCCAAAAGATTCCATAGCCAGTGGTGCCGAAAAGTTGGAAACCGATGAGAACGCAGGCTTTGGTGACATTTTAGGTGGATTTGGCGAGGGTGATGACGATGATATCTTGAAATCATTAACCGCCGAAATTGGCGACGATTTTAATATACTAGAATACGCCGATCCTGAATTGGATGAGATAAACGGAAGTCAAAATCTGTTAAATAAGTTAGATTTTGATGAAAATCAAAAAACAATTTAATGTTTAATACGTAAAAAATTAACACATTACAAATATAACAGTACAGCCTTAATTAAATGACAGCCTTTACGTATTCTACAACAAATTTAATATAATACATACATATAAGATAAGAGTTGCCAGGAAGCACTATGATAAAGAATAAGTTTTTTAAAAACCACTGAATTACTTGTATTTGCCTAAGCAAAGTAAAGATTTCAATAAAAGCATTATAGACAAAAAGCTGTTTTTAAGGGCAAAAGCGTTTTTTTTAACAATGTTATTCAATCACACAGAAGAAAATCGTGTAAAATCAGCATGAACTAAATTTGATTCAAAACGGTTATGGTTTTGCCTAAACGGATTGTAGTTGTCGTGGTGAAAATATATCTTCTATTTCCTTCAGCACACGGGGTCCTACCAACATTGAAAAAAAAAGATTTACCAGTTCTGTTCTGAAATCACTTCACGTTAAAAGGATAGATTAGTATTTCCCTAAGAAGGTGATCTGCGCACCATGATTTCAAAAATCGTGTAATTTGAAATCCTTTACAATAATTACGGAAGATTGACGGCCTTATTCATAAAAAGTTATGGAAGGTTTATTGAACTGATTTTCAACGTTGGAATGTATTTTAAACCTTCCATAACTTTTTATGAATACGGCCCTGAAACTCTAATCAGCGGGCGGGCATCTTTAGTGAATCTCTTGGTATAAGTAGATCATATAGGTTGCCTGATACGGCAGAGGTGTTTGCCATCCTGGAAACCTTGCGTTTAATTAACCTAGGGAATTTTAGGAAGGACGAGTGCATAACGGTGTATGTTGACAGCTAGGCCGCTCTGAAGGCACTGAATTCCAACGTTAATGTTAAACTGTGCTGTTTTGACATGAATGAGAAGGCTGATGAACTCGCACGGAGGGTCGGTATTCCCCTGACCTAGCCGCCGGTGACTATTTTTTGTTCCCAAAACTGAAGAGGCCCATGAAAGGACGACGCTATATACTACGTATATAACAGTAGTTCGCCCAATACTATACTATGGCCTTGATAAGATATATGATTTGATTAAGATATTTAATTATTTATGATAATGTACAGATTTCAATTACAAAAATAAAATATTTGCACCTACCTTAAGTAACCGTATTGACGCTCATTTATGCAGTTGTTATTGCAGAAGATTTTATGTGCAATTATAAATTTGGACAAAATTTTAACAAATGACCGTTTTCTATGTGGAAATGACCATTTGGAATGTTGAAATGCTGCCGATTCATGCAAATCCAGAAGTCGGTAGCAGTTTCTTACCTGGAAAATAAGAAATTGCAACAATATATTTATTGACATACTCAAGGTCCCTAACGCATAACTTTTGTCGAAAATACATCCTAAAAATATCTGCGACTTGTTTGCATTTTTGATCAAGAGTTTTTAATAGAGGTACCATCGCCAGACAGTAGCAAATCACAGATGGTATTTATAACTGCAGGACCTTCGTAGGAATTTATTCTTTTTATATCCTCATTACTTCTTAGGGATTGAATAAAATTGCCTCGCGAACTAAGGCTCTGAATTTGTAGATGGCTTAGATAATTGTTCAATACACGCTGGGTAGAAGAAAATTGCCTGTAGCCACAATTTAAATATTTTACTATAGTTTGCATTTCTTCAGGCGATTGAAGCGTTTCGTTGAGTTTAATCCAGGCTTGACGGTATATTTGATAGTCGTTCGATTCCAAAACAGTTAAAAAAACCATTGAGCTATTGTTAAGTGTTTGGACTTCTTCGCAGAATTCAGAGTTTATGGGTAAAATTTCTTTCAGAGATGTGTTGTTTAGACTTGTTATTAGGTATGTGATCAAGAAGTATTCTCTTAATGACTAAATTAACAATTCAATTTCCTTGGGCTTTTCTAAAACATTGTCAATTAGCATTTCGTCGGCGTTTTCAACATTTAGTGATGGAACCAAAGCAGATAATTCTTTTTCGATCATTTCAAAATCTTCCGAGGAAATGTTTTGAATTTCATCTTTGCTATCATTTATTGTTACATTACTGATAAATCTCTGCAGTTCTTGTTTAGTAGTCTGTGGTAGCAATTGTTCCCAGCAAAATTTCTCATTACCAAATAATCCGACGAGTAAGCAAAGTTCGATAATGGTAAGTACTTATTATTTAGTCACTTTTCTCATTATTTTAACATGGGAATGTCATTGGAGGGAAGTACTTCCCAAAAGCATACAATAAAGTAGCATAATAAGTACTTATTTGTAGCATAGGCATACCACATAAATATGTGCTTATATTTTCATGATTTTAAGTACTTGAATAATGCCTTACCAAAAAGTTATAAAATAAGTCGTATTTATGATAGATATTTAGAAATGACCATTTAAAGTGATTTTGAGCATATTTCTCGAAACAATCAATTTCCTCATGCCAGATTCGAATTTCTGAACCCAAACCCTTATGTAAAACATTCTTCAAAGGATTTACGTCATGTGATATACGCAAATATTTTTGGTATTTTTATTCAAATCTGCACGTATAATTTGAAAACATGTTGCATTATATTTTAATTTGCCAACATGATTTTGATAATAAACCAGTAAGGAAAGGCAGAAAGTCGGGCGGGGCCGACTATATAATACCCTACACCTCCCTAACAATGCGATAAGGGTTATTGCGATAATAATTTGGAATAATTGGTAAATGGGTAAGAACATATATATGCTGATATATCTAATTTGTTGCGGGCGCAGTTACCCGAGATACGGCCCTGCAGGCCCAATTAAGGAACAACGTGGAGCTCCGCCTGCATGCCACTCTTTGGTGGTGGAGGCTGCACACAACCCAATAAATAATCCGAGGCGTCGGCCGTAGAGATTTCTGCGAGGAGTCTTCCGCTAGTGGCAGTTCAATCCGTAGTTCTGGCCAATCCAACGATATTATTTAGTGTATACTGGATGAGGCGGTGCCCGGTGCTTCTATCCAGACAGGTCCAGGCTGGTGGCAAAATAAATTCCGTCGCGGATAGTTATGAAAATTATGTGGAGGCAAGGGCAAATGTCCATAATAAATTATAGAAACAAATCTAACATTTTGCCTCCTTCCAGTTTTGCCTCCTATTCTTTTTCGATTGTGTTGCTGAATGAATGATGATGTCGTAGCTCAGTTGTATTCAAACGTAGTTTTTAGGGTTGCGGTGTAGTGAGTAAGTTAGTTAGTTATGTTGTTAGTGTAAAACGTATAGTAAGCATGACGTATTGTGTAGAAAGGAAAAAGGAAACGTTTCATTGATGGATTTAAATGGATTTAAGAGTGAAATGTTGCGAAGATTTAAAGTTAAAGTAAACGGGGATTTATCCGAACGGCCATTTCGTAAATTAGATTAGAAAGAGATAAAGCAAATGAGGGGGATAGCTAGAAATAAAAAAGGGATAGTTGGATCTAGTAATTATGGGAATAAAATAGGAAAATGGCTAGGTTGGAAGTGTTACGACCCAAGCCAAGCCCTTTGAGTTTTACAAAACGACATTACTGAGTGAAGTGTCATGGGAAACAGTCGTACCCGCTGATAGAACTTTAACAAAAAATTAAAAAAGTTTGAAAAGTTGTTTTTTGAAAGTCAATAAATAGTTTATTTAATTAAATACAACTTTTATTTGCATTCGATTATAAGGCCAAAAAGCCATCGAAGCAAAAAATTTAATTGTGCGAGCTTTAATAAAACAAAGGTAATCAAGATTAAAATTTTGCTCGATTTCGAAATTTTTATTGGTTTTTTTTGTGTGTGAATAGAGCCGGTGAGGAAGAACAGCATCATTGTTGTATCCACATTTGAGGAGATTGCCATAAAAATATATCCGGGGCAAAGTTCAATACCCTGTAAAATAGGAAAAACAAAAAGGAGAACGTAAGTAAGGGTACAAAGTGAGGTCGGCATGATAAATTCATGTGTTGTATTCTTGTCTGTCGTTTAGTGGGGCTGGTCTCGGTTGGAACAGGGCCATTATAACCAAAAAGAGGCTAGACGCTTCAGAGAAGCAACCCGTAAGTTCTCCTGGAACAAAAATTAAAATGCCCATAGGATACCAGGTAACCTCATTATAACTATCGCTTGTGATTGAGATAAGTGACCAAAAAAAAAAGAAAAAGGATTTATTTGAACGCGATTTTCATCCGAATACGATTTTTGTTAAAATCAGAATAAAGAGGCAGAGGAGATTACGGAGGATATAACCTCATTATAAAATAGTATATATTTTTTTAGTATTCACCCTAATATAGGTAACGACCAATAATTAGCGATAGTGACTTTAGCCCGTTGGTAGGTTTTAGAGAGCTCTCTCAGACCTGTACAGTGTCTTAATATCCGTTTCCGTCGTACCGTGAAGTCAGTGGATACGTAAATTTACACCTTTTGTATAAGAGTTTTGCTTTGTTCAGTGTTGGCAACTGTTGGCCCCAAGTAGTCTTTTATATACATATGTGTAAGGTTAGGTTATTTTATTAATGTTATTTGTAGTCAGTTTTAAATTTTTTTTAGATTAGTTCATTTTGATTATTGGCTGCTTTTACTTTATTTATATATTTCGTCCGCCTAACTAGCTTTAATAAAAATTAGGTTATCTTAGTTTATTAAGAAAAATTTAAATGAGGTGTTAAATCAATCCAGTGGGTGGTGATGTAAAACGGTGAGTGGAAAAGTGTGAGCGGATTTATGGGATCGTGGAAACAAAAAGGGGAAACCTTGCGATCATGGCTGGGAGGGCGGCTAGAGGAAAACATCTTCCTCTCGTTCAGGGTATGTTGGCTTTGTCTTGTTTTTGTTGTTGGTAGTTTCATTTATTTTAATTGTTGCGGTCCTATCAGGCTAGAGCGAAGGGATGAAGTCACCCCAAGAGAGTGCCGTCAGTAGCTAGCCAGGCCTCTATTCGATCTAGCGCCATCAAGGATTCATAACAATATGGCGCCCAAGCGGAAGGATTTCGGCGTTGTATACGCCGGGTATAAACTTGAAAATATGTGTGCAAAAGACCTAAGCATATTCCATAGTCCACTAGATAAAATGCAATAGACTTTCATTATCCTTGTTAACATTTTTGACATCTAGAATCGGGAGTTTCGTAGCCGTTCCATGCAAGGACAAGGAGATCGAAGTATGACAATCCCGAGGAAAGGTTAAACGTGTTGCAGGATGTGGTAAATGCTACATTAGTATTGGAAAATCCATAGGAGATCGTTTTAAATTAGACCCTATTTGGACCGATTGTCCTCAAAAATGTTGTTTGTTTTATTATTGAAAATTCCATTTGCTGATTAGCAAACAAAATCTAATCGTTAGCCACCCAAGACCAGTTCTTGAGATTTGAAGTAACGAGAAAGGCAATTTGTTAATTCTTGGTAGTTTCTTATGAAACACCAAAGTACAAATGTGAATTGTTTTGAATGTAATAGTTTTGAGTAGATCTGATTTCCAACATACCCCTGAATTGATCTCGAAAGAGAGAGCCACAAAAAAATAATAGAATTTGACCGCAAACACTACCATTTACTATCACCACCCCATAGTGAAATTATAGTAAAGGAAAGAAGAAAAAGTACGATTTAAAGTCATAAAAAAATAGTGATTTAGTTATTTATAAGTAGACCTGATATTCGAATAGTAAGTCCGATAAGTTACGGTACATTTTGGACTGGGTTAATATTATCCAGAGAGGAATGAATATAGAGACCAGATCCAAGACAAGAAAAAGAGGTTGGCAGACAGATTTTGATCTGAATCAATCTTCAGTTCACACAGTACCAAAAAGGAAAAAGTTCTATCCTATATATAATAAACGTACCAATATGGACAATACGGAGCAAAGGAATGCAAACCAATTTCAATTTGTGGATTTATCGGGAACCATAAATGCAGGCGCACAGGCTTCGGGTACCACTTCCAATCAAGTGCAACATGATAATGGACAAAGTTTGAGGGGAAATAATACTTTTTCTGACGATAATTTAGATCCGACCGTTAGGGATATCGTGACAGGAGAAGTTTTAGTAATACAAAGAACTTTAGAAGGCCAGGTTAGGAAGATGGTGAGGGACGAAATGATGGACGTTAGAAAATCTATGGGAGAATTAACTGCGGCTATACGCGAGTTGAAAAATCAAAATTCTCAAAACATCCTTGACCGAGTGAATGTTGAATCAAGAGATAGAGGCAGTAGAAATAGAGAGGTTGAAGGTAGTCTCGCCACGAGTGGTATCGCCGTGAGTAACATTGGTGATAGAGACATAAATCAAGGGAATGATAGCGGTCGTAACAACTCACCTAATAACAATTCCGGTGACAACTCGTCCTCGAATCGACCTTGGATCCAAAACGATTGACTAGGTGCCGAGAGCAGAATATTGCCAAATTATCCTTCTCAGCATAGTTATGAAAATTTGCCTACAATAAATAGAAACAGTGATCAATTGAGACTTAGAATAGATAAGTTTGGTTTGAATTTTAATGGAAATACTAGACAAATGAGCATCGACACATTCATATTCCGTTTGGAACATCTCCAATCTCAGTACAATATACCATGGAGTGAAGTATTGCGAGATTTCCACGTTTTAGTGTCAGGACAGGCAGAGGAATGGTTCTGGTTAGGAGTTGAGACTCAACAATTCTCAGATTGGCCAAGTCTTCGACATGCCCTACGCAGTCGTTATCAAAATACTAGGACAAACTGTGAGATAATGAGGGATTTAGTGGAACGCAAACAACAGAACAACGAGACCATCGATTCCTATTTCCATTCTATGTGTCAAATCAGATCCACTCTGATTCAACCAATATCAGAATATGACATGATCAGGATACTTAAAAGAAATATAAAAGAAAGTCTAGCTAGAGTAGTGTATCCTATGATGATTTCGTCAGTGGAACAACTCCGCGTTGAATGTAATGAGGCCGAGAAAATGTTTCCAAGAAGAGATTTCCGTAACGTACCTCAACCGCGAATGCAGAGACAAGTTAGCGAAGTTTATAGTGACGATTATAATTATAACCAGCTAGGCGAGGATGATCCTACAAGACCAGAAGAAATTGAAGCAATCAGGTTCAATCAGCTACAACCAAGACAACAATTAACATGTTGGAATTGTCGCGCGGTAGGCCATGGGTTTATGGACTGTCCCGTACCGCAAAGAGCCCTATTCTGTTATCGATGTGGAAAACCCTATGTCACAGCTCCAGCTTGTCCAACATGCCAGGAAAACCGAAAAACGGGCGCGGGGAAAACAGGGGCCTCACGTCCATCCGACAACCCTGCGATATAGATAAAATAGAAAACCGAGAGGAACTCAAGACCAATTCCTTGTTACCAAACATAAAGCAGTTTGATAAAATGCAACATTTTTCTGGAGTAAGGCATTATCTGCCATTAGAGATCAGAAGAACGAATTATGAAGAAGTTAGAGAACGCATTTTCAACCCAAAACCTATGATAAAACCTGTTTCTAAACGGATTTTGAAATTGCGAGAAAAGTTTGCCGATCGTCGGCGGAATAGACGGGAACTTGTTGAATCCGTGCAAAAAATTTCCAAAATTGGTGTAGATCCTCGAGTATATGTGGACGTTAGAATAGAAAATATGCCTTTATGTGGGTTGTTAGATTCTGGTGCCTCCGTTAGCATTTTAGGAAAAGGTTGTAGAGAGTTTATTGAAGATCTAGATCTTAGTATTCGTCCAATGTTGACCAATGTGAAAACTGCCAGTGGTCAGCAACATAGAATACTAGGCAAAGTAAAAGTATCCATAGTGTACAAAGATCAAGAACATCAAATGTTGTTGTATCTTTGTCCGGATTTGGAACAAGTCTTGTATCTTGGGATAGATTTCTGGCGCATGTTTGGCATTGCACCTGAAGTAGTAGGCGTTAATGAAATCGACATAGAGAAAATACAAGCTATTTTTGGATCGGATAAATCTGATCATAGGCTAAAACCTCATCTTCTAACCGCAGAACAGAGAGAGAAATTAGATTCGGTGATAAAATGCTTTGATACATTCGAGACGAAAGGCTTTGGAAAAACAACAGTGGAGAAACACACTATTAAACTGATCGAGGGTGCCGTGCCTGTGAAGGACCGATATTACCCGATCTCGCCGGCGGTTCAGGAAATAACTTACCGGGAAATTGACAACATGTTAGCGTTAAATGTTATTGAAATAAGTGACAGCCCATGGTCCAACCGAACCACTATAGTGAGAAAACCGGGTAAGAATCGCTTCTGCCTTGATGCTCGAAAGCTAAATAAATTGACTGTGAAGGATGCATATCCTTTACAAAACATCGACGGAATTCTGAGTAGGATAGACGAGACTTATTTTATAAGTAGCGTCGATCTTAAATACGCTTTCTGGCAGATTGAGTTGGACGATGAAAGCAAACCACTCACTGCATTTACTGTAGCCGGAAGACCCTTGTATCAATTTAGGGTCATGCCTTTCGGCCTTTGTAACGCCGCGCAACGTCTTTGCCGGCTTATGGACAAAATCATACCACAAAGGCTAAAAGAGAACGTGTTCATATACCTGGACGACTTGCTCGTAATATCCAGTACATTCGAAGAACATCTGACATTATTAATGGAAGTCGCAAAATGTCTAAGAGATGCAAATCTCACCATTGGACTCAAGAAGTCTCAGTTCTGTTTTCAAGAATTGAAATATCTTGGGTTCATTATCGGTGGAGGTACATTAAAGACGGATCCGGAAAAGGTCCAAGCTATAAAGAATATAAAAATCCCTAAGACAATGCGAGAAGTACGTAGTTTTCTAGGTACCGCCGGATGGTACCGGCGGTTTATCAAGGACTTTTCATCAATTTCTGCTCCATTGACAAATACTTTGAAGAAATCTACCAAATTCCAAATGACCCCTGATGCCATTGAAGCCTTTTCGGATTTGAAAAAGGCCCTCACATCAGCTCCTGTACTAAGACATCCAAATTTCACAAAACGTTTTTACATACAATGCGATGCTTCCGACTATGGAATAGGGGCAGTTCTGTTCCAATTAAATGATCAGAATCAAGAGCATCCAATAGCTTTTTATTCGCAAAAGCTAAACTCATGTCAAAAAAATTACACAGTAACCGAGAAGGAATGTTTGGCGGCGGTTCTGGCTATTAAAAAGTTCAGACCATACGTAGAAATGATGCCGTTCACGGTAATTACGGACCACGCTAGTCTTAAGTGGTTAATGACCCTTAAGGACTTGAGTGGGCGATTGGCTAGGTGGTCGTTGCAATTGCAATCATATAATTTTGAAATAGAACATAGGAAGGGTTCGCAGAATGTCGTAGCCGACATGTTGTCGAGGGCTCCACAAGACATAAGCGTAGATGAAATCGATGAAAACGATATGTTAAATTTCGACACGCTAGAGTTTGAAAATGAGGAGTACCTTGAATTGATTAAAAATATACGAGAAAATGCTGATCGCCTTCCAGATGTTAGGGTTGAGAATGGTCGTGTTTATAAGAAGACTGAGTTTGAAAGAGCAACCACTGAACCATTTATTTGGAAGCTGTGGATTCCTACAAACATTACACAAAATGTAATAGAAAATTGTCACGATACTAAAACGTCTGCTCATGGAGGAATGGCCAAAACGCTGGAGCGAGTTAAGCGTTTCTTTTATTGGCCCGGGATGGCAACCCAAGTTAAAAATTACGTTAGGTCCTGTCAGATTTGTAAAGAAATCAAATCGACAAATTTGAATCTTATGCCCGAAATTGGTCAAGAGGTAGTAACCGAAAGGCCGTTTCAAAAATTGTATATTGACTTCTTAGGGAAATATCCGAGATCGAAGAAAGGCAACAGTTACATATTTATTGTCGTCGATCATTTTACAAAGTTTACCTTCTTGAAGGCAATGAAGGAAGCGACCACAAATAATGTAGTTCAATTTTTAATTACAGAGATATTTAATACCTTTGGCGTCCCTGAAGTTATCCATAGTGATAATGGATCACAATTCATATCCAAAGGTTTTCAAAACATGATCGAAGCCTATAAGATAAGGCATATACGAACGGCAGTTTACTCCCCTCAGTCAAATGCGGCAGAGAGAGTAAACCAGTCAGTATTGACAGCCATAAGAGCTTATCTCCAAGAAGATCATAGGGACTGGGATTTGTATTTATCCGAGATAGAGTGTGCCTTGAGAAATTCAGTGCATACCGCCACCGGTGTTACACCGTATTTTGCGTTATTTGGATTCAACATGTTTTCTAGCGGAAGCGACTACAAGCTTGCTAGAAAACTAATGTCCTTGACCGATCACGAAATTCATAAATTACCATCAAATGATAAGCTTGCATTAATTCGAGAGAAAATCAGAAAAAACATGCATGAAGCCTACGAGAGAAGTGCCCAAAGGTATAACAAACGTGCCAGACAAGTTAAATTTCTGCCAGGTCAAGAAGTTTTCAGGCGTAATACTGTTTTAAGCGATTTTGAGAAAAATCGAAACGCAAAATTCTGTAGAAAGTTTCTAAAATGCAGAATTCTTCGACCGGTAGGAAATAACATGTATGAACTTGAGTCTATGCAAGGAAAGTCCATTGGAATCTATCATGCCAAAGATATCAAAATGTAAGGTGCAACAATTAATCTACGAATCTGTGATAAAACCAAGTGCAATATTAGGACATTAAGAATCAATAATTATATAAGCAATTATACATCTAATATTTATGTGTTGTCCTAATGTGTGCTTAGATTTTAGTAACAGAAGTTAATGCGTGGATAGTTACCTTTATACATAGATAGGAAATGGTAATATAACGACCGACTTATAATCTGTGTCGATTTAGTTAAGTTCAGTCATCCAATAACAAACCTTGTGAACAATTTTAATAATCGATTCACATTTACATAGTTCCAATATATATGACCAGTCCGATCTGGCAACTATGCGCAATAGAAACCGTATTGAAAGCTGACAAGTATGAGACGGCATAATTGAGTTTCTAGTTACAAATATACACGCTGTATAATTTGAAGAAATTTGTTTCCGGCCGATCTGTGCTTTTCCTTACTTATTACAACGTGATGTAAGTGTGGTGACAACTATCGTTCAATTCAACGTGTGATTTAGAAGTCATTTCGCGTCGATTTAGCCATGTCCGTCCGTCCTACTGTTCAGATACATGTGTACTCAAATTACAGGTTGCAATGGTGTCTGATCGTAACCATATAAACGAGTGGAATGCTTGCCAGATGGATATATGTATATATAAACCTCATAAAGGTTCCACTCGATCTTTGTTTAAACTGTTTGAATCGAAGCACCAAATCGCAAAAAAAAAAAACAATCGATATTAACATTATACAAATGTACATCCGAGGGAATACTATTGAATTTGATGAAAATCTGTTTAGGTGTACGTACTGTCATATAGATGGCCCTTTCTGCTTTTTTTTGCGTCCATAGTTTCGTGATCCATTAAAGGGTAGTACGCCTTCCACTGGGGCTGAAAATAAAAACAAAGTAATTTCTTATAAACTTTGGAGGAATAAAAAACTTCCCTAATACAAATGCCCGGCTTTAGATCTCAGGGTGTGGGAGTTCCCCACGTTGAGACCACGCTGCAGACATGACCATAGCACCGCACACCGACCCTGTCGTCGTGTACTAGGCAGGCCCGGAGTTTTGTTGCGGGCGCAGTTACCCGCGATACGGCCCTGCAGGCCCAATTAAGGAACAACGTGGAGCTCCGCCCGCATGCCACTCTTTGGTGGTGGAGGCTGCACACAACCCAATAAATAATCCGAGGCGTCGGCCGTAGAGATTTCTGCGCGGAGTCTTCCGCTAGTGGCAGTTCAATCCGTAGTTCTGGCCAATTCAACGATATTATTTAGTGTATACTGGATGAGGCGGTGCCCGGTGCTTCTATCCAGATAGGTCCAGGCTGGTGGCAAAATAAATTCCGTCGCGGATAGTAATGAAAATTATGTGGAGGCAAGGGCAAATGTCCATAATAAATTATAGAAACAAATCTAACATTTTGCCTCCTTCCAGTTTTGCCTCCTATTCTTTTTCGATTGTGTTGCTGAATGAATGATGATGTCGTAGCTCAGTTGTATTCAAACGTAGTTTTTAGGGTTGCGGTGTAGTGAGTAAGTTAGTTAGTTATGTTGTTAGTGTAAAACGTATAGTAAGCATGACGTATTGTGTAGAAAGGAAAATGGAAACGTTTCATTGATGGATTTAAATGGATTTAAGAGTGAAATGTTGCGAAGATTTAAAGTTAAAGTAAACGGGGATTTATCCGAACGGCCATTTCGTAAATTAGATTAGAAAGAGATAAAGCAAATGAGGGGGATAGCTAGAAATAAAAAAGGGATAGTTGGATCTAGAAATTATGGGAATAAAATAGGAAAATGGCTAGGTTGGAAGTGTTACGACCCAAGCCAAGCCTTTTGAGTTTTACAAAACGACATTACTGAGTGAAGTGTCATGGGAAACAGTCGTACCCGCTGATAGAACTTTAACAAAAAATTAAAAAAGTTTGAAAAGTTGTTTTTTGAAAGTCAATAAATAGTTTATTTAATTAAATACAACTTTTATTTGCATTCGATTATAAGGCCAAAAAGCCATCGAAGCAAAAAATTTAATTGTGCGAGCTTTAATAAAACAAAGGTAATCAAGATTAAAATTTTGCTCGATTTCGAAATTTTTATTGGTTTTTTTTGTGTATGAATAGAGTCGGTGAGGAAGAACAGCATCATTGTTGTATCCACATTTGAGGAGATTGCCATAAAAATATATCCGGGGCAAAGTTCAATACCCTGTAAAATAGGAAAAACAAAAAGGAGAACGTAAGTAAGGGTACAAAGTGAGGTCGGCATGATAAATTCATGTGTTGTATTCTTGTCTGTCGTTTAGTGGGGCTGGTCTCGGTTGGAACAGGGCCATTATAACCAAAAAGAGGCTAGACGCTTCAGAGAAGCAACCCGTAAGTTCTCCTGGAACAAAAATTAAAATGCCCATAGGATACCAGGTAACCTCATTATAACTATCGCTTGTGATTGAGATAAGTGACCAAAAAAAAAAGAAAAAGGATTTATTTGAACGCGATTTTCATCCGAATACGATTTTTGTTAAAATCAGAATAAAGAGGCAGAGGAGATTACGGAGGATATAACCTCATTATAAAATAGTATATATTTTTTTAGTATTCACCCTAATATAGGTAACGACCAATAATTAGCGATAGTGACTTTAGCCCGTTGGTAGGTTTTAGAGAGCTCTCTCAGACCTGTACAGTGTCTTAATATCCGTTTCCGTCGTACCGTGAAGTCAGTGGATACGTAAATTTACACCTTTTGTATAAGAGTTTTGCTTTGTTCAGTGTTGGCAACTGTTGGCCCCAAGTAGTCTTTTATATACATATGTGTAAGGTTAGGTTATTTTATTAATGTTATTTGTAGTCAGTTTTAAATTTTTTTTAGATTAGTTCATTTTGATTATTGGCTGCTTTTACTTTATTTATATATTTCGTCCGCCTAACTAGCTTTAATAAAAATTAGGTTATCTTAGTTTATTAAGAAAAATTTAAATGAGGTGTTAAATCAATCCAGTGGGTGGTGATGTAAAACGGTGAGTGGAAAAGTGTGAGCGGATTTATGGGATCGTGGAAACAAAAAGGGGAAACCTTGCGATCATGGCTGGGAGGGCGGCTAGAGGAAAACATCTTCCTCTCGTTCAGGGTATGTTGGCTTTGTCTTGTTTTTGTTGTTGGTAGTTTCATTTATTTTAATTGTTGCGGTCCTATCGGGCTAGAGCGAAGGGATGAAGTCACCCCAAGAGAGTGCCGTCAGTAGCTAGCCAGGCCTCTATTCGATCTAGCGCCATCAAGGATTCATAACAAATTCTGAACCGATAATCGCTAAATTAAGCAATATTCGTTCCTAAATTGAGAAACATCTTTCTGGAGAATTTTGTAATGATCGGAAGTAAAGTACAACTTCTATAGCGCTTTGTAACCATATCAGGAGGAACATATATATGGAGCTTATATATAAATCTGAATTGATTTTCCCTGAATACTCATTCATGTAAAATAGAAACCTCTTTCTGTCGAATTTCGTACTGATCGGATATAAAATACAGTCTCTATAGCGCTTAAATGTCAAATCGGTGCTAACATATATATGGGGGCTATATCTAAATCTGAACCGATTTTCTCAAAATTTGGCAGTATTCCTTCGTGTAATAAGAAACCTCTTTCTGCCGAATTTCGCTGTGATCGGATATAAAATACAGTTTCTACAGCTATTGAATTTCAAATCGGAGGTAACATATATATGGGGGCTATATCCAAATCTGAACCGATTTTCACCGAATTTGGCAGTATTCCTTCATGTAATAAGAAACCTCTTTCTGCCGAATATCGTACTAATTGGATATAAAATACAGTTTCTACAGCGCTTACATGCCAAATCGGGTGCAACATATATATGGGGGCTATATATAAATCTGAACCGATTTCCCCCAAATTTTGTATTGTATCTAAGTGTATCACGAGACTACTCTCTGTCAATTTTTGTAGAAATCGGTTACAAAATGTTGCTTATACAGTGCATATATGCCAAATCGGAGGTACATATATATGGGAGCTATATGTAAATCTGAACCGATTTTAACCAAATTCAATAGGGATCGTCCTTGGGCCTAAAAAAAGATATGTGCAAAGTTTCGTTGAGATCGGACCATAATTGCGACCTGTACTTTGATTACAAGAATACGTCGACAGACAGACAGACAGACAGACGGACATAGCTAAATCGACTCAGAAAGTGATTACAAGTCGATCGGTATAATAAACAATGGGTCTATCTCTTCTCCTTTTGGGTGTTACAAACACTTAGATATTTCTTTTATTATTGGTAAGTCATTATTAATAAGCCGAAAGTAATGCAGCGAATAATGAGGTGTCATTATTTGGTAATGCAGGGAATAATGACAGGTACTTACCAAGATTTTGCTGGGTTATGTTTGTCATCCAAACTAATTTCTTTAAATTTCGAAAGTCATACTTTTTGTAGTATTTTTGCAAAAGAGCCTGAAGTCGGCGTTTGGTATCAGAATTTAGGCTAAAAAATTTCCTGGCCACATCATCAGCCGAAATGCTGCCATATTGAGGAATCATTTGCATAAGTAAATCCATATGTTTGGCCGTATTGAAAAGTTTTATCTGGAAATTGTAATTCATATGTACACCCAAAAAAAATTGTTTGCTGATAATAACAAACAACGTCTGCTAATTTTTAGCAAACATTTTTTCTGCTAATACAGCACATTTTCTGCTGTAATAACAAAAAGTTTGCAGTTTTGCATTAGCAAACGCACTGATGAAAAATTTGCAGTTTGCTGAAAATGTTTGCTGTTAATCAAAATGTGAAAATAAGACAAAAGTTGCAATAATTTACATGATAAAGTTCAACTACCATTGAAAATCAAAAAGGTTAAGGTCATTCGTGCGATGAGAAAAGTATATTTAAAAAAAATTAAATAATTATTCGGCGATATCTATTTTCCGAGTTACGGTTCTCAATATTTTTATTTTTTCATTGGATTTTAAAAATATTGGAAATAGGAGTCGATTAAAACTGCAAAAAGTAAAACACAAATCGATAACGAATATGATTTGACGATTTCAAAATCTTAGTTCTGGACATACAATAAAATTAATCTATTGTGTTTAGATTTTAGTTTCTAATTTTTATACCCTCACTTTAGTGTGACGAGGGTATATATCATTTATATTTTAATGAAACCAAAGCTAAACATTAATGTTTTATGTGCGATTTGTAAAAATGTTTATAAAGTTTGATTCACACAGGGCAATTTTATTTCAAGCAAGTGTCAAAGTTTGTAGGAGAGATACAGAGAGCACTTTTCGCTTGGAAGAAATTGCCTCGTGTGATTAAAAAACGAGAGAATTCCTAAAGGCTTAGGGTGAGTATTAAGAGAACATTTCGCAAGATTGTATCATCCTGTGCAAAGACGATTTTTATACGGTTTCCAAGGCTATTCCTGTGTGTATTGTTGTTGTTTCAAAGTGCGAATGAAAAACCAAAAGTTCAATCGAGTACGAGAGTTTTTTCCCCACCCTTTCCAACTGCCTCCCCTACAAACACCATTAAACCGCTGATAAAATTGCCTCGTGTAAATTGGGACGAACATAGACTCCTCAACACACGCGGTAATTCGGCGCCTCTCTTTCAGTCAAACTTTGACACTTGCTTGGAAAGTTGCCGAGTGTGAATCTGGACAATGGAGAAAGTAGTTTCTTGTACTGGCAATCCGTTTTGTGTTTTTCATTCGCACTTTGCTGCCTTTATTTCCAACAAACACCGAATTGCCCCATGTGAATCGGGACATAGACATGCTTTATGACGGAAAAAAGAAAATTAAAAAAGAAGCGGCGTTTAATTTATATTCCTTACCACTGTAACCAATTTTTTCCATTAAAATGTGCTTACGATAAGTTACACATATATTCATATTTGTGCAGATGACAAAATCTCATATAAAATGTTTATTTCGCATATCAAAAAATATTGACAGACGTAATATACTTTCACTAGCATTCAAGAGTTGCCCTCTTTGACAGATATCGTGCGCCGACGCCTTTTTAAGTAACACCCTTTGAAGACTAAAATATTTTACGCCGAACAAATTGAATTGACAGCTGGTATATGAATACAAGTATTCTACCAACAACTCCAACTGACGGGAGAACACATATTCCAAAAAAAAAAAAAATTAATAAAATAAATTGAACTGTTTGTTGTGTTTGTTAATTCGCATTACAAAAGCATTCCGCGGTTGGAGTAAAGTAAACTTTTTGGCAATGAAGAAACGAATATAATGCAAATGATTTTAATGAGTAAAACGGTTCCGGGACAGCTCCGACTACACAAATGGCTAAAGAAATATATGCTGTCCATACAAAGAACTTGTGAAAGCGATGGACTAGCAATTTCTTTCCATGTCTACTTTTCCAAATCTCATAGACCTCTTAGAAGTGTGGTCCTAACGAAAATATCTGCAACAACGTAAGTATTTGTTTTACGATTTGTTTACTTATTTCATTAATTACACCTGTATCGCCAGAAATGGCAACATTAATTTTTTTACACCATATGCGTCAACGATGGTTGCTGATATCAGCATAGCGAAGTAACCTTTTGGCTCCAAAAAAACTCGGGATAATTTAGTCTAATTTGGATGTAATCCATGGATAAGATTATTTTGCCCAATGATATGGCTCTGGACATGTACAATTAGATACCGTGTCAATAGGGTAAACCCAACACATTATCCTTCGGACAAAAAGAAGATAATTGTTAATGCCAGTGACCGGTAAGTATTGTTTGTAGATACTCCTATTGCTATTCAATTTTATTAAATGATTTATTTTTCATTTATATTTTTAGATCAAGCATACATACATAGATACATAGATTTCACAGTTGGAAACGCTTATTTAATACATGGGAAGAATAACTTCAGGTTGGAGTCCTGGTTGATATGCTCTTCTCAAATATCAGGAAAATATAAAATTTGTATTTCTTTTATTGAAATAAAAATGAAAGAGACGTATGCTAGAATAACAAAAATAGTTTGTTCTCCCAGCCGCTTTTTTCTGTTAAATAATAGCAAAATTGTTTGCTAAAACGACTGTTCTAGTTTGCTACAGTAGCAGGCAAATTTATGTGCTAAAATAACAACCATAGGGTTGCTAAAATAACAGACGAAGTCTGCTTTCCCTTTTTCAGCAGACATCGACTGTTGAAACAACAAACATTTTTGCTAATGATACGCACAAAATTCTTTGAGTGTATATATATGAAGAGAATATAAATATCAAAGGGAATTTGGTTGAGAGGTGCCAGAAAGGTTGGGAATATTTAGCTCATTCTATGTAAGACTAGAGGTATTGCAAAAGTAATCTAATACCGAATTTAAAGGCTGTGTGTTCATAAATTCCGAATTTTTTAATTAATTTAAGAGGCTAGTGGAAAAGTGATGCAATTATCCTGACTGATGACAACCTCTCCTTTTTTTTCAATGTCAAACACATCCTCCATAATACAATATTCTTGCGACCACTTACCTGTTCCTCTTTATAAAACGGTTGAAAGCTCATTATTAGTTTTGCATAAAGTTTACACACCACATTCAAGGGATGTTTAACACTCTCTGCATATGTGTACAGTTTCTGTAAACTCTCCTCCAATTGCTTGATTAATTTTTTATCCTTCCATTTGAATTTTTTATCCATTCCTTATTGATAAAAACATTCATTTTGGAAACTTCCTAAAGGCGATTGAACCATACTACAGATGTATGTAGAGCAGTAAACTAATTGATATCGATTTGTCCTTGTTTCAAACCAGACTTCAATACATTCTCCAAGTTATCCATGAATGTTGAATAGTGTATAATTTAGTGTATAGTGTATAATTTATTTTATTTATTTATTTTATTTATTTATTTTATTTATAATTTAATTTCTTGATTTATGAAGTACCTGAATTCTACGGTATATTGTAATATCAAATCCTTTATAAATTTTAAGGGCCGATGTTGATTTTGAATAAAACATAAAATATTGTCCACATCCACATCTTCCAATTCGGGCCATAAAAAGTTCGTTATCATCTCACGATAGCGAACACCATTCACAGTCACCCCTATCGCGAATAAATGTTCCCTCAAAATGTGTTCACTTTCCACCAAATTCCAATCGATACATCATACAGATTCGAAGTGAACAAACTGTTCCCTAATATTCACGATAGCATATTCCACTTCCCGTGAAGTGAAGAAATCTAGGGAAAAAATAGTCCACTTATTGTTCGCGATAGGGGTGATAGGTATAACGGACAAATGGAGTTCTTAAAAATAGATCACTTTGTTATTTTCTAACTGATCCACTCCTGCAAAATAAATATTTTTTTAGTTTTATTCAATGTTTGAAGACAAAAATAAACACTCACCCCTATCGCGAATAATAAGTGAAGAATAAGAACAAATATTGTTCCCTAGATTTCTTCACTTCACGGGAAGAGAATATGCTATCGTGAATATTAGGGAACAGTTTGTTCACTTCGAATCTGTATGATGTATCGAAAACGAACAGCTGTTCAAAGTTAATAAATTATCAGTGCACAGTGAGCGTAAAAAACAAGAAGAAGAGTTGAAAATCATTTTGTTTGTTGTTGTTATTTATTGTTGGTCTGTGCTTTTGTTATTCAGTCAGAATTTATTTTTGGTTTGAGACCATATGTTCCATTTACTTTCTGTCTATTCCAAGAAAGTAATAGAAACAAATACAAAAATTGGTAGAGAGTTTTAATTGCTTGGTAGAATTGACTGCAGTTTCGATAGACACCACTCTATCATCTTCAGAATTCAGTAGCAATAGTGTATGTCTTTAACTTAAATCAGCTGAAATACTTGAGGAAGCAGTAAATTGAATTTAACAAGAACTGCTAACCAAACCCGTATTTTGCCGAACTAAGTCAACATACTAAAACTCTCATACCAATACATTTTTGTTATTTGCTTGGGTTCGCTTCGCGAACCACGAAAACAAATGTAGTTTTGTCAACGGCTAATGCCGACGTCATCGTACCTCATGTGTTTGTATGTGTTGTTGTTATTTATTGTTGGTCTGTGCTTTTGTTATTCAGTCAGAATTTATTTTTGGTTTGAGACCATATGTTCCATTTACTTTCTGTCTATTCCAAGAAAGTAATAGAAACAAATACAAATATTGGTAGAGAGTTTTAATTGCTTGGTAGAATTGACTGCAGTTTCGATAAACACCACTCTATCATCTTCAGAATTAAGTAGCAATAGTGTATGTCTTTAACTTAAATCAGCTGAAATACTTGAGGAAGCAGTAAATTGAATTTAACAAGAACTGCTAACCAAACCCGTATTTTGCCGAACTAAGTCAACATACTAAAACTCTCATACCAATACATTTTTGTTTTTTTCTTTGGGTTCGCATCGCGAACCACGAAAACAAATGTAGTTTTGTCAACGGCTAATGCCGACGTCATAGTACCTCATGTGTTTGTATGTGTTGTTGTTATTTATTGTTGGTCTGTGCTTTTGTTATTCAGTCAGAATTTATTTGTGGTTTGAGACCATATCTTCCATTTACTTTCTGTCTATTCCAAGAAAGTAATAGAAACAAATACAAAATTAAAACTCTACCAATTGTATTTGTTTCTATTACTTTCTTGGAATAGACAGAAAGTAAATGGAACATATGGTCTCAAACCAAAAATAAATTCTGACTGAATCATTTTGTTTTTCAAAGTTAAGTTAAAATATTATTTAAATCTTTAAAAAAAGAATTATTTTTCTATTAGAGGAACAAGAAGGTTGTATAGAACAACGAGCGGTGAAGTTTGAGAGATGCATCAAATCCATTGGAGTTGCCTGATATACTGTAATTGTCCGTAGTAGCATACGTTTTTTTGTCTAAATTGTTTTTTTAGATTTGTTCAACATTACAGGGTAAACAAGGCGGTTTTTACTGAATGTACTCGAAAAATTCTAACCCTGTACTACAAAAAAAATCATTTGCGATTACTCCAATTGTAAAACTGAGTGCCTGTCTACAGTTCTTTGCAGATGATGGGTATCAGAAAGGAGTTGGCAGAGATCCTGATCCTGAGAGATCCATGTTTTGATTTCATTAGAATCGAGAATTTGTCGCAAGTGGATAACTTATCGAACTCAAGAGGAAGGGAATGTTATAGCACAAGATTTATGCACTAAATTTGGAATACCCGGTGTCCTTGGATGTATTGAAACATGAAAATCGTATCACCACAGACAAATAAGCACCTTTACCTTAACAGAAAAGGATGAGACAATCGTACGCCCCCCATTATATTTTATTTTTTCCCGATTTAATCAAATATATGTTTCAAAGATAAACGATAGTAAACTGAGGATACAACACGTTAATAGGACATATCACGGAGCTTGTCACGATTCCTTTCTTGGAGTACGAGTTATTTCAGAAATGTAATGGAACAAGACTATTTATAAAGCAAATTGTTGTTATTGAGTGAGAATATATATACGTATACATATGTATGCCATATATCATACCAAAATTTTTAGACGATGGCGGATACCCACTGGAGCCCTGACTGTTAGTTCCATATAGAACTCCTGGAGCTGGCTCTGTCAAACAGAAATTTAATTATGTCCATGGTAAATGTCGAAACATTATTGAACGGACAAATGGAGTTATTAAAAATAGATCACCTTGTTATTTTCTAACTGATCCACTCCTGTAAAATAAATATTTTTTTAGTTTTATTCAATATTTTAAGACAAAAATAAACACTCACGATGAGTCCGTTCTGTTCGCTAGCAAAAATAAAGTGAACAAATCGAAGTGAAAAGGGAAAAAATTCCACACACAAAAATAATTCAGGATAGGGGGAATTTTTTCGAACAAGGGAATTATTCAGGGAACTAAATTGCCGATTGGAATTTGGTGGAAAGTGAACACATTTTGAGGGAACATTTATTCGAGATAGGGGTGACTTTGTCCGTTATGTTCGCTAGCAAATATAAAGTGAACAAATCGAAGTGAAAAGGGAAACAATTCCACACACAAAAATAATTCACGATAGGGGGAATTTTTTCGAACAAGGGAATTATTCAGGTAACAAAATTGCCGATTGGAATTTGGTGGAAAGTGAACACATTTTGGGGGAACATTTATTCGCGATAGGGGTGAGTAACTGCCAGACCGGCCTCATTTCAAAAAAGTAGAAAAAACTTGACGTTTAGGTGTGGTTCACATTAACCCTTTCAGGGTCAGAAATAATTTATGTCGAATTAAAAATCCGAAAACTTGTATTTAGGGTAATATGATGACGCTGAAGTCGGGAAAAATAATAGATTACGTCTTTGGTGGCCCCCGTGGCTTGTAGAGAATGTCGAATATATGTGACATTGACCTCCAAAGACACCTATTATTTTTACGCACATACACTACATTTAAGTATAAATATAAGAGGAAGTATTTTGGTGTTCATTGTTTATTCATATGCTTTTAATAAAAAACAAAAATATTTTTTAATACGTATACAAAATTTCAAAACAATTAAAATTTCTCTTGACACAAATGAAGACGTTGCCTTTTTGAAAATAATGAAATAGCTTTTATCACAACCGTGCGCCTTGCACAGACCTGTACTTTCAGCTTGTATGAAAATTGGGATATACAAATGTTGGCCGAGGCGAACCTCTTGCAGTGGTACCTTTTGCAAAATTGTTTTGTTTTTTTTTGAGGTAGTAGCGGAATCGAATCTGAGCGGTCTCAGCAGTCGCTTCTATCCAAGTGCGAAGATATACATAGTTTCAGATTGGTTTCCTTTAAATTTTCTCTCGATGGCCTTTCTCGTGATTGTGCCCCAACTTCTTGGTGAAGGGTGAGAAGAGTTTGGGCAACTTGGATCCGAAAATTCATACATTCTAGGATTTTTAATCAGGATACAATTTTGATGCAGTCTTTGCGATATTTATTCAACCCATGCCGTTGTAACAGCCAACTCGACAAAGTGCTTTATAACTCGTAGTATCCACATGACATTGCGAATATTTATTCGATAATATTGTATAATTTTACCATCTAAAAAATCTACACCGCCCCTGCTTTAGTTTTACATTCAAACAACGCCACCTGCCAGTTGATTACTCCTGTCGCACTTCAAATATCACCTCATCATCGTTTTCAATTTGATCATCCAGATCTGAAGAATTTTATCTCATCGTCAGTTAATTTTTATACACTCACTTTAGTGAAACGACATCAAATTTGGTATGTGGTAATATTTTGTTCTATCTCAGGCTATGTTCGGAAATGGTACATATTGGTCCACTCCTTCTAGTACCTCCCTCACAAAAGCTAAAATTTGATAAAATGTTGATTCCTTGATAACTTTTGTACTACTTATTCGAATCTTTTGAAATTCCACACATATGTGTGGATATTTACTATATAGCAATATATTAATATAATATGTACTATATAGTATATATATATGTACTATATAGTATATATATGTACTATATAGTATAAATTTGTTATTCGCTACCACCATGTGCAAAATGGTTGACGTTGCCGCTTCCCATTTGGTACCTCCGTCACAAATGGACCATTTTGCATCAAATATTAACAGCTTATGACATTAATACCGCATAAAAATACTTGAAATTATTGCACAGTGTAATAGTTTTATAGCACCTAGAGTCCTACAGTCCTTTTAAAAGTGAGTGTTATCACCTCAGATACAAAAAGAGGGAAGTCATACCTAAAAACCCGACTGAAATTTCTTATTTTTTCTTTATTTGTGACAAAAAATGATATTATATCCGAACAAAACCGTCATTATGAACTATGTTGTAATAGGGAAAAAACATCCTCTGAAGGTTAAATTAACATACCATGAAGGTGGATAGAAACAGAGTACATTGTAATGTCGAATATATTCGACAAAAACACGGAAAGGGTTAAACATCGGCCCTTACAATTTAACCACCCTTTAAATGCAATAATGGATCAAAATTAAAAAAAAAAAATAAGAAACGTATCCATAAGAATACAAAATTGCGTTTTATTGACTAGCTGGACCCCGGTCCACTTTCACAAATTTGATAAATTATAAAATTATTTAATAATTTATACACGAAAATGGTCGTAGATATCCGAAATGACCGGCATATACGGAGTCTCTAATTAATTTTTCGGCAATCAGCCGCTGCGTTGTTTCCATGTTGCTTACATCAATGCATATGTAATTTTGGTGGCGATGTGGGTGTCAATAATGGTACACTGCTGGACCCACAACGCCACGACCACCACCACATCCTGTATCAACATCCTGTATCAACAACGGACCACCACCACCTCCTGGATCAACAAAGCCAGGACCAGCACCACCAGCTATAAATAATTGTTCATATAGCCCGTGTTTTGATATTCGATTATTTTTCTCGCAAAACTCACCTAAATTTAAACTTGGGACCAATGCTCTTGTTATTTTATTCATTGGCCTGTTTGGAAAGTGGTAACTGCATACATAAAATCGTCCGGCGGGATCTCTCAAATGCAAAGCATCAATCCACTTTTTTCTTAGAACTGGGTCTTTTTGGACTGAAAATAAGGAGTAATCCCTAGTACCGACAGTTTCCGGATCATCGCTCCTTCAGCAAATTACACAGCTTCGTAATCCACTCATTTTTGAAATTATTAAAAAAAATTACACACTTTGGCGCTAATTTAATTTGTATTTGTAATTTTGTATACGTTTTGTTTTTGTCCTTTTGACGTTTTGGGTATATCTTAGGGCATCTCCTAAATACCGGTGAATGCGTCCTGCGTCTGTCAAACTCGATTTCAAATATATGAAAATGTACTACAGCTACCGAAATACGCACACGGATACGCCGGATAATTTCAAAAAATCCGAATTTGACAGTGCGCTTACACATACAAGGAAAGAAAACAAAACAACAACAAAAAAAAACATAAACACAAACAGATGAAGTAGAAAAATATTAAATATTGAATTTGCTGGAAATACCAAATACAAACTGGTAAGAATTTAATATTTTACTGTTATAATTTATATCAAAATGTGTTTTTCAGATTAACAGCGAAGTAGCTGGGACACTGCCCACTTATGGAATACAAAGGAGCCTCTCCACAAATTTGTAAAAATCAAGAAGGGCACATGGCAAGCAATTTCTCTGAAGTTGTCAACACCAAGTAAATTCCAAAACTTTAAAATATGTACCAGCATTTTTGTATTAATGTTTATAAATTCAACAGAAACGTGGGGAACCTATTCATGCTGCTTGGACGCAAGGAATCCATTTTCAAGAACACATTTTGATTCCGGTCGGATCTAATCTAAGAAAATCGTTAGTCCAGGTGTTTGTTCTTCCTACAATGAAGCATGTGACACGAGCTTGTTCCGAATAGTTTTTATTTCCATAGCTTTACGATGCTGCATTTGAATTCCATGTTCAACGAGGACATTTGGAAATATCAATTGAAACTGGCCAATAAACAATTCTCTACTTTGAAGCATGATTATAAGATAGAATTTGATTTAATAGCGACACTGCCATGTGATATAAAACACAATTTAGTCCCAAAATGGCAAGTGCCGACAGCTTCGATAGATTTGGTTGGCGTTTACAAAGTCAGGAGGAGAATTACAGGTCTTTATATTTTGCACAACCAATAAAGAGTTTAAGAAACATAAGTAATTTGACTTCGGTGTACAAAACCAACATCTTTAGATTCTCCACGATATATTAGCAATGTTTCCGTTCTTCTCTAATGAAAAACAGCATCTTGCATAACAAACAAATAAAAACATATACATAACTACAATGCTATGGAAATTTGGTAGTTAAAAAACAGCTTCTACAATCTTTCCTTACGAAAGCTTAGTTAGAAAGTTGAGAAGGCGAAGAAAAGTCAATTGCTGTCGGAAAATGTTTAAAATTCGAATGCCTCCTGGTTTTGGAATATATTTCTATTCCTTCTTCTTTGTGGTTTGTCCAGAATATTTTCAAAACATAAATCATCCATAATATCGATATTGCTCTGAATATCCACTCCAAATGTAGAAAAACAAAATTGTTCTGAAATGGGGATGATAAATCAGCTGTTTTTTGCTTACTGCGTATTTCGGTACAGCGCGCGTTAAAAATTATCCATCATGCGTTTTTTTGACAGACGCTGACGCATTCACTGGTATTTAAGAGACACCCTTAAATACCAGTGAATACGTCCGGCGTCTGTCAAACTCAAATTTCATCCTATTGTTTTCTGTGCATAAAACAACACTTTGACAGACGCCGGACGCAATTCACCGGTATTTAAGAGATGCCCTTAAGATTAGGCGTGTTTTCGTTACACCATAAGTGCTTAATTTGTATGGGGAGCTAAGCACTTTTAAGCACTATTAGTTCCCGATGAAGTTTGGTGCTTGTGTTCATGTCTTAATCGAGTATGATGTTGCCAGATTGGGCACCCTATATTTAGCAATATGGCATCCCATTTTTGGAGAGATTTTATCAATTATTGTGAATTAACGGGAAGAAGAGGAACAAAAATGGGAAATTATTTTAATATTTGCAAAAGAGTGTAAACAATTGAACATAGAATAGTAAATATATGTTTTATAAATACTTTTCACGAATTTTTTGTCTGTTTCGCACTGTTCTTTCTTCGCAACTCACGACACCATTGCTACAAGATAGTGAAAATCCGCGACTTATTGCTTATGTGCCAGCTAACAGCTGATGCACCGTCTGGACTTTGTACGGAAACATCTTCAAATCTTGTACCAAAATTCGCTGTAGAGACCGTCGACTGATACCCATTTGCGTGGCACGTCGTCTGGTCGATGTCGACGGCGCTTCCATGACATCCTCGGCTACAGCAGCAATATTCTCTGCAGAACGGCTACTCCGGGGTCTGCCACGCCTGGCAGCATCTCGTGTTGTGCCAGTCTCTTCGAGGCGAGCGGCTAAACGTCGCAGTGTTTCACCAGTAGGCGTTGGACGGCCAGGAAATCTGTCCCAAAGTCACCGACCGATTATTGGTCAAATAAATAGTCGGCAATATTCCGCGTTCTGGAGCAGTGTAGCGTAACATTGTTTATTAACGTGTATTTCGCATGTGCTTACTACACAAATGTCAAAACAGAACTGACATTAGGGGCCAATCGCAAAATAACAGGTGGCGCAAAAGTAACCTTTCGATGTTTTTTGGCTGTAATTTAAAAAAAAAATGAAAAACTTTGATTCTTCTTGTGGATTATTTTTATTTGGTCTTTTAATTTTTTTTACATCAAGTCGAGAATATGATGTCATGTAAATGGCCGCCGCCACAGTTGATTGCCATTTGAGCCCTTTTTATGGCATTTTCCATCACTTTGGCCAAAACTTCCGGCGATAGGTCCTCACATTCTTGACGGATATTGTCTTTAAGAGCTGCAAGAGTCTGAGGCTTGTTGACATAAACCCGCGACTTCAAAAAGCCCCACAAAAAGAAGTCTGGAGCGGTCAAATCAGGCGATCTTGCTGGCCAGTGCAAATCGCCAAAACGGGAGATTAGGCGCCCGGGAAATGCATCCTTCAGCATATCAGTTGTGGCACGTGCAGTGTGTGCCGTTGCACCGTCCTGTTGGAACCACATGTTTTCCAATCCCAATTCATCAAGTTGCGGCAAAAATAACTCGTTGATCATTGCTCTGTAGCGCTCACCATTCACAGTAACCGTTTGGCCCGCGACGTCTTCGAAGAAAAAAGGTCCGATGACTCCTCCAGCGAAAACAGCACACCATACAGTGACTTTGAGCGGGTGTAATGGCTCTTCGTGGGTTACACGCGGATTTTCAGTGCCCCAGAAGCGTAAATTTTGCTTATTTGCGTACCCGCTAAGATGGAAATGCGCCTTTGGGTTGTGCTAAAGTCACCGACCGATTATTGGTCAAATAAATAGTCAGCAATATTCCGCGTTCTGGAGCAGTGTAGCGTAACATTGTTTATTAACGTGTATTTCGCATGTGTTTACTACACAAATGTCAAAACAGAACTGACATTAGGGGCCAATCGCAAAATTTATAGCATTTTCTGATAGGAGGATTACTTTTGCGCCACCTGTTATATAGCATTTTCTGATAGGAGGATTACTTTTGCGCCACCTTGTATATATATATATATATATACCCTCCACCGTGGAAAACTAATTATACCAAATTTTAGCACAATTCTTTGAAATTTCAGGTTTTTGAGGCATTACGAAGTATGGAGGCTATATCAAAATATGGACCGATGTTGCCCATTTTCAATTCCAAGTTACCCGCGACTATAGATATGTATACAAAATTTCATTTCAAGTTCAATTATTGTAGACTGTAACGTGATTACAACCGACCGACGGACGGACATGGATATGTGGCAGCACCAAGACCGTCGTGTTCGAATGACAAACAATCTGGCAAGGTTGTAACGAACCAGAGGAGGAGGAAACAACAGCTGATTCCTAGAGAAGTCTTCGCCGTCAGCGGTAGTTCTTTTAGTAATACTTCGAAAGATTTTGTGAACTAGTTTTAGTATTAATACAAACGTCTCATTACTACATCGACAACTATATTGGTGACCCCGCTTTTCACGCACAATCTGGAGTGGTATTTTTACATTGCTACAAAAACGTCTTGGAAGCAGAACAGAAAAAAAATAACTTTTGAAAGCAGACCAGCAGCAGCGCTTTTGAAATTTCAACGTTTTTTTTCATGCATCATTTTGCCAAGATAGTCTACGTTTTTGCTTATGCATTCTAAACGGTACAACTTGAGGCAACGAGAACATTCTGATAACAACGAAGAATTTTTCGACAGTAGCAGCATAAACATGTCGGAAATGGAAAATCTGATTCAGCGAATGGAGGCACTGCAACGTGAATTACATTCTCTTCGAGAGTCACAAGGGAACGCAGATAATGGACAGCGATCGAACCTTCATAAAGTGCATATTCCAAAATTCAACAAACAGAATCCGGAATTGTTTTTTGCTCAGGTTGAACGCTCTTTTTCTCTCTGTGGTGTTTCAACTGATGCGGACAAATTTGATGTTGTATATGTGCGCCTTGAAGACGACATACTCTTGTCGGTTGAGGACCTCGTAACAAATCCGCCGCAAAATGACAAATATACTACATTGAAGGAGCGACTCATTTCGAAATTTGCTGAGTCTTCAGATTCTAAAATGCGACGTCTCTTGCAAGGTGGTGAGACAACGGGTATGAAGCCGTCAGAAATGCTGTCCCTCATGCGACGTTTGGCACCAGGTAAGGGAAATGAAACGATTATTCGGACAATATTTCTCGGGCAAATGCCAGACTCGATTCGTCCTCTTTTAACTGTGTGGGAAGAAGACGATTTGGACAAACTTGCTAAAATGGCAGACAAGATGTTGGACGCTGTGGGAAATACTGTGTGTGCTGTCTCTGGAGCACCACCACGTTCGGAAACCAACGTTCCGATCGATGCAATTAATTCGCATGTGTCTTTGGCTGATATTTGCAAGACTTTAAAGGATCTTTCTGCGAAGGTGGATACTATTAAAACAAACAATAACAGCAAATACAGTCGCAATCGATCCAGATCTCACAGTCATTCACGTTCAAATGTTGGACCACCTGACAATTCGCTTTGCTGGTATCATCAAAAGTTTGGAGATGCAGCGCAACATTGTAAACCGAATTGTCCTCGCTACAACACCAATTCGGAAAACTAATGAAGCTGTCGTCAGTTAACACGACTGGCGGCAGCGGCAGTGACAACCACGTAAATGAGAATCGTTTACATATCTACGACACATCTACAAAGGCTCGATTTTTGATTGATTCAGGATCTGTGGTGTCAGTTGTACCCCCATCCTTAATCAGAACAACTCTGAAGCCGTCCGGCATGAGACTTCTTGCTGCAAACAGCAGTGAAATACGAACTTATGGTAATTGTGTTATTAAATTAGACCTAGGTCTACGTCGTGATCTCAAGTGGTTGTTTACCATCGCCGATGTCCAGTCGCCCATTTTGGGGGCAGACTTTTTAATTCATTATAATTTGATGATTGACTTAAAACGGAAATGCCTCATCGATAATACGACAAATTTAACAAGCCGTGGTGAAATTCGTAAAACCAAGGATTTTGGTATTTCAACATTATCGCCTTCGACAGGTCCATTCCATGAATTACTGAAGGAGTTTATTGACATCACAACTACTACTTTGACTCGTAAATCAACTAGTGATGCAATTATTGTTCATAACATCGAAACAATCGGAAACCCCGTTGCAGACCGTCCACGAAGACTTTCTGGAGAGAAACTTGCAGCTGCTAAAGCGGAAATTGACTTCCTATTGGACAATGGTATATGTCGTCCCTCCAAAAGTCCGTGGGCTAGCCCGCTTCATATGGTGTCGAAAAAAGATGGTGGTTGGCGAGCGTGTGGGGATTACCGAAAGCTGAATTCCAAAACTGTACCTGACCGATACCCAATTGCCAACATCAACGATTTTTGTGAGAAATTATATGGTAAGCCAGTTTTTTCTACACTCGACCTTGTTAAGGCTTATTACCAAATACCAATGGCTGCAGAAGACATCCAAAAGACAGCAGTGTGCACCCCTTTTGGACTTGTGGAATTTTTATATATGCCATTCGGGTTGAGAAACGCCACACAAACCTTTCAGAGGATTATGGACTCCGTTTTGAGAGGTCTTGATTTTGTTTATTGTTATATTGATGACATGATTGTTATATCTGAGTCTATTGAAGAACACCAAATACATTTACGGCAGATTTTTGACCGCCTTCGACAATTCGGTCTAACAATCAACGTCAATAAATGTAAATTTGGACAATCTGAAGTACAGTTTCTTGGTTACATCATCAACGGCAATGGTTGTACACCTCCAACAGATCGTATTGCCGCTATTGAAAATTACACCAAACCTGAAACTATTTGCGAGCTTCGCAGATTCCTCGGTGTCGTCAATTTTTATCGTCGTTGCATCCCACATGCCGCTCAGCTACAGGCACCACTCAATGAATTCCTTAAGGATTCCAAGAAAAATGATAAGAGGAAGGTTCCTTGGACACTTGAAGCTGAAAATGCTTTTGCATCTTGCAAACGCAGCCTTCGTGAAGCAACCATGCTAGCTCATCCAGCACCCAATTCAGATTTGGCCCTTACAACCGACGCATCGGACATTGCCATTGGAGCTGTATTGGAACAAAAAGAAAATGGAATTTGGCAGCCACTCGGATTTTTCTCTCGAAAATTATCTGCGGCAGAGAGAAATTATAGCACATATGACAGAGAGTTGCTTGGTATCTACGAGGCTATAAGATATTTTCGCCATTTGCTGGAGGCAAGACATTTCATAGTTCGGACCGATCACAAACCGCTCGTCTATGCATTTTCGCAAAAACCAGAAAAAGCCTCGCCTCGACAATTGAGGCACCTTGATTTCATTTCGCAATTCACGACAGAAATTTTGTACTTGTCCGGTTCTGAAAACGCAGTGGCAGATGCACTGTCCCGCCTTAACGCAATTTCAATGCTAACATCAGTATCTCTAATGGAACTGCAATCAGCTCAAGAGATGGATGAAGAGTTGAAAACTATTTTGGATGGCGCAAATTCTTTAAAACTTCAAATAGTACATTTTGATACATCAGTATACTGTGACGTATCCACAGGATATGTTCGAATGTATGTTCCTGAGTCACTACGTCAACAAATCTTCAATTCAATTCATAATCTTTCGCATCCTGGCGGCCGTGCTAGTCTTCAACAGATACGTGAGAAATACGTATGGCCTGGAATGAAGAAACAAATCCTAAATTGGTCTCGGAATTGCATATCGTGCCAAAGAGCAAAAATAACCAGACACAACCGCCTTACTCCAGACAAGATAGATGTCCCAGACAATCGTTTCGATCGTGTTCATTTGGACATCGTGATAATGCCGTTAGTACAGGGTTATAGATATTGTCTCACCATGATCGATCGATTTTCACGATGGCCTGAAGCTGTTCCTCTGAGGGACATGTCGGCCCAGACGGTCGCGACTGCATTTTGGTCCAACTGGATTTCACGCTTTGGTTGTCCTAAGACAATTACGACAGACCAGGGCACACAATTCGAGTCCGCGTTATTCAAGGCTCTAGCGAATTTAATTGGTTCTAAACGAACTCGAACGACGCACAGTGGCGCCCGTAGAGCAAACGAGGTTGCAAAAATCAAAATTTTCATGTGCGCCGACGAAGTTTTGAATAAACCCATGTTATAGGAAACTTTTCAACGATTTCAAATATGCTACTCTTAATAATATCACATTTTTAGTTTAGAAGATATAACCGTTCAAAGATGACCGACTTTCGGTTTTCAAAAAAACACACAATTTTTAGTAAATTTGTTGCGATTTCAGGTGTAATATCACGAAAAATAGGTAACGAATCGCCTTATTTTTTGTTTGTATTTATTGATGTATTTATTAAATGTATAATGATAAAAAAAAATTAACTGTTTGCTTTGTGTTTCTACTGGTAAAACACTATTTAAAAACTATCGGTTTTTTCACTATTTTTCAACTTTGACGGAAAATAAAAAAAATCTATATTTTTCTATATTTGCCATATTCAAAATATGTTCTTTGATTATTCCTTTACATAATCCCAAAGGTTTTATTTGCCTCTAGGCGCCCCTTTGGCTTCTACACTGAGGGAAAAAAGACGTTGCGAAATAAACACCGTTTGGTAACAATTTATAAACGTAACGTGCATGAAAAATCGCTACCGATTCGTTCATTAATTATCAACGAATCGGGGGTGATTTTTTGACCGGCGTTGCGTTATGTATTGTCGCCGTAAGGTTGATGATTATTTGTTCGGCTTTGTGTTGTTCATTGGAATTGTTATTGTCTGTTCTTAGAAGAAGAAACCACGAGGATTTATAAAGACGTGAAAAATAAAAATTAATGACGAAGAAATCAAATTTAATGACTTGTTTGATATTGTGGATGATTATCTGGTCTATGGAATGAGAAGGATAAGGTGATTGCAAATCCAGTGACATCTTCCTATTGCAGAAATTTCTAGAATCAATAGAAATGGTGTCGGCCTACGAATATTTAACCTAAGCTTATAAAAATTTCAATTTTAAAAGTTAATAATGAGTGTGTATTTTTTATAGAGCACAGAAATAAATACATAAAGGCGAATTATACGAAGGAGACTGCCAACATTAGGGTTACGAGCTGAATTCCGAGAAAAAGCAGAGGTAATACTGTGTTGCTGCACATTCGAATGTGTTTTGTTTAGACGTGATTTGCTTAGTGATAAATATGCAAATTTACAATTATATGTTTGTTGTGTTCACGTTTTATTTACTTATAACATTAATAAATGTATTGATACGCTAATGCTGTTTAAATAGTTTTAAATGGGGAGGGGGTAGGGGGGATTTAGAATGGAAAGTTATCCCAGCGCGTGCTTTATTCGTCCTCAGCAAGTGCTTTAGGCCTCCCCCGCACGTTCTATAGTTGTCCCCAACACTTGATTTAAATTATCACCAGTTGGTATTCATTTTGCAACGAAGCGTTGTTGATTTTTGATGCTTTATTCATGCACCGCCTTGCTTGAATTCGTAACATACGGGGTTGGTTCATTATCATAAACGAATTTGCAAAGATTAAGCACGTATGTGCTTTGTTTTTCGCTGGGTGTAGAGGTGAAAAAGGTAAAAAAAGACGTGGTTCTTGATTGGAAAAAATCAAATCATTAACCCTTCGTCATACACATGTTTCTATAGTCACATTCGTAACACATGGGTCAGGCCAGACCAACTGTGTATTCATTTTGTAAAACAATAAACAACTCGCGTAAACTTCTGTAACTGGCACTCATGATAGAATTATTGGGAAAATTACACGATGTGATTGGTCACCCGCCCTGTAGGTAGGCAAGTAGGCCAGCACTCCACCACACCACGCACAGTCCAACCCCGTTAAGACTCCGCCCACAAGAACCCAAGCGCAATTGGAATTGACAATCAAATTGTGAAAAGATTGGGAACGATCTTGAATGTTTTAAACTGCAAAGAAAATGCCAATTCTACAAAATATGGAGAATATGCATCGAAAACTGCATCTCTTTAAGCAGAAATGTATCCACAGAAGAAGTTGACCCCGACCGTCCATAAAATATTGGCGCATGGCAAAGATATAATTGAGTACCAGTCTTTGCCAATTGGAGAGCTTTCTGAAGAAGCACAGGAGTCTCTTAACAAATTTTATAAAAAATATTGTTTGCGAACACATTCAAAGCATCAAGGGTAAAGCAAAATGAGGACCTCTTCAACATGTTGGCAGCATCTTCCGATCCACTTATTTCTTCCCTGCGGCATGTGAAGTCACGAATAGAGTTAGAAAATAATTATAGTTTAGAAATGATTAGTCTGTTAGATATACCTTCTCCTACGAATTGTGATGAATATTTTACAGAAAATTGAAAAAATAAATTTAAAAAAGAAGTAATTTTTTTTTAATTTATTGGGTAATAATTTAAAACATAAAACACTAAAGAAAAAAAATAAAAACAATCTAAAAATGTAAAAATAATTTTTTTTAGTTACCATAAAATTGATTTTTCTGCAAATTTTAACTTTGATAACCCATAAGTAGGCCCCTACAAAGCGTAGCACCCTTTCCAAACGCTCATTTCATAGGCTGAACAGTTATCTATCATATGCTGTTTAAACTGTTCAATTATCTTATTCGGTTCAAACGATATGATTTTTGCAACGAAAAAACTCAAATGGCGCCACTGTGCGACGGCTTATCATCCACAATCGAATGGAATGATTGAGAGATGGCACAGATCTTTTAAAGCAGCTTTAATGTGTCATTCACAAGTATCGTGGGTCGATATACTTCCAACTGTTTTGTTCGGATTAAGGACAGCTGTCAAAGAGGATCTTCAAGCTTCGCCTTCGGATCTTCTTTATGGTGGACACTTACGGTTACCTCAAGAATTCTTCACCGAATCAGAAATTCCTGCCAATTCATCAGAATTTTTAAGTAAACTTCGTGAATACTTCAACTTCCTGCGACCAATTCCAGTGTCTCACCACAACAAAAACAAAATGTTTATTTTCAAGAACCTCGATGATTGCACTCACGTTTTTCTTCGGACGGACGCAGTACGAGGACCACTTGAACCACCTTACACTGGACCATTTGAGATAGTCCAACGAATTTCAGATCGGTTATATACGATACGAATTAAGAACAAGGACGTGAACATATCGGTAGATCGACTCAAGCCAGCTTTCGTCATCAATAATACTGAGCCTGAACATCCTCAAACAACACAAACACCTCTACCGAGTCCTCAAACAACAGCATCACCTCTACCGAGTCCTCAGACATTCTCTCAAGACTCATCAACATCAACTCAGAGTACACAGTCCACCGAACTTCAAATTGTGCGGAACACACCAACTAGGAGAATATCGTTCCAAGCGGATCGGGTATCGGATCCTGACTTGGTCACTGGAGAGGGAGTGGCTGTGGCAGCACCAAGACCGTCGTGTTCGAATGACAAACAATCTGGCAAGGTTGTAACGAACCAGAGGAGGAGGAAACAACAGCTGATTCCTAGAGAAGTCTTCGCCGTCAGCGGTAGTTCTTTTAGTAATACTTCGAAAGATTTTGTGAACTTGTTTTAGTATTAATAAATTACTACAACGACAACTATAGATATATCGTCTTACAATTATACGACCATTGAGTATATATGTACTTTGTGGGGTCTCAGAACAATATTTAGAGGTGTTACAAACGGATTGACCAAATGAATATCCTATGGTGGAGGTTATACAAATAATAGGCATGTTTTCGTTACAAGCTAGCAATTTTAGTATAGCACTTTGCAACGGAAACAACTGACAACTGGCGCATAAGTAGTAAGTGACAGATTTCCACTATCTGGTAGCAATGGTTTCATAAGTTGCGAAGAAAGAACAGTGCGAAACAGACAAAAAATTCGTGAAATGTATTTATAAAACATAAATTTACTATTCTATGTTCAATTGTTAAACATCCGTTAAATTCACAATAATAGACAACAATCTCTCCAAAAATGAGATGCCATACTGCGTAATTTAGGATGCCCAATCTTGCAAAACCATACTCGATTAACCCCCATTAACACAAAACAAAATAACCGAGCGTTAGAGCTAACGAATGTTAAATTGTGTGGAATTTGACAGCTATAACCGGTAGTTAGCTCATAAACCTAGTTTATTTATTTATTGTTATTGACAGGACAACAAGCACCAAACTTAATCGGGAACTAATAATGCTTAAAAGTGCTCAGCTCACCATACAAAATTAAGCTTCCTATGGTGCTATAACAAAAACACGCCTAATATGTGCTTCTTTTATAACTTAGAAATTCTATGTACAATTTAGTCTATACAGGAAAAAAAGGAAATTATAAAACATAAACAATGTATGTATAGTTATTCATGAATCATTATCAGCGGCGGCGAAACTTGTGGAAGTGCTAATAAATTAAAAAGTAATCTTGAAAGACTTGCGAAAAATATTTCAGTTTTTTATAGGAGAAACTTTTTCTCAAAAAGAGGAAAGTTTAGTAAATTCCACTCTGTTATAATCAAATCGAGGACACATTCAATGGATGGAAACTACCCACAACCCAGTTGTTACGAGGGCTGCTGTATATACAGGGATTTCCAACAAGAGGTGTTATTTTGAATCACCCGGTATTTAGGTAGCTGTCACTTTTGAAGCTTTTATTCTTTGACATTTGACAAGTAGAAACTACGCCATTACTAAAAATGGAACGATACATGATTCAACAACGCATTGAAATTATTAAAATTCGAAAATCATCGAAAAATAATTTTGACTGATGAGGCCCATTTCCACCTCGGTGGCTACGTCAACAAGCTAAATTTTCGCATCTGGGGCTCGGAAAACCCAAGAGTTATTGTTGAGAAGCCTCTCCATGCTCAACGTGTGACTGTTGGTGCGGTTTGTGGTCCGGCGGGGTCATTGGACCTTACTTTTTCGAAAATGAGGTTGGATCAACAGTGAATGGATTGCGCTATCGAGAGATGATTGATTTTTTATGGTCGGAGTTGGATGGTATTGATCTGGACAACGTTTACTTTCAACAAGACGGCGCTACGTGCCACACAAGCAACAAACCAGTGCTCTGTTACGGGAAAAAGTTTCCGGACCGTGTTATATCTCGAAGAGGTGATCACAATTGGCCACCCAGATCTTGTGCGACCTTGCGACTTCTTCCTTTGGGGCCACGTGAAAGATAAAGTCTACGCCAACAGCCCAGCGTCGATGCAAGACCGCAAAATAGAATTCGTGAGGCTATCGAGGACATAGGGCAGCCACTTTGCGATTTTGTTATGGAAAATTTCATGAAAAGGATATGGTCCTGTAAGCATGGTCGTGGTGGCCATTTGGCTGATGTTGTTTTTCATTATTAACGGCATACCTTCCTCTTGAATGTGAAATAAACATCTGATCATTTATCTCAAAAAATGGAATTTTTCTTCGAATACCCAAATAACACCGCTTGTTGGAAAACCCTTTATTTCTGGCCTAATAATGCACATGCGAATATTTAGCATCAAAAAGGGTTTTTATTGTTTTTCAAAGTATTCTCCAGCATGATTTATACACTTTTGCATGCGCTCAAACCAATTGTCGAAGCACTTTTCCACTCCGATTGAGACACCTCCAAAACATGGTTTTTGAACGCTTCAACAGCATCTTCGTTGACCACGCATTTTTTCTTGATGAGTGGGAATAAAAAAAGTATTGGGTGCTAAGTCAGGGCTGTACGGCGGATGACCCATCAATTCGACGTTTTGGCCGGTCAAAAAGGCGCTGCTTTGAGCCGATGTGTGAAAACTCGCATTGTCATGGTGCACAATGATTCGTCTTCTCTTATTCGTTTTTTGAATTTCTCCGAAGACTTCAGGCAAACAAATTGTGATGTACCACTCATAATTGACCGTCCTACGTTGCTCAAGCGGAGCAGTCGCCACATGACCAGTTTTGCCGAAGAAACAGGCGACCATTTGTGCTTCTTCCACGAACAACTTTCGTTGGATTTGGCTCGTCTTTGAAGACCCACACGGTCGATTGCTGTTTTGTTTCGTGCTCATACGCATAGATCCAAGATTCGTCACCTGTGACGATCTTATAAACGTCTTTTGAAGCACCGCGATCGTATTTTTTCAAAATTTCTTTGCACCAATCGACACGATCATTTTTTTGAGCGATTGTCAAAGTCCCTATTTACATTGGCTGAATGTTCAGCAGATTATCGGCCTTTTGTAGGAGAGAGAGGCAGTCGGCAAGAGGTGGGAAAAAACTCTCCCTGAATGTTTTGAGTTATTCGTGCAAGTTTAAAAGAGAATTTGATGATAAGCTGCTGAAAAAACTTGCCTAATGTAAATCCGGACAAATTGTGCGGGTCCAACGGGAACAAACCTTTTTTACGGCCAGGTGGTCTTGCAATATCGAATGTATGTTGGTGAAAGAAATGCCCAAGGATGCCTCTGTCTCACGGTATGTCATATGACGATCTTACATTATCAGTTCACGCACGGTATCAATGTTCTCTGGCACAACGTTTTTGGACGACCTTCGTCATTGAGCGAGCGTCGGCCACCATTGAATTAATTAAACCTGATTTTCACAGTACTATAGGATGGCGCTTCATCGCCATACAAAGATTTAAGTTCATCGATGCACTCTTGTCGTGATAATCCACGTTGAAAGTTGTGAAAAATGATCGCACGAAAATGTTCACGAGTTAATTCAATTTTTTTTGCCAAATTGATTTTTTCAAGTCACTGTAAACAACACAAATCATGGTCGTACGTAAAAACGTTCTGAGTACGTTAATGCTAAAAAATGGAAATGTCAGATGGCGCCAGGCAACACTTAGTGTTGCATAGGCCAGAAATATATATAGCAACCCTCGTAAATGGGAGATTTTTCGGCAACAATAATTTGTTTGTGGTTGCTATGCATCTTTTTAAGAAATAAAACGTGAAATTAAATGATTTTATTATCATATTTTCAACATTGAATACATATATTATCGCGTGTTTGTAGGTTCCATGATGGTTAAATTAACCACAGAACAAAAAATGGTGATGTTAATAGAGAAAATGGAAGCTAACCCAAATCTAGTTCGCGGTGTAGGCATTTTGGTGAAACCAAAGTCACTACGGGTGAAGTGTGGCCGAGATGAATTGGAAAGAGCGAGTTTGCAGAATGCCAATACAAAGGGTCACTGCCACTCTGGAGTCCGGAAGTCTCCGTGGCCGCCTTCTCGGATGACCGCCATGATAGCTACATGCAAGAGAGCACCCGACGCCGTGACATTTCCTATTCGAATAAAATACACGATCTAAAGCTACTAATCTTGCATTTCGCCTGGGAACGCAGTTTCCACGAAGATGCCGCTGGTGGCGTTGCCCAATCGAATACGCATTTCGTTCCCTACTTGCTCTTCTACGCTGTATATCTGCTGCTCTCCTCACGCTCCGCTGCACGAAACAGCAAAACTCTTGTCACCTATATCACGGCCCCCCGCCATCAGAAAAATGGCAAGAGAGTGCCGTCGGAGTAGAAGGTCATCTGTGCATGTAAACCGTGTATCAGGGTTTGGGCTCTCATGAAATATGGCAAAGACATTGTATAGCCCATTTGAAGCGTTTGATCACTGCGGCCAATGTACGGCAGGAATACCGTGATAAGTTCTGTGTCACATATAAAGTCACACCCAATATAAAGTCACATTTACGTACACGGTTGTGCAAACTCATTCCATCACTGCAACCTACATGTTAAAAAGGTAGATAGATAAGAAATTATAAATGTAATTTTAACTTAATCTCTCACAGAGATTTGTTCATTTTTAGATTGTTTTATGGGAGTTTTATTTTAAAAATATTAAAATTTTATCAAAAAATCACATTTTTTGGCAATATTTTGTAATACTCGTATATCTTCGAAACAGCTGAACGGATGGACAATGGTATTATATGAAGTTGAAGGCTAATATTTAATACTTTAAAACTTTCCTCAACCAAATCGGATAAATGGTTCACGAGTTATGCCACTATATGTATGTGGTTCAACCACTAATTTCTTTCTATATCACAGATTATCGCGAGAATTTAAAGAGACAACCCTTAGGCTAAGAAAAAAGAGAGGTTGAACCACATATTATGGCATAACTAGAGAACCATTCATTCGAATTGGTTCAGGTAAGCTTCAAAAACTTCAGAATTAAGTAGCCTTCAACTTCGCACAATACAATTTTCCACCACAAATACAAAGTATTTTTTGAGAAAATTTTAATAATTTTTAAATAAAAGCCTCATAAAAACATCTAGAAACGCATAATTGTCATATTTTTGTGATTTTATCGTAAACTCTGAAAGGTTATGAATAAATTGAGAACATTCCGAAGTAAATCGATGCATAATTTAAAAAGTTTTTTACTGTTACCATTTTTTACGCTTTTGTATTGTTTTTTTAACGGCCTTCCAAATATTTTTCGTGTTTTTTTTTTTGAGTGATTTTGAAAATTGTAAACAGTTTATGCCTATGTTTAAAACACTTCGGGTTGCCCGGGCCCCCCCCTCTGTATACGTCCCTGATGTTAATAACCCCTTTTCTGTATGAATTTCATGTCGTACGGAATTCAACAAAAATATGTATTTCTCAAATTGTTTACATAGAAATATCGACTAGGTCTAATGCAATCATTTGATGCCAATATTGTCAAATTTTTGTTATTTAAATAATTGGTAATTTTTTTAAATAATGTGAGAACATTGCTAAAAAAATACTCAAGAAGTTGCAAGAATATATGACATTGTTCTGAGTTGCTCAGGAAAATGCCCATATACTAAATGGGGTCTCGGATCAATATTTCGAGGTGTTACAAACAGATTGAAAAATGAATATACCCCGATAAAATGGTGGAGGGTATAAAAATAATAATAAATATAACGTTAAAAACAAACAAAATTCGTCTCTTTTGGTAATTTGGTACAATCGTCGTCGTACACTTGGTACATTTCTTGATCATTATGGTACAATTAGACAATTTTCCAATCCCATCACTGCTTCACACCTGAGAAAACGAAAAAGTTGGCTAATTAGGAAAAATTGCGTTGCAAATCCAGGACGACGAAATACTGGAGAAAAGAAACGACGAGGAACAGTCGAAAAAAGAAAGCCAGCTAGCATAGGGAAGGACCTGCGGTGAAATTATTCAAAATAATAAAGGGTTCTCAAAGCTTTGGAATAGGAAAACGTCGACGACCCGTGCATAAGACCTGTAGTAGTAGAAACAGTACAATTGGCGACACTCTTTTGGTGTGGAAGTCGACATTGTGAGAGAAAATTTTCCGTTCGAGATAGAGCAGAAATCGTAGCTGGAAATGGAGGACGACTGGACGGGCAAGGCGGTCTCCATTGAATGCGATGTCAAATTGGGGGTTTTTCAGGGCATTATTTCGCAGTGTACGCCTACAGAGATCACAATAATTCGTGCATTTCGCAATGGAGTGCCGTTGCGAAAGCAAGACGCCGAAGTAACGCTGCGATCTTCGGACATCCTGAAGATAAATTTATTGCCAGCTTACAGTGGCCAGAGTACAATGAATCCCACGGTGATAAATAAGCCCACACCAGTCAAGCAGCCGAATTTTGCCAATGTTTCCAATGGACCCTACAGCCAAAATCAAATGAACTCTGCACTGAGTAATAAGATGAGACAGAACTCAGTGAACAACCCAGAAAATAATCTGTAAGTAAACATTTTTTCTTAAATTTCCCTTTGGATTAGGCTATGTTTTTCTCTTACAGTGAGACTCGGAGCCGTCAGTTGTTCGGCCTCGGTCTGTTCCACTTCGAACAGTTGTAATGCGTAGAGTTGAATTCTTCATGCTGTGGATTTGAATTCTTGATGCTGTGGAGAAAATATTTATCGACCAATCTAGCTGAAATTTAAATTACTATATTTAAAATAGCCTAAAATCGACACTTTTGAAAATCTGGCATATTGGTCAATGCTTTAATAAGGGGTTTTCCAATAAGAGTGACACTTATTGTTAAGGAAATTCAAAAGTTTTTTATGTAATGTGAAGTACAATCTATACAATTAAGTTCTAAATAAAACGTCATTCAAATGGCCTCCACGACTTCTTCTGCAGGAACGAATTCGATGAACCCAATTTTCACTTTTTCCACTAAATCAAGTCGTATGTCATGAATGGCACGTTCAATCTTGACTTATAAAGCTTGAAGAGACTCTGGTTTATTTCGAAAGATCAATGACTTCAAATAACCCCACAAGAAATAGTCTAATGTTGCTAAATCAGGCCATTCAATGTCACAATTTCTTGAAATAATCGAATCTTCAATCTTTTCTCGCAACAATTCAATTGTTTCATTTGCTGTCTGGGACGTAGCCACAATCGGACAATGGCAAAAAGATAGCTATCCATATAGATAGATATCCAATTTAACTTAAACCTCCCCCTCTTCCAATCAATCCATGCAACAACAAAATTCTGAGAAGTAAATAAAGAGATGTATTTTATATCAGGGTATAAAAATAAGATTTCTTGATAAAAAAAATTAATGCACCGTTTCGTTTTGTATTGTATTTGTATTTATTCATTACAACTTGTAATTTTAAGCCTTCAGGCCAATTATAATTAAATTACAATATGCATATCATAAATCTTTAGACTACTCAAATTAAAAAAGTTCATATTTTATGTATTTTTACGAAGAAAAATCAGGCTATACTATAATTTTTTTTTAATTTTGCCTTATGTAAAATTGAAATTCCTTTTCAATATGATCCGGACAAAAATAAAAAGGTTGATCCACCATATGATGCGTTATTTGCGCATACCTCGCAAATCGGCTAATGACGAACAAAAACATACGTGGAGTCACACGTTCTCCTCTAAATGTGGAACGCATGTAGGAAAATAAACTTTCAACATACAACGTCGTACAATTACACAAAAATATATTTCCCTGTGGGTGTGTTTGTAGCATGTCGTTTGTGATTTTTTTGAACCCGCATAAAGTTGCAAACATTCCAAACATCGACCATGAATTTACAAATGGAGTGACATCTTTCACTGGTTCAAAAAAATTTATAAAAAAAATCAAATTCTAAGCTAGCGAGCTGCTCCCCGCCCCTCACCATGGAAATCAATGCCCCATTTTTCGAGAAGTTTTTAATAAATCTTCTCAATGTTTCCATAAAATTTATAGTGGCCGTCATGGGTTCGTTTTGGTTCTCTTCAGAATACCTAGGAAAAAAATTTTTTAATGTTTATTAAGACACTTAATTATAGGTTGTACGTGTAAAGTTACCTCCTTAATATCGAAATTTTATTTTGGCTGAACAATTTCTCTGATAGTTTCAGCTTTCCTTCACCACTATCAAATTTAAATTCATCCCATTTAAGTTCAGGATTGGTAGCATAGTTGCTATCCGGAAGTGCTGACAGCAAATGGTTGAGATAAATACCACTATCCTTCAACATGTCTAACAGAAATGCCCTACGTATGTTGTGCAGGATATGGTAAATGTCATACACGAACACAATCGGATGTGTCGTCGGGTTCACGGATGATTGTAGCAATAATGCCTTTGTATTTGTGTCATGATACGTACGTTGTATACCTATCATTCGATGCCGTGAATCTTGGTCGCCTACGACCCCACAAACGTGTAAACCACACCTTTCGGCAATGGTTATTGCCATTTTCAAATCTTGAGCTATGTCTACAGTGTTGTACGTTTTAATGTGGAAAGTCGTTCTAAGGCAGAAATTCCAATTTGACAGTAATCCTTATGTAAAAAATAATAATTACAATAATTCAAAATTGTGTCCGTAAAATACAAATACTAAATTACCTTGCGCAATGAATGCAGTGGCTAAGTGGTGGGTACTGTGCATAATGAGTACCTGATCGAAAGATATCATCGCCAATGTCTCCATGGGAGACAAATTTCGGACCAAATTCCGAAGTATCTCCTCCAGCCTTCCATCATCATGTGAAAATATGGGAACTTCCCTCCATCCCAGTACCACATTTTCCGGTATGTTTGGATAAAGACCTTCAAACTTTTCATTACGACGGAAATACTCTATTTCAATCCTATTTTTTTCTTCCTACGCCATAATCTAAAGTTATGCACAAAATATAACCTGAAGTTATGCACAAAATATAAATATATGTAACTGAATAACCTCTTCAACATCCGGTACTACAATTTCCTCTTCTTGTTCAACAATTTCCTCTTGTTCTTGTATAATTTCTTCCTGGTCCATAATTTCGTCAACAACATCTGGTTCTATCATTTGAATATCTGGAACAAAAAACCAGTAAGGAAAGGCTAAAGTTAAACTAAATTAAAAATACTTACTTTCTATTCCTCGGGGGAGCATTTCTCCATTTCGGAAATGCAAGGAACATATTTTAGTATTCTTACCTACGTTTGTTAGTTTGGGATAGTTAACAAAACTACTCAGGTAATTGGTGAGCCTACTTTTTATACCCTCACTTTAGTGTGACGGGGGTATATATCATTTGCTACGAAAAAAAGTGTAACACATCGACGGAGTGACCTAAGACCCCAAGTATGTTCGGCGGATATTAGTTTTGGGTCATTTTAAGTCGAATGAGCAATGTCCGTCCGTCTGTCTGTATGTCTGTCTGCTGGCTGGTGCGCACGTAACCGATTGACCTCAAATTTGGTATGTGGTAATATTTTTATCTATGTCCAAATGAATTCGAAGATGGGCCATATTGGTCTACTCCTTCTGGTACCTCCCTCACAAAGGGTTAAAATTTAGAGAAAATATTGATTCTCAAGTAACTTCTATAGTACTTATCCGAATTTTCTGTAATTCCACACATAGCAATAATTTAGGCAAAAATGCAGTTTATCAAGGTCAGCTCAGAAAAAAAAATTTTTACCACCCCTTCAAAATGACCCCAAAAACACAAAAATGAGGTCAAAATTTGTCGGACGGACCCATGGGGCCCCCAATGTTTCCAATGGACCCTACAGCCAAAATCAAATGAACTCTGCACTGAGTAATAAGATGAGACAGAACTCAGTGAACAACCCAGAAAATAATCTGTAAGTAAACATTTTTTCTTAAATTTCCCTTTGGATTAGGCTATGTTTTTCTCTTACAGTGAGACTCGGAGCCGTCAGTTGTTCGGCCTCGGTCTGTTCCACTTCGAACAGTTGTAATGCGTAGAGTTGAATTCTTCATGCTGTGGATTTGAATTCTTGATGCTGTGGAGAAAATATTTATCGACCAATCTAGCTGAAATTTAAATTACTATATTTAAAATAGCCTAAAATCGACACTTTTGAAAATCTGGCATATTGGTCAATGCTTTAATAAGGGGTTTTCCAATAAGAGTGACACTTATTGTTAAGGAAATTCAAAAGTTTTTTATGTAATGTGAAGTACAATCTATACAATTAAGTTCTAAATAAAACGTCATTCAAATGGCCTCCACGACTTCTTCTGCAGGAACGAATTCGATGAACCCAATTTTCACTTTTTCCACTAAATCAAGTCGTATGTCATGAATGGCACGTTCAATCTTGACTTATAAAGCTTGAAGAGACTCTGGTTTATTTCGAAAGATCAATGACTTCAAATAACCCCACAAGAAATAGTCTAATGTTGCTAAATCAGGCCATTCAATGTCACAATTTCTTGAAATAATCGAATCTTCAATCTTTTCTCGCAACAATTCAATTGTTTCATTTGCTGTCTGGGACGTAGCCACAATCGGACAATGGCAAAAAGATAGCTATCCATATAGATAGATATCCAATTTAACTTAAACCTCCCCCTCTTCCAATCAATCCATGCAACAACAAAATTCTGAGAAGTAAATAAAGAGATGTATTTTATATCAGGGTATAAAAATAAGATTTCTTGATAAAAAAAATTAATGCACCGTTTCGTTTTGTATTGTATTTGTATTTATTCATTACAACTTGTAATTTTAAGCCTTCAGGCCAATTATAATTAAATTACAATATGCATATCATAAATCTTTAGACTACTCAAATTAAAAAAGTTCATATTTTATGTATTTTTACGAAGAAAAATCAGGCTATACTATAATTTTTTTTTAATTTTGCCTTATGTAAAATTGAAATTCCTTTTCAATATGATCCGGACAAAAATAAAAAGGTTGATCCACCATATGATGCGTTATTTGCGCATACCTCGCAAATCGGCTAATGACGAACAAAAACATACGTGGAGTCACACGTTCTCCTCTAAATGTGGAACGCATGTAGGAAAATAAACTTTCAACATACAACGTCGTACAATTACACAAAAATATATTTCCCTGTGGGTGTGTTTGTAGCATGTCGTTTGTGATTTTTTTGAACCCGCATAAAGTTGCAAACATTCCAAACATCGACCATGAATTTACAAATGGAGTGACATCTTTCACTGGTTCAAAAAAATTTATAAAAAAAATCAAATTCTAAGCTAGCGAGCTGCTCCCCGCCCCTCACCATGGAAATCAATGCCCCATTTTTCGAGAAGTTTTTAATAAATCTTCTCAATGTTTCCATAAAATTTATAGTGGCCGTCATGGGTTCGTTTTGGTTCTCTTCAGAATACCTAGGAAAAAAATTTTTTAATGTTTATTAAGACACTTAATTATAGGTTGTACGTGTAAAGTTACCTCCTTAATATCGAAATTTTATTTTGGCTGAACAATTTCTCTGATAGTTTCAGCTTTCCTTCACCACTATCAAATTTAAATTCATCCCATTTAAGTTCAGGATTGGTAGCATAGTTGCTATCCGGAAGTGCTGACAGCAAATGGTTGAGATAAATACCACTATCCTTCAACATGTCTAACAGAAATGCCCTACGTATGTTGTGCAGGATATGGTAAATGTCATACACGAACACAATCGGATGTGTCGTCGGGTTCACGGATGATTGTAGCAATAATGCCTTTGTATTTGTGTCATGATACGTACGTTGTATACCTATCATTCGATGCCGTGAATCTTGGTCGCCTACGACCCCACAAACGTGTAAACCACACCTTTCGGCAATGGTTATTGCCATTTTCAAATCTTGAGCTATGTCTACAGTGTTGTACGTTTTAATGTGGAAAGTCGTGCTAAGGCAGAAATTCCAATTTGACAGTAATCCTTATGTAAAAAATAATAATTACAATAATTCAAAATTGTGTCCGTAAAATACAAATACTAAATTACCTTGCGCAATGAATGCAGTGGCTAAGTGGTGGGTACTGTGCATAATGAGTACCTGATCGAAAGATATCATCGCCAATGTCTCCATGGGAGACACATTTCGGACCAAATTCCGAAGTATCTCCTCCAGCCTTCCATCATCATGTGAAAATATGGGAACTTCCCTCCATCCCAGTACCACATTTTCCGGTATGTTTGGATAAAGACCTTCAAACTTTTCATTACGACGGAAATACTCTATTTCAATCCTATTTTTTTCTTCCTACGTCATAATCTAAAGTTATGCACAAAATATAACCTGAAGTTATGCACAAAATATAAATATATGTAACTGAATAACCTCTTCAACATCCGGTACTACAATTTCCTCTTCTTGTTCAACAATTTCCTCTTGTTCTTGTATAATTTCTTCCTGGTCCATAATTTCGTCAACAACATCTGGTTCTATCATTTGAATATCTGGAACAAAAAACCAGTAAGGAAAGGCTAAAGTTAAACTAAATTAAAAATACTTACTTTCTAGTCCTCGGGGGAGCATTTCTCCATTTCGGAAATGCAAGGAACATATTTTAGTATTCTTACCTACGTTTGTTAGTTTGGGATAGTTAACAAAACTACTCAGGTAATTGGTGAGCCTACTTTTTATACCCTCACTTTAGTGTGACGGGGGTATATATCATTTGCTACGAAAAAAAGTGTAACACATCGACGGAGTGACCTAAGACCCCAAGTATGTTCGGCGGATATTAGTTTTGGGTCATTTTAAGTCGAATGAGCAATGTCCGTCCGTCTGTCTGTATGTCTGTCTGCTGGCTGGTGCGCACGTAACCGATTGACCTCAAATTTGGTATGTGGTAATATTTTTATCTATGTCCAAATGAGTTCGAAGATGGGCCATATTGGTCTACTCCTTCTGGTACCTCCCTCACAAAGGGTTAAAATTTAGAGAAAATATTGATTCTCAAGTAACTTCTATAGTACTTATCCGAATTTTCTGTAATTCCACACATAGCAATAATTTAGGCAAAAATGCAGTTTATCAAGGTCAGCTCAGAAAAAAAAATTTTTACCACCCCTTCAAAATGACCCCAAAAACACAAAAATGAGGTCAAAATTTGTCGGACGGACCCATGGGGCCCCCAATGTTTCCAATGGACCCTACAGCCAAAATCAAATGAACTCTGCACTGAGTAATAAGATGAGACAGAACTCAGTGAACAACCCAGAAAATAATCTGTAAGTAAACATTTTTTCTTAAATTTCCCTTTGGATTAGGCTATGTTTTTCTCTTGCAGTGAGACTCGGAGCCGTCAGTTGTTCGGCCTCGGTCTGTTCCACTTCGAACAGTTGTAATGCGTAGAGTTGAATTCTTCATGCTGTGGATTTGAATTCTTGATGCTGTGGAGAAAATATTTATCGACCAATCTAGCTGAAATTTAAATTACTATATTTAAAATAGCCTAAAATCGACACTTTTGAAAATCTGGCATATTGGTCAATGCTTTAATAAGGGGTTTTCCAATAAGAGTGACACTTATTGTTAAGGAAATTCAAAAGTTTTTTATGTAATGTGAAGTACAATCTATACAATTAAGTTCTAAATAAAACGTCATTCAAATGGCCTCCACGACTTCTTCTGCAGGAACGAATTCGATGAACCCAATTTTCACTTTTTCCACTAAATCAAGTCGTATGTCATGAATGGCACGTTCAATCTTGACTTATAAAGCTTGAAGAGACTCTGGTTTATTTCGAAAGATCAATGACTTCAAATAACCCCACAAGAAATAGTCTAATGTTGCTAAATCAGGCCATTCAATGTCACAATTTCTTGAAATAATCGAATCTTCAATCTTTTCTCGCAACAATTCAATTGTTTCATTTGCTGTCTGGGACGTAGCCACAATCGGACAATGGCAAAAAGATAGCTATCCATATAGATAGATATCCAATTTAACTTAAACCTCCCCCTCTTCCAATCAATCCATGCAACAACAAAATTCTGAGAAGTAAATAAAGAGATGTATTTTATATCAGGGTATAAAAATAAGATTTCTTGATAAAAAAAATTAATGCACCGTTTCGTTTTGTATTGTATTTGTATTTATTCATTACAACTTGTAATTTTAAGCCTTCAGGCCAATTATAATTAAATTACAATATGCATATCATAAATCTTTAGACTACTCAAATTAAAAAAGTTCATATTTTATGTATTTTTACGAAGAAAAATCAGGCTATACTATAATTTTTTTTTAATTTTGCCTTATGTAAAATTGAAATTCCTTTTCAATATGATCCGGACAAAAATAAAAAGGTTGATCCACCATATGATGCGTTATTTGCGCATACCTCGCAAATCGGCTAATGACGAACAAAAACATACGTGGAGTCACACGTTCTCCTCTAAATGTGGAACGCATGTAGGAAAATAAACTTTCAACATACAACGTCGTACAATTACACAAAAATATATTTCCCTGTGGGTGTGTTTGTAGCATGTCGTTTGTGATTTTTTTGAACCCGCATAAAGTTGCAAACATTCCAAACATCGACCATGAATTTACAAATGGAGTGACATCTTTCATTGGTTCAAAAAAATTTATAAAAAAATCAAATTCTAAGCTAGCGAGCTGCTCCCCGCCCCTCACCATGGAAATCAATGCCCCATTTTTCGAGAAGTTTTTAATAAATCTTCTCAATGTTTCCATAAAATTTATAGTGGCCGTCATGGGTTCGTTTTGGTTCTCTTCAGAATACCTAGGAAAAAAATTTTTTAATGTTTATTAAGACACTTAATTATAGGTTGTACGTGTAAAGTTACCTCCTTAATATCGAAATTTTATTTTGGCTGAACAATTTCTCTGATAGTTTCAGCTTTCCTTCACCACTATCAAATTTAAATTCATCCCATTTAAGTTCAGGATTGGTAGCATAGTTGCTATCCGGAAGTGCTGACAGCAAATGGTTGAGATAAATACCACTATCCTTCAACATGTCTAACAGAAATGCCCTACGTATGTTGTGCAGGATATGGTAAATGTCATACACGAACACAATCGGATGTGTCGTCGGGTTCACGGATGATTGTAGCAATAATGCCTTTGTATTTGTGTCATGATACGTACGTTGTATACCTATCATTCGATGCCGTGAATCTTGGTCGCCTACGACCCCACAAACGTGTAAACCACACCTTTCGGCAATGGTTATTGCCATTTTCAAATCTTGAGCTATGTCTACAGTGTTGTACGTTTTAATGTGGAAAGTCGTGCTAAGGCAGAAATTCCAATTTGACAGTAATCCTTATGTAAAAAATAATAATTACAATAATTCAAAATTGTGTCCGTAAAATACAAATACTAAATTACCTTGCGCAATGAATGCAGTGGCTAAGTGGTGGGTACTGTGCATAATGAGTACCTGATCGAAAGATATCATCGCCAATGTCTCCATGGGAGACAAATTTCGGACCAAATTCCGAAGTATCTCCTCCAGCCTTCCATCATCATGTGAAAATATGGGAACTTCCCTCCATCCCAGTACCACATTTTCCGGTATGTTTGGATAAAGACCTTCAAACTTTTCATTACGACGGAAATACTCTATTTCAATCCTATTTTTTTCTTCCTACGTCATAATCTAAAGTTATGCACAAAATATAACCTGAAGTTATGCACAAAATATAAATATATGTAACTGAATAACCTCTTCAACATCCGGTACTACAATTTCCTCTTCTTGTTCAACAATTTCCTCTTGTTCTTGTATAATTTCTTCCTGGTCCATAATTTCGTCAACAACATCTGGTTCTATCATTTGAATATCTGGAACAAAAAACCAGTAAGGAAAGGCTAAAGTTAAACTAAATTAAAAATACTTACTTTCTATTCCTCGGGGGAGCATTTCTCCATTTCGGAAATGCAAGGAACATATTTTAGTATTCTTACCTACGTTTGTTAGTTTGGGATAGTTAACAAAACTACTCAGGTAATTGGTGAGCCTACTTTTTATACCCTCACTTTAGTGTGACGGGGGTATATATCATTTGCTACGAAAAAAAGTGTAACACATCGACGGAGTGACCTAAGACCCCAAGTATGTTCGGCGGATATTAGTTTTGGGTCATTTTAAGTCGAATGAGCAATGTCCGTCCGTCTGTCTGTATGTCTGTCTGCTGGCTGGTGCGCACGTAACCGATTGACCTCAAATTTGGTATGTGGTAATATTTTTATCTATGTCCAAATGAGTTCGAAGATGGGCCATATTGGTCTACTCCTTCTGGTACCTCCCTCACAAAGGGTTAAAATTTAGAGAAAATATTGATTCTCAAGTAACTTCTATACTACTTATCCGATTTTCTGTAATTCCACACATAGCAATAATTTAGGCAAAAATGCAGTTTATCAAGGTCAGCTCAGAAAAAAAAATGTTTACCACCCCTTCAAAATGACCCCAAAAACACAAAAATGAGGTCAAAATTTGTCGGACGGACCCATGGGGCCCTCAAGACCTCAAAAATGGACCCGGTCCCGGACAGCGTCAATATTATACTCAAATTAAAGGAAATTGTCCGTAGATTCCAAATATGCCCAAAAAAATGTCAAGCGCCCTCTAGGAAAGGCCCTAGAGGGCCTTGAAAAATTACCCGTGGGTCCATATAGCATGCGACCCCTCAAATTAAAGGAAATTTTCCGTACATTACGAATATGTAAGAATAAACTTGGAAATGTTTATGCATGCAAAATGTTATCCATGCAAAAATAAAAGTTGGACAAAAGTAAATTTACCAATGACGCTATAAAATTGTAAAGTACTGTTTTGTACTATCCTTTTTAAATAAATGAACGATTTTTATGGAATAATATAACAAAAAAAATTATTTAATATAGTTAAATAAATTATGTACAATTTCAAAAAAGAAAACTCCGTCCCATGCGAAAATAAAAGTTGGACAAATGGAAACTTAGCAATGAAACTGTATAATTATGAATGGTTGTATTTGTTTTTGTTTTCTATTTGGAATGTCATGTTTACACTACTTACAGTACAACAAAAAAACAAGCGCCCTCTAGGAAAGGCCCTAGAGGGCCTTGAAAAATTACCCTTGGGTCCATATAGCATGCGACCCCTCAAATTAAAGGAAATTTTCCGTACATTACGAATATGTAAGAATAAACTTGGAAATGTTTATGCATGCAAAATGTTATCCATGCAAAAATAAAAGTTGGACAAAAGTAAATTTACCAATGACGCTATAAAATTGTAAAGTAATGTTTTGTACTATCCTTTTTAAATAAATGAACGATTTTTATGGAATAATATAACAAAAAAAATTATTTAATATATTTAAATAAATTATGTACAATTTCAATAAAGAAAACTCCGTCCCATGCGAAAATAAAAGTTGGACAAATGGAAACTTAGCAATGAAACTGTATAATTATGAATGGTTGTATTTGTTTTTGTTTTCTATTTGGAAAAGCGCCGCTGGCGAAATTTTTATTCAAAAAATCGCGCGATTTTTTGAAAAAAATTTTCATTTTTCTTTACGTCTAATTAAATTTGTGCCAAGTAAAATATTTTAATGTCCACTTTCGAGGGCCCGTTAAGGCATTCCCTAGAGGGCGCTTATGCAAAAATAAAAGTTGGACAAATGGAAACTTAGCAATGAAACTGTATAATTATTAATGGTTGAATTAGAAATTTGTTTTTGTTGGGAAAAGCGCCGCTGGCAAAAATTTTTTTCAAAAAATCGCGCGATAATTAAATTTGTGCCAAGTAAAATATTTTAATGTCCACTTTCGAGGGCCCGTTAAGGCATTCCCTAGAGGGCGCTTATGCAAAAATAAAAGTTGGACAAATGGAAACTTAGCAATGAAACTGTATAATTATTAATGGTTGTATTAGAAATTTGTTTTTGTTGGGAAAAGCGCCGCTGGCAAAAATTTTTTTCAAAAAATCGCGCGATTTTTTTTTACGTCTAATTAAATTTTCATTTTTCTTTACGTCTAATTAAATTTTTGCCAAGTAAAATATTTTAATGTCCACTTTAGAGGGCCCGTTAAGGCCTTCCCTAGAAAGCGCTTGAAGTTAATTCTTGCATATTCGTAATGTACGGAAAATTTCCTTTAATTTTAGGGGTCGCATGCTATATGGACCAAGTGTAATTTTTCAAGGCCCTCTAGGGCCTTTCCCAGAGGGCGTTTGAAGTTTATTCTTGCATATTCGTAATCTACGGATTATTTCCTTTAATTTGAGGGGTCGCATGTTATGTACCATGGACCCAAGGGTCATTTTTCAAGGCCCTCTAGGGGCCTGACATTTTTTTGGGCATATTTGAAATCTACGGACAATTTCCTTTAATTTGAGTATAATATTGACCCTGTCCGGGACCGGGTCCATTTTTTGGGTTTTGAGGGCCCCATGGGTCCGTCCGACAAATTTTGACCTCCACCTAACATTTTTGTGTTTTTGGGGTCATTTGGAAGGGGTGGTGAAACAATTTTTAATTTCTGAGCTGACCTTGATAAACTGCACTTTAGCCAATTATAAATAATGATCAAATCAGTTTCTGCTTATACAAAGCCACTCGTGCATCTGTTGATTTCCAATTTTATCCGATCATTATTTCCCTGCAAACATGACAGATACAAATTGAAAATAATCGTGTTCGTGATATTTAGCCAAGAATCCAAGCAAATCGCAAAGGAAGTAAGAAGCAAGTAAAACGAAAACAACAACAACAAAATCGCAGTGAAACAAAACACACCGAAAAGGTTAAAAGTAATGGAGATAATGTGTTAAGTGTAAATGCAAAAAGGTCGTCATCAAGTATCTCTAAGGAAATCTAAAGCCAACGTTGTGGAACTTTGAACTTTTATTAAGTAACTATGCAAGCGTAACAAAGGGTCAATTACAATTACGTTTGTATTATATATCATTTGCTACGAACCAAAAGTGTAACACATCATCGAAGGAGTGACCTAAGACCCTAAGTATGTTCGGCGGATATTCGTTTTGGGTCATTTTAAGACGAATGAGCAATGTCCGTCCGTCTGTCTGTCTGCTGGCTGGTGCGCACGTAACCGATTGACCTCAAATTTGGTATGTGGTAATATTTGTTTCTATCTCCGGCTAAGTTCGAAGATGGGCCATATTGGTCCACTCCTTCTAGTACCTCCCCCACAAAGTGTTAAAATGTTGTGAAATATTGAATCTTTAATAACTGCTATACTACTTATTCGAATCATCTGATATTCCACACATAGCATTAGTTTATTAGTCGCTATCAACTCGAGAAAAATGGGCCATGTTGCTACGCCCCTTTCGGTACCTCCCACACAAATGCACCATTTTGCACCAAAAGTTAACAGCTTATAACATTAATACCAGTGCATAAAAATACTTGAAATTTTGTACAGTGTAATGCTTTCATAGTGTCTATAGCCCAGTGAAAAATGGACGCTATTGCCACGCCCCTTTTTGTACCTCCCACACAAAGGTACAATTTTGCACAAAAGGTTAAGAGCTCACAACATGAGTACCAATGCACGAAAATGCCACAATATTTTGCACAGTGTAACGCTTTTGAAGTTTCTATAGGCCTGTAAAAAATGGCCGTTATCACCACGCCCCTTTTTGTACCTCCCACACAAAATGTCCAAATCATACCAAAATTTAATATCTCATAACGTTAATAAACCAGTGCAAATAAACGCTTATAATTCGGCGCAGTGCAATGTATTTAAAGTATCTAATATTCAGCGAAAAATAGGTGTATTTGTTAAACCCGTTCTGGTACCTCCCATACAAATTGACAGAATAATTCGTTTAATATTCCATATTACATTACTCACAAAGTAAGGGTATACCTTAGTCGGTTTACCCGACTGAAACTTTCTTACTTGTTTCATTCATTATTATTTCATTTTTTTCTTCTATTTGTCAGAGACAACAACGAAACAACAACGAAAGGCGGAGTCTTACAAAACTACCTTCTACACAAACTATGGTAAACATGCGGCATAAACCACAACAAGACTCTCGTGTTTATTTCCACCCTTATGTTCGAGTGTATTTCGAAAAATTGTTGTCAAAGGTCCAGCATGTACTACGTGCTGAAACATCGTCCGCAAAAAGATATGTGATTTGGACCAAAATGATGAAGGATTTGCAGAGTAAGTTCCCTAACCAGCAACATTTGACCGTAGCACGCCTGAAAGTACTGCAGAGAAATTTAAGAAGATCTAAAAACCGAAGAAAAGTTACTGCTACAACGTCCAACTTCGAAAATGACCCTATTGATCTCCTAGATATTGATAATGAAATTGTTAATTCTGCAACTTGCAATACTAGTGACATTGTTACTAATGGAACTAATACTAGTGACACTAAAATTGTTAATTCTGCAACTACATCAAATACTAGTGACATTGTTACTAATGGAACTAATACTAGTGACACTCAAATTGTTAATTCTGCAACTACATTAAATACTATTGACATTGATACTAATGGAACTAATACTAGTGACACTCAAATTGTTAATTCTGCAACTACATTAAATACTATTGACATTGATACTAATGGAACTAATACTATTGATATTGATAGTCTAACTTTTAATACTCGAAATAGTGATACTATTATTAATACTTTTATTGATAATACAATAGATGTTAATACTATCATTTTTGATGATAAAACATATAATAATGATATATATAATAATAATGATAAAACTGATGATGAATGCCTCTGGGAACTTGGAATTTTAATAAATAACATTTCTACAGGAAAACAAAATATTTTTTTTAAAATAATCCAACAATTCGGACAAATTGTACTTAAAAAAAAAATGATGAAACAAAAATAAAGAACACAAATGATTTATTAAAAGAAATTAAATATGTTATAAATGCAACTGACGACGAATTTAAATCCTTGTCACAATACGAAAAATAGCATTTCTATTAATTTCATAAAAAAAATTGTGAAAAAACAAAATATGAAAACATTTTATGTTTAAATTATTTACTATTTCTACTTACAGTACAACAAAAAAAACATTTAAAATGTTTTTTATTATTATTCTACTTTATTTATGTTTAAATGAAATAAATGAATTAAATTCATGCTTAAAACAAGAAATCAAAATACAATTTTTTTGATTTCATATACTTTTTTGTGTCATGTTTACACTACTTACCTACTTACAGTACAACAAAAAAACATTTAAAATGTTTTTTATTATTATTCTACTTTATTTATGTTTAAATGAAATAAATGAATTAAATTCATGCTTAAAACAAGAAATCAAAATACAATTTTTTTGATTTCATATACTTTTTTGTGTCATGTTTACACTACTTACCTACTTACAGTACAACAAAAAAACATTTAAAATGTTTTTTATTATTATTCTACTTTATTTATGTTTAAATGAAATAAATGAATTAAATTCATGCTTAAAACAAGAAATCAAAATAAAATTTTTTTGATTTCATATACTTTTTTGTGTCATGTTTACACTACTTACCTACTTACAGTACAACAAAAAAACAAGCGCCCTCTAGGAAAGGCCCTAGAGGGCCTTGAAAAATTACCCTTGGGTCCATATAGCATGCGACCCCTCAAATTAAAAGAAATTTTCCGTACATTACGAATATGTAAGAATAAACTTGGAAATGTTTATGCATGCAAAATGTTATCCATGCAAAAATAAAAGTTGGACAAAAGTAAATTTACCAATGACGCTATAAAATTGTAAAGTAATGTTTTGTACTATCCTTTTTAAATAAATGAACGATTTTTATGGAATAATATAACAAAAAAAAAATATTTAATATATTTAAATAAATTATGTACAATTTCAAAAAAGAAAACTCCGTCCCATGCGAAAATAAAAGTTGGACAAATGGAAACTTAGCAATGAAACTGTATAATTATGAATGGTTGTATTTGTTTTTGTTTTCTATTTGGAATGTCATGTTTACACTACTTACAGCACAACAACAAAACAAGCGCCCTCTAGGAAAGGCCCTAGAGGGCCTTGAAAAATTACCCTTGGGTCCATATAGCATGCGACCCCTCAAATTAAAGGAAATTTTCCGTACATTACGAATATGTAAGAATAAACTTGGAAATGTTTATGCATGCAAAATGTTATCCATGCAAAAATAAAAGTTGGACAAAAGTAAATTTACCAATGACGCTATAAAATTGTAAAGTAATGTTTTGTACTATCCTTTTTAAATAAATGAACGATTTTTATGGAATAATATAACAAAAAAAAATTATTTAATATATTTAAATAAATTATGTACAATTTCAAAAAAGAAAACTCCGTCCCATGCGAAAATAAAAGTTGGACAAATGGAAACTTAGCAATGAAACTGTATAATTATGAATGGTTGTATTTGTTTTTGTTTTCTATTTGGAAAAGCGCCGCTGGCGAAATTTTTATTCAAAAAATCGCGCGATTTTTTGAAAAAAATTTTCATTTTTCTTTACGTCTAATTAAATTTGTGCCAAGTAAAATATTTTAATGTCCACTTTCGAGGGCCCGTTAAGGCATTCCCTAGAGGGCGCTTATGCAAAAATAAAAGTTGGACAAATGGAAACTTAGCAATGAAACTGTATAATTATTAATGGTTGTATTAGAAATTTGTTTTTGTTGGGAAAAGCGCCGCTGGCAAAAATTTTTTTCAAAAAATCGCGCGATAATTAAATTTGTGCCAAGTAAAATATTTTAATGTCCACTTTCGAGGGCCCGTTAAGGCATTCCCTAGAGGGCGCTTATGCAAAAATAAAAGTTGGACAAATGGAAACTTAGCAATGAAACTGTATAATTATTAATGGTTGTATTAGAAATTTGTTTTTGTTGGGAAAAGCGCCGCTGGCAAAATTTTTTTTCAAAAAATCGCGCGATTTTTTTTTACGTCTAATTAAATTTTCATTTTTCTTTACGTCTAATTAAATTTTTGCCAAGTAAACTATTTTAATGTCCACTTTAGAGGGCCCGTTAAGGCCTTCCCTAGAAAGCGCTTGAAGTTAATTCTTGCATATTCGTAATGTACGGAAAATTTCCTTTAATTTTAGGGGTCGCATGCTATATGGACCAAGGGTAATTTTTCAAGGGCCTTTCCCAGAGGGCGTTTGAAGTTTATTCTTGCATATTCGTAATCTACGGATTATTTCCTTTAATTTGAGGGGTCGCATGTTATGTACCATGGACCCAAGGGTCATTTTTCAAGGCCCTCTAGGGGCCTGACATTTTTTTGGGCATATTTGAAATCTACGGACAATTTCCTTTAATTTGAGTATAATATTGACCCTGTCCGGGACCGGGTCCATTTTTTGGGTTTTGAGGGCCCCATGGGTCCGTCCGACAAATTTTGACCTCCACCTAACATTTTTGTGTTTTTGGGGTCATTTGGAAGGGGTGGTGAAACAATTTTTAATTTCTGAGCTGACCTTGATAAACTGCACTTTAGCCAATTATAAATAATGATCAAATCAGTTTCTGCTTATACAAAGCCACTCGTGCATCTGTTGATTTCCAATTTTATCCGATCATTATTTCCCTGCAAACATGACAGATACAAATTGAAAATAATCGTGTTCGTGATATTTAGCCAAGAATCCAAGCAAATCGCAAAGGAAGTAAGAAGCAAGTAAAACGAAAACAACAACAACAAAATCGCAGTGAAACAAAACACACCGAAAAGGTTAAAAGTAATGGAGATAATGTGTTAAGTGTAAATGCAAAAAGGTCGTCATCAAGTATCTCTAAGGAAATCTAAAGCCAACGTTGTGGAACTTTGAACTTTTATTAAGTAACTATGCAAGCGTAACAAAGGGTCAATTACAATTACGTTTGTATTATATATCATTTGCTACGAACCAAAAGTGTAACACATCATCGAAGGAGTGACCTAAGACCCTAAGTATGTTCGGCGGATATTCGTTTTGGGTCATTTTAAGACGAATGAGCAATGTCCGTCCGTCTGTCTGTCTGCTGGCTGGTGCGCACGTAACCGATTGACCTCAAATTTGGTATGTGGTAATATTTGTTTCTATCTCCGGCTAAGTTCGAAGATGGGCCATATTGGTCCACTCCTTCTAGTACCTCCCCCACAAAGTGTTAAAATGTTGTGAAATATTGAATCTTTAATAACTGCTATACTACTTATTCGAATCATCTGATATTCCACACATAGCATTAGTTTATTAGTCGCTATCAACTCGAGAAAAATGGGCCATGTTGCTACGCCCCTTTCGGTACCTCCCACACAAATGCACCATTTTGCACCAAAAGTTAACAGCTTATAACATTAATACCAGTGCATAAAAATACTTGAAATTTTGTACAGTGTAATGCTTTCATAGTGTCTATAGCCCAGTGAAAAATGGACGCTATTGCCACGCCCCTTTTTGTACCTCCCACACAAAGGTACAATTTTGCACAAAAGGTTAAGAGCTCACAACATGAGTACCAATGCACGAAAATGCCACAACATTTTGCACAGTGTAACGCTTTTGAAGTTTCTATAGGCCTGTAAAAAATGGCCGTTATCACCACGCCCCTTTTTGTACCTCCCACACAAAATGTCCAAATCATACCAAAATTTAATATCTCATAACGTTAATAAACCAGTGCAAATAAACGCTTATAATTCGGCGCAGTGCAATGTATTTAAAGTATCTAATATTCAGCGAAAAATAGGTGTATTTCTGTACCCGTTCTGGTACCTCCCATACAAATTGAAAGAATAATTCGTTTAATATTCCATATTACATTACTCACAAAGTAAGGGTATACCTTAGTCGGTTTACCCGACTGAAACTTTCTTACTTGTTTCATTCATTATTATTTCATTTTTTTCTTCTATTTTTCAGAGACAACAACGAAACAACAACGAAATGCGGAGTCTTACAAAACTACCTTCTACACAAACTATGGTAAACATGCGGCATAAACCACAACAAGACTCTCGTGTTTATTTCCACCCTTATGTTCGAGTGTATTTCGAAAAATTGTTGTCAAAGGTCCAGCATGTACTACGTGCTGAAACATCGTCCGCAAAAAGATATGTGATTTGGACCAAAATGATGAAGGATTTGCAGAGTAAGTTCCCTAACCAGCAACATTTGACCGTAGCACGCCTGAAAGTACTGCAGAGAAATTTAAGAAGATCTAAAAACCGAAGAAAAGTTACTGCTACAACGTCCAACTTTGAAAATGACCCTATTGATCTCCTAGATATTGATAATGAAATTGTTAATTCTGCAACTTACAATACTAGTGACATTGTTACTAATGGAACTAATACTAGTGACACTCAAATTGTTAATTCTGCAACTACATTAAATACTAGTGACATTGTTACTAATGGAACTAATACTAGTGACACTCAAATTGTTAATTCTGCAACTACATTAAATACTATTGACATTGATACTAATGGAACTAATACTAGTGACACTCAAATTGTTAATTCTGCAACTACATTAAATACTATTGACATTGATACTAATGGAACTAATACTATTGATATTGATAGTCTAACTTTTAATACTCGAAATAGTGATACTATTATTAATACTTTTATTGATAATACAATAGATGTTAATACTATCATTTTTGATGATAAAACATATAATAATGATATCTATAATACTAATGATAAAACTGATGATGAATGCCTCTGGGAACCTGGAATTTTAATAAATAAAATTCCTACAGGAAAACAAAATATTTTTTTTTTAAATAATCCAACAAATCGGACAAATTGTACTTAAAAAAAAAATGATGAAACAAAAATAAAGAACACAAATGATTTATTAAAAGAAATTAAATATGTTATAAATGCAACTGACGACGAATTTAAATCCTTGTATACAAACACAATACGAAAAATAGCATTTCTATTAATTTCATAAAAAAATTGGGAAAAAACAAAATATGAAAACATTTTATGTTTAAATTATTTACTATTTCTACTTACAGTACAACAAAAAAAACATTTAAAATGTTTTTTATTATTATTCTACTTTATTTATGTTTAAATGAATTAAATTCATGCTTAAAATTTTTTTGATTTCATATACTTTTTTGTGTCATGTTTACACTACTTACCTACTTACAGTACAACAAAAAAACATTTAAAATGTTTTTTATTATTATTCTACTTTATTTATGTTTAAATGAAATAAATGAATTAAATACATGCTTAAAACAAGAAATCAAAATACATTTTTTTTGATTTCATATACTTTTTTGTGTCATGTTTACACTACTTACCTACCTACAGTACAACAAAAAAACATTTAAAATGTTTTTTATTATTATTCTACTTTATTTATGTTTAAATGAAATAAATGAATTAAATTCATGCTTAAAAAAAGAAATCAAAATACAATTTTTTTGATTTCATATACTTTTTTGTGTCATGTTTACACTACTTACCTACTTACAGTACAACAAAAAAACATTTAAAATGTTTTTTATTATTATTCTACTTTATTTATGTTTAAATGAAATAAATGAATTAAATTCATGCTTAAAACAAGAAATCAAAATACAATTTTTTTACTTTGATATACTTTTTAAATGACCGAATCATGCCAAATTGACCGTGTCATGCCAAAATGACCGTGTCATGCTAATGATCGAATCATGTTGATGAAAAGATAATTTTCTTTTCCTGTTAATCCTGTTAACAGAAAAAACAAACTTCCTGTTAATTTCTGTTCACTCGGTTCTGTATTTCAAGTTTCTTTTTATTTATTATTATTATTATTAAAATTAAAATTATTATATTATTATTAACTTTATTTTATATAAACAAACAAGTGAGAAAAGAACACAAAGAGAAAAGAAACAATATGCTTAAGAGGTTCAAATGCGCTTTTTTTACTAGTAAAATATATTATTAAATATAGATATACAAAAATGTATTTAAGTTTTTTTGATATTGATTATATTAATCATACTTTTCGAAAGAAAGTTATGAATTACCTTAAAAACGGCTGTGCGGTCGGCACAACTGGAAATGCTTGTCAAACTATCCACAGGTCAGATAGCAAATTCCGTTGGCCTTGGCCGCGAATGATTGGCCACGTTTTGCAAAATTATTGCAACGTCTCACATGTTTCCTATTTGCCTTTACATTTCTAATATTATCAACAGTTTGTTTTATTTAAATTTCGACGAAACAAAAAAAATTTAAATAAATCTTTAAATATTTCAATAAAATTTTTTTTAATCAAAAATCAGTATGGAAAGGCAAAAGTCGTGGAGAGCCGACTATATAATACCCTACACTATCGTTTTAGAGCAAAATAAAAACACATATTATTGCTCATTATGGGTTGGTTAGTTGGATGGATGCTGCTTGATGCTTGCTTGTCTACCACAGGCCGCTTTTATTGTTATTATTTGTGATCGTGTTTTGTCAATTTCTGATATTAATTTAGGTTTTGTTGCTGTTGCTGCTGCTGGTTTTGCCTTCAAGGTTAAGCAGGTTAATCTGCAAATAGTGCAGATTCATTTTAAAGCAAACCTTATCATCACAGTTGGTGAGCCATTTTTATCGCCACAGGCGGCAGCAATCCTATTGCATATTGATTTGGCTGTAAATCCAGTATGTAACCTTTTTGTCGTTACTAAAAAAATAGTCCCACTAAGCTTATCTTTACAAATATAATTTTTGTAGTTTTTATTTACTTTTCTTGAATTGTTTGTTTACAATTTTTTGGTTAACGACGTGTCAAACACTATTATCGACCCCAACTGGCAAAATACATAATATCAATTTTTCTTCCAGTTGCGTTGCCAGTGGACAACTGAACTGAAGTTGGGCTGCAATCCACAATCGACCCATTAATTGGAAAGCAAGTTAAGTTTTTAAATCGATTATCTTTTCTATTTGACTTAGCAAAAATAGATGATTTTACATCTATTTTTCTGATCATTTGAAATAATTTTGAATGCAATATTTCGCCTTTGAGCCAATGAATATTTTGGAAAAGCTAAAATGATTGATTTTATTTTTGTAGTCAAGGTCTATGTTACTATAGTAACAATTATAGTATTAATTATCTATTGTATGTTGCACACAACCAACTGTTTTAAAAAATTGGTTGTACCGACAATTTGTCAGTCATGTACTCCAAACAATTAATTAAAAACAGTATTCATTAATTTTATTTTATTTATTGAACGAAAAAAAGTAATCAGTTCATAAAAAAATTAAAACTCCATATTACAAATTCATTATTATTATGAGATGTGGAAATATTTGACACAAATTTAAGTACACGAGAGTGCAATGCATAACAAAACTTGTATGCACACCCAGAAAAATAATTCGTTGGAATTCGAAATAGTTGAAACAACAATAATAACATGGATACGATCAAATGAAAATGCTTGCAACTCAATCGATGGTTGTATCAATCGAATTAAGATTGTTTTTTCATTGACACTCGGTTGGTTGTGGTAACCAATATTAAATTTTCATTATAGTACCATATGATCGATTTTTGGTGGTGACAACCAATGTTTTATTCTTGACAACAGAAATTGTATCAATAGACCAAAGACTATTATTGCAACGAATAATTGGTTACTACAACAGAAGAAATATTAATAAATAATCGTTTATTGGTTATCCCAATCATTTCCCAAATTTAGAATAATTAAATGTATTTTGGGAAAAACAGACGAAAGATTGGTTGCTGTTCTTTTGCTGATACATGACAAATAAAAAATAAAATTACTCGACATAAAAAATCTTCAACATTTTGTTCAAGAACGGTACGAGTACAGGTAATCAAAAATAATCTCGTGTGGATAATAATGTGTGGAATGCAGAATATATTGTGCAAAATGTTTTACATAAATAAAAAATAAAAGCAACAATCATCATCATTTGCATACAAGTTTCGTGTTTTTTTCGTGTACTAAAATGTGTGTCAAATATTTCCACATCTCATAATAGTGATGAATTTGTAATATGGGATTTTTAATTTTGTTATGAATAGTTTTGTTATTTGTTCAATAAATAAAACAAAAATTAATGAAAACTGTTTTTAATTAATTGTCGGTAGTATATGACTGACAAACCAACCAAACTGTATTCTGTGTGCAAATATCGTTTAACCTTGTGCTATCAATTTCATTATTGTTGCTTTAATTTTTATTTATGTAAAACGTTCTGAACAACGTATTCTGCATTCCACTCTTTATTATCCACACGAAATTATACATATACCGTTCTTGAACAAAATGTTGAAGATTTCAACAAGAGAACAGCAACCAAACTTTCGGCTGTATTTTCCAAAATATATTTAGTTATTATAAATTTGGGACATTCGTTGTCACAACTAATATCGATCATATGGTAATATAATTATTTCAAATAATACCCTCGAGCGAAAACCACCGGGTATTACTTATATCGAACATTTTATGTAAAATAATTCTATTTTTTTTTTTTTTTAAAAAAGTGTCCTCCAACTACACCAGACATTGCATTCTCACCGTCTTTTGCTAAACCAACCCTATTCGCAAAGGAATTTTGCACTACCCAAAATATTCCTTGATTTTTCCTGGCGGGAAAAATCGGCAGGCGGTTTCTGCCTCTCTCCTACAAACTTTGACACTTGCTTGGGAAAAAGATGCCGAGTATGAATCTGGACTTAGTTCTTTCAGAGCAGAGCTCTTTCTGCCTGACTCTCTCTACTACAGATTTTGACACTTGTTGGAAAAAATTACCTCGAGTGGTGCAGGACTTACAAGTCAGCAGTTTTAGTTTACCCGGGTTTTACACGGACAGTTTGGCGAAGACAATAGTAATACATTGACACCATGATACAATAATTGTAAAGGTAGTCTCATAAGCCCAACAACAAAAAGTCCGGTACAACCCTGCGTATTTTTGCCATTTTGGTTGTCAAATTGAACTGACAGATAGACGTCAGTGACAGAGTGAGCACGTGAGCACAACAATTCAACAACAACCTCGGAATTTTGTTTGTTAAATAACAAAAGTTAGTGAAGAAAAATAAAAATGTCATAAAATCTAGATTCTGATTTTTGTTATCTTAATGTGACACCCTCCGGTGGTACTGGCCAAGGTACCTCATCGAAGAGAAGGCGTAAAAAGTGCAGTAGTTTGAGATGTGATGTGGCAGTTGCAGTAGCAGCTAAATTCTTCGCCAAGAATTTGGAATCTTGGGCTACAGCAATGCAAAAACCACAAAGGCAACGAAAAGGAATTTTTTGCAAGAAAACAACGAGTACTAAAGACAACGGTTTTGACATATCCGTTTCGTGCCTCATGAATTCAATGGAAGGTGTTATAATGCCTTCCGTTATTTGAATTTGTTGGCTCCACCGGTGTAATGTGGCGAGAGAAGGAAGTGGAAACCCCCAAAAATTATAAATTATGAAGATAAGTCATCCCGAGAACTGTCAAAATCTATCAGTTACGAACGAATAGGAATGAAATGTCACACGCGAAAAAACAGGTTTCCGCGAACATAGTTTGAACTTTTTTTGCACTAATCGATTGATATTAATTTTTTAATTGTGACAATTACAAAAAACTCGGGAAAATCGGTCCGAAATCCGCGGAAAAACTCACTCTTTGAACACCAACTCGTTGAAATTTTTATTCGTTCGTAACTGACAACTTACTCGCTCCGGGATGACATATCTTATTATTCATTATTTTTGGAAACCCCTTATTGTAGAGGTGTCTGTATGCTCTGGGCCCGGCTGCGTGTAAACAAATGACATTCGAAATGTCATTCCATGTCCAGCGCAGAGTTCCAGGGGACATTATTTTTCGGACTTGCCCTTCCGTGAATACAGAACGCATACAAGTAACTACTCGGTTTGCTTGTTCCAGTTGGATTTTCAAATCCTCGACTTCCATTTGAAGTTTTCTAATTAATTTTTTGTTCCCTGACGCTTGTCTCTGCATTTCCGAATAAATTGTAATGTGTCTAGGCGGAGTTTAAATTTTTATGTCCAGATTCACACCCGGCAACTTTTTCCAAGCAAGTGTCAAAGTTTAACAGCGAGAGAGAGAGACGCCGAATTACCGGGTGTGTTGAGGTGTCTATGTTCATCCCAATTTACACGAGGCAATTTTATCAGCGGTTTAATGGTGTTTGTAGGGGAGGCAGTTGGAAAGGGAGGGGAAAAAACTCTCGTACTCGATTGAACGTTTTGTTTTTCATTCGCACTTTGAAACAACAACAATACACACAGGAATAGCCGTGGAAACCGTATAAAAATCGTCTTTTCACAGAATCATGATATAATAATTGTAAAGGTAGTCTCATAAGCCCAACAACAAAAAGTCCGGTACAACCCTGCGTATTTTTGCCATTTTGGTTGTCAAATTGAACTGACAGATAGACGTCAGTGACAGAGTGAGCACAACAATTCAACAACAAACTCGGAATTTTGTTTGTTAAATAACAAAAGTTAGTGAAGAAAAATAAAAATGTCATAAAATCTCGATTTTGATTTTTGTTATCTTAAGGCCGGGTTAGGCATACGTAACCGTAATTTATCTTTACCGTTGCCGTAACGTTGCCCGTTTGAGCGATTAGCCAACGTTGAGATAACGAGTCATATGTTCTGACAACAACAACACATAAGTAAACAAAAAAACCGCGATTTCTTTTTGTTTAGGTTTATCAAAAATGAAGTTAAAAAGATTGTTTATAAATTTGTGTTTTTTTAAATCTGTGCAGAATTTACAATTAAAGTAAATCAAGAAAATGTCGTCGGATAAGAAGATGGGGCGGACGTCCTATAAACAATGACTGAGTTAACTACGCCAAAGCAACGGATTAGACCGGCAAAGAGATTAGCAATAACACCACTGTATGTCAAATATTGCTTTATCCTATGATTCCAAGTTGGGAAATATTAACATTCTATTCTTTAAAATTTTAGATATTTGTGTCACGGTTGTTCCATACAATCGATTGCATGGAGTCACAGGCTGGGGAAAACAACAATGCGAAATATTGTTTTAGAATACAGTGAAGTCTTGTGGCGCTTGCTTTCGCCGATTTATTTAAGTGAACAAACTACACAGCAGTACAAACACATTGCCAATGATTTTCAACGAATGTGGGATATGCCGAATTGTGTGGGAATCTGCGATGCTAACTATACATTCATATCAGTTAATGTTGGAAGTTATGACGATGGGGGTATGTCCATTAAACTTCTATTTAATTATAATCTATTTTAATACAAACAATTTCCATTTCTTAATTTAAATTAAATACAGCCATATTCCAGTACTCTCCGTTTGGCCAATCAGTACCTGTACCTCCTAGTAAACCATTATCGTCAGCATCCTCTGAAGCCTTTCCTCATTTTTTTATTGGCGGCGTTTCCCCTGAGGAATATCCTTGGTCTAAGTCAACAACTATCAGCTCAGAGACAACATCCAACGCGAAATTGTCATCGTTCCGATCGAAATGTCGCTGTTGACGGGCTCGTGGTGGTCTTTTGACCGAAATTGAAATTCATTCTTAAAATGTAACATTTGCACTACACCTGGAATAAATTTGAACTCTATATCTTAAATATTCTGTGTTTTATTAATACTTTGACTTATGTCTATTTCCATTGAAGTCCCTCTTCAGCCAAATCCAATCCAATCTCTATAAATAAGTCCACGTTTGTAGAGACGCTTATATTGCTGTCAACTTAACCCACAATGAAGAAGATTGGCGCAATGATTGTCTCGTACTGTCGTCAAAAGAATCCTGAAGCAGATTATAAATTTAATTTTTAATGGAGTCAACCGCGATCTTCATAAAACTCACCTGTAACGCCCAGCTCCTTGCCAATTTGCTTCCAAGCTTCTCGCTTTTTTTCAGATATCCTATATGCTGGATTATAGTTATTGTATAAATACTAGTGCGACTGCACCAAAGAAATCAAATATTCGTCTTTCATGTTTATTTGCACTTTTAAACAACAAATAATTAATAAATTATTTTCTTTACTTTTCTCGGTGAACATACAATTGTAATTGTAAACAACATGTAGTATCAGCTGTTGTCAAATTGTACGTAAACGGAACGTCCAATTCTGATTTCAACAGATTCAGCCGTCCGTTTACGTTTCGTTTTCGTTGGCTAATCGTTTACACTGATTTCCATATGACAGATTGAATCAGCTGATTCGTTACGCTACGGGGGCGTTACGGTTAAGTTTGCCTAACTGGGCCTTTAATGTGACACCCTCCGGTGGTACTGGCCAAGGTACATCATCGAAGATAAGACGTAAAAAGTGCAGTAGTTTGAGATGTGATGTGGCAGTTGCAGTAGCAGCTAAATTCTTCGCCAAGAATGTGGAATCTTGGGCTACAGCAATGCAAAAACCACAAAGGCAACGAAAAGGAATTTTTTGCAAGAAAACAACGAGTACTAAAGACAACGGTTCTCCTCCCCCTCATCGAGTGTAAATAGAGAAACGACGGCCACAGGAGAAACCATGCAAACCATTCAACAGCCTAAGCAACGTGACCGTGTACCGCAATAAGGATAAACATCACAAACATTCCTGGAACGCAACAATCGAACGCCACGTATGTCAGTGGTGGCTTTTGAACGTCTTCATATGTAACAATGAAAAAAGTGAAAAACCCCCCGGAAACTGAAAAACAAATGGAACAACCTTCAACTAAAAAGAAAAACAGCGGCAGAAGATAGGCCGAAACGAAGAATTTGGAAGTCAATATGGATAAAGAAAACAAAGACGACTGTGGAAGAATTGCCCTTCCGTGAATACAGAACGCATACAAGTAACTACTCGGTTTGCTTGTTCCAGTTGGATTTTCAAATCCTCGACTTCCATTTGAAGTTTTCTAATTAATTTTTTGTTCCCTGACGCTTGTCTCTGCATTTCCGAATAAATTGTAATGTGTCTAGGCGGAGTTTAAATTTTTATGTACAAAATGGTTTTAAATTACGATTTTGAAAACTTACTCTGTCTGTGTCTCATTGTCTACGAGTTCTACAGTGTATTCAAAATCGATACATCTAGAGGTAGTGTTAAATAGTATACATATACAATAAAATAAATTTAATGAACGAGCAACTGTGGTCAATATTAATATTTATTAGAAAATTAAAGCCGTAATTGATATTTAATAACGAATGTACAATATGCTGCCATAGAGTGATGAAGGAAGTATTTAATTTTATAATCTTACTCTGTTTCTGGTCGCATATCTGTGTATTCCAAGGGATTTTCAGGAAGAATACTAGACAAAGATTTGTAAATAAAAATTTAAAAAATTTATTTATACTGATATGTTTCTTACTAACCCAAAGGACATATCCATCTCGTCATTAAAATTAATGTCGGAGATTATCGACGGAAAACTGACACTAAATTAGAAATGACACAACAAATGGTATTGCATTAGTCAATAGCACGCTCTTTTTTGCTCCTCTTACAATATCCGAGGACAAAAAATTATCGTCGCAGATGAACTGACCGCTTTCTAATGCAATACCACTAGCCTGACACCACTTCCATCGGAGCTCTCCATCTTTCGGTATTTTGAAAAACGATCCATTTCCATGGTCATCACGTTTGTCACAAATGCGACACTTGCGCATTTTTTCTTATTAGAAAAGTATATATTTTTTAAAATAAAAACATACACACAATATAATTTTAAAACAACAATAATTTTTTATTGTTTTCTCCACTTTATATTATATTTTTTCACTCAGTCTTATTTTTTTCACTTCCTATTACTTTTTTCCAATTTCAATTTAAACTCATACGTTTCCTTTTTTCGCTCTCCAATGTAAACAAACATTTGGAATGTAAACAATGAGATTGACAACCAAAATGCTGTCAAACACGCCAAAATAAAAAAATTGTAATCAGCTGTTAGCTTGAGACTACCTTTACAATTATTGTATCATGGCACAGAATGATACAATCTTGCGATATTTTCTCTTAATACTCACCCTAAGCCTTTAGGAATTCTCTCGTTTTTTAACTTTTGTTTGCATACACAATACTTAGTCCTAGATTACACGAGGCAATTTCTTCCAAGCGGAAAGTGTTCTCTGTATCTTTCCTACAAACTTTGACACTTGCTTGAAATAATAAAAAATTGCCTTGTGTGAATCAGACTTTATAAACATTTTTACAAATCGCACATAAAGCACGGTACTATGTTCCGGTTTCACGCTGAAATCCCATACAAAAATCAAAGTTGTGAAAAATGAGTGAAATTTTTTCATTTGTGGTACTATGTTTTTTCAACGTGAGAAATTGTCATTTTGCGCCGCTACAATTTAATTGAACGCCGCAACAAATTGAATGCCGCCAGCATTGTACTCCTATTTATTTATATTCATGTTTGTCCGCTAGAAATTCAATTATTGTCAATCTTAGCGATAAAATTTCCTAATAAAGAATACAATATTAAATTATCTGAAAGAAAACTAATGCAAAGCTTTGGAACAGAAAATAATTATGTATATTGAATAAACGAGAAGAGCGAAATTCCGATTGGATAGCAAAGCAAAAAAGTGCAAAACACTGGAAGGACATGTAACTATATGTAATAATGTGGAATTTGTCTTATAATTACGTATGTACATTTACGTTTGTATGTTTAGAACAATCGTGACGAAAAGCCTGGAAAAACTTTGTGGACGGCAAACGCTACCGAAGCAGTAGGACAATGGAATTGGGTAGTGCCTGTGATCTCGTTTTTAAATGGTTGTAAATAACATAGTGAGTTCTTGCCAGCCATAGGAGTTGGAAGAAGAAAATCCGTTTATGGATGGAAGTATAATCTATTTATGTCCACAAATATAATATAATAGTAAATCCTTAAAAATAATAATAAAACATATTTTTCGGTTCATCAAAACATCATCTTATTTATTTATATTCGTACAACAGTAGGAAATTATTTTGTTATTTGTAACATTGTATTACCATGGCTTCTGATGCCTCACAAGCATCGCCATCGTATCAACACAAAATAAATAATTTATTTAGTTATAACATTAGCACAATGATCTTCAACCATATTTCCATTCTGCAATTTAAATTAACTATATTCGAAGTCGGCATTATTCCATTTACTTGCTTATTGATTCTAATTTAAATTCGTGTTTGTTTTCAAGAAAAGCAAAAAGAAAAAAATGTACATGCTTATACACACACACATACATATAAAAGTGCCATTTCGACACACACACTTCAAAAATGCAATGCGACCTTAGTAAAAAAGCGTTTCATTTTTCAACTTGAAATAACATTTTGTGGATTTTTTTCAAGCTGAAAAACATAGTACCCACCTTAAATGTTTAGCTTTGGTTTCATTAAAATATAAAAAATTAGAAACTAAAATCTAAACACAATAGATTAATTTTAATTGTATGTCCGGAACTAAGATTTTGAAACCGTCAAATCATATTCGTTATCGATTTGTGTTTTACTTTTTGCAGTATTAATAGACTCCTATTTCCAATATTTTTAAAATCCAATGAAAAAATAAAAATATTGAGAACGTAACTCGAAAACAGATATCGCCGAATAATTATTTAATTTTTTTTAATATACTTTTTTTTTATCTCACGAATGACCTTAACCTTTTTGATTTTCAATGGTAGTTGAACTTTATCATGTAAATTATTGCAACTTGTCTTATTTTCACATATTTTGATTAACAGCAAAAATTTTCAGCAAACTGCAAATTTTTCAGCAGTGCGTTTGCTAATGCAAAACTGCAAACTTTTTGCTATAGCACGGTACTATGTTCCCGTTTCACGGTGAAATCCCATACAAAAACCAAAGTTTTGAAAAAATGAGTGAAATTTTTCATTTGTGGTACTGTGTTTATTTCAACGTGAGAAATTGACATTTTGCGCCGCTACAAATTAATTGAACGCCGCAACAAATTGAAGCCGCCAGCATTGCACTCCTATTTATTTATATTTATATTTGTCCGCGAGAAATTCAACAGTTGTAAATATTATCAATAAAATTTCCTAATAAAGAATACTAAATTAAATTATTTGAAACAATGAAGCTTTGGAACGGATAATAATTATGTGTATATGGAATAAACGAGAAGAGCGACATTCCGATTGGATAGCAAAGCAAAAAATGTGCAAAACACTGGACGGACATGTAACTATATGTAATAATGTGAAATTTGTCTTATAATTACTTATGTACATTTACGTTTGTATGTTTAGAACAATCGTGACGAAAAGCCTGGAAAAAATACTGTGGACGGCTATCGCTACCGAACCAGTAAGACAATGGAATTGGGTAGTGCCTGTGATCATGTTTTTCAATGGTTATAAAGAACATAGTGAGTTCTTGCCAACCATAGAAGTTGGAAGAAGAAATTCCGTTTATGGATGGATGTATAATTTGTATAAGTCAACAAATATAATGCAAATCCTTAAAAATAATAATAAAACATCTTTTTCGGTTCATCAAAACATCATTTAATTTATTTATATTCGTACAACAGTAGGAAATTATTTTGTTATTAGCAACATTGTATTACGCCATCGTATGTATAACATTAGCACAATTATCTTCAAAAATATTTCCTTTCTGCAATTTAAATTAAATATTTTCTAAGTCGGCATTATTTCATTTAATTATTTGTTGATTGTTTATAATTTAAACTCGTCTTTGTTTTCAAGAAAAGCAAAAAGGAAAAAAATGCACATGCTTACACACACACTTTCATATAAAAGTGACATTTCGACAGACACACACTTCAAAAATGTAATGCCACTTTAGTAAAAAAGCGTTCCATTTTTCAACTTGAAATAACATTTTGTGGAATTTTTTCAAGCTGAAAAAACATAGTACCCACCTTATTACAGCAGAAAATGTGCTGTATTAGCAGAAAAAATGGTTGCTAAAAATTAGCAGACGTTGTTTGTTATTAACAGCAAACAATTTTTTTTGGGTGTACTGATATGTTTCTTACTAAAGGTGGGTACTATGTTTTTTCAGCTTGAAAAAATTCCACAAAATGTTATTTCAAGTTGAAAAATGGAACGCTTTTTTACTAAAGTGGCATTACATTTTTGAAGTGTGTGTGTGTCGAAATGTCACTTTTATATGAATGTGTGTGTGTAAGCATGTGCATTTTTTTCCTTTTTGCTTTTCTTGAAAACAAACACGAGTTCAAATTATAAACAATCAACAAATAATTAAATGAAATAATGCCGACTTAGAAAATTTTTAATTTAAATTGCAGAAAGGAAATATTTTTGAAGATAATTGTGCTAATGTTATACATACGATGCCGTTGCTTGTGAGGCATCAGAAGCCAGCGTAATACAATGTTGCTAATAACAAAATAATTTCCTACTGTTGAAGGAATATAAATAAATTAAATGATGTTTTGATGAACCGAAAAAGATGTTTTATTATTATTTTTAAGGATTTGCATTATATTTGTTGACCTATACAAATTATACTTCCATCCATAAACGGAATTTCTTCTTCCAACTTCTATGGTTGGCAAGAACTCACTATGTTCTTTATAACCATTTAAAAACATGATCACAGGCACTACCCAATTCCATTGTCTTACTGGTTCGGCAGCGATAGCCGTCCACAATATTTTTCCAGGCTTTTCGTCACGATTGTTCTAAACATACAAACGTAAATGTACATAAGTAATTATAAGACAAATTTCACATTATTACATATAGTTACATGTCCGTCCAGTGTTTTGCACATTTTTTGCTTTGCTATCCAATCGGAATGTCGCTCTTCTCGTTTATTCCATATACAAATAATTATTATCCGTTCCAAAGCTTTTCATTAGTCTTCATTGTTTCAAATAATTTAATTTAGTATTCTTTATTAGGAAATTTTATTGATAATATTTACAACAGTTGAATTTCTCGCGGACAAATATAAATATAAATAAATAGCAGTACAATGCTGGCGGCTTCAATTTGTTGCGGCGTTCAATTAATTTGCAGCGGCGCAAAATGTCAATTTCTCACGTTGAAATAAACACAGTACCACAAATGAAAAAATTTCACTCATTTTTTCACAACTTTGGTTTTTGTATGGGATTTCACCGTGAAACGGGAACATAGTACCGTGCTTAACCCAAAGGACATATCCATCTCGTCATTAAAATGAATGTCGGAGCTTATCGATGGAAAACTGACCCTAAATTAGAAAAAGGACATAAATATTCATTGCTTCCAATACTGGAGTTACTTACTCTAGAGGTGGCGTTTGACACAGATCAGACACAACAAATGGTATTGCATTAGTCAATAGCACGCTCTTTTTTGCTCCTCTTACAATATCCGAGGGCAAAAAATGATCGTCGCAGATGAACTGACCGCTTTCTAATGCAATACCACTAGTCGACACCACTTCCATCGGAGCTCTCCATCTTTCGGTATTTTGAAAAACGATCCATTTCCATGGTCATCACGTTTGTCACAAATGCGACACTTGCGCATTTTTTCTTATTAGAAAAGTACATATTTTTTAAAATAAAAACAAACACACAATATAATTTTAAAACAACAATAATTTTGTATTGTTTTCTCCACTTCATATTATATTTTTTCACTCAGTCTTATTTTTTCACTTCCTATTACTTTTTTCCAATTTCAATTTAAACTCATACGTTTCCTTTTTTCGCTTTCCACTGCTGTCAAAAAATGTAAACAAACATTTGGAATGTAAACAATGAGATTGACAACCAAAATGCTGTCAAACACCCCAAAATAAAAAAATTGTAATCAGCTGTTAGCTTGAGACTACCTTTACAATTATTGTATCATGATTGACACCTTTTTACTAATACACTTACACATATCTCATTAGGCATGTTTTCGTTACAAGCTAGCACTTTTAATTTAGCACTTTGCAACGAAAACAACTGACTTCCACTAACTGGCACATAAGCAATAAGTGGCGGATTTTCACTATCTGGTAGCAATGGTGTCATGAGTTGCGAAGAAAGAACAGTGCGAAACAGACAAAAAATTCGTGAAAAGTATTTATAAAACATATATTTACTATTCAATAGGCGTGTTTTCGTTACACCATAAGTGCTTAATTTGTATGGGGAGCTAAGCACTTTTAAGCACTATTAGTTCCCGATGAAGTTTGGTGCTTGTGTTCATGTCTTAATCGAGTATGATGTTGCCAGATTGGGCACCCTATATTTAGCAATATGGCATCCCATTTTTGGAGAGATTTTATCAATTATTGTGAATTAACGGGAAGAAGAAGAACAAAAATGGGAAATTATTTTAATATTTGCAAAAGTGTGTAAACAATTGAACATAGAATAGTAAATATATGTTTTATAAATACTTTTCACGAATTTTTTGTCTGTTTCGCACTGTTCTTTCTTCGCAACTCATGACACCATTGCCACCAGATAGTGAAAATCCGCCACTTATTGCTTATGTGCCAGTTAGTGGAAGTCAGTTGTTTTCGTTGCAAAGTGTTAAACTAAAAGTGCTAGCTTGTAACGAAAACATGCCTAATGTTCAATTGTTTACACTCTTTTGCAAATATTAAAATAATTTCCCATTTTTGTTGTTCTTCTTCCCGTTAATTCACAATAATTGAAATCTCTCCAAAAATGGGATGCCATATTGCTAAATATAGGGTGCCCAATCTGGCAACATCATACTCGATTAAGACATGAACACAAGCACCAAACTTCATCGGGAACTAATAGTGCTTAAAAGTGCTTAGCTCCCCATACAAATTAAGCACTTTTGGTGTAACGAAAACACGCCTATTGTCTTCGTACTGTCTTTGATTTTTTGATGACAGTAAATTCGGCAATTGTCTTGACCATAAAATCAGAGCGCGGACTGACACTAACGAGGGTTGCTTTAAGTGTATTTTCTTTAGCCTTCACGCCTACGTCACATGAACAATTTGTCCCTTTTTGACAACCAATACATGTTCTCAATTGTCTTGTGTAAACGCAGGGTTAGCATTTTGCAAAGAAAAATAACTTAGTTCCACTAACTGGCGCATAAGCAGTAAAGCTATGTACACACGATTGTCAGATCGGACAATGGTATCAACCCTGTGAAAGTGCTACCAATATACGGACAATGACAGATTGTTAGGCAAAAGTGAATTGACAGTTCAGACGTTTGCAAGAAAACCTTACAATTTAATATATTTACAGTAGGCATGTTTTCGTTACAAGCTAACAATTTTAGTTTAGCACTTTGCAACGAAAACAACTGACTTCCACTAACCAACACATAAGCAATAAGTGTCGGATTTTCACTATCTGGTAGCAATGGTGTCATGAGTTGCGAAGAAAGAACAGTGCAAAACAGACAAAAAATTCGTGAAAAGTATTTTTAAAACATATATTTACTATTCTATGTTCAATTGTTTTCACTCTTTTTGCAAATATTGAAATAATTTCCCATTTTTGTTCTTCTTGTTCCCGTTAATTCACAATAATTGATAAAATCTCCAAAAATGGGATGCCATATTGCTAAATGTAGGGTGCCCAATCTGGCAACATCATACTCGATTAAGACAGGAACACAAGCACCAAACTTCATCGGGAACTAATAGTGCTTAAAAGTGCTTAGCTCCCCATACAAATTAAGCACTTATGGTGTAACGAAAACACGCCTAGTATATATTAGGCATGTTTTCGTTACAAGCTAGCAATTTTAGTTTAGCACTTTGCAACGAAAACAACTGACTTCCACTAGCTGGCGCATATGCAGTAAGTGGCGGAATTCCACTATCTGGTAACAATGGAGTCATGAGTTGCGAATAAAGAACAGTGCGAAACAGACAAAAAATTCGTGAAATATATTTATAAAATTTTTCTTTGTTAAATTGTTTATATTTTTTTTTTGCAAATATTAAAATAATTTTACATTTTTGTTCTTCTTCTTCCCATTAAATCACAATAATTGACAACAATCTCTCCAAAAATGAGATGCCATACTGCGAAATATAGGATGCCCAATCTGGCAATACCATAATCGATTAAGACAGGAACACAAGCACCAAACTTTATCGGGAACTAATAATACTTAAAAGTGCTTAGCTCCCCATACAAATTAAGCACCTATGGTGTAACGAAAACACGTCTTTTGTAAATATTTAGTGTTGCCAATAGAATGTTTTTCTGACAATGGCGCCGTTGTCACATGAATAAACTTCGCACATCTAACAATCTGCAAATTATCTCACAATGACTTTTTTGCCAACGTTGCAAGACAACAATTGTATGTTCCAGACTACGAAGCCGAGGCGGCGCGGCTCGGCTTAGAGCTGCCGCCGACTTGTTTTCCTTCATCCGAAGCCGCCGCCGATTTCAGCGGCTCAACTCGGCTAAAAATCAGCCGCAGAAATGAGTGACTCACGTCGACTACAACCCAGCCGCCGAAAAAATGTTTTGCGAAAAGCGAATTTTTTCTTCAATTAAACAATGAAAAATGCGAAAAAAAAAACAAAGTACCAAATGTAGCTATGCATACGGCGTCCATCAACAAGTGGTACCCTTATTTTTACATTTTTCATTGAAAACGCAAATTTTTTAACAAAGCAAGAAAATGACGCAGAAATCTATTAAAAACTTTTTTTCGAATACGGATTGCCGTTTCGTTTTTATTATAAAAATTTTATTTTCAATTGGAAAAAATTTAATCTGTAAAGATTTTTATTTAATTTGAAAATATTTTCTTTTACTCGTAAAATTGTTTCATTAGTTTTTTTAAAGCATTTACTTAATTTGAATTTGTTGATTCAGCTTAATTTTGTTCGTGGGAATTCTAATTATGTATAGAGCCGCCGATACGTCAAAGTTGAGCCGACAAGCCGCCGCCGCCGACCAATAATTTCATCCACAAGCCGCCGCCGATAATTTTGGGTCGGCTTCGTTGCCTGGTATGTTCACACGGTTGTACGTTCACAGGGTTGCATTTTTTCGCCATTTTTCTGACAATCGTGTGTACTTTGCATTAGAGTTGTGTAGTTCGTGAACGAACTAGTTCAATTGAACGGGTCACTTTACTGAACGGTACGAACTCGTACATTTCAGCTCAATAGTTCAATCCTCTCATTTCGTTCTCTCTTCTCATTTCGCTCTCTCTTCTCACCTGTTATGTGTTGTTTCCATTTTTATGTCATCATGAATGTAGGATTCTTCCTATACAAATGCGTTTGTATATTCAATTCATTTCATTCATGTTCCAATCAGATTCCTTTAATAGCGGCTGATTTGAACTGGTGATCTGAACGAAACAGCTGCTGAGCTAACGAGCTGTTTAAGTAATTTGAGCTGGAGAGCTAAGCTAAAGAGCCGGTGAGCTAAAGAGCTGAAGTGAACTATTGAGCTAAATGAACGAACTAGTTCACTCAATTGAACTGAACTAAAAAGAGAGATCACTTAAACGAACTAAAGTGCCCAACTCTACTTTGCTTTACTCTTTTTCGATCATATACATGCAGTGTTACCGTTGGAAAATTTCAGAAAGGGGCACAAAAAGGGGATTTTACCGAAAAACGGGGCACACGTTCATAAAATAAAGTGGCATGTTTTTAATGTTCTTATATAAGGCAAAATAAAATAAAATCAAAACTTGTACACATTTTCTACAAATTTGTAAAGAAAATTATAAAAAAAAAACTATATGTGTACATGACATTACATTTTATGAGCCTTGTCACAGAGCTTATTATAATGAAATCCAAAGCGCTAAATTATTTTTATTGCTGAATTGCTGCAATTTTCATGTGGACCTGATATATATAATTTTCTGCTTTTAACTACGAATTTCCGAACGGTATCTGTGATATGTACATATATCAGAATGGACGTGATCGGGTTATGCAATATATTTCGATAATAGTACCTGTGTTTTATTCTAAAACAAATTTAAAAAAGCTACACAAAACTTTTTTGTGATGTACATACTATCTAAGTAAATATATGAAATATCATATATTTTACATTTATTTTTTTATTTATCATTACTTTTTGGCAATTTATTGTCTTCATACGTTATTTACGTACATTAGTACGTAAAATGCTGTTTAAATAGTGCAAAAATATAATTTTTTACAAAAGTGGCAGAAGTGTATAACAGTGGAACCAAAAATGTGAAAAGTGGCACATTTAGTATCCCAAAAGAAAAGGGGCGCAAAAGTGTCACGGCAGAAAAAAAAAAGGGGCAAAACTGCCCCTTTAGTCGCACAACGGTAACACTGTATACATATAACTGTGCGCGATTACGATACGATACCATTCTACTAATACAGGCTTAATTGACAAACAGCAATTTGTGTAAAAACGACTGAAAAAGACCCAGTTGGTAAAACGGAATATTTTATAACTGTCCATTACCATTTTATGGTGCCGTTCAGTTGATTCAAGTTTTGTAATAAGTCAATATGAGTGAAAAACGAGATAAAGGTAAAATACAGGTTGCTGATCTCGAGGTTGCTATCATGGACATCGAAAACAATTTGGATAAACCGGTAAATTAGTAAAACAATTTATATTGTATAGCTTTAGTGTACCGTGATCAAGCATAATCTTCATATCACTTGTCTTTATTTGTACATTTCTCATAGAATAAATTAATTTTGGGGAAAATAATGGAAGGATTCCTTCAACTGTCGATCCTCTTAGATCGCAAGGAACCTGGTATATTTTCTTGGGTAATCAAATGGATCCGATTGTATTTGGTACGTTTTTATTCTTTGTGTCGTTTCAACAAATAAATAAACAAGTATTATTAGCATGTAGTTAAGAATATCTTTTTTAAACACATCACATCTTCCATATATAGTATTCTTCATAAATAAACAAATATTAGTAGTAGAGCCCGACCGAAGTCGGATTTTAAGGCCGAAGACGTAGCCGAACTTCGGCTAAATTTACAACCTTCGGCCGAAGCCGAATGTTTTATATTTGTTAAAAAATTGTTTAGTTTGCACCAAAAAATTGCGTTTTTATCAGTTTATGTCTAATGCCTTCGTATTTATTTACTCAGTACATAAATTAAAAAACCTTAATGTTATAATGACAAAGAAAGTATTTTTTCTGCTTTGAGACCATGTATACCATTTCCTTAATTTGAATACAGCTGCACAACTGCTCTCTAGCACACTTGGGTACATGTACTTTTCTGCCACAATTTCCAAATTTTTGAAACATCTCGAGTTACAGTATTAACAAATATTAATGATTCTTGGACTCTATGGCTCATTATTATCTATTCGTACTACTTTTACAAGAATGCTTTCTAGTTCGAGAGCTTTTAGGTAAGGAACTGAGTCATGTTTTTCTTTGTCCTTCCTTTCTTTTTCTTCAATTCCTTTCGTTTATTTTCATGTAAATCGCTATGAAGATCTTGAATTTCCGATATCAAATTAATAGCCATTGGGAAAATACTTAATATTAAAAGAAAGTTTTGGTTTTGATGAGTTAAAAAAGTAAACAAAAAGCAAATGTTAATTTTTTACGACTTATGGCAAGTGCTAATTTCCGCCTGTTTGTTTTGATTGCATGTAACGGGGCATCTGTCAGCCGCCGTCACTGCCTCCCGTTCACTGGGAAAATACTAAATATTAAAATAAAGTTATGGTACATATTTCTTCACTGATTTAACCACGCCGGTATTTATCTCCAAGAACTTTTTTGCTGGAGACTAAATTATATATTTACAAGTATTTGCCTACGTCAATCTGTCTCTCTCTATGTAAATGCAGCAAACAGAAGAACCAACAGCCGAGATGAAATGTTTGTGTCGAACTATCGGGTCTGTTCTGTAGCAAGGTGATTTGAAATCACGGTGATTTTAAAATTACCGGCGACTTACAATCACTGTGAGAGTTTGAAATCGCCCGGTTTATTATTCATAGCCTCCCAAAAAAGATGGTTCGAAATATGTTCGGGTGATTTCGAACTCCAAAAGTGATGTTAAGTCGCCGGTGATTTTAAAATCACCGTGATTACAAATCGCCGTGATACAGAACAGACCCGTATAACTCACAATAACAACTTTGAACTTCTATCTCAACCAACAATACAATTTCTTATCACCAAATTTTCTGAAATCACGACGACCACTGAAAGTCTATCGTTAGATATGCGCGCCGTTGAGGAAAAATCAATATCGAATATTACAAATTCCGGTCCCAGCCTTAGCCTTGGAATAAAAAGAAATAAAAATAAATGAGAGATATGTATTTTGCAAACTGTTTGGTTTTGGCGCCAAAAGTTATGGTACGGCATTAAAAAGTCACGGTGGGCAAGTCATGGTGCGGCATTAAAAAGTCACGGTACGGCTTTAAAAATTCATGGTACGGCATTAAAAAGTGACGGTGGGCAAAAGTCATGGTACGGCATTAAAGTCATGGTACGGCATTAAAAAGTCACGGTACGGCATTAAAAAGTCATGGTACGGCATTAAAAATGGGCAAAAGTCATGGTACGGCATTAAAAAGTCATGGTACGGCATTAAAAAGTTACGGGTGAGAAGGCTGCTCTAGAAAATTTATTTAAAATTTATTTAAAATTGCGGTTTTCTACAAAAATTTCAGGAAAAAGATTTTTTTTGGGAATTTTTCTAGAAAATTTCTAAAAAATTGAATTAAAAGTTGCGGTCTTTTACAAAATTTCTTGAAATTTGTCCAAATTTCATTTTCTGTTTTATTAATCAACACATAGTAATACAGTGCACACAGCGTAACTACAGTGAGCATTTTCTTAAAGATATTTCAAGGAATTTGCCTAAAATAGACAAATCTATTATTATTATTAAATTGAGAAAATTTGACGAAACGTGCCAAATTCTCACTTAGGCCACCACCAAGGTACAAGGTGATAGCAATTAACAAAAATCGCAAATCGTTTGTTAATATATGTATTATGTACGTCACAGATTTATAGATTTTATTCTGTCTTCCGGATGTCTCTTGGGAAGAATTTCCTCAAATTATTTATTATGATTCCTAAAGATCGATTAAATTCAACTTAATCAAATTAATTTGTTGGTTTGTATACATTTACTTGACCAGACAAACTATATCGAACTTTTCACTTAATTCCTGAGGGTCCTACCTGGTCATCCTAAAAGAACTATTTAGTTCACGAACTACACAACTCTATACATTTCTATTGGTTGTTTAAAAATATTGTGAAATTGTCGATCTAGGTCTATTTATTACATTTTATTTTCCAAAAAAAAAAAATAACATTCATTACAAGTAATATAATAAAATTATGAAAAACGTATATACAAGAAATTCCAGTAAATATATATAATAAAATTATGAAGAGTAATACGAGTATATTAAGAGGAAAAAGCTAAATTATGAACTTAATTACGATATTTTTGTTTGTTTTAATAATTTTTCTCTAATTATTTTTGTAGTATTGTTCACTTCTGTACACTGCTGCTCTTATGAAGATTCCCATAATAGAATTTTCTTTAAAAAGTAATATAATTTTATTTTTTTACTTTTTGAACAAAAAATCAACCTTCGGCCAACTTTGGCTGATTTTGTGGCCGAATGCCGAATATTGGCCGAATGTCGAGTTTTGGCCGTAGTCGGGCTCTAATTAGTAGCATATTATTAAGAGTATTTTAATGAAACACATTACATTGTCGAAATGAACAATTCTACAGGGAAAACTCATTTTCCGACTGGTAATGCTGGACCAACAGAGGAACAGTTACAGAATGAAAATGTATTGCATCAAGTACCTATTACGGATATAACAGATGGTATGGTTAAAGAAGCGATAAAAAGTTTCTCTCCCTTTAAGGCTGCGGGACCGGATGGAATATTTCCAGCACTTCTGCAGAATGAGGTGGATCTGGTATCAACTCATCTGGCTGGAGTGTTCACTGCATGCCTAACCCATTCGTATACCCCAAAAAACTGGCAGGAATCAAGGGTGGTCTTCATACCAAAGCCTGGCAAGGCGAGTTACACGACCCCAAAGGCTTATCGACCCATTAGCCTTAATTCAAACAACACGCCTATGTCAAAGGAAGATCAGTGGAAACAGCTCTGCATGAGGTAGTGCACCACATAGAAGAGTCCTTCAGTAAAGAAATGTATACACTTGCTGTTTGCATAGACATTGAGGGCGCATTTAACAATGTACAGACCGATACACTTATCCAGTCCTTAGACGAGTTTCAGGTTGACCGGGCGCTGAAAAACTGGATCAACAATATATAAGGAATAGGTGGATTATTTGTGGGTCATATGACGTAAAAATTAGAGACAAGGTAAATCGTGGTATACCTCAGGGGGGCATTTTATCGCCTCTTCTATGGGTTACGACGATACACAGTCTCCTAAAATCCCTCACCAATGAAGGACTTAAACCAGTCTGTTATGCAGACGACGTTGTAATACTTCTAAGGGGCTTTCATCCAAATCTATTATGCAGATGAGCTGAAGAGGCACTTAACATAGCATATAACTGGGCACAACCAAGGGGATTAAATGTTAACCCAGACAAAACAGAAATATGTCTATTTACAAGGAAAACGAAGATCCCAGGTTTTACCCCGCCTCGATTCCTGAATAAGACAATAACTAAAAAGGTTATTGTCTTAACTAAAAAGGTAAAATACTTGGGAGTAATCTTGGATCAGAAACTGTACTGGAAAGATCATCTTGAAGAAAGAGTTACAAAGGCACACAGATGTTGGTCGTTGTGCAGAAGAGCTATAGGTTTAAAATGGGCACTACGTCCAAATATGACTCACTGGCTTTACATGAGCGTGATTAGACCAATAATCACCTACGCCTCTGTAGTGTGGTGGACATCAATGGACAAGAAGTGCAACGTAATACCTTTGCAAAAAATTCAACGTATGTGCTGTCTAGGCATAAGCGGGGCATTTAGAACTGCACCAACAAAAGCGTTGGAGACTATACTGCACATCCAACCAATAGACATCCGTATAAAGTATGAGGCAGCCCTCACAGCAAGACGTCTACAAGTGATGGGTGAATGGACAAATCGAGACCACAAGTCGTACCATCAGAAGATTTTAGAATATCTAGTTGGTCACATTCAAACGCCAGAAATCTCGGACCGCATTCCTGAAGTGCGGCTTACAGCTACCTGTGATACGTTTGTGCCAGACAGACGCTCCTGGGAAAATGGAACTTTGGCCCATGTGCCAGTGGGAACTAGCTGCTACACGGATGGGTCCCAGCGAGGAGGAAGGGCGGGTCTGGGAATTTTTATTGATGAACCAGAAGTCGAACTTCACTTCCGCCTCCCTGACCATAACACGGTATTTCAAGCAGAAGTTCGAGCAATCACGGAGTGTGTGAACTGGCTCAGTAACACAATATGCCAACATCTTCACAGATAGCCAAATGGCGATTAAAGCAATAACATCGGAAAGGGTCAAATCCAGAACTGTGTTGGACTGTAAAAGAACGATAAATGATTACTCAGCCCATGGTCAATTGCGTATTTGCTGGGTACCAGGACACAACGGAGTGATTGGAAGTGAACGGGCAAACAAATTGGCTTCAAAGGGCAGAGAACTTCGAGTGATAAACTTGAAAAATTGGAAACCTTTCGAAGCCACGAAAAATGAGTTGAAGCACTGGGCAGTGATGGCTCATAAAAATGTGTGGAATAGCGCAACAGTAGGAGTAACTGCAAAGATAATGTGGGGTGGCCCAAATGAAAAGAAAACAAGAAGTCTTCTGAAACTAAACAAGATCGATATTAGTAAGATGATGAGTGTTCTAACGGGACACTCAAGCTTACAAGCACATCTTCATCGCATAGGACTAGCAGGAAACGACGAATGCAGGGCATGCAGAGAAAACATCGAAACGATGGAACATTTACTGTGTCACTGCCCGGCTTTCACAAATGCAAGATCCCAACATTTCGGGTCCGACATATTACCAGACTTGACTCATCTCAGAGAATATGACTGGAAGATACTGAGAAAATTCGTGACTAGTATCGATTTTCTGTAACTCGTGAGGTATAAAAAGATCATAAATAAGGAGCGCACAACAGGCCGAACCACTGGCTTAGTGTATGTCCATGGACATGAGACGTTTAAACGTCTCCTCTCTTCAACCTAACCTAACAGGGACCATGTACACAATCTGTTCTTAGGGGCTTTGATGAAAAACGAAAAAGAGAGGAGAATTAATGCAAGTTCTTCTTCGGAAGATGGATCTTTAGCTATAATGTGAAAGTGAACATTTCAATATATATATATCGCACCAGAGATGCCAAAGGGCCGTAAAACCAAATATTTTTAAAACCTCTATTCGTTTTATGTTTGCCATCTAAATGAAATCTGTTGGAGTTGATTTACATTACATTAATAAGTCGGAAACCACATTTTGGAGAAAAATACCATTAAAAAAAAATAGCGGAAAATTCCATCTCCCACTATCCCCAATAATGTTTTTATAAAATGTGATATTTAGTGTTATTTTTGAGAATCTTGAATTTTTTCGCTCGAAAATCTAAATATCAAATTTTGGAGTCGGCAAAACGAACATATCGTGACTAATTAAAAAAGCGTAAATTACATTTTAGAAATTTTACAGGAGGAAGAAAAACCACTCAAGGCTGGATATAGTCGAATGTGCTTCACTTGATACAGAATGAAGAGCAACATTGGAATGGGATATATTCGCAAGTCTAGAATTACTTGGCTTTCCATCAGCAATCCACTTTTGACATTCCTTTATCCAATGTCCTCTTTTCTGGCGGTAATGACATGTATCTTCCTTTCTTCCGGATTTATTTCTGTACTTGTTTTTCGTTTTCTTTTCATTTAACACCAAAGCTTCTTTTTGTACACCATCATTGATTTCTGACTTTTTAAAATTAGGTTCATACAAGCAAAGTTGAATTACAAGCTCATCTAAAGATTTTTCTTCATCTCGGGTTAACATCACCCAACTCGACTTAAACATTTCAAAAGAGTTTGGTAGAATATGAAGAATTTAACAGATTAATAGCAATTCTGGTAGTTTTTGTTCCATTTTTATTTGCAACCCGTTGTTAATTTCTGTCCATGAGCTTTTTAGTTTAAATGGTAGAAATATCACAATCTGCCGCCCATTCGAAGGAAAACAATTCAGTACACATCTTGAATAATTGATCCTTAGACGTTGCCTTAAATTGTTGATGTAACGCTTCCCGACATCATAGGCAGATTCCATGTCCATTATTTTCAAAAATATTTCATCGGATATGGTGGTTGTAATCACAACTATCTGTAAAACTCTCTACGTTTTTTGTGGTCTCTTAATTGAGCATCGGCTGGTTCCATATTCGACGGGTTCAGGCGTAGTTATTTTATGTTCAACTACATCCAGAGCTCCCTCGTAGAAATCTAACAAATCTTTCGACCTTTCGCTTCCATATAGGCCAGTCTGGCTCACCACATAATGACTTCATATTCTTGCAAAATTCCATCTTGTTGGCAATTTCCTCGATGATTTTCTTGAATATTTGATAGACTTTTTGAATCTTTTCTCGGAGACTTCAAAAAAGTTCCGTTCTTTTAAACTAACATTAGCTATGTGACAATGTTTGGTTCGAGGGTCCATGGGTCCATGGGTCCGAGTAGTAATAGCCTAGTTATTCCAATTTTTAGATGAAAATTTATCATATATCCACAACCGAATACATTTTAAGGAAAATGACTTTGTATAAAATATTAAGTGACTATATTTTTCAAAATATGCGATCAGGACAAACATATTAAATTATGTTAAACATTCGCCAAATCATTTTATGTATTAAGCACCAAAATGATTTTTGGTACTTAGAAATGGCTCTCTATTTAAGTCGAAAGTTCTATACAAGTATAGAAATGTTGTAATTAAAATTTAATGTACATGTATATACTCTAATTCACTATCGATTTTTTTTACTTATTAACACATATACAGAGAATGCAGATATCCATAGATCCACGAAATAATAAACTATTACAAAAATTCGAACAATCTATACCAGCAGCAACGACTTATATAATCGGCTGTCTGCAGTACAGGCTATCGAATGATGTTGCGGACTATCATTACAATTTGTTAGATATGTTAGATACGCTTTTACAAAATTCTCCGTCAAAAGTCATGGAACAGTTTGTGAATTTCGAAACCGGTACTATGTAAGAGTCTTGTCAGATTTCTAAAAAATCAGTGGCACTTTATCTAAAATTGTCTCTATTTATCAGATCATGTATATGGAAACCGATTAGTTTTGTTGGAGACTATTGTACACAATTGCTGGCTTTAAAATTATTTGCCAGAATATTGAATAGCCTGGATGCTGAGAGACAGGAAGGAGAACTTAAAACAATCAAATGGACTAATCTAAATTTGTTTAAAGATAACTTAAAAAAGGTCATCGAAAAAACACATCAAATATATGCATTCGAAAACGTAAGTATAAATATCGATGAGAATCTTTAAAAAAAAACAATATATATATATATATATATATTTCAAATGTATGGTTTGTATAGGGTGTCCAAAATTCACACAAGATTGTAAAAGAACATTATTTGACAAGTCACAGTTTAGGTTCAGTACCTTGGAGAAAGAAAATCAACTTGAATTCAGCAACTGTTTGTGTTTATACATAAATACGTTTCTAAAAAGCTAGAAAACAATATCTTTCTTACATTTTGTCACACCCTATACGACAGTTTTTATTAAAAATCTGTTCAATGAAACCTATTTCGAATTCGTACTTTACAAATTTTAGGCGTGTCGCGATTTATTAAATAATTACAATATGAATTTATCCCGCAAATTGTTGGTTTACTCGTTTTACTGTAAATCAGTTATGGTCGCCAATAAATACGAGTTTTTTAAACCGCTGGTAAGTTGTAGAGTATTATTTTCTTCATTAACAAAGTAAATTTTTTTCACAGTTTTTTGAAAAATTTTGGGTGGACATGAATTTTTGTCCACATACTATATCATTCAAATGTCGACATAAACCAAATACAAAATCTCTAAAGTTGGAAGACTTTAATGTGGTTTTTACATGGAAAATTTTCAAACTGTAAGTGCAAAATAACGTCAAATGAAATGCAGATGAGGGCCAAACGACTAAATAATGATAAAAATATAATGGTAACGATAAATATCATTAAAACACGAATCATTGCAAATTTTTAGCATAGTACTGACAACACTACCAGTTTTGTTAATAGATTGAAGCAAACGGGCCTAACATCAAGAAAGTACTTAATTTTTTCCACTGTATTTACAAAAAGCGAAATCACTAATGCATCATTGAATTTGGATTCTGAAAATTGCCATAAAGACGTTATGATACGTTTCATTTGCATATTCAGAAACCAAAAAAAAGTTTAAGAATATCTTGCTATATTATTGCAATGGATCAACAACTGTAATTCTTAACATAATAGTCTCTGTTTCCAAAGATATCTGCATTTCAAGCGAAATATGTACATTTAACAACATTAATATATTTTAAGGATTGTCTTCTTTATTTTAGTGAACGAGATTACTTCATAATTACTATTGATGAAACAAAAGAAAACAATTTGCCAGATGATGCTCTTTCCAAACTTAGCAATCACGATGAAATAAAAATCTGTCTGCCACAAACTGAAATAAAGAGAATTATGGAAAATGAGCATTTTATGGAGCATTTGAAGAAAATGAACAATGAGAATAATGAAGGTATGTTGCAGAATATAAATTTAAAACGATAGCTTACCGACTCATTTAGTTAGTTCCGACTTTAGAACATGAATGCTATAATTCTGGAAATTTCTTAGTTACGAAAAATTTAGTAAATCGACTCAATTATACCCTCACGTTTTGAGCAATATACATAATGAGGAATCTAGTATTTTGTGTGGGATTCGCCAAAACGGTAGAACTGGGGCCAACAGCAGAACTGTTACAACAACAACAGTATTGGGCGAACAACTCCTATATACAGTCGCTTGGATGACCAACTGACTGAACTGTAATACATATATGCACAAAATCTATACACACGTTGTACTATAACTAGGCAAATCCAATGGTGGCCTTAACTCAATTTCTGAATAAATTTCCGTTCTGTCTAAGCGAGGATATATGCAATGGACGATTTTAGGAGACCCTACAACTTTCCCGCAGGAATATAATGCATCTTTGGCTTTCCTTACACGTTCCAGTACATCTGAATAACAATTTCCTATCTAGAAGTATTCCTAGATATTTTGCACTTACAGACCATTTATCCGAGGAGGGTCCACATGTCGGACCTTATTCTTCCTAGTAAAGAGAACCAATTCTGTCTTGTTTGGGCTAACGAACAATCTCGTTGTTTCTGGCTCATCTTGCCAATTTGTTCAGAGCCACCTGTAGGATGTTTCTGAGAACTTTAAGGAATTTGCCAGTTACTGCGATTGCCATGTCATCCTCAAATGACACTTTGCAGCCACAACATTCTAGACGTAACAGGATTTAATTCACCGCTATGTTCCAAATTAGTGCAGACAGTACACCTCCTTGTTGAGTCCCTCTGTTCACAAACCTTGTTAGAGTTGTGTACCCAAGACTTGCTATTATTCTTCTTCCGTTGAGGAGTCTAAGTAAGCTAGAATTCACCATTAAATGTGACAACACCGCATCTGAGTGAATGTCGTTAGAAGCCCCTTCTATGTCAAGGTAGGTCACCATAGTGTATTCCATGATGTGTACGACGATTCGATAGTACCCAAGAGTTTGTGCAAGGCAGATTCTGTAGAGTTTCTCTTGTAAGCATGTTGGTTTTCCGACAGAAGTTTTATAATCAGATTTTCTCTAATGAAAGAATCTAAAAGTCTTTCCCGATCTTTCAGGAGGAAGGGGGATAGGTCTGAAGTCGTTTGGCCTAGTGTGCGATATCTTTCCCGCTTTGGGTATGAATACCACTTTGGTGTCCATCCATCGATTGGGGATATATGAGAGCCTGATACAGCCATCATAAATTTTCTCCAGCCAGGGGATAATGTACTTCAACATTTTCTGCATTTCTGCTGGAGTAATGCCGTCTGGTCCATGTTATTTAAAGGGCTCAAAGCTGTTAATTGCCCAGCTGATTCTGGATTTCGCATTCAGCAACTTAGCAAGGCTTAAAGACCTCGAGATTATGTACTATTTTTGGAAAAAATATTGCACGCATACAAAATTGTAGATCATTCGGACGGATTGTATTTGGATCGGTTATTGCTTCGTCGTGTTAGAGTTTTGATAGGTAGCATATAATATATACTCCACTCCATCGGGTGAGTGGATAATACACTTAATCCCATATTTGTAATAAGTTTTCCATAAAATATCGTGTTGTCAAATTCCTTAATCTTAATATACAGTAAACATCGCCAATGTGATCATTACTGGGCCAACAACTCCTGAAATTCCCGGTGGAAATGGTAAATTGAATGTACAGAGTTCCCTAAGACAAGGTAGGAAAAGAAAGTTCTTTAACTGTAATGAAAACGAAGAGAACACCAAACTAAAAAAGCAGCCAAATAAGGAGGCCAAGAAAAAGGCACCAGTTAAAACTCCAAGGTAATTGTCCAAATTAATTATTAAATTAACTAATTTACATTTTCTTGTGTTTAAAAAAGGATTTTAAAACCACGTAATACTAGAAAATCGGTATGTGCAGTTGTTCCTATGGTCGATCTAACAAAATCTCCCGAAACAAATCCTAAGAATCCAAATGTTCTAAAATCCAAAACGGCAAACAAAATAACAAGTGCACTACATAATAATGACAAAATGGGATTGAATGAAGAACAATGTACAGCAATATTAAATGAAGTCAATTTAATATGTCATCGGGGCGCGATTTATGACAAATTTGATTCAGAAGAACCTTGCCAGTCTTATCGCAATTATAAAATGCGACGTGCTTACTGTTCACCTACAAAAAGGGATACAAAGGAAATTCAAAACCATAGTGATGTTATCTTCATACCTGAGGAAAATAATGTGAGTTACATGCTAAAAAATTAAATAAAAAAAATACAGTACCGGACAAAACATTTGCAACTAAACAAACAATTGCAACAGTTTCGATTGGTTGCGCTTTGATATCAGCGACTTTTGCTAGGCGATACGCTTCTTAAATTCTTTAGTCGGTTCAGCATCAGACTTGAAAGGAAACTTTTAACTTCTCTTACTCTTGGGCCACGTTTGGTCCATTGTTGTTCCTCATTTGATTTTCTTTCTTCTCTTCAGGTTTTCTTCTTTTTTCCAGATTTTTGTTAAATTGCCATGGAGGCATTTGATGTCATTTTATTTCGTGGGTTCCATCGTCTATGCCATTTCTCCCTGTTCTTTCCTTTGATTCTAGAAAAATAGTAAGACTAAAAACAATATATCTGCTTCTTCGTTACCAGGAATATCTTTGTGGCCTGGTACCCAGCAGAGGTGCCATTATCGTTATTTTAATATAGTCGCCGATCGCAGTTATAAAGTTGCAATTGTTTTGTCATGTCAAAAAACCAACTACATTGATATAACGCACTGTAGGAAAACAATTTCCAAATAACAGAACAAGTTAATAAAACTCAAATTTGTTTCGAAATAGATGCAAAAAATATGTTTTTCTCATTTTTCTCAACTATTTGTTTTATGGGGTTCATCGATTTGCAATTGAGCCATTCATATATGTATCTCTGTATTGTCACTAATCGTGAAAAATATATTCACCATTTCAAATATTTCAGGTGAAGTTCAAGACCACTCTTGCATCTATATGATTATTGAATGCAAAGTTTTTCAAAACGACAGGATAAAATATAATTACTTACATACAGGCCAGCCGATTTTTCTACGTTGAAACAAATCACCCGACACATTTTGATGTGTACGAAACTCATTATTAAATTATTTTTTAAAGGTTAGCAAACTTTCAAAGATTTTAAGATACTCACCTAATCACTCGACTTTTTCTGTGGCCCTAAATCCACATTGTCACACCATTGCTTAGGCTTTTAGTTGCATTCAACATTCTACCTCTTAACGAGGGGCCAAATCACGGCTTTCGATGTCGAGAATTTCTCAATCGAAAAGCCATTTTAATTTGAAAACGAAAATTTTAATTAATTAAAACTATCCAGATCAGCTGTATAAGATAATGTATCTAAACAATCTACTTGAAAGAAACTTGTACTCTATTACGATAATAAAAAACATATTTCGATCGCAAAGTACACGATATCGAATGCCGCGATTTGGCCCCTGGAATTGTGCAAGAGCCAATTGCTCTAGAATAAATTGTTTTTCAATATGTAGCAAAGTAAAAAATGTTACATTAAATTCTATTTTAGCCATATAATCTAATTTTAGCCGTAGTAATGTATGTAATTCGAATAGACGATGTTTTCCAAACAATTCAATACAGAACTATGAGAAGTAAATCATGTACATTTGTATATAACATTAATGTATATATTTTATAGTTCCTTCCTATGTATTATTTTTTACAATAAATATTATTTGTCATGTTGTATGTTTTGTTTAATGTGAAATATATAAGTCAACATTTTGTATACACTCACTCTCTCTTTAAGAAATTAATGGCCAATTATTATACATTTTTAGAATGATGAAACTCCAAAGAGAATCTTGAAATATAACACAAGAAAACGCAAAATTGACTATCAGGTAAATTATTGTAGTATGAAATTTGTGGTATATATACTCGTAAGTACTTATGTTAAAAAATTAAACGTATATATGTATGTATATATTTTATCCAGGATCATTTTGATAATATGAAAAGTGATGATGAGAATAAAACTCCAGATCGAAAACAGAAAAATAAGAACTACTCCATCAATTTAGCACAAAATATCAAAGGAAATGTTTGTGCCCCTGATGACATCAATTCAATGGTAGGCGATTGCGAAGAGATCCGATCACCGATTTCTCTGCCCAAGACACCAACATCTACCACCACAATGAACGTATCAGATACAAATAATACCCCCAATTTATCACATACAACTTATATAATGGATCATTTTTTATGGAAAAAATTCCGAACTGATGATGGTGGTAGTCAGTTCGGAAGACAACAAATAAATACAAATGTTGTCAGAAAATCGAATAGCAATTCCAATCAAAATGAGACACAATTCAATATTAGAGATTTAAATTGTGATAAACCTAGCATAAACGACTGTGTTATTTACCAAAATCGTTTGAGCGATGATAGCGATAGTGATTATGATGAGAGTGTGCAGAATAATCATGTCAATGACAAAACAAGTTTGTCATTAATTTCCGTGCAAACTTCAGTAGAAAATGCGGTGCCAAGCTCAATTACGAGCCATCAACTGCAAAAAGATATTATGGAAAAAAATACTCTAATGCATTCTAATGATGACAATAGTTTAACATTAGCAAATGTAACAATCTCAAGTAAGACGTCCACATATCCATCAAAACCGCCAATAATGTTAATGAGTCGAAACCAATATACGAGTGAAGAAACATTGGTGATTACTCAACAAAGAGCCGATTTTATTAACAAAATGTTGTTCAACAAGAATTTTAAGAACAAAATTATACAGAAAATTGCCGATGATCTGAAACAACAACATGAAATTGTTACCCATAAGCCTATGACGGATTTATCACGTGAAGGAAATACAAATGCAGTTAAGCTGTTAAAATCCCACAATATAAACAATAACTTGGAATTTTCTGAAAATAATAAAACTACTTTGGCCGCTGTAGAATTCCACAAATCAACAATATTATCTTCGTGCCAAACAAATTCGTCCATATTTAGGTCTTCTGCAAAAAGTGTTTTAATTAGAAATTATTCCGACATTTTTGCCTTAAACCCTAATACAACAAGTACAGCAAGCATAAAGTCGGTTAACCACAATAACAAAAATGATTTTGGTGATACATCGACAATCTCTAGTACTGATATTAAACAAATTGGGCGTAAGCCGCTAGAGCTGTGTAATGATATTGGTGATACTTCGACAATCTTTAAAACTAATGTTAAACAAATTGGGTATAAGCCGCTAGAGCTGTATACAAATTGTGTGGGAGAAACTAGCAGCAACAAAGGTGATTATAAATACATATAATTTTTAAACTTAAAAATAATTGTGTTACTACTAAATATATTTTTCGATTAACAAAAATAGTTGAAATCTGTTAAGAACCTAAGCTAAACTAAAATTGAATTGTTTTTTTGCACTTTTGCTGAAATTTCAGTGAGTGTCTTTTGAACGCAGTGAGGGGCCTTTTCTGATTTAGTTGTCGTTTTTGTTAACATTTACAAAATTTTTCTTCCATCTATTATTGTTTCAACGTTTTTGCAGCATTGAATGATGAAATCGTGCTCAACGTCAATTTCCAACAGTCTGAGAATGGGGATATCCTGAAAAATGGTAAATAATTTATTTTTTCTATACGTTTTAATCAGCATAATTCTATATGTTTAATCCATATATTTTCTTATTTCTATATTACTTACAGATTTATCACATTTAATTTATGAGTATAAAAGTAAATTGAACAACAAAAAAGTGGAGAATTTACGTCGCAAATATCTTACTAATTCCTTTGAAATATTAAAAGAAAAAGTTTGTGAGATCACTGAAAGTATTCTTAAAGAATCTAAAGAACAGCGAGGAGAACTTGAACGCATACAATTCACTATACAAATGCTAGTGCGACAAATGGAAAGCCTATATCAAACATATGTACAAAAGAGCAAAGAGTATGAAAGGTAAGTTGCAACGGTGCAAAAAAAGTTTGTAATTAAGTAACAAAAATCACATATTTTGATAGTTTTCAAGCAAAAGCTCAACAATCCTTGGACATATTGGCTGGCCTTAATCTTAACATGCAGACGGAAATAACAAATGAGTATAAGGCTTTTAAAACTCAATTTACTATTTTGGAAAAATACATACGTCAAGAAGCCTGGGAGAAGTATTTGAAAATACAGAAGCAAGATATTTTAAATAAAATTGATGAACTATCTGCAATATGAGTATTTGTTAAATGTAATTTTTTATTTATAATAAAATGTTAAACCATAATTCTGCGTTTTTCTGAAATAACGTAAGTCTCAAATTTTCAATTTCAAGAAAAAAACTCTTAATACCATTCGAATTAGCGGGTCAAAATTAAACAACGCACCCCGCAAAATTTAAAGGTCGAATTGCATTAAGAGTTTTTCCTGTGACAGCGTTTTCGAGATATTTTGCTGTCATTCCCCCACTCGTTTATACTACTTCATATATAAGTATTTTTTCTTACTGACAGGACAAACAACCTAACCTAAATGTCTTCCTTGAGAAAACACGTTACACAAAACTACCATATGGGTCAGAATTTTTAATATTTACCTATGAATTTTATTTTTGCCTAAAAAATTTATAAAAAAAGTTGCTAAATGGAAAAAAATATCGCTATCATTTATTTTTTGAAAAAAATGAACATTTTGTGAGGATTTTAAATTTAAAAAAAATCTGTACTCATATTATTTATTCCTTATTATTTTACTTAGGTTTAAACAAATCTTTATATACCACTGAGTAGTTTTTTACTCTTGGTTAAAAAGCTTAGTTAAATGCATATTGTAATTAATTTTTAATTGGCCAGGCGGCTTTGAATTACAAGTTTGTACGAAATAAATGAAATGAAAATGGGAAAAGCAAGTAAGAAATTGCAGTCGGGTAAACCGACTTATGAATCCCCTCACCTTGAGTCCCAAAACATTTTCGTAAGTTTATTTATTTTTTGTTTTAATTAAATTATCATCAATTCAAATTGCATTTAATAACATTAAAGTATGTACCGGTATTAAAGTTAAAAGCTCTTAAGTTTTGGTGCAAAATAGTCCATTTGTGTAGGAGGGATGTGTTAGCGTCTAATAAGCAGTTCTTTTCCATCGGAGAGAAAATTTCAATTTCGGATGTGTCCACATAAAAGAAAAATTCGATGGTAGCAGTGTCTCTGTTGGTGGAATGTCGTCATTTGTGTTGCCTGTAAGAAGTGGGGTGCCACAGGGATCGGTCCTGGGACCGGTTTTATTTACGCTATTTCTAAATGATTGTTTTGGAGCCTTGGGAGGATGGTGTACCCCTTACGCTTTTGCTGACGATGTTCAGCTTCTATTTAAGGGCGAATACCAGTTTGTGGATGTCATGCAGTCTAAGGTTGACTATGTTCTGAGTGCTCTTAGCCGATGGATGACGTCTAGCAATCTATGCATTAACCCGACAAAGACTAAAGCAATGTTGTTTTCTACAAGATCTGTGGGCTTGAGGTTGACGTACAATGGCGTGCCTGTAGAATTTGTGACCAGCATGAAGTGCTTATGTGTTGTTGTAGATGATCGTCTATGCTTTGCTGATCATATCGATGGGGTAGTTTCTCGTGTTAATCTCACGCTCCGTCAGCTTTATTCTTGTGACCTAGTGTTGCCCTGTCATGTGAAGCAGAGACTGGTTCATGCTCTAATTATGTCAATCATTCTCTATTGTGTCGAAGTATATGCCGGTACTATATCGCAACATATTGAGAAAATTCGTATTGCTGTCAATAATGTTGTGCGTTACCTATATGGAGTGAATAATTTTTCGCATATAACTCCTTTTGTGGAAGCTTTCTTAGGATGCACATTTCAGAAATTTGTTGACGTCAGAAATCTGTTGTTATTTTATAAGGTAAAACCAGTGCCCATCGTTTTTGGTGCAATCATTTGCGTTCACTCATTCCACTCGTTGCAATTTATTGCTTATTCCGAGAGTTGAAAATAGATTGTCGGAAAGATCGTTTCAGGTAAGGGTCTCTCGTGCGTTCAACAGACTTCCTAATTCGTTAAGAACATTCAATATGTCCGATACAACATTTCGTGATAATCTTATCCTGCACTTTGGGGGCTCCAATCGCCAAGAGCGTGTATAACAATTTGTGGCAAACTTTATAGCATTGTCTTAAATCTAACCTATTAGGATCTGAATCCTAAAACTCAGACCAAATATATAATGAGTACTTTTATTTAGCTGGGAACTGCTAACACAAATTTTAGTAACTAGGGAACAAATAATTTTTGCATTTAATCTTAGCTAGGTTTTAGCACATGAATATTTTAATTTTGTAGTTTACTCAATTGTTGTATTATGTAATTTTGTAAAAATTGGCCAATGGGCTTTGAAATTACAAATTAATAAATTAAATGAATATGAAAAGATTTCTGAAGATTCGAGTTAGTAATATAAAAGGTATTAAAGAATCAATATTTCGCTAAAAGTTAACCCTTTGGCGCGGAGGTACTAGAAGGAGTGGACCAATATGGCCGGAGATAGAGAAAAATATTACCGCATATCAAATTTGAAGTCAATCGGTTAATCCTTTCGAGAGTTATCGTACGCACCAGCCAGCAGACAGACGGACGGATATTGCTCAAATGACAAAGTTACGCAAATCGAATTTCCGCCGAACATTCTTGGGGTTTAGGTCACTCCTTCGATATGTTACACTTTTGGCTCGTAACAAATGGTATATACCCTCCACGGACAGACTAAATGAAACGGTGAGGGTATAATGATTTTTTTTTTGTTTTACGAAATTGTGAATTACAAGTTTACGTCGTTTGGAAGAGAACATAAAGGGCAATTTTTAATGGAATTAATTTAAAAAAGGTTTAATATTTTTTTTTCATCAGACTCACAAATCCATCTTTCTTCTCATTTGAATTTTAAAATACATTTGTATGAAATTTTACACGCAGTGCTTTGCAGAAACAGAAGAAAATTGCCAAACCTGCCTTAGTATTTCGTCCATAACTTTTACAAATATGGAGTCCCCAAAAATCCATTACTGTTTTGGATTTGTAAGAGTCTGTTCAATATTCTGTGTAAATTTGGAAAAACTAATTATACATTTAAAAAAAAAAAATCCAAAAAATTGGCCCGCTTGTTCTCTTCCAAACGACGTTAACATTCTAAAAATCGGTTCAGCCGTTTAAGAGCAATTGAAAATTTCACAGAATCCAAAAGTCTATTTTTATAAATTTTTAAAAATTTCAAATCCCCATAAAATGTTTTAATCTTTGTTTAAATAAATGTACGCTATTTCAACCGGATATCAATTTAGGTACATTGTGTTTGTCCTGTCTTAATTAAAAAAAAACTTTTTTCAAATTAGTTATTATTTTCCATTTAGCAACTTTTTATAAAGTTTTTGGGCAAAAATAAGCCACGTTGATCATTCTATTAAAAAATGTAATCAACGACGACTTAAAAATATAAATTTTTCCACACAACAAATATGGGCGGAAAGAATGTTAACATTGTTGAAATATATAAATGGATTTAATTAACATTCTCCACGACGCACGCTTTGCTTTAAGATCAAAAACGGCAAACGTTGGCGTAAATTACGATATTCATTTAGATTGTCAATCCAAAAGAAATGACATCATATTTATTTTATGCTATTGTCAGGTCAGGGCATGGACGAATGGTGTGCAAAATGAACAGAACATTTTTTGTATATTGTCATAAGAAATGCAGAAAGGCCATTGACCAGAAATATCATAATCGAATCATTGATAGGTACTGATGATAAAGGAACTCCTCTATAAAAAACTTTCGAATGATTAGATGCAAAATTCTTTAGATACTAAATAGGTAGGAATATTGGGGCTGTATACAAATCTGATCCGATTTTCTTCACATTACAAACTATTATTTTTTTATGAAGATATTTGTCTCTGCCAAATTTCATAATGATCGAATGTAAAATACAGTGTCAATATCGCTTATATGCCAAATCGGATGAAAATATATATTTGAGCTATATCTAAATCTGAACAAACTTTTTAAAACTCGGCAGTATTTTTGATTAGTTCAAGAAACTTCTTTGTGTTCAATTTTTTTTTATTTCGTACAAACTTGTAATTCAAAGCCGTCTGGCCAATTAAACATTAATTACAATATAATATAATATAACTAAGCTTTTTAACCAAGGGTAAAAAACTACTCTGTGGTATATGATTTGTTTAAACCTAAGTAAAATAATAAGGAATAAATAATATGAGTACAGATTGGGTATACGGAAAAGTATTTAGGATAATTAAATAACTACTCATATATGGAAATAATCAAAATAGAACAAAAATTATAAGAAATTTATTGAAGATGTTGAAGAAGCCGATTAGATTAAGATGTAATTGATAAACTAAAGTTTTTTAATTCAGCAGGTAAAGCATTGTATAATCGTGCTACTCTTACAAGAAATGCATCATCCAAAAGTTGAAATACCATAGGTATTAATAACTGATTTCTTCTAGTTGAGTGACAAAACCCAAATAATCTCACCAGGACACTCGGACACTGATTCCTAATCAGCTTGTAGAAGAAAATTAATAACCGGGAGAAACTACACCCTAGAAATTTTTAAACATAAGGAGTTATATGAACTCGTCGATTTAATCGGTACACATAACGCACAGCTCTGTTTATAGTCAGATGTATCAGACTCATGTTTCTCTGTGTAGTCCCAGAGTATACCTCCAAACAATACAAAACAGTTGGCATAACCAGGGCATGCACAAGCCGCTCGCTAACAAAAAGTGGCAGAGATAAATCTGTACCATACAGGTTTTTTAAGGTCAGATTCACCCTCGAAACTACCATAAATGTGGTGTTCAAAACAAAGCTTATCATCTAACTGAACTCCGAGGCATTCCATGCGACGGACAAATTCAATTCGAGTATTATTATATATTAACTGAATATTATTGTAGCAAACGGAAGAAAAATATAGTGCCTTGATTTTTAACGGATTTATGCGAAGCTTATTATGCAACATCCAAACACTTAATGTTTCGAAAACAAGATCAATTTTAGACTGAAGAGTCTCCGCAAAATGATGGTGGCCTTTAAACAGCAACTGAATGTCATCTGCAAAACCATAAGGAACACACCAGTTTTGTAAACGGGTTGGTGGAAAGGTTTTCATAAAGGTTGGTGGAAAATTGTGGACTATATGTGTATATGGGGGCTATATCTTGTATATTTGAACCGACTTTCACCAATTTAATTACGTCTACAGACATACGGACATAGCTAAATCAATTCAGAAAGTGATTCAACGTCGATCGGTATAATAAATAATGGGCAAATGCACAAAGTCATAATGCCCTGTACTACAGCGTATGTAAACAATAAAAAGGGTTAGGCGGTTATGGCTTGTGACCACATATTTATTGAAATATGGCATTTAAAAACATATGTATGTGTACAATTTTTTCATTGTGAATACAGCACTTCCTTCTTATACCCTCTCAACCTTTGCGCATCTGTGTTATTTGTTTTTTAAATGTTATTTATTTTTTTTTTTAATAAAAGAAATTGAAACAATTAAAATACAAACTAAAAAAAGGGAAAAAAAATATTTGTAAGAACTAGACATAAATAAATAATAAATTTTGTTAATTTTTTAACTAGTTCATCATCACTAGCTAGTCATTTATTAATATTATAATAATTATATGTATATAATATAATTATATATGTACTGGCGAAATGTCCATTAATCAAATTAATTTTTTTTTTCAATTCAGAAAGTGATTCAACGTCGATCGGTATAATAAATAATGGGCAAATGCACAAAGTCATAATGCCCTGTACTACAGCGTATGTAAACAATAAAAAGGGTTAGGCGGTTATGGCTTGTGACCACATATTTATTGAAATATGGCATTTAAAAACATATGTATGTGTAAAATTTTTTCATTGTGAATACAGCACTTCCTTCTTATACCCTCTCAACCTTTGCGCATCTGTGTTATTTGTTTTTTTAAATGTTATTTATTTATTTTTTTTTTTAATAAAAGAAATTGAAACAATTAAAATACAAACTAAAAAAAAGGGGAAAAAAATATTTGTAAGAACTAGACATAAATAAATAATAAATTTTGTTAATTTTTTAACTAGTTCATCATCACTAGCTAGTCATTTATTAATATTATAATAATTATATGTATATAATATAATTATATATGTACTGGCGAAATTTCCATTAATCAAATTAATTTTTTCATTTCTTATATTTTTTATTCACCAGAGTAGTCAAAAATTCATAATTCAAAATGCAAATTCTCATCATTTCATGTTTTTAATACAACAGAGTAGTCTTCAATACATGTTATTAAATGTTTAAAGTAGGTTTTTTTATCCCAGAATGTTTATTTATCCCATGTAATGTTAGTTTTTTATTAGGCCGGGTCGATTTGTGGGGAGGCAAAAAAAGTCGCCATTGCTCAGTGAAAATCGTATTCTAGGGATCAAAATAAGAAACTTTGCCGAAGGCACCATACCTCTAAAACGAATTCTGATGGAATACGATTTTCACTGAGCAATGGGCGATTTTTAAATCGACCCGCCCTATTGTTTATATTCTGTTTACATTTCTAATTTTTTTATAAGTTTATTGTTGGTTATATTAAGCTAGTAGCAGCATATTCTTCTTTTTTACCTTTTAGTTACTTTATACATACGCTTTAATATTTCTTTGTTTTTGTAGTATTTATAACCATATATGGCCCACGGCTCGGTTTAATATTAAATAATAATACAAAAAATATATATGTACAGGGTTTTCCAACAAGAGGTGTTATTTTTAATCACCCGGTATTTCGGTAGCTGTCACTTTGAAGCTTTTATTCTTTGACATTTGACAAGTAGAAACTACGCCATTACTAAAAATTGTACGATACACGAGTCAACAACGCATTGAAATTATTAAAATTCGAAAAATCATCTTGACAGATGAGGCCCATTTCCACCTCGGTGGCTACGTCAACCAGCAAAATTGTCGCATCTGGGGCTCGGAAAACCCAAGAGTTATTGTTGAGAAGCCTCTCCATCCTCAACGTGTGACTGTTTGGTGCGGTTTATGGTCCGGCGGGGTCATTTCCCCTTACTTTTTCGAAAATGAAGTTGGATCAACAGTTACGATGAATGGATTGCGCTATCGAGAGATGATTAATGATTTTTTATGGTCGGAGTTGGATGGTATTGATCTGGACAACGTTTACTTTCAACAAGACGGCGCTACATGCCACACAAGCAACGAAACCATTGCTCTGTTACGGGAAAAGTTTCCGGACCGTGTTATCTTTCGAAGAGGTGATCACAATTGGCCACCGAGATCTTGGGACTTAACACTTTGGGGCCACGTGAAAGATAAGGTCTACGCCAACAGCCCAGCGTCGATTCAATACCTCAAAGATAGAATTCGTGAGGCTATCGAGGACATAGGGGAGCCACTTTGCGATTTGGGTATGGAAAATTTCATGAAAAGGATATGGTCCTGCAAGCGTGGACGTGGTGGCCATTTGGCTGATGTTGTTTTTTATTATTAACGGCATACCTTCCTCTTTATTATGAAATAAACATCCGATCATTTATCTCAAAAAAATTGCATTTTTCTTTGAATACCAAAATAACACCTCTTGTTGGAAAACCCTTTACATATATAAAAAATTAGATTCCTAACTTTGCACTTTGCAGACTAATGTGTTGATTAAGCACTCTTTCATCTGGATGATTCAAGGGCCACAGCAATGAGACTCTTCAAATAAGACACACGATGTTTCTGCCATGTTTCATGAGAGTGCAAAGCCAGAGACATGGTTAATATGTACAGAAGACCCTCTACTTCGAAGGCGTTCTCTAGCCATTTTTCCGATGGCTGAGCGGTGAAATAGGAGAAAAGAGATTTGCTGTCTCTTGTGAGGAGCATGAGGAGAACAGTGGATACACAAGGCGAAACGCATGAGTAATAGCTTCAGATCGTACATGCTATTCGTGTAGGAGCGTTGGGTGCTCTTTTGCATGTAGCTAGTACGCGAGCCATATTTGGGTTAGGTTCCATTTTCTCTATTAACATATCAAATTGTCGTCTTGTGGTGATTTGAACCATCATGGAGTCTACAAACAATTTAAACAAGTATGTAATGTTGAAAATATGGTAAAAAAAAGTATAATTAACATGAAATTTCACGTTTTATTCAGCAACTGAATATACAGTTACCATCGGTAATCGGTAGTTGCCATCCGTAATGTAATTTTGGCAACGCAATTAAACTTTGGTTGCCTTCCATAACATACCCATAAATGTATAAGTAAATATTTTTGAAATACGCCCATGTGATGACAATCGCGTGAGTTCAAATCGCAAAACGCAAAAATTTCCCCTTAAATTTTAATGGTCTTCGAAATTAAATTTTAATAAAATGCACACATGGATGTAGTTATTTATCACTGTAATTAATAATTTGATTTTAATAAATCCAAATTGTTGTGGTAAAAAAGAATTCAGAGCATGCATTTTGCGACTTGAAATCACAATCGTCAATTTTAGGCGAAATGCGATTGCCTAAAATTGATTCACAAGGGCGATAATCTTCCCGGAACATGACCAGCGATGTTGGTCGAAATATTGGAATATAAATAAATAAAAATCACTGAAACAAATAAAAAAGACCAAAAGTCTTTTTTATTTGAATCACCAGTCAGCCAAACGAAAACTAATAAATAAATATAAAAAATACACAAAATTAAGAGTTTTTGAAAAAAAATATATATTTGTTGTCTATTATTTTGAAGTTAAAAATGTTTTGAGAGTTCCAAGAGACTAGAAGATTCAGATAACAAACAAATAAAAAAGGATATACATGTGTAAGTGGAAGTGCAGTATAACTGTATTAAGAACAAGACTGGACATGAAGGACCGTGATAATAATTAAGAAAATAAATATAACTAAAAAATATTTGTTTTAATGAATACTTCTTTAATATAAGAGTTAGTTACATTGTTCTTTTGTCGGTTATTAAAGAGACAACTTCAAAAAAAGTCATTTTTTTATTTTGGTAGTCATATACTGTCATATCAGTTTTTGAGAATATCGTTTAATTAGAAGATGTATAAAAAGCTAAGCTGTTAGTAAAATGAATAAAAATGCGAAATTAAATATTATGAAAAGGATAAATAAACTCTAGTTGTTAAATGTAAAAAACATGATTGTAAATAATAAAAAATAAATAAATATTTACGTTCTAACAAAAATCATAGCAAATACAATGATATATAGATCCTGTTGATTATAGCAAAAAAAAGTTTAGTAATTCCATTACAAAACGTTTGTCGTTATATTAAATATATAGTTTCGTAGATTCTTTGTATACATACAAACTTAAATAAATATTATTTTTAATAGGGAGTTTTCATTTAATTTTTTTTACTTAAACTAAGTTCATTTGTTTGTTATTGCAACATGTTTCGTTTTTTAGTTTCTATATTCTTTTTGTTTCTTCTAAACTCAGACATTTAAAACAATTCAAAAAGAAGTGAAGGAGAATAATTCGCTATACGAATATAATAGGCGATCGCTGTTTTGTATTGCTTTGTTTTTTGTTTATTTTTCGATTTTAGCACGAAAATATAACTTCATTTCATTTTTGTTTGTTTGTTTTATTTTTGACATTAGAAGGGAGGAGGAGGAGTTACACTTGAAGTTATTCGTTTTCTTGAGTTTCTGTATCCGTAGTGATATCGTCGATAGCTGCTATGTTACGTTTACTGGACGATTTAACTAATTCCAAGTATTTCTCACCATCAAACCGATTGCTTTCATCTTGCAAATCCTAAAGAGAAAAAGACAATAGATATTCTTAAGTGACGACTTTTTAAAGTTATCGTAACACAACATTTCAATTACTTAATTGAAATGCTTCTTTGTGATGTGTTAATGCCGCCAACGACGTTTCGCAAAATAAGATTTTAACATTTTATATTGGCAAACATAGAAACAACACCTATGGCTTCACACAGTTTAAACGCAATCATTGGCACAGAAAGAAACATTCGAATTGAACAATTGAATTGCATGTAATAGTAGATTAAAATTTAATTAAAGCAAGGACTTAGTCTTACCTTATACCAACAAATATATGATATCACGGGTTTTTGTTATGACTAGCATTGTACGATATAATTATAAAAGTCAAAAGCATTTTAATGTGATTTGTACTTCTCTCTTCACGCGATAAATGAACAACATGGTACATGGTGCTGGTGAGATTAGTTGGGGGAGGTTAACAAATGAATGAATGCATGTTAATGATGCGCTGATGTTAATATGCGATAAATGTGATATATTACTCGTATATGACCAACCCTCTGCCCCCGCTGCTGCATCGTTACATTACCAAATTTGTAGCGCGACAGCAATTAAACACATATGTAGATAAGTCAGATTATAGATGCCCTTAACCACCAGATAAAGCAATCAAAATGATAAACCAAAACAACCATTACGTTTACAGATAGATGTAAAAATATTTCAAGTAATTATTACAGATAATTTATTTAATTTCTTTCTTTCTTTTGTGTGTTTTATTACCAAGTACGTCTAAAAGTATTTTTGTAAAATACCCTTCATACAGGTAGGAATGATGTGAATTTTAAAAACTTTTTTGTTTCTTGTAGATTCTGTTTGCGCTTGTTGGCAATTTAAAACTGACGATTAGCGTCTAACACGTAATACGTGAGTGAGAATAAATGAAAATAATACATAAATCTAAAAATAGGTGAGAATACATGTTAATAATATTAGTTAGTTAAGTACATACATTGCATAAATTCATTTATGAAATACGATTTTATCTTTGGTTAATAAAAGGAAATTCAATATTTTTCGTCTTTTTAAGTATTTTTAATACTCGTTTAAATAATAACATTTGTTTCTTTTCTTACAGCGTTTCTAGGTTTAAATTAAATTTAATCTGTTTCACAGCCAAAACACAGATTATAAAATCAATTTTGGAAAACAAAAAAAAAAGTAATAAAAGAGATTCATTTTTCTGTATCCTCGAAATTACAAATATTATACCAGTAAACATTCCAAATTCCAGACATGACATCCTACATTTTAAGAACATTTTGCAACATAAACTGAAAACTTTTCTCACCGATAAATTGTTTGAAACGAAAATTTACCTATTTCTTATAGAATTTCATGTGAAATAAATAATTTACGGGCGGATTATTTAAGAAGACTGCTAATAATAATTGTTCTCTTATTAATATATATATAATTTGCAAATGGTTTAGTATACATATACGTATAAATGTATATCGACTTCAGTAGTAGTGTCTTAAGAAAAAGGAATGTTACGTACTATGTATATATCGCTCATTTCGTGCAAGAATGTCACATTTCAATCACCTTAATGTTATATTTAAAAATTTCTACCAAATAGATTATTATAAAATAGTTTTTGAATTAGTCGCTCAAACCTGGCCATATCAAATATTTAAAATTTTGTATTATGGCGCTTTTGTACTAAATGAGCGAAATAGGCGTAATACAAACGTTCGTACAGTTTTTCCTATCCTATATACATATGCACATATGTGTAAGTTTCGAATGCATGTGTTATCACTCTGGATAAAACTGAAGGAAATTCTTTAGATGAAATGCGAAATGCATCTCCTTAATCACATGTTGAATATGAACGAAACTCATAATTTAATTTGGGTCGAGTTTGTTGTTGTGTGGTTGTCGTATCGGCGGCTTCACTTAAAGCCGAGGGAGAAGGTGCAACTGTCGATACAGCTACAATCTGCACATCAGTGTCGTCTTCATCGGCATCGTTGACACTTCTATAATCATTAGTGGCTTTGAGCGATTCTGAAGAAGTTTTACTATTGCCAGCTTTACTGCTCTCTACCATAATATCGGATATGATTTTTATTTGCTTATTCAGTAGTTTCTGACGGGTATTGGCTTCATACGGCGTGGTCTCGGTAGGAGATACCGCTGATGGTGATGAAGTCAGAGGTCCGGTACGTATTGAGACCAAAGAACGATTTATATGAATGTTATTTAAACGACCACTGCCTCCAGTAACAGTTGCGGTTAGTGGGACATTCTGAACTGAAGCAATTGTCGATGATGTGAAGGGAGAAGCTGGCTGTTGTTCAATACCAGGGGAGGGCGTTTTCATCAATGCCTCATACCCTTCTTCATCGATGCTGTAGGTCAAACGGTTGAAGAACCCTTTCCGTTTAATATTCAAAGACAGACTACCACCATAAGGGTTAGTTTTGAAAAGATTTGTAGCAGTAGCAGCCGTATTTTGTTCTGAAAACTTTTCATTTGTGTTGGACTCATGATGAAAAACCTCATTGTTGTTGTTGTTTATGATGTTATTAAGATTTTTAAAACTAATACTTAAATTATTATGTACATAACTGTTAGTGACACTTGTTGTTGGCATGGTAGTAGTAGTGGTAGAAGTGAGGGTAGTACATTTTGAATCTATCTCATTTATTATAGTATTATTACTAGTAATAGTTGTTGAAGTAATAGTAGTGGGGGTGTTGGTGGTGGTAACTGAACAACTGGTAGTAGTGGTAATACTTGAATGTGCAGCATTATTGCAAGCAACACGTAGCGTTAATGAAGAAGAACAAGCTTTTGAATTGGAATTGGAATAGGAGTAGGGAGCAGTAGTAATAGTAGTGGGATTTGTGGTAGCTGAATTAATTGTAGCATTACTACAAGTAGCATGCGTTGTTTTTACCTTATTGCGTATTATGGCCGGGAACTTTTCGCAAATTCTTTGCCATTCGTTTGGCAACGACCAGGAATGAGGACTTTTAGCGTAGTAGAGCAAATGTTCATATTGGTGAACAATGCGAGCTGAAATCGGAGAGACAAAATCAATCAAAGCGAAATCAAAAGACATTGTTGGTTATTTTGTATATTGGCTACTGTAGCGATTGATAACTTTTTATAATAAGACATACACTTTCATAATTAACAATAAATAAATTAAAATAATAATTAATTCCCAACTTTCGAATCGACTACATATATATATCATTCATTCCATGTTAAACCAATAGAATATTGAATATTTCGAACGAAATTTATTACCTTTTTCTTAAAAATGATGATCTCCATTTCGTTCGGAAGATGCGTCAATTGCAAAATTTTCCGAAAAAAATTGATTTGCCAATTGCACTTGCACATACGAATTGAAAAATTGGCTTTGGATGTTTTGAGTCCACAAAATGTTGGTTGGGGAAATATTTTTCCCTGGGAAGTATTGTTCCTTTGATAGAGAAAATTGTTTAAGTGGCAGTTTATGTGAATGGTGCAAAAATTTGTGGGATCGGACCAATAGGCATGGACTCCATATGAGCTAAGATTTGAAATTCAACTATTTTTTAGGGAGAGTGCTGTAATTTTGTGTACATGCCTTCGGTGGTAGTCCACTTGATAGATCCAAAAATGGGCGGGATCGGACCAATGGGCGCGACCCCGCCCGTTTGAGTCAAATTTTGAACTTAGATAGAGAGAGAGAGATATCTTAAACAAATTGTTTGCAAGAGTACTGTAATTTTGGGCATATATATGTGGTGGCAGGCTACACGATTGGTCCAAAAAATAGGAGGGATCGGACCAATGGGCGTGGCCTCGCCAATATGAGCCATGTTTTGAAATTAATGGTGATTTCGTTTGTGCAAAAAAATGTAAATTTTTTTCTACATTTTACACTGAAACCGCATTTTTAGGTTCGTTTGTAAAAATGTTGCAGCCGTATGAACGGGTTTTGATTTCGTTTATAAAATTATTACACTCCGCAAATGCGAAAATATCGCATTTTCCACACTCAGCCCAGTCCACGGTGTGGAGTGTTGCACCGTCAAAAATCAAACTTCAGAACCAAACCTAATTGAAAGCGTACATTCTTAATGCACTATCAAATGGTTGCGCCATAATGTAGGTATGGGTTTTACTCACCGCACGATTTTTGTTCGATTGTTCGCATGCAAAATGCGAAATTAGCAGTGGGTGCAGGGGGAATTTTTAAAATGTCGCAACATGATGTGGTGATATTATTTATCAGAAACGAAATCACCATAAGATACCTTGAATAATTTATTGAGAAGGCGCTATAATTTTGTGTATACGCGGTCAACCCCCCGCATATGAGACCCATTTTTGAAAACAATATACATTTCTACAAAAGCACTGCACCAAGTGTCGTGAAATTTGATGGAAATGCATTTTGCCAAAAAAATAGGATATTTTTCGTGGGAGTTGCGCCGTCTATACGACACCATTATGGTGTCTATTGCCTTTATTCATAATAATTTAGCAATGCTAAAACGTTCCTCAAATATTCTTTATGTTTTTATGAATAAGGCCCTATGATTCAGTTTTTCATAAACAATTTATAGTATCTATTTTCCTATGAAATCCACCTAACTGTCATTAACTGTGACTGAGACATTGTTCATAAGACATTATAAGTTTTGCCAAAATATTCAATATTAAATTAACTCTTTAGCGGCTTTATTAAATTTTTGTATTTATAGATACGGACAAACATATTTCATATTTCTCAAACGAATCTCAAAAAATTTTTGCCTTACAAATCAGACAACTTCGTCTGAAATACTTATCAGCCATAAATTTCCGATGGTTCCAAAGCATTGTCAAACCGCTGTTCTTGGACTATTTCATGACACTACCTTATAATGAACATAAAACGAACGGACGAAAAATGTTCGACAGGAATGTGAAAGGTATACATTTATTAAAGTATCAGGTTGTATTGGCTATATGTTGAATTTATGTATATACATATCGCACCTGTTCCACAAAAGGGTCACAACTCAAAATTTTTAAATTTTGCCTTTTTTGCAAGAAAACAACGTACAATGCCAATTTCTACCCACTGCAAAAAATGTCCGTTGATTTTTCTTCTTTTTCATAATAAAAAACCGTTATGACTCTCTCTTTGTTTACAGAATAACGTCTTTAGATTCAACTAAAGAGTTACATTTTGAATTGTCTCCAAGTGTTTAAGCAAATGGGACCGTTGATTTATCATCTAAAGAGTAATATTTTTAGTTGTGCTTTTTTCAACTTATAATCCGAGTAATATTTTTCAGTTAAAAAGGTACAACTCAAAATAATACCGCTATTTATATACAAACTTTTTTCATGAAAAGGGTAACAACTCAAAAAAGTTGTTATTTTTCTAAAATCAATAAGAAAACAAAAAGGTAAATAGCGTTATTATTTCTTTCTATGATATTTTATTGCAACGACATACCTTTTTTTGTAATATACCATTAATATTAACGGAAACAGTTTTTGGCCTCTACTGAAATTTTTATACCCTACACCACACTGCGGTACAGGGTATTATAAGTTTGTTTCACGGCAGATGTTTGCAACACCTGAAAATAACACAGCTAGACCCACCTTAAAGTATACCGATCGACTCAGAATCACTAGCTGAGTCGAATTAAACATGTCTGTCCGTCCGTCCGTCTGTCCATGTACGGTTGTTCGTCGACTACAGGTCGCAATTTCACTCCGATCGTTCTGCAATTTTGCAGTTTAGAGTATTTCGCAGCTGTAAAGATCCCTATTGAATTTGGTTGAAAACGGTTCAGATTTAGATATATATATCTTTCGTCCGATTTGGCCCTTTAGTCCTATAGAAGCTGTATTTACCATCCAATCGTTTTGAAATTTAGAATGGTAGAGTTTCTTGATCCATGAACCAACATTGCCGAATTTGAAGAAAATCGGTTAAGATTTAGCTATAGCTCCCATATATATGTTTCCTCCGATTTTGCTCTTTAGTCCTGTAGAAGCTGTATTTTACATCCAATCATTTTGAAATTTAGAATGGTAGAGTTTCTTGATCCATGAACCAACACTACCGAATTTGTAGAAAATCGGTAAAGATTTAGCTATAGCTCCCATATATATGTTTCGTCCGATTTGGCCCTTTAGTTCTATAGAAGCTATATTTTACATCCAATCGTTTTGAAATTTAGAATGGTAGAGTTTCTTGATCCATGAACCAACATTGCCGAATTTGAAGAAAATCGGTTAGATTTAGCTATAGCTCCCATATATGTTTCATCCGATTTTGCTCTTTAGATCCAATCGTTTTTATACCCTACACCACACTGTGGCACAGGGTATTATTTAAGTATAAAATGTCCCAAAAGTAAATTTATGTAAATTACAAAATTTATATATCAGAGTTATTCAATATTACGAGAGTGGTGTAGGGTATTATATAGTCGGCCCCGCCCGACTTTAGCCTTTCCTTACTGGTTTAAATTTTGAGTTGTTACCCTTTTGTGGAACAGGTGCGATATGTATGTATGTACAAATGAACCGTTTGTTTTGAAAGTGGCGTGAGCGACATTTTCACATAAATTGCGTTAAGAATAGATTTGGCATCAGATTAGGGAATTGGCATCGAATCGAAAAGAATTTTCTCAGAAAAGTCAAAGGTGACTTATATTTTTAGAACTTAAGTTTTGCTACCAAACTAAATTACAAAAACGTTTGTTTTGAAAGTGTTAATATTTAAAGTGGATATTTAAAAAATCGTGATTTATTATTAAAATATGGGTAATACAGTACAATTGCATGTACTTATGAAATTATTAATGAGTTCAATTAAAATGCAAATTCGTCTTTAAATGAGTTGCAACAACAATTTAAGAAAAAATATTTGTCGTTTAAAACTGAATTTTAGAGACATTGGTTTCATAAAAAAATTAATATTATACTTGACCGTGAGGTCGTTAATTAAATGTATTTTTTAGGAAAATAATATGCATATTTATATTCTGTAAGTAAATTTAATTAAATTTGGAAAAACAATCCACCAATAATGCATGATAATCGTATAAGCACTGCACTATAGGAAATTTTGACCCTTTTTTGCCAACATTAATTACAGCCAAACGGCTGAACCGATTAGAATGATTTTTTGAATAAGAGAGAGGGATGTATAAGTAAAATTTTTTCAGAAAATCCAAAAATAGGTTTGTTAAAAAAATGTGTACTACTTTATAGCAACTTTCGAAGTTACCAATAGAACTTGTTTTTACCAATTTAAAGAAGTAACATATAACGTTAAGTTTTACATAGGAATTTATTCAAAAATTGGAATTTAAAAAAAATTTTTTTTTAATAATATGTACTAAATTTGACACCTGCAAAAATTCACTCATTTCGTCTGAAGAAAAAAATTTCTTTAAATTTAAGGAAATTTGCGCGATTTAAAAGAAGTTTTCATTCGATTTAAGTAAAATTCCTTATTCTATGATAAGATGTCCATAACAATATGTCATGTTGACTTAAACATTACTTCATAAAATTAAAGAAACAATCTTAATGTTATAATAAAAATTTTTTTCGATAAGAACATTTTTATAAAGGAAATATGGCGTTTACGCCACTTTCAAAACCAATATTTTATTTAAAAATTTGGTTTGAAAGTGGCTTAAATACATTCACCATCGAAAAAAGCGGGTTAATAGGACTTAAATACGAAAAAAATTGCAGCAAACTTGTAATGAGCTGTATATAAATATTGTATTCCTATTATTCACGCAGATTTTTAAACGAATTGAAACACGAAACCATTTATATATCTTTTTAAAACCATATGGATTTACCCAACTTTCAAAACAAACAGTTCACATGTATCGACCTAGGGAAGTTTGTTGATATTTGTATCGAGGATACATATGTCTGGGTAGAGTGGAAATCATGACGAATAACCAATATGCTATTGCGGGCATATCATTTGGCTTCGATTTCGTTTCAATTAACATAACTTTTACAATTTATTGTTCAGCTTTCTGTTGATGAACACAAAGGGCCCAAGTCTAAACATGGTAAACATAACCCATTCATCAGTATAATTTTCTGTAATATTTTACTCGACAATAAATGAAAAATATTTATTTTAAATTTATATAAAATAAGTAAATTTTTCCATAATATGTCTGGGATGATGTCTGTCCAAAATGTCTAATTTTATTTCATGACCGATCAGGCAACGATAAAATAATTGTAAATTTTTCAATGTTTTTAAGAGGTTTTAATATTTATTTAATATTATAGAGGCAAAAATTATCTAAAGCCAGGAGAATATCCTAGTGACAAATAAATTTAATTAAAAAAATTTTCTCAATAATAAGTATTTTTCGCAATATCTTGTAAGATATCTTTGAAACCGCTGATGGGATGAAGAAATTATATTATAAAAGTTTAAGTCTATATTATTTAGGATTATTTAAAGCATTACTGAGCCAATCAGGATAAATGGTTTTCGAGTTTTGCTAAAATATGTGGTTCAACCTCTACTTTTTAGATGTTTATTTTGAAAGATAAACAAGTCCCAACACACTAATAGGCCACAAATCTCTTAAAGGAAATGACCTAAGCTTTCGTTTGAGCAAAACAAATTTTAAAAAAATTAAAAAACAAGTCTTAATTCACCAAAAAAAATACAAATATATTTTGCTCTTTTTTTAAAGATTGAAGAAAAAACTATCGAAATAATTTGGGAAAAATTTTCGAAATACAATATGTAATTAATTATATGGATTGGAAAAGGGCCTTCTGACAAAATATATATAGTCCTAATCGAAATTTTGTGTCATGACTTTTATCTAAACTTGGTGCAAGTTTCATCCCAATCGGAAGACATCAGTTTTAAAAATTCACTCACTTGACATGAAAAACTAAAATAATTTTCATAAAAGCTTTCAAGATCAGAGCCACTCTAAAACACAATAATCTATCAAAAATCATATTGGATTTTAGAAGATGTTATCGTCGGTACACAGCATACTTGTATTTTTCAATGCGAAGATCTGTCAAAGTACTACAATTTGACAATTTATCTCTCATATTGTGCAGAATTCGTGCGAAGTCATATTTTAGGAAATACTAGACGGAGTAAAATACTTATTTTTATTAGATTTACTGAATATTTTCACATTCGAATTGTTCAGATTTTTCGATCAACTCTTCCTGTCGAAAGAGAGGTTTTTGTTGTGTATTGGAAAAGATAAGACACTGCGCTTTGGAAGCCATGTAAACACATACCCTTATACGTATTTCAATCCTGTGCGGGGATATCATCAGAAGGACTTATACATGACACAGTGTGAGCTTGAAGTTGTGGCGATCATCACTTGAAATTTGCAAATGGAAACTATATTCCTACGAAGAAAGCTTACAAGTCACACAGCCAAAGCTCCAAGCGAGAATTAAATTCACCATTTTCACCACCCATGTGACTGGTAAAGGTTGCCAGTCACATGGGTGGCACCAATTGCCAGTAGATGGCGTGGATTCTGAGATTATTTAGACGATTAGAAAGACTTTACAGCATAGTATTTTTTGTTGAATACCAAATTTTGTATGTTATTATTTAGAATTCATTAACACTACGTGTTGAAGATGAGCAGCTTCTTTCTAATTGTATTAGGCGGGCTGATCCTATTAATTAAATGTTTTTTAGAAGTTTTTTTGTTAATGATCGATTTAATTTTAATTTTATTAGATTTATTGAATGTTTATTGATTTATCAGCTTTTTCGATCAACTCTTCCTTTTGTGGTGTATTGGAAAAGATACTTTTTATAAAACTGTATTTTTACATGATTATTAATTGGTAAATTTATTTTTCGTGTAGGAAGAAATAGTATAAATATCCTTAATAGTACATTTTATCTGATATTTTTTTTATAAAGATATGTACAAATCTATGGATTATATCCATTTGTGGATATAAGCTATAGATTAGAAACCTAATTTTTCAGGAGAGCAAAAAAACTGTTTTATTGTCCCATTATTTGAGCTTCAGCGAAATTTTGTTCTACGATATGTTCTACATATTGCTACTATGTTCTACAAACAAACGAAATTGAATATAATCCATTTTACGCGAAGTTATGAAATATAGCCCTTTTCGTCCATCGTAAATCGTCTATGTTTTGTGGAATTTGTAAGTATAGCAGCGTTTGTTCGAATTTAAATTAATTTTGAAAATAAAAAAAGTTTAACACAACTCAAATTGAAAGATATTTACTAGTTTTCGTTTGGCTGATTGGTCATTTAAATAAAAAGACAATGGTCGTTTTTATTTGTTTTAGTAATATTTATTCCGTAAATTAAAAATACTTAAACAAATAAAAACGACCATTGTCTTTTTATTTAAATGACTAATATATATCTAAAGAATTTAAAGAAATTTTGAAACTAAACGGTAAACTGTCCAAGGTTAAATTGTAAATAAATGGCTATTGGTAGGGCTATATTCGCATAAATTACATTTCGCGATTTTTATTTTAATGTAATTTGAACATAGTGTTTTATACCTTTTCTGAGTTATACACTTCACTCTTATTTTAAAAAAACGCATTTCGCGGTTTTTTGCAATTTGTTGCAAATTTTTAAATGTAATTTGAACCTTGATATGGGTATCGCAGAAAAAGAGGAAAACAACATTTTCTGCGATACCCATATCAAGGAAAATAGTTTAGATGTTTTGTAAATATCACACATCTAATTGATTTTCTCGTATGTGCATTGGAAATGCAGTCAGAGTTATAGATTTTGAATAAAACTTGCAATTCATAATAAAAGTAAATATAAAGATTATTGATCATGTATAAAGTTAATATAAGATTATTGGCCATATTGGCTTATTTATATTACTACTTATATAATAAATAAATGAAATGAAATTTAACTTTTACTTGTTTAAATATTTTTCGATTTAAATATTTTTAAAATGGATTCATTTTCTCGTGTTATATCCCAGCAAAAAAAGAGCATCCAAAGAAGCAATAAAAATCCCCAACTTATGATCCAGAAGTTGTTCTAATTTGGATTTTCACCAATGAATTTAACAAGGAGTTGTCGCGCCGGGAAAGTACTTCTATGTTACCACTTTTGCACAACTCATTTTAAAGCACTGTAAGATTTGCTTTTTTGGTGTTATATTTATTTGATGAATGTATGTCGTTCTTATTAACATCTTTGGGTCCAGAGATCTTTTATTTTAAAGGAATACAAATATTGACATAGGGAAGGGAACGTATAAATAATATACTATTGGCCAAAGAGATCAACGATCGCATATATGTACACGGAGAAAAAAGCAGGAAGCATAATATGTTTGGGATCAAAATTTAAATAAAATAGACTTTGGTGCAAATATTTTATATTTAAATACCGGAAAAAAGTTTGAATATCTCTCTTATCAATGTTATTTTTTCGGAGTTTTGGTGCAAGTAATCTTTAAAAACGGGGAAATATTTAAATCGACTACAGAATTTGTTTTCCTACCTATAGGAAAAAAGTAATTTTTCCCAAATATAATATGTTTCCAGAAAATATACTACAGAAGCGATTTTTTTCTTAGGGTATGTTTGGGACATTTGAAGATGTTTGTATGTAATCTGTATGGCTGATGAAAAGGCTCTTGAAAAGTGTGACCGAATGACCCCATAGTGTAACTTCTAGTAACATTTTCACAAATGATCGTCATTCTCACTAATAAAAAGGTATGTATTTTTATTTTACACTGTAATACATAGCACTTTTGTGCGGCGCTATGTATTTTCCGTAGCCCCGGTTCAGAGAGTAGTAAAGTACCACAGTGTGGTACAGTAAGTATGGTATGGTATATTTAATTACCATAATTTCTTTTAAAATTATTTAATTATAACCTAAACCACACTGTGGTACAATTTATTATAATTTTATGCATTTGTTTCTAACACCTAAAATGAGAAGAGATATATAGAACCATCGTTTATTATACCGATCGACTTAGAAGCACTTTCTGAACCGATTTAGCAATGTCAGTCTGTGCATGCATTCTTGTAATCAACGTGCAAGTCACAAATATAGTCCGATCTCAAAGAAATTTTGCACATATTGAAAATTGAAATTGAAAGACAATCCGTATTTAGATATAGGGCCTGTTTCTGTAACTTATTTTCTTTCGTCTACGGCGAACAATCAAAAATCTCTCAACTATTTGAATATCACTTTAGAACCAGATATCTTAATATATGTGAATGTACCTTCGATTTAGCTTATACCCTCTATAGAAAATATCGTTTTCTTTCGATATTCATGAATTTTAGTATCTTATTTTAACAGTTAATATCTGTGTGAACAACATCAGTTCAAATTTACATATAGCCCCACACTCGCATGGATGTGTTCTTTCCGATTTAGCATCTAAGCTCCATAGAAGTCATATTTTAGTCAAATGTACCATATTTTGCACAAAGGATTTTTTTAATCCGAGAATAAACGGTCACTAGCAAGGTTGGAAAAATGTGTTTTCATGTTTTACTTCAGATCATTATTAAATTTGGCAGAGATAAGTTTATAGAATCATGAACACTGCGAAATTTCATAAAAAATGGATACCATTCAGATAAATGCCAAATTTAAATACAGACCCCATATAGAATTTTGCATCTAAAATAGCTGTCAAACACGATTGACAAAAGCAAAACAGCAACAAGAGAATAACTTCAAAGGTTAAATAGATGAATATAGTACGTTCTGTTTAATACAATGTGTGTTTTTTGTGCTTTATCAAAAACGAGCACTTGATGTTAAGTATTTTACATATATTTCATAGTCCTCATATATATGTTCCTTCCGATATGGACTTTTATTACTTCAGAAGCCTTATTTTACATCCAATCGTTTTGAAATTATGCATTCTTGGGTTAATAATTTATATTCCGAAATTACATTTTAGTTAGTTATTTAGAAGAACCTCATTAAATGCCGAAAAAATTTTCATACTTATGATTTGGAAGTACTTATAATGTTATTCTTTTGGAAGTACTTCTTTTATTTTTTGCTGGGATATAGCGCATTTTAGGTAATATTAGATATTTTAGGATTCTGCAGTAAAAGCATCAAATTTTCGCTATAAAGACGTCATTGCTTTCAATTATTTTGCAATATACTTTATGAAGTAGTGTCCACTCTTCACAGTAGGCAGCTTAAACTTCGCTTAAGAAGGTTTATGAGTTTTACACGAGCTTGCAAAATACATGTAGTTTGAAATTTTCTTCCGCGGTTTCCTCCAGAATTGTAATCAGCGGGCCAAAATCTACAGGAAAGTTTGTACTACTTCGAACAATTATTGCATTTGGCACCTTTTGGATATAAGCAATATATTATCTAAATGGAATTGATCACCTTACTATGTGCACTTTCGACAAATTCTTTCAACTTAAGAAAATTAGTATAAGATTTAAGTGACATATCATATTATTGGGTATTATTCACAGTTCAGTAAGTATTGCCAACACTTGAAATTTTTGAGCATTTCTGTTATGTTTTTCATTCAATTCATTTATGTGAGATTTATCGGATATTAGAATAGGTTTTAGAAACAAATTTACCACATGCAAAGTAAAAGTTCAATCCTGCAGTCTTTTCGTAACGTATCGCGTGCACTAATTTGTCATATATACGGACTATGGAATGGACTTTGAAAAAATGGGCTAACATACTTACCCCGCATTAAAGAGGAAGCTAGGGCAATAATCATACTATGCAATTAATTTTCAAAAGTTCGATTATAATAAAATCACTATTTTCTTGCAAGAGACGCTACTAAATTGCTTTTAACTATTTCTAATAATATTTTATAATCCGTTCAATGTCGAAATACTTGGGCGGAAAAATTAATTAACCGTTATTTCTAATTTCTTTAAAATACTAAAATTTGTGGTAAAAAAACAACATTTTTGAAATATTCGAAATTGTAGAACGGATAAAAAGCGTTTAAAAATGTCGGCTAATTACAAATAGCTAGCCCAGCAGACTGACTGTCTTCTGATCTTTCTCACGTCTTTTCTAGAAAAACTATATGAATGTGCATGTATATCAAGTTTCTAAATAATTATACTGCCGCGTCGCCTATTAGTTTCCATTTTTATTATACAAAATTATACATATTAAAGTTAATCAAAGAATTTTGAAATAGTCCAGCCTCCTTCTCGAATTTGTTGGGCAAATATGAACTATGGTTCTGTGGTTTTAGAAATCAGTTTTTTTTATAAACAAATAAAGATGTATTAAAAATCATTGGACAAATCGTTCTTGAGATTTGTGAAAAACAATTTCTAAAAACATAATTTTTCGAAAACAAATATTTAAAAAAATACGTATTTATGAAATTTAAAGTTTTGATTATTTTTATATAAAGGGTTTTCCAACAGGAGGTGTTATTTTGGTATTCAAAGAAAAATGCAAATTTTTGAGATAAAGTATCGGATGTTTATTTCATAATAAAGAGGAAAGTATGCCAAATGGCCACCACGACCACGCTTATAGGACCATATCCTTTTCATGAAAATTTCCATAACCAAATCGCATAGTGGCTGCCCTATGTCCTCTGTAGCCTCACGAATTCTATCTTTGAGGTCTTGAATCGACGCTGGGCTGTTGGCGTAGACCTTATCTTTCACGTGGCCCCAAAGGAAGTAGTCGCAAGGTGTTAAATCACAAGATGTCGGTGGCCAATTGTGATCACCTCTTCGAGAGATAACACGGTCCGGAAACTTTTCCCGTAACAGAGCAATGGTTTCGTTGCTTGTGTGGCACGTAGCGTCGTCTTGTTGAGAGTAAACGTTGTCCACATCAATACCATCCAACTCCGACCATAAAAAATCATTAATCATCTCTCGATAGCGCAATCCATTCACCGTAACTGTTGATCCAACCGCCGTTGAACCCCGCCGGACCATAAACCGCACCAAACAGTCTCACGTTGAGGATGGAGAGGCTTCTCAACAATAACTCTCGGGTTTTCCGAGCCCCAGATGCGACAATTTTGCTTGTTGACGTAACCACCGAGGTGGAAGTGGGCCTCATCGCTTCAAAAAAAAAATCGCTTTAGTTTTGCGAACTGTGACTGCAAGATTTTCACCATTTTTGTTGTGAATTTTAATAATTTCAATGCGTTGTTGAATCGTGTATCGTTCCATTTTTAGTAATGGCGTTGTTTCTACTTGTCAAATGTCAAAGAATAAAAGCTTCAAAAGTGGCAGCTACCAAAATAACAGCTCTTGTTGGAAAACCCTGTGTTATTTAAAATATAGTTGTTGGTGGAACTAATTTATTGTTGCCGCATAGTGCCATTAGAGCTAAACTAATTTTATAACATTTATATTTCATATAATTTGACAAATATTACTATTAGTTAACTCCTAATGTTAGGTAAACCGCTATGGAGGACATGACCCCGTATAGGTTGAAGTGGACAATTGTATCTGTCAACGTTTCTTTCACATCACAGATGGTGATGTAATTAAGGTTTTCGGTTTAACATGGAAAGAACGATATGTATACTCTACATAATTGTAAAAAAATAGATGTCTACTCACTTGTTACAGTATTATTATTAGAAGCAGTGCCCACTTCACTCTTTTGACGCACAATTTGTGTCACTGGTGTAGCTGGTGCTTCTGGAGTTGAATCCTTACGTGAAAAATGACTTCTACGGGAACGAGCCAAGCCATTGCTTTGAGATGCTGATTTCGCTGAGGGAGGAGTAAATCAAGTAAAATAAAGAACAATGTTAATTTTTAGCAACAATATTTTTAGAAGACAACAAAATGCAATTTGCGTTAAACATTTTAAGTCAACTTATACTCTGGAATGAAGGTATCGAAATATAAATTAATAAAACATTTAAACTCACTTAAATTATTGCCATCGACAAAGACATCATCATCGCCATCCTGATTATTGTTGCTATTAGCAGAAGACATATAATTGAGACCTATACCACTATCGGTAGCTAAGGGAGAACCTGTGTGCAAAGGTGTACCCATAATAAACTGCGGAGCACCAGTCATTGGTGTGGTTGGTGTGGAAATGGGACTGGCCATTGAACCATCAAAAGCTGCCCCAGCCTCCATAGATGCCAAAAATTCTGCACTACTGAAATAGTCGTCCAATACCAATTTCGCAACCTGTATTTGGGAGTTACCATTTTTTTTTACACACATACAACAATTTAATTTTATATTTGTTTATATTACCCTCACGAGATCACAGCAATCACCAGTGATCTTGATCACGTGTTGACCCACATTACAAGTGAACTTGTATTCACCTAAAGAAGCATCATTTGTAGAATATGAATGCAACAACATTTGCGTATGAGGACGTATCGGTTTACCAGCGACTGTAGCAGCATTCGCCACAGGCGTTGAGGAATTCAAAGCCTGTACATTTGCAATTTGCTGTTGAACCATCTGTTGGGATGCCGCAGCAGCAGTCATAAAGTTCTGGGCCGAATTGAAACTCAAACGATTTGCTAAATTGCTAGCAACCGGCGTCCGGGTTTGGACTGCTTCATCGGAATTTGAAGATGCCAAAGATGAACAGGATCCGCCGCCACCCGCATGACTACTACCCATGGCTGGATCCAAACGTACCGGCGAAGCATTGCGACGTATGGTATCTTCGATCAATTGCTTGGCATAGCTTGAAATTAAAAAATGCGTTTTAAGATATCACTTTACTACCACCGAATAAATTCGAACATACTTGATTTTGTCCTCAGCAGGACCGGTAATTTGTACCAAACGTTCCTTTGCTCCAGGATTCACTTTATAATTTCAACAAAATAAAATCAGTTAATGTAATGTAATATTTGGAAATTGTTCCCATTGAAACGAGTTAAATGAAAGCAGGTTATGAAAAACAAGATTTTTATCCAAAATATAAAAAAATACGTTGTATACAAATGATAAATATGATTTTTGCGATTTTAAATTTTTTGTTCATGATAAACACATAAAAGTGGAGAGGTTGCTCTACATTTTCTGCAATAAGTTGAAAACGATTTGGTTCGTAAAATTAAAATATCTTCAACTTTTTTAATACCGTTCAATAGTTGTATTCGTTTTTAAATAAAGAAATCAAATATAATCGATGAACGCAAGAGCGTTTTGGGTTTAGCACTTCAGTCGTAAAATCCGACTTTTTTATAATAAATTATCCGAAACAAATCGTTTAAAAACAGAAAAAGATATTACTAGTTTAGAAGAATTTAAACAGAAAAGTGTTCACGTAGCTCAAAGTTTATATTAAAAGTAGGAATCTGAAATTTTACAATCATCATTTTTATTGATTATCTACAAAACGCAAGACAATTAAGTATATCCGATTGTTACAATTTTTACTTTCCTTTCCAAAATGGATTACGTTTCGAAATGCGTAAAACTGGCAAAAAAAAATAGGCTTAAACATGCTACAATAAAACCAGCATTTGTGTACTTCTTCCAAGAAGCACAAAATTCTCAAAAATGTGTAAAGTTCGAACGTGGTTTGTTTTGTTTATATAATACTTGCAACATGATCGATTAAAAGCTGTTTTGTAAGTCTCTTTAAGCTCTACAATGTTGCTTATTACTGAAAAAATATGAAAGAAGTGTATTTTCAAAATAACTTGCAAAATATGACAAAATTCCGGAGTTATGATAAGAAATTAATATAATATGTCATTAGAAATACATAGAGAAATAATTTCAATCAGAGATTATGTAAACAATTGTACAGGATTCGTTTTTCTATTGTAATTGTAAAAGAACTGCAGAGTTCACAAATTGTTTAGATTATAACTAGGATAATCTCCCGGATTCTACAACATTTTGTTTACAAATACTTTATGCATGTCTTTATATAATATGTTTTAAAATTGGCAGCACTAGCCAGTATAGTTATTTTATTAAGTAATTAATCTTTAAATCCTAGCATAATAATCCAGTTACAGTTGCCATCTATACGATATGTAAAATACAATTATTATAATAAATAAATATTATATCAATTATTTTTTTTCTATTTTGGATATAAAAGTTGTATGTAAGTATAAAAGTGAAAATATGTATGTAAGTATGTCTATCAATCATTAGTGATGTATGATTGATGGAACCTTTAAGGAATGTGTATTATATTGTGCATTTTATGAGGTGAACAAACATTAACGTTATTATTTTTTAAGTTAGATTTTCCCCGATATGATGGACCTTTTTTATAATATTGTATATATGGTATGTAAATTAATGACATGCAATGCCTCTGAAACAAATCTATTCTAACATTGGAAACTAATGAAAACAATTAATTTTTGCGCCATGCCAATGAAGATGAAAAGCAAAACAAAACGGTTAACAGATGAGATTAGACAATGATTGGTTTACCTCTTTGGAATGATATGATTGTTTCACTGAGTTCCTCAATCATATGGACACGTCGACCTTTGATACCCATTACTTAATTACATTTATAATTTAATACAAAATAGTATCAACAAAGGGCATCGTGTGAAGAAATAAAACGGATCAAAAATGGATAAAATTGGAAACGGTTTAGAAGTTATAATTGTATTATTTGACTGTTTTTTTTTAAATAGTTGTTTGTGGCTTTGTCGCCTTAAAACAGTTACTGAAAGTAGAAATCTTAGGAGTGAAATTAATCTATAAATACCTTTTCCCGAATCGGCATTTCGTATCACAACCTCGTCTTTGCAATAAGTTTTGCCGGGAATTTTTGTTGGTTTTGGAAATTTACCAGAATTACGTATAACTTCGCCAGGACTCAGGAGTAGGTGTTGCTGGTTAGCCGAACCGACCGAAGCAATAGCAGCTGCTGCAGCAGCATTTCCAGCGTTCATGCCACCAAATGTGGGGGAGGTGCTTAAAAATGCGTTTTGAGTGGGATCAACGTGATTCTGGACATCATTCAACTAATAAAAATATATTAATTAAAAAAATATGCTCACATGAATTGAATTTGGTCGTGATACCAGACATATACTATGTTCGTATGTATGTATAGATAATATATATTTTATACTTATACCTACCTCAGCATTTGTAGCCTGTTTAGTTTTATAATACGCATTGATACCGTGATCTTCCCATCCTTTAGCCCGTAATTCAATCAATTCGAGCAAATTGAGACGAGTCATAATATTTAAGCGTTCGTCCTGCGAAGCGTTACGAAATACAACAAATGCTCGATCCAGTGTATCCTTTGAGACCGTCTCCAATTGTGGACCATGTATGCGAAGATTTTGTACCAGCGTAGCCATTGGTTCTGTATTATTTATGCCGGACTGCAATGAAATCGCCACATTCTCGATCAGCTGCATGAGTTCTTCAATAAGCATAAAGTTATTTTTTAGAGAAGACCGTGATTGTGATTTTAAAGGTCGTGGGGCTTCGACATTTTTAACAGAGCGTCCAAGATGTGCCATGGTAATAGAATAGCGCGTCAGGTTACAAGTAGCTTAATGTTGTTTTGGGAATCCGTTTTCGAGTTATCAGTCAGTCCAGCAGAGCCTGTGTTTATTAATGTATGTTTATGTATTTTTTATTTTACTCAAAACTAAAGATGATTTGAGTATCGATCGCTTCACGTACAAAATCGTAGAAAAAAGACAGACAAAACTGTATCTTTGGTTTATCGTTCGCACCTCCCCCTGAAAATAGATGAAACGTAATACGAAATGACACAAAGAAAAATTAATTGTACGTTTCTTTTACGAATACACTGTGGAATATATTAATGTAGGTTTCGTTTATTAAATGGCGGTACCAGCTAAAAGGTTAGATTGCTGGTTCTTGTTTTTCCCCGAGACATGTTTATCTACAATTTTATTTTGTTTCCTTGGCAATTTTGTGTATTTTGTTGTGGCTAGAGAATTATGATGAACCTTTCTTTCTGTTTTGTCAATTGCGTAGCAGATAACAATCAAGATGTCTTATATATAGTTGCGATTTAAAAACTATCGTCGCTTTAAATTTTGAATAAGGATAAAAATAAAAATATGACAACTAAACTGAAATCGCTTCAATGTTGTAGGTCAAACTACAATCTATTATCTGAATGCTAAATTTTATATCGTTTCGAAATTTCTTTCTCATGTTTTTGTTACGAATCTGTCTTATCACTTTACACTATTCTATTTGATAAGATTTATCATTATGCATACAAGCAGAAATCTTTTTTTCCACAACAAATCCATGCGACAATGTTATATCAAGAAGCTGTTAGAGATAGCTGGGCATGAGTATGGAGCCAAATACTTCCTTAGAACATCCACTATTTTAGGTCACGTTTTTGAGTAAGAGTTTTTAAATTGATGAAATTTGTTTTTGAAGCCACAATACTTCAATAGACTTCATTTAAGTTTTTAAATATAATTTTTCTTCGTAATAAAAAATATATAGAGATTCTTATTATTCCTATTAAAATAAGTATTGCATTAACTAAATAGAATTAAACAGCCACTTCTCCAAAACGACGGAATGTAAAACTATTGACCGTAGCAGAAATTTGAACTGTAAATTATTGGAGTCAATGTTATTGGTGTCAAATAGGCGTGGAATAATTTAAATTTTGAATATATCGGAAACTATTTATCGTAGAAGAATGAAATATATTTTGTAAGTTATCAAAGCTTGTTGTTTACAGATTGTATGTAAAAAAATCAATAATTGGGCGTGGGAGTGATTGATCAGAGAACAGCTAAACTAAATAGGCATTTTATTCAATTTCGTATCAACAATTTCACAAAATGTGGGCTTGGGATTTTTTATAATTAATTTAAGGGAATATCTCAGAAAATATGAATAAAATTTAGTTTGTATGTTAGTACATTATAAAGAAATACTTTCACGAAGTAAGAACTATTATCGTATGCCCAAAATTTGTCTGAGTTCTTATGAGCAAAAAGTCTGCCATGTCAAGTAATCGGTGGGATCGGACCGGTGAACATGATTGCTAACAACATCTCCAAGTCAAAGATTCATAACGTCGTTTTACAGGTGGAAGAAAAAACTGAATAAAATCCAATATTTTATAAATGTAAAACAGAAAACATGCCTTCTATGAAGAATAAGAAATGTATAGAGCTTCGGCCGAAACACAATATTCGTCATTCTGCCAAAAAATCGGGCGAATTTGGTCGAAGGACGAAGTTTTGTTCAAAATGTACAAAAAAAAATAGAATTATAGGACTTTTTATGAAAAATATTCTATTATGGATATCCTCATAAGAACAGCAAAGTGTATAGAAGTGCACAATAATACAAAAATAATTTGAGAAAGGACATAAACGGATCATCAACAAAGAAAAACATGACTCTGTTCCTCACCTAAAAACTCTTGAACGGTGCAAAAATGCAACATGTTCAGCCCTCTATTTAATCAACGGGGAGAACGCTGCTCAACTAAACATTTTTTCAGCGTCAAACAAACCCCGCAAAATCTTGGTCATTACTAGAGATGTAACGAAATTGACTTTAGCGAAAGCGAATATTGAAATATATTTCTTGCGAATGCTAAAACGAATAGTGAAATATTTTTTTGCGAAAGCGAATGCGAATAATAGTTTTACCCTTTAGTGCCAACAAAATTAAGGATCTAAATTGATACTTTTCCAGAATATTCAAGTATTAAGAATGTTTTCCATATTTTTACCTCCTGTATACACAAGGACAAGCATATTTTTCAACTGTTTTAAATAGAAGTGGAAGAGGTTTTCATTGGTATTAATATCTTCAAAATGTGTGAAGCGAATAAGAAAATATAACACTTTTAACAAATGGAAGCGAATACTGAAATATATTTTTGCGGAAGCGAATAATCCAAAGATCCAAAGTTTTTGCGAAAGCGAATGCTAAATGATGCGAATAATTCGAGTTCGCATATGCGAATATTCGTTACGTCCCTAGTCATTACCACTTGCAATATTCGTTACATCCCTAGTCATTACCACTTGCATTACCAAGTAATGACGTCTTATTACCCAACGCATTAATTTCAATCTACAAATAATGAAAAATAATCACGAGGTAGGCGATGTTAAACCATGATGTCCCGACTGCAAGCCCACCTCCCGGCAAATCAAAAATTTTCGGCATCTAACGTCAACAGTCGCTTATTGCGCTCTTCCCAATTTTACTCTCTTCTAGAGTTGTGTAGTTCGTAAACGAACTAGTTCAATTGAACGGGTCACTATACTGAACTGAACGAACTAGTTCACACAACTCGTTAATTTCAGTAGTTCACTATGTTTTTTTTCTTTAACCATATCATTTCGTTCTCTCTTCTCTGCTGTTATGTGTTGTTTCAAATTTTATGTCATCATCAGTGTATGATTCTACCTATACAAACGCCTTTGTATTAGTTTTTCCAACTCTTCCATTCACATTCCAATCAGATTCCTTTAGCGGTTTATTTGAACTGGTGATCTACTGAACGAAATGAACTGTTTATGTAAAGTGAGCTGGTGTGCCAAAGTGAGCATTTGAAATAAATGAACGAACTAGTTCACTCAATTGAACTGAACTATATAGAGCGATCACTTAAAAGAACTATAGTGCCCAACTCTACTCTCTTCTACTTTCTCACTCATTCCACCACTGATGATGGTGAACAGGGATGTAATGAATTTTCGCATTCGCATATGCGAATTATTCGCATCATTTTTAAATTCGCATTCTCAAAAATATATTTCAGTTTTCGCTTCCGTTCGTTAAAATTATCTTAACCGCTCCACACATTTTGAACATATTAATACCAATGAAAACCTGTGCTACTTCTCTTCAAAACAGTTGAAAAAAAATATGTCTGTCCTTGTGATAACAAGAGGTCAAAATATAGAAAACGTCCTTAATACATACTTGATTATCCTGGAAAAGTATTAATTCTGGTCCTTAATTTTGTTTGTAACGGGTGATCTAAGTAGAGATACTTTTTCAATAGCCTTTTTTTGACAGATCACGTGTGAGTCGTGTCATGCTGTCATGTTATTTTTGTTAAGCATTGTTTGGCATTTCATAATGGAAAGACTTACGCCTGCAGAACGTTTACAAATTATTCAGTTTTATTATCAAAATAATCGTTCGCCAATTGCGCTAAGTCCATTTATTTTAAATCCAAAAAAACACTTCCCAGTCGACCCACGACCCTGACACCCATGAGCAATATTTAAGCTCTCGTTAAGAGCTATCTTTTTGCCATTGACCGATTCCCGATCCGACGTACCGGAATCATCGGTCCATATTTCTTCAAATATGATGCCGGTGAGAACGTAACCGCCAATGGCGACCGTTATCGTGCCATGATAACCGACATTTGGTTTCAACAAGACGGCGCCACTTCCCACACATCGCATCAATCAATGGATGTATTGAGAGAACACTTCGATATCACACCGTTAGACTATTTCCTGTGGGGATATGTAAAGTCTAAAGTTTATGCGGACAAACCCGCTTCGATTCAGGCCATTGAGCAAAACATCTCGTGTGTCATTCGCCAGTTACCACTCGCAATGCTCGAACGAGTCATCGAAAATTTGATTCAACGAATGAACCATCTGAGACGTAGCCGCGGCCAACATTTGATAGACATTATCTTCAAAAAATAAATGCCAAAGAATGTTCTTTTAAATGATAATAAACATTCCCCATTCAATTTGAATTTTCTGTGTTATTTTCTTTTAAAAGCTCGAAATGGATCACGCTATACAGGGTGGCTGATATGTAATGCAACAAAGTAAAGCGCTATAATTTTTTAATTTTTTTTTTAATTTTATTGTTCAAAAGCAAAAAATGTCGGAAATAACATAAAATTTTAGAAACAGTTTAGATTTGTTCGAATTGGCCACCTTTGGCACGAATTATGGCCTTCAAATGGCCGACAAAGCCATCACACGCTGCACGAAAGTGGCTGTGTGGTATTTTGGACCATTCCCGGCGAAGCGCCGTCTTGAGATGATCGATACTTTGGTATTTTTTAGTGCGAACCTTACTCTCTAAAATGCCCCAGGCGGAAAAGTCCAAGGGATTGAGATCCGGAGATCTTGGTAGCCATTGTGCGGTAGAAATTAAGCGAGAAACCTCCTTTTTAAGCCATTCTTGGTTGACGCTTGCTGAGTGCGATGGTGCTGAGTCCTGTTGGAATGTCCATGGTCTGCGGCCGAAATGTTCTTCTGCCCAGGGCTTCAATACTGTCTTTAGGACATTTTCCCGATAATATTTGGCATTTATTTTGACCCCATGGTCGATGAATACGAGCGGGGAGCGACCATCGGCCGATTCGGCGGCCCACACCGTTACCATCGGCGGCGCTTGAGTTCTGGTGGCCAATCGAAGGTGTACATTTTCAGTTGACCTCTTTGGCAAGTAAACCCGATCATTTTGTTTGTTCACAAACTGCTCAATTTGGAATGGCTTCTCATCGGACAAAACCAAATTCGGTAACTGGCCACTTTCGTGCAAGCGAAGCAACTCCTTGGCTCTTTCCAGTCTAACTTTTTTTTGTGCATCGGTGAGCTCTTGCACGTTTTGGAACTTCAATGGCTTTAGTCCAAGCTCATTTTTTAATAGGTGTTGTATCCGTTCTCGCGATATGTTCAGCTCACGAGCAATTTTTCTACCACTGCGGCGTGGATTTCGATCAAATCTGGCCTTCACTTTTCGGATCATTTCTGGTATTGTAACCATTTTTTTGTCCACTTTTTGGACGTGATGCAACACTGCCAGTATCACGGTAACGAGTAATGGTACGAGAAACAAAAGATTTATTCACATTTAAATGCTGGAGGGCTCTAACGATAGCCACTTGTGTTTTTCCACCCAAATATAAAGCAATCACACTATCACGCATGAATTCCATCAGGAATAACTTTTTTCTGAATGCAATAGATCAAAATGCTTTTGTAAGCTTGTAAACAATAAAATGAACTGTCACTGAAATAAATCTGTCAGCTATCAGACTAGCGGTTTAGAAATGATAGCAACCTGAAGTTGGTTGCAATACATATCAGCCACCCTGTACTAAAGGTTCAAACTATTTCTCGTTATCGCAAAAACGCATATTTCATTATTCGCTTTCGCAAAAATGCATATTTCACTATTCGCTTTCGCATTCGCAAGAAATATATTTCAATATTGGCATTCGCTTTCGCTAAAGTCACTTTCGTTACATCCCTACTGGTGAAGAAGAAATAGTCGTAAGTAAAAACCAGTAAGGAAAGGCTAAAGTCGGGCGGTGCCGACTATATAATACCCTACACCACTCTCGTTATATTGAATAACTCTGATATTTAAATTTTGTAATTCGTGTATAAATTGTTTACATAAATTTACTTTTGGGACATTTTATACTTAAATAATACCCTGTACCACAGTGTGGTGTAGGGTATAAAAACGATTGGATCTAAAGAGCCAAATCGGATGAAACATATATATGGGAGCTATAGCTAAATCTTTACCGATTTTCTTCAAATTCGGCAATGTTGGTTCATGAATAAAGAAACTCTACCATACTAAATTTCAAAACGATTGGATGTAGAATACAGCTTTTATAGGACTAAAGGGCCAAATCGGACGAAACATATATATAGGAGCTATAGCAAAATCTTAACCGATTTTCTTCAAATTCGGTAGTGTTGTTTCATGGATCAAGAAACTCTACCATTCTAAATTTCAACACGATTGGATGTAAAATACAGCTTTTATAGGACTAAAGGGCCAAATCGGACGAAACATATATATGGGAGCTATAGCTAAATCTTAACCGATTTTCTTCAAATTCGGTAGTGTTGGTTCATGGATCAAGAAACTTTACCATTTTAAATTTCAAAATGATTGGATGTAAAATACAGCTTCTACAGGACTAAAGGGCCAAATCGGACGAAACCTATATATGGGAGCTATAGCTAAATCTTAACCGATTTTCTTCAAATTCGACAATGTTGGTTCATGGATCAAGAAACTGTACCATTCTAAATTTCAAAACGATTGGATGTAAAATACAGCTTCTATAGGACTAAAGGACCAAATCGGACGAAAGATATATATGGGAGCTATATCTAAATCTGAACCGATTTTCTTCAAATTCAGCAATGTTGGTTCATGGATCAAGAAACTCTACCATTCTAAATTTCAAAACGATCGGATGTAAAATACAGCTTCTATAGGACTAAAGGGCCAAATCGGACGAAAGATATATATGGGAGCTATATCTAAATCTGAACCGATTTCAACCAAATTCAATAGCGATCTTAACAGCCGCGAAATACTCTAAACTGCAAAATTTCAGAACGATCGGAGTGAAATTGCGACCTGTAGTCGACGAACAACTTTACATGGACAGACGGACGGACGGACGGACGGAAAGACATCGTTAAATCGACTCAGCTAGTGATTCTGAGTCGATCGGTATACTTTAAGGTGGGTCTAGCTGTGTTATTTTCAGGTGTTACAAACATCTGCCGTGAAACAAACTTATAATACCCTGTACCACAGTGTGGTGTAGGGTATAATAATTCGAAGTGTGGCCAATTATAAGCAGTAAAGAGTTTTGCATTTAGCTTAACCGTCGGGTTATTTAGTAATGGGAAATTTTGCGGGGAATATCATAAATACCAGCGTGAGTATGTGGATGAAGTTTAGAGATTTTTTCTAGCGAAGTTTGGACATATACTTTATTAAGTAGGCGCCGTGAAGAATTCTTTGTTTTTAGCGACTTAAAACGCAACCAAACATTTTGGATTTTTGATCCCGACCATAAAAAGTGCAGCAATACAAGATGGTGTAGACGGCATTATTAAAATGCATCTCTCTATCAGGGCAACATATATTAGAAAAGAAAACACCATAATAATCCATATCTCATCTTAAGGACTGGACTAGTAACATTAGCAGCGTTAACTAATGAAGAATAGATAAAATAAAACGCACGTAACTCCCATTCTTTATATACTCGCAGAAATATTTTAATTCACTTCCGACCAATATAAAAATGATAGAAAATAACAAAAGGTTCCCGCGAAGCTGTTACCAAAAAAACAACAGCAATGACAGGAGATTCGGATTCTATGCCATGAAAACAATCGCCAGCAGAAATAGACGGACAGAAGCAGTTTTTACAGTGTCTGGACGACTGAAGTCAAGAAGAACAAGGATTTAATAAGAAATGTTCAAATGTAAACATTTTGAAAAATCACGAGAATTCATTCGATATGTGTGTGTATGTAATTATTTACAACATTGGCAAGACATGCAAAGATGGAAAGAGGAAATATGACGAACACAACTGCGCACTTTTTCTCCGCAGAAGTTTCTATGATCTAAAAGAGGGCGGCAATGAGAATATAAATATATATTTGTCACAGGTGAATATTCCCAGAAAACGTCGAGGCAGATGGATAAACGACCTTTTTAATACCACATGAGGACATGACGGCGAACCATACCTCATCACTAACAACTAATAGGGCGTGCGTCTTCTTGTTGTTAAAATTTTAATATAAACTATTTTTTAGATTTTTAGGCATTCTAGCCTACTTCGTCTGACGAACACAAATACGAAAAAGAATGAAGACAACGCAACATTATGTTTGCCTCGCCCTCATACTTTTCCCGCGCCCTTCCCACAAAATTGAATCATTGTCGAGAATAAAAAATAACACACACATCACAACCAACAGAGCAGCCGCTAAGAAGTCAGCTGCTCAGTTGGCAGAGCTATTAACCAAAAAATTCATTCACTAACGATCCACAATTGAGATTTTTAATACTTCCTCGCCAGAATTGAAACTTGTTGCAAATCTAATTCTTGATGAAAAATCAATTCCTGATATATTGGTTTATATTTTGGTGATCGATTGATGTTCATTTTAACGTTTAACTTACCAGAATTTCCTTTTAGCAAAATTAGTAATTTCACTCGCGAACGGAAAAATAATCGACGCAGAAATCCAAAGTCGTCTGTAACAACGCCGTTCTAATTGGAAAATCGCGAACAAGAGAAATAATCGAAGGATGAATTCAAAGTCGGCTGTAACAACGTCGTTCTAATTTTAAACTGGCAAAAAACGCGTACGACGTACGACGACTGTCCAATTTGACTTCGGATGATAGTCCTGATTTACACTGGCTGAATGTTCAGCAGATTATCGGGGTTTTGTAAGATAGTCCAGATTCACACTTGCAATTTTTTCTGCAATTCTCTTTTGAAGTTGCATTTGCGTTCAGACAACGTATTATGTTTCGACAATTTTATTTTCGTCGTTCATTAAAATTTATTAAATTCATTAAATTTCATTAAAATGTATGTCGCACAAATTTACATATGTTGAACCGAGCACAAAACTACGAATATTAAATAAAGAGGAATGCGGAAATGTAAAAAAAATCACCACTTCACAGCGAAAGAAAACACAAAACGCATTGCAAAAAAATTGCAAGTACGGAAGACTTTATTCTCCCCCCTTACCGACTGCGTCCCCCTCCAACAAGCACTGCAATTCAGCGGGGAAAAATTGCAAGTGTGAATACGGACATAGAGTGGCAGTCGGCAAGAGGGGGGGAAAATACTCTCCCGTACTAGGGATGGACGTTTTGTGTTTTTCACTCGCACTTTGAAACAAAAACAATTCACACGGGAATATCCGAAACAAAATTATGTGTCTAAACTCAGTGGCAAGTTTAAAAGAGAATTAGCGGATAATCTGCTTACAATAATATCCTAGTGTAAATCTGAACTAAGGGCTGATTCATACGACTCCAAATTTTGAAATTTTGCACACAAATCCAAAATGGTCCCAGAAACAAACAAAAAATTTCAAATGTTGGATCAAGGGCCCTCAGGACCCCATAAAATGTACCCGGTCCCAGACAATATTATATTTAAACGAAAGGGCACGACGAGTAGAACGCAAATATGAAAGTAGAAAAGTGGGACCAATTAACCCCTAAAACCCGAAAAAGGTTGACTTGGTCCAAATTAAAGGAAAGAGCCAGTAGATTACAAATATGCAAAAAATATGGCCACTCTAGGGAAGGCCCTAGAGAGTCTTGAAAAATGGTCCTTAAGTTCATATATCATACGACACATCAAATTAAAGGAAATTTTGAGTAGATTACGAATAACGAAGGGTAAATTCGAGACCTTTATAGAAAACATTATTACATGCAGTTACATGTCCTTCCAGTGTTTTGCACATTTTTTGCTTTTGTATAGTTGCGGCGTTCAACTTGTAACGGCGTACAATTTGTCAATTTCTCATGGTGAAAAAACATAGTACCACAAATGAAAAAATTTCACTCATTTGTTGACCACTTTGTTTTTTGTGTGGGATTTCAGCGTGAAACGGAAACATAGTTCCGTGCTTTAAATAGTAAAATTAAATCATGTTTTGCATATATTTTTTATTTACGCACGTTGAAATATATTGCTTGTCTCAATAGTTGTTGTGTTTTTCCTATATGTCAAATCATATTTTCAAGAGTCTCTGGCGGCTTTTCTATAACAATCTTGAAATTCTCTCTTCGATATCGTAATCTACTCAAAATTTCCTTTAATTCGATGTGCCGCTTGACATATTTTTTAATCTACTGGCTATTTCTTTTAATTTCAGTACAATACTGACCCTATCAGGAACCGGGTCCATTTTTTGGGTCTTGAGGGACCCAATTGCCCTTTCCCCAATTTTTGAAAACAAATTTTTGTTTCTGGGGCCATTTTCAATTTCAACAAAGTCGTGGTTGTGCCCTGTAAAGTGCAATGTTAACCGTCATCTGTGAGGGCCTGTTTACATCATGAGATTTCGTCGCGCGATCTGTCCCTCCCTGGTCGACTAGTCTTTTAGGTGTAAACGAGGATCGCGCGATTTTGAGAGAGGTTGGCACGACCCCGAGAGAGGATCGCAGGACAAAATTGAAATCCAATTACAAGTACTGGAACTAATGAAACTAATACTTTTTCAAAGTATGAAATTGCTACTTTTTACGTGAAAATTTTTAAGATAAGTTAGACGATGTTTCGTTGTTGTTTTATACTATTACAACAATTATAATTAGGCATTTTTTAAATATAATTTTAGAGAATTATGATCGCTATTCCAAAAGAATGCTTCAAATTAGTGAATGTGTTCTGCAAAATATTAATAAAAAAACTAACAGTTCATATTCTCTTCATATAAATAAAAATGGAAAATAAACACAATTGTATTTAAATTAATTAAAATAATTGTGGTAGAAAACGTACGTCGAGAGTTGTCTATATAAATAATTTCTCAACAATAGATAGATGAAATAAAGTAGTACTGAAACGGTCGTGAGGATACGTTGGTACTTTTGAAAGTGAAAAGTTACTGCAAAAAGTAATAATGTACTAATTGTTTCCATCCATGCTTTTTGAAAGACTTTAGGCCCAGTTAGGCAAACTTAACCGTAACGCCCCCGTAGCGTAACGAATCAGCTGATTCAATCTGTCATATGGAAATCAGTGTAAACGATTAGCCAACGGAAACGAAACGTAAACGGACGGCTGAATCTGTTGAAATCAGAAATGGACGTTCCGTTTACGTACAATTTGACAACAGCTGATACTACATGTTGTTTACAATTACAATTGTATGTTCACCGAGAAAAGTGAAGAAAATAATTTATTAATTATTTGTTGTTTAAAAGTGCAAATAAACATGAAAGACGAATATTTGATTTCATTGGTGCAGCCGCACGAGTATTTATACAATAAATATAATCCTCCTATATCTGAAAAAAAGCGAGAAGCTTGGAAGCAAATTGGCAAGGAGCTGGGCGTTGCAGGTGAGTTTTATGAAGATCGCGGCTGACTCCATAAAAATTAAATTTATAATCTGCTTCAGGATTCTTTTGACGACCAATCTTCTTCATTGTGGGTTAATTTGACAGCAATATAAGCGTCTCTACAAACGTGGACTTATTTATAGAGATTGTATTGGATTTGGCTGAGTCCCTCTTCAATGGAAATAGACATAAGTAAAAGTATTAATAAAACACAGAATATTAAAGATATTGAGTTCAAATTTATTCCAGGTGTAGTGCAAATGTTACATTTTAAGAATGAAATTCAATTTCGGTCATATGACCACCACAGCGATATTTCGACCGGAACGTTAACAATTTCGCGTTGGGTGTTGTCTCTGAGCTCGTCTGTAGTTGTTGACTTAGACCAAGGATATTCCTCAGGGGAAACGCCGCATCGCCAATAAAAAAATGAGGAAAGGCTTCAGAGGATGCTGATGATAATGGTTTACTAGGAGGTACAGGTACTGTACCTAAAATAACTGATTGGCTAAACGGAGAGTACTGGAATATAGCTGTATTTGATTTAAATTAAGAAATGGAAATTGTTTGTATTAAAATAGATTATAAATAAATGTAAGTTTAATGGACATACCCCCATCGTGTTGGCTGCCATAACTTCCAGCATTAACTAATATGAATGTATAGTTAGCATCACAGATTCCCACACAATTGGGCATATCCCACATTCGTTGAAAATCATTGGCAATGTGTTTGTACTGCTGTGTAGTTTGTTCACTTAAATAAATCGGCGAAAGCAAGCGCCACAAAACTTCACTGCATTCTAAAATAATATTTCGAATTGTTGTTTTCCCCAGCTTGTGACTCCATGCAATCGATTGTATGGAACAATATCTACAATTTTAAAGAATAGAATGTTAATATTTCCCAACTTGGAATCAAAGGATAAAGCAATATTTGACATACAGTGGTGTTATTGCTAGTCTCTCTGCCGGTCTAATCCGTTGCTTTGGCGTAGTTAACTCATATTTTATTATTATTAATAACAAATTTAAAACTGCCATAGGCATTCTAGTGTCCGGCTTTCGCCCAGTCATTGTTTATAGGACGTCCATCCCATCTTCTTATCCGACGATATTTTCTTGATTACTTTTATTGTAAATTCTGCACAGATTTAAAACCACAAATTTCTAAACATTATTTTCAACTTCATTTTTAATAAATCTAAACAAAAAGAAATCGCGGCTTTTTTGTTTTCTTATGTGTTGTTGTTGTCAGAACATATGACTCGTTTTCTCAACGTTGGCTAATCGCTAAAACGGGCAACGTTACGGCAACGGTAAAGATAAATTACGGTTACGTATGCCTAACCCGGCCTTTTGTCTGTTGCGAAAACGAATTTACGTGCGATTTTGAAAAAATTGGGAGAGGATCAAATGCAAATTCTCACTGGAAAGTCACATGACAGATCGTTTAGATGTAAACTGGCCCTTAAGCTGTTTTTTACATAAATTAATAGTTGTACGCTTTGTCTGTTGCATGTAAACACGCAAACGATTATACCATTTTTATTTTAAATTTTATTTTCATTGAAAAATATAGTTTTTTTCTAATATTTCAAACTTACGTGGAATTACCCTATAATGTAAATCTGATGACTGCATATTTATTCAATATAATAAGTTTTCGCTTATATTGGGATATACAAACATTGTAAGTTTTTTCTTTGAGAAACTGTAAAATATAAATAATTTTCTTTTTTACTCTCGGAAGGGAAGAAGTTTGGAATATATTGCTGAAGATATGATAAAGTGTCAATAACCGATGATTGATGATGTATGGCATATACTTATACATACTGCCCGGTCGAGCTTTCCAACGATTTTACTTCTTTGGAACTCGGTTTTTAAAAGGTTTGTCTTTTCAGAGCATGTCCTTACAAATAAGTGGCGGGAGGCAAAAGCTGGCCAAACATGGCACACATTCACCCACATCAGTGAAAAGACAGAAAAGGAAAAATAGAGCTGGGAATGCATAAAATGGAAGAGGGCCAGCCTCTCGTGCAATTGAGTTAACTTAAAATGCCGAGAACAAGATCCTTTATGGCAGACTGAGCATCCCGATGACGTAGGAGAGCTACTCATCATGTTAAAGCCAATTGAGCTACTCATCATGTTAAAGCCAATTTTCAGGTCGTATTTATTTTCTAGTTAGGAAATAAGTTTCTCATGTTTTAGGGCCATTTATTACAAAATATGATGAACGAATAATGTTAAATTAATTGTACATATTATATTTTTTTGTTAAATTTATTAACAACGTTTGTCGTTGATACAAATAAAAACATTATTCAAGCTGCATCTGGCGAATTATCCGTCATTTATTCATTTTATTCAAAATGGGTGTTCTCTTCGGATGATCCGCCTAGTTTACCATTTGGTTAGAATAGTTACGTCTACAAACAAAATCGTCGACTTTGAGACGTTTTGGATCCATATGAGTTCCAAGAACGTCCAATGCATACCGAAAAAGATGCTCTTGATGTGGGTTTTTGGCGGTCGATGCTTACCAACTTCTTTTGAGCTGAATTGAATGATATGAACACCAACAATTGGTTTCAACGGCGACGCAACTCATGCTACATGGCATGGTCATCTCACGAGGAGGTGATGTGAAATGACCACCCAGATCGTGCAATGTGATCCAATTAAATTTTTTTGTGGAATTTTCTTAAGTGGCAGGTCTCTGAGAATAATCCTCAAACCACAGCAGCCATCAAAGCCAATACAAACCTTGATATCGGTAAAATTCAGCTTGTTTCATGCCCCAAATCATGGAAAATTGGAAATTATGAATTCATATTTTATCAACTCATTTGTAAGATATATTCCATTTATAATGACATCAATAGGTGTTTTAAACAAACTTAATAAAGTTATGTGATATCACACACACACTTTTCTTTATTTACATTTAAATATAGGAAATGTTAAATAGAATGTACATTATTTTTAATTTGCGTAAATTTTGTTTGATTGTACACTACATTTTTTAAATAATAACAGTAAAATGTAAATAAACAATCAAACGTCATCTATGAGTTTGACAGTTCATTGAGCTCTAGAAATGTCGAGAAAATCAGCTGTTCGCTGTACTCCACCTTGTTCAATATACCATGATACAATAATTGAAGGTAAAATCACTTGCCCAACAACAAAACTCTGATACAACCCTGTGCCGTATTTTCGTACAATAACCTGTCAAAGTAGGCAGCCGACTCGAACAGCTGACCAACAATTGGTTGTCAAATAATTTTTTTGTTTCAAATTTAATTTGATTTTAAAAAGATAATTTTTTCTAATATTTCAAACCTACGTGGAATTAAACTATAATATAAATCTTGTTACTTTATTTTTATTCAGTATAATATGTTATCGCTTGTATAGGGATACACAAACAATGTAAGTTTGTTCTTTAAGAAACTATAAACTTAATATAATTTCCTCATTTTAATCTCGGAAGGGCAGACGTTTGGAATCTATTGCTGGATATATGATGAAGTGTCAATATCTGACATAGCAATGTTTTTGCTGGTATAGTATTAAGTGGAATTGATGATTGATACAATACTGCCCGATCGAACATTCCAACGCATTTACTTTTTTGGAATAAATTTTGTAAAAGGATTGTCTCTTCTGAGCTTGTTCTTACCAATGGGTGGCGAGAGGCATAAGCTGAATTTGGCCAAACATGTCACACATATCATTCATAACAGTGAAAAGGCAGACCAAGAAAAATAGAGCTGGAAATGCATAACGTGGAGGACGCCCGGCCTCTTGCGCATTGGAGTTTACTCAAAATGCCGATAACAAGATCCTTTATGGCTGACAGGGCCTTCTGGATTCAGGACTTTGCGTTGAGAGCTACTCATTCTGTTAAACTAATTTTCAGGCCGTATTTTTTCTATTTGTGAAATAAGTGTTCATTTTTTATTAATAATTAGTATATAGATATATGAACCATTTATTAAAAATATGATGATCGAATAATGTAAAATGAATTAAGCATTGTTTTGTCCCTTTACATTACATACAAATAATAAGAAGAATATAATAAGAATTATCCGTCATTTATTCAGTTTTATCAAAATGGGTGTTATCTTCAGGTGATCCGCCTAGTTTACCATTTGTTCTACAAACAAAATCGTTAACTTTGAGACGATAACAATCCATACGAGTTCCAAGAACGTCCAATGCATATTGAAAAATTTGCTGTTTGATGAGGATTTTGGGCCGACGTCGTCTTCAGTCCATATTTCTTTGAAAGCGACGTTCACCGCACATTATCCTTAACGGCGAGCGCGGTCTATGCTTACCAACTTCTTTTGAGATGAATTGGATGATATGAACACCAACATGTGGTTTTAACAGGAAGGCAATACGGCCACAAAACTCATGGTCATCTTAAGAGGAGGTGATGTGAGTTTTCATAAATGGCAGGTCTTTGAGAATAATCTACAAACCACAGCAGCCATCAAAGCAAACACAACCCTTGATATCGGTAAAATTCAGCTTGTTTCATGCGCCAGTCATGGAAAATTGGAAAAAGCCCATGGCATTTCTAAGAAATATTCCATTTATAATTACATCAATAGGCCTTTTAAACGAAATTAATAAGGTACACACTTTGCTAATTTACATTTATCTATAGGAAATGTTAAACAAAATGTACATTATTTTTAATTTGCGTAAATTTTACTTGTACGCTACATTTTTAAAACGCTCACAACAGTAAAATGTAAACAAACAATCAACGTCATCTATGAGTTTGACAGTTCATTGAGCTCTTAAAAAATGGCGAGAAAATCAGCTGTTCGCTGTACTCTACCTTGTTCAATATACCTTGGTATCTAGCATTCAAATACTCTATCCTTTTCCAACACTGTGTGTACCCACATACTCGATACTTTCCCAGCACTACCAAATTCATTAAATAATATAATAGTGGCGAGGAATGTCAGGATTATTATTGCCAAATATGTTAATTAATTCTGTCAGAAACGGTATGTTATGTGTTAAAGTCAATATTGAATGCCACCACTAATGCCTCTGATTGTATTATTAGGTACAATAGCGTTCCTGCGTCATGTTCGACCTCAGTCTACTGCGACAGCTGTTATAAATGAGTCGGAGGATATATCGAATATTGAGCAGCGGATTTTGAATCACCCAGACTACTTTCAGGTTCATAACTTATTTACGGTAAGAGATCTTTTCAATGCGCGTGTTCACTATGGCCACAAAGAAGGTTCACTGGATGACCGCATGCGTCCGTACATATATGGAAGTCGTTTGGGCCACTTAATTTTTGATTTGGATAAGACTGCATCACATCTAAGAGATGCATTAAATATAACAGCTCATGTCGCTTTTAGGGATGGCATTATATGCTTCTTCAACCGAAATTCTTTAAATGCCCATCTGGTGGAAAAGAAGGCTATGGAAGCCGGTGAATTTTCACACACCCGGTTTTGGCGTGGTGGTATCTTCACCAATTCCAATATACAATTTGGGGCAGTAACCAGATTGCCAGACTTGTGTATATTTGTTAACACGCAGAACAATGTATTGACCCAACATACAGCTGTGCGCGATTGTGCGAAAATGGCCATACCCACTGTGGGCGTTGTGGATACAAATTGCAATCCCAATTTAATAACCTATCCAGTTCCAGGCAATGACGACTCTCCGGCCGCAGTGGAACTTTACTGTGACCTTTTTAAATCTGCAATATTGAGAGGGAAACAAAAGCGACGTGAAATGCTGGGCGAACCGGTACCTACCTCCAAACCCATAGCTAAGAGAAATACTAATGTTTAAGTTTAGAATCGCACCCATGCTTTTATTTGTTAAATCGATTGAAAATAAAACAGTGTTACAGAAATGTGAGGTGAATATTTTTCAAATTAATATTGCGTTATTGAAGTCATAGTTCCTCCCGAGACGAATGATGTGTATTTGGAAGTTCCACCTAGTATTTTCCTGCCTGAAGAATTCCCGCCGAAAGCATGTTTTGCAGCAGATAAATGCGATTCTCCGAAGTTTCCGTTGTTTTTGAACTGCTCTGGAGTAGTTTTATTTGCAGGCGCAGACCATTGGTTATGGCTGCCCCTTTTGAGGACATATAATTCTCCTGGAGCGTCTTCCGCTTTGTTTGGAGTTTGGATGTAATGGTCATATTTTTCTGAAAGTTTTTGCTTGTAAGAGGCCATTCTATCTTGAGCGGCTGCCAACCGAAGCGTTTCCTTTTCATCCAACTCACTGGGGTCCTTTTTGCTCAACCTCTGAACTACCCTTTTAGCATTATAAAATTCTCTATTCTTGAATGGTTTCATGGCTTCTCTGTATTCTCTCCACTCCATTTTGCGTTCCTCTAAAGTTCCCTTGATAACGGCATCTGGAGGCTTGGGCATTGGTATGTATGGCTTATTTGACTCATTCCTAGGATTCTTGATGAAAATATTTGGAGCTGAGTTCGGAGGAACGTCTTTTTCATTTTCCCTTCGGACTGATTTCGCCTTGTTGGTCGGTTTCTTCTTGTCAATTTGAGTATGAAAAGCTGTTGTCTTTTTCAAATCCCTCAGAAGTTGTTTAGCTCGAGGATTATAAAAATTAAAAGGATTCTGAGCGATGGTCTCTTCTATCATATCTTTTTGCACGAACAAACCATCCGTGTTGAAAAAGTTGTCAGTCATATTCATATTGTTATATCCGCCATTATAACCATCACCTCTTCCTCCTCTGGACCCATTACTATTTTTATTCTGTCCATTATTGAAATTGTTCTGAAATCTATTGCCAAAATTATTATTTTGAGGTCCATTGTTAAAATTATTATTCCGGGGACCATTGTTGAAATTGTTATTTTGGAATCCATTGTTGAAATTGTTATTTTGGAATCCATTATTAAAATTGTTATTTGGGAATCCATTGTTGAAATTGTTATTTTGGAATCCGTTGTTGAAATTGTTATTTTGGAATCCATTGTTGAAATTATTCGTAAAGCTGTTGCAGTTATTCTGGAATCTATTATTAAAGTTATTCTGACCACCATTAATGTTTTGTCCATTATTATTCCATCCTTGTTGCGGAGGTGTCAGCTTATTGAAATTGTTTCCATTATTCAACCCAAACTGGAAATGTGAAATAGTTGATGGTGGCATTTTATTGGAACTCTTTTTATTCTTTTCAGATTTTCCTTTTTGTGGCACCTCATTTTTATTCTGAACCTCCTTTTGCATTTTCCAATCCTTAAAAGACATCTGTGACGTCGTTTTGTCGCCCTCTTCATTACTTTGAGACATTCTGTTTTTCTTAAACCACCTAGAATTTCCGAATTTCCTTTCCAAATCTCTTAATAATTCGTAATATTGTTTGACGTTGTTGGAAAATATGTGTGTACAACAACAAAACCTCATCGCTGTCAATGTTGACGAATAGACAAAATTCTCGTTACGATACGTTTGTGCCACTGAAGGCTGGGTTAGGTAAACTTAAGGCCGGGTTAGGCATACGTAACCGTAATTTATCTTTACCGTTGCCCGTTTGAAGGCCCAGTTAGGCAAACTTAACCGTAACGCCCCCGTAGCGTAACGAATCAGCTGATTCAATCTGTCATATGGAAATCAGTGTAAACGATTAGCCAACGGAAACGAAACGTAAACGGACGGCTGAATCTGTTGAAATCAGTATTGGACGTTCCATTTACGTATAATTTGACAACAGCTGATACTACATGTTGTTTACAATTACAATTGTATGTTCACCGAGAAAAGTAAAGAAAATAATTTATTAATTATTTGTTGTTTAAAAGTGCAAATAAACATGAAAGACGAATATTTGATTTCATTGGTGCAGTCGCACGAGTATTTATACAATAAATATAATCCAGCATATAGGATATCTGAAAAAAGCGAGAAGCTTGGAAGCAAATTGGCAAGAAGCAGGGCGTAACATGTGAGTTTTATGAAGATTGCGGCTGACTCCATTAAAAATTAAATTTATAATCTGCTTCAGGATTCTTTTGACGACAGTACGAGACAATCATTGCGCCAATCTTCTTCATTGTGGGTTAATTTGACAGCAATATAAGCGTCTCTACAAACGTGGACTTATTTATAGATAGAGATTGGATTGGTTTTGGCTGAGTCCCTCTTCAATGGAAATGGACATAAGTAAAGGGTTTTCCATTAAGGACATAAGAATTTTATATATTAATAAAACACAGAATATTTAAGATATAGAGTTCAAATTTATTCCAGGTGTAGTGCAAATGTTACATTTTAAGAATGAAATTCAATTTCGGTCATATGACCACCACGAGCCCGTCAACAGCGATCTATTCTTTGGACCCAATTTTTCACCACTCCTGTTCACATTTCGACCGGAACGTTGGCAATTTCGCGTTGGATGTTGTCTCTAAGCTCGTCTAAAGTCGTTGACTTCGACCAAGGATATTCCACAGGGGAAACGACGCATCGCCAATAAAAAAATGAGGAAAGGCTTTAGAGGATGCTGACGATAATGGTTTACTAGAAGGTACAGGTACTGTACCTAAAATAACTGATTGGCCAAACGCAGAGTACTGGAATATAGCTGTATTTAATTTAAATTAAGAAATGTAAATTGTTTGTATTAAAATAGAATATAAATAAATTGAAGTTTAATGGACATACCCCCATCGTGTTGGCTGCCATAACTTCCAACATTAACTGATATGAATGTATAGTTAGTATCGCAGATTCCCACACAATTCGGCATATCCCACATTCGTTGAATATCATTGGCAATGTGTTTGTACTGCTGTGTAGTTTGTTCACTTAAATAAATCGGCGAAAGCAAGCGCCACAAAACTTCACTGCATTCTAAAATAATATTTCGAATTGTTGTTTTCCCCAGCTTGTGACTCCATGCAATCGATTGTATGGAACAATATCTACAATTTTAAAGAATAGAATGTTAATATTTCCCAACTTGGAATCAAAGGATAAAGCAATATTTGACATACAGTGGTGTTATTGCTAGTCTCTCTGCCGGTCTTTGCTTTGGCGTAGTTAACTCATATTTTATTAATGTTAATAACAAATTAAAAACTGCCATAGGCATTCTAGTGTCCGGCTTACGCCCAGTCATTGTTTATAGGACGTCCACCCCATCTTCTTATCCGACGATATTTTCTTGATTACTTTTATTGTAAATTCTGCACAGATTTAAAAAACACAAATTTATAAACATACTTTTTTACTTCATAAACCTCAATAAACCTAAACAAAAAGAAATCGCGGCTTGTTTGTTTACTTATGTGTTGTTGTTGTCAGAACATATGACTCGGTTTTTCAACGTTGGCTAATCGCTCAAACGGGCAACGTTACGGCAACGGTAAAGATAAATTACGGTTACGTATGCCTAACCCGGCCTTGATTTGGACGGTACGTTTACGTGCATTTGCAAACAAAATTAGTAAAATAATGAAAAAAAGGATAAATTTTTGCGAAACTTTTGAAAAGTAATGATAAATAAGCAATAAAATGATAAATTAGTAGCAAATAAATAAAAAATAAAATTAATTTGTTGCAATTTTTGTTGTGAATGTCTGAGTGAAACAGCACGTTTTTCAAGTTTTGGGTAATTGCTCCAGCGGGCAACGTTACGGCGGCGCTAAAGTTACATTACGGTTAAGTTTGCCTAACCCGTCCTTTAGTGCTACAGGTTCCTTTTCTTAAATTTCTGAGTAATGAGAACGAAAAAAAATCCTGTGTAAATCTGGAGTTACATGGGATATTTTTCAGCAGCTTCTCCTCTAATTCTCTTTTCAACCTGCCTCTGCGTTTAGACGACGTATTTTTGTTTCGGCTATTCCTGTGTGAATTGTTGTGTCAAAGTGCGAGTGAAAAAAACAAAACGTTGAGCACGATAAGCCCAAATACGGGAGTGTTTTTCCCACTCTTGCAGACTGCCTCTCTCTCCCACAAAATGACGATTATCTGCAGAACATGCAGCCAGTGAAAATCGGAAATAAGCTTTAAGGCTGGGTTAGGCAAAATTACGTTGCGGTTCATTAAACGTTACATTACTGTTACGTGGGGCTACTTCCGCCAAGAGTCTAATACAATAACAACCGCTTGTTGTGAAAGTCACAGAAAAAAATAGTCTGGGAGTAATTGAATTGAAATCGCCAAGAACTCGGGATAAATATGTCCGATACCCAGACCCAGGTGGAATCCTCTACTTCGACAAATTCATATTTTGACGCTGAAGATGACGAACCAACTGCTGAAAGTTGCTTGGACACTTTGCAGGGTAGTTTGAACGGTCTTGGAAAAGTTGTCCTTGATGAGAACATTATAAATGCATCTGGAGCATATTCGCAGACCTCCGGTAGCAGCGTATGTAGTACAACAACAGGGCAAGAGACTCTGACAAAACCATTGCAACGACAGGATAGTACAGAAAATAACATAATGTCCCACGATCCGACATGGAGAGGCCAAAAGAAACATATATTTATTCTGAGCGAAGCAGGGAAGCCAATATATTCTTTGCACGGAAACGAAGATAAGTTGGCTATTCTATTCGGAATTATACAGGCGCTGGTTAGTTTTGTCGAAAATAGCCAGGATGTGATAACATCTATAAGAGCCAAAGGAATACAGTTTGTTTTTATGATTAAAAGCAATTTAATATTTGTAGCAGCGTCAAGGACGAACATGAGTGTTACACAACTCCAGATGCAGCTTAAGTAAGTCATATTTTGAAATACAGTGTAGACGTTGAGTCGTCCATAAGAAATAAACATAATTTTTATTAAAAAGGTATATTAACATACTAAACATAAACATCAAAATGTGCATTTAGATCACAATTTCAAATACCTGTGTCCCGTGTTATATCAGAAGAAAATGCTTGATTACTTTCTATTCTATATTATATTATTATTAGGGGATTCTGTTTTGGGGTTCACCCTGTCATTGTAGGTTCAAGCCGAATAATTGGTCATTGATTCCCTAAATGTTTTCGATACATCCATAATCCTTATTTCCTTTCGCATCTATGAGAGAAGTGTATTCTAAACAATACATGATCTACTACGAACAAATCACTATCGTGGACTCCTAGAGTTTTTTAAATTTATAATGATTGTCGCTGGCTACGACGGTGCTCTGTAAGGGGCGAATTTAACTCCACATGTGTTTCAAGTAAATCAAAGATTTGTGTGTGTTGGGTATGTGGGGGCAAGTTTATTTCTATTAAAAAGAATACTTATAAATTTGGACATAAAATTAATTCCAACTACTCACCGCAGTGTTTCCCTTACAAAGTGATTTACATCACCAAATTGCAAACGCATGAAGCTTCTGTTCTGTATGTGCAGACGAATAACGGCTTTGCAATAAAAGAAATAGAAAACACTGCAGTGGAAGCATTGGTAACATAGGTAAATAAACGCATCTTGCAATAAACAAATGACGATAAAACAAATGACAGAAAACAATCAAATGTTATCCTTAAGGAGCCTCACAAATAATTTTAGAAATCAAATAAATTAGATGAGAAACTTAAATACTTAAGTTGATCAGCGACAATGATCCATCTACAATTACTTGACAGCATAGTAGATCATCAGACACATTTTTATCAAACAAATTTAAAAAAAAATTGCAACCTATTGATAAACAACGTATATATATAGCATTTTTATTTATAATTTAGGAAATTTTTTACATTTTTGTTTTCAAAATTCTCAGTTTTAAACTGTTTTTTTATACATTTCATGAGAAATTGGGAACAATAAATGGAATTAGAAAACGATATGAAAAGCATTTCGTCAAAATCTCTTTTAGAACCACGAGTTATCACGAAAAAAATGTTTGTACATGAGGTATATCTAGTAATCTTTTGTAAACTTACTGCCATTAATGTAAAAAACTGCACCGAAGACGCATAATCAACAATTTCATTAGAAAATTAAATTTGCATGTGTATACATAATTAAAGAGAAAACTAAAATCGGTACTTCAAGAGATTCTTGGTACAAAAATTCTAAATGGTATTGATCAAGTAAACCTTTTAGCAAATTAACACTTACTATATGCATACGTACATACGAATAAACTTCAAGCGATAATGTAAATGTTTTTTGTCTCTTTCCCATTTCAGCGATGCTCACAATCAAATTATATCCACACTTACTTATAGTCAACTAACAAAAATTTTTAGTCAACGTAAAAATTTTGATTTGCGTCGTCTGCTTGAGGGCAGCGAACGTCTGATCAATAATTTATTGCTTAACGACAGTAGCAGCAAAAAGATTACCAATAATGTATTTGCATTCCTTACAAATTCAATACGTATTTTACCATTATCGGCTTCAGTACGTTCTTCTATTGCGCAGGCCATTAAGGAGAATTGCTCAAAAATTAAAAATCTGGTATTTGCAATACTGCTAGCTCAGAATAGACTTATATCATTGGTGCAAATGAAAAAGTATTCAATAAATCAGGCTGATTTAAGGTATGTACACAAATTATAATAGCGACTCTGGATTTTAGAAAATGTAATATATTCCTTATTTCAGATTGATCGTCAATTTAATCGAATGCTCAGAGTCATTCAAAGCTTCTGAGAATTGGACGCCCATTTGTTTGCCAAAATTTGACATGAACGGTTACTTGCATGCCCATGTCTCTTATTTGGAAGAAAACTCACCGGCATGTCTACTCCTCTTGTCTGTCGATCGTGATGCCTTCTTCACTTTGTCTGAGGCAAAAAGTGCAATTACGGAAAAAATGAGACGTTCTCAATGCATTGAGGCTATTAATGAAGCAGTCCTACAGACTACAAAAGGACGTCAACAGCTTAACTCCATAGGCATTCCAGAACTGAGACACTTCCTGTACAAGCCCAAATCTGCAGCTCAGTTACTTTGCTCAGAAATTGTAGCCCCCTATACATCGTTATCAGAGTTCGAACGATTAGAAGCTATTTACTGTGATCTTCTGGAACGCGTACGTAATAGTAAACGCCCTCTTAAGCTGATATTGGAAACGAGGAGCAACGAAGTCGCATTGGCATGGTCCACCGAATACTATGAACTATTTGTGATATTTGATCCATTAACGCAGAAAAGTTCTGTTACCAAAGACGTTGACAAATTGATTAAATGGATCGAGAAAGAATATGATACTTATTTTATCCGTACTCATCCGACATTTTGATTTTCATTTAGAGAAATTACTTTATTTATTAAAAAGAAGAAACCTGGAACAATAAGTATTCCCCCTTTACTGTTAAACTGCGATCTGCCAATTCCCACTCCACAATGCAAATGAAATTTCAAAGGTGGTCTCCCCGAGGGTATACATATATAGTGTAAGTTGTTGTATTTCTTAATTGCAAAATTTCAGTTGTAAAGTAATATTTTTAAATGTAAATCTAGTTACTAATTAAGTAGTTATATATAAAAATAAAATGTATATAATATGCTAAATGCTATTGTTTTATAACTGAAATTAAATATACTCGTATACATACATCTGTATATTTATTGCACTCACTTCAATGTGGAACATCCATCAAATATAAGACATTTCGAAAATAACGCTGTGCTCGAAATGCAAACTTTAAATATGTAACTGAAAGGAGACTATGAATTGACCTAAATCCAGTGGTACCAGCCGTTTTTCTAGGTTAGCTCTTGTTTTCGCGATTTTTGATGTAAAAATGGAAGTAGTAGAATACAAACAACCAATATGTTTAAGTTTCTAAATGAAGTGAAGAAAATTTATTGAAATAAAATTTTCTATATATGACAATACAAAACTAAAAAGCAAAGCATACTTGATAATTAAAAACAAGTAATATTATTACAGGTTCATTTTCAACACTACCCCTGAACATGTAATCTCTAATCTATTTATAACATTAACAATTAATTCAAAAATGACATAATTAGAAACAAATTATTGTAAGCCAAACTTACTCGTGAACATATTCAATTTGTTCAAAGGAACACCTTTTGTGAACATGTCAGCCACCATTTCATTTGTGGATAGATAATTCAATAAAATTGTATTATCATTTAAACGTTCACGAATAAATTTAACCCTTACATCAATATGTTTGGTTCGAGATGAATATGCATTATTATGAGCAACATGAATGGCACTCTTATTATCGCAATACAAAATCATAGGTTGTATAGGATCAACAGCAAGTTCATTCTCCAAACGTCTCAGCCATATCGCTTCCTGAATGGCTGCAACCATAGACATAAATTCCGCCTCTGTTGAGGACAAAGCAATCGTTTTCTGTCTTTTGGTATTCCACGAAATTGCACCACTCTGAAGAAGGAAAATGTAACCAGTTGTCGAACGCCTTTCATCGATATCGCTGGCCCAATCAGCGTCACAATAGCCAGTTAACTCTTGACAACCATTTGTGTATGTAATGCCTTTATCCAAAGTTCCCTTGAGATAACGCATCACCCTTTTGACAGCTTCCCAATGGCCTTTTCCGGGGTTGTCACAATATCTACTTAGGACGTTTACAATACAAGGTGGCGCAAAAGTAACCTTTCGATGTTTTTTGGCTGCAATTTAAAAAAAAAATGAAAAACTTTGATTCATCTTGTGGATTATTTTAATTTGGTCTTTTAATTTTTTTTACATCAAGTCGAGAATATGATGTCATGTAAATGGCCGCCGCCACAATTGATTGTCATTTAAGCCCTTTTTATGGCATTTTCCATCACTTTGGCCAAAACTTCCGGCGATAGGTCCTCACATTCTTGACGGATATTGTCTTTAAGAGCTGCAAGAGTCTGAGGCTTGTTGACATAAACCCGCGACTTCAAAAAGCCCCACAAAAAGAAGTCTGGAGCGGTCAAATCAGGCGATCTTGCTGGCCAGTGCAAATCGCCAAAACGGGAGATTAGGCGCCCGGGAAATGCATCCTTCAGCATATCGGTTGTGCCACGTGCAGTGTGTGCCGTTGCACCGTCCTGTTGGAACCACATGTTTTCCAATACCAATACATCAAGTTGCGGCAAAAAGAACTCGTTGATCATTGCTCTGTAGCGCTCACCATTCACAGTAACGGTTTGGCCCGCGACGTCTTCGAAGAAAAAAGGTCCGATGACTCCTCCAGCGAAAACAGCACACCATACAGTGACTTTGAGCGGGTGTAATGGCTCTTCGTGGGTTACACGCGGATTCTCAGTGCCCCAGGGCCTGCGACGAAATTCACGTTGTGCCAAAGTCACCGACCGATTATTGGTCAAATAAATAGTCAGCAATATTCCGCGTTCTGGAGCAGTGTAGCGTAACATTGTTTATTAACGTGTATTTCGCATGTGTTTACTACACAAATATCAAAACAGAACTGACATTAGGGGCCAATCGCAAAATTTATAGCATTTTCTGATAGGAGGATTACTTTTGCGCCACCTTGTATAACAGATATCTGGACGAGTTACATTTGAGGCGAAGAGTAAACAACCAATAGCTTCCATATATGGCACCTTAGACATATACTGCTTATCACATTCAGTTTTTGGACAAAAATCTTTGGAAATTTTCTGATTGCAGTCAACCGGCGTACTTATTGGATTGCAGTCATGCATTTGAAAACGTTTGAGTACATTTAGTATATATTGCGATTGATCTAACTTAATCTTACTCGTTGATCGAGTTATCCGTATGCCCAAAATCGAAGACCCTTCGCCCATGTCTTTCATTTTAAAGTGTTTACTTAATGACATTTTTATGCGTTCTATGTACTTCATTTTGTTTGAAAAAATCAGAACGTCATCAACATAAATTGCAATGTAAGTAATTTCGTCATTCACATTCACGTTGATCGAGTTATCCGTATGCCCAAAATCGAAGACCCTTCGCCCATGTCTTTCATTTTAAAGTGTTTACTTAATGACTTTTTTATGCGTTCTATGTACTTCATTTTGTTTGAAAAAATCAGAACGTCATCAACATAAATTGCAATGTAAGTAATTTCGTCATTCACGATATTGTAATAAATGCATTGATCGGTTTCGCTCCGTGTGAGACCCATGTTCAACAAAACTTTATTTAATGTTTCGTTCCATATGCGACTTGCTTGTTTTAGCCCGTAGATAGATTTTTGTAGTTTGCAAACTCTGCCAGTACCATCGTCTATACCTTCAGGTTGTTCCATATAGATTTCTTCCTTCAGGTTACCATTTAGAAATGCAGTAACCGCATCCATTTGATGTATATTTAAGTTGTATTTGGCTGCTAAAGCAATAAGAAATCTTATGGACTCATACCTTACTACTGGAGCAAACGTTTCGTTATAGTCAATTCCCTTTTCTTGACTATAACCTTTTGCGACCAACCGTGCTTTTCGTCGCAAAACTTCATCGTTCACACCAATTTTCGTTTTAAAAACCCATTTGGACGCAATAGGTTTCTTATTAGGTGGTAATTCGGTCAAAATCCATGTTTTGTTAGCTATAAGGGAATCGAATTCTTCTCTCATAGCTTGCTTCCATTCATTAACAAATGGAGAAGAATTGGCTTCTGCAATACTACTGGGATCATTTGATACAAACTCCAAAGCACTAAAGATGTAGGAACGTTTGGGTTTGCTAGCTATCCTTTCAGAACGTCGAATTTGTACATCTGCATTAGCAATTTCTGTTTGTGCATTTGTATTCGGAAGTTCTGTTGATGATATTTCAATAAATTCGTCATTATTTTCATCGCGATCTTCCAGTTGCATGCTATCAAAATAATCCTCGTCACTTAATGAATCATTTTGAGAGTTCAATGGTTCTTCCAATGTCGCTTGTTCTGTGATTTCCAACGTTGACGATTCTTCTCGATTTTCCCGCTCGGCTAATTCCACCGTTGGCGATTCTCCCGAAACACTTCCACCAGAATTGACAACTTCAGAACTCATGTCCACATTCATCTCAGGAAAATACAAAAACTGATTTTTATTTTGGTCATTACCAACAAATTGATTTTCAAAGAAAACCACGTCTCTACTTGTAATTATTTCCTTAGTTAGTGGATTGAATAGACGATATGCCTTGGATTCGGAACTATATCCAACCAATATACATTGAACAGATTTCTTGGACAATTTCGAACGTTTTTGCTTTGAAACGTGGACCATAGCCTTGCAGCCAAATACACGCAAATGTTTCAACGTTGGCTTTTAGTTTGACCAAACTTCTTCTGGAGTATGTTTACTTCTCCTACATGGAACATGATTTATTAGATAGGTAGCGGTTACGGCAGCTTCAGCCCAGTATTTTTCGTTTAGACCGCTGTCGAACAACATACAACGCATTCTTTCCACTATAGTCCTGTTCATTCGTTCGGCTACCCCATTCTGCTCCGGAGTGTAAGGACAGGTTTTCTGGTGAACTATGCCATGTTTTCTTAAAAATTTCGAAAAGCGATTATTTACGTACTCTGTTCCATTATCCGTACGTAATATTTTGATTTTATTCGAGCATTGATTTTCCACGGTATTTTTAAAATCTACGAATTTCTCGAAAACTTCCGATTTACGTTTGATAGGAAATACAAATGTTTTCCGTGAGTAATCATCAACAAATGTTAATAAATAACAATTACCGGAAAAAGATTTTTCTTTAAAAGGTCCAAGTACGTCAGAATGTACAACTTGAAGCAAACTCGAAGCTCTATCACCAATGTCTTTAAAAGATTTTCGCGATTGTTTTCCTTCAACACACGTTACACATTGTTCTTTAGAGTTTACCTCACAGTTTATACCATAACAAGCGAGTTTCACATTTCGTAAGTTTTCGTTACATATGTGACAAAGCCGACGATGCCATAAATTCGAACTTTCTTTCAGAACAAGAGACATTTTTTTTTAAATTGTGCACTTTACAGTTCAGGCGATACAAATCATTTTCAACGAACGCGTTTCCAATCAAATCTCCGTTTATGTTAAAAATTTTACAAATGTTCTTCTCGAAAACCACTTTGTTACCATTTTGTGTTAACTGACGAACCGAAAGTAAATTTGCACACAGATTTGGAACGTATTCTACATCTTTTACAACAACATTGCGCCCGCTTTTGTCCATTCTCAGTAACATATCAATATCTCCCGAACACGATACAGTCAGTTTATTGTTATTAGCTACGACAATTTCTTTATTAAAAACATCACTTTTGTTGTAAAGAAATTCATCATTATTGGTCATATGAGATGTCGCGCCCGAATCCACATACCATTCGACTGAATTATCTTTACCCGACATTAGTGCAGCAAACAAAACGTCGCCATTTTGTTTGGTCATCTTCTTCGTGTTGTAATTCGTTTTATTTTTCTTGGGACAATTTTTACTGAAATGGCCGATTTCATGACAAGAATGACACTTAAATTTTCCGTTCTTAAATTTCTTTTTTGACACAAGAGCACTTTCTTTGTTACCATTGTCGAATTTTGCGTCTTGCAACAACAAATTTTTTACCGAATCGACCATCAGTTTGGTTTTTGAATTTTCAACCGCCATCACCAATGCTTGAAATTCATCCGGCAGTCCAGCCAACATAAGAGAAGCTGTTACCTCGTCATCTATGTTCAGACCTGTGTTATTTACCTTGATGGACGTCAAAATCATTGTGTTGACATATTCTTGCATTGACGTGAAATCTCCAAGCTTCAGTTGCACCAATTGCTTTAGCAGTTCAACCTTTCTGGTCAATCCTGTATCCTCATACGCACGCACTAGTGAATCCCATGCTTCTTTTGCTGTCTTTGCCTTAGCAATGTGAGCGTAATTACTGGGTTCAATCATTAGTGTTATCTCGGCAAGAGCAAGTTCATTGGAATCGTTATCTTGGTCACCAGTCACTCCTTTTTCCACAACTTTCCAGCATTTTTTTATTATCAAAGAAGACTTCGCCTGTCTTCGCCAGACATCGAAATTCTCACGCCCCGTAGTTTCTCAAAGGGAAAATTCATAGAATTTGAAGCCATCAGTTTTGATAAAACAGCACTTTTATTGCAAATACTTCTTGAAAGTTTAATGATATTCCGCGAAACAAAACAATTCTACCAAAAACAGTACAAAAGGCCCATAACCTGATGTAAAAATGGAAGTAGTAGAATACAAACAACCAATATGTTTAAGTTTCTAAATGAAGTGAAGAAAATTTATTGAAATAAAATTTTCTATATATGACAATACAAAACTAAAAAGCAAAGCATACTTGATAATTAAAAATAAGTAATATTTTACAGGTTCATTTTCAACAATTTTCGACCACAAAGTTTGCAAATAAATCAAATAAGTTATTTATCTGTGAGGTGATTTTGAAGTGGAAGACTTCGGAATACACGCTTCAGTCCAAATAACGAAATAAAGGCAACCATTAGAGAATTATTTCTCTCAAAACAGCCAAACATGCTTGTCATCCCCTTACCTCTAAAAAATTGCAATCAAATCTTATCATATGTCAAACGGTGTATTTGAGAAAAATATATTCGCTACGAAAAAATACTATATATTTATGTACAATCAACATGTTTCATAATTTAGCAAGTTTTGTTAGTAATATTTGCAATTTCCATAAACACCAACCGAAAGATTATTTACAAAAATTTAAGTCAAAAACTAATATTAACAAATATTTTCTGTTATAACTCGACATCTGCTTATTTCTCATAAAACGCGAACATAACATAAACAATAGCGCTGACAGATGACGATATATTACCATCACAAATGACAATACAAAACTAAAAAGCAAAGCATACTTGATAATTAAAAATAAGTAATATTATTACAGGTTCATTTTCAACAATTTTCGACCACAAAGTTTGCAAATAAATCAAATAAGTTATTTATCTGTGAGGTGATTTTGAAGTGGAAGACTTCGGAATACACGCTTCAGTCCAAATAACGAAATAAAGGCAACCATTAGAGAATTATTTCTCTCAAAACAGCCAAACACGCTTGTCATCCCCTTACCTCTAAAAAATTGCAATCAAATCTTATCATATGTCAAACGGTGTATTTGAGAAAAATATATTCGCTACGAAAAAATACTATATATTTATGTACAATCAACATGTTTCATAATTTAGCAAGTTTTGTTAGTAATATTTGCAATTTCCATAAACACCAACCGAAAGATTATTTACAAAAATTTAAGTCAAAAACTAATATTAACAAATATTTTCTGTTATAACTCGACATCTGCTTATTTCTCATAAAACGCGAACATAACATAAACAATAGCGCTGACAGATGACGATATATTACCATCACAAATAGGCGGCCTTCATAGTTCAGTGGATAGTGCGCTACACTTGGAATCCGAAGGTGCTGTGTAGGGTTTCCAGACTGGTAAAATTTCACATCAACATTTCATCTTTCATTTTATCGCGTTCAACGTTTTGTTTTTTCACTCGCACTTTGAAACAACAACAACAATTCACATGGAATAGCCGAAACAAAATTACGTCGTCTAAACGCAGAAGCAAGTTAGAAAAATAATTAGCGGATAATCTGCTGAAAAAAATATCCTTGCGTAAATCTGAACTAACATTCGCATGAGTTCTATGCGAAAAACAGCTGATTTGCGACCAACTAACAGGCATCAGGTAGCATTTTGGCATTCGCTTTGTCGTTCTGATGATTTTTTGTAGGTCTCAAATCAGCTGTTTTTCGCATACATGTCATGCGAACGTTAACGTTCGACATCGTGGGTCAGGCGGTTATTTTGTACCAAAAATTATTTGTGCCTCACTCGAATCAGTTAACCTGAGATAGGATAAAATATTAATTTTTTCCCTTTCCTCCTAATATTAATTAATGTTCTCGGTTTCACTAAAGTGGACTTGCCAAATATTGTTCTCGAGTCTTTGGATTTCTTCAAAAAGTCTCATCGAAACACTGTATTTCACTCACAAATCATGCAACTATGTGTGCTACAAAAAAGCTTTGGTAACGTAAGCTTCATCTCTGTCGCCATAATGAACTCGGAATTTGTTTGCTCACTGCTGTCAGTTGAATTTAGGATATACCACAGTTATCAGCTAAGCAAGGACGACAATAAAAAAAGAATAAACCTGGAGTGCGAAGTATCTATTAGCAAAAAATAATTATACATATGTATAAAGTTTTTACAAATTTTTTAATCAATCCCCCAGTAAATAAAATCAAAAGTTAATTTAAGTGAAAGTGCGAGGAAAAAGTGCTGTTCTATGGCTTTGTAAATGTCTACTACCTATAAAAAATTGAAAATGTGGAATAAATAAAGAAAAATTGAATAAAAATTATTAAAACCACGCATATATTGCCATAAAGTGTCAATCATAAAATTTTTGGGTGTTTTACCCCGAATGTGAGTGTGTGTGTATGGCCTATTGGTGTTTGTCTGTATAAGAGCATTGCGTTTGGTAGAGATTTGAAACACACCGAAAAAGCCCCTTGGTCGTTTTCTTTTTGCTCGGAACTGACCACTAAGTACAAAAGTAGTAAAATGAAAAATCCTTTTTCGTTTTCTTTTCTTTTGTTTCGTGTGTGGATAATCACAATAAGTTTGTGACCTGTTCAATTTTGTAGCACATTTTTTGGGTGTTAGGACGACATACATATATACTTACATATGTACATATATGTATGTGTATGTTAAGACATGTATGGATATACATAGGTATGTCCTTTTAACACATACATCAACACGGTGGAGTAGAATGTCGCATGTATCTGTCGTTTTGTCGAAACAGACATAATTTTGGCGAACTCAAAACTGTGTGAACGTGGACGGTCTATCTTAACGCAGCTGTTAGCAGTTTCCTAACTTTACGCGCGCCTTTACCTAAAAAGCTCGCTCTCAGTCACACCACACAGCCACTGATGAACTCTCTCTCTCTTTCTCTGTGCACCAGTACGTGTCACACACATACTCGCAGAATTAGTTTTAATCATACAATCATTGTAACGGGCTTTCTCTCTGACGGAACGGAAGTACGTCGACGTTCGCCGTGTTTTGACGTTTATGTCTTCGTGTTCGTGGTTGTTTCGTGTTCGTGTTACCGTTGTTATTATTAATTTTGTATCATCACCACCGCAGAAAACACCACTACCACTGTACACTGTGAACCCTCCTCATATGAATTAACTAAAATACAAAAGAAACATGGTCAAGTTGTTTTCGCCAATGTTTTGTTTTTCCACTGGACTACCTCACGTTTGCTGATACCGGATACCGGTGCAAAACAGCGGACTGGACAGAACGTCTTATTCCTCCTGAGTATTAGAGGAGAGCTTTGAATCATCTATCCATCCATCCAAAAAGATGTGAGAGTGTTTGCGTGTTGAAACTAAATGTTATTAACTCAACATGAAACAGTTTTGGAATTTCACAAATTACGGATTATTCATACGCATACAGTATATAAAAGCCTATCAAACTGCCGGCCGCCATTAAGCGATTGTCTATTATCCCAAACAGAGTCCCTATCGTCGTAGTCGTCGACGTCACAACGCCATCACATTTCATCATCGACCACCCTTTTTGCTTCCCTGTGTGTCACAAAAAAAAAAAACACCGAAAGGCCCAGACCACGACGAACATTAAGTGTATCCAGCTGCTGTAACTTCCCGTAATCAATAATTGCTGAAGAAAAATAGGTTTGTATTTAACAAAAGCTTTTTTTGTATTTTTTTATTCTCTGCTGTTTGTTTACCTTCTTGGCCAGTGCGTAGTAGACAGACACATAGTTTAAGTTCCGTAATTTTTTGCCAACTAGATTTTAGTAATTAATTGAACCATTCATTGTAGGTACAGACCTATCAACTTGCACGTCTGACTATAGTCTAATTACTATGTACATATGTGTACAGAATAGTAATGTTACTATGTGCTATATTTTGCTGCACAGAAAACATTAAAACCTGGATTTAGGGTGGGTTTTGCAATAATTTACTAGTGGGCCCTAAATTGTATTTATGATAATTATGCATTTTCGCTGTTCATTATTCACAAACATATGTATGTCTACATATACCGAGTGGTCTCATTGGTAGATCTTATCATTTTCCAGATGCCTATGGAGTAAAGCTAAAGCTAAGTACCTACACACGATTTGCAGATCGGACAATATTGACAGAAAAATGCAACCCTGTGAATTTACAACCGTGTGAAGTCATTGTGAGATAATTTGCAGATTGTTAGATGTGCGAAGTTTATACATGTGGCAACGGCGTCATTGTCAGAAAACAATATTATTGGCAACACTGTCTATAAAATATTTGTATTGCCAATCCTGCATATAAATATTTACAAAATATATTGTAAATATGTATATGAAATTATAAGGTTTTCTTGCACTTGTCTGAACTGTCAATTCACCTTTGCCTAACAATCTGTCATTGTTCGTACATTTGTCCGATCTGGCAATCGTGTATACTTAGCTTAAGTATATGCAGGATTGCCAATAAAAATATTTTTTAGACAGTGTTGACAATAAAATGTTTTCTGACAATGTCATAAACTTCGCATATGTACCAATCTGCAAATTACTCACAATGACTTTTCTGCCAACGTTGTAAGACAAAAATTGTATTTTCACACGGTTGTACGTTCACAGGGTTGCATTTTCCGCCTTTTTTCTGACAATATTGTCCGATCTGGCAATCGTGTGTACTTAGCATACAATGTTTAATATTTGGTCTGTGTATTATGCCCTTGTTTCTAGATTGTAAAAGGGGTTTTGAGACAATCGTCGGGTACGGATAGGAAGGCTTTGCAATTACGGTATTCGCGGTAAAGAACTAAGTCGGTTCGAATCATATTTAACGAATAAAAGACAAATAACAAAAGTAAACAATATTAACTCACAAACATTATTATTTATACTAATGGGGTTTCCAACAAGAGGTGTTATTTTTGCATTCAAAGAAAAATGCAATTTTTTGAGATAAATGATCGGATGCTTATTTCATAATAAAGAGGAAGGTATGCCGTTAATAATGAAAAACAACTTCAGCCAAATGGCCATCCCGACCACGCTTACAGGAACATATCCTTTTCATGATATTTTCCATAACCAAATCGCAAAGTGGCTGCCCTATGTCCTCGATAGCCTCACGAATTCTATCTTTGAAGTCTTGAATCGACGCTGGGCTGTTGGAGTAGACCATATCTTTCACGTAGCCCCAAAGGAAGAAGTCGCAAGGTGTTAAATCACAAGATCTCGATGGCCAATTGTGATCACCTCTTCGAGAGATAACACGGTCCGGAAACTTTTCCCGTAACAGAGCAATGGTTTCGTTGCTTGTGTGGCACGTAGCGCCGTCTTGTTGAAAGTAAACGTTATCCAGATCAATACCATCCAACTCCGACCATAAAAAATCATTAATCATCTCTCGATAGCGCAATCCATTCACCGTAACTGTTGATCCAACCTCATTTTCGAAAAAGTAAGGTCCAATGACCCCGCCGGACCATAAACCGCACCAAACAGTCACACGTTGAGGATGGAGAGGCTTCGCAACAATAACTCTAGGGTTTTCCGAGCCCCAGATGCAACAATGTTGCTTGTTGACGTCGCCACCGAAGTGGAAATGGGCCTCATCAGTCAAGATGATTTTGTATCGTTCGTATCGTTTTTTGTTCGATCGTTTTGTATCGTTCGAAGATCTTGTATCGTTCCATTTTTAGTAGGGCGTAGTTTTTACTTGTAAAAGAATTAAAGCTTCAAAAGTGACAGCTACCGACATACCGGGTGATTCAAAATAACACCTCTTGTATATATTAATGACATGCCTTAAACCCAAAAGAAATGCGAAATTGTAATGTACGCGGATGATACCCTAATTTTACGTTTGCCGGAAAATATCTAATGGAAGATATGAACAATATAAATGTATGGCTAAAAATGAATATATTGTAATTAAGCGAAAATAAGACTAAATTAATGGAGATTAACATAAATAACAGCAATATATGTATACAATATACAGGGTGGGTCATTTAAAATTTTAATTTGAATGGGCTATAAAAAAGTACTGAAAATTTTTTCAAAATTTCTGGTTTTATTGGAAATGTTGAACTTTGTCATTTAATAATGGAACACAATAATATTCATACGACTGACAGTACCTCATCCGATCAACCACATTTTTTACTACATTTTCGATTGTTTCGGGTCGAATTTCTTCAATGGCAACTTCGGTTTCATGTTTCACCGCTTCAATTGTCTCTGAATGCTTTGCGTAACATTTATCCTAAATGGCTCCACACAGAAAATAATCCAAAGGGTTCAAATCACAAGTCAAAGTAATCGGTAGTTCAAATTTAAAATGGCCCACCCTTTACAACCATATCAATTGAGACACGCCCAAAACTTCAGAATACAAACAGCGATCACCACAACAAAACAGAGAACACTTTTTTATAAAGGCCTTCAGATATACATACAACTTAATTGCAAATAATTTACAAATTGAAAGAAATTATAATAGTTTTATGAGAAAAATTGTTGAATTTGTAAACACACAAGAACCATTTTGAATGAGATATAAAAGTTTTATAAATAGTACTATAATAATAATAACAAGTAAAAGCGTTAAGTTCGGCCATGCCGAATCTTATATACCCTCCACCATGGATAGCATGTGACCTCACAAAATAACTCAAACCTAAAGAAAATAACACCGAAAACACAAAAAATATAGTAGATTTCAAATTTTGGTCAGCTAGCGGAGTGAACATGAGAATATTCCTTTTTCTTATAGTTCTCATCATTGCACTGTGATCGAAATGGACACTTTAAAAATGTAACATAGGGGAGGCCCTATGGATACACCTAATTGGACCTTGCTCAATTCAGTGTTGTTAGCCGTTTTCCGAGGTTAGCTCTTGTTTTCGCGATATTCGGCCACAAAGTTTGCAAGGAATCAGAGTGGTTAGTTATCTCTGAGAAGATTTTGAGGTGGAAGAACGTATTAAAGGGAACCCTTGGTGAATTTATTATTATGTTTACTTATATACTAAATTACGTTGAGATTAATTTATGGATATTTAAAAAATTCGCTTTTCTATAAGACAACCACAAAAATTTTAATTAATTAATTTTAAATTTTGAGTTAAGACGTTCTTGAAGTGAGTGCGCGATATATACTCTGGTATTAACTTTTTGTACAAAATGGTACATTTCGCTCCTGTTCAACAAAATTCTAAATTTTTGTTTTTTTTTGTCAAAAAGCAACGTACAGTGGCCAAATGTCCATTGATTTTTCTCCTTTTACTTAATAAAAACCGTAATGACTCGGTCTGTGTTTTCAGAATAACATCTTTAGATTCAACTAAAGAGGTACATTTTGAATTTTCTCCTAGTGTTTAAGCAAATCGGACCGTTCACTAATCATCTAAAGAGTAATATTTTTGGTTGAGCCCTTTCTCTATTATAATCTGAGAAAGATTTTTCAGTTAAAGAGGAACTTCTCAAAATAATACCAATATTTATATACAAACTTTTTTCAGGAAATGAGTAATAACTCAAAAACGTTGTAATCTTTCTATAACCACCAAAAAACAAATAACGTTAACTTTTTTTCAGTGGTATTGTCTTGCAATGGCACATTTGCCCATTTGTTAGAGAAATGGGGATTCCACGTAAATATATTGTATTTTCAGTAATCTTTTTAAGTCGACTTAACTCATGAATATATCTTGAGCCGCCAGTGAGCTTTTTTTTGTATGTACAGTTAAAACTCACTGTTCTGCTTAAAACTGTACCTGTACACTGGCGACTCAAGATATAGCCGAAATATTTTAAGAATATTTAGCCAAATTGCTTGAATGAAACTCGAAATCAAGGTCTAGGTTTTATAGATTTATTTATCTTTTATTCAATTTTCGCCTTTCATCGAAAGGCATCATCAGGCTGAAAATGTTTCAAATAATAGAAAACATATAAACATTGAAAATCTACGTATACATTGGTTGTTGTTGTTGTACACTCACGAAAATTAAATAACTATAAGCCGATGAGTATCGATCTGACGTCGCTGTTGTCATACTAACTTCATCTATTGCACTTTGTTTATTTTTCTAATGAGATTCCTATAGTTATGTGCCAAATTCTCTGTGTCAGCTTTGTAGTTCATTCGTTTAGTTGTTGGTGTGTTTATTATATGTAGCATCTCCAGTGTGAAGTACTAGTACTCTCTCTAGCTCTGGGTGATTTTGTTCTGCTGCACAGTGGGATGTGAGTGCTGTTTTGCATGATGAATTTTTGAGTCTATGTTTGATATCTGATTTGTGTCCTGATAATCGGGTTTTAAGTTTATTTTTGGTCGTACCGATGTAATATTTATCACTTTTGCCTTCTTCGTTTCCATTACATTTTATTCTATATATTGAGTTTGACTTGTCCATGTCCTCAATTTTGGGTTTGAGCGATGTGAATAGTTTTTGTAATGTGTTGGTGGTTTTTGGGGCAATTGTAAAATTTTTGTTGTCGATGCATTTGGAAATAATAAATCGTTCCGTCAATTTGGGGATATATAAAACAGATTTATATCACATTTGTTCTCTTTCTGTGTTCTGATAATTTCTATTTTTACCTATTAATAATTCAATAGTTTCCTTGGGAAAGCAATTATGCTTTAGGATTGTTCTAATCTTTTTTAAATTTTCCGAGTGAAAATCTTCATCACTGATCGATAATACTCTATATTTATAAAATTTGTTGCCGTGTATAAAATGACTCTTTTTGGATGTTTGGAGTAGAAGTTAACCAATCTGCCAGATGCTGTAGGCTTTTGGTACCAATTCAGTTTTATTTTATTGTTATCCCATATAATCAGTATATCTAGATAAGTTAGTAGTCCTTTCTCTTCGTACTCTAAAGTAAATTTGATGTGTTGATTGAAGCTATTGAATGTCGTCAGTATGTTGTTTATTGCACTTGTTTTTACAATCCCAAAAAGGTCGTCCACGTATTTTGTTAGAATCTTAGGTCTAATATCACAGTGTTCCATTGATCTATCCAATAGCTCCTCCATAACTATGTCGGCTACTATCGGAGACGCTGAAGATCCCATAGGCAAACCTTTTCTTTGTTGGTAAAAGCTGTTCTTATATCTGAAGTAACGATTGTCTGTTATACAAAATTTTAACAATATTTACTAAACAAAACCATATTTCATTTTCAGTTTTTTTCTCAAGTGCTACAGGTCAAAAACTAGATGATTCTCAGTAAAGACCCACAATATTAAAAAAAAAATTAAAATTAGAGGCAGGGTGCGAGGTCAAAGTTTAGAAAAATAAATTTGTAATGGTTTTTTAAAGCTAATTTTAATGCTACAAAGCATAAGTAAATATTGTTTCTTAAAGGATTTTCCGTGAACTTTTCATAAAAAATATTAATTTTAACTTAAACAATTTATTTCGGTCACTTTTTGCGGAAATAATAATATAAATTGCGATATCTCAGAGTCGATCTAATTTTCTATCCTTAAATTTTTTATAAAAAATGGTCCATATGTACTCTACCGATGGTGTACATTTTGGAATGGGGACGACTTTGGTTCAGAAGTTACATTATAATAACTGAAAATCTTCACCAAATTACAAAGAAAAAATATTTGTATGTGTGTTCAACTCTATTTTGTTTGTTGATTTTTTTCAAATATTTTTTCTCTCTAATTTGGTTAGGATTTTCAGTTATTATAATGTAACTTCTATTTTATATAAAATAAGTATTTTTTATGAAAATTACGAGGAAAATCCTTTAAGAAACAATATTTTCTATTTTCAATTTCTTATGCTTTGTAGCATTAAGAGGAGGTAACGTTAATTTGTGCAAAAAGGCACATCTTTATGTTTTTTTGTGACGAAACGTTTAAAAATTTTTGTATAACTTTCAAAGTTTATTGTATAAAATTATCATAAAAAAATATTAAAAAATAGGGCAACGACATCATTTTTGCGGAAGGGTCTCAAAAAAAATGGGAATTGCGGTGCCCCTCATAACTCAATACCGGATCATCCGAAATTAAAAAAATAAATTTATTTAGTTAGATAATCGTTATAGCCAGGTAACGCTGTCAAGTTTTTTTCGAAATATAAATTTTTAAATTTTTGGGAACACTTTGAAGTGAAAAATTCTTTTTTTTGTTAGAAAAAATCGGCTAATTGGTTATCGTCAAATAATTTTTTTTTGCAATAGACAGAAAGTTTCTGAAACATATGGTCTCGAACCGAGTAAATTCTGACTGAATAACGAAGGCTTCCGTGAAGTTTATTAAAGATTTACTTAATGCTTCGAAATCAATCTCTTTGAAGCAATGGTTACCAAACCAAATTTTAAACCAGGAATCACAAAAATAATCACAAATAGGTTGTAACTCATCTTTATAGTTTGGAAGCAGAAAAAAAACCATAATAGCTAATATATCTCGGGAAGAGATTTAAAATGTATATATGGAAATATGTTATTTTTTATTGAGTCATAACAACAACACATACAATTCACGACCAGAATATACAGTGTTTTCCAACAAGAGGTGTTATTTTGAATCACCCGGTATTTCGATAGCTGTCACTTTTGAAGCTTTTATTCTTTGACATTTGACACGTAGAAACTACGCCATTACTAAAAATGGAACGATACACGATTCAACAACGCATTGAAATTATTAAAATTCGAAAATCATCGAAAAATCATCTTCACTGATGAGGACCATTTCCACCTCGGTGGCTACGTCAACAAGCAAAATTGTCGCATCTGGGGCTCGGAAAACCCAAGAGTTAAGTGTTAGAAGCCTCTCCATCCTCAACGTGTGACCGTTTGGTGCGGTTTATGGTCCGGCGGGGTCATTGTACCATACTTTTTCGAGATGAGGTTGGATCAACAGTTACGGTGAATGGATTGCGCTATCGAGAGATGATTAATGATTTTTTATGGTCGGAGTTGGATGGTATTGATCTGGACAACGTTTACTTACAACAAGACGGCGCTACGTGCCACACAAGCAACGAAACCATTGCTCTGTTACGGGAAAAGTTTCCGGACCGTGTTATCTCTCGAAATGGTGATCACAATTGGCCACCGAGATCTTGTGATTTAACGCCTTGCGACTTCTTCCTTTGGGGCCACGTGAAAGATAAGGTCTACGCCAACAGCCCAGCATCTATTCAAGATCTGAAACATATAATTCGTGAGGCTATCGAGCACATAGGCAGCCACTTTGCGATTTGGTTATGGAAAATTTCATGAAAAGGATATGGTCCTGTAAGCGTGGTCGTGGTGGCCATTTGGCTGATGTTGTTTTTCATTATTAACGGCATAAATTCCTCTTTATTATGAAATGAACATCCGATCATTTATCTCAAAAAATTGCATTTTTCTTTGAATACCAAAATAACACTTCTTGTTGGGACAGTTCAGTGCTAACTTTCATTCGGTTCGGTTGTAAGTACGCATAAAGCAAATCTCAGTGTCATAAACTCTATCCACTTTGCGCTCGCATCGCAGGCAAATAAAACTTCATAAAAAAAAATACATATTAGTTTCTCAATAGTGGTCCGGTGCACCGTAAGATGGTAAAGCCCCACGGGGCCAAACCTGCGGCACCCCGCGCGTTTAAATCCACCTCACGGCGGACAAAGGCAAAGCACAAGTCGCAGTTTGTACCATTAAGTACAAACACATACGGCGCCTCCTGTTCAAATGTCAACAGATATAGTTCCCTATCATCCATCGAAGATATGGACGATTCACCTGAGACAAACATTAAGCCAAATGTACCTAAAGCTCAACCAAAACCACCTCCAATTGTTGCTGATTCCAGTGTATCTATCAGAGAAATACAACTTATCGTCGGTGACGACTGCATGTTCAAACGCACTTCAACTGGGACAAAGATTTTCCCACAAACTAAGGAAAAATATGATTTTTGTATCAAGTCATTGAAAGAGGGTAAGATTGAGTTTCACTCTTACAACTCAAAAGAAAATAAATTATATACCACCTTTGTATACGGCCTTCCCAGGCTAAAACCTGATGAAATAATGGAAGACCTTAAGACATACAACCTTTCACCTATTTCGGTGTCTGGGGTAATGACAAAGTATAGCAGCGCTGATGACGCAGTATACAAAATCCAGTTTGAGCGTAAATCACTCAACCCAAATAATTTAAGAAATGTTAAATCTATCTGCAAAGTTCTCATAACTTGGAAAAAACACAAACCAAATAAATCCGAGAGACCAACGCAATGTTGGAACTGCCTGATGTATGGCCATGGCGGTGATCAAACCTGCATGCATGACTTGTGCGAAAACTCACAAAACATCTGAGTGTCCATTCACAAAAGAAAACAAGCGCCCTGCAGTTTTCTCTTGTTTTAATTGCAAACAGGCTGGTGAAGAAAGAACTGACCACGCAGCTAACGATATAAAATGTCCACTGCGACAAAAATATCTGGAAATCAGACAAAGAGTTACCTCCGGGCCCTCCAGAAGGGTCCAGGTTGGACGCCCAAGACATACGAATGCACATTCTCAAAGAAACACCACTCATCATATTACTAATGTTCATTCGCCAGCAAACAATACTCATCATATTACCTCGCCTCACCACTCAAATCGACATACTTACGCGAGCACGGTAATAAATGAAGGTAACGATCTATTTAGCATAGACGAACTTTTTAATATATTCACTTCTGCACTCGATGACCTAAGCAGATGTACCTCGAAAGTACAACAAATTCATGTTGTAATGTCACTTCTAAAATATGCTCATGACATTAAATAACAACATACACACACTAAATATACTGCATTGGAATGCAAACGGCATTACTACATATTCAAATACTCGACAATTCGAAAACTTGCTAACAATGCAAAATATACACATCGCTGGATTAAACGAAACATTTTTAAAAGAAAACCATAAGCCATACTTCAGAAATTATGCACTTCATCGGAACGACAGACAAGATGCAAATGGGGGTGGAGTTGCGCTCTTAATCCATAAAAGCGTCAAGCACAAGCTATTACCTATAATAAATACTAGATCGATTGAAAATCTTTCAATTGAGATTATTATCAACCATAGAAGAGTAATAGTTACAACAGCTTACTCTCCCAAATATTCTCAAAACTTTATTAATGATATTAAAGCTCTTACCCCGAACAACGTCGACTTTATTCTTCTTGGTGACCTCAACGCCAAACACTCTGCTTGGAACTGCCATAACAGTAACCCGGCTGGCAATGCCCTTAATGATTTTCAACAATTGCGGAACTTTTTTATATACTATCCGGACAGTCCCACATTATACCCTCACCGCAGAAACAGCAGACCCTCGACAGTTGACATTATTCTAAGTAATCTGCCGCTTCCACTTAGGGTTACAGTACTGGATTACGAAATCCCATCAGACCATCGTCCTGTCGTTTGTTCCATTTCTGCTCGGTTCAAACAGAAAAATCGCCGTATGTTCTCATACAAAAACACTAACTGGAGAGCTTTTCAAAATTTTATTGATCGTAGTATTGCTTTCTCTGTTGATAGTTATAGCTCTGAATTGTTTATTGACAAGGAAATTGAAAATTTTACAAAACTAATCCTCACAGCTAGAAATGCATATACACCAATGAGCAATGAGGCAGAACCCAATATATTGCCTCCCAACATTTTAAACTTGATTGGCCAAAGGAAGAAATTTAAACGGAAACAGTCACGCTCCAGCGATACCCTACAATCGTCGTTCTATAACCAATGTGCAAAATTTATTAGCAATTTTATTGATAAAAAATTAAATATTATTAAAAATAATAGATGGTCAAATCTGCTCGAACATATGAAACCTGGTGACAAACGCTTTTGGAAGATCAGTCGATCCTTACGATGTAAAGGAAAAAGGAAAATCCCGCACCTTATGAACGGCAATTCAAAATTAATTACTGATATTGAAAAAGCTGAAATACTTGCCAATACGTTCTATAAATCTCACGAGCTAACGGTAAACTATTCTCATTCAATTGATCGTGAAGTTAACAACATTGCTACAACCCTAAAAGCAGAAGAACCCTCCACTACGGGAGCTATATTCATTACCACCGGAGAAATATCAAGTATTTTATCAAAATTAAAATCTTCGAAAGCCCCTGGCTTTGACAAGATTCCAAATATTTTACTAAAAAAACTTCCAGAAAAGGCAATACTACTATTGACAGCAATATTTAATAGTTGCATCCGTCTTAATTATTTTCCTGCAGCGTTCAAAAAAGCGAAGGTTGTTGCTATTGCCAAACCAAACAAACCACCGAACAACGCAACAAGCTATAGACCAATCAGCCTTTTGAGTAATTTGGGAAAACTATTTGAAAAACTAATTCATTCTAGAATAGAAGATTTCGCAGCGGACTCAAATATAATATCCGAAAATCAATTTGGTTTTAAAAAAGAACATAGCACAACTCATCAAATTGGGCGTATTAAAAACAAAATAATCAGTAATAAAAATATGAGAAAATCGACTGGATTAATTCTTCTCGATATTGAAAAAGCTTTTGATACGGTATGGCATAACGGCCTTATATATAAATTGGTACAAGCTAACGTACCCGTATACATCTGCAAAATTGTTTCACGGTTTCTTGAAAACAGAGAGTACGCCGTATCCGTTAACGACAGCCTATCGTCTTTTAAATGCATCCCCGCGGGACTACCTCAAGGTTCTATCCTTTCCCCAACATTATACTCAATTTATACATCAGACTTCAAATCTCCAAGAGAAGTCGATACAGCCTATTATGCCGACGATACTGCCTTAATATCATCCAGCAAACTCACCAGCGCATTACTGAAGAAAATGGAGCTAAGTTTAAAAGCCTGTAATAAATATTTTAAGAAATGGAAAATAAAAATAAACAGCATTAAAACTAAAGGAATAATATTTCCCTTTAATAAATCACCAAAAAGACTTCCAAGTCGACAATTACATTTTGATGGAAACGACATAAACATCGAAAACGAAGTAATTTATCTAGGAGTGACTCTTGACAAAAAACTCACCTTCAGAAAACATATCGAAACTTCCTGTCAAAAAGCAATAAAAGCATTTAGAGCTCTTTGGCCTTTTCTGAACAGAAGGTCAACATTAAGCCTACGTAATAAAAATTTAATATATAAATGTGTTATCAGACCCATATTATCCTTCGCTTCTCCAATATGGTATAGGGCTGCAAAATCACATCTGAAAAAGCTTCAAGTAATTCAGAATAAATGTCTAAAGATGATTTACGATAAACATTGGCGCTTCCCAACTTCACTGCTGCACGAAGAATCGGGATATGAACTATTCCTAGATTTTAGGACTGAAATATATTAATTAATTATTTATGTACTCTTACGAAGATCTTATATGCTGAAATATCACTAAGATAAAACTCATTAATGTAAATCACTTTCTATATAAGTTAAACACTGTATGTTGGATTAATAAAATTTGAAATTTGAAAAATTTGAAAAATTTGAAACTTCTTGTTGGAAAACCCTTTATAAGAACAAAAAAAATTTAAGAAGTTAATATACTTTTTCTGCTTAAAACATCGCGATTTGATCAAACTTTTGTATTATACTTATGAAAAATTGTTTGGTATTGAAGATTATATTAGATTTAAACAAAAAATAACTTAGTTAAGACAAGAGGTACTATCGTAATAAAAAAAATAAAAAAATGAAAAACAAAAACTTCAACGCATTCGGTGCCGACACTTTTTCACGATAGAGAAAAAGTGACACCATAATTCTTAATATTTTTTCATGCCCTACACGGCTATGCGGTGGTATTTTTGATATTTGCAAAAAGTTATATCCCTAATGTACATATATCCCTTATTAAATATGTAATCCCTTGATTTTATTATTTTATATAATTTACAATTCTCTTTTTTATACTGTGGAATGTGTTCCACAGCGAAGTGTTTATAAGATTCTGCATGGCCGAACTTAACGCCGTTTTAATTTCAGCAAAGTGAAGTTATTTGCTGCAAGGTGACCGAAATGACTGTGTCAAAAATAATTGACTACGAAGATGTCTCATCGCACAGCGGGTAGCTGTCAGTACGAACGATTAGGAATTTGATTTCAACGATTAAGGTTTTTCACATATTTTCAGACCGATTTTTTAACTATTATCACGTTTAGAAAATTAATATCAATCGATACGTGCAGAAAAAGTTCAATAAAATACCGCGGATAACTATTTTTTTTCGCGTTTGAAAAATCATTTCTATTCGTTGGAACTCGAGAAAATGTAAACAAACTTGCGATGAGACATCTATGTAATTGAGAGCCTATGGGCTGTGTGACATCCGCTACTTACAAATTTTGCTTGCTCTCTTGTCAAACGAAATGAATGAACGACAACATTTTCTCCCAAATATAAATGTTTGTGTGTCCATTAGACACCTAAGCACATATAGAGAATAAACAGAACAGAGATGGACAGGACAACGGACAACATTCTGACGCTGTATAAATACGTGTGTGTAAATAGCACGAAGATCCTCTGCACTAGCCACTTTCCCCATCCCTCTATGGCAAAAATTCCTCATAAATAAATGAATTAACGAAATAAAAACTGAACTAATATTTACCAACTAAACTTGTCAAATAATTTGCTGATTGTGGGTGGTCTTTGTACATATACTCAGACATATGTATAACTATACATATAATTACATATAAATAGCATACATACATGCACTCACTATGTACTCATTAGAAAAGTGCCACCCACATACTCGTATTACATACAAAAAAGCGACAGTTAGAAATTAATGAATGTCTCTCATAAGTAGTGGAATAAGTGTATGTACATATGTGTGTTCAATGTTTAATATTTCCCAGAAAAATGCGAATTATTAACGCCTAAATTGTTATGTATGTATTTTAAGGAGTTTATTTATTTTTCAAAAGGAATATTTTATTCGATTACACAATGCAACAACATATTTGAAAACAAAAAATATGAAAAATGATTTTTTTTAATTTCCCTATTTTTTCAATATGATTCGCAATTTATACATTTATCCATAGACTTTGTGGAAATAGACATTGTTTTCTTCGTTAGGATGCTAGCTTTCAAAAATTGGAACAAACAATTCATTTTAACGTCAGTTTTTTTCTTTTTATTGTTTACAACATTTTTGTCGAAGAGCTGTGCATAACATTTTCTGGTGTAATATGATGTCCTAAACGCGAAAAAAAATATATTTTTTTAACTTTCTATTTTCTTCGATGTTGCCTTTAATATTTGCTTATAGACTCGATAAAGCCGGGTACACTGTAAATTGAAGGAAATTATGAGGCCTACAAATGTTAGTTATGACACTTGCACGTGGGAAGAGAAGTTTAGTAACTTTTGTAAAAATAAGTAGAAAAAATTAGATTTAAAAAAAAAACACCAAATTTTTTTTTCAAATTTTTAAAAGCTTCACTGTGAAAAATCTCCATTTTTGATATGTTTGAATTGAAGGAAAATATATTTCGAAACGATTTTTTTAAATATTATAAATATATTTGTTAACAAATAAATTTTATTTGAAAACTAAGAAATTTAGTTTGGAACGCATATATTAATATATTAGAACATAATATATTTGCTAACAGACTTTCCAAGTAAAATATGTGTTTACACACAAACAAAATATTGTTGATTTCATTAAAAAAAGATTTTTAAAGCTTTGCTGGATTTTCCGAATTTTTTCCGAAACTTTATAGCTAAAAATGTTTTAGCACCATTAGCTTTTGTTTTACATTATTTATTTTTAATTTATTTAAAATTTATAGTTACATAAAATTATATTTTAATTAAATTTTACAAACATATACAATTTATAAAAAACTTCTAAAAAACTGAAAACTTTTCTCATAAATTATATACTAATCTTTCACAATTCCAAAAAATAGTATTAGTTTTTGGGTCGCTACTATCTTGGGAAAAATAGGCGAAGGTACAAAAAGGGGCGTGGCGATAACGCCCATTTTTCACAGGGCTATAGGCACTATAAAAAGATTACTCTGTACAAAATTTCAAGTATTATTATACACTTGTATTAATGTTATAAGCTGTTAAGTTTTGGTGTAAAATGGTACCTTTGTGTGGGAGGTACCAAAAGGGGCGCGGCGACAACGCCCATTTTTCTCTGGACTGTAGGCAATATAAAAGCATAACACTGTGCAAAATTTCAAGTATTTTTATACACCGTTATTAATGTTATAAGCTGTTAATTTTTGGTGCAAAACGGTGCATTTGTGTGGGAGGTACCTAAAGGAACGTGGCAACTTCGCCCATTTTTCTCGAGTTTATAGCGACTAATGAACTAATACTATGTGTGGAATTTCAGAAGATTCGAATAAGTAGTATAGTAGTTATTAAAGAATCAATATTTCACAACATTTTAACCCTTTGTGTGGGAGGTACTAGAAGGAGTGGACCAATATGGCCCATCTTCGAACTTAGCCGGAGGTAGAAAAAAATATTACCACATACCAAATTTGAAGTCAATCGGTTACTCCTTTCGAGAGTTATCGTGCGCACCAGCCAGCAGACAGACAGACAGACAGACAGACAGACGGCCGGACATTGCTCATTCGACTTAAAATTACCCAAAACGGATTTCCTCCGAACATACTTAGGGTCCTAGATCACTCCTTCGATGTGCTACACTTTTTTCCGTAGCAAATGATATATTCCCTCGTCACACTAAATTGAGGGTATAAAAATTAAATTTTAACTTTAATTCTTAGAGAAATTAAATCTCAAGGAAATTTTCTAGAAATATGAAATATCGACGAATTTAAATTAAAAAATTCTAGAAAATTCATTTTTTGAAAAATGTTCACGAAATTTTGTAAAGAAATGCAATATCAAATTTTTTTTAGTGTAATATGTAATATTTTCTGGTGTAATATGGTTTCCTAAATACAAAATAATTATAAAAAATATTTTTTATGGTAATTTTTAAATAAATAAAATTATATCAATGACCTAAGAGACTCCGAGAATACGAGTATTTGGCAGTTTTGGGCCAATTTAAGTCATTTTGATCGTCCGAGTGTCTGTCTGGCTGCGCACGATAACATTCGATAGGAGTAACCGATTGACTTAAAATTTTGTGTGTGTTAATATTTTTTCCTTTCTCAGGCTGAGTTCGAAGATGGGCCATGTTGGTCCACTCCTTCGAGTACCTCCCCGACAAAGGGGAGTGCCCATAGTCTATTTAAAAATTGCTCCCAAATTAAATGTCCAAAATAAGAAATGTACAAAATATTTTTTTTAGTTTCCCTTACATTTTCAATTTGGGACATTGTTTTCTTCGTTGGGATGCTAGAATGGTCTCGGGATCAAATAAACTCATATTACCAAATTTCAGTCCGATTAGTTGTAATTTGTTGGGTTAAGAAGTAAAATCAAGAGGGACCTTTGTATGGGGGCTATACCAAAAACATGGACCTATTACTGCAGCTGTTCGTGTGAAGTCTTCCGGGTATAAATAAACCCCAGGTACCAATTTTCAGCCCGATCAGTTGACATATTTGGTCTCTATGACGTTAAGAAGTAAGTAAAATCGTGGAGATGCAATATATGGGGGCTATATAAAAAAATGGACCGGTATGGCCCATTTTCAATCCCAAGTTACCTGCAGCTATAAGAAGTATCTGTACCAAATTTCAGCCATCTAGCTTAATTATTATAGATTGTAGCGTGATTACAACAGACAGACGGACATGGCTAAATCGTCTTATAATTTTACGACGATTAAAAATATATATAACGGGTTTTCCAATAGGGATGATATGATTTTGAAGTGACGTTTCGGCCATTTGTATTATGTCATTATCTGTCATTTGTTTTTCATTGTATTCAGTAGTGTTTACAATTTCATCATGGAGAGCTATACGCAAGAACACCATTTAAATTATTCAGTTGTATTATCAAAACAAGTAAACCCTCCACCATGGATAGCATGTGACCTCACAAAATAACTCAAACCTAAAGAAAATAACACCGAAAACACAAAAAAATATAGTATATGAGAACAGTAGAAATCACAACAAGTTAGACGCTATATATGGGAGTTATATCTAAATATGGACCGATACCGCCTATTTTCAATCTCAAGTTACCTGCAGCTATAAGAAGTATCTATAAAAAATTCAGCCACCTAGCTCAAGTATTATAGATTGTAGCGTAATTACAACAGACGGACGGACATGGCTTTTTGTTTTTTTTCAAAGAAGTCATATTAATCTTGTTGGAAAACCCCTTTATGGGGTCTCACATCAATATTTGGAGGTGTTACAAACGGAGTGACAAAATGAATATACCCTTCGTCGTTAGCCAACACAGCATAGCGTATGATTAATATAGCAGGTACATTTAATAACAATTACGTTGAGCATAAGTGAAAGATAAAAACTACATCGAACATGAAAATGTCCAGCATCCAACAGCGAATGATTAATATTGAATAATCACGTATACGTCGAGATGTGTTAATATAAATTCAATGAAAGATGGCCATAAATAATTCAGTGTCAGAATTTTTAATTCATTGGTGGTTGGAGCAGTGTTCCATACAATTTGTTTAATATTTTTCTGTCCAGGAATGGAATAACCGATAGTTAAGAAATTCGTTATTATACCAATACAACAACGAAAGTTTATCAAGCTTAGCTGATAAATTATAGAAAATTTTTCTTGAAATGTTATCGATTTTGAACAACGTTTGAAAAATGTTTGCAATTTTTTTGTTTAGCAGCACTTTAACGCAAATTACAATATTACGTGAATTTTGGAACATTTTATTATCTGTGGAATGAATTATTTCTTTGCGTGTACAAACTGACCCGGCTTAAGGTACATACATACTCGTTGAATTTAAATATATATATACTTAACATGGCTGCCCTAATATTAAGAAATTATTAATAATAATAAAAAATTCAATAATTTCCTACTCTTACACACACACACACAATATAGGGTGTGGGTATCAAGCTCACTCGACAACAAACGGAAAAGAGGCTGACGATTGATAAGAATATGAGCGTGAAGGGAAGCGTGAATTCACATTCATCCACATTGACAATAATGCGGGCAACCAGCCCCGCCCCCAAATCCTAGCACTACGCTAGCAAACGAAAATATGTTTGTGTCCTCGACACATAAAGGAATGCCGCCGATGTCGAGAAAATGCTTCTTTCATCATGGGAAGATGTTTATTCTCAAATAAGAAAAGAATATGGGGGATTTCATGTCAAGTGAGAGAACTTTTGTAACCGAAGATACGAGGGTTGCTATATATACTTCTGGTCTAGGCAACACTAAGTGTTGCCTGGCGCCATCCATTGAAAAGTTTGACATTTCTTAGCATAAACGTACTCAGAACGTTTTGACGTACGACCATCATTTGTGTTGTTTACAGTGACTTGAAAAAATCAATTTGGCAAAAAAATGGAACTAACTCGTGAACATTTTCGTGCGATCATTTTTCACAACATTCGACGTGGATTAACTTAAATCTTTGTATGGAGATGAAGCTCCATCCTATAGTACTGTGAAAATCTGATTTAATGAATTCAATCGTGGCCGACGCTTGCTCAAAGACGAAGGTCCTGAAGGTCGTTCAAAAACGGCCATTGTGCCAGAGAACATTGATGCCGTGCGTGAACTGATAATGCAAGATCGTCATGTGACATACCGTGAGATAGAGGCATCCTTGGACATTTCTTCCACCAGCATACATTCGATATTGCAAGAACACCTGGCCGTAAAAAAAAGGTTTGTTCTCGTTGGATCCTGCATAATTTGACAATCGCTCAAAAAAAGGCTCGTGTCGATTGGAGCAAATAAATTTTGAAAAAATACGATCGCGGTGCTTCAAAAGACATCTATAAGATCGTCACATGTGACGAATCTTGGATCTATGGATCTTCGAATACGAGCCAAATCCAATGAAAGTTGTTCGTGGAAGAAGCACTTCGAAACAAATGGTCGCCTGTTTCTTCGGCAAAACTGGTCATGTGGCGACTGTTCCGCTTGAGCAACGTAGGACGGTCAATTCTGAGTTGTACACCAGAATTTGTTTGCCTGAAGTCTTCGGAGAAATTCGAGAAACGAACAAGAGAAGACGAATCATTGTGCACCATGACAATGCGAGCACTCACACATCGGCTCAAACCAGCGCCTTTTTGACCGGCCAAAACGTCGAATTGATGGGTCATCCGCTGTACAGCCCTGATTTGACACCCAATGACTTCATCTTATTCACTCACATTAAGAAAAAACTGCTTGGTCAACGTTTTTCGACGCCTGAAGCAGCTGTTGATACGTTCAAATCCCATGTTTTGGAGGTACATTTTCCACACTCTGTAACCAAAACAATTCGCGCTCAAATGACAAACGGTCTGAGTGAAGTTATGCTAAAAAATGTCATACTTTCCAATGGAAGTTCCAGTTTTCATCCGGCAACGCCAGCATTGCCAGGACCGAAATATAAATAGCAACCCTCGTATCATCCGATAGGGATGAAACTTGCACCAAGTTTAGTTCTGTTGGATAGTAGTTATGGCACACAAAACTAGATCGATTAAGAACTTTCGAATTGGAGGGTGTGGATTTTTTCGGTCCCTTTGTGTGGAAGGTAGCAAAAGGAGCAAGATCACTTCGCCCTTTTTGTCAAGGTGATAGCGACAGATAACCTATTACTCTGTGTGGAATTGCAGAGGATTCGGATGTGTAGTATTGGACTTATTAGGGAATCAATATTTCACAAACTTTTTTCCCTTTGTGAGGGAGGTGCTAGAAGGAGTGGACCAATGTGGTCCATCTTCGAACTTAACCGGGGATAGAAAAAATTTTACCTCATACCAAATGAAGTCAATCGATTACTCCTTCCGAGAGTTATCATGCGTACCAGCAGACGGACGAACATTGCTCATTCGACTTAAAATGACCCAAAACTGATATCCGTCGAACATAGTTGGGATCTTAGGTCACTTCTTCGATGTGTTACAATATTGGATGATGATATATACCCTCGTTTGAGTGAGTGAGGGTATAACAAGTAAGAAAGTTCAGTCGGGTAAACCGACTTATGAATCCCCTCACCTTGAGTCCGAAAAAAATATTAGTAAATTTATTTATTTTTTTATTTTAATTAAATTATTTTCAATTTAAATTGCATTTAATAACTTTAAAGTAGGTACTGGTATTAAAGTTAAAAGCAGTTAACTTTTGGTGTAAAATGGTCCATTTGTGTGGGAGTACCAAAAGGGGCGTCCCAATAACGGTCACTTTTCTCCGGACTCTAGGTACTATAAAATCATTACACTGTACAAAATTTCAAGTATTTATTAGCACTGGTATTAAAGTTAAAAGCTGTTAACTTTTGATACAAAATGGTCCATTTGTGTGGGAGGTACCAAAAGGGGCGGGCCAATAACGCCCATTTTTCTCTGGACTCTAGATACTATAAAAGCATTGCACTGTACACTGAGTGGATCAATATGGCCCATCTTCGAACATAGCCGGAGATAGAAGAAAATATTACCACGTACCAAATTTGAAGTCAATCGGTTACTCCTTTCGAGAGTTATCGTGCGCACCAGCCAGCAAACAGACAGACGGACGGACGTTGCTCATTCGACTTAAAATGACCCAAAACGGATATCCGCCGAACATACTTAGGGTCTTAGGTCACTCCTTCGATGTGTTACACTTTTGGCTCATAGCAAATGATATATACCCTCCTCTCTAAGGTGAGGAGATAAACATGTTTTTTTGACAAATATGACAAAACAAGTTTTAATTTCGCAAAAATTACAAATAAATATTTGCAATTTTTTTATTTTCTTCAAAAAATTTAAGAAAAAGCTATCAAATACGCTTTGGACAAAATTTTCTAAATACAATAGGTAATATGGTTATATGGATGGGAAGCAAGCGTCGTTTGACAAAATGCCGAAATTCAACAGCCTCAAACTCGGACAGTCTCTAACCGATCTCGTTGAAATTTTGTGTCACAACTACTATCTAATAGGATGAAACTTGTTGCAAGTTTCATGCCGATCAGAGGACATCTGTTTTAAAAATCCACTCACTTGACATGAAATCCCCCATATATATATGTATGTATTAGGGCGGGTCGATTTAAAAATCGCCCATTGCTCAGTGAAAATCGTATTGTAGGGATCAAAATAAGAAACTTTGCGAAGGAACCATACCTCTAAAACGAATTCTGATGTCCCGGAAAAAATCCCGCTTTGACCCATTTATAGCGCTCCAATCGAGTCCAAATGTATGGAACCCCCAGGGTGTGTCACTGGCATGGGTGGGTCGGGCCTCCAAAGTTAGTGGGCGTGGACTCGATTGGAGCACTCTAAATGGGTCAAAGTGGGATTTTTCAAGATTTGCCCCTACCCAAAAGTTCGACCCAAATTCCGGGACATCAGAATTCGTTTTAGAGGTATGGTTCCTTCGGCAAAGTTTCTTATTTTGATCCCTAGAATATGATTTTAACTGAGCAATGGCGACTTTTTTGCCTCCCCACAAATCGACCCGGCCTAGTATGTATGTATGTGTGTATGAATGTATAAAACATTATATATCTTGGAAAGTGAAAATAGATAGAAACATTTATAAAATTGCCATTAATTGTCATCTAAATACCAGTGTGTATGTATGTATATACCGAAGAGCATCCATCCCTTCATTTGTTCGTTCATACACCCGCTCCTTCCTCGCTTCATGTACTCCTCTTTGGGTGAAGAAACTGCAATAGTAGGATTAGCCGGAGCAAGGAAATCCTATTGATAACAAAACTGAACCAAAGCGCTTTTAATTGATTTTATATATTTTTAACAGCCTTATCTACAAAAAGTTTACTTAAATCAAAATTTGTCTTAATTTAAAAGTGATTTAAAATTTTAGCTTGTGAATCTGATTTTTTTTTCAGCTGTTGAAACTGTCCACTTAGTTTGTTTTTGTGTGAAAAATTACGATTTTAGGCAGCACTAGCTTACAGCATTTTTGTCAAAGGTCTGCGCATAACATTTTTTGGTGTAATATGGTGTCCTAAACATGAAAAAAATATTAAAAATTTTACGGTAATTTTTTTTTAAACATATTTTTTAAAAAAATCAGATTTTCTTTGTAGTTTGCCTTTAGTATTTGGAAGTATAAGCACGATAAAGCAGGGCTAACCTTTTAATTAAAGGAAATTATGAGAGCTACAGATGTTGAAATGTCAAATGTAGAAACTTCTATGGGTAAATGTAGAAATTATAGCTCGTTTGGTAGAAGTACGTAAGAGAATTTCAACAAAATTTTTTACCCCACTATTGTTAACGAGGGTTGCTCGGCGCCAAAAGTGTAACACATCGAAGAAGTGAGCTAAGATAAACCAAAAATAGCTTGCGTAAATCCGTTTTGGGCGATTTTAAGTAATTTGAATGTCCGTCCGTCCGGCTGTCTGATTAGTGCGCAGGATAAATTTTGATACATGCTGAAAAAACGCTTCTGTAGCATATTGTCCCAAACATATTCAGCTTGAAGCATATATATGTTTAGGGTACACCATAAATATGTATTATTTGGCACAAACAAATATTATATATTTGGGAAGATATTGTTCTAAACAAATCGTTGTTTCCATTCAATTATTTGTTTATTTGGAGCTATTATTTCCGAAAAAAGATTTATTTGCATTTAAGTATTCCAAAAAATATATCAATACCTTAAACTTAATGCAAAGTTTTCCCGGTATGATATTTTTTATTAAAAAACATTTAAAAAAATTCATAATACAAACAAATTATTGTTTTGCAACAAGCGTTTTCTCAATTATTGATAAACAGGTATTGCTTGTGACAAACACAATAACCGTTTGCTCAAACGCAATAACCGTCAGCGATAAACGTTTCACAGGGCTTGTAATAAATACAAAATATTTTTTTGAGTTGTACTTACTTTTACAATATGGGTCATAAGTTATACATTTATCCATAAATTTTGTCTTTATTTTTTTCGTTAGGATCCTATCTTTCAGAATTTAACAAACAATTTTTTTATATTTTTTCGTGCCAGCAAAAAACGATTTTTTTGAAAAAAAATCTAATTTTTATATTTTTTTAACGATAGTTTCAAACCACTGTCTCTAATTGAAATTTAAATTAAAAGGTATCACTGCTCTATCGGGCTTATACTACAAAAAATATGGTGCAAATACTATAGAGCAACTTACTGGAAAATTGGAATTCAAAAAAATAAGTTCAAGTTAGATTTATTGAGTCTTTCAAATATTCAAATATACAATTTTCAAAAGCTACATAATTTACAGATAACTTAGAACTATAGTGTGTTATTCTGATTACATTACAATGTTTCGGCCTCTTGCCTGCCCCTATTTGCTGTTACAATTATATGATTGTTTATATAAAATGCGTTCGTGTTTGCTCCCGACACAAAAATAGCTAGAGAGCTTGTCTCCAAGGATTTGCGCTTAATTCTAATATTAAATCTAATTCTAATATTCTAATATTAAATCTAACTACTTAATCTAAAAACTATACTACCTAATTCTAAATTATAAATATAATTTCATAATGTTCCTATAACAGAAACAGGCTAACCCCTGTGAGTTCCAGGAGAAACATGACTGTAATAATCAGGACACAAAGTGGATGTTAGATCCATCGACAAGTCAATGCTTAGCGCTGTAGTGTAATTCGTCCCTATCCAATCGAATCCGGATAGTTCTCTAATGACGTCCTGCATTAGCGAGTTTTCATGTATTAAGAGTCTGTTCACATATTTGTTCACTCAGAAAGAGTTCTGACCTTACACTCAGAAAGAGTTCTGCTATTGAATAATCTTCCAAAATACCCCTTAATTCGGTGCGCCTTACTTAATGCGGATCGTGCATTGACATTATATTTAACTAATTTATTAAAAGTTACACCCAAATATTTTAAGATGCCTCTAATTGGTATCTCTATACCGTTTAGAAATAACTTGAGATTTACTCTCAGGTACGACCCATCTTTTACACTTTCCAGAAGCGTTTTTCAAACAAATTGACTGGCTCTTGGAAGTATTAATCCTAATTCCCCATTTAGAGTAAAATGCATCAACCGACCTTACATGTCCAGATACATTAAAAAATAGGAAACACTTACCATAAGCGTTATTTTTTGTTTTGGTTTCAAAAAATAATATGCCTCAATCTACACACAAGAAAAGTTTTTAGGTCTTGGACACAAAAAAAATAGTGTTACAGGCCGATTGTATCGGGCAATTCTTTTTCTCTGTAGTATTTTAATTAATTTGTTTTCTTTTGTACATTTTTCTGCCTTTCGCTCCAAAAATGACTTTTTGTTTCTACGGTACAAAAATGCAAGAGCCCTGTACTTAATCGAAGGGGTGGACGCTGCCCTACAAAATATACGTTTTTTCAGCGTCGAGCGAATAGCCTAAATACCCACGTGTGTACGTGCGTGCTTTTTTTCTAATAGAGTTTGGACGGATGCTTTATTTAGGCGGCGCCGTGGAGTATTCTTTGTTTTTAGTTTTTTTAGTGAGTAAAATGCTAGTTTTTTGCATTTTTGTTTTCGATTCTGATCATAAAAAATGGAGCAGTACAAGAAGATATAGGCGACATTATTAAAAAGCTGCTCTCTGACAGGGCAACATCTTTTTTTTAGAAAAGAAAACACCGTAAGTAGGCTAAACTCGTTTGATTCTATGATTCTGAATGGATTTTTTGGACATGAGATAGGGTTATACAAGTAAAATTTTTTCATACACATCATCATTCGATGTTACTAGTACAACTTCTTTGTACTAATTTGAAGAAGTAAAATATAAAGCTATGTTTTAAATAGCATTTTAATAAAAAATTTTAATTTAAGACAAAAATTTTTGTTGAATAATTCTAAATTTGACATCTGCAAAAAATCTATTTTTTAAAAATTTGCACAGATTCGCAGCTGTATTATATTAGAAATGGTGTTATATCTAGCAATTGCTAGCATTTTTGTATAAGTCTAAATAAAATTCCAATTCATAATTCCATTAGCACATCTTAAGGTCACTTAAATTTTTTGCAAAAGTACTCATCTTTGAAATTATTTAAAATTTTTTATTTTTTAAAACTGTGAATTATTAATATAATAATTATTTGATAACTCATTTAGATTCATCCCACACAAAACAGCTGATAAAGAAGCGGTAAAACAATTTTGCAAAAAAATTCAAAAAGAGATGTTTACATTGTTAATTTCTTTTCATATTAAAGCAAAAAAAATAATTTTGGTAAAATTTAAATTTTTAATTTTGGCCCAAAAAAGTAGTCAAATTTCCTATAGTGCAATGGGATGATGAAAAAAGTTCTAATATTTTTAAGATTTAATTCAATTTTGTTTGACAAACACACCCTAATCTCATTATTTATTCATAGTGTCATGCCCATCGTATTTCCTGGCAGTGGGAAATTATAAATGTATGCATATTCCTTGGAAATATGCAAACTTCTGAACATTTACACATTTACATGTCTGTATGTGCATACTACATACATATTTCATAGTCAAAACACTTCCTTATATAAAGGAAATCCTCTAAATTAAAATATCCAGGTAAGTAGTCTGTTTGCAGAAAAAAATGTTTTAATTAAAAAACCACAAAATTCAGCCACAAACGAAAAATCCCAGAACATTTTTGGTGAATTGGAGCTCACAAACCTTTCATCGTTGCTTCTTAATTAACTTTTTTTTATGGAAGACGAATATTTATAAATGCTCTATAATATACATGTCGTCAGCAGAAATGCAAAAGGTCAAAACAACAAAAAACAAAGTCGAGTTATTGTGTGTATAGTACGGACTGTATTAACGGACTTCAAACAACAAATTATTTGCTTTTTTATAGGTAATTTTCAAACTTACAAAAGTCAAAATAAAGTAGGCTAGAATAAATAAATATATCATTGTGTTTATGTACTACTCATATAATGAAACCTACGCTTTTATAAACAAAGATAATTATTTTTGCATTTTTCGTAACGATATGTATTTATACAGTTTCCCAACTTTGAGTTGGTAACACTGCTTGATTTGACTGCCAATTTAACAGCTGATAGTTAGTTTGCTTTGTCAATTCATCATGGATTGATTTATACGAGAGCTTTGAAATGTGCGAAATTTTCTATCTTTAATGATGGTTCTTCTAGCTTGTTCAGGGATGAAGCTCATTTTTGGTTAAATGATTTTTCTTTTGTCCAGACACCATTACAGCTTTTGTCCAAACACCATTACATCCACAGAAAATTACTGTTTGGTGCCTTTTATGGACCGGCGGAATCACTTGTCCATATGTTACTGCCAACTTTGAACGGTTTAGTGAAATTATTACAAGTTTATTTCGTACATCAATTAGCTGGCATTAATCTTGAAGACATGAGGTTCCATCCTGACAGTGACACATGCCACACAGCGCACGCTACTTTTGATGAACGAATAATTTCACATAATGCTGCTGTTAATTGGCCGCCAAGACCATGTGATTTAACCCCATTGGATTATTTTATCTAAATCAGAGACAATTGAACACATGTAAATCAAGATTCGGCGAGTTATTGACGAAACACGGCTCATAAATACGGTGACCATTAATTTCATGGAGAGATAGTGTACGCATTTTTATGATTTTCTTTTATTTTATGTAAAACAAAATACAACTCATTAATGTAGTAATTACATAGGCAGGAACTAAAGATGCATTCTTTAAATAAATAATATACAAAATATCGATATTTTACTTTTGATGTTTCAGTATTTTTTGTAAAAAATCAGTTCTATTTGTTAGAAATGTTTTAAATTCAGTACAGTCTCGACATACAAATTTTATTTTACAATTATTCTAGAGTGTCCAATTTTCATTTGAGATTTATCTGAAGCCAAAATATTATTAGAATATGTGTTGCTGTATTTGATGTTTATATAAGGAACATTTAAATTTTCGAAGAACCTAAACATATTAACCCACATTGTTTCAGGATTTGTTTCGGATTTTTCCAGGTTTCTATTTTTTCTGCGTTTGCATAACTTTTTGTATAAGAAAATACATTAAATATTTCGTTATTATATATAAAATATAATGTCGATTTCGTTTCTGAAAAAATGTTGGGCCGTCGTCTTGAAATGTAGTCCCTGGAATTTAACCTAATTCCAATTCTCAAACTTCAAAAAAGTTCCGTTTTCAGGTAAAGGGTAAAAAAATGCTGCTTTTTTTCTAGAAACGAAATCACCACAAGTCATTCCTAATTTCTGTTACTTTAGCCAACGATTTTTCGATCGACTGCCACGTTTAAAAATTATCAAGCAATACTTTTCTCTTTCCTAATATTTACTCATGACAAAGATGAGTATCTCAGAGGATATGACTGGAAGATCCGGAGAAAATTCTTGTCTAGCACGGATTTTCTAAAAATTTGTGAGGTTTAAAAGATCATAAATCCGATTTTTGATATCTTCATAGTTGAGTAGAAGGGATGATTCAGAATACAAATCTCATTAGCCGTTTTTCGCGTCAATCTTTATATATTATTATATTTTATAATAATGATTATATTTTATAATAAAATCAGACATGCAGATTTGCCAAATATAGATTTAGACTTTTTTGTGGTGATTTGATAAATAATGAAAAATGTGAACATATGCGGGAAAAATAATGTACAATAGTGTACATTAAAAAATAATGTACAAGAGCCTAAAATAGTGTACTGTTCACTATAATAGTGTACGGATGGATGGTCACCGCACTCATAATGTTACAAAAAGTGTGTCAAGTTTCAGCTGGCGCCATGTACGCGCCAGCCGTGACGGATACAAAACCATTTTTAAACATTAATAACATACTCTTACACTATGCAACCATAATTTGTTTCTTTTTTTCGAGAACAATTTTATTTGCCTAGATTGAGGCATACTACAATGTTTTATGAAACCACAACAAAAAAATTTTATGGTACTTTTTTTTTAACTTTTTCTACAATTGTAATTTTGATGGAATGTACGCTTAGTATTGGAACCATATGTTTTGGTACTAGAACTAGTGGTTTTAGGTACTAGAAGGAGTGGACCAATATGGCCCATCTTAGAACTTAGCCGGAGATAGAAAAAAATATTACAACATACCAAATTTGAAGTCGATCGGTTACACCTTTCGAGACAGACGGACATTGCTCATTCGACTTAAAATGACCCAAAACGGAGGTCACTCCTTCGCTGTGTTTCACTTTTGGTTCATAGCAAATGGTATCACTCTCTCGTATCACTAAAGTGAGGGTATATTAAAGGGATTTCACATGAATTACGATTTATCATCTCTTCAATTTGTTTGAGAATCTAAAAAAATTGTTAAATGCCTTTAATTTGTCTGTGGTAAAAAGTTTATTAAAGACTTGAATTAGATAGTGCTTAAAAGACCGGGGCTATTTTCACTTCTATGTCCATTACCCTTATTCAACCGACAGAGGTATGCCACATGAGGAGATAATGGTCCCCCTCCTGCATTACCCTTCCTTAGTCAGACTATCAACTTAGTTAGTAAATATAAACTAAATCCAAAAATTTACAAACACCACATTTCTTGCTAGATTTCGCCGCGACAGACGAGAGCCTCTGGTGGGAATCTAACCCACGACCCCAATACTAATAAAGAAGGGCTCTAACCACTCATCCACCGAGACGCTTCGTGATTGAAAATAAGTTTCTTTCTTAAAAACATTGATATTTATAATTGAAAATATATCTAAATGTTTTAGTATGTCCGGAAAAATATGTTCTTATCTATATCTGTTTCTTTCCCTGTGTGTGAAGAGACAAAATCTTAAATAACGAACTACACTGAAAAAAAGTGTACTGAAAATCATTGAATTTTTCTTAACGAGATTTCTTCTTTGATTTGGCTCCAAAGACAAAGATTATTAAAATAACTACATCTTGTACGACAATTAAAGTCATTTTATTATTTGCTTCTTTATTAAATTATTATTTTTTAAAACATTTAATTTCGATAAACAGTTCATTTAGTAGCATACCCGTACATATCTGACGATAACCGTAGCCATTGTGCTTAGTCTAGTTTTCTTCATATTAGAGGGAATACTTATTCTAATGGACTGATTTCAAAAATTCCAAACAAACTGTAACTCTCACTGTCATTCTCAATTTTGCAAACAAAAAGAGTCTAAATTGTCCTCAAGCAGTTAAAAATGATCTCTTTACTTAAAAGAAAAATAATTCCTAATTCAACAGGTCTGAAAATGAAAGTTATATTGTCTTTAAAAACATGACATGAGAAATACTGAAATTTTAAGGAAAAAAAATCTTACAAACTATTAAAATGTATACTTGAGCTAATGACAGTTGTACTACAATCAATTATTATTTCTTTAATTTTATTACGTAACGTTAAAGTCAACATGACATAGTGTTATGAACATCTTATCATAGAAGTAAGGAATTTTACTTTAAACGAATGAAAATTTCTTTGAAATCAAGTAAATTTTCATAAATTGAAAGAAATTTATTCTTCAAACAAAGACATATTAAATCTTTGATTTAAGGGCAAAATTGTTTTTAATTTCAGGTCAATATATTTTTCAGTGTACACATGATGAGAATGATGATAATAACCCTGATAGGATATTACATACATACAACGTATTCATGAATAAATTTTTACGAGTACACGTACATACATACTAGTACATAGGAATTTGATTGTTAAGTCTTTGATTTTACACGGAGGAAAATCGTAATTTTTGATATGTTTGAAACGAAAGAAAATATACTTGGAAACGATTTTATTAAATATTATATATTTGTTAACAAATACATTTTATTTGAAAATCAAGAAATTTTGTTTGGAACGCATATATTAATATATTAGAACATAATTTATTTGCAAACTGAATTTCACAAATAAAATATGTGTTTACACACAAACAAAGTTATTGTTTAAGAAGATTTCCAAATATGTTTTATTTAAAAAGATTTTTAAAACATTACTGACTTATTCGAATTTTAGTTAGTTTTCCTAGTTTTCGTGTTAAACTTTATAGCTAAAAATGTCCTTATTTATAAATATACCTATTCATCACTTTGTCAATCCATCAATGTCGTTTATATTTACGAAAGATTGTTCGATTTAAGTTTTGATTAAATTTTACAAACATATAAAATTTATAAAAAAATAGCTCTTTGAAAATCTGAAAAACAGAAAACTTGTCTTTAAGTTAAGGCATTTAATACATTACCAAAATAAATAATTACAAATGAATCCTTGTTTCGGAAATACTAGTTCCAAATAAAAAATATTTGAATGGGAGCATATTTTTGTTTAGAACAATATCCTCACAAACATATAATATTTGTGTGTGTAAAATATTATATATTTGGAGTGTACCCTAAACATATGTTTATTTCAAGCCGAATATGTTTGGGACAATATACTACAGAAGCGATTTTTTTTCAGCGTGTAGCATCTTGATTTAAATGTGAAGAGAAAACCTTAAGATTTTTAGAGGGCACGTTCTAATATTTATATATGGGAGATTTCACATCAAGTGAATGAACTTTTAAAACCGATAATCTTAAAAGAAAGCAAACTTATATTATAGATTCTCATATTTTGGGTCCGGCAAATTGTCAGAGGATATGACTGGGAGATACTGAAAAAAATCGTGTATAGTACGGTGTATAGTGTGGTTTAAAAAGATCATAAATAAAGAGGACACAACAGGCCGTACCACTGACTTAAGTGTATGTCCACACGGGGGAAAATCGTCATTTTTGATATGTTTGAATTGAAAGAAAATATATTTGGAAACGATTTTTTTTAAATATTATATATTTGTTAACAAATAAATTTTATTTGAAAATCAAGAAATTTTGTTTGGAACGCATATATTAATATATTAGAACATAATATATTTGCAAACTGACTTTCACAAATAAAATATGTGTTTACACACAAACAAAGTTATTGTTTAAGAAGTTTTCCAAATATATTTTATTTAAAACAGACTTTTAAAACATTGCTGACTTTTTAGAATTTTAGTTAGTTTTTTTTTAGTTAAAAATTTCCTTTAATTTATAAATATTCCAGTTCATCACTTTTTGTCGATCCATCAATTCAATTTATATTTACGAAAGATTATACGATTTAAGTTTTAATTAAATTTTAAAAACATATACAATTTATACAAAAAATATCTGTATATAACATCTGAAAAACAGAAAACTTGTCTTTAAATTAAGGCATTGATACATTGCCAAAATACCTAAATACAAATTAATCTTTGTTTCGGATATACTAGTTCCAAATAAAAAAATATTACGATGGGAACATATTTTTGTTTGGAACAATATCTTCCCAAACATATAACATTTGTGTGTGTCAAATATTATATATTTGTTGTCTACCGTAAACATATGTATATTTTTTTAGCCGAATATGTTTGGGACAATATACTTCAGAAGCGATTTTTTTCAGCGTGCATGGACATGACGTCTCCTCTCTTCAACCTAATCTAACCTATATTATAGATTCGGACTATTCCAAAGAAATAAGTTGTGAAATTTAGTTATGAAAACAAAAGGCGGCAATATGTATTAATACCAAGCTATTCAAAGACTACAAAGCGTTTAAATATTTCTATTAAACATTAAATTTTTCCTGTTTTGCTTATAGATGACCACGACGATCACTTGTGACACCGCAACTACAAACGCTACGCATTTTCATTTGAAAAAGAGGCACCTACTGCCAACACCGCCACCGCCACAATCACCTACTACGCGACTTCTGGAATCGTCATATTTTTTCACTTCGAATCGAAATCGGCGCTATGGTCGGTGATACGGGCGTAAGGAAAAGAAATGCCGTTGATTTGGCTTCACAACATCTGCAACAAACCCATCGAAAGTGTCACCACAGACAATCTTGTGGAAGGATCGCAGCGCAGGACAACCGAGCCGACATTAACCAACCGAACATATACAATGAACAAATGAAACTACCACAACTACCAACACAACCACAACCACAAGCACCACCAACACAACCACAAGCACCACCAATGGCAGCACCAACAACAAACCAACAGCAATATTCAGTGAAACACCAACGAAAGCCACAACTTCAGCCGTTTTATCCTAGGAACTACAGCCACATTCCCAATCAGCAACAGAATCAGGACACCAGCCAACCCCCAATCCAAAGAGGCCAAGTAATAGTATCACCACCACGACGTAGTAGTGGGCACGGACGGAGGAGACAGGATCATAAAACCCATACAAATAATGTACGAGCGGAATTCAAAACCAGAACGGAAATTTTAAATACACCGGATACAGACACTCAGTCGTTAACACTCAAACTAAATAACGGACTAAAACGATTGTCCACCGCCTCCGCTTCCGTCGTCGCCATCGTCTTAACTGACGGAAGGAATTTGTTAAAATGCGCTTTTAAATGTTGTTTGAATAAGTTATGGTTGACTTTCCTCATGGCACTACTTTGCTTGACGTCGTCCTCATTCTCGTCCTCGTCCTTAAGTTGTCATCCAAAACTGGTGAGCAGCTCATCGCTGGTCACCTTAACATTGGCCACAAAGGCTGCCGTCACAGCAGCTGCGGCCGCTTCGACATATGAACCCATCATTAAATACGACATAGTCAGTAGAGATGATGATGGCATGACCGTCGAGGATATCGATGTCAATAGCAATGAACAGCAATTGCTGGCCTACTACAAGAAGGCCCAGAAGGAGCACGAGGAGGAATTGAAGAGACAACGGCAGCAGCAGCAGCAAAAGCATCATCATCAACAAGAACGTGACATAGATCGAGAGACGTTACAGCCGGTGGTGCGATTCGACGATATTATTCCCACAGCCGATGTTATATCCTCATTGAATATGGTTGAGGATTTGGGTAAACAGAAAAAGAGTACCGCCTCCAAGCGCAGTACAACCAAACGTGCAACTTCGACGCCGCTTCCTTTGCCCAGCACGGCATCCACGTTGACCTCATCTGTAGCTGCTGCCACCACTGTGTCGACGTCGACAACAACGATGACGCCGACGAAGATAACTACAACTGCCACACCGGAAGAGAAATGCGAGCCGAAAGTTTTAGATGAAGTGCCAGCAGAACCGGTAAGTTTGAAATATGTAATTAAAATATGTATGTATCTTAATATAATCAAAGCCATCAAAGTAAAGCATGTTTATAGTCGGGAAAAGTCGACTATATGATACGCTACAACTCCCTGCTAATGTAGAATAAGAAAGAAGTTCAATCAAAGCCAAAAAATATAAACTCTCAACCAATTATTCTGGGCCAAGAAAAGTGAAATTTTATATCGCATGAATGTCACATTAGTCAGGGTACGCCGTCGCGTCATTGTGAGTGCGGGACACATTGATTCCTCATTGTCTCCGCAGCTTCTGCAAAAATAATTTTGCAAGAACTTTAACCGCTCTGGGCGCCGTCCAATAAGACAGTGACCCTTCACGATAAGTGAAACGTCCGTCTCTATAACGACAGCAGGTCGCAGGTGCGTTTGGAGATTAGGCAGGACCACATTAGCCTGGAATGTATAAAATTCCTTACTAGTGCCAAGTTGTTGCTGTAGTAGCAGTGTAGGTGTTTGTTGTCCATAATATGTTGTTTTTATTCGCCTTGTGTAGTGGGTTCTGCTGTATTGGTTTCCAATATGACACAAAGAAACTTAGGGTAATTGGTGGCCGGAATTCTCGTGCCACCGACTATAATATTAAGTTGCTCCTACACTTGCGTTGTCCAAGCAGTAAACAGTGTGGTCGATGATTTGGTGGCGGATATTTTCAGGTTCCTCGCAGCAAAGAAATTCGCAATCTCAGCCTGGCAATCTCCGTGTTCTTCGTGGTTTGGACTTCTTGTTTCTGAATTCCACATACGACTGGCGCCCACACATGTAAATTAACGATCAAACGTTTCAAACTGTTCAGGAGAGACGTGATGGCGATGTCCTCAAAAAGCTTGGTGTGGCTGACAGTACCGAAGGCTTTCGTTAGGTTAAGTGCCACGAGGACGTTCTTGTCACCGGGCTTGTTCCGGTTAAGACCGCGGCTGACGGTTTATGTGTGGATAGGCATGTAAAGTCGTAATATGCTGCTTTCGGAATCCGTGCTGATGATCAGCATTTGCAAAAATGTCCAATCAGGCTCGAAAGGATTAACGCTCAAGCGACTTTGGAGAAGGGAGTTAGGTCTGTATGATTCTCCCTTACTCGCATCAATGCCCGGTTCCAGTAGCGGGACCACTCTGCCCATTTTCCAGGTTTCGGGTATTATTAGAGTGGTCAAAGACAGATTGAGGACACTAGTCAGATACTCAACTCCCGGTATGTCCAACTTCTTCAACATCAACAAGGAAATTCCGTCGGGGCCAAGCGCTTTGGATGACTTAGCGCTACGGATGGCAACTTCTTCAGCTCGGAGAGCATGTCACTCACGGGGTGCTCTATAAATTGCTGGTTAAAATAACGCGCGCACCTCTTCGACTTAGTCACAGTGTTGGACCCAAATGTGACTGCCGTCCTGTCGTCTCTCCTGCCTGAATACGGGAGTGACTTAACCGTTGCCCATAATTTACCACTACCGGAACTTAAGTTTCACTGCTTCAAATGATCCAACGATTTAATCCGCTTATATTCTTCGACAATCCTACTGATTTCTTGATTCAGTTCCCTGATTCTAGGATCAGCAGGGTTAGAATGACGAATTTCATCATGCTTGTCTGCGAGTCCCGGGTATTCGACCAGCAGGGATAAAGAGAGCTGCTGCTGCGTTGATGATGCCTCGGAATTTCTTCTCAGCTACCCGAACATCTGAGGGGGTTGGGTAGTTCAATGAAGCTGCGGTTGGAGAATTATCTGAACCCGTTCCAGTCCGCTTTCCTTTGATTCAGAAAGTACGGCATTCAGATATGATGAAGTCGGCTTCTCTATCTATGGAGAGGGTTATGGGGAGGTGATCTGATTCCAGCGAAATGACAAGCTGTTAGGTGTCGTCATTTATCAGACCAGGCGACACGATGGTGATATCTGGCGAACTACTGCAATCAACCATAATCCATGTGGGGCGTCCTCATTCACTGTGCAGTAGAGCCATCTATTTGCTCAGCCAAATAATGCGGAGAACAGCTTCCAATCGGCGGTATATATACATACGTTATACGAGTGCAACTCTATCTAGGCAGTCCCAGATTTAACTGATACCCCGTACATTCAATGTAAGGGTCTCTAGAGTCAAACTCAGGCGAGACAGGTCTGTATTGCACAGAATGGTGTAATGTGAAAGCTAGTCCCCCACCTCCACTTCTAGTCCGATCCTAACGTAATTGTAACCCTGACAAATGTGCATGCTGCATGTGTCGTTCAGCTTTGTTTTCTGGATAGCAGCGACCTTGATGTTCTTCCGATTCATGAAATCTACAATCTCGTTTATTTGCCGCGGAGACCATTACAATTAATTGCAAGAAGGATGCATTTTCGGAGGTTGGTTCAGCAATATGTGGTGTTGATTGCTGGAGGGGAGATTGTGGTTGTATCCCATAAACCGAGGGCGTCGATGACGTAGACGACACTGACGATTCTTGAGGTACACTGTGGGATATGGAGGTACTGCAGGCTCCAACATATCCCTCTATGCGGCGATACTCCCCGGCGGCTCTAAGGCCAGAGCAACCCCTAAGATGCACCCACTCCATACATCGGGTATACCCTACAGATGTTGAATTGGCGTGTATAAGATTCCCGCAGACAGAGCAGAACCATTGTGTGGTCCGGGATTTTGTTCGGTCCCGGCACGGACCAACAGAATTCGGAGCAGACATTCCGGATGTGTAGTGACCACGTGTCATTTGTTGTCGTAATGGCCCTATTTCCCAGTAACGGAAAAGAAAACCATAAAAGCAACTATATAGCATACAAAGACCTAAGTACATATATCGGGGTGACATGGACAATGCGTACTTGTTCTGCCAAAACCCTCTACACGTAATTTGGAAAGATAGAACATACGGACATGCTCGCATTCTTCTTAAACTCCCCAAAGTAACAATATCTACGTTAGACTACTCCACTCCCACAGTGACCTTCGAACAGCCATATGAAGTCTAATTCCCTAGTAGAATATAATGATATAGGAGACAGGTGTCTTCTCCGAAGAAAAGCATATATCACTCTTATTAAACATTCCTGAGACTTGTATAAGACTGTAAGGAAGGACTTGCTAAGCTAGGTCGTGTATCAAGAGTAGTTCTAACCTGGATTCCAGGTCATAGGGGACTTGAGGGTAATGAAAAAGCAGACGAACTAGCCGAATTCTGTTGGTCCATGCCGGGACCGAACAAAATCCCGGACCACAACAATGGTTCTGCTCTGCAGTGGGTGCATCTTAGGGGTTGCTCTGGCCTTAGAACTAGCCTGCTGTGCCTCCATATCCCACAGTGTGCCTCAGGAATCGCAGTCGTCAGTGTCGTCCCCAGATAGCTCACGAACCTTCTTCCGACGGCATCCAATACCATTCCACGCCACCATTTCTGACGTGGACATCTCAATTGGTCGACTACTGAGGTGTTCGTCTTGGCAGCTCGTACGGCCCCGTTTAAACACTGCCACCAAATACTTAAACGAAGGTGCAGACTAACCTAACGAAACGAAGGTGCAGACTAACCCAAAGTAGTATTGGTTGGACTGAGACCTGTCAAATGAAAGTATTGTATATATTGTATTAAAATTACGCCAAAAAATCAACCCTGGGTGGGTCAGCTGAGCTCAAACAAGACTCTCATTTCTTTCTCTCTCTCTGTCATTGTGCACTGATGATTTCCATCTTAGCGAGCTGCCAATGACTTCTTTATGCTTAAATATTTATACAATTTTATTATTTAATTATTTAATTTGTTTTACCATAATTATATTAATATCCACTTATTTTTATACCCTCCACCATAGGATGGGGGGTATATTCATTTTGTCACTCCGTTTGTAACACCTCTAAATATTGATCGGAGACCCCATAAAGTATATATGTATATTCTTAATCGTCGTAAAATTCTAAGAAGATTTAGCCATGTCCGTCTGTCCGTCCGTCCGTCTGTGGTAATCACGCTACAGTCCGCAATAATAGAGCTAGGTTGATCAAATTTGGTACAAATACTTCTTATACTTGCAGGTTGCAAATGGGCCATATCGGTCCATATTTAGATATAGCTCCCATATACAGCTCTATATCTAACTTGTTGCGATTCCTACTGTTCTCATCTACTATATTTTTTGTGTTTTCGGTGTTATTTTCTTTAGGTTTGAGTTATTTTGTGAGGTCACATGCTATCCATGGTGGAGGGTATATAAGATTCGGCATGGCCGAACTTAACGCTTTTACTTGTTAATTTTAATAACGTTTTTTTTATGGTTCCCAACAGTCGACAAATAAATAAAAAAATCAGACATTTGTGTTCGCCCAGATCAAAGACAAATAGCATATAAGAAGACATTCCATCCGGACGAAATGTCAAAATCTGTCAGTTACGAACGATTAGAAATTAATTGTCACACGCGAAAAGACAGTTTTCGGCAAACATAGTTTGCACTTCCTTGCACATTTCGATTAATAATAATTTTTTAAATGTGACAATTACAAAAAAGTCGGAAAAATCGGTCTGAAATACGCGAAAATCCTTACTCGTTACGGGAAGGAATGTCTTCTTATATTCTATTAGTCGTTAGCCCAGATCAAAAATAATAAATAATAAGATATGTCATCCCCGATCGAGTAAGTTGTCAGGTACGAACGAATAGAAATTTTGAACGAGTAGGACTTTAAAGAGTGAGGTTTTCCGCGGATTTCAGACCGATTTTCCCGAATTATTTGTAATGGTCACAATTAAAAAATTAATATTAATCGATTAGCGCAAAAAAAGTTCAAACTATGTTCGCGGAAAACTGTTTTTTCCATGTGACAGTTCATTCCTATTCGTTCGTAACTGATAGATTTTGACGTTTCGTCCGGAAGGAAGGTCTGTGGCCCAGATGACAGCACAGAGAGATGGAGAAATCAAAATTTACACTGAAATAATTACGTTTTCGAACGAGTTTATTATCGTGCGACTTGTCGTTGTGATGGTAGTTAGCGAAACCCAAATCAGCTGTTTGTCGTCTGGCAGGGGAGCGACAGCAAATTTTTAAGTTACAGAAACAGGCTGTAAATATCGGTAACCATTTTTTAATAATGTTTACAATTTCACTGAGATCGTTCACTCTTGAGTGCTCAAAAAAAACTAAACAACGTGGCGCCTTGAAACATAAAACATATATTTTAGAAGGATGCCACTTTTCACGAAAGTGATTTTTTCAAACTACTACCGCCATCTAGCAGGTGGCGCAAAAGTAATCCTCCTATCAGAAAATGCTATAAATTTTGCGATTGGCCCCTAATGTCAGTTCTGTTTTGACATTTGTGTAGTAAACACATGCGAAATACACGTTAATAAACAATGTTACGCTACACTGCTCCAGAACGCGGAATATTGCTGACTATTTATTTGACCAATAATCGGTCGGTGACTTTGGCACAACGTGAATTTCGTTGCAGATTTCCTGGCCGTCCAACGCCTACTGGTGAAACACTGCGACGTTTAGCCGCTCGCCTCGAAGAAACTGGCACAACACGAGATGCTGCCAGACGTGGCAGACCCCGGAGTAGCCGTTCTGCAGAGAATATTGCTGCTGTAGCCGAGGATGTCATGGAAGCGCTGTCGACATCGACCAGACGACGTGCCACGCAAATGGGTATCAGTCGACGGTCTCTACAGCGAATTTTGGTACAAGATTTGAAGATGTTTCCGTACAAAGTCCAGACGGTGCATCAGCTGTTAGCTGCTGACCGCCAATCGCGTCTAACATACGCTCAAGCCATCCTTAATCACCACCAAGAGGAAGATGATTTTTCATCAAAAATAATCATGAGTGATGAGGCCCATTTCCATCTTAGCGGGTACGTAAATAAGCAAAATTTACGCTTCTGGGGCACTGATAATCCGCGTGTAACCCACGAAGAGCCATTACACCCGCTCAAAGTCACTGTATGGTGTGCTGTTTTCGCTGGAGGAGTCATCGGACCTTTTTTCTTCGAAGACGTCGCGGGCCAAACGGTTGCTGTGAATGGTGAGCGCTACAGAGCAATGATCAACGAGTTCTTTTTGCCGCAACTTGATGAATTGGGATTGGAAAACATGTGGTTCCAACAGGACGGTGCAACGGCACACACTGCACGTGCCACAACCGATATGCTGAAGGATGCATTTCCCGGGCGCCTAATCTCCCGTTTTGGCGATTTGCACTGGCCAGCAAGATCGCCTGATTTGACCGCTCCAGACTTCTTTTTGTGGGGCTTTTTGAAGTCGCGGGTTTATGTCAACAAGCCTCAGACTTTTGCAGCTCTTAAAAGACAATATCCGTCAAGAATGTGAGGACCTATCGCCGGAAGTTTTGGCCAAAGTGATGGAAAATGCCATAAAAAGGGCTCAAATGACAATCAACTGTGGCGGCGGCCATTTACATGACATCATATTCCCGACTTGATGTAAAAAAAATTAAAAGACCAAATAAAAATAATCCACAAGAAGAATCAGTTTTTAATTTTTTTTTTAAATTACAGCCAAAAAACATCGAAAGGTTACTTTTGCGCCACCTTGTATATATCATGTCGGCTAATTTTGGGAGCCCCCTCGTGCACTTACATTTGTACATGTGGGTTAAATGGTTTGTTTCTTCGAACAACAAAATAATGTCAAGCGTTTCGAAAGATTTCTTCTTTATTACTGAGATATGAGTATGGTGATTGTTTTTGTTGTTGATGTTGCCATTCTACTTCATACGCCCCCAATCTACATATATTACCGCCACTAATATACAATCGTACACTGTGCATATGGTACATGCGTCAGTCATACATATGTGTGTTCATATCTCCATTCATATGTTCGTTCGTATGTACATATGTATGTATACATGTATGTGTGAACGAGTGCTCTCTTTTTAAGAAATCCAGGTTAACGTTGCATTATCCTGTTGAAAAAACAATTCAAATCGCTTATACGAGTATTTATCACAATTTGCAAATGTTGATGAAAACACAATAACAATAGCCATTATACCTTTCAACCTCAGAGAAAAAACCCACCTCCCTCCACCCATTGTTCGTCTCCCGCTGAGTAACCATTAAAAGAATATTCACAGTCTGTTCAAGAAATACATACATACATATGTATGTATTTATGTATGTATGTGTGATGAGGATGACATCATGGGTTCTGACTTGGATGTGTGTGGATGCTCTTTATGAAAAGCAGACATTAGGTTAAGGTTTTGTTTGTTTTCTTCTGTCGTTATTTGGTTATTTTTTGTTTTCATTATTTTCGGTTCTCAGTAAAAATTGAATGGCTCAAATGCCAAAACGATTAACTCCACTTTTTTTTCGAAATTTTAGAGTCAAAGCACTTGATGGCTGCCAAAATTGTTTACTATTCCTAAAGAATTGTTCTCATTTTTATCAACTATTTGTTTTATGGAGTTAATTGATTTGGCATTTGAGCCATTCAATTGTCATCTTACCTTCATATTTTTGTTTGAATGTTTTCTTGTCGTTATTTACGTTGTGTATTTGTTTATTTCTGTGTTTGTCTGTCTGGCCGTTTGTTTGCGCTTTATGACATACGGCACGTATGTTTAATATCTAATTAATTGTTACTCATTCGCCGCCATGTGCTTGAGAACTTTCCAACAAGTTCGCAGAGCCAGTAACAGTAGTGTGAACAATGTTACAACTTTTTGATAAATTATCCGAAAAATGGATAAATTCAAAGTTTGGTTTATTCTTGGATAATTTCAACACCCATCAGCTACTCGTACATATTTTTTTAGGAGTCTTTATTTTTCAATAATTCACAATACTTCTAGACAATTTCGTCATTTTTGGTGATGAATATTCATTATACATTTTAGAAGAAATCTCTAGTATAATATAATGTGTAAAAAATGTAAAGGGTGGTTAAATTTTAAGGGCCGATGTTGATTTTGAATAAAGCACAAATTATTTAGGAAATTATTGTCATTTATTTTTATTATGATAATATTGGTAGGGTTCAATTATGTATGGAACGAAATATCGGCCAAATGGCCGCCGCGACCTCGGCGGAACACCTACATCCGATGGTCCAAATTTTCGATGACGCCAAGGCATAATTGAGGTTCTCTATGCCGCTAATGTGCCGAATTATTTCATGCTTTAGCTCTTGAATTGTTGCTGGCTTATCGATGTACACCTTTTCTTTCAAATAACCCCAAAGAAAGAAGTCCAACGGTGTCAAATCACATGATCTTGGCGGCCAATTGACATCGCCACGACGTGAGATAACACGGCCATTAAATTTGTTGCGCAAAAGAGCCATTGTTTCTTTAGCTGTGTGGCAAGTGGCACCGTCCTGTTGAAACCACATATTGTCCACATCCATATCTTCCAATTCGGGCCATAAAAAGTTCGTTATCATCTCACGATAGCGAACACCATTCACAGTATGTAACTGCCTGACCGGCTTCATTTCGAAGAAGTATGGCCCGATGACGTCGGCAGCCCATAAGCCGCACCAATCGAACTGGGCGAACTTGGTGTTTTCACATCTCCTACAGACCCGATTTGCTGAAATTTGCGCACAATTCTCCCGATTGTGGACACATTTGGTCGATTATGCTGATCAAAAAAACATCACGATGTATACGAAATGCATTTTGATTTGAACGCCCATTTTCGTAAAAGGCTTAAAAAACTTGTGTATCTTTCCATGGTTCAAATTGAGTTAGTCTGAAATTGAGAAATGTCAAATGAAATGTAGAAAAAAACTTGACGTTTAGGTGTGGTTCACATTCAACATCGACCCTTACAATTTAACAGTCCTTTAGATTCTCCAATATTACATATTCGCATATACACTAAAAAGTGAACCCTGGAGCAAGTTTAAATGAACTAAACTGTAGGAATATTGAAGTTCGTGTGGCGCTAAAGCTAGTTTTCCTTATATCAATCTAGATCATAAATTTCCTCGCAATTATGAAATATTTTGAACTTAATTGTATTTAACTCGTACTTCCTTTAAGTAACTATTGAGATCAATATAGGGAAAATTAAGTCAATACTTGAAAATTCTGACTTGAAATTATGCATATTCAGCATATTTTTTCCTTATTTCAAGTACTTTTTTACACAAATTTAGGAATTTTTAATTAAATTATTGTAAAAAAAAAATTTTAAATTTTCTTACACTTTTAGCCTTTGAATTTTTTTTGGCGATTTTTGTCCGCTTCCTCCACCTCTCTCCTCCATTTATGAGTTGAAATCTTTTACCACTTCCTCCTTGGATTACTCACTTCTTCTTTATTTTAGACACAAAATATTCAACATTATGTATACTTATATAAAGTTTTACCTCCGCTCCTTGGAGCTTGGAGATGCTGAGTTGATAATCCTTAAGTCTATGTCTATTACCGACTTCGTTCCGGCATATATCAGATTATCGCGGGGACCTTATGTTGTTTTCATCTACTCAATGTTGTCCAGTTGTAAATTATTTAACTGTTAATTTCATGGAATGTATGTTATTTGAGTCGTACCGTTTCTATTCTCCACTAGAAGCGCTGCATTGCTGTTAATAGTCGTCATGGTGTCATGTCTATTTTTAGCTTCCCTGTTGACTTGGGTTATTTTTAGCTGCAGAACCTTGAAGTATGATGAAAACATGAAAATTTGATGTTAAATTTTTCCAGTGCCCTGGCTGGGAATTGAACCCAGCACCTTCGGGATCCAAGTCTAATGCGCTAACCACTGACCAACCGAAGGCCTGTGCCTGTGATTGTAATATTTTCTGACTGTCCGACTTGTGGTCTCATTTATCCATTCACCCATCACTTGTAGACGTCTTGCTGTGAGGGCTGCCTTATACTTTATACGGATATCTATTGGTTGAATGTGCAGTATAGTCCCCAAAGCTCTTGTTGGTGCGGTTCTAATTGTCCCGCTTATGCCTAGCCAGCGCATACGTTGCCCATTTTGCAATGGTATTACGTTGTACTTCTTTGCCATTGATGTCGATCACACTACAGAGGCGTAGGTTATTATTGGTCTAATCACGCTCATGTAAAGCCAGTGTGTCATATTTGGACGTAGTCCCCATTTTGAACCTATAGCTCTTCTGCACAACGACCAACATTGTGTGCCTTGGTAACTCTTTCCAAATTAGATTCTGATCCAAGATTACCCCCAAGTATTTTACCTTTTCAGATATGGCAATATTTTTTTCCAGGAATCGAGACACGGTCAAAGGATGGAACTTCGTTTACCTTGTAAATAGACATATTTCTCTTTTGTCTGGATTAACATTTAATCCCCTTGGTTGTGTCCAGTTATATGCTATGTGAGTGCCGCCTCAGCTCTTCGGCATATTTGGTTTGGATGTGTGCCCCTTAGAAGTATTATAACGTCGCCTACATTACAGACTGGTTTAAGTCCTTAATTGGCGAGAACATTAAGGAGATTGTGTATCGTCGTAACACATAGGAGAGGCGATAAAATGCCCGCCTTAGGTATACCACGATTTACCTGGTTTATAATTTTTACGTCATATGACCCACAAATAATCCACCTATTTCTTAGCATATTGTTAATCCAGTTTTTCAGCGTCCGGCCAATCTGTAACTCGTCTAAGGACTGGTGCATATGTGTATCGGTCTGAACGTTGTTAAATGAGCCTTCAATGTCTATACAAACGGCAAGTGTGTACATTTATTCACTGAAGGACTGTTCTATGTGGTGTACTACCTCATGTAGTGCTGTTTGCACTGATCTTCCTTGAACATATGCGCGTTGTTATACCCTCCACCATAGGATGGGGGGTATATTCATTTTTTCACTCCGTTTGTAACACATCTAAATATTGATCTGAGACCCCATAAAGTATATATATTCTATTCGTCGTAAAATTCTAAGACGATTAAGCCATGTCCGCCTGTCCGTCCGTCTGTTGTAATCACGCTACAGTCCGTAATAATAGAGCTATGTTGATCAAAATTGGTAGAAATATTTCTTATAGTTCCAGGTTGTTTGGGATTGCAAATGGGCCATATCGGTCAATTTTTAGATATAGCTCCCCTATAGAGGTCGCTCTGAAATACGGTTTTTGAGCCATAGATACCACATTTTTCAAGCAATTTAGCAGAAAATTTGCAGTTTGTGTTATATTTTGACAAGAATTCATCACAGCAAAAATTTTACAAATCGGTTCATATTTTGTTATAGTAACCCTGTAGAGGTCGCTCCAAAATATATGTATTTAAGCCATATATACCATATTTTCTAAGCATTTTAACTGAATCTTTGCAGTTTGTATTTACTTAGGGCAAGAATTCATCGCAGTAAAAAATTTTTAAATCAGTTTATATTTTGTTATAGTCCACCTATAGATGTCGCTCCCAAAAATGCTTAATCAAGACATAAACAGCACATTTTCTAAGAAATTTAGCAGAAACTTTGCAGTTTGTATTCTATTTTGGCAAGAATTCTTCTCAATAAAATGTATACAAATAAATACTTATTTTGTTGTAGTCCTTGTGTAGATATAGCTCTCAAAAGAATTTGCGGCCTTCGTTTTTTTAATAATTTACTTAAACAAAAAGGATCGTTTCATGATTTGGTCCATATCCAAAGATGTTTCCAGTAATAAAATTTTATGCAATCCATGGTGGAGGGTATATAAGGTTCGGCATGGCCGAACTTAACGCATTTACTTGTTTGAATTTTAGCTTGTCATCTGCTATCATACTTTTGACCATGTCGTCAATTATTCGCTCCATTATTTTTAACAGGAAAAAAGTTAGGCTAATAGGCTAAATAAGCTAAAAATATATTTAAAAAAAGTTCGTGAAATTTTCCGGACTCCCCAAAATCCGGACTTACGGGTAAAAACTCGATTTTCTTGCCTTTGCGTACTTGAACGCCTATAACTTTGTTACTTATTAACAAATTTCCAATCTCTATACGGATTTGGAGAGAAGAAAGCTCTTAACGGAAATGATGTAAGTTTTTTTTTTAAGCAAAAAAAATAAAAATAGGTTTTTTTACAAAAACTTCAAACCAAGTTTTAATTTCGCAAAAAAAAATGCACAAAAAATATTTTTGCGATTTTTTTATTTTCTTAAAAAGATTGAAAAATAAGCTATCGAAAACACTTTGGGCAAAAATTTCTAAAAACATAGCTAATTAGTTCTATGGATGGGGGAAACACCCTCCAACTCGGACAGTCCTTAACCGATCTCGTTGAAATTTTGTGTCATAACAACTTACAATACAACTAAACACCGCCTTTAAAAATTGACTCACTTGACATGAAATCCGCCACATTTATGTTTTTATTCATATTTTATATAATTTTTTTTGTATTTTATATTATTAAATTTGCCAATCTTTCTACTTATATAAGTTATAATACATATGTACATACGTACTCGAATTTTTTTCACCTCATCTCCATTTTCTCTTCCCTCCCTTTACAGTATTATGACTTCGCCGATATTGCAGAAGAGGCTGCCCGTCAATTTGCGGACTTCTTATCCGGTAGATTTCCAACGTCTCCGCCCTCGGTGATAACCGATGAAATACGTGATGAAGTACGGCGTCGTGCCAATACCATTGCCAGTTATGCCCTCAATGAGGATGAGCATTTGCTGGCATTCGCTTTGGCAGCGCCAAGTATACATACGGTTGTGGTTAAATTTAAAGATAATGTTACGGTAAGTCAACAACGGCGAAGTAGTGGCGGAGGAGCCGGAGCCGTAGTTGTAGCCAGGGCAGTAGTGATAAGCACAAATGACATTTTAATAACCATTTAATAGATTTTGTTGAGCTTGTTTCAAATTTAAATTAAAAAATACTATGTAAATGTCATAAAAGGGCGGTCGCTCTTTTGCCACCTCCGTCCTCCTCTCTCCACTAAAAAATTCGCAAAGAACATAAGGTTATACAAAGTGTTAGCGCTGATAATGAGAGAAATAAAATTGTAGTTTTGAAATCAGTTTATAGTAAAATTAAAAAATTTTAATTTATAAAAAAAATTAACGAAGAAAAATATATATTCAACAAATTATTCTAGACAGCAATTATGTACTGGTTTTTAAAAAAAATAATTGTCATTCCTTTTTTAGATACCACCGGAACAAGTGCATAACCGGGGATATTTAGGTTCATATTGGCGAGAATTGGGCCATGCCTGGAATAGTACAGAAGGCTCCCAGGAATGGGGTGCTCCTTTCCGAGACTGCAATCTTTTGGTGAATCGATGGTTGTGGCCTTTTAGAATATCTTTAGTGGAATCCAAATTCAAGTATGCTTCTAACAACTAGATCTAGAATATAATATTTTAAAAAAATTAATTTTCCCTAAGAATTGTGGCCGCTGCTTTTATAGCCGCCGATGAGGATGTCTGCAACGATGGTCTCGAACAAATATTTGGAAGAAAACATGGGTAATACATAAAACATATAAAGTTTATTTTAGAACATCCATTATTCCCTTGCTCAACACATTTTCTTCACAATTTCAGTTGCGATCGTAATACCACCTTTTGTTTATTAACCGAAAATAAACCCGCCGCCACTAGAGACGTTTACACCTGCATTTGTCGTGAATCATATTATTTACCCAATTCCACACTTCAAGGTTTCCGCGGTGATATAGTCGAGATGTCCGAGGGCTTTGACAACTATTCGTGTATACCTTGTCCGGCTGGTTGTTCGAATTGTGACTCGAATGGGGTCTGTTTGTTTGGCGAAGATCAGGAGGCTGTGTCCTTGGAAAGTTTACTCAAAGTGTCTGTGGGTTCAGTGCTGGGGGCATGTATCCTATGCTGTCTGGTACTGAGTGTTATTGTGTTCCAACAAAGAAAATGCAAAGTAAGTTTTGATTATTCTCTACTTGTATCATCGAGAAAACTTATTGCGGTTTATCATAAAAAATCATGTTGTGAGAAAACCTGCAGTAGTTTTGTCGCAGGAAATTCTCGAACCTGTAAATATACAACCTGAAAATGTTCATCATATTCTAGAACAATCGCCTACACAAAAAATAAAACAATATTGAGGAGACACAAACAAAGCTTTTAAATCTTTATATATAAAATCCTTTGTACGTTTGTTAGTAACGCATGATCTCCGAAACCATAAGAGCGAATGGGCTGAAAATTGCATATTAGGTTCAGTTCGGGGTCACCTGTGTTTTAGAATTATCGTAACCGCGAAAAATGGCGGAGTGGTCAAGTTATTTGCAAAATCCGCATTTCCAGACCGATTAGACTGAAATTGAAAATATATGTATGGTTTGCCTTGACAATAGTTTGTATGTATGATTGTAACCGGTAGATGGCGCTGTAGTGGACTTATGTTCAATAGACATTTTTATGGTGATTTTTTCCTAAAACTCGGAATGTCTGCATTTTTAAAGAAATATCAATGAACCAATTCATCCCAAGCAGAACGGGCAGGACAACGTCTGCTGAGGTCAGCTGGTATTTAATATATTGTTTGTTTTATGTTGCAAAAAAGTACCATTGTTGTAATGAACCATGTTTTTTCTTAAAACGAGCGCTTAAGAGCTTATGGACTTGTAAAGGGTCCGCCAAATAACTTTTTTTTTTTTGAAAACATCGCGCAAAGCATCGAGTGTAGCTTCGGCTGTGTGGCACGTAGCGCCGTCCTGTTGAAACCAAATGTTGCCAATATCCTCCTCTTCAATTTTTGTAATTTGTAACGATCGCCATTGACTGTAACGGCCACTCCTTGCTCATTTTCGAAGAAAAATGGCCCAATTATGCCTCTGGACCAAAATCCGCACCAAACAGTGACTCGTTTTGGGTGTATCGGCTTTTCAATGTATGCGTGCGGGTTTTCTGTGCCCCAAATGCGACAATTTTGCTTGTTTACATACCCGCCAAGATCAAAATGAGCTTCATCTGAAAAGATGATTTTTTTTGGCAAAATCGGCATCTTCTGTAAGTCGATCGCTCCCAGCGTTGTTCAAGCGTATACACAACCATATTCGTTCAGCGGAAGGATAAAACTAATTATCTGTCAAATCAGACATGAGCTAAGTGTTACCATTCACGAAATAAGCACTAGTTGAAAAAAAAACGTTAGATGGCGTTAGATAGATATCTATTAAAATAAAGATGTACACCAAAAAATAGAAATAAATAGAGTTTGGCTTATCTATGGCTACTTAATATCTTACATTAAGTAGCCATTATCTTCTACTAATATCATCCCATCAGCGGGTTTCAAGGTATCCTACAAAATCCCATTTCTTGAAAAAATTATAATAATTTTTGAATTGAAACGTTTTAAAAATATCGAAAAATCCACATTGATGATTTTTGTAAATTTGTGTGTAATTCCTTTATAATGAAAATTGAATCATCTGTACTGTTTTGTGAATAACTTTTGATTGGGTTGGCGGATAAACACCAACTTTTTACTAAATATGATTTGGAATATATAAAAATTAAAAATTCAATCTCCCTAAAAACATGCATAGTCGACTTAGCATGTTTTAGAATGGAGGTATCGATATGTACGAGTATATATATAGGCACATGTACAGGGTTTTCCAACAAGAGGTGTTATTTTGAATCACCCGGTATTTCGGTAGCTGTCACTTTGAAGCTTTTATTGTTTGACATTTGACAAGTAGAAACTACGCCATTACTAAAAATGGAACGATACACGATTCAGCAACGCATTGAAATTATTAAAATTCGAAAATCATCGAATTAAAAATCATCTTGACTGATGCAGCCCATTTCCACCTCGGTGGCTACGTCAACAAGCAAAATTGTCGCATCTGGGACTCGGAAAACCCAAGAGTTATTGTTGAGAAGCCTCTCCATCCTCAACATTTGACTGTTTGGTGCGGTTTATGGTCCGGCGGGGTCATTGGACCTTACTTTTTCGAAAATGAGGTTGGATCAACAGTTACGGTGAATGGATTGCGCTATCGAGAGATGATTGATTTTTTTATGGTCGGAGTTGGATGGTATCGATCTGGACAACGTTTACTTTCAACAAGACGGCGCTACGTGCCACACAAGCAACGAAACCATTGCTCTGTTACGGGAAAAATTTCCGGACCTGTTATCTCTCGAAGAGGTGATCACAATTGGCCACCGAGATCTTGTGATTTAACACCTTGCGACTTCTTCTTTTGGGGCCACGTGAAATATAAGGTCTACGCCAACAGCCCAGCGTCGATTCAAGACCTCAAAGATAGAATTCGTCAGGCTGTCGAGGACATAGGGCAGCCACTTTGCGATTTGGTTATGGAAAATTTCATGAAAAGGATATGGTCCTGTAAGCGTGGTGGTGGTGGCCATTTGGCTGATGTTGTTTTTCATTATTAACGGCATATCTTCCTCTATATTATGAAATAAACATCCGATCATTTATCTCAAAAAATGGAATTTTTCTTTGAATACCAATATAACACCTCTTGTTGGAAAACCCTTTATATAGAATTTATGTTTTTGAAATCGAAAACGTTTTTAGCTTCTACAGAAAACGTAAACCGAAATATAAATTTCGGTTTAAAACATTCACAAGATCTGAAGTGAAATTTATGTTTTTAGTAATTTAAACTCCAGAAAAGTTGAATTAATTTCAGGCAAAAAAAATATTTCAAATACTTTTCGCACAAAAATTTTAATACTTTTGGTCATCGAAGTGCTATCTATACCCACTTAAGTAACCATAAAACAGAAATAAATAAAAAAATATGTGAAAATGCAACCCTGAAACTAAAAAAATGAAGATTCGATCAATGAAATTTAAGTTTTCATTTTAATGTTTAACGTAATAAAAATTATTATTCTATAAGTATATTTAAAGGGGCGTGGCAAACTCAGAAACATTAATCAAGTCAAGATTTGGCCAATTTAACTTTTTTGGCTTTACTATGTTTTATTTATTTTCACTATTTTTACTACCGACAAACATAATGTAGAGTCGAACTGATATTGTTGACAGCGGTGGCTGAAACAGCTGTTTCTGATTTCTATGTTGCCATATTTTTAATAGTGTTTTTCGGTTTTCATTTTCTTTCAGTTTCATGAAAACGTACAAGAGCTGTAAAAGCAAAAGTAAAACGATACGATTTTGAAAGACGAAAACGTACCAATTTCGTACAAAACCTGTGACATGCCTGATATTCATATAAATAAATAAAAATTGTGCGACCTTAAATAAAGAGTCCATTCACAATATTATATTTCTATACCCTGAGTCGATTTAGCCATGTCCGTCTGTCTGTCTGCCCATGTAGTCTTATGATCAAATTGCAGGTCGTAAATATAAAACAATCTTTACAAAAATTGGTAGAGGGCCATTTCTTATGGTAATTTCGTTTGTGCAAAAAATTCTAAATTGTTTCTACATTTTACACTCAAACTGCATTTTTAGGTTCGTATGTAAAAATAGTGCAGCCGTATCGTTTTTTGATTTCGTTTGTAATAATATTACACTCCACAAATACGAAAATATCTCATTTTCCACACTCAGCCCAGTCCACGGTGTGGAGTGTTGCACCGTCAAAAAGCAGACTTCAGAACCAAACCTAAATGAAAGCGTACATTCTTAATGCACTAACAAATGGTTGCGCCATAATGTAGGTATGAGTTTTACCTATCGCACGATTTTTGTTCGATTGTTCGCATGCAAAATGAGAAATTACAAGAGGTTGCAGGGGGAATTTTTAAAATGTCGCAACAGGGTGTGGTGACATTATTCTTCAGAATCGAAATCACCATTAGACTAGAGACGATCCCCTTTGAAAATGGGGCATATCGGTCCATGATTTGATATAGCAGCCATATGAAGGTCCCACATATGTAATTTCTTGACACTCTAGAGAACACATTTTTCAATGGATCTGACTGAAATTTAAAAATGTACACTTTATATTGAACCTAATCGTCCCTAGTAAAAATGGGGCACATCGGACCATGTTTTGCTATTCTTCTAGACGGTCTGGAGAACGGATTCTTCAATTTATCTGACTGAAATTTGAGAATTCGTACTTAATATTGGTAGGTCCAATATCGTCCCTAGTAAAAATGTGGAACATCGGCCCATGGTTTCGTATAGCTCCCATATAAAGGTCCCCACCGATACCACTTCTTGACGCTCTAGATAACGGATTCTTCAATTGATCTGGTTGAAATTTGAGAACTCATGCTTAATATTGGGCCTAATAATTCCTAGTAAAAAGGGGAACATCGGTCCATGTTTTGATATAGCCACTATATAAAGCTCCACAGCGATGTCACTTCTTGAGAACGGATTATTCAATTGATCTGGCTGAAATGTAAGAATTTATACATTATATTGCACTTAGTCGTTCCTATTGGAAATAGGAAACATTGATCCGTATTTTGATATTTCTCCCATATAAAGGTCCCTTCCGATTAGACTTCTTGGTCGTTCCTATTGAAAATGGGTATTGATCCATATTTTGATATTTCTCCCTAGTGAAAATGGTGTATATCGGTCCATGTTTTTAAAGTATACGCTTTATATGAAGGTCACGTTTTTTAAAACTGGTGCCTGAAATTTAGAAATCTACTCTATTTAATCTGTTGTCTATTTTTGTTGTGTTGTCTATTGGTATTTTATAATTACGTAACGTTATATTTGATTAAATTGTAAGACAGGTTTAGGTTTTTTCAGTATAGACAGGATTAGATCATATACTCATTCGTATATCATTTTCATTAATTGTATTTTTCTTCTAGGCCATTGCTTCGGGCATGTGGACAGTTTTGGAAACAATTTTATTGGGTATAGTCCTACTGTATGCATCGGTAAGTCATTGAATTACATGTACTACTTACAATCTTATGCCCTTTAAATATTAATTTATTATTTGTTGCTGGTGTTGTTTGTGTTCGTGTTGGTGTTTAGGTTGCCATCCATTTCTTCCCTGCCTCAACGGAACGCTGCATTATCGAGCCGTGGCTGCGAGAGTTGGGTTTTATTACCTGTTATGGTGCCATTATACTTAAATTATATCGCCATTTGGTTGATTTTCGTACACGCAAGGCTCATCGCTGGGTTTTACGTGATGTTGACTTACTCAAATATTTGGGCACTATGGTATTTGCTGTCGCCTGTTATATGGCCGCTTTTACGGCCTCTTCGTTGGATCTGCTGAAAATCGCCCACTTGGAGAGTTTGCGAGAGGTGAACACGAATACGTGTCAACCGCTAAATTGGGAATATGTGACGCAGCACAGTGAAATACTTATACTGATATTTGGCCTCCATTTAGCGTATGCCAGTCGCAATGCCAACACACAATTTCGGGTGAGTTTATTCTATTAATCATAAACTAGGAATACATTTCATTAGTGTACATACAGTAAGAAGATTTTGCCCAAAGTACAGGGTTTTCCAATAGGGATGATATGATTTTGAAGTGACGTTTCGGCCATTTGTAATATGTCATGATCTGACATTTGTTTTTTCATTGTTTTCAGTAGTGTTTACAATTTCATCATGAAGAGATATACGAAAGAACAACGTTTAAATTATTTAGTTTTATTATCAAAATAATCGTTCTCTAATTGCAACTTCTCGTGCGCTAAGTCTATTTTTTTTAATCCAAAAAAACACTTCCATTCGGCCCACGACCTTGACAACCATGAGCAATATTTTAGCTCTCGTTAAGAGCTATCTTTTTGCCATTGAACTATCCCCGATCCGACGTACCGTTAAGCTAGAGCAAAAATAAACTTTCCGCTCACATTTGAAAATGATGCCAAGTCAATTTTTTTTATAATCCAAAAAAAAAACGCTTTCCAGTCGACCTACGACCTTGACACCCATGATCAATATTTTAGCTCTCGTTAAGAGCTATCTTTTGGCATTGACCGATTGTGGCTACGTGCCACACAGCAAATGAAACATTTGAATTGTTGCGAGAAAAGTTTGGAGATTCGATTATTTCAAGAAATTGTGATATTGAATGGCCTCCAAGAAGTTGTGATTTAACACCATTAGACTATTTCTTGTAAATGATGCAATTTTCCTTTACCACGGCGATAGTTCGTTCATAAATGGGGATATATTTCATCATAGAAGTATGCAATCAAACACAATTTGGTCTCAGTTTTTAGATAACTATATGACTTTAAGTATCTACTATTCAGGGCAAAACGGAGGTATTTGTCAAGCCCCTTCTGTTATCCCCACACAAATTGTCATTCATTCGAACAAAGTCTAGCTTAAGTAGCAATCAGCTAAATGTTTTTATATTCTGAATTTGTGTTACCAGAAAGTGTTTACCGATATGGCCCATCTTCGACCATAGCTTGAGATAGGAGAACATATATATAACCACATACATGCCATTTGAAGTCAATCGGTCACTCTATTCAGAGTTATTGTGCGTATCCGCCAAACAGACAGACGGACGGACATAGCTCGAATGAGTTAAAATATCCTAAAACGAATTTTCGCCAATCATACATAATTTCCGCCAATTATAGGGCCTTCGGCCACTCCTTCGATGTGCTAGTATCGCAAATGATATATAGCTGATATATGGTATATATCATTGTATACCCTCCTCCACTAAAATCGTCTTTAGGAGCATATCGGTTATGTTTTGATATGGCAACCATATAAAGATCCATTCCGATTAGCCTTCTTGATGCTCCAGAGAACACACAGACCATTATATAGAGGCTTCTTGACACTCTAGGGGATGCATTGTTTAACCAATCATGTTGAAATTTAAGATTTTATACTTTGTACTGCTCCAAAAAATGGAACTTATCGGCCCTTGTTTTGATAAAGCCCCTAAATCTAAAAGCCCCTTCTGATTGGACTTCTTGACTTCCCAGAGAACACATATTTCAAACGATTTGCCTGCATTTTCAGCTTTAAATCGTCCCTAGCAAAAATAGGACACTTTGCCCATTTTTTCATATTTATTTATATGAATTACAATACAAAGTTTATTTATATTATAATATTACGGTCCAGGAACAAAGACTATGTTGCTTGTTAATTTGTGTTGCGTCAGACCAGAGCCTCTGGTGGGAATTGAACCCACGGCCCCCAAACTCATAACCGAGCTCGCTACCAACTCCCCTACTGGGGTGATCAATTTTATGATATAATCACCATATAAAGTTCCTTTCCATAAGACTTCTTGAGGCATTTTTAACTGATCATGCTGAATTGTAAGCTTTTATACTGTTCACTAAATCGTCCCTAGTAAAAATGGAACATGTTTTGATATAGCCACCATATACAGGTCCCTACAGATTAGACTTCTTGACGCTCCAGAAAACACATTTTTCATTAGATCTGCCTGCAATTTAAGCTTTTATACCATACATAGCATTAAATCGTCCCTAGTGAAAATTAGACACATCGGCACATGTTTCGGTATAGCCCCATTTAAAGCTCTTTTTCTCATATCACTTATTGGCGCTCTAGAGAACATATTTTTCAATTGATCTAGCTGAAATTTAAGCATTTATACTTCATATTGCACTTAATTGTCCATCGTAAAAATGGGGAGTATCAGTCCATGTTATAAAGGTCCCTTCAGAGTAGACTTCTTGATGCTTTATGGGATGCATTTTTAACTGAACGTGCTGAAATTTAAGCTTTTATACTGTGTACCGCACTATAGGTTCCATGACTTCTTGACGCTATAGAGAACACATTTTAGCTGATTATGCAGAAATTTATATTTTATATTACCTAAAATCGTTCCTACTAAAAATGGGACATATCAGTCCAGTTTTTAATATAAATCCCCAAATGAAGGTCGCTTCCGATTTGATTGCTTGACGGTGTAAAGATTAAAAATAAGCAAAGATGTGGGTGCAATTATTATTATTTGTTCAGTCCACGCATTGTAAAAGTTGTGTTCTCCCGATAAGAAAGCCCCGGATGCCCGATATGAAGTCGCCGAATTGCCTGGAATTTGTACTCTATTTAAACTGCAACAATCATAGTAATATGAGTTATAGTTTATCCGTGCGGGCAACGTCCGATTTTAGTATCCTTACTGGTTTTGAAGTGTAAGATGCTTACTTACTCTTTAGTCGGAAAAAGAATGACGAACGACATCTCCCACCCAATGTGCGAAATCATTATATTTTTTATAAAATGCTAGATATACTTGAGTCGGTCTATGTGACTGAAATTTTTTACTTTTTTTATATATTAATATCGATTTTTTCTTAATATGTAATTATGATTTTAAAAATTGTTTCAATTTAAATCAAATAATTTTTCCATTTACAGGAACGACAATTTCTGGAAGTTACATTAATCATTGAATTCGTGGTATCCTTTATATTTTACATTCTACGATATTTATATTTACCCGTCATGAGTCCAAGTGCCATCTTTTTGGCCCTCTTCATACGTTCCCAACTAACCAACACGATTGCATTGGGTCTGATATTTGTGCCAAAATTGTGGTATCAACACAAACAGGTATGTTCGATTGATTACAAAATGTTCTTTTTTAGTTTTAGTTTTGATTTTATAGAATTTATTTCAATTACGAAAAGTTGCCCCTTTTGACGAAAAAATTCAATTTTCGAATATTTCAAATGAATGATTTAATTATTGAACATTAATATTTAACGTAAAACTTTAAATGCAAAATTAATAAAAGGGAAACGGTTTTTTGTACAGATCAATGATCAGTGTATGCGAAAGAAATAATGCGCTTTAAAAAACATTTTTATATTATTTGAGGCATACAATAAAGAAAAGAAAAACACGTATACAATTTTTGTTGTATACACATTGTAAATTACTAACCGAGCTATGAAGTTGCTGCAAGTATTGCTTTATGTTTCGTTACGTTCCTTTTTTGTTGTATACGTTGTATTGAATTTAGTAAAAGTTGTTATTATTTCTTCCCAAATGAATTTTTTGTTAGTTTTTTTTGGTATTGTTGTTTAACAATGTAATGTATAGAAATTTTGTTGCACGTTTTCGTCTTCTTTGAAATATTTTAATTATTTTGTTTTTAAATTTAATATCTAAATTTATTTGAGTTATATTATGATTTTTGTGTTTTTGTTTGATCATTTGTTGTTTATAGTTATTATTTCTAAATTGTTTACTTCATCAAATGTTTCTATATACTCCGGATTGAACGATTGTGTAAATTTTTCGATATATATATTGCATGTTTGTTAATAGATGTTCTTACGTACAGTGTTTCCTAGTGAATAAGCAGTCCGGTCAGTTATTTCGAGAGGGAATCTGCAACCAAAAATTAAATTCATTTTGTTTTTTGATTTTTTCGGCCGACCTTTTCATTGATTAATCGAGTCTCCTCAGGAGGAGCTGCAGTTATAGTTAAGGAGGACGAGTTTTGTATTATTTTATCGGATGTGAAGAAATCAAAATCAATTGCAAAATAAAAATCTTTGAGTTCTGAATTATGTATCGTACAACATTTCCTTTGATTTAAGTAAATTAATTTTTAATTAAACAACTAATGTATAGGGTGATCCATTTCGAGGTTCCCTACTTTTTTAAAGAAAAAAAACACAGAAAATTCAAATTGAATGGGGAATGTTTATTATCATTTGAGAGAACATTATTTGGCATTTATTTTTTGAAGATTATGTCTATCAAATGTTGGCCGCGGCTACGTCTCAGATGGTCCATCCGTTGAGTCCAATTTTCGATGACTCGATTATGTTGACCATAAGTTGAGCGAAGTGCACGAAACACATTCCTCACAGAACGTGAATTTTAGTAATGAAGTTGAACGATTTGTAAACGTTGTTCAGGCGTAAGTCTTTCCATGATGAAATGCCAAACAATACTTAACAAAAATAACATGACAGCATGACACGACTCACACGTGATCTGTCAATAAAAGGCTATTGAAAAAAGTATATCTACTTGGATCACCCGTTACAAGGGTTACCACTTACTGAACGAACAAATCGTATAACGCTATGCAACAACAACAAAAACTTTTTTGTTTGTGTAGATTAGGGATGTAACGAAAGTGGCTTTAGCGAAAGCGAAAGCGAATATTGGAATATATTTCTTGCGAATGCGAAAGCGAATAGTGAAATATGCATTTTTGCGAAAGCGAATGCAAATGCGAATAATAGTTTGAGCCTTTAGTACCAACAAATTTAAAGAACTGAATTGATACTTTTCCAGGATATTCAAGTATTAAGACTGTTTCCATAGTTTTACCTCCTGTTACCACAAGCACACACATATCTTCAAATTGTGTGAAGGGAATAAGGAGATTTAACACTTTAATAAAGTGAAGCGAATACTGAAATATATATTTGCGAAAGCGAATGCGAAAGCGAATAATCCAAAGATGGTTTTTGCGAATGCGAAAGCGAATTTTAAAATGATGCGAATAATTCGCGTTCGCATATGCGAATATTCGTTACATCCCTAGTGTAGATTGAGGCATACTATTTTATGAAACCAAAACCGAATTATCTCATCTTTTAGATCTTGAATTGTTCTTGGCTTATTGACGTACACTTTTTCTTTTGAATATCCCCAAAGAAAGAAGTCCAATGGTGCCAAATCACATGATCGTGTCAAATCACACATCGCCACAACGTGAGATAACACGGCCATTGAATTTCTCGCGCAAAAGAGCCATTGTTTTGCTGGCTGTGTGGCAAGTGGCACCATCCTGTTGGAACCACATATCGTCCAGATCCATATCCTCAATTTCTGGCCACAAGAAGTCTGTTATCATCTCGGAATAGCGAACACCATTCACGCTTACTGCTTGGCAGACCTCTTTTACGAAGAAGTACGGCCCGATGACGCCGCCAGCTTATAAACCGCACCAAACAGTCACTCTTTGTGGATGCATCGGCTTTTCAACATTCACTCGTGGATTCTCATTTGTCCAAATACGGCAATTCTGCTTGTTAACGAATCCACTGAGCTGAAAGTGTGCCTCGTCGCTGAAGATGATTTTCTTTGTAAAGTCACCATTTACTTCTGTCTGCTCAACCAAGCATTCGTATTGACGACGCTTGAAATGGTCAGTAGGCTTCAGCTCTTGAGTCAATTGAACCTTGTAAGCGCGAAATTCAAATCTTATTCAAAATTCGCATCAGTGATGTTCGTGAGATGTTCAATTGTTGGGCACGACGACGATTCGAGGTTGACGGCTCTTCTGTCAAATTAAGTTGGACAAAAAACTTGACGTTAAGGTGTGATTATGGTGGGACTAACCTTTACTTCAAAAAATATGGTCAAAATACTAAAGGCAACTTCCAAGAAAATAGGAATTAAAAAAACTAATTTAAAAAATATACCATAATTATCCACTCACCTTAGAGAGGAGGGTATATATCATTTGCTAGGGACCAAAATTGTAACACATCGAAGGAGTGACCTAAGACCCTAAGTATGTTAAGTATGTTATACTTGAAATTTCGTACAGTGCAATGCTTTTATAGTACCTAGAGTCTAGAGAAAAGTGGCCGTTATTGGCACACCCCTTTTGGTACCCCCCACTCATATGGACCATTTTACACCAAAAGTTAACAGCTTACAACTTTAATACCAGTACATACTTTTAATTTATTAAATGCAATTTAAATCGATAATAATTTAATTAAAACAAAAAATAAATTTACTAATATTTTTTTGGGACTCAAGCAAGGTGATGGGTCGGTTTACCCGACTGAACTTTCTTACTTGTTTTTTTTCTTAATTTTTGTGTGCCACTGCAGAGAATGCACACGAGTATGTGTGCGTTTTTTAACTATATTTTCACTATGAGATAATCTGCTACGAATACTAGTCGACTACTTTCATCAGTTGACTACGACAGACTTGATCGGCATTTCATTACAGGATTATCGTTGCCAACTGATACAGATAATCGACTTGATTTCATAGTAGGTTATCTTTTGTATGATTTCATAGTAGGTTATCTCTAGTGGAATTGTAGTGTTAAATAGCCAAATTTACTAAAATTTTGTAAAGGAATTTTTAACATTTAAAAACTAATAATATCTTCCGAAGTCCGAGTTGGAGTTGAGTCGTTTCAAAAGAGTCGACCCCGAAGTTGGATTCGAGTTAGTTTCGGTTCGACTTATCTGCCATGATTAATATTTTTTCAACGTTTGCCCTTGGTAGCTAAGAGTTTTTAACATTATTTTTTTTAGCTCCATACAAATGTTGCAAATTCCAAAACCAAAACATCGGTAAATAATAGCAAACATATCTACTGAAACAATAGCATTTTATTTGCTAAAATATCAGAGAACAGGTTAGCTAAAATGGCAAACATAAGTTTGCTAAAATAACAGACAAATCTGTTATTTCTGTTTCAGCTGACAAAAACTGCTGTAACAACAAATGTGTTTTTGCTATTGTTACTATTGTTATTGTTCTTTTAGTGTATAATTATTTCCCTAGGAAACAGTGTACCGCTTAGATAATTATTTTATATAAATATAGTACATAGATATGTGAATGTTAGTTATTACTAGCTCTATATCAAACTTTCCCTTTTTCCTTTTCTGAAACAAAAAAAAAACTATCTTTGGATTTTGCAAAAAAAAAAAAACAACAAAAATCGGTTTCCTATTAGAAAACAACGTAGAAACTCTTTAAAAAAACACTTTAAAATGCTGAACTATATTTCAAACCTCAATGTCGTCTATGACTTATCTTTCAAATGAAATGTTTTCTTACTAAGTTCAAATAATTGGTGATTTTTATAAGTTAAGTTTTCTTTACGAAATTCTTTTTTTTAATTTTAAAATCTTTGTTTTTTTCTTCTTAATTTTAGCGCGCTCATCACAGACACAATATTTAGAAAAATACAAACAAACAAAATCACACGCCAACACATACTTAAATACTAACAAACATACAAACATACATACATGTGTACGCTACAGTCACCCCCAGCCCTTTTTGTTACACATAGTTATCCAAATGTTATACCAGTTTATCCACAAATTATCCGTTTTGTACGCTTCATCTTTTTTTCGGTTGTTTTTTATTGTTTTGGAGTCTTCGTTTTTTTTTGGTTTTTCCTCTGTTCCTTTTTGTTTGTTTTCCTATCTGTGTGGTTTGCGGTGTTTTGGTTGCATCTTCATAGCTTGCAGGTCCGTTCCCTTGCCCATGATCTATCCTTACGTTTACCTGTGGATGCTTTCAAGGGTTCTCATGACGTTGGACAGCGTTTGGGTGGTGGCTATGCCGGCCTCTGTCTAGGTGATCCCGATATCGGTGAGCTGACAATATCGGAAATGAGTCCTGAAGATATACGTGCTGAACTCAAAAGGTAATTAAAAATATTATAACTGCATAGTTTACAGTGCAACGGAAATTTATGTATTTTTATCAAAGCTTAGATTATACGATATATTGGTGCGCTGGGTTACGTGACTGTTGATGCTAAATGACGATTGACTTATGACTTCCCAGCTCAAACGGTTGAAGCTACGTAGAAACATGAAATTTGGTATTACGGAAGCCCTGCGAAGACGTAGACCTAGCATAAGCTGGGGTTTCCCCGAAATATACGAACAAGAGATAATATACCCAATGAGCTAGAGCTACAATCGCGAAATGTTTGAAAGTTGTTTTACATTGCCAAATAATAATGGATGGTTGGAATTCGCATTTTTTAGATTAGATCATTTGATAGCGAAGTGTCTTATATTGGACGATTAGGTCCAATATAAAGTATAAATTCTATAAAATCGTCTTTTTCTGGCACCAAAATACATAATCGCGAAATAAATGTTTCTTCCAATTTTTGAAAGCTACCATCCTAAAGTTGAAGAAACAATGCCTATTTGAAACAATTCTATGTATAAATGTAGAAATTATGTTAGAGTAAGAGAATTTCAACAAAATTTTGTTTTTATACCCAACTATCCTGAACGAGGACTGCTGGCCAAAGGTGTAACACATAGAAGGAGTGACCCAAGGTACCCCAAAAATAGTTGACAGAAATTCGTTATGGGTCATTTTAAGTAATTTGAGCAATGTCCGTCAGTCTGTCCGTTTGGCTAGTGTGTACGATAACTTTCGATGGGAGTAACGGATTGACTTCCTTATCTCAGGCTAAGACCAAAGAGGGATAATGTTGGTCCACTTTTTCGACTACCTCCCCCACAGAAGGGTCAAAATTTAGTGAACTATTGATTCTTTAAAAACTTCTATACTACTTATCAGAATCTCTCACATAGTATTGTACCTTTTTGTACCTCCCATACAAATGGACCATTTTTCATAAAATGTTAACGGCTTATAACTGTGATTCTAGTCCATACAAATACTTAAAATGTTGTGCAGTGTAATGCTTTTATAGCACCTATAATCCCGTGAAAAATGGGCGTTATTGCCACGCCTCTTTTGGTATTTCCCAAACAAAATCGCCAAAATAATATGTATGCAAAATGATTTTTTGAATTTCTCCTACATTTACGAATTGGGTCATAATTTATACATTGATCCATAGATTTTTTTCGTTAGGATGATTGCTTTTAAAAAATGGCACAAACAAATTTTTCCCGATTTTTGTATATATTTTACGGTTCTAAAAAAAATAAAATTTGTTATAATTGTTTACTAAATCACGTGAAAGTGAAATTTCTAACATTTGTTGCTCTCATAATTTTCTTAAATTTTTGGGCTTATAAAGGGTGGATGTTAATTGTAAATAAAACAAAAAGTATTTAGAGAATTATGTTAATATTTTTTATTATGATGAAGGATCTATAACAATTATGTGTGAAACAAAATATCGGCCAAATGCTCGCCACGGCTTCGGTGGCATTCCACTATCCGATGGTCCATATTAACAACGACTCAGAGACATAAGTGAAGTTCAATGTCATTTATGTGCCGAATAATCTCATCCATTAGCTCTTGAATTATTCATAGCTTACTGACGTACCCTTTTTCTTTTAAATATCCCCAAAGAAAGAAGTCCAACGGTGTCAAATCAAATCGTGGTGGCCAATTAACGTCGCCAAGACGTGAGATAACACGGCCATTGAATTGCTCGCGCAAAAGAGCCATTGTTTCGTTGGCTGTGTGGCAAGTGGCACCATCCTGTTGTAACCACATATAGTTAAGGTCCATACCCTCAATTTCTGGTCACAAGAAGTCCGTTATCATCTCGAGATAGCGAAAACCATTCACGGTAACTGCTGAGTCGAGGTTGACGGCTCTTCTGCCACACTATCGCGAACAGCATCAATGTTTTCCGCAAAACCAACATGCACAGGTGTTTTCACGTGTCTCCTACAGACCCGGTTTGATGAAATTTGCGCACATTGGCATTTTGATTTGAACGCCCATTTTCGTAAAAAGGATTCAACAATCTTATCGCGCTGCTCAATTGTGTCCTCTCCATGGTTGAATTTGTTACATTACAAAGTTACATTGACGTTAAGGTGTTAATTAACATCATGCATTATAGTTGGACCACCTTTACTTCCAAAAGTATGGTCCAAATACTAAAAGGTCCAAATACAGAGTATTCCAACAAGAGGAGTTATTTTGAATCACCCAGTATTTCGGTAGCTGTCACTTTTGAAGCTTTTATTCTTTGACATTTGACAAGTAGAAACTACGCCATTACTAAAAATGGAACGATACACGATCATCGAACGATACAAAACGATACGAACGACACAAAATCATCTTGACTGATGAGGCCCGTTTCCACCTCAGTGGCTACGTCAACAAGCAAAATTGTCGCATCTGGGGCTCGGAAAACCCAAGAGTTATTGTTGCGAAGCCTCTCCATCCTCAACGTGTGACTGTTTGGTGCCGTTTATGACTGTTCCGGCGGGGTCATTCGACCTTACTTTTTCGAAAATGAGTTTGGATCAACAGTTACGGTGAATGGATTGCGCTATCGAGAGATGATTAATGATTTGTTATGGTCGGAGTAGGATGGTATTGATCTGGACAACGTTTACTTTCAACAAGATGGAGCTACGTGCCACACAAGCAACGAAACCATTGCTCTGTTACGGGAAAAGTTTCCGGACCGTGTTATCTCTCGAAGAGGTGATCACAATTGGCCACCGAGATCTTGTGATTTAATACCTTGCGACTTCTTCCTTTGGGGCCACGTGAAAGATAAGGTCTACGCCAACAGCCCAGCGTCGATTCAAGACCTCAAAGATTGAATTCATGAGGCTATCGAGGACATAGGGCTGCCACTTTGCGATTTGGTTATGGAAAATTTCATGAAAAGGATATGGTCCTGTAAGCGTGGTGGTGTTGGCCATTTGGCTCATGTTGTTTTTTATTATTAACGGCATACCTTCCTCTTTATTATGAAAAAAACATCCGACCATTTATCTCAAAAAATTGCATTTTTCTTTGAATACCAAAATAACACCTCATGTTGGAAAACCCTTTACTTCTACGAGTATAAAATATTTAAAAATTATTATAATTCAATTTTTTTTGTAATTTATCCCTCTTGATACCAGAAATCAAGGGTAATTACAAAATTATTATATTTGTAAAGGAAAATCGTACATTTCCCAAAATAAATTCGAAAATCCCCCAAAACGTATTTTTTAGTCGTTCCCCAAAATTGATTATAATAAAGGCGGACTCAAAATTCCTTTTACAGTTTACTGTGTAACACACTCATACATATAAAATTGGTAAACGTTTTTATATTCTAGCTTTGCGATTGGAGAATGTGTCGCTTACTTTGGAAATTTGTGTACAAATTGTTGTAAACTGGAGAAGATGGGAATATTTTTGACCATTTCTTTTTTAGAAAACATTCTCTAGGAAGTTTCCTATAAGATGAATATAAATACGTTATACTATTGTTGAATAACTTATTCTATACCTCCAAAATAAGACTTATACTTTTTATCCAAAAAATGAAAAGATATTTTTTTTTTAAATATAACCTCAAATGGACATAACTTTTGTCTTATTGCTTATATCGGATCGATTTCATCATATAGATAATTTTGTTGCTACTTCAGAAAAGTTGACAAAAAAACGGAGCATATTTTGATCCGATATTCACAAAATACTAGGACAGGTTCGGGGAAAAATTAAATGTAGGTAACTATATGAGGTCACTTTTAGGCTAAAAAGCCTTTTGTAGGCCTCGGTTAGTAGAATGCACACAAAGAAAGTGTTTTGAAATCAGACCAAAAAAGCTTACTAATTAATACCTCTTCTACAATCATACAAAATTTTGTCGCAATCGGTTGTCTGGCCGAATAATTCCTTACTAGTGTTGTTAATAACTACATTTCATAATAAAGAAAATTTACTTAATATTAAGAATGTACCTACAAATGTAATTGTTCATTTTATCACTTTTTTAAAGTCTTTCAAATAACGACAGTTTTTTTCCTAAACCGTTGCACTGTTTTCTTCGTTCCAACTAAATTTTAGTTTGTCTTTGGATTTTATTGTATTTTGTTTTTTTCATATAAATTTTCAGACTGTATACACAATTAGAAATACTGAAAAATAAAACGTTACGTCAGGACAATCCACATATCAGCAAAAGACGTGGTGGACGTAAAGCTGGCCATAGGCGCTTCTCTCTACAGGTATGTAATATCACGTGGTTGTCATAGATCGTTCGATAATAATTTCTCATTCAGAGTTTGAGTTAAACAATATATTTGTTTGTATATAATCAAACATGTAACCTTATACTTAGTATTATAGTAAAATATTTATTCATAACGTATGTAGCCAACAAAATATATAAAAATTTATTTGAAAAAATTTACAACCATTAGACAAATGAAAATATATAGTTCCTTGTCCTTTATAATTATATATACATACATACAAACACAGTTATATAGGTTGTCCCATAGTCTTCTTCCTATTGATTTGGATACTCATGATATTGAAAATTCGGTCTCTCTTAAATTTACAATAATTATTATGTATGTAAATAAACTAATTACTACTGTGTACATTTGGATAGCAGGGCTATATTAATGCTATGTATTTAAAAGATTCGCCATCTCCAGGTTTGTTAATATTTGGTTATGTCAGATGTTATATTTTTATATATATTTTAAAATAAATACTTAAAACTGATTTAACGGCAGCAAGAAAGGTGTCTGTATCAGCAAATTTGTATACCTATTTCCTGATTTAGCTTCTAAGCACTATAAAAATCCTTATTTCTCAACAAACGAAATTTTTATCAAAAACGTATTTTCGATTTGGCCTCTTAGCACTATAGCAGCAATCATTATGGTATAGTAGATGATATCGTTGTGATATTTGGGAGTTACGTTTTTTATCCAAAAACGAACGCTGCAGAATTTGAAGAAAATAGGTTCAGAGTTAGATAAAGCCCCGATATATACCTATTTCCTGAATTAGCTTCTAAGCACTACAAAATCCTTACTTCTCAACATTTCCTTATAAAATTTTACACATAACAGTTTTTTAACCATAAAAGACCGCTGTCTAATTTCAAGAAAATCGGTCTAGATTTGTATATAGCCCCAGTATATACATACGTACATATATCCGATTTTTAATCTAAACGCTATCAAATACAAATCTTTGAATAGGTCAGCATCATTAGACAAACAACACTGATAAATCTTGACAATATTTCGTCTTAAGTATCTTGCTTTAATAGGTTGGTTTAGGGTATCACATAGTCGGCTCCGCCGGACTTATTTACTACCTTATTGGTTTTTTGTAGGCATTGGTTAGTGAAATCCAGTTGGTTAGTAAAAACAACAATCAGGAGCAGATACTGAAAATTTGCTCTCCCCTAAAAAGGTTGTATGCCCGAGGTGGCCCACTTTGTGCCTTGTATGTTCGCCCCTGTGTGGAAGGCATTGGTTAGTGAAATCCAGTTGGTTAGTAAAAACAACAATCAGGAGCAGATACTGAAAATTTGCTCTCCCCTAAAAAGGTTGTATGCCCGAGGTGGCCCACTTTGTGCCTTGTATGTTCGCCCCTGTATGGAAGGTACACTAGACCGGGTCACCAAAAAAAGTTATCAAATGCGAGGCGGAATTTTAAAGCTTACCACGAGACAATTGTAAAAACATTTGTTAATATTTTTTTGAGCCCGCGGAATCGGCCCAAAATCGTTTTTTGTCTTAGAGGGTCACCAAAAAAAGTTATCAAATGCGAGGTGGAATATGAAAGCTCACTTCGAGACAGTCACAAAAACATTATTTTAAATTTTTTCGGAGCCCGCGGAATCGGCCCAAAATCGTTTTTTCATCGTAACTTTTTCGTTTGGAGGGCGATTGCCACATGCGATACTTGTGACAAATAGACAGTATTCTCTTCGTTAGCATGCTGGCTTTTTAAAAATGTGATAAAATCGATTATTTCTATTTTTTGTTTTTTTTTTTTGTACCAGGAAAAAGCGTTTTTTTAAAAAAAATATTTTTTTCTCATATTTTTGACGACTGTTACTAAACCAAAGATTATACGTGAAAGCGATATTTGGAGCATATGTAATCCTCATAATTGCCTTTAATTTGAGGCATAACACAGTTCAATCAAGCTTATAAAGGGTTTTCCAACAAGAGGAGTTATTTTGATATTCAAGGAAAAATTTCATTTTTTGAGACAAAGACGGATGTTTATTTCATAATAAAGAGGAAGGTATGCCGTTAATAATGAATAACAACGTCAGCCAAATGGCCACCACGACCACGCTTACAGGACCATATCCTTTTCATGAAATTTTCCATAACCAAATCGCATTGCCCTATGTCCTCGATAGCCTCACGAATTCTATCTTTGGGGTCTTGAATCGACGCTGCGCTGTTGACGTAGACCTTATATTTCACGTGGCCCCAAAGGAAGAAGTCGCAAGGTGTTAAATCACAAGATCTCGGTGGCCAATTGTGATCACACTCTTCGAGATATAACACGGTCCAGAATCTTTTCCCGTAACAAAGCAATGGTTTCTTTGCTTCTGTGGCACGTAGCGCCTTCTTGTTGAAAGTAAACGTTGTCCAGATCAATACCATCCAACTCCGACTATAAAAATCATTAATCATCTCTCGATAGCGCATCGCCGTAACTGTTGATCCAACCTAATTCGGAAAAGTAAGGTCCAATGACCCCGCCGGACCATAAACCGCACCTAACTGTTACACGTTGAAGATGGAGAGGCTTCTCTTGGGTTTTCCGAGCCCCAGATGCGACAATTTTGCTTGTTGACGTAGCCACCGAGGAGGAAATGGGCCTCATCAGTCAAGATGATTTTGTATCGTTCGTATCGTTTTTGATCCTTTTGTATCGTGCGATGATCGTGTATCGTTCCATTTTTAGTAATGGCGTAGTTTCTACTTGTCAAATGCCAAAGAATGAAAGCTTCAAAAGTGACAGCTACCGAAATACCGTATGATTAAAATAACACCTCTTGTTGGAAAACCCTGTACTTGAAAAATTATGGTCCAAATACTGAATGTACTTTCCATGAAAGCTGGAAATTAAAAAAAAAATCCCAAAAAATTTGCCATAAAAAAATTTTTTAATGTGGCACCAGCAACTGTTATCCACATCCCTTGGACAAAAATTTTGTTGCATAGTGTTATCAAAGAGATTCAATATATGAAGAGATACCATTTCATTCACCACACGGAAAATGTGAATTACACTTCATGTGCAAAGAAGAAAAATTTAATTTAAAAATAGTGTATTTTGCGTGTTTTTCTTGCACTTTTTCACATGCATGTCAATAAACAAACAAAATAAAATTCTTATACGTTAGATTAAACCAAGAAAACGGAGAAAAAACTATTTTTGTAATCAATTTAAATTCCTTTTTATGTCCACCACTTCGATAGAAAAACTCAACTCTGCACATGAATTTTCGCCGTCGTTACTCTTTATACATATATAAAATCTCTTTGCCGAAACAGAATTGTCTCGTGTAAACGCAAGAGGCAAGTTCAAAAGAGAATCAGAGAAATTGTCACCACACCGACAATTTCACATTAATTAATAATTGTAATGCATTGGACTATATAATGTTTCTATCGTTTTCTCGTTTTTTAGCACCGTGGAAAGTTTCTCATATTTTTACGAAATTTTGAAGTATTGACTGATTTAATTTTCTAATCAGCTGACCATATATTTTTGTGGGGTTGTCAAGCTCTGCATGAAAATAGTCGTTTTGGTAATAACCACGGTTAAGAAAATAAAAGGATGCGCAGGTCCGTTATTCGATGGTAGATCGGGAGAGTAAACAACTACGTCACAGTTTCAACAATTCTTCTTTACTTCTCGTTGACGTCGGTCCGAACTACTTACCAATTTTGTTAACTTTTTGAAAATGAAGTGTTGTGTTAAAAATTGTTTAAATAAATATTTCAAGGAAAACAAAGACATTTTTGGGTTTCCAAAAGAAAAAAAATTGCAAGGAAGTGGCTTGATTGGCCAAAATAATTTAAAAAAAAATTCTTCAGAACAAGAATGTATTTTACAATTAGAAAATTAAATAAATTGTGTAATACCAAAACACACCAAATGTCACGAAAACTAAATACTCGCAAAACTATTAGCTAACCAAAAATAACGAATTTCGTTTATAAATCCATTATTTTCATATTGTTAGCAATGTTCTCATACATAAAACTGAAAGTGTGACGTCATGCGCAGAGAGAGGAAATAAGTTGCACACTTATTTGCGTAACCTTTATTTTCTCAACCGTGGGTAATAACAGCTACTATGTTAGAATATTGCCAGGGTTTAGTTATATATCTCGCAGTTGTCTCTCTCAAGTCAAAAGAGAGATTTCAAAGTTATTAAAATTTAAAACATGTCGTAACCAAATATTAAAGAGATACTCATGCCTAAATGATCTACATAGCATTACATGCGTGCCACAATATTTTTCCTATATTTTATAATCGATAAACAAACATAATATATATACATACATATAAATATATATAATTTATTATGTACATTTCCATGTGTCTCTCATCATATCGTACACTCGTTCGTTCGTTCCCTTCGTTTGTTGTTGACATTTTGTTGTTATCAAAACACAATTGTACCACCCACCACCCATCCAAAACCCAAGAAAAAGGGAAGCAAGGACAAGGTAAGCAATTATCTCATCACTAAACAAATCACTGAAAATATAAGACAATCTGAGCAATTCACTCGTGTTGGTTTCTTCTTTTTTGTAAATATCACTCTCAATTGAGAAGATATTGGAAGAGAGTTTTTTTTGAATATCCTAAATGTATGTGTGATCTGTCTGATCTGTTGTATATGGAAACGGTGTTTGGTGTATTTCGTTTGCATTTGGCACCCCACATATTTCCTAGCGACGTTTATGAAATAGCAACAAATGGCTATTTCACACATATTTACTTTGTTTCCCACATCTAATCCATCACATCTATATGTTCGTTCCCCTTCTTCTTCTTCCCCTCTCGAAATTAAATGTGATTCCATAAAATACTAATTATAAATGTTTCCATCCTTCGTCCCCATGTTGTGTATAACCTGTTTCCTCGAGTTGTGTGACAACTGCTCTTCTACATATGTATCTCTATTTGTCATAGTCTAGATCATCTGTAAATCCCCCAAATCCTCTGACAATGACTGTAACTAGTGCTGAGTGTTTTATTTTTATTTAGAAATTAAAATTAAAGCTATGTTTTGTTCTAAATCACAATTAAGCATGTTTTTTTTATTTAGAAATTAGAAATTGATGTAGAATTCATAACTACTTTTTATAAATTCATATTTATGGTGTTCTCCATCTCCTCTTCCAACTAGGCCCTGAGTGCCAAGCATCGCAGCAACAAACACCATCAGGATATGGAAATAACCGAAGCAGAACCCTCAAGGACACCCGAAGATTCCGTGTGTAGCAATGAAGGACCCACAGATACCTATGCCGAAATATCCGGTATCTCACATTCTATGTTATCCCACTCGGTTGTATCTCATTCTATGACATCCCATAACAAATAAGTAAGAATAAAAACAAAACGACAAAATACGAAATACAAAGATAACACACACTCGATCACAACAACAGCAGCAGCAACAGAGCATTAACTAATTAAACAACAACAATAACAAACAATTTATAATGTAAATATAAACAAACAAAAAATAATTATACAAAAAAATCATATATATATACATACATACCTTCAGACATATAAATATATATATACAAGAATATAACCGAAATTATAGAAAGATGTTCTGTTGAAAAGGAAAAAAGAAAAGAAGAAGAGGCCAGTAAATGAATTACTTTATTTTACAACAAGAAAAATAAGATCGAAAAAACCTACATAATTACGAGTATATTAAAATAATAATAATAATAATAATAATACATTTGTATAACATTTGATAACAGAAAAACCACAAGAAGACATTTTCGAAAGAATAACTTTTTTTTGTATTGTAAATTTTAAGATTATTTTAATGGTTGATAAATGAAAACAAAACATACTCTGAAAAAATTTTGTCATAAAATTAAATAACGGCTCCAAAGACGTCATTAGTCTATGCAGGTTTTGTACATAAAATTAAGTAAATTTAATTAATATTAATTACATTACCTATATTTTGAGTACAAAATGTATTTTAAAGACTATGGACGTTTTTGCAAAAATGTTGACAAAATTGTTTTCAGTGTACATACTTACATACGTGCATACACATACATCAGACAACGCACATATGCTCCGAGAAGGACTATAATCACCGCGATTTTATTCGCGAAGTACACACAGAAGAAATGTTGTCATAAAATTAAAGATCCTTAATCTTTGAAATAAAAAGAGGTTTTGTAGCTAAACCTAAGAAAATTTACTTAATATTAATGAAGTTATCTATATTTCAAGTACAAAATGTACTTATTTTAAAGATTAAGGACGTCTTTAATTTTATGACACCAGTTTTTTTCGGTGTAATGAAATGATTGTTAAAAACAATATTTACATTATTGGCAGTAATCATGGTCGTGGTGTTTGTCGCAGTAATCTTGTTATGATCACGACAATCATGGACATGATTACAACACGCTGAAAAAAAATCGCTTCTATAGTATATTGTCCCAAACATATTCGGCTTGAAACATATATATCTTTAGGATACACTCTAAACATATAATATTTGGAACACACAAAAATTATATATTTGGGAAGATGTTGTTCTAAACAAATCTTTGTTTACATCTCAATATGTGTTTATTTTGGACTATTTTTTCCGAAACAAATATTTATTTGCATTGAAGTATTCAGAAAATACCTAAATTGTGTTAAATTATTTCGGTAATTCAAAGTAAATTTTTTAAAAAAAAATTAACGTAATAAATATAATAAATAATAATAATTTAAATCATATAATTTTGGATCGAAATATATACTTGGAGGACTGACAACCAATGATGGCTTGGAATACTCAGAAATTTTAAATGATTGATTTAAAACATAAGTTATTGCTGAATTTGGTATCATAACTGGGAGGTTCAAACCAAAAAAAAACAAAAAAAAATAAAATTGGAATTCGAAAAATTCAACAAAAGTTTCGAAAACATTTTTTAAATAAAATATATTTGGAGAAATTCCTAAACAATCATTTTATTTGTATTCAAATACATATTTTATTTGAGAAATTTAGTTTGCAAATATTATATGTTTTAACATATTAATATACGAGTTACAAATATATTTTATTGATTTTCAAATAAAATTTATTTGCTCAGAAATATATAATATTTAAAAATTAGTGTTCCAAATATATTTTCTTTCTATTCAAACATATCAAAAAAGGCGATTTTGCCCCGTGAATATATAATTATTTTTTTAACAGTCATTACGTTATGCGCTACGAATATGATTGCGGTGAGAGCAGTCCTTGTCTGCGTGTATGTGAATAATAAGTGTCCTGCACAACTAAAAACAATAATTGTAACTTGAAAATTTACCCTCAATGAAGTTAATCTTAACCCACAGAATTTCAAGTCGCTAAGTCGAATGGTATTAAACGTGTTTTTTCTATTACATCAAGTTTTTTGAAGACATTTTTCGGCCCACGATTTTTTATTGTTTGAAAATTTTAGTCACTGCTGCGTTGAATTTCGAAGAGGAAATCTTTGAAATACACCTTTCTTTGCGAAAAAATACATTTAGGACACTTGGTCAAATATTTTATCTAATGAATTCGACCCGGTAACTCGTCCCGTTGTCATTAATAGAACATCATTTAAGTCATTTGAGCAATGTCCGTCCGTCCTACAGTCTGTCTGGCAGGCGGGAGCGCACGTAACAGATTGACTTCTAATTTGATTGGCCGTACTGATAGCGATCAAGAAACTAATACTATGTTTGCAATTGTGAACGATTCCGATAAATAGTATTGAATTTATTAAGCTATCCGCCCATGAAATGACAATCGCACTCCGCCTAAAATTGGCGATTACGTTTTCAAAACGCAAAATAGGACCGCTGAATTTTTTTGTAGCAAAACATTTTTGTAATATTAGATTCAAATTATTAATTATAGATAATAATAACAACATCCAAGTACGCATTTCATTATAATTAAATTTCAAAGACAATTAAAACTGAAGCACGCGATTGACATCACATGGGCGATCAATATTTCACTAAATGTTGACCCTTTGTGGGGGAGGTACTCGAAGTAGTGCACCAACATGGTCCACCTTTGATATTAGTCTGAGATAGAAACACATACAATTTGAAGTCAATCAGTTACTCCTGTCGAAAGTTGTCGTGCGCACCAGCAGACAGACAGACGGACGGGGGGACATTGCTCAAATGACTTAATGTGGCCCTAAACGGATTTGCGCAAGCTATTTTTAAGGTCTCTTAGGTCACTCCTTCGATGTGTTACACTTTCGAAGGAGTGCAGCTACTGATATATACCCTTGTTCACAATAGTGGGGGTATAAGAGATTATCTTTCTTCTACCAAAAAAAAAGATTGCGATTTTTTTTATTTTTTCTTGCCATCGAAAAACATTTTTTTTAAAAAACTAATTTTTTCTAATTGTTTTAAAGATTTGTAGAATTGTTTTTCTAATTGTTTTAGGGCACCATATTATACCAGAAAATGTTATGCACAGCCATTCGACACAAATTTTGTAAACTAGTGTAATTTTTAATGATTTCCGCTTCAAACTCATGGCAGACTCATCATTTTGATTACCCCCTTTAACTTAAAACGATGTAATAGGAAAAAACGATTAACGTCATTTGACACACCTTCTCGAACCTACGCGGACTAAGTTGTTTTCATTGAAGATGCATTTTCGTGCACAGATAGTGGATTATTATTGGTGGATAGTTGACATTGAGCCATTCAGAATCACAGCTGGATTAAAACAAGGTTGTGGGTTAAAAGTATTTAGATTTGATTAGGCACACAGCGAACAATTATACTCCCGCAATCATATTTTCAAAGCATAATTTAATGGTAACCATTACTATGATTATATTATTACGATTATCGGAATAATATAATTGTTGGTTTTTAATATGCCTTGTGAATATGATAACACTGACAGTAATTTTTCTCTGCATTGAAAAAAAATTGTCTTAAAATTAAAGAATGGCTCCAAAGACGTCATTAATCTTTTATGTAAGTACTTTTTTACTTAAAATACAGAAAATGTAATTAATATTAATGCAATTATCTATATTTTAAGTGTGTGCCAAATATAATATTTATATTTATAATGTACCCTAAATATTTGTATATTTCAAACAGAATATGTTTGGGACAATATACTGCAGAAGCGATTTTTTTTCAGCATGTAAGGACGTCTTTGGAGCCATTCATTAATTTTATGACAAACATTTTTTTCACTGTGGGTGTGCACATAATCTGCACAGAAATAAAGTCGTTACTATGTCATTGATTTGAAGTCAAAGACAATACTTTTCAAAATAATTGCATTTCATATCTTAATTTAAGATATTAGCAAAAAGAACTGAGGACAGTTTCTTAATATTATGTAAATTATCTACAGTTTTGTTCAACATGTCTTAAGTTTAACTATATAATTTAATTATTAAAAAAAGTATTTTTTGCCTCCATCACAATGCCAGATCTTTTAAAATTGGTAAATATTTTTACAATTATCTACAGATGATAGTGGTGTGTTTTTTAGAAATGATTTTAGCTAAGAAAATGTTTGTGTTCAAACAAATTTTTTTTGACCTTCCAATATTTTTATTTTAGTTCCAAATAACAATCTTGTACTGATATCAAAAGTGTTATCATGTTGATATCAATGTGTGTCCATCAAAATGTAGAAACGAGGAAACCAATAAGGTTTGAAAAAATACGAAATATTTTGACCTATCTGAGCTACTGCTCGAAAAATTAAAAATTGATTTTTTTTTGCCAAATTAAAACTTGTTTATCATTTTTGTAAAAAAATATGTTTTCGCACAAACGAAAGCTTAGGTCATTCCATTTAAGAGCTTTATTGTATATTCGTGGAATTGTACTTGTATATACATCTATCAAAATAAAAATAAACATCTAAATAAAAAGAGGTTGAAGCACATATTTTGGCATAACTCGAGAACCATTTATCCTAAAACATTCAGGGAAATTTTTAAGAATCCTAATTAAGTAGCCTTCTAACAAAATTTGTTCACCCCATCAGTGGTATCTTGTAAGATATTGCGAAAAAAAAAACATTTTTTGAGAAAATTTTAATAATTTTCTAATAAAAACCTCTAAAAACATCCACAAATCGTCACCTGAAATCCAAACTCACGTAACCCACATGTTCATGATTTTTCAGAACAAAGTAAAGTAATTTGAAGCTTTTGACCAAATTTAGGGATTTCAGACTATTAAGCGAAATCAAATAACAAATCTAGCGCAATTAATTGTGGCGTGCGTTCTGAATTAAATAAAATAAAATTTTATTAATCTTTCCGCTTTTCTAACGACATTGTTTGCTGTAACCTCATTTTAAATATCACTCATAAAATGGTAAATTTGATATTGAACTCCAAAATTTTGTAGGAATGTGTAGTTTAGCCTAATAGACTATAATCAATCATAAAATTAATTTAGATTTTTTGGATGTTACGTGATTTTGGATTTCAGATGACGAAATGCACAATTATTATATTTGTATTATCTGATCGATCATGAATAAAATGAGACCATTCCGCAGAAAATCGATGCATAATTTAAAAAGTTGTAGCTATATCACTAATATACCATAAAGCTCTTTAAGGAATGACCTAAGCTGTCTTTTGAAAACAAAAATATGTTTTTTTGCAAAAATATCTAAAAAAAATTTCGCAAAAAAATATTTTCTAAATACAATAGGTAATTAGTTATTTGGATGGGAAAAAAGGGACCGTTTGACCAAAATGTTAATATTCAACACCCTCCAACTCCGGGAGTCTTTAAGTGAACTCTTTGACATTTTGTGTCATAACTACTATCCAATAGGCCTAAACTTGATGCAATTTTCATCCCGTTAAAAAACATCGGTTTTCAGCAAATTGAGACCTTTTCCACATATACATATGGCCCCCTGCGACTTTTTCCTGTTCCCAAAATTCAAGAGACCCATGAACGGATGTCGTTTGCGACGATTGAGGAGATAAAAACCGTCTTACTGTTATGTCCCTCACAAACAAACTAAACTAAAAACAAAGTCAACTAAGGACGTATGTTCCAGACAAGTGTGTCAACATAAAAAAACCGCTAACCGAATTTACTCAGTCCGAGAAATTTCTAAATTCACCTTTTCTATTGAACATACCCCGTATGCCCCATTGTTTAAGTGGGATTTTCTTAATCACAAATTCAGCTGAGGATGTCTCTTCAGCGATTCAGCTTTAAAGCGAAAGCCTTTGACTGCGAAAAAAAGTGGGTGGCCTCTTTGATGACGATTTGTTGGCGTTAAGGACGCGAGTTTACGAACAAAAATATTAGTCAAAAAATAACTCTATATTTTGCCTTTGCAAATGTCAACGTCTTCTGCTCAAATGCATCCTTCAAATCACAAAAGCGGAAAAAATTGGACAAAAACTTCAAGTCCTTTTAATATCGCTGGGTCGCTAACTTTGGGCAACCTAGCTACTACTTCAACTTCATTCTATTATGACTAATTTCTGTACATTTTTTATAATATTGGTTGTTATTGATAGATGTGTATCCCAAGTATTTTTTTTTTAAACTTAAAAAAATCTTTTTAACATATTTAAACGTTAGTAGTTATGGTTGTGAAAGTCCTCTAAAAGATGTTTTTTTATAATTTAGTTATCATCTAAAAGCACACCACTATTTAAAATTTACCTTCCATATTTTTTTAGCAACACACAGAATATAATATAAAAACCATTTCGAAAAAAACATTTCTAATATACTGAATTAAATCCCACCTTTCTAAACAATATTTTGAAAAGAATAAAATACATTTATAGATGATATATGCATGCATTCATACAAGAAGAAAACAATTTCATTAAATGCTTACATATTTTCGTACATATTTGAAATATACAAATATATTTTTATATTTGGGAAATAATTTTCCCGCTGAATATTTTACGTACTTAGTATGAGTCTAACCGCCTGACCCTCGATGTCGAACGTTAACTGACTCGCATGACTTCTATACGAAAAACGGCCCCGACCTCTTGGGTCAGGCGGTAATTAATGATGGCCGCCTCCGATATCCACAGCCCAGATCGATATACGTATACATACATCGTTCTAACTCCGACAACACATCCGCGGATAAATCCTGTTTTAATATCTTCGTTTTTATTAGTCCGTATTCACACGAGACAACTTCACCCGCTGCAACTCGGAGTTCATGGGAGAGAGAGGCATGATGAATAGAAAGAGGAAAAATATTTCTCGTACTGGCATCCCGTTTTGTGTTTTTCATTCGTCGTCATGACGGCTTTGGCATTTCGTTATATTTTTCATTCGTTGTTTTGTTGCAAAAAAAATGCATAATTAACAGCCTGTTTCTCTATTTCGCACGAAAGCGATGCGAACGAAAAACAGCTGATTTTAGACCTACTAACTGGCATCAGCCATTTATTTGCAGTCACTTTGTCGTTCTGATACCTTTTAGCAGGTCTAAAATCAGCTGTTCTTCGTTCGCATCGCTTTCGTGCGAAATAGAGAAACGGGCTGTAACAAATTGCATTTAATAATTATAAAATAAAAATTTAAACATGTCTGTGAAATGGCAAAAAGAAGATATCGAAAAATGAATTATTTGTGTGCAGCAAAATGCCTGCTTATAAAGGGTCCGCCAAATAACTTTTTTTTTGAAAACATCGAGTGTAGCTTCGGCTGTGTGGCACGTAGCGCCGTCCTGTTGAAAAATGGCCCAATTATGCCTCTGGACCAAAATCCGCACCAAACAGTGACTCGTTTTGGGTGCATCGGCTTTTCAATGTATGCGTGCGGGTTTTCTGTGCCCCAAATGCGACAATTTTGCTTGTTTACATACCCGCCAAGATCAAAATGAGATTCATCTGAAAAGATGATTTTTTTTGGCAAAATAGGCATCTTCTGTAAGTCGATCGCTCCCAGCGTTGTTCAAGCGTATACACAACCATATTCGTTCAGAGGAAGGATAAAACTAATTATCTGTCAAATCAGACATGAGCTAAGTGTTACCATTCACGAAATAAGCACTAGTTGAAAAAAAACGTTAGATGGCCCTTTACAATGTGAAGTCGGTGAAATGGCAACAATGAAAACAGGATTTACAGAAACAAAATTTTAGCAAACTACTAACTTTACAGCAGTGTGTTGGCTATTGAAAAACCGCAAACATTTTGCTATTATTACAGAAATTTAGCTGTAATAGGCGACAAAATACTACATGCTGCAGACCGTGTTTGTTATCTTGTTATGGCCATAGGGGATTTTATGTCAACTGAGTGAATTTTCTCCAAAATTTTGAGATTTTCGCAATATCTTGTAAGATATCTTTGAAACCGCAGATGAGATGAAAGAATGTTATTAGAAGAATATGAAGGCCACCTTATTTAGGATTCTTCAAAGCTCTCCTGAACCAATTGGTTTTCGAATTATGATAAAATAAGGGGTTCAACCTCTATTTTTTTCGAGTTTATCATTGCTTTGATAAATAAGCAAGTCGTATCCTACAAATTCCTTTTAAGATATTAATGCAAATGACATAAAATTTCGATTGAGCAAAAAAAATATATAGTTTTTGACAAAAATACAAAAGCAATTTTTAGTTTCGCCAAAAAATCGCAAACATTTTTTTTTTATTTTTTTTTTAGATTAAGAAAAGCTTTTGAGGGCACTGCGGCACATTGGGCAAATGAAATTTGTAATTTTTTTCAACAAATTATAAATTAGTGGTCGTACGCGATAATTTTTTGATAGAAAATAATAATAGATTTGAATGAACCACATTTTAAACAAACGACTACTAATACAAGCTTAAAATATATATTTTCAAAGCGCGTTAATTTTGGAGGTTTGTAAATTTGCTATAATTTGGAAAACTGCTAGCAGACTTTTGAAAAAATCATTTTTGTGACAAATTCATTAAGATAGAATAGAATAGAATATTTTTTTGGAATTCCAAATTTACACCATGGATTAATGATGTCAAAAAGCTTTAAAGAATCCCGAATTAAATGGCCTTCATCTTCTTCAAATATCATTTTTCATTCCTTCAGCGATTTCAAAGATATCTTAGAATATATTGCGAAAAATCCCATTTTTTTTAGAAAATATTAATATATTTTTTTAAAAACATCGAAAAATTCACGAGTGTTATATATATTGAATAGGGAATGTTTATTATCATATGAAATAACATTCTTTGGCATTCTTCGGCTACGTCTCAGATGGTCCATCCGTTGAGGCCAATTTTCGATGACTCGTTCGAGCATTTCGACTGGCGAATGGCAAGGGTGATGTTTTGCTCCAAGGCCTGAATCGAAGCGGGTTTGTCCACATAAACTTTAGACTTTACATATCCCCACAGGAAAAAGTCTAACGGTGTGATATCACATGATCTTGGTGGCCAATCGACCGGCCCATAACGTGAAATTATCTGCTCGCCGAAGTGTTCTCTCAATAAATCCATTGATTGATGCGATGTGTGGGAAGTGGCGCCGTCTTGTTGAAACCAAATGTCGCCGAGATCACGAGCTTCCATTTCAGGCATCAAATAGTCGGTCATGGCACGATAACGGTCGCCATTGACGGTTACGTTCTCACCGGCATTTTGAAGAACTATGGACCGATGATTCCGGTACGTCGGATCGGGAATCGATCAATGGCAAAAAGATAGCTCTTAACGAGAGCTAAAATATTGCTCATGGGTGTCAAGGTCGTGGTTCGAATGAAAAGTGTTTTTTTGGATTAAAAAAAAATGGACTTAGCGCAATTGGCGGACGATTATTTTGATAATAAAACTGAATAATTTGTAAACGTTGTTCAGGCGTAAGTCTTTCCGTGATGAAATGCCAAATAATACTTAACAAAAATAACATGACAGCATGACACGACTCACACGTGATCTGTCAAAAAAGGATACTGAATAAAGTATCTCTACTTAGATCACCCTTTATTTTTGTTATTTTATGGTAAAGTCTGATCGCTCATGAATAAAATGAGACCATTCCGAAGAAAATCGATGCATAATTCAAAAAGTTGTTGAAATGTAGTTGAAATTGTGTGTCATAACTATTATCTAATAGGACAAGTTTAATACCGATCAGAAGACATATGTTTTAAAAAATTGACTCACTTGACATAAAATTACCCACATAAAAGTATTAATTTACCCATTGAAATGAAATGCCGAAGAAGTCTGTTGTTGCCAACTAATGTAGTGGAAACATAGTCGTGCTACGCACGAGGCAATTTTTTCCATGCAAGTGTCAAAGTTTGTAGGAGAGAGAGGCAGGCGGAAAGAGCTCTCTGCATCTCTCTCTCTCCTACAAACTTTGATTCGTGACCCAGGAAAAGGCATCAGAAAGAGAAAGCGAATGATGCATGTAGGTTTTTCGCATTGAAGTCATGCGAACGTTAATGTTCGACATCGTGGGTCAGGCGGTTAATTTCGAAGATTGGCCAAATTGGACAACCCCTTCTGGTATCTCCTCCAAAAAAGCTCTGATGATTTACTTCATCGTAGTAAAAACTTGATAAAATATTTTTGCGTGTTGTTGTTATTTATTGTGGTCTGTGCTTTTGTTATTCAGTCGGAATTTATTTTTGGTTTGAGACCATATGTTCCATTTACTTTCTGTCTATTCCAAAAAAGTAATAGAAATAAATACAAAAATTGGTAGAGAGTTTTAATTGCTTGGTAGAATTGACTGCAGTTTCGATAGACACCACTCTATCATCTTCAGAATTCAGTAGCAATAGTGTATGTCTTTAACTTAAATCAGCTGAAATACTTATGGAAGCAGTAAATTGAATTTAACAAGAACTGCTAACCAAACCCGTATTTTGCCGAACTAAGTCAACATACTAAAACTCTCATACCATTACATTTTTGCTTGAACGAAAAATAAAAAGTTTCGTAACCAGATCCGCTTTCAAAGCGGAGTTGAACAGTTCGTCGGCTCAATGCTATTTTGTTCCATACGCCATTTTGTATGATCGGAGAAAAACGCAATTTATTGTTTGAGTAAAAACGGGACTGAAGAGTTACACAATTTTTATTTCATAGGGTTCCCAACAGTGTTTGTATGATTCTCATGCATTTCTATGCCATTACATCCAAAAATAAGCAAGTTATAAAAATTTTTGTACTTGGCATTTTGGTCCATATCCACTTTTATTTTAATATTTTTTCGTATTTCTATTACATGGACCACAAAAAGGGTCGGTATGGAAGGACACTAATTTACATATTGTGATCGAAAGAACGTAAAATACTGAGTGAAAAATATAGGGCGATAGAAAAATTGAGACATAGAACAAAAATATCGAAATTATTTCCCGTTATTCAGAGTAAAACATATTTACCCTACCAATATCTCGAAAACTAGGCGAGAAAGGAAAAAATGATTGCAGATTCTGAAAGAGCATGCTTGGAACCCATATTATAAACTCCTAACTCAAAAAACACAAAAATGGCGTATGGACCAAAATAGCATTACGCCGACGAGTTTATGCGGTGCACTCTCGATATGAAGAATTGTATGGGATGTATGTATATGTTTAAAAGACTAATACATATGTATGTATGTATTTTATATTTTACATTTTAATCGCTGTCACTCAAATACTTCGAAGCGCTTAGGATTTCCCCATTTGAGCTGAAGTTGTCAAACTATCGATGGGTGAAATATTGCCGTGTATAGTCTTTGATCAACAAAATTGGACAATTTTGACCCAAATACTTACGTACATATACGCCCATGTGATGACAATCGCGTGAGTTCAAATCGCAAAACGGAAAAAAATTCCCCTACAATTTTAATGGTCTTCGAAATTAAAGTTTAATAAAATTGGAGTTATTTATAGTTATTTTTTTTACTGTAATTAATAATTTGATTTTAATAAATCCAAATTGTTGCGCAAAAAAAGAATTCAGGACACGCATTTTGCGACTTGAAATCACAATCGCCAATTTTAGGGGAAATGCGATTGCCATCACATGGGCGATATATATAGGCATTTAATCGATTTGTTTCTTCTGCTACTACACACTACTTAATACTCACATAACTACTTACGACAACAGAATACAGACTTGCTTTAATTTTGTACTTTTAGTTCCTTAAAAGCGAAAATGAAAATATGTAATAATACAGTAACAGAAAGAATCATTTAAAAAATAAAACACTACAAATAATAAATAACTAGCCTACCTACCTACCAACTATGTAATTTACATACGATCTTATATTACAGATTCAGACTACATTTATATACATACAAACATAGTATCCCATTTTCATATTGTCTGGTTTTTAATTATTATTTTAATAATTATTGTAACTATTAACAAAAAGAAAGAAAAAACATTTTTATTGATGCATATATAAAATAAAAATGGAAAGCAAGGATATAGGAGTAGATGGTATCTTGCTATTTTACAAAACAAACATTAAGCCTTTAAAGGAAATTGTAATCAGTTGTATAATTGGAGCTTATTAGTCATACATACATACATACATGTACACAATACTTACTTACACTTTATTCTTTCCATATAAAAATTACATGTTTCAATATTTTCCTTCTCTTATTTTTTGTTAACCATAACATAATTATTTATTAAAAACGAAATGGATGTGCATATGTATGTACATTAGTTTTAATATACATAAATTCCTTTTTTAACATTTGCTGAGATATCGGCAAAAATGTAGAAGTAAGTATAGAAGAAGAAGTATCTTCACTAAACGGTACTTTGCAGAAAATTCATTACTCATATTCCACATTTTTGCTAATATCTCAGAAACTACTTTAAAGAACACTATGAAATTTACACAGTCTTTAGTATACAGATATATCTAGTTGCAGACAAAAAATCAAAAGGGATAATTTTTTTCAAAAAAGTATTTTTAATTTTTATTTTAAACAAAATGTCAAAAAAAAATTAATTTTTTATTTGCCCTGAAATTCTATATTTTTCTCCAAAAACGGTCTTCACAGAACAAAAGTTATCGTTGGCTTAACATGGATTTTCTCCCTATACATAGTTCAAGAAACGACCTTGGAGATGATTTTTAACATTTTAACTTTACAATAAAACTGGAAAGTATTATTCGTTTTTGATTTCTTTTTTTCTTAAAAAAATCAATCATTATTCCGGATGCGACATGCTTATGTATCAAAGCATAGATAAGCTTCTAAAAAATAGAGGTTGAATAATATATTTTAGCATAACTCGAGAATCATTTACCTTAATTTGTTCAGAAAAGTTTAAAATTATATTTCTAATATTCTATTCTTCTAATGTGATTTTTTCATCTCATCAGCTGTTTCAAAGATATCTTACAAGATATTGCGGAACAATAAAATTTTTGAGAAAATTTGCCCACATTGGCGAACGTTAACGTTCGCATGACTTCTATGCGAAAAACTGCTGATTTGTGACATATGTACAAATCAGCAATTTTTCACATAGAAGTCATGTGAACGTCAACGTTCCAATTCTATACATGTGCTTACCAAGTCTATTGTGTCCAGTAGTTATACCCACAATCAATCGTAGATGCGCTTTTTTGATACTTAGCAGTATCTCCGTGTTCCTTGGAGACCGCTCGTCAAAGAGCTTTAGTTTGTTCACATCCGTCTACTGAGTACCATCTCTGATGCCATACATTTTTATATTTCAGTTTAATACCAAAAAAGATTAAAGACAGGGGTGGGTATTCGTCAGCCTCGACGTTACACAGGGAATTGGCTCCAGATTTGGCGAGTTTATCCGCGGCTACATTACCGAATATATCTTTATGGCCAGGTACCCAGCACAGAGTTGCATTATGCTGTTCCTCGAGAACCTTAAGTTCTCTGCGACAGCGGCTGACCACCTTAGACCTTATATTCGTACTCTGTAGTGCCTTTAAAGCAGCCTGGCTATCGATGAAAAAGAAAATATCGCTTCTAAATACATGCATCAACGAGATAAGTTCAGCCGCTTTGGCAATCGCATATATTTCTGCTTGGAAGATGCTGCAGTCTTTATGCAAGCCAAGGGAGACCTCCAAATCAAGCTCACGACAGAAAATGCCGCATCCAGTACCATCCTCCATTTTGGAACCATCCGTAAAGACATTAATATCAAGAAACCTAACATTCCCTTTCTGCTATTATGTCAAAGAAGGAATTCTAACGCGTAGCGCTTCGTCAACTATGTCACGGTTGATCATATATTCTGTTCCAGGTCCCATCTAGGGCCCATAAATTTCTGACATGAATAAAGGGCCCCGAGCGCCTTTTTGATACGTGTCTCCTTATTTTCTATCCAGTTCAACTTACGATCCAAAATTACACCCAGGAATTTTGCAGAGTTGGACAGTTTTATAGTAGTACCCGGTAGCGCTGGTAGTCCAAAGTGCGGTATTTTTTTACTTCTAGTGAACAGTACCAGTTTCGTTTTTGTTGGGCTTGTGCTTAGGCCACAACCAATAGCCCAGGTGGATATTCTCGATAGGGCTACCTCAATGATGTCAGAGACCGACGACAAGAATTTACCTGTAGAAAGTATTACTATGTCTTCAGCGTATGCACATACCTTAATTCCCGATAGTTCCAGACTATAAGATTTCATTAACCACTAGAATCCACAAAAGAGGTGAGATGACCCCACCCTGGTAGCTCTTTTTGTCACTGAACATGCAGCGAAACAAGCAGTGATATCCCTATAATCCAATCTACAATTACACCCTCTGCACCTGCATCCTCCACAGCGGTCTGAATGGCTGACGGGAGGACATTATTAAAAGCGCCTTCTATATCAAGGAAAGCTGCAAGATTATATTCCTTAAAGTCCAAGGCCCTTTCAATATGATGGACAACATAATGTAGAGCAGAGTCTGCCGATCTACCTTTTAGGTAAGCGTGCTGACTATATGAGAAGAAGCCTATGCTAATCCTACTTCTAATATAATAATCTAGAATTCTCTCCAAAGTCTTAACAAAGAATGACGAGAGACTAATAGGCCTAAAGTATTTCGCTGTACAATAATTTAGTCTTCCTACCTTCGGTATAAAAACCACCTTGACTTTACTCCACGATAGAGGAACATACGCCAGTCTCAAACAGGCCCTGAATAGACCTTTCTTTCTTCTTTCCGCCTGCCTCTCTCTCCAACAAACTTTGACACTAGCTTGGAAAAAATTGCCCAGTGTGAAGCAGGACTTTATGGTTTAGATTTTATGAATTAGCTAAAAAAATTTTAATTATGCAGCGATTTTCTTCGGAATGTCCTCATTTTATTCAAGATCGATCAGACGTTACGACAAAATAATAAAACTATAATAATTGTGAATTTTTCACCGGAGGTCTCAATTAAAAAATAATTAAACTTTCTCAAAAAATTCTATATTTGCAACCGGTGATGAGATGAAAAAATTATATTAGAAGAAGTTGAAGGCTACTTTAATGAGGATTTTTTTCAAGATTTCCTGAACCAATTAGGGTAAATGGATCTCGAATTATGCTAAATATGTGGTTCCACCTCTATTTTTAATGTTTATCTATCTTTTGATATTTAAACAGGTCGCATCCCATAAATAGCTTTTAAGCTATAAAAGTAAATGACAAAAGCTTTCGTTTAAGCAAAAAATATAGATTTTGACAAAAAGGCAAAAATAATTTCTAATTTCGCTAAAAAAAATACAAAAAATATGTTTGTGTGTTTTTTTTTTAATATTTTAAAAGATTGAAGATAAGCTATCGAAAACACTTTGGGTACATTTTCTAAATACAGTAGGTAATTAGTTATATGAATGGGATAAAAGGGCCGATTGGCCAAAATGTCAAAATCGAATCTTAAAAATTTTTAGACTAGAACTCGAAGTAGATTATCTCATAGTGTTAAATTCATTCTTTAAGTGACATACATCCACATCAAACATTTCCATTTTTTTATTTTGTTTTTTTTTAATTTAGTACCTTTGCAGTCTAAACGTTATGTAAATGAAAGTGTCACACTTTTAAATAATTTTCAACTTCTGAAAAAAACAATTTATTTTTTTTAAGAAAAAATATTCAGTTACGCAATTGTTAAGTGAAATGTTGCACAATTTTAATTATTTTAACAACAAATTCCAAGAAATAAGTTTTTTTTAAGAAAAAATTTGATAAAAAACATAGTAAAAGGGACTCGTTTTTTAGAAACATCCAAGTACACACATAACTCATAACACAACAAAGAAAGGTTAAATGTAATTTCCCTCCTATATTATATATAATGTGTAAGTATAGTATATGTATAAAAATTTATATGTATACCAATTGCAAAAAAAACAAATACTGATCATTGTTTTATGGTAAATATTATATTTTAAATATTAACAAAATGATAAGAAATACAAACACTATAAAATTCATAAATTGAAACTATAACTAACTAATCTCTATATACATAGTTAATTTTTTTTAAATCAAACATAAATAATAACGGAATGATTTGAACTAAACCAAAAGGAACAACAACAAACATCCTTAAGCGAAATAAAAGAAAATAAACCACAAAATAAATTGAAAAGAGGAGTTTAAAGCGAAAAATAAAGTGTGATAGTAAAAAATGAAATGAATGTCTATAACAAAAAAAGTTGTTTAAACAAATACCAAAAAAAAAAACAAAAACTATTAAGTATGTTACATTCTACATTAGTGTTTGGTGATAATACACACACATACATACATACATAAATAGATAAAAATGCAAGAAGGCGTCTGATTTTCAAATTAAAATGATTTTGAGTGAAGAACAAAACTGAAATTTTGTAATTATATGAATGTTATATTGAATATATTACCTAATATATACATACATACATATATACAAATGTAGTTATTTTCAATACATACATACAAACATACAGGACAATTTCATGTACATATATATATGTACATATATATATACCATACCAGACATTTATACCAACTCCCACACACACACATACAAACAAACAAACTTGCGATGATATTGAAAATGTATTAGTTAAATATTTGTAGATTATGTGGAACAAATTAATGAAACAAAACAAAACCAAAACAAAGTAACTAATAATACTTATTATGTAAAAATAAACAAAATCCAGAAAACATTTAAAATGTATAACAAAATAAGAAACAAAACCAAAATTGAAAACAAACAAATATAATAATGCCGAGATATTAAATGAATAAAATGAGAAACTACAGATTTAATCAAAATTATAACAAAATCGTTCAATTATTTCAATTGTGGAGAAATTGGTACATACATATTTGAAGGGGGAAAACATAAGTGTATGCTCAGGTCAAGTGAGACAATTTTAAAATGCGATGTCTTCCGATCGGGATGAATCTTACACCAAGTTTAATCCCATTGGATAGTAGTTATGAAACAAAATGTCAACGAAATCCGCTAAGGACGGTCCGAGTTGGAAAGTTTAATTTCGTAAAAATTAACACAAAAAAATATTTTTTTAATTTTTTTATTTTCTTAAAGAATGAAGAAGACATCGGAAGCACTTTGGGCAAAATTTTCTAGATACAATAATTAGTTATGGATGCGGATTGATGCGAATTGAACTAAACTTGGTGCAAGCTTCATGCCGATCAGACAGGCTTGACATGAAATCCAGCAAATCAAAATTACTGATTTTTTATGAAAACAAATGCCCACAAAATCCGAGAACAACATACCAGACTTTCCAGGTTCTTGGCAAAAATGTGAAAAATGTACGCTATTGCCACTCCCCTTTTTGTACCTCCCACACAAATGTACCATTTTGCACAAAAAGTTAAGAGCTCACAGCATGAGTACCAATGCACGAAAATGCAACAACATTTTGCACAGTGTAACGCTTTTGAAGTGCCTATAGCCCTGTAAAAAATGGCCATTATCACCACGCCCCTTTTTGTACCTCCCACACAAAATGGCCAAATCATACCAAAATTTAATATCTCATAACGTTAATATAGCAGTGCAAATAAACGCTTATAATTCGGCGCAGTGCAATGTATTTAAAGTATCTACTATTCAGCGAAAAATAAGTGTATTTGTTAAAAACCTTCTGGTACCTCCCACACAAATTGATAGAATAATTCGTTTAATATTCCATATTACATTTCTCACAAAGTGAGGGTATACCTTAATCGGTTTACCCGACTGAAACTTTCTTACTTGTTTTAACATAATCTTTCTATCTCCACACAAATATGGATTTTTTGTAACCAAATCTAAGCAAATTCCAAAAAATGTAACATTAGATTATAGCAAACTTATCTGCTGAAACAACAGTTTTGGCTTGCTAAAATAGCAGAGAAAAAGTTTGCAACATTGGCGAACGTAAGTTTGAACATATTTTGCTTTGATTGTAGTCGACTATTACATGTGGAAATATAGAATTACTTTATAATTTATCAACAGATTTTCGAATATGACTCAATTTTTTTCATAAAAGGTTAGACTTTACAATAAACCTGTTAAGTAAAGGGTCCGCTATCGAACGTTTTTTTTCCAACTAGTGCTTATTTCGTGAATGGTAACACTTAGCTCATGTCTGATTTGACAGATAATTAGTTTTATCCTTCCGCTGAACGAATATGGTTGTGTATACGCTTGAACAACGCTGGGAGCGATCGACTTACAGAAGATGCCGATTTTGCCAAAAAAAAAAATCATCTTTTAAGATGAAGCTCATTTTGATCTTGGCGGGTATGTAAACAATCAAAATTGTCGCATTTGGGGCACAGAAAACCCGCACGCATACATTGAAAAGCCGATATACCCAAAACGAGTCACTGTTTGGTGCGGATTTTGGTCCGAAGGCATAATTGGGCCATTTTTCTTCGAAAATGAGCAAGTGGCCGTGTGGGCCATGTTGAACGAATTTTTGTTCACAAAAATTGAAGAGGAGGATATTGGCAACATTTGGTTTCGCCAAAATAGATAACTGTTTTACAAAAAAAAAAATATTTTTGGTGAACCGGTGTAAATGGAAATAAATCTGTCGTTTCTTACCAGTCGACGGATTGCAATGAAGTTTGCAACGCTTATGGTACGTATACACGATTGCCTGATCGGACAACGTTATCCACCCTGCTAAAGTGCTGCAAATGATTGTTAAGCAAAGACGAATTGACAATTCAGACGATTGTAAGAAAACCTTGCAATTTCATATATTTACAATATATTTTTTAAATATTTATATGCAGGATTTCCAATAAAAATGTTTTATAGACAGTGTTGCAAATAAAATGTTTTTCTGACAATGGCGCCGTTGTCACATGCATAACCTCACACATCTAACAATCTGCAAATTGTCTCACAATGACTTATGCTAACGTTGCAAGATCAAATTCACACGGTTGTACGTTCACAGGTTTTCTGGCAATGTTGTCCGATCTGGCAATCGTGTGTACTTAGCTTTATACACAGATATATACAATATGTTATTATTCACACGAGGCAACGAGATGCTTGATGATTCTGCCCATCATAGGAGAGAGAGGATGAGGGAGGAATTACTCATTCTGTTCCTTATGCCTCTATCTCCTATGATAGACAGAATCGTCGAGCAACTCGTTGCCTCGTGTGAATAATTACTAGACCGCGGAATTATATGGAATTTTAATATATTATCGGATTCCAAAGCGTGGTACTATGTTCATTTTTCGCGTTGAAATCCCATATAAAAACAAAGTCGCGAAAAAAAATGCGAAATTTTTTCGTTTGTGGTACTCTGTTTATTTCAACGCGAAAAAGTAACATTTTACGCAACCACAAATTTAACGCCGTTACAAATTGACGCCGCAACAAATTTAATGCCGCCACCGTCACACTCCCATTTGTTTATATTAGAAATGTTGTAAATATTAGAAATAAAATTTCCTAATAAAGAATAATAAATTAAATTATCTTCCGAAATAAAGAAAAAGAATGCAAAGATGTGGTAGGAAAAATAATTATGTTTATGGAATAAACCAGAAGAGCGAAATTCCAATTGGATTGCAGTACAAAAGCAAACAAAATGTGCAAAACACTGGAAGGACATGTAACTAAATGTAATAATGTGGAATTTGACTTGTAATTAGATATGTAAATTTATGTTTGTTTGTTTAGAACAATTGTGTGCAAAAGCCAGGAGAAACATTATGGACGGCTAACGCTACTAAAGCAGTAGGACAATGGAATTGGACAGTGCCTGTGATCTCGATTTGGAATTGGTTGTAAAGAACATACATAGGTTATTCTTGCCAGCCATAGAAGTTGGAAGATGATATTCCGTTTATTGATGGAAGTATAATTTATATATGTAAAAAAATATAATGTAAATGCTTAAATATAATAATAAAACATATTTTTCGATTAATCAAAACATTATTTTATTTATTTATATTCGTACAACAGTAGGAAATTATTTTGTTATTTATAACATTGTGCTACCCTGACTTTTCATGTCTCACAAACATCGCCACCGCAACAACACAAAATAAATAATTTATGTATAACATTAGAAGAATATTTCCATTCTGACATTTAAATTAACTAGTTTCTAAGTCGGCATTATTGCAATTGTTTATTGATTCGAATTTTATCTTTTGTTTGTTTTCAAGAATGTTACAAAAAGAAAAAACGCACATGCATATACACACATACATACATATAAAAGTGACACTTTGACACACACACTTCCAAATTGCAATGCGACTTTGTAAAAAAGCGTTCCATTTTTTCAACTCGAAATAACATTTTGCGAAATTTTTTCATGCCGAAAAAACCCACCTATATATATGAAATATGCACTTTTTATTTAAAATATAATAGTAACATGGTAACTAGATAATTCTGTGCATAAAAAGACAAAGTCCAACATTTTAATACGCAGCCGGATCAAGAGTATGCTAAAAAAAAACAAAATTGCATATAATTCCACTGTCTAATAATGACTAACATACTCGTTGTTCTCATAGTACTCTAGAGTGTATTTTGGCTGTACGCGCGCACTTAAATATCGGTCTGGCAAATTTTTGACAGACGCCCAACGCTTCCACTCGTGTTTAAGCAGCATCTTTACAAACAATTCTGTCAGCCAATCAGTTTGCATGCCGGCGTGAGTTGCCGTTTCACCTCTCTTCACCTTTAGTACGAAAATATGCACCTCTGTGTATCATTGTTTACAACTTCGCCACTACTTTAAAAACACCACTGAGGAAAAGTTTGTGTGTGTTTGTTAGTGTTTTGGGATGGAAATAAAAAACAATAATAATAATTATCTTTACATTATTTGAAAAAGCAAAAAAGAAATATTTTTCAAATCGAATTCCATTGAACTATAGCATCATGGATAATCAGCCACCTCCAAAGGTATGAGTATATGTATTTTTGTGTCGCTAAATCATGGTGAATATATCGTGGCTCCATGGCAAAATATAGAAAAGCAAAGTTAAACAAAAGTTAATTAACAATATCGTGCTTCCACCTAATATATTGTGTCTTGGTGCTGCCTTTAGAACTATGGCACACGTACATATGTACTTAAACAAATATCTATCCACATACAAAAATTAACTAAAAACGTAAGCTACAGTGCATGGAAAGAACTATCACATTACGGTTTATGGTTTATCTTGTATAAATCGCAATCACTCCATCCCATCGACCGAGCAGACTAATGAGTAACTCTGGAAATACCAGAAGAACCGCTCATTCGTTTCAGAATTGTAAAGAAATCATTGTCAATCGTGTTGAAAAAGGCAAAGGCTTACGACAGAAATTCTGAATGTTCGTATGCCTAAATAGAGTTTCGAAAAAGAGTCCATATAAATTCACAGCTTAAGTCCACCTAACAATTGCTAACTTCAAATCATTTCGAATGTAATTCCTATACAGAAAAAATAAGCATCCACAAGACACAATATTCCAAATTTACCATTTACCTGAACATAAATGGTCCGGGGTTAAATTAATGGGTCTGAATTGTGCCCCTCGATGTTTCCAAAGTTTCCCGTATACGTCGTTCATATTATATGTTTTTTATTCCGCCAGTTATGCTTTTATCTAAATTATAAATGTTTTCAGTGCAAGATGAGCGTATTTTCAAGCCGTTCTACGTCCAGTTCTTCATCGGGAAGCTCAACAAGTAGTGGCAGCACTAGTTGTTCCGATACAAGTGGAACATCTTCAGATAGCGAAACTTCTTCTGGACACGACAACAATAAAGCAATACAATCAAGAAGAAAGAGTTCCGAAAAAGGAACAGTGTCAAAAACAAATGAGACGGAAAAAACGCCATCAAAGGTCAATCCGACAACAAATGGAGGAACGACAAAATCCACAAAATCTTTTGTTTACTCTAGCGACGATGATACACCCCCAGCAAAGAAGCCAGTGAAACGATTACCATTACCAACAACCTCGTCGACAACAACAACAACCACCACACCAACGACAAGTCAAAGGAGAAAGAACTCCGGAACTTTTACTTTGACAGCTGCAAAGTTGCAAGCGCAAACCACCAAGCCTCAAACGGTAAAGAACTCATGTCATATTGATTTTTGTTTCTCACGAAAACGTTATATCCTTTTTATTGCAGATATTCGATGCTGGAACGGAGACTAAAACATCGAAACTGGCTGATGAGAAGGAGAAGGAAAAGACCCAGACATTTGATCATATCGAAAAATTACCAACCACGAGCACAGGCGCCAAAAGGAGTAAGCCACAGGAGCCGCCAACAAAAGTGGTTTCGAAGACAAACAATAACAACAGTCCAACTGATCAACCAGCTAAAGGAAAACAGCCACCCAAACGCACTAGCGGCCCACAGAAAACATCTGTCCCAGCTTCCAGAAGAAAGTGTTCCGATGACTCGGAGTACGACAGTGTGTCAGGGTCGGATGAAGAAGATTCGAGCAGTAGTAGCAGTGAAAGCGAAAGTAGTGATACGTCATTCTCCTCTAAGGCGGGAAGGGGCAAACGTACTAAAGCCAGACTTCAAGGAAGTGCAACAAAGAACAAACATGAACAATCGAATTCAGACGAAGCGGCGAATACTCCCAGAGATGTTAAAAATAGAAAACTGACGCGTTCTTTAAGCAATAGACGTACTCAACAGCAGTTGAAAAGTTCTGCTGGTGCTGGAGCAGGTCAGTTTTCGGACAGTGAATCAGAAATTGTCAATGGTGTTGATGCCAAACGTAGTCTTTGCAAAACGCCAACGAAGAAGCCATACATAGGTCTGGGGGGAACACTCACCAAATGTAGTGTTAAAAAGGAGGTCAGTAATAACGGATTCCCCCATATGTCGCTTTCCCGTCCCGCATCACCTCCACAGTATGAAAAACGCTGTCCCATAGAGGGATGCGATTCCTCAGGTCACTTGAGTGGCAATTTGGATCGCCACTTTCTACCAGAAGCCTGTCCCATATATCATAATTTATCAGTTTCCGAGTGCAAAGAAAGGGCCAACGAACGTAAATTACGCGGAGGGCCCAACAAGTCGACATCAAATTCAAATAACTTGGACGCTCACAAGACGGTGACATCGTCCAAACACAATCATACTCCAGAGCAGAAAGATTTCTATAACAGAATCAAAGAATCCAGATCCCGGTTTAAACCCATTGAAAACCTCAACAGTGACAAAGTGAAATTAGAAAAGGATTGCAATGACGATGACCGTGAAGCAAGTTTGGTCGGACTAGTTCCGGACTATGACATGCAGCTTTTCCGTGATGCCCAAGCATTAGCTAGCGAAAAAATCGAAGAAGAAGTAAAAGATTTACCAATTGGAAAGGGTATAAAGTTAGTATATAAAAAAATGTCCTTAATATTTTCGAGATTTCACTTATGGTGATTTCGTTTCTGAAAAATAATATCACCACGTCATGTTGCGACATTTTAAAAATTCCCCCTGCACCCACTGCTAATTTCGCATTTTGCATGCGAACAAAAATCGTGCGGTGAGTAAAACCCATACCAACATAATGGCGCAACCATTTGATAGAGCATTAAGAATGTACGCTTTCAATTAGGTTTGGTTCTGAAGTTTGCATTTTGAAGGTGCAACACTCCACACCGTGGACTGGGCTGGGTGTGGAAAATGCGATATTTTCGCATTTGCGGAGTGTAATAATTTTACAAACGAAATCAAAACCCTAAAACTGAGGTTTCAGTGTAAAATGTAGAACAAAATTTTAAATTTTTTTGCGCAAACGAAATCACCATTTGTTGATGCCAGAGCATTGTCCCGGATTAAGATCAGTTTACCTCTATATTTCTAGAGAATAATGATTAAAAGTTTTCTCAGTTGAACTAATTCGCTGTAATAAAATTGCAATAAGAACAAGAGAGTACATTCATCCCACACCCAAGGCATAAGCCATATGGAACGTATTTGTAATGCACGAAACGTATTAATCAAATTAAATTAATTTTGCCACAATTGATTTGATATAGATCAAAACAAGTCGATTGCATTATATCACCTAATCTTGCAAAAAGGTCTACAAAGAGACTGTCGAACAGTACAAAATTTTATAAACTATAATAATAATTCACATACATATGGCCAAATGTGGAAAATAAAAAATATGCCAAATCTAAATTTGTGAAAAACTAAAACTCTAACAACAGTATAATGAAAATAATACAAAGGCAAAAGGAGAAGATTCCTAAAAATGGTTTCGTTTAAAATTGGAATCGCTGTTCTCAATTGCAATTTATAGAGAAAACATAACATACGAATGTAAATTCGACCTGTTCAATCAATATTATTGAATAAAAGTCGCAATATTAATTTTATTTTAATGTTATTCTATTTTAATAAAATAACAGTAATAGAATAATAATAGAATTAATAGTGATTTGGTTTTGGGATGAATTTTTCTTCTCACATTCCTAGTAAGAATAGCGAATAGCGTTGCTGTTTTGTACAAAACTATATATTTTACCACATGCTTTTAGAAGAATTACCACTCTATAGATAAATATAGCGGAATAATTGCTTCGAGCTTCTTGGTCAATATCATTATTGAAGAACAAAACAAATCAAACAAAAAACCACAATATATACTATTTTTAATTTTGTTTCGTCCCGCAGGTACATTACCATGGGCAAGTACAAAATGAAGGTTTGGTATCAATCGCCTTATCCAGAGGATGTATCCCGTCTACCCCAAATGTATATTTGCGAATTTTGCTTGCGTTATCAGAAATCGGAGACCGGCATTAAACGTCATGCCCAAAAATGTGTCTGGCGACATCCCCCTGGAGATGAAATATATCGCAAAGGAAAACTTCAAGTCTGGCAAGTGGATGGGAAGCGTCATAAGCAATATTGTCAACATTTATGTCTGTTGGCCAAGTTCTTTTTGGATCACAAAACCCTGTATTATGACGTGGAACCATTTCTATTTTATATAATGACACTAGCGGATAATGATGGCTGCCATACAGTTGGATATTTCAGTAAAGTGAGTTTGCTTTTTTTTGTCTGCACATATATAAATATTAAGCTACGCTTGTTATATACAAAAAAACAGAGCATGCACAATTTGGCCCACATTTGTTAACTCTAAACTCTGCGAATGTCTCTAAAATTTACAATAGTGTAACTTAAATCTTCCAGCGAACATATATAAAAAATTTGCTACAAATCGGACAAACAACGACAACATTACCCAAAAAAATTTCTATTATATCATTCTTTTAATTCCTTTGTTGCCCTATGCTCCAAGAGGAGTAAAATGATATATATATATATAAATATAATTTCTAAAACCCACAGTAATATTTATGGAGAAACAATTTTGTAAATTTTAAACGCTTTCAATGACACTTTGCCCTAGAAATTAAAACATGGCAAAATCGTCTTAGAATTGTACGACGATTAAGAATATATATACTTCATGAGGTCTCCGATCAATATTTAGAAGTGTTCCAAACGGGGAGACAAAATAAATATGTCCCCCATCCTATCTACAGTGAAGGCTATAATAAATGTTCCTTGCATATGTTATTCTTTTCATATTTCGTCGCAATCCTTGAATAAAAGAGAGGGACCACCATTGTTTTTAGTATCATATTAATCGTATCTAGTTACATAAATATAAAGGCCTGAAATCAATTAATTTGTCAAATGGTGAGGTCATTCAGGGGATTTGTTTTATTTATGCATCGAGGACTATCGTTTGGATGAAGAACCGGCCACAAACACATGTTCTGCTGTTATATAGTTTTAAGTAAAATCTAAAACGTAATATCTGCTTTTTCATGTCTTCGAGTAACTCTAGTGAAATTAAAAGGGCAACATTGGGGAAAAAAGTCTTAAAATCATCAAAATGATCATAATTTCTATGAAACTTACGCAGGCTTATTCAGATTTCGAACTTTGTGCTTTTGTTTAATCACATTCTTGAGGTGGCCACAGTGGTCGGTTTAAGCCAAGTACCTGTTTTATTATACTCACCTATGGCTACCTATCGTGAGTTAATGAAAACCATCAAAGCACGAAAATCATCGTTATACGCCAAATTGAAAGAAAACGTAGTACAGATAACTTTCATTCTCCACATAAAAAACTTAATATGTAATTGTATGATCGCTTTACATCCGGATACCGGTTATGCAAATAAAAGAAGAAGAAAGACCACCTATCTAAAAAAGAATTGTTCAGCCCCAGGCATTCTGCATTATTGTGAGTTCCGAATATGGAATGTAATGGATTTTTTGAGAAGATATAGGATAAAATTTGCCTGCATTAATGAGGTGAACTTCTACTGAATTCTTGCAAATGGTTTTTCCTTAAAAGTAGCAAATCCTTAAATAGTTATATTGATTTATTCTTTGTGGTATTGTCGACACCAATCTAACCCTTATATGTTGGGGACATGTGTACCTACGTACCAAAAACCAAAAATCGGATTACTTTGGCCTAAGTATTATGCTGTATTAAGTTCTCTGGGGAAAAACAACCTTTACATGAAATCCGTTAATTTATGGAGACCAGCGAACGACACTTAATTTCAAAGTAATATTCCTTATTGACCGACCACCTTCTGGCATGAACTCATGGTGCCCCCTGACATTGTAATCGAAGAAACAAAACCTATACATTTGAGCAAACTGCCTTTTCGGTCATGGGTATTCTGGCAGTTTTGGTTTGGGCCTTGATTTCGACAACAATCTAACCCTTATTTTTGGGGCATGTGTACCCGCGTATCAAAAACAAAAAATCGGATGAACTTAGCTCTAACCATTCATTTCTATATTTATTGTATTCAGAAATTTCAATTCTATTTTTTTTTGCAAATGTTATCAAAATCTTCCAGCCATTTTGGAGTCCATACCTAACACACACACATCCATTTTGTATATATAAAGTTGTAAATGTCTTAAATACTTGGCCGGTGGCCTATAATATTTGCATGAAAATGTGTGTTCTGTTTACAGGGTCGATTACTTCAAACTTTTTTTCTTCAATGGCTGGGGAGCCATAGTTTTAATTTTAGTCAATTTTCTATCACTGAATTTTCTATCCGAATAAAATCTAGTAAAGAAATAATTTTAATGTAACTCTCTTCTCAGTTTACTCCCTAGTTTCACTAGTATGGATCTTTTAACTACCGAAATTTAGGGGATAAATTTGTTTTGTGTCCAGAGAGTGTCATTTTATTTACTATTTTTATTTTTACTATACATAATAATGTAAAAATATCGAATTGTGTGCAGCTATGTTATTATAGTTTTAACTTTTGTTATATCTGAATTGTAACTTTCAAGGTGGAACACTTGAGTGTAGATCTTATTAATTAATTGAAATTTGTATGAAGATAATATAAGATTATTGGCCATATTGGCTTATTTATATTACTATTATAAATAAATGAAATGAAAATGAAATGAAATATATAGATAGATACACACTATTATTATTTATTAGTAGTGTGTAGTACAATATGTATTCCAACTTAGCCTATTCACAAATGGCATTTATATTTCTTACACGGGTTTCTATCTCTAGCTATTGTAGTTAGTATAGTGGTCACAAGTAAATAAAAAGGATCTATAGTCATTTTTTAAAGCCCTTCTATAAAATATATGGCCCATATCTGTAAAATTATAGTCGCTTTCTTAGCTGATCACCAATGCAAGTTATCCGTTGATATATCTATAAACTTTTCGACGAAACGAATATTTTCTCTCTCTCCCAAATATTAACTTCATAGGGTGGATACAACAACAATAACAAACCCAGATGGAATTCCCACCCGTTTCCCATTAAAATACACATTTTGCAATAAAGAGCTGTGTATCCTCGTGCGTTCTTGACCATACCCAAAAATATTCGATTAACATACCAAGTAAGAGTAAAGTAGTTTAGTCTGGAGTAGACTTGAGTGTTGTAAATACGCAGGGGCAAAATGCAGGACTTGAGTGGCCTAATATCAGGCCTACTTATAAATGGCCTTAGAACAATGTCTAATTGAAGACTCCATATTATTAAGGGACGACAGCCCTTCTTTTGGGTATCAAATGGAAGGCGTGCTGCAGCTTATTATTGGAGGCATGGATATAATGTTTACTTACTAATCACTAGAAAACAAAAATTTGTAAAAAATAACATAACAACCAATACGCGTTATTAAAAAAATTAATAAACTTTCGAATTTCGTTTTTGTGAAATGTTGCACGAATTTAGCCCCATCTAAGCAATCTGCGTCTCACATGTACTTATAATTTCTTCAAAAACTGTACTTCTCACGACCTGAAATAATTTGAACTAATGCTTATCTATACGAGAAACATTTATGACGATTTCGTTTCAGGAAAAATTTGGCCTCGTCGACGTATAATGCTAGAAAATATTTACCCCTTTTAAGACGAAATGATGTGGTTCCTTGGGTTTAACTTAACTCCAACTTTCAAATTTCCAAAATGTGTTAGAAAAGTTGAGTCTTCAGGAAAACTGCAAAGGAAATGCAGAACCGAATACCGAATAGCATAAATACAACAAAAAATCATACCATAGATTGCTTATATTGTAGATTTTCGATGAAAAAAACACACGCGAATTCTAGTAAGTCCTGGTAGAGACTGATTGTTCACATTTGTCAACTTTCTTCTACAACTTCCATCAACTCTCTCTAATTTAAAAAAGCCTGTAGAATGCCTAATCAGAGATGCCCAGTTTTAGAACCTACTAGCTAGGCGTCGTATCAGAAATCCCTAAAGAAGGCACGCGACGCATACTTACGAATTGAAGGCCTTGATTTGAGGCCTTCTGAGGCGGACTGATTTGGGAAGGCCTTGCCGATTATTCCACTGGGGTGCTTGCATTGTATTGTCTGTGTGTATTTTGGTGTTGTTGTCTGTCTACGATGTCGTCTGTATGCAGCCATATGATATATGTACATATACATATATTATGTATATATGTATATTTTACACTTCCCAAAATGTAAAACCTTTTGTTTCAAGTACTTTAACCTAACTGCCAACAGCTGTACACAAAAAAAGATAAATTCACTCACACACACACACATGAGTGTGTGTACGTACCTATATATAAAAATTGTTGTAGGACTTGCAAAATGAAAAAAGTTGATATTTTTTTTGCCAAAAAAAAAAACAAAAAACACTGAAATGAAACGACGAGAGCAATACACAGACGCCAAAAAATAAGGTAGGGCAGGGCAATGTAGTGTAATGAAATGTGGCCCTCAAAGGGACGATGCCGTCAACATCAACAACAACAATGAATGAACCAACGACATGGAATACAGAACAGACTGGGTTTGTGTTACAAATTGCGCATGTCGTGCCGTTGACTTTTCAGTTCTACCCTCCATCCAAACCATTCAGCACTTTTCAACACATATTTATGTACGTACATAACAACTGTCTAGGATTTTTACAAAAAAAATGCAAAAAAACGAGAAGTGGTAAAACACAGTCTAGTACTTTACTTTAATCAAGGAATAGAAAAAAAGTATTTAAATTATTACTTTTTAATATTTAAATACTATAATTTTCTAAATATGTGCAGTTTTTGCAAGGAAAATATATATTGAACTTGTTATTTTCTTTTATCTACAAATATGGGAAGTTCTGGGCTTGGCTGGCTACCTTTTCATAGATTTAGATTTCCTTCTTTTTTGGCAGTGTCTGGCAAATAGCAAATAACTGATGGGTGATGGTAATGGTGTTACTATGGTGGTGTTGTTGGTGTCATAGTCCTTTGGCGTGCGTCTGGTGTGTTGCAAAATTGTAGTTCATCGTTAGATGATTGTGCGTAGTCGACGTTTGCTCTTTGATATTGCTGCAATGTAATGAGGTCGTGGACCTTTCCATTTCCATTTTAGGGTATGCAAACAATAACTATGTACATATGTATTTATCAATGTCTCCTCGTTTTCCTCGGAGAATTTGGAAATTCCGAGACGAGATATCTGGAAATGTCTGTCTGGCTGACATTCCCAAATTTTATTTTATGACATAACTTCCAAAAGAAAAATGAAATTGTCCCCATGAAAATTAAATTAATTCAAAATAGAGGCTAAAGCATTTCTGAGTGGTTGCTATTTTTTAAAAATTAAGATCCTAGAAGTTATAACTTTCCTTTAGGAATAAAACAGAATGAAACATGTTAACTCGGCGAAATTTGCAGTTTTTCTCCCTTCCTATAAACATAATAGTTATTTTTTCCTTTATTTATAATTTTCCCAAATGATCAGTTTTTAAAATGAAATATCATTTGTTGATTAACATTGTACTAAAGCTGACATTTCGCCTTGATTTTGATATTGGATAGGACGAATTAGAACCTAATAATAATTAATATTTGAGGAGCAAATAGTAATTATTATTATGACCTCCTTTCATTCAACTAATAGTTCTGAATGTAAAAAAGCAATTAAGTTTTTTTAAGGTTTGAAACAATGTTATTTGGAATTTGTAATCTCAATTATTTCATTAATTTGTAAGAATTCGAAGGGTAGAAATCCACATTTTTAAATACACTGTGCTAGTCCTAAAATGAAACAGAAAGTAGACCCTATGGATATACCAATTCCGCGTGGCCGAAATCCGCTGGTATTGGCTGTTTTAGCTCTTGTTTTCGCGATATTCGACCACAAAGTTTGCTAGGAAATCTGAGAGGTTAGTTAACTTGGTGCTGATTTTAAAATTTAAGACTTCGTAATCAGTCCAAAAAACGAAATAAAGAGCACCTTTGGAGAATTATTTTTCTCTAAAAAGTCGTCCCCGCTTCTCTCTCTCATACCCTTACAAATTGCATTAAAATATTATCATATGTCAAAAGACATAAATATCGTCTATATTTTATGGTGGCGTATTTGAGAAAAAAATTTCCCTCGCAAAAAATACTATGAGTCCTTTCTCAACGCTTTTAGTGAATTAAGCCTATTTCGAGTAATAACATAATTTGTGTATTTTACTACTCATACGAGGGTTGCTATATATATTTCTGGCCTAGGTAACACTAAGTGTTGGTTTGTTATCGTTGGATCCCGCACAATTTGACAATCGCTCAAAAATAGGCTCGTGTCGATTGGTGCAAAGAAATTTTGAAAAAATACGATCACGGTGCTTCAAATGACGTTTATAAGATCGTCACAGGTTACGAATCTTGGATCTATGAGCATGAGCCCGAAACAAAACAGCAATCGACCGTGTGGGTCTTCGAAGACGAGCCAAATCCAACGAAAGTTGTTCGTGGAAGAAGCACTTCGAGGCAAATGGTCGCCTGTTTCTTCGGCAAAACTGGTCATGTGGCGACTGCTCCGCTTGAGTAACGTAGGACGGTCAATTCTGAGTGGTACACCACAATTTGTTTGCCTGAAGTCTTCGGAGAAATTCGAAAAACGAACAAGAGAAGACGAATCATTGTGCACCATGACAATGCGAGCCTTCACACATCGGCTCAATCCAGCGCCTTTTTGACCGGCCAAAACGTCTAATTGATGGGTCATTCGCCGTACAGCCCTGATTTGACACCCAATGACTACTTCTTATTTACTCACATCAAGAAAAAACTGCTTGGTCAACGTTTTCGACGTCTGAAGCACCTGTTGAAGCGTTCAAAAACCATATTTTGGAGGTGAATTTTCAACACACTGTAACCAAGACAATTCGCGCTCAAATGACAAAACGGCCTGAGTGAAGTTATGCTAAAAAATGTCATACTTTCCAATGGAAGTTCCAGTTTTCATCTGGCAACACCAGCATTGCCAGGACCGAAATATAAATAGCAACCCTCGTATAATAAAATTCATGTTAACATGTTAAAAAATTCACCTCGACGTCTAGAACAGTCTAAAAATTTTGGAGCTATTAATACGAAACCAATTTCTAATGGTAATCATGAAGAGTGTTATCTTCCATCATTCTCCCAGACATATTTCAAAGTATAAGGATTCTTTGCCAAAGTTAATAGGGGAAACCCTGCGATAATTCTGCACCTATGAGAGGGATGTACGCGAAATTTGTTATTTATTTGTCCGTCTATATATATTTTAGTTTCTCTACATATATGTACTATGTAAAGTTTTACTACTCGTTTACTAATACGAATACTACATCTGCAAACTGCTATTACTATAATTTCATTTATATCTAATATACTGATACTGTTGTTGCTGTTCTTCATGCTGTTGTTGTTGTTGATAATAATGCAGATAGTTCATATGTACTATGTGTATTCCTTAGCTATTACATATAGTATGTGCATTCTTCTCCTTTTTCTAACGCAGCAGCCAGAACAACATTTCGATTCGATTTGATATCACCCAAACATACCACCACCCACAAGCCACCCAGCACCAATAATACCGCCAACAGCTATACAAAGATGCTGGCTGTATGGCTGACAGACTGGCTGGATGGCTGGCTGGTGTCCTTTAGGGCCTGTTTCTGTAATTTATTTTCGTTCGTCTACGGCGAACGATCAAAATTCTCTCAGCTATTACTTGAATTCTATAAAACGCAGGTTAGAAATATTTTAGGAACAAGCTTTTCACATGATTTTCTACAGACACAACGAATTATAAACTTCTGTGATTTATAGATTTCTCGGAATAATTGAGTGATTTTTGATCGTTCGCAGTAGACGAACGAAAAAAAGTTACAGAAACAGGCCCTTAAAGTTTTGTGTCTGAGTATGTCTGCCTGCCTGTCTGTCCTTTTATGTGTCTGCATCCTTTTTATGTACAATTTATGTATTATTCTGCGCACATTTATTTACAAAAGCTTCTCTCCGTCTACACGAACGAACGAACGAACGTACATACAACATACATGAATGAATGGTGAACGGGATGGTGATGATGGCTACACCAGACACATCGTCATCATCATCATCACTTGCCACTTTGCCAAAACGACAACGAGATACATTTTCAAACCATGGTCATTGAACTTCCAAAATTTTATTTAAAAATGTGGTAAGGTGATGTGGTTGGATGAATCAATCCAACGCTTATGCACGCTAATAATTCTATAGAGTTGGTCCGAGGGGGAGGGGGTTGGGTATTTTAGACAAACGTTTTATTAATAAACTGCTATTTTTAACAGACTTCATTTCTTTTTGATGTGTTTTTACTTATTATCATAGAGTAATGTTGTACTGCTTATTTTTTTTATTTGCAGGAGAAAAACTCATTTTATAACGTATCTTGTATACTAACTCTCCCACCATATCAACGCAAAGGATACGGAAGATTACTCATTGATTTCAGTAAGTAAAAGTATAGTTATTGAATATTGAATGAAATAATTTGAATATGTTTTTGACGAGTTAATAACATTCGTATATTTTCTTAAGGGGGAATTATGATTAATGCGAAAGGCTTTTAGTACAGGTGTACAAACACATTTCACAGTGAATCACGTTGCTGTGTACAAGCATTCGGATATAATTTTAAACTCCATGTACAGTAGTATAAGAGTCTCTTATAGTTAATAATATTGCAAAGCAGTTTCACGTTGAAATTACCGTGTCATAAAAATCAACTGTTACCCCACCCATCAATGGAACCATGTACACTTGAAGCCAAAATAAATCGTTCATCCCTTTGTGTGGCGCATTTCTCTTTTAAAGGTTTTTAGATCAAATTTTCATTTCATTTTGAATTAAAAACAATAGAAATTGTCGTCAAGAAAACCGACTAATGTCCACACTTTGTGAGTAATGTAATATGGTACTTTGTGTGGGAGCCAGAAAGGTGGAAATATTTTACTTAGTGTATAGTCATTGAAAAAGTTGTCGAAAATACAGAATAAGAAATCATTTAGTTGATTGCTACCAAAGTTATATTCGGATGAATCTGTCAGTCACTATACTGAATTCTAAGAATTTTTCAAGTTGTGATCTATTACATTTTGGTATGTTTTGGGCCTTTTATGCCATTATGTGGGAGGTACAAAAATGGGCGTGACAATAATGCCCATTTTTAAATCTATTATAGGTACTGTAAAATCATTACACTGCACAAAATTTCAAGTATTTGTATGCCCTGGTATTAAACTGTTAACATTTTGCACAAAATACTCCCTTTTTGTGGGAGGTAGTAACAAATTGAAAATGAAAATTTTTCCCATTTTTCTGATAGCGACATATAAGCCATTACTATGTGTGGAATTACACAGATTCGGATAAGTAGTGCAGAAGTTATTAGAGAATCAATAGTTAACTAAATTGTAACCCTTTGTGCGGGATGTACTTACTAGAAGGATTAGACCAACATACTTAGCCTGAGATTGAAAAATATATTAGGGTGGTAGGGTGATCAAAAAAGCTAGTTATTTGAAAAGGCGGTTTTTAGTTTCTTCAAAAATTAATTTTTTTTGGAAACCTGTTTTCATTTTTTACCTATAATAAAAAATCTGTTAACCGATTGTTTTCGGGGTTTTCCTTTATAATAAGAAAAAAATAAATAATGCTGATTTCTTGTTAAATTATTTCAATACGCAAGCATATTCCAATTAGTTACGATTTCACTTTAGAAAAATACATATAAACTATGTATTACTTAAAACAATTTGTTAAAAAAATGAATTATTATTTTTAACTTTAATACGTGCAATTTTTGTGACGACACAGTTAAAATCTGTTGATTACAACCAATGGTATATTAACGTATAAGTATACTCCTATTGTTTTCGTGAAGAAATATTAAGAAATATGTTAATGGCAGCAATTATTCGGAAGCCTCTCGGAAAAGGTAGAATTGCAGTGTTCCTCATAACTCGGCGATGGATCATATGAAGTCGAAAAACCAAAATTATTTCGTTTGAACATCCTTTTCCCCAGGTAACACTGGGAGGGTTTTTGGAAATTTATATTTTTCAATATTTAGGACACCTCGAAGTACAAAACGCGATTTTTGCCAAAAAATAATCATCTAATTTGTTACTGTAAAATAAAAAAATATGAACAAAATTGGAAAAACAACTCTCCAGCGTTACCTCGTAAATTACGTATACATATAGTGTTCAAAATTTTAAAACGATCGGTGCAGTGGTTTTTGATTTTATTTTCCACTGACTTTGGAAACGTGGGTTGTGGGAAAAACGCGTTAAAGTTTTATGGAGCACTGAGTCACATATCATTACCTCCATTCTAAAACCGGTGACCGGTCATAACGCCCAACGGACATAACGCCCAAAATTTTTTTTTGGGCCTTATGACCTCTCCATGTGCGATCATAACGCCCAATTTGGTTTTGGGCCTTATGACCGACCCATGCTCGGACATAAGGCCCAAATTTTTTTGGGCTTTATGTCGTTTTTTGTTTGTTTTTGTAATAATAGGTAGTAATAATTTATGTGGTAATTTAATATTTATTGGAAGTACTTTAAAGATATGGTTCAATTTAAATCAAATGTAAATTTCTTCCACCTGCCCCACAATTTCCTAAAAAAGCAAAAGGAAAAACCTAAATATGGAAGCATTGGCATTATTTTTAATAGGGTATGATAAGTTTATATTAAGTCTTAAAGCAATACGTATGATGAAGATAAGAACTTGCAGAAAAGCCGAGTGCAAAGAATTCTATGAGTAATCGCTCGCGCGATTTCTCGTAGAATTCTTTACACTCGGCTTTTGTGCAAGTTCTTATCCTCCTCATACCTATGGGCCTTATCCAAATTTAATTTCCCAAACATTGCAAATATGGTAGTATTAAATCGAAAAACAATATATATGATGTAGTTAAGAACTTGCAGAAAAGCCGAGTGTAAAGAATTCTACGAGTAATCGCGCGCGCGGTTTCTCGTAGAATTCTTTACACTCGGCTTTTCTGCATGTTCTTATCTTCGTCATACGTATAGGGGCTTATCCAAATTTAATTTCCCAAACATTTCAAATATGGTAGTATGGCCGAGTGTAAAGAATGCTACGAGTAATCGAGCGCGCGATTTCTCGTAAAATTCTTTACAATCGGCTTCTCTGCAAATTCTTATCCTCCTCATACGTATAGGGCCTTATCCAAATTTAATTTCCCAAACATTTCAAATATGGTAGTATTAAATCGAAAAACAATATATGTGATGTAGTTAAGAACTTGCAGAAAATCGCGCGCGCGATTACTCGTAGAATTCTTTGCACTCGGATTTTCTGCAAGTATTTATCTTCATCGTACGTATGGCTTTAAGACTCAATATCAACATATATCATACCCTATTGAAAATAATGCCAATGCTTCAATATTTAGATTTTTCCTTTTGCATTTGGTGTAAACTAATTCGCAGTTTCTGCGAGCACTCCCAACAAACTGAAATTCAACTAACTTCAACTGAATGAATGTTTCAATTACAACCATCGAAGGCATTTCTGAACCTGAATTAACTATAGAACCGTTACTTCTTTTACAATCATAATACATTTTTCCCAAAAGTATTCGACTTTACATATTAATAGAGAGAGAATTACAAAATAATATTTGGGCGTTATGTCCCTTCTTTTTTGGGCCTTGTGTCCGCACCTAGAGAGGTCATAAGGCCCAAAACAAAATTGGGTGTTATGAAAGCACTTAGAGAGGTCATAAGGTCCAAAAAAAATTTGGGCGTTATGTCCGTTGGGCAGTATGACAGGTCGCCTTCTAAACCATGCTAAGTCGACTTAGCATGTTTTAGGGAGATTGCATTTTTAATTTCTAAATATTCTAAATTATATTCAGTCCAAATTTGGTTTTTATCAACCCAATCAAAAGTTATTCAGAAAACAGTACAGGTCAGTCGATTTGCATTATAAAGGAATTCCACACAAACTTAAAAAATCATTAAACTTTGATCGCCTCTCGTGAAAAACTAGATTTTTGCACTTAGCATAGTTTAGAATGGGGGTATCGACATGAGGCACGTTTGCTTAAATTGCTGTATCTCCATCAGTTTCACACAAAATTCTTGAAAGGTTCTCCATTAAGATAATAAAAAAACGTTTACAAACGCTACCCCCCTTAAGCGACTTAAAATGACTTAAAACAGATTTCTGGCGAGCATACCTAGTAGAGTTTTAGGTCACTCTTTGCACTTTTGGGTCATAGCGAATGATATTTAATGAAAATTTTACTTTTGTTTACTAAAAATAATGTTATTTTACTATGAATCCGATAAGCTAATCGGATTCATAGTAAAATAATAATATACTCTTATGTGTAGAAATTTTAAGTTTTTCAGTATGTCCCAAGTTCCATTCCTACGTTTGTATTCGTGAATTGCCACAGATTTATTTGTAATATTCAGAAATTAAAAACGAACAAAAGAGTTAATGATATATTTAACTGTAAATTTAAACGTTACTTCAATGAAAGATTACAATTGAAATGCAATAAAGTCAAAAACGCTATGAAACTCTTATTCAAATAAAATTTATTTGGAGATAATCGGAAACAATAATTTTGTTTGTAACTAAGTAAACATGTGTATATTTTATTTGAGAAAATTAGTGGGCAATTATATTTTGTAGTAACATATTAAAATATACCTCCCAAATACGAGTACACATGAACATTTCAATTTTAAGTGATCACAGTATGTTTAGCTCATGTCGCGGATTTTAGTGAAACTTGATACCTATAACGATTATATTAATTGGCGTAAACAAACCACTAAAATTATTTTGAAAAAGCCATCAAAAGCAAGCCTATCTTAAAGATTTTAAAATTTCCAAAATTGCAAATATTGATAAATAAAGGGCTTATTAAAAAATTGTATATTGCACCGTGCGACAAATGTCTACTTTTTTTGTCAGCCATAAACGAAACTATAGAAATTTTTATATAGGTAGCAAAATTGCATACTCAGTTTTTTACTTTTAAAATTTCAAGGATAACATTTTTTAAATATTTTTCTTTGCACTCATTACAACGTGAATTGATAAATATGCATATAAAATGAAAGGGGAGAATTCCCGCCATTTAAAAAAATGTGGGGGAAAAATCCAAGGACGAATGCTATAAATAACGTTCTTTAAAACGTTTATCCTTGAATATCCTTCAAAGATGTGGGCTTAAAAATCTGGGAAAAAATACATGATACAAAACTCTTTCTGCCATAAATACTTATAGGTCAGAAAATTTAATATCGACCTATGTAGTTTATTTTTGGCTAAAATGTTTATAAGCAGTTACGAATAGGTAAAACAAGATCTCGCTCATTTCTTAAAAAAAAATTTTTTTTTTTGAAAAATTATATTGCCGTTTTAATTTTTGAAAAGAATAAAAAAAAAGAGTTTTTGTTTTTTACGAAATTTGTAATTGCTCTCGATCGGCTGAATCGATTTTTGCAAAGTTTACTTTGGACACAATGCGCCAAAATGTTTTTTTTCGAAAATTTTTTTAAAAAAAATTGCTCCCACTTCAAATTTTCGCAGAATATTCGTCGCACTCTCACAAATCCAGAACAGTAAAAAACAGAACAGTATTTTTGGGAGACTCAATATTTGTAAAAGTTATGGACGAAATACCAAGACAAGTCTGACAATTTTCGTCTGTTTTTGGAAATACTGCACAGTGGTACGAATTCAAAAAGGGGAAATTATTCGACCGTTTCTTAACCAAACAACCGATGTCGACCAAACTTGGCATGGTAGATGAAGAGGTGTTAGATAAGTTAAGTCTTATATTTGGGCCCCCTATGTCAGACAGGGGCGGAGCTAGCGGACCTCAAATTTGGCCACATCAGGTGAAGAAAATGTTGAAGCGCGTGTAACTCGTGTTTCTTTTCCGATTTATATAATTTCTTTTTGTGTGTGTTCTACTAACTGAGGTCTACAAAAAGGTCTACCTTTTTTACACCTAAGAATTATCTCATATAGTTACGGAGATATCTCCAATTGAAAATAGAATTTTTCATTTTTTCCATTGCCGTGTGCTAGTATTTTGTGAATATCGGAGCACAATATGCTTATGTCTGGATGAGTAATAAATTGTCCTATATGACGAAAAATGGTTCGATATAGCCAATAGTGCAAAAGTTATGACCACTTGAAGTTATATTTTCGAAAAAAAATCCCAATTTTGTCAATTTTTTTAGAAAAAAAGTATAAATATATATCTTCAAGTGGTCATAACTATTTGTACTATTAGGTACATCGAACCATTTTTTCGTCATATAGGAAATTACAACGTGAATTGATAAATATGCATATCAATGAATTGGGGAGAATTCCCGCTATTTAATAAAATGTTGGGAAAAAATTTCCAAGGTTGAATGCTTGAATATCCTTCAAAGTTGGGTTTAAAAATCTGGAAAAAATACATGTTACTCATGCTATACATGCTCTTTCTGCCATAACATACTTATATATTAAAATTTGAGCCTATCTATCTTTAACGGTTAAGGAATAACAATTGCACTAGGCAACAGAAATTTTTTTTGTGTCCGGGACCTAAAAACTTTTTTTGTATTGATTGAGACAAAATACTATTTTATGAAACCAAAACTAATTTTTTTTATGGTATGCTGAACGAATAGCTGACACACGTAATTTTTTTTTAAATTTTTTTCTAGAATTCCAGTTTTCATGGAAATTACCTTTAGTATTTGAACCATATTTTGAAAATTGCGGTAAAAGCTCGATAAAACCGAGATACTATTTAAATTAAAGGAAATTTAAAAAGGCTAAAAATGCTGAAAACATAATTTTCATGTAGAAACTGAAGTTTAGTAAATATCATTAAAGCAATTAGAAAAAAAAATCGATTTTTTTTTCAAAAACATTTCTTTGCTGGCACGAAAAAAACCATAAACAAGTAAAAAGTTCAGTCGGGGAAACCGACTTGTGAATCCCCTCACCTTGAGTCCCAAAAAAAATATTAGTAAATTAATTAATTTTTTTGTTTTAGTTAAATTATTATCAATTTAAATTGCATTTAATAACTTTAAAGTATGTACTGGTATTAAGCTGTTTACTTTTGGTACAAAAATGGTCCATTTGTGTGGGAGGTATCAAAAGGGGCGTCCCAATAACGGTCACTTTTTTCTCTGGACTCTAGGTACTATAAAAGCATTACACTGTACACAATTTCAAGTATTTAGATGCACTGGTATTAAAGTTATAAGCTGTTAATTTTTGGTGTAAAATGGTCCATTTGTGTGGGAGGTACCAAAAGGGGCGTTCCAATTACGTCCACTTTTCTCTAGACTCTCGGTACTATAAAAGCATTACACTATACAAAAATTTCAAGTATTTGTATGCATTGGTATTAAAGCTATATGCTGGTAACTTTGGGTACAAAATGGTCCATTTATTTTGGCAATAATGCCCATTTTTCACTGTATTTTAGGTACTATTAAAGTATTACACTGTACAAAATATCAAGTTTTTGGACTGCATGCACTGGTAATAAAGTTATAAGCTTTTAAATTTTGGTTCAAAATTTTCCATTTTTCCCGAGGTAATAGTGACTAATAAACTAATACTATGTGTAGAATTTCAGAGAATTCGAATAAGTAGTATAGAAGTTATTAAATAATCAATATTTCACTTAATGTTTCAAAGGGTTAAGAAGGTACTAGAAGGAGTGGACCAATATGGCACATCTTCGAATTTAGCCGGAGATAGAAGAAAATATTACTACATACCAAATTTGAAGTCAATCGGTTACTCCTTTCGAGAGCTATCGTGCGCACCAGCCAGCAGACAGACAGACGGACGGACATTGCTCATTCGACTTAAAATTACCCAAAACGGATATCTGCCAAAGATACTTAGGGTCTTAGGTCGCTCCTTCGATGTGTTACCCTTTTGGCTCGTAGCAAATGATATATACCCTCCTCTCTGCAAAATGGTATATTTGTATGGGAGTTACCAAAAGGGACGTGGTAATTTCGCCAATTTTTTACCGGACTGTACGTACTATAAAAGCATTACAATCCACAAAATGTCAAGTGTTTGTATGTGCAGCAATACGAGTAATAAGCCGTTAACTTTTTGTGCAAAATGGTACATTTGTATGGGAGGTACCAAAAGGGGCGTGACAAGAACGGCCATTTTCGATGGGCCTGTAGGTACTGTACTATAAAAGCATTACATTTCACTAAAGTTAAAGCGTCAACTTCGCCCTTTTTTCTAAAGATGATAGCGGTTAATAAACTAATATTATGTGTGGGATTGTGAAAGATTGTGGGTAGTAGTATATAAGTTATGGGATAATCAATATTTCACTTTTGACCCTTCGTGGGGGGGTACTCGAAGGAGTGGATGGACCAACATAGTCCATCTTTGACCTTAGCCTGAGATAGAAAAATATTGACACATACCAAATTTTAAGTCAATCGTTTAATCCTGTCGAAAGTTATCGTGCGCGCCAACCAGACAGATGGACATTGCTAAAATGACTTAAAACGGCCCAAAACGGATTTCCGCCAAATATTCTTGGGTCTCTTAGGTCACTCCATCGATGTGTTACACTTTTGGGTTGCAGCATCTGGTAAAAAACGAATTTTGTTGAAATTCTCCTATTTCTACTAAAAGTGCTATAATTTCTACATTTATCACGAACTAAAGAAGTTAGTATGTACATTATTTTCCTACTAGTGCCTTATTTTTTCAATTGTAAAGGGTTTTCCAATAGGGATGATATGATTTTGAAGTGACTTTTCGGCCATTTGTAATATGTCATGATCTGTCATTTGTTTTTCGTTGTATTGTATTTGTTTTTCATTGTAGTGTTTACAATTTCATCATGGAGAGATATACGCAAGAACAACGTTTACAAATTATTCAGTTTTATTATCAAAATAATCGTTCTCCAATTGCAACTTTTCGTGCGCTATGTCCATTTTTTTAAAAATCAAAAAAAAAACACATTCCAGTCGACCTACGACATTGACACCCATGAGCAATATTTTATTGACCGATTATGGCTACGTGCCACAGAGCAAATGAAACAATTGAACTGTTGCGAGAAAAGTTTGGAGATTCGATTATTTCAAGAAATCGAAGTTGTGATTTAACACCTGGTCTTTCGCAATAAATCAGACTCCCTTCAAGCTTTACAAGTCAATATTGAACGTGCCATTCATGACATACGACTTGATTTAGTGGAAATAGTGCTCGAAAATTGGGTTAATCGAATTCGGAGGCCATTTGAATGACGCTTTATTTAGGACTTAATTGTATCGATTGTACTTCACATTAAATAAAAAACTTTTGAATTTCCTTAACAATAAGTTTTTTCAAAGAAATCATATCACTCTTTTTGGAAAACTCTGTATAAGTCCCTTTCGTGGGATTGAATAAAATGTTTTTTGTCTCTTAGGCTGTGGAATTCAAATAATTGTTATTCCTTAACCGTTAAATATAGAAGGCTAAAATTTTAATATGTGCTATTTCAGCAAGAGTTCTGGATGTATTTCCATCCAGATTTTTAAAACCATAACTTTGAAGGATATTCAAAGATAAAAGTTTAAAAAGAAATTTTTTATAGCATTCGTCCTTGGATATTGTTCCCAAAAAAATTATTAAAATTCGGGAATTCCCCCTTTCAATTGATATGCATATTTATCAATTCATATTGTAATAAGTGCAAAGAAAAATATTTCAAAAATGTTATCCTTGAAATTTTTAAAGTCCTGTAAAAAGAACAAATGATCACGAAATAAAAAAACTGAGTATGCAGTATTGCTACCTATGATCTCTACTTTTACTTGTATATAGTTTCGTTTATGGGAGAACAATTGTGTCTCACGGTGTTATATTGAAAAATTGTTTTATATTTTCCTAAAGAAAGCAAATATTTTTCTAAAATTTTGCTAAAAGTCCCATGTTGATAATTTTTACCGATAGAAAGATATAATTTTTTAATACACCAAGCATTTTTCAAAAATTGCAGTTTTTAAAAATCTTCTATTTTGATTTTTCCCTATGCGGGGTTGGTAAATTGATATTATTTTATGGTTTTCTCACTGTGGAGTTGAGCTGAAGATCAAAGAGTTCCTTCAACGTGAAGGAAGGTATTTTGAATAGTCAAGTGATCTCTGTTTTCATATTTTTCAAAATAATTTTGGTGGGTTGTTTACACCACTTAATATTAATATAATCGTTAACCAAGTTTTACTTAAATCCGTGACATGAGCCAAAAATACTGTGATTAATTAAAATGGAAATGCTCACACATATTATTGATTTTCAAATAATATTTATTTGTACCATATGTTTAATACTAGCTGACCCCAGCAGACGTTGTCCTGCCCGTACAGTTTGGGATGTATTTGTCTGTTATTCATTGATATTTCATTCAATAATGCATACATCCCGAGTTTCAGGAAAAAATTAGAGTCATATCCATTCAAAAACTATGCTAAGTGCAAAAAGGTAGTTTTTCAGGAGAGGCGATCAAAGTTTGATGATTTTTTATCCCCTCACCTTAGAGAGGAGGGTATGTATCATTTGCTACGAGCCAAAATTGTAACACATCGATGGAGTGACCTAAGACCCTAAGTATGTTCGGCGGGCGTTTTGGGCCATTTTAAGTCAAATGAGCAGTGTCCGTCCGTCTGTCTGTCTGCTGGCTGGTGCGCACAATAACTCTCGAAAGGAGTAACCGATTGACTTCAAATTTGGTATGTGGTAATATTTTCTTCTATACTCCTTCTAATACCTCTCCCACAAAGGGTTAACATTTAGTGAAAAAATGGTTATTTAATAACTTCTATACTACTTATTTGAATCCTCTGAAATTTTACACGTAGTATTAGTTTATTAGTCACTATTAGCTCGAGAAAAATGGGTGAAGTTGCAACGCCCCTTTTGGTACCTCCTACACAAATGGACAATTTTAAAGCAAAAGTTAATAGCTTATAACTTGAATACCAGTGCATACAAATTTTTGAAATTTTGCACAGTGTAATGATTTTATATTACCTAGAGTCCAGAGAAAAATGGGCGCTATTGGCACATCCCTTTTTGGTACCTCTCACCCAAAAGGACATTTTTGTACCAAAAGCTAACAACTTTTAACTTTAATACCAGTGCATAAAAATACTTGAAATTTCGTACAGTGCGATGCTTTGTTAGTACCTAGAGTCTACCGAAAAGTGACCGTAATTGGCACGCCTCTTTTGTTACCTCCCACACAAATGGACCATTTTACACCAAAAGTTAACATCTCATAACTTTAATACCAGTACATACTTTAAAGTTATTAAACGCAATTTAAATGGATAACTAATTATTTAAGTAAAACAAAAAAATAAATAAATTTAATAATTTTTTTGGGACTCAAGGTGAGGGGATTCATAAGTCGGTTTACCCGACTGAACTTTCTTACTTGTGTTAATTTGTGTGGAATTCCTTTATAATGCCAATCGAATGACCCGTACTGTTTTGTGAATAACTTATGATTCCGTTGACGGATATATACCAAATTTTGACAGAATATAATTTGGAATATATAGAAGTTAACAACGCGATTTCCCTAAAAACATGCTACGATATATACAAACTGTTATCAAGACAAACCACACATACATTTTAAATTTCAGTGAATTCGCTCTAGAAATGTGAATTTTGAAAATTACTTGACCACTCTGCAATTTTAGTCGCCGCGACAATAATTCTAAAACACAAATGAGCCAATTCGCCTTTATGGTTTCGGAGATCATGCGTTACTAACAAACGTACAAAGGATTTTATAAGATTTAAAAATTTGTCGCCGAAATATAATTTTTATTTAAAAAAAAAATACGAAAAATTTTATTTTTATATTTGTCAGATATGTTAGGCAATGTCGCAAACATCTTGCCTTCCAGAAATTCAAACGAAAATCATTTTCCCAAGTAACAGACTGAATATCTTCAAATTCTATGTTTTACATAATTTTTTCAATGTCTTTAGTCTAACAAAAAATATAAGAAACTTTCCACTCAAAGTGCGGTTAAACATCAGTCGGTTTCGACCACTGAGAATGTTCTTACTTCTTCTTGAATTTAGTTTAGTCAGTGATCAGTGTTTCATGTTTCCTCTGACTTTTCGGAGGAAATATATTCTGGCTCAAATATATTCGTATCTAAAATTAGCAAAGACAGGTTAAACCCCACTTGAAATTGTTTAATTGCTCATTAATGAGTTAGTGTGTGCACTTTGTTACTATGTGCACCTTTCCACGCGAACACACATACACACATGTACATATGTATGTGGACGGCACCTATGGGCGTGTATGCAATTTCAAAAATAGATTCTAAAAATAAACTTCTTTTCGTGAAAATTTATTACAAACAATTAAAATGGCTTGCAATCAGTCTTTCTTTCTTTCTTCATTCATTCATTCATTCAATCCAATCCCCCAGCTCACCAATCCGTACCGCCCTCCCCCACCAAGTTGTAGAATCCTCATACCTATGTCTGTAGGTAAATATATACATACTTACAGGCATAGACGGGTACATATTTGCAGTATATGACATAAAGTCTACCTTTCCGTGTTAATGCCTGCAGACAAAGCCAGACAGTTTAAGAGTTATTCAGTCATTAGGTAGAATGAGTAGGGGGGCGGAGAGAGGGGGTCGGGGGAGACGGAGAGGGAAAAAGAACAAAATGAAAACAAAAAGAAAAATCAAACAATGGAAATTATGGAAGAAAGCAAAGCTAACTAACTACCCCGGCAAAAACATATTCGGCCAATGTGGTGAAGACCACAGGCAGACCCACCGGCCGGCTGGCCGCCCAGACTAAGCAGTAGACCGAACACCACAAGCACACACACACACACAAACACCAACAAAGACTAAAGAGGAGACCATAATACAGCAGACATAGGGAAAAACTTTTTTAAGTGACATTGACCTTAGACGACATTGCTTGTTTGTTTGTTGTTGTTGCAGGACTGACTGCAGGGCTACATACATACATATGCAATATGTGCATACTAGGAATACCACAAAGCCAAGTGAAGAACAGAAGAGAACAGCGCGAACTGCGAACGGCGGCTAACGATAACAGAAACAGAGGAGTACATGCATATTTGCTCGTCGTCGTATGTGCGGCTTTCGGTGCAAATTTCATAAATGTACATAAGAAAGATTTTCCCAACTTCGTCATAAGTGTTGGAGTTATTCACAAAACCGTAGCCACCAGGCACCAGCCATCGGTCAACGGCGGCCACCAGTCAAACATTTGGCGACGTTGTAGCCATTCATGGATTTTGGTTTGGGTAAAATACTCGTACTTCACAACAGTATGAAGGGTGATACAATTTGACAACAACAAAAATTGCATTGACCATCGCGGCGCTCAGTATTTGGCAAAGGCCGTATTAGTGGTGGTGGTGGCGGTGATGTTGTTTTTGAGGTCTTCCATGGTGTGGTGGCACGTTACTCTGCTGCACATTCGTGTTGCTAACCGCCCATATACATATGTATATTGTACATATGCATGTAGTCTGTCATGCTACTAACTAACATTCAGATTACAGAGTTATAGGTACAACATTTCACCATCCTGCATATATTTTCCATGTGATGACTTAAAGTTGAAGGCCACTTTGCACAGTCCACAGTCCCAAGCGTTAAAGATTGACTGCAGTGCTCTAAGAGCTGAAAATCTGATCTTATGAATTTAAATATTCCCAAAAAATTAAGAAACAAACCTATTCCATAAGATATTTAATTAGTCCAGTACATGAACTTACACATCGGAATTTTCATTCCACAGAATGCGAAGTCGACTTGGCATGTTCTAAGTGAAGTTTTTTTTTTTAATTCTAACTGCCTGACCCACGATGTCGAACGTATATTTTCGCTTGCCTTCTTTGCGATAAACAGCTGATTTGTGACCTACAAAAAAGCATCAGAACGACAAAGCTAATGAAAACATATGGCTTGCTGCCTGATTGTCGCATAGAAGCCAGTAAATATTCCAAACTATACTATATTCTGTCATGATTAGGTCGTTATCCGTCAACCCAATTAAAAGTTATTCACAAAACAGTACAAGTTATTCGATTAGAATTTCAAACGAATTACAAGCTTTAACTTTTAAAATTTCATAAAACTTTGATGATCTCTCCTGAAAAATAACCGGTTTGGACTTATCGACATTATCACACGCTGAAAAAAATCGCTTCTGTAGTATATTGTCGCAATCATATTCTGCTTGAAATATACATATGTTTAGGGTACACTCCATATAACGGGTTTTCCAATAAGAGTAATTGATTTCTTTTAAAAAACACACACTTATTGATTAGGAAATTCAAAAGCTTTTTATGTAATGTGAAGTACAATCGATACAATTAAGTTCTAAATAAAACGTCATTCAAATGGCTTCCACGACTTCTTCTGCAGGAACGAATTCGATGAACCCAATTTTCGAGCACTTTTTCCACTAAATCAAGTCGTATGTCATGAATGGCACGTTCAGTATTGACTTGTAAAGCTGGAAGAGAGTCAGAATTATTTCGAAAGACCAATGACTTCAAATAACCCCACAAGATATAGTCTAATGGTGGCCATTCAATATCACAATTTCTTGAAATAATCGAATCTTCAAACTTTTCTCGCAACAATTCATTTGTTTCATTTGCTGTGTGGCACGTAGCCAAAAGTAGGCAAAAAGATAGATCTTAACGAGAGGTAAAATATTGCTCACGGGTGTCAAGGTCGTAGACCGACTGGAAAGTGTTTTTTGGATTTAAAAAAAATGGACTTAGCACAATTTTCAAATGTGAACGGAAAGTTTATTTTTGCTCTAGCTCCTTAACGGTACGTCGGCGTGGTCGTGGTAGCCATTTGGCTGATGTTTTTCATTATTAACGGCATACCTTCCTCTTCCGTTCATTTATCTAAAAAAATGGCATCTTTCTTTGAATACCAAAATTACACCTCTTATTGGAAAACCCTTCAAATGAAGAATATTCCTTATTTCATATAGAACGATACAAAAAAAATATATAAATTCAATATTCTAATTATAATTAGATATCATTCAATGTTTTACAGTCATTATAATAAGACAAGTAAATTTTTTGAAAAAGCGGATCTAGTTTAAATTTAGGCGGGACCAGAATGTAAAAGGCGGGCGGATCCCGCCAAAAGCATGACAGTTTAGTCATGACAGACACGTTATGTGAGACGTCCGTTATCGACAACGACAGCAGTTCTTTGGTGCACTTTGACTCTAGGCCGGGCCACATCAGCCCGGAATGTATGCAGTTCCTGACTAGTGGCCACCTGTCATTTGTTGCCGTAAGTGCACTATCTCTCAAGAGGAGCATGTAGGTCGCAAGATGCATGCCCACATGTTTCAGGTCCCCTGGAGCATGTAAGGTAGTTCCTAGTCTTCCAATTTCATCTGCCTTGCAGTTCCCCGGTATGTCCCTGTGGCCCGGCACCCATCTCAGGTGAATATTGAACTGTTCAGCAACCACCCTTTGAAATACTCCTTGTCAAAGGGTGGTTCAGTCATTGTGTAATCTACAATGCCCGGAAGGTCAGGCATTCTGTCTAGAATAACACTATGTCCGTAGACATTTCCTGACCATAGTGACAGTTCCCTGACAATAATCGCAGTACACGCGGCATATTGCAATCGTACAATATCTAGCAGGATTAAATGTAGTATAACATTTAGTGCCGCAGTTGGTATCGTTGTCAGCTCACCAGTGACACATATAGCAGCCATTCGCTGAACCTTGTTCAGTATCACACAGAAGGTGGATTTCTGCAGAGCTGTCCACCAGACGACAATGCATTACAGCATTATAGGTCTGACTAGTGCGAATAAACTATACGCGGGTTCAGACCTCAGCGTTTTCCTATTGCCCTTTAACAGGTATAGCGCTTTCAGGTAAGTTACGATTGAAAATGGACAATATCGGTCCATTTTGTAGCCCCCATACATAGTATCTTCGCGATTTGACTTCCTAATCCCATAGAGACCACAAATTTCAACTGAACAGGATGGAAGTTAGCAGTAAACAACGGTATTCATAGGTCCGCGTTTTGTTATAGCTCATATACAAAAGTCCCTCCGATTTGATTTCTTAAACCAAGAAACAAAATATTTCAACTGATCGGACCGAAAATTGTTAACTTGGGTCAAAGGTCCTCCCGATTTCATTTCTTAACGCCATAGAAACAACAAATTTCAAAGAATGGGGGGTGAAAATTTTGTCATATGAGTTTATTTGTACCTGAAACCATTTACAAGAACAACAGTACAAAGGTACCGCTCGACAAAATTATTTTTCATAACATTTACTTCTTTATTATTATTTTATTTTGATTATTTTATTATATTATTATTTTTTGATATAGGTCCCATATGAAAATGTCCCTTGATTTGAATATTGTATAAAATTCCCAATTTTCTTTATGTGGGGGGTAGGAGGGCGATACCAAAATGAGCCGACCTAACATATTGATGGCGGTAGAAGTTTTAAAACATTACTTTCGTGGCAACCTTCTAAAACATATGATTCCAGTTTTAAGTCGTCACGCTGTTAAGATTTTTTTAGCTCTCAAAAGTTAACGATCTCAGTGAACTTGTAAAAAAATTGCGACATGGAAAAAATGGTCACTGATATGTTATACAAACTTACATTTGAGAGGTCTCAGTCCAATATTAAAACCGAGCTAGATTCTATTTTTGGGGATGTTCTCCTTCGTTTACAACTATAAAATATTGGGTAGCAGAGTTTAAACGGGTACTTACGAGCTGCCAAGACGAACACCGCAGAGTTAGGAGCCGAGGCGGGGCAAATCGGCGGCACGCCGCCGCCGCTTCAATCGGCTTAAACTCAGCCGCCGATAAGAACTATTTTCTATTCGACGAAGAATAATAAGGTTTGTTGTCCCAGAAAAATCTGCCTACTGATGCAGCTAAAATAGCTATTTCTTACGGAACTGAGAGCGAATGCTGGAAATACTTTGAACATTTGTACATTTCTGATAAATGTAATGTTTAAACAGATTAATAAGCAATTATAAGTATATATAACACGTTATCTGCAATTGGTCGTACCATAATCATAAAGCAAATGCAAATGCTTTTAAAAAATTGAAGTTGCATTTTCGTATAATTGAATACATAAAGGGCATTATTCATAAAAAGTTATGGAAGGTTTGTTGAACTGATTTTCAACGTTAAAATGTATTTTAAAACTATTTTGTATAAATATATTTATGTGCATACATATCAATGGAAATTTTTGATAGGGAAAATCGAGGGTTGCTACTTATATTTCGGTCCTGGCAATGCTGGTGTTGCCAGATGAAAACTGGAACTTCAATTGGAAAGTATGACATTTTTTAGCATAACTTCACTCAGACCGTTTTGTCATTTGAGCGCGAATTGTTTTGGTTACAGTGTGTTGAAAAATCACCTCCAAAACATGGTTTTTGAACGCTTCGACAGCTGCTTCAGGCGTCGAAAAACGTTGACCAAACAGTTTTTTCTTGATCTGAGTGAATAAGATATATAATGACTTGGGTGTCAAATCAGAGCTGTACGTCGGATGACCCATCAATTCGACGTTTTGGCCGGTCAAAAAGGCGCTGGTTTGAGCCGATGTGTGGGAGCTCGCATTGTCATGGTGCACAATGATTTGTCTTCTCTTGTTCGTTTTTCGAATTTCTCCGAAGACTTCAGGCAAACAAATTGTGGTGTACCACTCAGAATTGACCGGCCTACGTTGCTCAAGCGGAGCAGTCGCCACATGACCAGTTTTGCCGAAGAAACAGGCGACCATTTGCTTCGAAGTGCTTCTTCCACGAACAACTTTCGTTGGATTTGGCTCGTCTTCGAAGACCCACACGGTCGATTGCTGTTTTGTTTCGGGCTCATACGCATAGATCCATGATTCGTCACCTGTAACGATTTTATTGTCTTTTGAAAGACCGCGATCGTATTTTTTCAAAATTTCTTTGCACCAATCGACATGATCATTTTTTTGAGCGATTGTCAAATTGTGCGGGATCCAACGGGAACAAACCTTTTTTACGTTCAGGTGTTCATGCAATATCGAATGTATGCTGGTGGAAGAAATGCCCAAGGATGCCTCTATCTCACGGTATGTCACATGACGATTTTGCATTATCAGTTCACGCACGGCATCAATGTTCTCTGGCACGACGGTCGTTTTTGGACGACCTTCACGACCTTCGTCTTTGAGAGAGCGTCGGCCACGATTGAATTCATTAAACCTGTTTTTCACAGTGCTATAGGATGGTGCTTCAACGCCATACACAGATTTAAGTTCATGGATGCACTGTTGTCGTCATAAGTTTATTCCATTTTTTGTCAAATTGATTTTTTCCGGTCACTGTAAACAACACAAATGGTGGTCGTACGTCAAAACGTTCTGAGTACGATTATACGAATGTTTAAAATATCGGTTTCGAGTACTTCTTTTCAAATAAAAGAAGGCCTAGTGTACGCAAATCCAACATCAAATAAAGAAATGATTTGTGTTAGGTATTGTATTAAAACGCAAGCTCTCTTATACCTCTTTATAAGCGTGCCAAGTTTCATTGTAATCAATCAGTTGACTTGTTAGGAAAAGACACATTTATGTCCTGTTTTTCCTTCTTCTTGAAATTGTCCTATTGTACGATGTGTATTTAAAAAAGTTGGAAATTTTTATAAATAGCGTCAATTTCTTTCCATTTTGTTTAAAAAAATCCTCCATTGTGCTACGGGAGCTGTATTCGATTTTCCGACATTCTCATTATCGTGTCATCTGTTCATCGTGTATCGACGTATGAGTGATATAAACTAAGGTGACTGACTACATTCATCATACGTTATGATGGCCGATCTTCATAATCATATACACAAAATGCATATGATTTAAATTGTTTTCTAGATGAACTCTTAGCCAACACTTTTTAAATTATTACAATTATTATAATAAATATTTCCAGTCTTTAGTGTCTGAATGGTAAAAAAGTCTTTAAGTCAGAACTATTTGTATACTTAAACAAAATAACAGACATTTAGTCTGTATTATATGGAAGATCGCAGATCACAATGACAGCCCGCGATCCTAAATACAGTCATATGTATGTCTCTAAACATTGGTGGTAATCTATGTATGTAAGTATGTGTATGTATTTCCTGAAAGTGAACCCTCGCATGGTTTTGGAGGAGTCTGTCTATATTTTTTACCCGTCTGGGTTATTACAGACATGCACAAGAACATACATACGAATATGTACATCTGTAAGTAAATACGTGGAATTGTTTGTTCATATGTATGTATGTAACTGGTAATTTGTATTTTTGGGGGAAAATAGGAATCGCACTTTTTCGTCATTGCATTACGATGTGCGTCCGAATGTACATACGTAGTACTCGTATTTGTATGTATGATGTATGAATGTACATCCTAACATATCCACAAATGAATGCGTGCTCTTATGTGCCCATATATGTAGGTGCAGACAAAAACACACACACATTCACATACTTATACGGGCCGAAGTATGCTTATGTTCACATGTATGTGTTACTGGCAACAAAGGTCAGGATAGGTCATAACGAAAAGGCGTCGACCATAGCTCATAGTGTTTGTGCGAAAAACGATTCATTTGTATTCGACTCAGTGCATACAAATGCATGTGCCTCCAAAGAGTGCAGGACTACAGGACTATTGACGGATACTCACATAGTAGAGTGTAGAAATAGTTTCGAATGAAAGGTGTTAAACAAATGATATTAACTTTCTAAAAATATTGGAGTACGTATAGATTTCTGACATGATCTTTTAACTGAATAATCACAGCTAATATACTCTGATGGGCTACTGTGCACAAACATAGAAAAAAATTTGTGGTCACACTCGATAACCGCCTAAGTCAACTTCAGAAAGATTTTAGTTATGTATGTTATCATATTCGAAACCGCCATGTCTCTAACATTTTGTTTAAGATATTAACAAAAACGTATTGACCTAGTACCAAATCGTAATTACTTATAAGTCACATTACAGAAAAATGTAAATTGATTTTTCTAGAAAGAGGCTGTTCAAGAGCTGCCAATGTACCCAGATAGATGACCAGTTTGGTGCTATTTAAGAGACGGTGGCATCATTGGAACGTACTTCTTCCAAGACAATGATGGCCGCAACGTTACGGTTAATGGAGCAATGTACCGTTCGATGATCACGAATTATTTTTGGCTCAACATGAAATATTTGCTTGGTTGACATTTGGTTTCAACAGGACGGTATCACACGACACGAGTTTGGTGAGCAATATAAATCAATCAATCAATCAAATCGCCAACCACGGACAAAGAACACACCATGTTTGCATGTTTTATATTTTTTTCCTTTGGAATTTTTGCATTTCATTTGCAGTCAATTTCGAAACTTTGTGAATTATATAAATGCAAAATTAATAATTAAAAGTGAATATGCATAGATTATATAAAATTTGAAAATTTAATTATGGTGTTTCTTTTGTGCCAAAAGATTCTACATTTGTTCTTCCTTTCGCCCCAAAAATGCCTTTTTGTTTTCGTTTGTAAAAAATGCTGCAATTGCGGAGTGCAAAAATGCAACATTTCAGCCCCGTATTTAATCGAAGGGGTGGACGCTGCCCTACAAAACAGCCTAAATACCCGCGTTTGTACGTCCGTGTTTTTATACCCTACACCACACTGTGGTACAGGGTATTATAAGTTTGTTTCACGGCAGATGTTTGTAACACCTGAAAATAACACAGCTAGACCCACCTTAAAGTATACCGATCGACTCAGAATCACTAGCTGAGTCGATTTAACCATGTCTGCCCGTCTGTCCATGTAAAGTTGTTCGTCGACTACAGGTCGCAATTTCACTCCGATCGTTCTGAAATTTTGCAGTAAGGAAAGGCTAAAGTCGGGCGGGGCCGACTATATAATACCCTACACCACTCTCGTAATATTGAATAACTCTGATATATAAATTTTGTAATTCATGTATAAATTGTTTACATAAATTTACTTTTGGGACATTTTATACTTAAATAATACCCTGTATCACAGTGTGGTGTAGGGTATAAAAACGATTGGATCTAAAGAGCCAAATCGGATGAAACATATGTATGGGAGCTATAACTAAATCTTAACCGATTTTCTTCAAATTCGGCTATGTTGGTTCATGGATCAAGAAGCTCTACCATTCTAAATTTCAAAACGATTGGATGTAAAATATATCTTCTATAGAACTAAAGTGCCAAATCGGACGAAACATATATATGGGAGCTATAGCTAACACTTAACCGATTTTCTTCAAATTCGGCAATGTTGGTTCATGGATCAAGAAGCTCTACCATTCTAAATTTCAAAACGATTGGATGTAAAATACAGCTTCTATAGAATTAAAGGCCAAATCGGACGAAACATATATATGGGAGCTATATCTACATCTTAACCGATTTTCTTCAAATTTGGTAGTGTTGGTTCATGGATCAAGAAACTCTACCATTCTAAATTTCAAAATGATTGGATGTAAAATACAGCTTCTACAGGACTAAAGAGCAAAATCGGACGAAACATATATATGCGAGCTATAGCTAAATCTTAACCGATTTTCTTCAAATTCGGTAGTGTTGGTTCATGGATCAAGAAACTCTACCATTCTAAATTTCAAAACGATTGGATGTAAAATACAGCTTCTACAGGACTAAAGAGCAAAATCGGACGAAACATATATATGGGAGCTATAGCTAAATCTTAACCGATTTTCTTCAAATTCGGTAGTGTTGTTTCGTGGATCAAGAAACTCTACCATTCTAAATTTCAAAACGATTGGATGTAAAATACTGCTTCTATACGCCTAAAGGGCCAAATCGGACGAAAGATATATATGGGAGCTATATCTAAATCTGAACAGATTTAAACCAAATTCAATAGCGATCTTAACAGCTGCGAAATACTCTAAACTGCAAAATTTCAGAACGATCGGAGTGAAAATGCGACCTGTAGTCGACGAACAACTTTACATGGACAGACGGACGGCCGGACGGACGGACAGACATGGTTAAATCGACTTAGCTAGTGATTCTGAGTCGATCGGTATACTTTAAGGTGGGTCTAGCTGTGTTATTTTCAGGTGTTACAAACATCTGCCGTGAAACAAACGTATAATACCCTGTACCAAAGTGTGGTGTAGGGTATAAATAGCAACCAATCTATCGACTTTTTAAGTAAAGGCAGTTTTAGTACAGTTATATTTATATACAAATTTGACAAAATAAGAATTTTTGCAAGACTGTAAGGTGTTCATAATTCATAATCTAAATCCAAATTCCTCAATATAGGATCTTGGTTATATAAACTCTACCCTCCTAAATTTCGAAACGATTGAATATGAAATGCAGCTGGAGCTACAAGGCCAACTCCGAAAAACATATATACATATGTATATGATAGTAATATCTAAATCTGAACCGATTTTGACATATTCCAATAGGGTTCCTCCTTGGTGTGAAAGAATTCTTATTGCCAGCAGGATCGGAGTGAAATTGTGACCTGTACTTAACGAACAAGCTGGACAGACGGACGGACAGACATTGATATATTGACTCAGCTAGTGATTCTAACGAACACACTGGTTGTCAAATGCTAACAAAATGTATTTATAGCATAGGCTACATAATTTCCAAAAAAAAATGCGGTATATTAAAACAGGAAGTGAAAGTTGAAAATGTTATTATTTGTGATTCCATTTGAAAGAACAAATTCCATTTAAAAAAATAACAATGATAGAAAAACATCTCAAAAAGAATACATCCAGCTAGATAAACAAGTGAAGCGCGCCAAAAAAGCGATAAAAAGGGAGCATATGATCAGTATGGCGAGAGAAGCTGAAACTGAAGCTGCAGCTAATTATATGAAAGACCTATCTCGCCAGACAAATTGCAGGATCTTAATTGGAGATCATATTTTGTCCCTCTTGAGGTGATGCGTGATCGTGACTGAAAATTCACATTATAATCTTTGGAAATATATTTGTGATTCATATTAGAATAGTATACAAGGACTGGGAAACCGATTACTTTTTGGTAGTTATATATATGCACAATACTCGTACATGTATATATATTAACAACACTTGCAACATGGATCGATAAAGTTGTCTCGACGTTTCTTCCCATTCTTATGCACTCAGCAGCACTCTGTTCGGTAGTACTGAGGTACTACTCATTGCATAGGAATCAGAATGGCAAAAACGAAACGAAAAAATGCAGTCAGGAAAATGATGGTAACGTTGACGTTACTCCACGGCGGCTGTTGTGTGTGGTTGTTGGTATTATTATTGCTTTTAACGTTTATATGGTAACGCACAAGAACTTCTACGTCGCGTCGCGTTGCGTCGCATTGTCGTTGTCGTGGAGGGATGTGTCTGCAACTGTGGCTGGCCGTGTGATTATGAGCATGTGGGCGGTGGAGGCGGTGGCGGTGGGCAACGTCAGCAGTGTCTACGTTTTACGAATTTCATTCAACCCCTCGCTCGCTCGCTGGGTCGGTCGCTCGTTCAGAGGGCTTGTAACAGTAATTTGTTGAAAATGAAATGAGTTCCGAGGTGGTTCTGTAGAAATTTAGACGCCATCGAATTTTAAAGCAATAAGCAAATAAAATCATAAGCTGCTGCCGCTGCTGCTTTTGTTGTACAACGAGACGAGTCGAGTCGTTTTCGAGTATTATTGCACTGCACGGAGAGACCTATGAAGAGAATAAGAGAATGAATGAGCAAACCAACCAACCAACAACCCTTCAAAACCAAATCACCTACCGCCGACTGCACACGTTAGTCAATAGAATCCCCGTCTGTCCGTTCGTCCACATTGTGGTTGGGTGGGTTGGTTGGTTGGTTGACTGAGGTCTGGATGGATGGATGGTTGACTGTCTGGCCACTTTGTAGCACATAATGTGAAAGTAGAAACGACTGCATCAAGCGGCTACGGCGACGACAATGGTGATATGACGACGGCGGTGGCGGCGGGCGACAGCGAGCGGTTTGCTCTCACAAACGGCCGTCAGCCGAAAGAAGTAGAAGTTGTTACTCCTCGTGCATTGGGTTGAATGGACTAAAGTTAAACTTGGATGGTTGTTTTTATTATTGTTATTGTTGTCGTAGTCTTAGTCATAGTCATAGAGCGAGCGAGCGCCAGCCAAGCCGAGTGCCGACTTGCCGACTCGAGTCGAGTCACAGTTACAGTCAGAATGAGTAATCATCGCCATCATCATCATATCATATGCTGCGAGTACATAAGGAGAGATAGTAGTCAAAGAGTTTTGTTGTGCTTTGTTATGCTCGGCTGTGTTCTGTCAGTTGTGTGCGGTCGGTCTGTCAGTCGGTCGGTCGGTCGGTCTGAGAGTGGTAACAGAAGAGGTCATTTGCAGTTTGTTTCACTTCTCATACTTTCCGATTATCGTTTCTCAACAATGAGCAAGGATGGCGGTGGCGGCGTTACTGTCTAGACAAGTGAACATTTTTTTCCTCTTCTACTCCAACAACGATGACGACAACGACGACGACGGATAACAATGCACATTTTTTAACTTTGCTTTTTTTCCATGAAGTACGTGATTGTTTGATTTAATCAGAGTATAAAAAATATTAAAGTCTAAAATTAATCTCTTTTCTAAGAACACTGACAAAAATAGCACGTCTTATTAGTTGAGTTCTACTGGCAGAAGAGACTAACGAAATCTCTTCACCTGATATACATATCGATACCTCAATTCTAAAACATGCTAAGTCGAGTTAGTAGTTTTTGATTAGTCCAAATTATATTCCGTATGAATTTGGCGCTTCTACGTTAACCCAATCAAAAGTTATTCACAAAACAGTACCGATCATTCGATTTTCATTGTAAAGGAATTAAAAAAATCATCAAACGTTGATGTCCTCTCCTGAAAAAACTACATTTTTGCACTTAGTACAGTTTCAAATGGATGTATCGATATGTATTTACACCTGCACTTCCCCACACACAAAAAGGGTATAAAAAGATTCTTAATCAAAATGAATTTATTCATTGCTTCAACGAATTTTTTCATTGAAAATCATCGATCGACTGTGAATCATGTCTCTGCTTTGAAAGTTATTTGATTCAAATACATGTTTCATTATTTTCAGCCAAAGAATCCTTCCTTTAGAACAAAGAAAAATTTCTTTAAATCTAAGAAACTTTTTCTTTAATTCAATTAATAATAACCGTAATGTTGCGACCATCATTGTCTTTGATGTAGTACTGTCCAACAATGCCACCGTCCCAAACAGTACATTTTCGAAAAAAAACATTTTTCACAGAGCTTGAATTTTTATAATAAAACGCAATATAAGCTCTTAAACTTGAAACTTAACACTGAAAAAGCAAATAGCAAAAATCACCATTTAGTCTTAAAAGTGTAATTCCAATATATTTAATATCTGAGTGTATTACTCTATATTGCAACTCGATTTCCCTTACATGCTATTTCGTTTCTACCGATTTTACATATAATTGTTATATATGGAGAAGCCCAATTTTACATCTGATCAGAGTCCGTCATTCCTATTTGGAGACAGATGTTTTTAAATGCAGTGTCGAATAGTCTTACACAGAAAGAAAAAATTTAAATGTTTACTTGATTCCAAGTATAGCGTGATCCATTTCGAGGTTCCCTACTTTAAAAAAAAAAAACAGAACATTCAAATTGAATGTTTATTATCATTTGAGAGAACATTATTTGGCATTTATTTTTTGAAGATTATGTCTATTAAATGTTGGCCGCGGCTACGTCAGATGGTCCATCCGTTGAGTCCAATTTTCGATGACTCGTTCGAGCATTTCGACTGGTAACTGGCGAATGACACGCGTGATGTTTTGCTCCAAGGCCTGAGTCGAATCGGGTTTGTCCGCATAAACTTTAGACTTTACATATCCCCACAGGAAAATGTCTAACGGTGTGATATCACATGATCTTGGTGGCCAATCGACCGGCCCAAAACGTGCAATTATCTGCTAACCGAAGTGTTCTCTCAATAAATGCAGTGATTGATGCGATTTGTGGGAAGTGGCGCCGCCTTGTTGAATCCAAATGTCGTCGAGATCACGAGCTTCAATTTCAGACATCAAATAGTCGGTTATCATGGCACGATAACGGTCGCCATTGACGGTTACGTTCTCACCGGCATTTTGAAGACCGATGATTCCGGTACGTCGGATCGGGAATCGGTCAATGGCAAAAATATAGCTCTTAACGAGAGCTAAAATATTGGTCATGTGTGTCAAGGTCGTGGGTCGACTGGAAAGTGTTTTTTTGGATTTAAAAAAATTTACTTAGCGAAGATTATTTTGATAAAAACTGAATAATTGGTAAATGTTGTTCAGGCGTAAGTCTTTCTATGATGAAATACCAAACAATACTTAACAAAAATAGCATGACCGACTCACGCGTGATCTGTCAAAAAAAGGGCTATTGAAAAAAGTATCTCTACATATATCAACCTTTATTACATACTTATTGTAAGCCTTTGAGCGGTTGATTTTTTCATTGTAACCCGTTTTATACTTGTTTTAAGAAAAACTTAAGTTCGTAGTACTTAAAATGTTATGGCATTTTTCTTTATGTGTAGGTAATAAGTAACACTGTGGAACAAAGAGAAACATTTTCGAAAATTACAAGGTGCTGACAACGGATTCTGATGGAGGGGTGAACAAATAATATATGTATGCGTATCGGCGTTCTGAACGTTTACGTATGGAGGTCATATTAGTGGGGATCAAAATTCCCCCCTTTATACATTCTTATGATGAACCTTATGATCCTTACATTTTCGGTGAACACATCCAGCAATATTACTTAAAACACTACGAGGAACATTTTAACCCTTTAGCTACACCACATAACTGTACTTTTTTCGCACTATTTTAACAAATCGTAAAAAAACTCCCCTAAAATGGAGAGAGCGGGGTGAAATCCGATGCCCAAAAACTTAACACCAAAGCCCAAAACTTCACTCAAACACGAAAAAGTCAGCCCTCTTTGGGCTGTTCGAGTAGGAATAAAATTACTTATAATTACTCATACGACATAGTGGTCGAAGCATATATACCTGTAAAGAGGGATTTGAATTTGACTAATGTTGTGTTAAGTTGGTGTGTGTATTAAATTTTGTGTGTTCTGCCACTACATGTGTAGTAATATTATTTGGACAACATTTTTGCGCAACATTTCATTTTTAGGAGAGTTTTTTACGATTTGTATTTTAGGTACTATTGCTGAACACATCATACACCTAAAATTTAAGGATCACAAAGTTTTTTTGCCGATTCATCACAATAATGTGTTAAAGGGGGAAATATTGATCCCCCTCTAAAATGGCCTCCACAAGTAAACTTTCGAAAAGCTGATACGCGTATATTACCTTTTTACCCCCTACTAACTTTTAACCTAACAATAAGAGTAGTTCTATGAAAATAAATCGTTTGCAACATATGAAGCTTATATTGGTGTGAAAATATATTCACTAAGGCGGGTCGATTTAAAAATCGCCCATTGCTCAGTGAAAATCGTATTCTAGGGATCAAAATAAGAAACTTTGCCGAAGGAACCATACCTCTAAAACGAATTCTGATGTCCCGGAAAAAATCCCACTTTGACCCATTTAGAGTGCTCCAATCGAGTCCAAATGTATGGAACCCCCAGGGGTTTCCAGGGGGTGTGCCACTGACATGGGTGGGTCGGGCCTCCAAAGTTAGTGGGGGGTCATACATTTGGACTCGATTGGAGCACTCTAAATGGGTCAAAGTGGGATTTTTCAAAATTTGCCCCTACACAAAAGTTCGACCCAAATTCCGGGACATCAGAATTCGTTTTAGAGGTATGGTTCCTTCGGCAAAGTTTCTTATTTTGATCCCTAGAATACGATTTTCACTGAGCAATGGCGACTTTTTTTGCCTCCCCACAAATCGACCCGGCCTAATATTCACTATAACTAAATATGTGATAAAATTTGTTAAAGCGGAAAACTTCGTTTGCGGAAATGTTGCTTTTGTAGTGCTTAAATGCAAATTTCATTAGTATCTGTTTAATATTCATATTTTATAACACTTTGATGCAAATTTCGAGATTCTATATGTTAATTTATCAGAAAACTGATATCTTTATATATTTAATTTGAAAATTTTGATTCTATTTAAGTAAATATGAGAGGCTATAACTAAATCTGAACGAATTTTGGACTTCCGAACTATCACTGTTGATGGCCGCCAAATTGTTGAAGCTACATCTGTCGAACTGACTGTCATTTTTTCTATCCGTTTTGCCATGGACGCATGTCTGTGCGAATAAGCCACAAACCACAGTTTCCCTCAAAGCCAACATAACCCATGCCATCGGTCAGTTAAGAGTCATTGAAAAAAGCGAAGCCGCAAAAAGACTTTTTAGTCCTTGAATTTTTTTTTGAGATTCTTGATCACCTCCTCCATCATTCTCCTCCATTTATATGTTGGAATCTCTTAGAACGCACTTGCTCTTTGGATTAATCTATCTTTGTTTTAGGAATTGAAATTGAATATTACACACGAAATGTTCGATATTATATGTATAAAATTTTACCCCCGCTCCGAATGTGATTCGATCCCAGAACCTTCCGTTTTGTGAGCCACATGTTTACCAACTGAGCTACGTAGACACATACATTTTTATGAAAAATTTGTTTTTAAATACAATTATATATCCCCAAATTTTCGAAACAACTTTTATGATGTGCACTTGAATTTGATAAAAGGATTGCCATCATTGAATGATAAATAGAGTTGCCATATACTATATTTATAGGCGACGAAGAAATTTTATTATGAAAGACATTTTTATATCAATTCCAAAAGAGTTTCGTAGCTCGATATATAGTGTGTCTGGCTCACAATCATAAGGTTGTCGGTTCGACTCTCGTCCCGGGCGTAACATTTTTAATGTTTCGCCATAAATTTAAGTTTTAGCAAGTAACGATTTGCGCAAAAATAAAAATTGCGGAATAAAAAAGGGCGTAAAAAATTTTGCGTTTTTGGGACTACAACATAGTCCGAAAATAGCTAATTTTTGAGTTCAAATTCATGGACTCGAAACGAGGATTCATGATTATTTTTAGTTAAAATTACCTAAAACTCATGCTTTCCATTTTTAGTTCATAATTTCCTTATGTCTATGTTGGGTGTACACCGCATATGTCTAAATTTGGTAAATGTATGAATATCCGAACTATTTCATGAAATATTATTTTAGTAAAAATATGTCCTAATTTTTAGTTAATGAACAATTCAGCATATCCCCCAAAAAAATAAAATTTAGTAGTACTAAGTAAAATTTCCCAGTTTTAAGAAAAAATCAACTCAATATGAATAAAAACATTGAACTAAATTGGAGTATGGATTTTACTAAAATTTAGGAAATACATTTTTTTGAGTGCAGGAAATTGTTAAGATATCTATGTACCCTCAGTGATTGATGCCAATAAAAATTTCATGTTTATTGATTAGAAAACTAGTTGGTAGTATATGTACGAGTATATTTATTTCTTAAAATTAGGTATTTCTACATATAGCTTATACTAAATACACAGTCAATATATGTCAATATATTTTAATGATCATCATTTGTATTGGTTTTTACGTAATACTATAGCTTAAAAATAACACATAATAATAATGTATCAAAATTGGAGGACCGATCGTTGGCGCGTGCTATATACGATGACGTGTAAGTCGTAGCTACCTATCGGACGATAATAGAATAGCAGTTGGCCATCACGGTGTAGTCCGCCGTCTCCATTCAAAGGTAAAAGACCAGCATGAGGCTTGTATCTTAGCTGGGTAGCCTGTCTAGAGTGGTGTCTAGATTTAGGCATGTCTTTACGAATTCAATATCAAGAGAGGAAGAGCTCTCAAGATTCCAAATTGTTGTTTTGGTTAAAAACACATCTATGAAGGCCGTAGAGAGGCCGATTCGAAGGTCGCCGTACCATCGTCCGCGATGGTATTCTTTCCATTTGGCAGCAGGAGAGTCCCCCGTCGCCTCCCCAAGGAGACGTAAAAGGAAAATAATCGATTGATTTTTGCCAAAATGTGATCCATGGTATTCTTTCGTCCGCGATGGTATTCTTTCCATTTGGCAGCAGGAGAGTCCCCCGTCGCCTCCCCAAGGAGACGTAAAAGGAAAATAATCGATTGATTTTTGCCAAAATGTGATCCACAAATTGACGTCCGAATTATGTAATTTCCTATGTTAATGAGAGGAATATATTTTTCGCATTAGTGTAAAGGAGCTGGCGCTTGCCTTTAAATATGATGCTATCATATTTTGATACATTCAGTCTGAGTCTCCCTGTCGAAATACATAGTCCGATAACTCTAAAAAATAAGAATTTATCGTAAAGTTTACAGTTGAAGCTACTGGCCCTGAATAGGCACTGAGTATATCGTCTGCGTAGATCAAAAGCAAGTCACCAACAGGTGGATGCGGAATATCACACATAAGAATACAAGAAGAGTACAGCGCCGAGGTGAGAGCCCTGCGGAACTCCAGCCACTACGTTCTATCTGTCAAAGAGGTCGTCACCGACTTTAACTCTGTATGAGCGATATTTTAGGAAGTTAGCTACCATCCGACAGGTGTTGTCACCGAAGCCGCAAGTCAACATCTTGAATAAGATACCAGCATGCCAAGCAGTGCCAAACGCCTTGAAAAAATCAAGACTAAAAACAATGGTCACATGCCGCTTGTTCAAGGCCCTGGCTACATGGGATGTGGAAAACAGAATTGATTGTCCGTAAGTATTCGCACATCGTCCATTGTGTCCCTTATTCTGGGCAACATTAAGTGCTCCCGAAGTTTGTCAAAGGTCGAAAGTAGGTATATTCGTCGATAGTTACTGCTTTGCTTGGGGTGAGAACTAGTTTTTGGGATTGGAATCGTGAGTGATCCCTTCCAAGCCCTGGGGAAATATACCAAGTTTAAGCAGTGATTAAAGATTATGGACAGGAATGTTCAATTCCGTCAACTCCGGTTGATCGGCGGTTGGGTTTACCTCTCAAGGCCTCTCCGACCTCTTGCGGTGTCACAAAGCCAACGTTGAAGAGACAAAACAAGTAAGAAAGTTTCAGTCGGGTAAACCGACTAAGGTATACCCTCACTTTGTGAGTAATATAATATATAACATTACACCAATAAATCTGTCAATTTGTGTGGGAGGTACCAGAAGGGGTTTTCCAAATACACATATTTTTCGGTAAACAGTACATTCTTAAATACATTGCATTGTGCTGAACTATAAGCGTTTATGTGCACTGGTATATTAAAGTTACGAGCTATGTAATTTTGGTATGATTTGGTCATTTTGTGTGGGAGGTACAAAAAGGGGCGGGGTGATAACGCCCACTTTTTACAGGACTATAGGCACTATAACAGCATTACACTGTACAAAATTTCAAGTATTTGTATGCACTGGTATTAAAGTTACAAGCCGTTTACTTTTGGTACGAAACGGTCCATTTGTGTGGGATGTACCAAAAGGGGCTGTACAATAATGCCCATTTTTTACCGGACTATAGGCGCTACAAAAACATTATACTGTAGAAAATTTCAAGCATTTTTATGCACTTGTATTAACGTTATAAGCAGTTAAATTTTGATGCAAAATGGTCCATTTGTGTGGGAGGTACCAAAAGGGGCATGCCAACTTCACTCATTTTTCTCGAGTTAATAGCGACTAATATACTAATATTATGTGCAGAATTTCAAAAGATTCGAATAAGTAGTATAGAAGTTATTAAAGAATCAATATTTCACTAAATGTTAACCCTTTGTGTGGGAGGTACCAGAAGGAGTAGACCAATATGGCCCATCTTCGAACTCATCCGGAGATAGATCAAAATATTACCACATACCAAATTTGAAGTCAATCGGTTAATCCTTTCGAGAGTTATCGTGCGCACCAGCAAGCAGACACACAGACAGACAGGCAGACAGACAGACAGACAGACAGACAGACAGACGGACGGACATTGCTCATTCGACTTAAAATGACCCAAAACGGATTTCCTCCGAACATACTTAGGGTCTTAGATCACTCCTTCGATGTGTTACACTTTTTTCCGTAGCAAATGATATATACCCTCGTCACACTAAAGTGAGGGTATAAAAATGGACAATTCCATGAGTTATTACAATATTTGTGAGGCGCCTACTAATATCTCGTTACATCTACTAAAATGACTTGTAGTAGCATTAACAAAATTGTGGTTGCTGCAACGATTCCATTTTATTATTTGAATTGAATTTTCAACGGAACGAAACTTACGGAAAATCATTTCGCGCTATCAATGTTGTAGAACAATTTCGTTGCAGCAAGGAAGCTACAGTAACGAATCTGATCACGAATAATTTTTCTTTCAGTGTATGTTTTTGGGTTTTTTTCATCATTTTGTTGCATAGTGTTATCTACCAGCCAGATAACATTCAGCCCCTCCCCTTTTTTTGTTGTTGCATACCTTATGGTGCTTTTTACATAATATTTCGAATTTGTCAATTTGTCCGTCATTTCAGGTTACCTCCTAACTAGAGTAGAAGGTAAAATTGGTTCTCCAGAAAAACCGCTCTCCGATTTGGGATTAATATCATACCGATCATATTGGAAAGATGTATTATTGGACTACTTATGCAATCGTACGGGAAATACACTGAGTATTAAGGATGTCTCACAGGTATTGTTGGAATTCGCTGAAATTCTATGACACATCGATAATTACTCATTCATTTCTCTTGTACATATCGTATGTATCGTATCGTCTGTTGCAGGAAATGGCCATTTATTCATATGATATTGTTAGTACATTGCAAGCTTTGGGTATGATGAAATACTGGAAAGGCAAACATATTGTTCTAAAGAAACAGGTAACATTGATTTCAATTAGCAATTAATCCTTAATCAGGAGGTGCCCATAATAGCCATAGTTTATTTATTTATTTTAATTTTGTTTCTTCTACAGGACGTCCTGGACGATTACGAGGAACGAATAAAACGGCGTGGCACCTTCCCCAAAATAGACGAAGGCTGTTTGCGTTGGATTCCCTTTGTGCCCGCTCAAAATAATAACTCCCCCTGAAAAAGGGTTATACCCAACTATGATTAAGTTTTTATTTTTGTTGGTATCATCTATTTATATATATATGTAGTTTAATGATTAGACTCTTTGTTTTATTTATTATCTCTACACTTGTATGTTTATATGATTGATTGTCTGTATTGTGATTGTAAGTATGTAATTGTGAATGAACAAAAGAAATGTTTAACTTTAAGGTCACACTACATCCATCACCGTGTTTCTTTCTTTCTTCTTTGTTCTGTTCACATGATGTGATGGTGATGGTGGTCGGTCGTTCGGTCGGTTCAGCAGTGCAGTTCAGCTGTCTTAGCCAAACTCAGACGGACGGACAAACGAACAGATACACCATACACCACACACGACAGTCAGTAGTCAGTGGTGCACTGTAATTTGGCAGTGATTAGTCACACATGCGCTTTTTCAGGTACATATGTAAAACTACACACACACGCGCGCCATAACTACTTACATATATATCTCCTACGTTTTGGCTGCACGAAATAAAACATTGGCTTTCGTTAGTTCGTTCCCCTCTCTTTTTAAACATTTGCCGGATTTAACATTTTCTTTGTGGATAAGTCCTCCGAAAACTATTGCTGTTATGCAGCCATTACACAAGTTGTTGTACGTATGTATGTGTATTTAGTAAATACATCTAATAAAAATACACCTAGTTCATATAGTAAGCTAAATTCTAAAAAATCTTAACAACACTTTATATAGCTTTTAACGGATACACCTTTGTAAATTCAATTTTTTTAAAATAAAAAACGATAAAGAATTTTTAAATATTTCATTTTCCTCAATTGCATTTTTGGGAACATCTTATGCTTATTACACTGTACAACAATTTCGAACTTTTTCCAAAACTACGTTCTAACAATGAATTCTGGTAAAAGAGGCCGAAAACAAATATTCGTGTGTCGGCGTTTTTAAAGATCGCATCTAAATTGTATTTTAGGGGTGGTAGTGTTAAAGATTCGTCTCCTTTGGCCTGTTCGTGCAGCATATCGGTATATGAAACTATCCACGTTTTTAGCTTTTCCACAAATCGTAAACTGAAAAAAGTAGGTGAAATTTATGTTTTAATTTGATTTTCGGAAAGTTCGGCTTGAGGTCCTTTGTTTGAAATTAAAACTCGTTAATTTTCGATTCTAATTTTATTTTTATCCAATATTTCGACTAAAATCTTTAGTCATCTTCAGGGATATGAAAATGATCACATATTAAAAAGCTCGACTGTTTTCCAGGAAGTTATTGGTCAACTAATGTTGTAAGTAATTTAAACTTTAGAAAAGTTCAAAAATCTACTCAAAATTACGTATGAATATCGTAAACCAAAAAAAAATATAAGAATCAAACAAAGAAGATTTTGTTTTAATCTTTAATATACTAATAATAATGTTAATATACTTAAAGGAGCAAACACAAAAAAACATCAGTTAACCCAAAATTTTATTGAATCTTAGGGTATCTCTTAAATATTGATGAACGCGTCCGCCGTCTGTCAAACTCGTATTTAAATGGACTACAGCTGCCCGAATACGTACATATTTGGGGGGTAGTTGTAGTACATTTAAAATCGGAAATCGTATTTGCGGAGTAGCTGTAGTATATTTTAATACATCTGAAATCGAGTTTGACAGGCGTCGGACGAATTCATTGGTATTTAAGAGAGATTGGCTGAATCAGCTGTTTCTGATTTCATTGTTACCATATTTTTAAAGAAAAACGATACGATTTGGAAATAAAAATCCAATTTGATGGCCGTAAAAAAGGTTTGTTCTCGTTGGATCCCACACAATTTGACAAGCTCAAAAAAAGGCTTGTGTCGATTGGTGCAAAGAAATTTTGAAAAAATACGATCGCGGTACTTCAAAAGACGTTTATAAGATCGTCACAGTTGACGAATATTGGATCTATGCGTATAAGCCCGGAACAAAACAGCAATCGGCCGTGTGGGTCTTCGAAGACGAGCCAAATCCAACGAAAGTTGTTCGTGGAAGAAGCAATTCAAAGCAAATGGTCGCCTGTTTCTTCGGCAAAACTGGTTATGTGGCGACTGTTCCGCTTGAGCAGCGTAGGACGTTCAATTCTGAGTGGTACACCACAATTTGTTTGCCTGAAGTCTTCGGAGAAATTCGAAAAACGAACAAGAGAAGACGAATCATTGTGCACCATGACAATTGATTTGACACCCAATGACTTCTTATTCACTCACATCAAGAAAAAACTGCTTGGTCAACGTTTTTCGACGCCTGAAGCAGCTGTTGAAGCGTTCAAAAACCATGTTTTGGAGGTGAATTTTCAACACACTGTAACCAAAACAATTCGCGCTCAAATGACAAAACGGTCTGATTGAAGTTATGCTAAAAAATGTCAAACTTTCCAATGTAAATGTCAGATGGCGCCAGACAAATCTTAAGGCCCAACTATAATATGCATAAGCTAGTTTAAGCAAATGTGCGAATGCATGAAATCGTATGTGCCAAACTATAATGTACTTAAGTGAACTTTTCGTTAAGTTCTCTCAGCTCTCACTCAGTTCCCATTTGCTTAAGCAGGGTGCGAAACTTAACGCACATTCCGTACGGAATTGCTTATGCATATTATAGTTGGGCCTTTAGTGTTGCCTAGGCCAGAAATATATACAGCAATCCTCGTATACAAATATACATGACTCATTTTCGAGTCTTTTTTTCACGTGAGCAAGTGATTAATCACTTTTTTGTCAAAAGTGCTCGAATAAGACTCAGATGATTTTTGTCAAAATTATCTTCCACTTGCTGGGTGGATGTAGGTGTAAGACTAACCACGGAAAAAATTAATGCATACATATGTATATGTATTAATTACATATGTATATATGTCGTTATTAAGAATAAATGATAATTGATATATGTATGAGACTCTGACCACAGTGAGAATTAATGTAGTACATTGGTCAGTATTTTGAAAAGAATGATGTAGAGACCATTAGTTTAATTCCATAGGTTTTGTCGCATCCATCTTCAAATTTGATCTTTCTTTGTTTTAAAATATTTCCTTATCGTTGTGCTGTATAAAAATAGGAACGCGGGATTTAAATATGGAGTAAATATAAGTATAGTCCGATTTCATCAATTTGCTGTTAACTTGCTCTTGCACATGAGTTAATTTGACTTTCGTCTATGTACATTGCTTGGAGCACGTACAGAACGTGGGATTCCCCGGCGATTTGCAGATGATAATCTTTCGCGATTAAATTCACCTTCCGCGAAATTTTGCTGACGAATCTTTTACGACCAAAAATGTTTGCAGGGCGTATGCACTTGCAGTCTTTTTTGTTTCACTTAATTTTGTCTGTGAATTTATGTATGTTTGTCTGTTTTTCATCCGCCAGACACGCCAATACAATTCCTTATATTTGTATAACCATGCAATGCAAAGCGATACATATGTATAGTATGTGTAAGTACTACACTCAGAGTGAGAGAAATATATTCCTCCACACATATATGTATGTAGGTAGTATGTATGAACATATGAGCATATAAATCTTCTTTTGGCTACCGCAGAAATATTAATGCCATCACTTGCACTGCTCTCTCTCTCTTTCAATCAGCATCAGTTTTCACTCACACCAAAATGAATTGTCAAAACTTCCTAAAATGTATATAATCAACACAGTGGCTATGAAACTTTTTCGTGCAACACAATTCATTGTTATCCCCTCACCTTACCGAGGGTATATGTCATTTGTTACGACCAAAAGTGTAACACATCGAAGGAGGGACCTAAGACCCCAAGTATGTTTGTTGGAAATTCGATTTGCGTCATTTTAAGTAATTTGAGCAATGTCCGTTCATCGTTCATCGATACCCGATTGACTTCAAATTTGGTAAGCGGTAATATTTTTCCCCTTTATAAACCGCTGTTTGAGAAACATGGATCCCTAACTCTGAACTGCACAGAAGGTGCAAACAAATACCAAGAGATGGCTTGCAAAAAATGGAAATTGATTGGACACACGGTGCGGAAAGCTTCAAATAATATCGCCAGACAAGCTTTGAACTAGAACCCACAATGAGCTCGATGTATAGAGCGACCCAGAGGTCCATGGTGTTGAAGTTTGATGAATGAAATAGTCTGTGAACGAGGAGCTCAGCTGGGCACAGATCAAAGCAATAACCAGAGATCGTGGTAAATTTAAAGAATTTTGTACCGCACTATTCGCCACTTAATCGGCGCTACAGCAATAAATAATAATATTTGTCTCCATCTCAGGCTAAGTTCGAAGATGGGCCTTATTGGTCCTCCCCCACAAAGGGTTAACATTTACTGAAATATTGATCTTTTAGTAAATTGTATACTACTTACACGAATCTTCGGATGTTCCACACATAGTATTAGTTTATTAGTCGCTATCACATTGAGAATCTATCACCAAAATTGGCCGAAGTTCCCACACCCCTTTTGGTAGCTCCCACACAAATTTGCCATTTTCCACCAAAAGTTTTTATACCCTACACCACACTGTGGTACAGGGTATTATAAGTTTGTTTCACGGCAGATGTTTGTAACACCTGAAAATAACACAGCTAGACCCACCTTAAAGTATACCGATCGACTCAGAATCACTAGCTGAGTCGATTTAACGATGTCCGTCCGTCCGTCTGTCCATTTAAAGTTGTTCGTCGACTACAGGTCGCAATTTCACTCCGATCGTTCTGAAATTTTGCAGTTTAGAGTATTTCGCAGCTGTTAAGATCGCTATTGAATTTGGTTGAAATCGGTTCAGATTTAGATATAGCTCCCATATATATCTTTCGTCCGATTTGGCCCTTTAGTCCTATAGAAGCTGTATTTTACATCCGATCGTTTTGAAATTTAGAAAGGTAGAGTTTCTTGATCCATAAACCAACATTGCGGAATTTGAAGAAAATCGGTTAAGATTTAGCTATAGCTCCCATATATATGTTTCGACCGATTTTGCTCTTTAGTCCTGTAGAAGCTGTATTTTACATCCAATCATTTTGAAATTTAGAATGGTAGAGTTTCTTGATCCATGAACCAACACTACCGAATTTGAAGAAAATCGGTTAAGATTTAGCTATAGCTCCCATATATATGTTTCGTCCGATTTGGCCATTTAGTCCTATAAAAGCTGTATTTTACATCCAATCGTTTTGAAATTTAGAATGGTAGAGTTTCTTGATCCATGAAACAACATTGCCGAATTTGAAGAAAATCGGTTAAGATTTAGCTATAGCTCCCATATATATGTTTCGTCCGATTTTGCTCTTTAGTCCTGAAGAAGCTGTATTTTACATCCAATCATTTTGAAATTTAGAATGGTAGAGTTTCTTGATCCATGAACCAACACTACCGAATTTGAAGAAAATCGGTTTAGATTTAGCTATAGCTCCCATATATATGTTTCGTCCGATTTGGCCCTTTAGTTCTATAGAAGCTGTACAATCCAATCGTTTTGAAATTTAGAATGGTAGAGTTTATTGTTCCATGAACCAACACTACCAAATTTGAAGAAAATCGGTTAAGATTTAGCTATAACTCCCATATACATGTTTGGTCCGATTTGGCCCTTTAGTCCTGTAGAAGCTGTATTTTACATCCAATCATTTTGAAATTTAGAATGGTAGAGTTTCTTGATCCATGAACCAACGCTGCCGAATTTGAAGAAAATCGGTTAAGATTTAGCTATAGCTCCCATATATATGTTTCGTCCGATTTAGCCCTTTAGTCCTATAAAACCTGTATTTTACATCCAATCGTTTTGAAATTTAGAATGGTAGAGTTTCTTGATCCATGAACCAACACTACCGACTTTGAAGAAAATCGGTTAAGATTTAGCTATAGCTCCCATATATACATATGTTTCATCCGATTTGGCTCTTTAGATCCAATCGTTTTTATACCCTACACCACACTGTGGTACAGGGTATTATTTAAGTATAAAATGCCCCAAAAGTAAATTTATGTAAACAATTTATACATGAATTACAAAATTTATATATCAGAGTTATTCAATATTACGAGAGTGGTGTAGGGTATTATATAGTCGGCCCCGCCCGACTTTAGCCTTTCCTTACTGGTTTTTTATGACATGTTTATATTGATTGACAAATTAGAAACATAGGGCCTTATTCATAAAAAGTTATGGAAGGTTTATTGAACTGATTTTCAACGTTAAAGTGTATTTTAAACCTTCCATAACTTTTCAGGAATAAGGCCCTTAGTCTATTTACAAAGTTTCTCCATTCATCTCTATTATTTGCTAAATATCATGTTCATCAATCGACAATTTTAATTCGGATCTGATGGTATTTCTCCAAGTAGTTTTTGGTCTGCCTCTGGATCGGCGACCTTGGGGATTCCATTGAAGAGCAGAGAGGGCGATTTCGGTGTCTTCTTTTCTTAGCGTGTGACCGATCCAGCCGTATTTACGTCTTGTTATGTCATTTCGAACTCCTTGCTGGTGTGTAGTGGACCACAGTCGTTGATTGGATATAGTAGGAGGCCACCAAATTTTCAATATGCTTCGGAGACATCTATTTATAAACGTTCGGACGCATATAGTATAATCGACTTTACACATGCATTGAATACCTTTGTGTTTACGGCTATTGTTTCTGATGACCATATGTTTCTGAGGGAAGCGAATGCTCCTTGAGCTGTTCTTATTCTGTTGTTCCACCTGAGGTTGTTAGGGTACTGCCTAGATATTCGAATCGATTCACGTTTTCTATTGCTTGCCCGTATACTTCAAAACTCATTTGATTATTTGTGTTAATTCTCATTGTTTTGTTTTTTTTATATTGATCTTTAAGCCAACTTTGTGTGATTCTTTTGACAGCAGGTCCAACTTTTTCTGCATGTCTGTGTGGCTGCTTGTTAACAGAACCGCGTCATCTGCGTACTCTTGGTCTCCAAGTTTAGTGAAGAGTTTCCAATTCAGGCCGGTTGGAAATATATCGAGCTTTTCGAACACCAAGTCCAATACTGTGGTGAAAAGTATCGGTGACAGCGTGCAACCTTGCCGTACCCCGCTGGTAGTGATAAATGCTTCGCTAACGTTGCCTTCATGCAGTACTCTACACGACGTTCCATCGTAACTACTCTTGATTAGAGATATTATTTTGGAAGGTATACCTCTTGTTGAGAATACGCTCCAAATATATGTTCGGTCTATGGCGTCGAATGCTTTTTCGTAGTCCACAAAAGATAAAAACAGGGCTGCATTGTATTCCATTGATTGCTCTATTACAATTCTGGTGGTACAAATGTGGTCCGTACAATAATTGTTTGCTCGAAATCCGGCTTGATTTTTACGTAGCAGCTTGTCTAGTGGATTTGCTATTCGGTTGAGAATGATCTTGTTAAAAATGTGTAAATTGGATGGTAGCAACGAGATTCCTCTCCAGTTATCGCACTTGGATCTTGTACCTTTTTTAGGCAGTTTTATTATGATGGATTCTTTCCAGTCTTGTGGTATGTTTTCCTCTTTCCATATTTGTTGAAAGGGTGGGTGCAGTATTTCGGACATAACTTCGCTACAAGCTTTGTAGCACTCTGCTGGTATACCGTTGTTTCCTGGGTTTTGCCAGTTTTTAGGGAGTTGATTGCATTATTTATTTCTCGCGCATATGGGCATCCGAGTGGTATTTCCGAGTTCGTTGGATGTAGCCTTGATATTTGAAATGGTTCTTGAGCAGGACGCTCGATGATTAGTGTCTTCTCGAAGTGTCTTTTCCAAACTTTCATTTGGTCGTCTTTTGCCGTTATCAAACTTCCAAATTCATCATGTATAGGTGTGTTGTTTGTTACTGTGTTTTTGCCGCTTAGTTTCCAAATTGTTTTGTACACCTCTTTTGTGTTTCCCTTGTTAGCTGCCGTTTGAGCTTCATTGCCAAGACTTTCGAAGTAAGCTTTTTATCTTTCTTTATTTGTTTCCTAATAAGCTGACAATAATTTAATTAAAACAATTTTAATTGATAGAGAGAATTAGTTGACGCCCTTTGTTCAACATGAACACTTAGACAACTTTTTTTTCTTGCATTATGTAAAAAAAATAAAACCTGATTTAAATAAAGGGGAAAAAATTAATAATAACTGAACTAAAATTAAAAAAAATAATTTTGGAATATTTTTGGGACTGATGGTGAGGGGTTCCGTAAGTCGGTTTACCCGACTGAACTTTCTTACTTGTTTTATTATAGATACAACATAGATGAAGCTCAATTTTGGTTATATGGTACGTATATAAGACAAATTGTCGCATAAAAAATATTGGCAATTCTAAAATAAAGGAATTTGCGATAAGAAAATGCCAAATCACATACAATGAAGATTTATATCAATCCTGAGATCGAAGAACTAAATTAAAGGGACTGAATTTCAAGACATTTTGCAATGTGTTTAAAAAATATACATCGGCCTTTTCTATGCTACCAATATCAGGTCAGATTCCTATGTTAAGAGCTTTAATGGATGTCTCAAGGCTTCTCACGATGTAAAAACATTTTATGACAAGTTTTAGATAATGATAGAGTTTATCGGAATCTGCTGATAAAAACTGCACGTTTTCGCTATGAATACGTAATCATTTTAAATTACTTTGCAATTTATTTTATGAGGTACAATCTAATCTTAATGTCACGCATTATAAATTTCGTTTAATTGATCGGAGTGTATTATACCCCAAGGTTTTCTTACTGGGTTTGAAATAGTTTATCTCCTCGAACCTGAGGACGCATTTTTTCGTAACAGAAAACAGGCACAACCTGTACCGCTGAAGCATTTGTTTTGAACTTTCCATTTCGGTACCATCACTACAACATTCAGCGTCTAAATTGTAGGGAATCAAATATAATGACAATACATGGCATACAAGAGCTGCGATCAACCGTACATAAAGGGTGGTCCAACCAAAACGCACGATAATACAAAATAAAATAAAGAGTTTTCAGAGAATTATCTTATTATTTTTTATTATGATAAAAGGATATATGACAATTATGTGTGAAACAAAATATCGGCAAAATGATCGCATACCTCTATCCGATGGTTCATTTTTTCAATGACTCTGAGACATAATTGAGGTTCAATGTCGGTATGTTCCGAATTATATCATCCTCTAGCTCTTGAATTGTTCGTGGCTTGTTGACTAACACTTTTTCTTTTAACTATCCCCAAAATCCAACGGTGTCAAATCACATGATCGTGGCGGACAATTAATATCGCCACGATGTGGGATAACACTGCCATTGAATTTCTTGCGCAAAAGAGCCATTTTTCGAAAATGTTAAAAGTGACTATATTTTCCTACTGGCAACACTCTAAACTATTCAGACAATTAAATGATACAATTAGGTGGCAACTCTACAAGCATGCCAGGCATCTAAAGTTTCCTGTTTAAACACGTGTAAAGAATACATTTATAAACCACTGATAAATAAAAGGTTTATGAAGAAGCTATGAAAGTAGTTTATCCGTGTTGTATTTCATTTTGCATATTTGGTGTCTCGTCGGTATTTCTCATCATTGTGTTTTTGTGGTGGACATGTGGTGAACATAACCTAAACATGTCGTCAACAAAAAGATGTATGTGGACATACAAATTCTAATTTTAATACATAAGTGTTCATTAGAGATTGTAATTTATATGCTACTAGCTGGATCCGGTCCACTTCGTTGCCCCAAATTTTAATTGTAGCTAATTGGAATATATCATGTCGTAATTATTTATTGAACTTACATATTGCTGTCAAATGCATGTATACCACCTTTAAATACAATTGTGACAATGGTTTCCCAGATATTTCGATTCCAGTAATGTAGTCATATAGGCAGAACTACGCCCACTTATCTAGTATTGCCCATTTATTGCTTGGGTGGTGAATACTTCTGTCAAATACACCGAAACCAAATTTTAAAACTATTGGTGAAATTGTTCTGTTCTGATATTTCATTGTCAACAATGGAGTCCTGTGGGCAGGGTCACGCCCTCTTATCTAATATTTCAGTGAAATTACGAGTTATTGCCACACCCCTTTTGGTAACTCCCAAACAAAATTGCCTAAATAAAAAATATGAACAATTATTTTCCCTAGTTTTACAAAATAAAGTAACTAAAATAGTATACCTCAATCTATACAAAAAAAGTTTTTAGGTCTCGGACAAAATTTTTTTTGCACAGTGTTATCTGATTACTTTAATGCAAAAAAACTTTGCATTCTATAATAAATAATAGATACAAAGATGGTCTAAAGCCAGGAGAATTTCCTAGTAAAAAATCAATAACGATGTAAAAACCAAAATATAACGAACGAAAATACAATATCAAATAAAAGAATATTAGGATGAAAACAAATATTTCTTTAGAACATCTTTCCAACAATATAATATTTGTGTGTGCTAAATATTATATATTTGGAGTATACCCTAAACATACATGTATATGGTATTAGTATTTGCACTATAATTTTTGGAGTATATGCCCGAGCAGGTCGACTTATGCGTTAAATTGAAGCTATTAATGTGGGCTACCAATGTTGGAAACATCTCCTCCACTTAGAAACAGTGGTTAATAACAGTCATTAAACAAACCGGAAAAAGTAGATTTTTTTTTTCAAAAAAAAAAAAAAAACATAAAAAGTAGAAAATAAATCGAAAAAAATATTTTTTTTTTAAAGTTTGCATCCTAGCGAAGAAAATAATGCCTATTTGAAAAAAAATCTGTGCATATATATAGAAATTATAGCCCTTTTGGTAGAGGTAAGAGAATTTCAAAAAATCTTTTTTTTTAATTTCTGTTTAAATAGCGATTTTATTTATTACGTTTATTTATATTATGTACATTTCATTTACATGAAGGAGTTTCATTAGAAGTAATTGTGAGTTCTTTGTTGACGTTTGAAGATTTCGGAATCGGTTTCTCTAATGAGGAACCAAATATAATCTCCCATCATTCAGTGCCCTTGGTAACGCCGCACGATGGACATCAATGCTTGGTGAAACCTTTCGCCATGTTCGTCAGTTACGTCGCCAAGATTCTCGGGGAAAAAGTTTAAATGAGAATGAAAGAAATTCATTTTGAGGGACATATTTACACCTGTTAGAGTACATAAAACGAAAAATAAGTTGTAAGAATACATATGTGTTATATACATAAATATAAAAAATATATTTCTAACCAATATTTTTCATAATTTTTTAACAAATCATTAATCATTGTTTCATATTGCCGGGCTTTTATTGGATCCAAGGAAATTTGAAACTACAAGCTTAAACGACCTCCATGCTGCAATTTCATCCGACGTCAAATATGATTCGAAATTCACATACATATTTCCTTATTTTAGGCCCATCAAAAACTCCTTCTTCGATTTTTTGAAAAGAAAGACTTTTTAATAAACTTTTTAAATATGAGAGTGAATTGCCATCTTTCCTTAAGGCTTTTACAATTTTTTTAAAGAGCCCCAGCTTAATACGCAATGGTGGCAAAATATAGGCTGTCACAGAGGCATAACATACCAACTACTTTTGCTCGTAGTTGGTATGTTATACCAACTACTCGTTGCTGATCATTCGCAGTGAACGGACGTGTTTATCACATAGCGGATAGTACGCAATAGCAAAAATCTGTACAAAGTCCGTTAGGCCTACATCGTAGTACCTATTACGGTCGAATACAGACAAAATAAAAATAAATTCTCTTGACGGGAATGCCTTCGTGTTCCGATGGAGCGCGGTTCCCCAATCGTCCGACTGTCCGTCCGTTGGTCTTGGCCAAAGCCGACCACACCAAAAATGGTGAAAATCTCCCCCAAGTACTCACAACAGGTGGTGCGGTGAGGGGAAAACGTCATGTCCGACCGTCAAAACGGAAGCACAATGAGCATCGTATAGCGCTCAGAGTTTTGACGAAGTTGGAGGCTGTTGAGGTTTCGGCTCTTACCGAAAAACAAAAAGAGTCACTTCTAAGGCCAATGAGTCGGCTGAAAGAGCCACAAATTCAGCTGTGTTAACGGCTAATAAAGTAAAACGAATCAGGTCACCTGATTAACCCCTGCCTTCGAAAAAGGCAAGAGGCCCTAATGTCACCATCAACAGGACACTCACCAAGCCCTTCAATGAAGTGGCGAAGGAGAGTCTAGTGATGGCTGTTATAGACAGAAGTAGTGAGGATGGATCCATTCTCAAGGACAAATGGAGTCATGTACATACAATCAGCCATTATGGCTCATTACCTCGATGTCCGTAGAGAAATGCCGGGCAAACCACCAATCTGCAACGATGCAGGATGGCATCAGGGGAGAGTAAAGCTCTTATATTTCGGTGATGCCAGATCAGTAGACCCGTATAAGGCTGCTCTGAGTCGAGCGGGTGAGGTGTGGCCGGGTGCCCAGTTGGATGTTGTCGAAAAAACAACATCCATAGTCACCCTAGAGCCATCACCTGGGTTACAGAAGAGCCCTCCAACCCGGCTGGCATCTTAGAAATAATAAAAGATTCCAATCCTGGTCTGCCGCCCCATAATTGGAGAATCAGCAAGGTGGGTGAGGCGGATGATAAAAAGCGGCAGGTCAATCTTATCCTAAACGCTGAATCCACCTCCCATATACAAAGTGCGAGTGCAACCCTACAATATGGCTTCGAGACTATAGTCTTGAAGATATACAAGCAGGATATAGCTCCCACTGCAGAAGGTGAGTCGTCCGCCGTGGCACTTTCTGGAAGTGCGGAGGTACCCACGCCTATTATTTTTGGTAACTCCAACTCTAACAGAAAGCTCTACTTCGGAAAAGCTCTACTTCGGACACAGAGAGGCTGAGGGGAGTCTCCGGACTCTTTGACGCATCTGGCGGGGACATGCTTCTCGACGATACGGACGAAGAGTTCGATAACACCCTTGTCGGGGTGGATGTTAATCTGTCAATTACCAATGATGGTAAGAATTCTACAGATTAACCTCCATCACGCTAAAGCAGCCACAGCGGCTCTATTGCTGCGCCTGTCCACAGGCGCAGTAGACATCGTCCTGATACAGGAGTCCTACGTAGTGGGAGGAAGGGTGTGCGGTATTAGGACACCCAACTTTAAACTGCTTGTGGCCGACTGTGAAGGCATTCCAAGAACCTGCATTTTGGCCAGGAAAGATCTAAGTATCTTTCTCCTGACTAATTTAAGTGGTAAAGACCAAACAGCTGCTAGCCTGGAGATCAGTAATCGCATATATTGGGTGGTCTCCAGCTACTTGCCTTATGAATCTGTAGTACCGACTGCTCTACTCAGGGAAGTAGTAGAAGAAGCAACGTCTGACGAGCTCGAGCTAATTATTGGCGCAGACACGAACGCTCATCATACTATCTGGGGTAGTACGGATATAAACAATAGGGGTGATTCGCTTATTGACTTTATTCTAACTACCAACCTTAGTATTTGTAACATAGGTAATAAACCGACCTTTACAATTAAAGACAGACAAGAAGTACTCGACGTAAAGTTTGCTACTGACCGGCTGTCAGACAAAATTATTGGGTGGAATGTACTGGACGACCACTCATTCTCAGATCACCATTATATTGAGTTGAAACTCGCGGAAAAAGCGCCTAAACCTGCCGTCCACAGAAATGTAAGGAAGACAAAGTGGCACCTGTATGAGAAGAATTTCAAGAAAGTCCTCAACTCTAAACTTCTGTACGAACCGAGTGACAAAGCCGGTCGATAATCTGGTCGATCATATGACCATATCATTCAATAGATCCCTTGAAGAAGCCTGTCCAAAAACAAGGTACAAGGGTAAAACTAAACCCCAATGGTGGACTTCTGAGCTAACGGCTATGAAAAAGACCTGCAACAAGCTATTCAATAAGGCTAAATCTACTGGGGTCGCTAATGATTGGGATGCCCATAAAGAGCAACTCAAGATCTATAAGAAGGAGCTTAGAAAGGCGCAAAGGCGCTCTTGGTATACCTTCTGTGGTGAAGTGGAAAAGGTCTCCGCCGCCGCTAGGCTGAGGAAGATATTATCTGCTTCACCCTGTACAGTGGGATATTTACAGGATGAGGCAAATAACTGGACCAAAAACAGCGAGCAGTCGCTCAATGTACTGCTCGACACTCATTTCCCGGGGAACTCTGTAACAGAACCCGAGGATCAGCAGGACCAACAAGAGTGCGAGTTGATTGCGAGCGTCGCTAGCTTCTTGGCTGAGAGATCCAGAATAAGCTGGGCTATTAATAGCTTTGAGCCCTTCAAGTCACCTGGACCAGATGGCATCACTCCAGCAGAAATGCAGAAAATGTTAAAGTACCCTGGCTGGAGAAAATTTATGTAGGCTGTATCAGGCTTTCATACGTCCCGAATCGATGTTGGGATACCAAAGTGGTATTCATACTTAAAGCGGGAAAGATATCACACACTAGGCCAAAAGACTTCAGACCAATTAGCCTATCCTCCTTCCTATTGAAAGGTCTGGAAAGACTTTTAGATCATTTCATTAGGGAAAACCTGGATACAAAACTCCTGTCGGGGAACCAACGTGCTTACAATAAGGGCAAGTCTACAGAATCAGCCCTGCACGAACTTGTGAGCACTATCGAATCGTCCCTGCATTTCAAGGAATTCACTATGGTGGCATTTCTTGACATAGAAGGGGCTTTTAACAACATTCACTCAGATGAGGTAATAACGGCACTCACATCTAAAAGTTAACACTAGATTGATTAGACTAATTCAAAGTCTGCTCTCCAGAAGAAGCATAACAGCATGTCTAGGGTCCACAACTCTAACAAGGTTTGTAAACAGAGGGACCCCGCAAGGAGGAGTACTGTCTCCACTAATTTGGAACCTAGCGGTGAATGAAATCCTGCTAGATGTAGAACGTTGTGGCTGCAAGGTCGTGGCATATGCGGACGACGTGGCAATCGCAGTGAGTGGCAAATTCGTAAACGTCCTCAGAGACATCCTACAGGTGGCTCTGAACAAGTTGGCTAGATGGGCCAGAAGCAGCGGTTTGGGCGTTAACCCCAACAAGACAGAATTGGTTCTCTTTACTAGGATGAATATTGTCCCACATGTGGACCCTCCACCTCGGATAAATGGAACAGATCTAGTCTTTTCTGAAAGTGCAAAATTTTTAGGAATAATTCTAGATAGGAAAATGTTATTTAGACTTAACGTATTGGAACGTGTAAGGAAGGCCAACGTCGCCTTATATTCCTGCAAAAAGGCAGTAAGGTCGCGGTGGGGACTATCTCCTAAAATCGTCCACTGGATATATATAGCAGTAGTTCGTCCAATACTGTTATACGGAATTGTGGTATGGTGGACGGCAACTGATAAACTAACCATCACCAACATACTAACAAAGATGCAGAGAACTGCCTGCCTGAGCATAAGCGGAGCCTTAAGGACTACAGCGACCGAGTCTCTACAAGCCCTACTCCATATAAAGTCAACGTGCTTTTAAAATATTAAAAAATGTGAGAAGTGCGCCTTCTAAGAACACCATTAAGCGTTTATACGAAAAATGTTCGACTGGTGAGGCTCTTTCTAATCCGAAGAGGCCAAATAAAAGTCGACCAAGGCGATCGGCCGAGAATATCGCTGCCGTACGAGCCAGTGTTGAGAGGTCCCCAAGAACATCCCAAAAACGCCGTTCTCAGCAGTTGGGCATGGCTCGGTCCACTTTACAACGGATTATTCGCATTGATTTGCATTTGTTCCCGTACAAAATTCAATTGACGCAAAGATTGTTGCCTGCGGACAAGCCTCGTCGATTGGAATGGGCCCAACGAGTCCGTGGGTCCGTCGAATATGGGCAACCCTGTACTGCCGATTAATATTGTGGCGAGAGAAGTTGCAACCAAAGCGGCACTAAGATTAAACTGCCTATCAATGTGGAGGTACAAGAACTATGGTCACATGAGGTTATCAAAGTGTAGTGCTATGGTAACCGACCGAGTGCACTATATACCAACTGTGTACATCTTCGAGAGAAATTACATCACTATGATTCCCGCCAGAGATGAATGGGTCGGCAGAATACCAGGTAATAGAAACCATCTCCACTTTTACACGGATGGTTCGAAGCTTGATGAAAAGGTTGGCTTCGGAGTACACTGTGAAGAACTTAGTCTGGATATAGCTCACAGACTACCAGATACCTGCAGTGTCTATCAAGCCGAAATAATGGCAATATGGGAAGTCGCCAAGTGGCTGAGTCGCAACATAGTAACCAACACTGGCGTTGTCATTTACTCGGACAGCCAGGCTGCCATCAATTCTCTGGAGGCAACATCCCTAAATTCAAAAACAGCCCTCGACTACCGCAGGTCTCTTAACGAGATGGCTGAGCAGTTTAATATACACCTCATACGGGTGCCTGGGCATAGGGATATCCCGGAGAACTGCAAAGCCGATGAACTTGCTAGGAAAGGGACGAAGAATTTGCATATATTGGTGCGCCACTATCCACGTGCAAGCTTTGGCTTAGGCAAGAGGCAATCAGGCAGTCCAACGAAAGATGGACAGAAATCGGCACCTGCAGGGTAGCTAGACAAATCTGGCCAAGGTATGACCTGAAAAGGTCAAAATATCTCCTCGCACTAGAGAGGAAACGATTGTCTACGTTAGTACAGGTTCTGACGGGACACTGCTTGATCGGCGAACACGCCAAAAGATTGGGTATTGACTCCAATGACTTCTGCCGAAGCTGTGGAGATGAGGAAGAAGTGGAAAGCATTGAGCACTTGCTTTGCGACTGTCCCACTTTGAGTAAACGACGACTGGACATACTGGGGTCGGCTTTTTTAGGCAGCCTAACAGATCTTTCCAGTACTGATATTCGTACTATCGACAAATTTATATATCAAACAGGTTGGTTTCGATGAGGGGCATTTCAGCCCGTGGTAACACTAGGGACCTTAACTGGTCTATGTGAGCTTGTAAAAAAATACTGCTGCCACCCTAACCTAAACCTACCAACTACTTTTAATCGCAACAAATTTTCCAGTCATGTTCATATTTTATGTATTTTATCAATTTAGCCATTGTTTCGTATGATTCCTTAGTGTTGACAGCATGAGCAATGGAAATCGACGGTTTCCGATTTCCGTTGTGTAAAAGTACTGCTTTCAAACTTTCTTTACTGCTGTCAGCAAGTAACCGTCATTCCTTTGAATTGTATGTTTGATTAAGTTCCTCGAACAATCCGGGAATGTCCTTGCAAATGCATCTGTTATCCACAGTTGTATAAAATTGTTTGTAAGGTATATCATGGACTCTATAATATGATATGTTAACATCTGGGGCCAAAATATTGTACTGTTTCATCCCAGATGCAAGTAGTTCTGCCTTATATTTGGTCAGTTCCAAATCTCTCACTAGATCAATGAGTTGAAACTGAGTTAAAAGCGATGACTTCTGACTCAAACTTGAATCGCTCAGAGTTGAGTACTCAGTTGAACTTGATGATGTTTCCGTTATTAGGCTGTTAGCTATACTTGGACACTTCCCACTCCAATCTATTAACTTAGACAAAAATAGCAGTCCGTATAGTGAATGAATGGTTGTCTCCATTGGCATTCCAAATTCCACGTGAAGTCTAAAATTAAAACGTTTTATTCCACAAAACATTGTAATACATTAATTGTAAAGTACTTACCGCATGCTTCCATTACTCCATCGAGTAAGATTTACATGACACGAATTACACAAAATACTAGGTGTCCACGGTTCGTTCATATTTTAAACTCGTACACCAAAATATTGCACATATATTTCTTCTATTATTTTACTAAACGCACGTCGATTTTTTTAATAACATATTTTCGACAGATGTAGCAGAAATTGTCGGGATCATTTACACATTGAAAAGATCTTTGCCGTTTACTCATACTTCGAAATATAACTTTATAATATTTTTCAGAAAATCGACTTATCTCTTTAAGGCGCTGAATTACACTGACATTGCATATCATGTTTTATGGATGGTTACGAACAACCATAAAACCTCGTCCTCTCTATAATTTTATAATGTCTGACATCAATCCTCATAAAATAAAATGCAAGTGCAATGTCTCTTATATGTCTCTCTCACATATGGCGAATTCAATATACGCAAAAACATCATTTAAAAACGAAAAAATATGAAACAAGATTTTTTTGAATTTCCCTAACATTTACAAAAAGGCTCATAACTTTCATATCTATCCATAGATTTTCAAATAGACAGTGTTTTCTTCTTAGCATGCTAGCTTTTTAAAAATGTAATAAAATATTTTTTTCGATTTTTTTTCTATTTTTATGGTTTGTTTTTGTACCAGGAAAAAGTGTTTTTTTAAAAAAATATTTTTTTTCTGATATTTTTGACGGCTCAATCCAAATACTGAACGTACCTTCCATGAAAGCTGGAATTTAAAAAAAAATAAAAAAAAATTACCATAGACAATTTTTTTAATATTTTTTCCGTGTTTGTGAAACCTAGTAGCACCAGAAACTGTTATCCACTTCCCTTGGACAAACATTTTGTTGCATAGTGTGCGTTTTTTCCTAACATTAAAATTACCTCTATTTTTCTTCTTATTTTGAGGTGTTCTATCCAAATATCTGTGGTTTTCAAAAATAACCACATAAGTCGAAAAATAAAAATGTTCAGGGAGGCGTATACATACAAGTTTTGTGTTCCAGTACTTTCCTTATGGGAGTGACAAATGCGGCATAAAATGTTCAAAAACGCCTATTTTCGGAAATGGTAGATATCAGTGGGTATATCATAGACAAATTAATACATTTATCTAAAGACTCGAAAATGACAACTCGACTTAACTGGTTATTTGTGAAAACCACAGATATCTCATCAGATCGAGGATCCTGGTGGTCGCCCTTTATAGTTCCTTGTTAATCGACAAAACAAAGTTATAAAAAGTATTGTACTTTAAAAATAAAAGCAGCACAGGGGAATGACGCACGTGAGTGTGAAAGATCATTTCGGAAGACACAGCGCGACTTACATCATTTTATTAATATTGTTGGCGCAAAACCAACCACAAGTATACGAGTATGTAGTAGATTTAATACTCTTTATAATTTTAATTATTGGAAATCTAGAATGGTTTGAAAATATGGATTTTACGAAATATAAGATTTCACAGGGAAATGACGCAAATCTTCAGGGACAAAAAATAATCATCCAAAAAAATTATAAACATTAATAGAAAACATAAATCATAAAATGTTATATTTTATATTTGTCCTACTACGACGTCCCATATGACCGTTGGCGCCAGATGATCAATTATTTGTTCACCGATCCTATAATCGAATACCGACAGTTCCCGCGTCAAATTGTTATTGTGCAATTGGTAGCATACAACGACGTCCCCGCATGAGCACTATTTAAAATATTCAAAAGGACTATCATACGTTAGTTGCAAATAAATCATTGCCGCTCAGTTTATGACAGCATATTTTCGACTTCGGAGAGCAGCGATCGATATTATATGATTGTATTGATTATCCTCGAACAAAAATGCCGATATTGCTTAAAAAAAACTTTAAACTATGTAATGTGATCATCTTACTGTCTAATCATTCCTACCCACTTGACCACTGCTTTCGAAATATATGTCTATCGATTTTTTCTAAATTTTTCTCCGATGGAACATTAAAAACCAGCTGTCATAAATAACTCATTGTCGCTCAGTTTAGACAGTAAATTGTTGTAACTCGATGGTTAACTATCGAGACTGCTCGTTTTAGCGAATCTTCGCTGTTTTCGAAATTTTGGTCAGGTGTGTAAGCACATGCATGCAACACATACCTACACACACACATACTCCATAAAGTTTTAGTGGTGTTACAACTCAGTCAGCTGAGTTTAGTTTCTCCCGTAGAATGCACCGGGAATCTCCCCCCAAAGAAACATATGGCATAACCTTCAGAATTGGATACCTTGCACTTTACTACACATATTCATATACTATATGTAAGAAGCAATTCACAAAGAAAAGAATTATAATAAAATTCGCGACTGACTGGGCGAGAGAACACGACATCCGAATTCGCCTCCAGTTGAGGAGTGGGGTGTGGTGGAACAATGCTGGCGTTGTATGCGAGAAGTAGTGTAGTACATGTTCGTTCGTCGTCGCCGTCGTCATCGTTGCTCCTCGCTAGCTTTTTTTGTGATTCGATTATAGACAACAATGTACAAAATAATGTATGTCTGGCCGTTGTTCTTGTTGTTGGTATCCATCTTTCCATCTCTTACAGAACGAAGCAGCAGCAACAACATCGGCCAGTCAGTTCCCCCCTTCCCTAACATGCTGCTGCTGCTTCTAGTTGCCGGCTGCACTCGGAGAAATAAGAACGAGGCAGAGTCAGTCCGAACACTCATTCATTTCATTTAGTCAACGACAACGAGCCAAACAACAAACAGCGCGAATATCCAACGCGTTGGTTGGCAGAGGCAGCGAGCGGCGGCGGCATGCGGCGTTGCAAACTTTTTGGCTTTTGATTGAACGGCGACATTGAATACCATCATTTTGAATTTGCAAATGAAACAGATCAGTCGACTTTGTCGGTCTTAAGGAATTTCGTCAGCTCTCCAAAGAGCAAAAGCGTTCTTCTTCCAAGTAAAGGAATAATTTGTTAATAGTGTGTGCTTGTTGTCTTGACTCAAAAGTGTTAAAAGATTTTGTGAATTTCTGTGATTATAAAAAACAATGCGACCGTTGAGAGAACTTTTCTTATTTTCAATAAACAATTAAATATTTGCAAACAAATAAACGAACAAACTGAATGGCTCGTCATCATCAGAAATGCTGAACTTTTACTCTTCTGTCTGAAGTAAAGAAGTGTGTAGTGTGTGGTGACGCATGTTGTATGTGTGTGTGCTCAAGTCAAACAAAAAATAAAATAAAAGAAACAAAAAGAACGGCGACCGACCATAGACGACCAAAGAAGAAAACGCAATAAGTTGAATTGGAATTGTGAAATTCAAACCGGCATCCAAGACCGACGACAACAAAAGCAAATGAATGGAATGTCCACAGACACCAGCAGGCAGACCACAGACTCATTCTCTATTTAAATAACAAAAAAAATGAAAATATACGAGACAATAAAGCTCTTCCCTTGCGAGGGGCCGACAACGAGAATGTTTTTTATATGGAACTTTGGAACTTTCCCGATAATTCATTGAAAAAATTAAATCGAATCGAATTCGCAATATAAGTTATTTATAGTCGAGAAGCCTCGACATTTAAAAGAACCAATCAGAATGGCATCAAAATTATTATTATATGTGGCCGGCGGATGGCAGAATATAAAGGGTCCGTTCAACAGCAGATGATTTCTTTCTAAAAATTGTCTGCCGATCATCATTCAGAGACAATCTGGTTTTAGAAGGTGGCAACAAGAAATTCCTTCGAAAGGTAATTTTGTCTGAAAATATGTTTGGAATATTGCAACAAGGCCCCATTTTTAATCATGCAGAAAACACACATTATGCATGTAGCCATTCAGATATTCTCTTTGCCCATCACGTACACCCAAAAGAATATTGCGGGAGGAGTATGGAAAATAGCAAAATGCCGGTTAGTTGTTAAATTTAAAGAGTCGCCCGTCAACACATACAAAATTTTAAGAGAAGAAGAATGGAACAAAAGAGATTTCTGCCCCGCGGATTTTTTTTTTTGTTGCTATTAACAATCGTAAACTTGGGTTGCCAACCTTCTTTAAAACGTCATCTTTTCTTAAGTGAGCAGTCAGTCACTACACGTTTTCCTAAAATACAGTAAATCTGAAGAAAATTAAAAAAAAAGTGCATATAATATTGAGAAATCTGGAATTAATTAAAACACCTACTTCATTCCCTTTCCCCTTAAGAAAAAAATACGAATAGAAAAGAAGTCGGGATCTCTTTTTAAAAAGAGTCGTCGTCGTTGTCTGTCATTAAAATCACTCAAAAAACCGAACGACCGGTCTTTTCGTTTCATTTTTTTTTATGGGGAAGAGGATGATGAAGATTGTTTTTGTTGCTACATCTGTTTGTATGCGCTGCGGTGGGCTCAAGTTCTCGCGAATACCACAGCAGCACCAGTCTAGAGCTAGCTAATCATATGGCTGGGTTGATTTAGGAGCGGCAAACGTTTCGAGTTCAGACAAGGGGATCTAAGTACGCTGAAGTCTGTGTGTGTGTGTGTGGATCTATAGTGTATAGTTAACTGCCGGTAAGTGTAATGTTTTAGAATTCAGCTTTAATGCTGATAGTGGAGATATTCCAATGAAAAGTCGGAAAAAGAGTCATTAAATAAGTGTTAATTTGTTGTGAGAGCTACCAAACCACGAACAAAGTGAGGTTATAATACCAAGTTCCGAATGCCCCACCCAGTCAAGCTACGAAGAACCAACAAACCACGTCGTTTCCATATATATGCGAATCATATACTGATGTATGGTGGCCTACGTACATTCATATCTTTATATATACATATATATATGCACATATGTATATAGTACAAGGAACACCGCACCACGATATAAAAAAAGAAACCAGCGTCTCATAAAAAAATATATTCAAATGTGCTGCTCGTCGTCGCTCATACGTAAACGACGTCCGACGTCGTATATATATATATATATATTTACGAAGTGTTAGCTGGTTCCTCCGCACTAGCAGCAGCATAATTGCTCGTGCTCGCACTCTTCATTGGGTCTCTGTCGAAATCAAAAATTGGCAACTCTTAAACTAAAGATCAGTTGTTAGCTTTAAAAAAACACATGTTTAGATATATCTCTCCCATTCCAGCCAACAGATGCCATAGAAAGTGGAAAAAAAGTTTTTTAAACATTGTAGTCCGTAAATACTCGTAGTTCGTCGCTACAATCTATCGGAGAGTTTTGTTTAAAAAATAAATGTTTGCCATTTTTTCAATGTAGTGGGGCACGTGTTTTATATTGAATGTTTTAGTATTTGTACGCGAGAGTAAAGCGAATCGCGAATCTTTATCTCTAGAGCAAAAAAGTTTGAGGCCGTCTGCGCTCATTTAAAAAAGTGTATATAAAAAACATGACAACCAGCCAGCAGCGCATACATTCTGCTGCTTGGTAACAACAGCGAAAACGCTGTACGTACCTTGCTGCTGCCTTCAAAATCAAGCGCAAAATGTCTTACAGCATTTGTGCAGAAAACCCAAAAGAGTAGTGAAGTGCAGGGAGCAAGAAAAGCAGTCGCAATACATACAACTACCAACAAAGAGGAATCTTCGCAAAAAAGCCAACTAGCCAGTCAGACAGCCAACCATATGGTTTGGTGGTTATTAGCAAAACGACCAGTAAAAAGAGATCCAGAGAGGGAGAGAGAAGTGTCGAAAAGATCATTAAGTTGCTGCGTTGCCAATATTTTGTTTGTTTGCCCGCTCGTAGCTGTCTGACGCAGCAGCAGTCGCTACATGCAAATATTTTTTCAACGCAATTTCAAATTTAGAAAACCAGGGTCATTTCTGGGTCTCCCCTGCAACACACACACACACACTTGCAAAAGCTCTGCGCTATCTGCTATCTAGTCACCTTATAATTTTGTAAAATAAACATCATCTGACTAAAAATGTTTAAAGCCCTCGAGCTGAAAAACGACCACACCACCACTCCTTTTCGTGTTATTTTTTATTAACGGAATGACGTCATATCCTTTTATCGCAATTACTTTGAAATGAATTACTCACCATAACGCCACAGCGGTAAGTTTTCGGAGATTATAGTACTCTTCGTTTATATTGTACATTGTTTGTATGAGTGTCAATGTGCTGTCATCCATAAAGAAAAGAAACAAGTGAGAGCAAAAAACTGAACTCTTCGCTTGAACTCACAATTATCGTGAGTCCGTCCATGAAAGTCTTTCTTATTCATATAACGGCATATGAATGAATAACTACCTATAAAAGCCGAAACCAACTAACTACATTTACGATCATTTTATAACGCAGGTGAGCAGAGCAGCACAGTTCCCTCGAAATCTTCGAGTGAAAATGTTATTTCCGGGAATACATCGCGGAGCTAAGCAGTCATTGAAATTGAACCTTACCATGTAATTAAATTGGGGGTTTTGGCAACTCTGTGTATTTAAGTTCGAATCCATAATTGAGCTTTTCCCATACAGATACAAATTCAAATCTCCATATTTATACATTCAGCGGTGGTGAGTAAGCATCATGTGTTCAAAAAATTCAACGAAAATCGAGTCATCGCGAACAAAAAGACGGACAACAACCAAAAGCACTAAGCCTTTGTTCGTTCGTTTGGTTTTAAAAGTAGAATACATACTTACATGTGTACGTATGTATATATATGTCTACATACATATCCGCCACATGCCGCCGCGCTCCGCTTCTTTGGATCTGCATTTTTCGCGTACACTTTCATGTGCGGATCGTTAACCTTAACCATTTTTTACAAGGCGCGGACACAAGGTCGTACGACGCCAGTTGAGTTATTAATATGTACTCTCACTCCACCGCTCGCTCTAGCACACTCTCTTCGGTGAGTGAGTCCTCTCCGCTGATGTTGGAGACATGTTGCAATTTTTTCAAATCATAAAAGCTTTACATATTTACGTACATCCGTTTATGTGTGAGTGATTACAGCACGAAGTATAAGTTACTGCCGCGAAGTATAAGTAAAGTTTCCAATTCTTCATAAATGTCTATCACTCTGCGCGCTAATCAGAGACCGGGGCTGAATATTGAAAAGTGCAGTCAGGTACCTGAAGTAGCGCGCGAAGTTTTAGGCACTGACATCATGATACGATACATCAACCAGACGAAAGCCTACGCCCGTCCGTCGTCGTCATCGCCATCATCAGTTGCAACAATAAAACAGATGTTCCATCATCATCTCTCCAACATACATGTATATTAAAGAGTGATTAAGGAGAAGAATTAGAGAAATGTCCCATGTCTATTGTACTTCATCAGGTGCTCTGGTGTGTTTGAAACCCGGCACATGTTGAAGTACATTCAATGTGGGGCGAATGTCATTGGATGAATGTGGTATTTAATTGCATTCCGAACAGCTGGAAAGCAGCAGTGGAATGGAAAAATAGGATTTTGCAGGAAAAATAAATAATGGTTAAAGTATGTATACATTTTTTTTCTAATTAAATATGTATCGCTAAATATTTAACTGTATAACAAAAATAAACTGATTTATTTCTATGCTTCAGGAAATAGAAACAACTATAGATATGCCTCCACCCAAACTTCGCAGTGCGCAGATTTGAAGATGTTTAACGAAAACACTTAGCAAAAATCACAAGACTACTAAGGAACCAGATGATCTGTCGTACGGTTTCACGAAAATCCAGAATGATAACTCTGAAGTGATACATGGGTGTGGTTAATATGAATACAACTTCCAGTAACGAAAATTTGTCAAAAACAGGATACTAACAGGATGTAGTCGACAAGTTGGGGAATAAGTTTAAAAGTACTTTCTTGCAGCAACTTTTGTGAGAAAATTTATTTTTGTTGTTTTTGATTATAATTTTTTTTCATGGGAAAATATTTTTTTTTTAATAATTCAAAATTACGATTTTCTAAATGTTTTTCTATATAAAAATATTTCAAATATAGTTTCTAATAATGGTGATAAAAGTCTTTGTATTCAAGAAATTTATACAACTTTTTGACACGATTGGAAATTTCCTTCTCAAACCATAGATATACACGTTCATATGTGATGGAAAGCATTTTCAGTGGGATCGTTTTCAACCTCTATGTGAAAATAATAGGTTATGTGCATATCGAAAACAATTTCATTTAAAATGTTATCCATCACATAGTTGATAGTAAAGTTGTAACTAACGTCAAGTTAAATTTTTGGAAAAAGTTAAATTTGTATTACAAAGCCAGTAAGGAAAGACAGAAAGTCGGACCGACTATATAATACCATAATTTGTTATTTGGAATAATTGGTTTCGTACAAAGATTAGCTCCATCTCCTCATCAAGGTTTATTCCAAGGAGGAGTTGAAGATGTTAGTCATAATAAATTATATTGCTTTAATACCAAATCGGGAGGTACATACTATATATAAAGGCTATATCTGAATCCGAACCGATTTTCTCAAAATTTTGCAGTGTTTATGTAAGTTATAAGAAACCTTTTTCTGCCGAATTTTTTTTGCTGATCGGATATAACATAAAATGGTTTCTTTTTAGGGGTAACATAACATGGTTTCTGTTTTAGAAAAAAATATGCGATCTAGTATAGGCAATGATAATAATGGAAATGGTAGTGTGATACTCAAGATATCCCATTTAAATTTAGCTGGAATGCAAAAATGATCATAAATTAGGGGAAAGAAGCTAACATATGATCAAAACAAAGTTTTTCAGTGGGAAAAGGGATAATTACACTGTGCTAGTCCAAAAATGTAACAGAAAGGAGACCCTATGGATAGACTTATTTCGGCAATGCTGAATCCAATGGCATTAGCCGTTTTTCTATGTTAGCTCTTGTTTTCGCGATATTCGACCACAAAGTTTGTTGGGAAATCAGAGAGGTGACTTATCTCTTTGGTTATTTTGAAGTGGAAGACTTTGGAATATACGCTTCAGTCCAAAGACTGAGGGAACATTTGGACAATTATTTTTCTCAAAACAGTCGTCCACCCTTCTTACCCCCTTACCCCTGAAAAAGTGCAATGAAATCTTATCATATGTTAAAAATCATACATATTGTCGATATTTTTAGTAGGCATCGTTGAAAAAAATATTATTCGCGAAGAAATACTATAAGTCCTTTCTCTACTTTTTTATGAGAATTAAGCAAATTTCGAGTTATTACATAATTTGTGTATTTTTATGCTCATAGCAGAAAATATTTGAAATAAAATTTTTTGACTTAGTGTTAATGGAAATTTCAAAGGTAACCAACAAAACCTGCTAAATTGTAAAACCTGTTAATTTTTCATAAATATGTTGAAAGGAGACTCATAGTCATTTTTCGCGAGGAACATTTTTCTCAAAGACACAAACTAAAAATATCGATGATTTGTATGACACATGGTAAGTATTGATTGCACTTTTTCGGGGGTAAAGTGGTGAGAAGCGTGGTTGACTATTTTGAGAGAAATAATACTCGAAGTGTTCCCTCTATTTCGTTCTTTGGACTGAAGCGCGTTTTCGGAAGTCTTACACTTCAAAATCACCTCCGAGATAACTAACCTCTCTGATTTTTTTGCAAACTGTTTGGTCGAATATCGCGAAAACAAGAGCTAACCTAGAAAAACGGCTAGCTCCATTGGATTCAGCAAGGTCCAAATAGCTATATCTATAGGGTCTCCTTTCTGTTACATTTTTAATTTGTCCATTTCGAGCACAGTGTTAATATACCATGATGTCAGGGTAACTCTTGGAAAATATAAATTATTTTGTTCCATATATAATTATCTTGTAATTTTGAAAGAAAGAGGTATAACTATTTTGCAGTACCCTAAACAGAAAATAAATAAATGATGGGTTGCGAAGCGCACCGGGTTAAAGATATTTCAATTATAAACTGTTCATCAGCTACATTCACACCTTGGTACAAAATACTACAATGTTTGTTCAACCGTGTCCATAAAGGTACGAATTTTAAAAGCTAAAGTGAATCACTGCATTTTACCTCATTTAACCCTTTTGCCCAATGAGGCATAAGTAACCAATTTTGCACCACTGTATTTATTCGTTTCTGCTCCACAGTGTCCCACTATATGTGCCATGTTTAACTTTTTTCCATACCGTACCTTATTTAACTTATTTTTCCCCATGGTTTAAATAGAAGTATTTATTTCGAAAAAATTCTTAGCTTTGGTTTATATTGTAAGGGCAACCTTCGCACTTTGGGATGACTTTCAACCCTTTATGCACCACTGTAGCATATTTAACACTTTTATTCACTGTTTTTTCCCACCCACCACATTAAACTATTTTGCCACACTTTACCTATTTAACACTTTTTTGCCCCACTGTACCATACATAACTCTTTTCGCTTCAACGTATCATATTTAACCCGTTTTGTTCCACACAATCATATTTAACACCTTTTCGCCTCTGTGTAACATATTGAACAATTTTTGCTTGTAACATATTGAACCAACTGCACCACAGTGCTACAACCATTTTGAACCCTTTGGGTCCACTAAATCATATGTAACACCTTTTTTCCTACTGTATAATGTAGTTAACCATTTTTGACCCACTGTACCATAGTTAACATATTTTTGTCCCACTGTTCCATAGTTAAGGCTTTTTGGCCCGCTGTATCATATTTAACCCATTTTGTCCCACGTTACCATATTTAACTGTTTGTACCATACTGTAACCATTTTTGTCACATTGTACCTTATTTAACCATTTTTGTCGCACTGTAGCATAGTTAACAAATGTTCCATAGTTAACGCTTTTTGCCCCCCTGTTCCACATTTAACCCATTTTATCCCACGTTACTACATTGAACTATTTGTGTCCCGCTTATCAAATTTAACCTGTTAACGTCTGCCATATTTACCACTTTTTGCCCCACTGTACCATATTTAACACTTTTTGTCCCACTGTACCATATTTAACCCTGATTGCTCCACTGTACAATATTTTACACATATATGCCCACTGTACTGTATAGTTAACCATTTTTGTCACACTGTAACGTATTTAACCCTTTTTGTCACACTGTATTATAGTTAATAAATTTTTGCCCCACAGTTCCATACTTAACGCTTTTTGCCCCACGGTACCATATTTAACTCGTTTTGTCACACTTTACCCTATATACATATAACTATTTTTTGCCCACTGTACCATACTTAACCCTTTTTCCCCACTGTACCATATTTAAACACATTTTATACACTGTACCAGAGCGCCCCAGTAGGTGAGTTGGTAGCGAGCTCGCCTATGAGTTTGGGGGTCGTGGGTTCGATTCCCACCAGAGGCTCTGGTCTGTCGCAACAAAAATTAGCAAGCAACATGGTCTTTGTCACCCGGCTTCTCCCTGGACCGTAAAATTAGAATATAAATTTACTTTGTATTGTAATTCATATAAATAAATAAATAAATAATACACCGTACCATTTTTGCCCACTATACATTATTTAATGTTTTTGACACACTGTGCTCCTAAAAGCATTACAACTCCTTATATCTCAAGTTTAAGTTCCAATTTTGCCACATTGTTTCATTTTTCCCCAATACACCATAATTAACTCATTATACACCACTGTGAATCTTAAAGTTAGAATTTCTAAAAATCACTTCCGATCTCTAGTCTATGTAACAAAAGATACCCTAAAACCATGGTATCATGTTTAACGTTTTTAAACCACTGTACCATATTTTACACTTTTTGCCCCACAGTGCCCCGAAAGTACAAAAAAAACTGAATAACCCGATCCGTTGTCCTAAGGACATCCTTCGCTTCAATTTTCACCATTCTAATTCTAAGCGTTGAATTTGGCGGGGTTCCTTGGTCTAGTTTACGTCCCAATAACTACTCTCACACCAAATTTCACGATTCTAGCTCTTGCCATTTGGACTTGGCTGTTGTACCACATTTATTCTTTTTACCCCACTGTGTGCGTAGATGGTAGCCTCATAAGGGCTACCCTCACACCAAATTTCACGATTCTAGCTCATTCCGTTTAGATATGGCGGTTGTAGTACCATATTAATCCCCTTTTGCCCCTTTGTGCGGCTAAAAATCACGTCTTATTGCACGTATTATTCCCAAGGACCTACCCTCCTACCAAATTTCATGATTATATCTTCATCCGTTTGGGCTGGGCGATGTTCAGTCAGTCACGCATCGATTTTATACAGGGTGGAGCGCGGTAATTTGCTTATTTGGGAATGAAATAAAAAAGTTATGAACCTTTGACAAATTTATTTTATATTGGGTGATCTAAGTAGAGATACTTTTTTCAATAGCCTTTTTTGACAGATCACGTGCTAGTCGTGTTATGCTGTCATGTTAATTTTGTTAAGTATATAAAACTATCAGATTTCCGATCTCGTCCATTTTTGGGCCAATCACGTAGACTACATAGAATACATATACTCAAAATTACACCGCTCTCACTAAGAAATTGTTCAATTTCAAAATTTTGCTTATGTGGCATATATGGTGGCGCCCTCGCCGCAATAACCACAAATAATAAAACTTTCTGCTGAGAATGATAGATTAGTGTTTTTGTGCTCACAGCCAACTTAACGCCAATGCGATGAAAATAAAATAAATGTGGTACAAATTATGCAATACTCGTATTATATGAGGTTATGTTTAATGATCGAAATTTATCATCTAGTTTCAGAGATAATACATGCTTAACTAATACTACGCCCACTTTTGCCACACCCACTATTCCCGATCCGCCAATTTCTGGTGAGGATTTAGATAATTATTCCACTAAAGTGTGTTCCAAATTTCGTTCTCCTACCATCAACACATTCTGATTTTATCGAATTTTATATAATGCCACGCCCACCTATTGTCTCCCGCCTACTTTTGGTGAAAGTACTAATTTTGACGTCAACAACTTACAATCCAAATTTCGTTCTTCTTATGGTGTTTTCTTTTCTAAAAAATGGTATTGCCCTGTCAGAGAGCAGCATTTAAATAATGTCGCCTACACCCTCTTGTACTGCTGCATTTTTTATGGTCAGAATCGATAACAAAAATGCAAAAAACTAGCCTTTTAACTCACTAAAAGTAAACTAAAAACAAAGAATACACAACGGCGCCGCCTAAATAAAGCATCTCACCAAACTTCATTATTAAAAAGCACGCACGGACACACGCGTATGTTTAGGCTATTCGCTCGACGCCGAAAAAACATCTGTTTTGTAGGGCAGCGTCCACCCCTTCGATTAAATAGAGGGCTGAAATGTTGCATTTTTGCCCCATGCAAGTGCGACTTTGTATTGTAATTCATATAAATAAATAAATAAATAATACACCGTACCATTTTTGCCCACTATACATTATTTAATGTTTTTGACACACTGTGCTCCTAAAAGCATTACAACTCCTTATATCTCAAGTTTAAGTTCCAATTTTGCCACATTGTTTCATTTTTCCCCAATACACCATAATTAACTCATTATACACCACTGTGAATCTTAAAGTTAGAATTTCTAAAAATCACTTCCGATCTCTAGTCTATGTAACAAAAGATACCCTAAAACCATGGTATCATGTTTAACGTTTTTAAACCACTGTACCATATTTTACACTTTTTGCCCCACAGTGCCCCGAAAGTACAAAAAAAACTGAATAACCCGATCCGTTGTCCTAAGGACATCCTTCGCTTCAATTTTCACCATTCTAATTCTAAGCGTTGAATTTGGCGGGGTTCCTTGGTCTAGTTTACGTCCCAATAACTACTCTCACACCAAATTTCACGATTCTAGCTCTTGCCATTTGGACTTGGCTGTTGTACCACATTTATTCTTTTTACCCCACTGTGTGCGTAGATGGTAGCCTCATAAGGGCTACCCTCACACCAAATTTCACGATTCTAGCTCATTCCGTTTAGATATGGCGGTTGTAGTACCATATTAATCCCCTTTTGCCCCTTTGTGCGGCTAAAAATCACGTCTTATTGCACGTATTATTCCCAAGGACCTACCCTCCTACCAAATTTCATGATTATATCTTCATCCGTTTGGGCTGGGCGATGTTCAGTCAGTCACGCATCGATTTTATACAGGGTGGAGCGCGGTAATTTGCTTATTTGGGAATGAAATAAAAAAGTTATGAACCTTTGACAAATTTATTTTATATTGGGTGATCTAAGTAGAGATACTTTTTTCAATAGCCTTTTTTGACAGATCACGTGCTAGTCGTGTTATGCTGTCATGTTAATTTTGTTAAGTATATAAAACTATCAGATTTCCGATCTCGTCCATTTTTGGGCCAATCACGTAGACTACATAGAATACATATACTCAAAATTACACCGCTCTCACTAAGAAATTGTTCAATTTCAAAATTTTGCTTATGTGGCTTATATGGTGGCGCCCTCGCCGCAATAACCACAAATAATAAAACTTTCTGCTGAGAATGATAGATTAGTGTTTTTGTGCTCACAGCCAACTTAACGCCAATGCGATGAAAATAAAATAAATGTGGTACAAATTATGCAATACTCGTATTATATGAGGTTATGTTTAATGATCGAAATTTATCATCTAGTTTCAGAGATAATACATGCTTAACTAATACTACGCCCACTTTTGCCACACCCACTATTCCCGATCCGCCAATTTCTGGTGAGGATTTAGATAATTATTCCACTAAAGTGTGTTCCAAATTTCGTTCTCCTACCATCAACACATTCTGATTTTATCGAATTTTATATAATGCCACGCCCACCTATTGTCTCCCGCCTACTTTTGGTGAAAGTACTAATTTTGACGTCAACAACTTACAATCCAAATTTCGTTCTTCTTATGGTGTTTTCTTTTCTAAAAAATGGTATTGCCCTGTCAGAGAGCAGCATTTAAATAATGTCGCCTACACCCTCTTGTACTGCTGCATTTTTTATGGTCAGAATCGATAACAAAAATGCAAAAAACTAGCCTTTTAACTCACTAAAAGTAAACTAAAAACAAAGAATACACAACGGCGCCGCCTAAATAAAGCATCTCACCAAACTTCATTATTAAAAAGCACGCACGGACACACGCGTATGTTTAGGCTATTCGCTCGACGCCGAAAAAACATCTGTTTTGTAGGGCAGCGTCCACCCCTTCGATTAAATAGAGGGCTGAAATGTTGCATTTTTGCCCCATGCAAGTGCGACTTTGTATTGTAATTCATATAAATAAATAAATACATAATACACCGTACCATTTTTGCCCACTATACATTATTTAATGTTTTTGACACACTGTGCTCCTAAAAGCATTACAACTCCTTATATCTCAAGTTTAAGTTCCAATTTTGCCACATTGTTTCATTTTTCCCCAATACACCATAATTAACTCATTATACACCACTGTGAATCTTAAAGTTAGAATTTCTAAAAATCACTTCCGATCTCTAGTCTATGTAACAAAAGATACCCTAAAACCATGGTATCATGTTTAACGTTTTTAAACCACTGTACCATATTTTACACTTTTTGCCCCACAGTGCCCCGAAAGTACAAAAAAAACTGAATAACCCGATCCGTTGTCCTAAGGACATCCTTCGCTTCAATTTTCACCATTCTAATTCTAAGCGTTGAATTTGGCGGGGTTCCTTGGTCTAGTTTACGTCCCAATAACTACTCTCACACCAAATTTCACGATTCTAGCTCTTGCCATTTGGACTTGGCTGTTGTACCACATTTATTCTTTTTACCCCACTGTGTGCGTAGATGGTAGCCTCATAAGGGCTACCCTCACACCAAATTTCACGATTCTAGCTCATTCCGTTTAGATATGGCGGTTGTAGTACCATATTAATCCCCTTTTGCCCCTTTGTGCGGCTAAAAATCACGTCTTATTGCACGTATTATTCCCAAGGACCTACCCTCCTACCAAATTTCATGATTATATCTTCATCCGTTTGGGCTGGGCGATGTTCAGTCAGTCACGCATCGATTTTATACAGGGTGGAGCGCGGTAATTTGCTTATTTGGGAATGAAATAAAAAAGTTATGAACCTTTGACAAATTTATTTTATATTGGGTGATCTAAGTAGAGATACTTTTTTCAATAGCCTTTTTTGACAGATCACGTGCTAGTCGTGTTATGCTGTCATGTTAATTTTGTTAAGTATATAAAACTATCAGATTTCCGATCTCGTCCATTTTTGGGCCAATCACGTAGACTACATAGAATACATATACTCAAAATTACACCGCTCTCACTAAGAAATTGTTCAATTTCAAAATTTTGCTTATGTGGCTTATATGGTGGCGCCCTCGCCGCAATAACCACAAATAATAAAACTTTCTGCTGAGAATGATAGATTAGTGTTTTTGTGCTCACAGCCAACTTAACGCCAATGCGATGAAAATAAAATAAATGTGGTACAAATTATGCAATACTCGTATTATATGAGGTTATGTTTAATGATCGAAATTTATCATCTAGTTTCAGAGATAATACATGCTTAACTAATACTACGCCCACTTTTGCCACACCCACTATTCCCGATCCGCCAATTTCTGGTGAGGATTTAGATAATTATTCCACTAAAGTGTGTTCCAAATTTCGTTCTCCTACCATCAACACATTCTGATTTTATCGAATTTTATATAATGCCACGCCCACCTATTGTCTCCCGCCTACTTTTGGTGAAAGTACTAATTTTGACGTCAACAACTTACAATCCAAATTTCGTTCTTCTTATGGTGTTTTCTTTTCTAAAAAATGGTATTGCCCTGTCAGAGAGCAGCATTTAAATAATGTCGCCTACACCCTCTTGTACTGCTGCATTTTTTATGGTCAGAATCGATAACAAAAATGCAAAAAACTAGCCTTTTAACTCACTAAAAGTAAACTAAAAACAAAGAATACACAACGGCGCCGCCTAAATAAAGCATCTCACCAAACTTCATTATTAAAAAGCACGCACGGACACACGCGTATGTTTAGGCTATTCGCTCGACGCCGAAAAAACATCTGTTTTGTAGGGCAGCGTCCACCCCTTCGATTAAATAGAGGGCTGAAATGTTGCATTTTTGCCCCATGCAAGTGCGACTTTGTATTGTAATTCATATAAATAAATAAATACATAATACACCGTACCATTTTTGCCCACTATACATTATTTAATGTTTTTGACACACTGTGCTCCTAAAAGCATTACAACTCCTTATATCTCAAGTTTAAGTTCCAATTTTGCCACATTGTTTCATTTTTCCCCAATACACCATAATTAACTCATTATACACCACTGTGAATCTTAAAGTTAGAATTTCTAAAAATCACTTCCGATCTCTAGTCTATGTAACAAAAGATACCCTAAAACCATGGTATCATGTTTAACGTTTTTAAACCACTGTACCATATTTTACACTTTTTGCCCCACAGTGCCCCGAAAGTACAAAAAAAACTGAATAACCCGATCCGTTGTCCTAAGGACATCCTTCGCTTCAATTTTCACCATTCTAATTCTAAGCGTTGAATTTGGCGGGGTTCCTTGGTCTAGTTTACGTCCCAATAACTACTCTCACACCAAATTTCACGATTCTAGCTCTTGCCATTTGGACTTGGCTGTTGTACCACATTTATTCTTTTTACCCCACTGTGTGCGTAGATGGTAGCCTCATAAGGGCTACCCTCACACCAAATTTCACGATTCTAGCTCATTCCGTTTAGATATGGCGGTTGTAGTACCATATTAATCCCCTTTTGCCCCTTTGTGCGGCTAAAAATCACGTCTTATTGCACGTATTATTCCCAAGGACCTACCCTCCTACCAAATTTCATGATTATATCTTCATCCGTTTGGGCTGGGCGATGTTCAGTCAGTCACGCATCGATTTTATACAGGGTGGAGCGCGGTAATTTGCTTATTTGGGAATGAAATAAAAAAGTTATGAACCTTTGACAAATTTATTTTATATTGGGTGATCTAAGTAGAGATACTTTTTTCAATAGCCTTTTTTGACAGATCACGTGCTAGTCGTGTTATGCTGTCATGTTAATTTTGTTAAGTATATAAAACTATCAGATTTCCGATCTCGTCCATTTTTGGGCCAATCACGTAGACTACATAGAATACATATACTCAAAATTACACCGCTCTCACTAAGAAATTGTTCAATTTCAAAATTTTGCTTATGTGGCTTATATGGTGGCGCCCTCGCCGCAATAACCACAAATAATAAAACTTTCTGCTGAGAATGATAGATTAGTGTTTTTGTGCTCACAGCCAACTTAACGCCAATGCGATGAAAATAAAATAAATGTGGTACAAATTATGCAATACTCGTATTATATGAGGTTATGTTTAATGATCGAAATTTATCATCTAGTTTCAGAGATAATACATGCTTAACTAATACTACGCCCACTTTTGCCACACCCACTATTCCCGATCCGCCAATTTCTGGTGAGGATTTAGATAATTATTCCACTAAAGTGTGTTCCAAATTTCGTTCTCCTACCATCAACACATTCTGATTTTATCGAATTTTATATAATACCACGCCCACCTATTGTCTCCCGCCTACTTTTGGTGAAAGTACTAATTTTGACGTCAACAACTTACAATCCAAATTTCGTTCTTCTTATGGTGTTTTCTTTTCTAAAAAATGGTATTGCCCTGTCAGAGAGCAGCATTTAAATAATGTCGCCTACACCCTCTTGTACTGCTGCATTTTTTATGGTCAGAATCGATAACAAAAATGCAAAAAACTAGCCTTTTAACTCACTAAAAGTAAACTAAAAACAAAGAATACACAACGGCGCCGCCTAAATAAAGCATCTCACCAAACTTCATTATTAAAAAGCACGCACGGACACACGCGTATGTTTAGGCTATTCGCTCGACGCCGAAAAAACATCTGTTTTGTAGGGCAGCGTCCACCCCTTCGATTAAATAGAGGGCTGAAATGTTGCATTTTTGCCCCATGCAAGTGCGACATTTTTCACAAAAGAAAACGAAACCCTTTCACAATGCAGCATTTATTTTACAATCGAAGACAAAAAGGCATTTTTGGGACGAAATGCATAAAAAATGTAGCATTTCTTGGCACACAAGAAAACACCATTACTCTTGCCAAAAGCACTTACATGGTAGCACTGGCCTACGCTCTGTTGCTCAGTAAAATTTATTTTACTCTGACTCTCTCTTGTCGTCACTGTTTCGATGATTCACTGGACTGACCAAACAGCCACACATTTCTGCTGAGAATGAATTTTATATAATGCCACGCCCACCTATTGTCTCCCGCCTACTTTTGGTGAAAGTACTAATTTTGACTGCAACAACTTACAATCCAAATTTCGTTCTTCTTATGGTGTTTTCTTTTCTAAAAAAAGGTATTGCCCTGTCAGAGAGCAGCATTTAAATAATGTCGCCTACACCCTCTTGTACTGCTGCATTTTTTATGGTCAGAATCGATAACAAAAATGCAAAAAACTAGCCTTTTAACTCACTAAAAGTAAACTAAAAACAAAGAATACACAACGGCGCCGCCTAAATAAAGCATCTCACCAAACTTCATTATAAAAAAGCACGCACGGACACACGCGTATGTTTAGGCTATTCGCTCGACGCCGAAAAAACATCTGTTTTGTAGGGCAGCGTCCACCCCTTCGATTAAATAGAGGGCTGAAATGTTGCATTTTTGCCCCATGCAAGTGCGATATTTTTCACAAAAGAAAACGAAACCCTTTCACAGTGCAGCATTTATTTTACAATCGAAGACAAAAAGGCATTTTTGGGGCGAAATGCATAAAAAATGTAGCATTTCTTGGCACAAAAGAAAACACCATTACTCTTGCCAAAAGCACTTACATGGTAGCACTGGCCTACGCTCTGTTGCTCAGTAAAATTTATTTTACTCTGACTCTCTCTTGTCGTCACTGTTTCGATGATTCACTGGACTGACCAAACAGCCACACATCTCTGCTGAGAATGAACAAATTGATATATTTCTTTCAAAAAATCGAAGATTACATTTTTATCTCTTACGTATTTTATTATTAAAAGTGTTAATGATCTCGTACTAAAGTACATAATTATTTTTAGGAATAAAATTCGAATAAAAAACTAAGGAATTTAACTTGCCTTACCTACACAATAAACGCAACTTTTTAATTGTTTATCTTTGTTATGAAAAAATAAGTTGACCCCTCCGCCCGAACAAAAATCCTGGATACGTCCCTGCTTTCAATATAAATATATTACAGGTTTTTTTTAATTTGGAAAAGGGTCATATCGATATTTATACGTTTTAGAATTTAAATGGAATTTACAAAATTTCCCCAACTGTTTCGATCTCGAGCCAGGTGTCTTGCTTGTGACCAGGTGATGCCTTTGGAATGCAGTTCCGCTTCTGTTGATTTTCGCCTTGTTACCTTTGGGCGACCTCTATTTCTCGTAACCTGCGGGTTCGATTGGAGAGCAACTTTAGCGATGCCACTTTCTTCTGCATACTTTGACTTTTGGCCCTATAGAAGTAGGAAATTTATATCTATCGTCCCACTTAATTGTTTGTAAGAAATCGCACTTATGGTCATATTCAGAAAACATTATTTAAGGTTTTTTAAACCGATATTTAATGTACAATTTTTGATAATGATATTGCCATGATTTTTCAGATCCATGGCTTTACCCCTGTTCTGCATTCCGAGAGCGGATTGAATCCGAATTTCTTATTCATAAAATTGTCCATAATTTCTCTTTGTAAACGCAGATTGCCTTTATTTTCCCAATAAAACATAGTTATACCAAAGACAAATAGAATAAGAATACATTCCTTCCGGGCGAAACATTTGGGTAATTGGACTTAGAAATATATGAATATGAAATGCTCATATGTGGTTCGGTTATAATTTGAATAATAATAAATAAAATAAAAAATAAAACGCGAGTTACAGCGCGCTTGCGCATGGTTTTGCCAGTTAGTAAAGCAAATGGAAATGAAAAAAGAATCAATTTGTCAATCAGGCAGAAATCCGAAAGCATTCAAGCTTATGGCGAATTCTTTTCTGCAAAAAAGTGCAACATTTTCATTGCCCATTTCCGAAAACGGCACTTTTGTGATACTTTTTTGAAATTTGGTAATTAAGTTACTCGAATTTAGCACAACTAAAATTTCAAAATTTCAAAAAAGCGATATTATAGTGCAGTTTTCGAAAAAAGGGCAATGCAAGTGTTGCACTTTTTTGCAGAAAAGAATTCGCCATTAATTTATACTTACAACATAAATTTCGTCAAAATATGTTACACTTTTGGATTTTCATATATGTATAAGAAATGCAAAAGAGCAGATCAAAATTTTTGATTTTTTACGGAAAAAATTTTTTTTTTTTGGATAGAAAACGAATTTGTTTGTAAAGCAATTATAATCACAAATAATTCTTATAAAACAAGAAACTTTGTGTTATTTTCTACATTCATGTTTCAATTTTAGCAATGTGCAAACAAGTTTATAAAAAAGGGAATACTTCTGCATTTTTGATTTATTTAAGGGAACAGACAATAGTAAGTATCTTACACAAAAACTTTCAGGAAGAATTCTTAGATAAATAAAACTGAAAAAATATAAACACAGGACAAATATATTGATGATGCTTTGACCGTAAACCATTTATAGTATTCTAACAGGATGTTTAGAACGCACGCGAAGCCTCAGAATCATACGTTGTTTGCAAATGGAATTTCTGTGATGTCAATCACAATCAACCCAATAATAACAAAATTCAACCCAATAATAACAGAAACTCGTTGCAACCTTGATAGAGTTCAAGCGCCTATTTATTTATTTATTTCGTCTATGGAAATACAATTCCTTACAGATTGCTTAATAATAAATTAATTCTAGTATACTTCTAAATTCAGAGATATTCATAGAAAAGTACAGATTATACATTTGACATATTTTGTTAAATTCCCTAAGGGATCGAACAATATGCTCATTAAGACCATAATTAGTTCTATGTAGTGGTACATTAAAGAATTCAAAGTTTTTTAACCTCCTAAAGGGAACGTTAAAAAGAATTAAATTTAGTAAATATGGACAATTAATAAGACCATAAATAGCTTTATATAAAAACATTAAAGATTGTAAACATCTACGGTTAGATAATATAAGGTGTACAAGTTTACACCTGGATTCATATGATGGAAATGGATGAACAAAGCTGCGAGGAGTCAGGGCAAATTTAAACAAGTAAGAAAGTTTCAGGGAGAGGTACCAAAAGGGGCGTGACAATAACGCCCATTTTTCAATGGACTGTAGGCACTATAAAAGCATTACACTGTACAAAATTTCAGGTATTTTTATACACTGGTATTAATGTTATAAGCTGTTATCTTTTGGTGCAAAATGGTGCATTTGTGTGGGAGGTACCAAAAGGGGCGCGGCAATTTCGCCCATTTTCCTCGAGTTGATAGCGACTAACAAACTAATACTATGTGTGGAATTTCAGAAGATTCGAATACGTATAATAGCAGTTATTAAAGAATCAATATTTCACAACATTTTAACCCTTTGTGGGGGAGGTACCAGAAGGAGTGGACCAATATGGTCCATCTTCGAACTTAGCCGAAGATAGAAAAAAATATTACCACATACGAAATTTGAAGTCAATCGGTTAGTCCTTTCGAGAGTTATCGTGCGCACCAGCCAGCAGACAGACAGACGGACGGACATTGTTCATTCGACTTAAAATGACCCAAAACGGATTTCCGCCGAACATACTTGGGGTCGTAGGTCACTCCTTCGATGTGTTACACTTTTTTCCGTAGCAAATGATATATACCCTCGTCACACTAAAGTGAGGGTATAAAAATGTCCTTTGTATCTTCTCAACTCTGTCAACCTGTGAAGAAAATGACGGGTTCCAAACAATCGTTGAGCGGACAAAATTCATGTACAGAATTTTTCGAGTATATGGTGTATAAATGCAAGAAGTTTATATGCTTTTGGAATATTATAGTCAATATGAGAATTAAAGCTAAGTTTCGAATCAAACAAAATGCCCAGATCAAGAATTTCATGAACTTGCTTGACATGAATATAGGACGTAAACGGGCATAACAAACGTAAAAGCTTTTTCCAACATTTAGGGACATTTTATAAAAAACACACCAGTCTGTAACAGATGAAAGATCACATAGTAAAAAAGTAGCATCTAATAAATTATTTATACGTTTAAACAATTTCACACCATCTGCATAAAACAAGCATTGAGAGTAGAATATACATTTTGAAATATCATTTATAAACAAATTAAAAAGAAGTGGCCCCAAAACACTGCCCTGAGGTACACCAGATGTTGCAACGTAGGGAAAAGAACTGACATGACTTCTAAACACACTATTAATTAACAACATACATATCAATACCTCCGTGCATTTTGAATTTCTAAATATTCCAAATTATATTCAATCAAAATTTGGTGTTTATCCGTCAACCCAATCAAAAGTTATTCACAAAACAGTACAGGTCATTCGATTTGCTTTATAAAGAAATTACACACAAAATTAAAAAAATCATCAAACTTTGATCGCTTCTCCTGAAAAACTACCTTTTTGCACTTAGCATAGTTTAGAATGGAAGTATCAATATATGAATGTGAATACGAGTCAAACAAGAATACTGCAAGTGGTAATTTTTAAACCAGAGGTCCTTTGAAAAAATGGATATTTTTTTAACAAAATATTGCGAAATTTTAGTGTTGAAATGGGAACATACAGTATGTCAAGAAAGTCTTTTTACATTGCAAAAAAAAATAATATATAATTAACTATGAAAAATATAATAAATATAAATAATTTAAAAAAAAATTGCCATTTTTTTATAGTAGGTCGCTAAAGATTTTTCAGGATGTACCGAAATTATGCAGTGTAAATCCACCAAAAATTCAAATCCATTTTTCTTGTTGTTACGACCTTTTTCGTTTCTCATGACGATATATTACCAGGCCTTTTCTATATGTCTATATCGATATACATATCGTTATGAGAAACAAAAATAATAAATAAAATTTCAACGAGTAGGACTTCAAAGAGTGAGGTTTTCCGCGGATTTTCATGAAATTTTTGTAATTGTCACAATTAAAAAATTAATATTAATCGATTAGTACAAAAAAAGTTCAAACTATGTTCGCGGAAAACTGTTTTTTCGCGTGTGACAGTTCATTCCTATTCGTTCGTAACTGGTAGATTTTGACGTTTCGGGCTGACGGCACCAAAGTCAGTCAATTACGAAGATGTGCCGTCGCATAACGAGCAGATGAGAGTGACGAACGAATAGGAATTTGATTTCAACGAGTATGGGTTTTTTCGTATTTTCAGATCGATTTTCCCGTTTTTTTGTAATTATCACGATTAGAAAATTATATCAATCGATACGTGCAAAAAAAGTTCAAGAAAAGACAGCGGAAAACTATTTTTTTTTGCGTTTGAAAAATCATTTCTATTCGTTCGTAACTCGAGAAAATGTAAACAAACATGCGATGGCACATCTTCTATATTCACTTACTTTGGATGGCACATCTGTATAATTTAAGGTCTGTGATCAAAAACGAGAAAGGGCGAATCATCGTATTTGACAATTTTACAATTAAAAACTAAATAAAATGAAAAATGTCGTTAGAATATGTCAAATATATATTTAAAATTCACACAAACATAAATTAGAACTTGTTTGTGAAACTGCGTGAAATAGGATTTTTTTTAACTATGAAAAATTACATAATTTGTTCGAAGGCCCTTTTGAATTTCGTAAATAAATTCGCCATTTCTGATAGTAGGTCGCTACAAATTTGTCAGGATGTGTATGTATTTTGATGCAGTGTCCCAAAATCCATCAAAACTGAATATCTATTTTTCTTGCTGTTACCCCCTTTTTTTCGTAAATGTCAGCTGCTTTTCGTTCGCATCGCTGTCGTTCGACATAGAGAAACAGGCTGTTGGTATCTATTTATGTCAGTCTAGTTCGTATAAGCAAATTCACCAAAAGTGGGCGGGAAGAAATAAATGGGCGTGGCATTCATGAAGAAGGAAATATCACACAAATCGTGGTGGAATACATTTAGTTTGTCAGTTGGTAGATTCTATGCAAATACCTTCAGCTGAAGTAGAAGGAATAAGCGTGGCTCCTCCCATTCGAAGTAAATAAATGACTATTCGTAGCTTGATTATTGGTTCCGCCTATAGGGCAAAATCTTTTTTTCGAGAAAAATTATAAAGAAGTTTACATTATTTTTTTCAATCGATGGCTAACTCATTTTTTTTTTTCAAAAATGTCCTATGCCCAACCAATAATCAAGCGACGTATTATCATATACACAGATGTCGAGGCCGGTATTAACACGCGCAGATCGCCTCTAATGCTGTCAAACCATGCAAATCGCACAAAATTTCAAAATACTTAATTCGATATAATTTCATTGTAGCCCATTTGTCACCTGGAAGAAGTGTACCAAGAGTGGACGTATGAATGATGTCAAAATCCATACAAATCACACAAAATTGTAGCAAGTTTTCCCTCGTAAATGTGGGTATAAAATATTTCGAGTTCTTTCAATTAATTTTATTCACGAAAAAATTGACCTGTTGATTAATTATTTAATTTATTGAGTTTTTCCAGAGATAATAAAATGTGTTCTGAACAATATTGGTGTGATTTCTTAAAACTATATGGTATTATTTTAATTACCGACAAAGTCGCAGCCGTTGCTATTTGTTGGCGCGTTTACAAATACGCGTATACAGCGTTAAGGTATGTTTAGACGATTGCCTGATCAGACAACATTGTCCGAAAAATGGCGGAAAAATGCAACCCTGTGAACGTACAACCGTGTGAACAAACAATTTTTGTCTCGCAACGTTGACAGAAAAGTCATTGTGAGATAATTTGCAGATTTGTTGATGTGCGAAGTTTATGCATGTGACAACGGCGCCATTGCCAGAAAAAACTTTTTATTGGCAGCACTGTCTATAAAATATTTTAATTGGCAATCCTGCATATAAATATTAACAAAATATATGAAATTTGAAGGTTTTCTTGCAATCGTCTGAACAGTCAATTAACATTTGCCTAACAACCTGTCAATTTCCGTACATTTGCAACAATTTAACAGGGTTGATAACGTTTGCCGATCTGGCAATCGTCTGTACACACCTTTACCGTTGTGCGACTAAAGTGGCATATTTGCCCCTTTTTTTCAGCCGTGCTACTTTTGCGCCCCTTTTATTTTTTGATACTAAATGTGCCCCTTTTCGCTGCTTTGTGCCACTTTTTGGCTTTTGTAAAAAAATCTGCTTTTTATACTCTTATGACAAAACTTTCGTACTAACGTACGGAAATGCCTAACACGCTACGTTCTGAATTAGGTTATTTAATGGTATATACGCATATGTTAAAACGATTTACATTTATCTTTTGTATGTGTAAGCATATGAGAATCTATTTACACCGTTTCATCTTATTGGTGAAAATTCTGCGAATAGGTCGGCGTCTATGCAACAATACAATTAATTTGAGTGATTTCTTAATTGTAACAATATATGGGTTTATAAAAAAATCCAATTTATTTTTTATTTTTCATTAGGTTGATGTACATAAATATTATAAGCTTTTTTCTTTACAGATTTATTGTGAGATCAAAAAAACTCAATACAAAACACATCTGTCCCAAGCACAGATCTAATAAGAAAGTATAAAAAAAAAAGTTACAAAAAAGTAACTATAAATAAAGAAATGTATGTGACAAAATATATTTAGTATACATCATAAGAAGTTTTGTATAACATTGTATTTTTTGTTTAGTTTTAGTGTAAATGAATGAATTTTTTAATGTTACCTACTTATTTTTTATGTTAAGCTTTGTTTTTTTATTGTTGTTTTCTTTAAATAAAAACCTTAAAATTGATCCCCCTTTTTTAATGGTCGGTTGCCCCTTTTTTCGAAAAAAATCCCCTTTTTGTGCCCCTTTTTGAAATTTCCCAACGGTAACGCTGCGCGTATATGTATTTTTAGCCATGTACTTAAAAGTGTCATTTAAGTTCTAACGAAGTTGTACAATACATTTATAGTTGTCGTTGTAGTAATAAGACGTTTGTATTTATACTTAACAACTATTTATTTCTATTTATTACCATTAAAACTAGTTCACAAAATCTTACGAAGTATTACTAGAAATGCTACCGCTGACGGCGAAAACTTCTCGTGGAATCAGCTGTTGTTTTCTCCTCCTCTGGTTCGTTACAACCTTGCCAGATTGTTTGTCATTCGAACACGACGGTCTTGGTGCTGCCACACATTTTTAAATCACAAGCCAACGTCGAGCCGATAACTGCCACCGCCGACCCATTTATGGTCTAGCCGCGCCGCCGACAGTTTTGCCTCGGCTTCGTTCTCTGCTCATGGCACTAAATTGACCTGTTTATTATTAAAAAAACTCAATTTGTCAAATTTTATTGGCGAGAAAAACAGAATATACTTGTTCTCTACCGAAGCGAATATACTTGTTCTCTAACACGTTCTACATATTCCGTGTAAGGGTATCTCTTAAATACCAGTGAATGCGTCCGGCGTATGTCAAACTCAAATTTCATCTTATTGTTTTCTGTACATACAACAACACTTTGACAGACGCCGGACGCAATTCACCGGTATTTAAGAGATGCCCTTAAGGCGTATCCACACGTCTGCCGTTGCCAACTATTGAAAATAAGCGACGTCGAACTGAACATTTTCCAAATGTTTGTCCAATATGGAACCATGAAGATAAATCGTCAAACAGATTTGATGTTATCATTTCTCTGTGGTCTTCGGTTTATTCGCCAATCTAATAAGAAGCAGATATTGACTTTGCGAATTTGTCAAATGACAATGACAGCAGATGACAATTTGGAAAAAATATTTCTGTAGTTCGATACGATTTGACCTACTAAAGGTGTATAAGGTCGGTGGAAATCGGGTTTTGATTGGGTTTTCTTGAACCAACAAAATTGAATTGTCCATAACATCTAACAAACGAAAAGTGTCGAGTGCCGATAAAAACGATCCGGAGTCAACGAAAATAAAAACAGTGAATAAGTTCTCGTGTGCAAAATGTTGAGGACAATTGCAAGCCGCAACGAATGGATTCTACGCAGATCTGTGTCCAAGGCTTCGCGCTCAGCTGCCCGAGTACTTAGTACACAAGCGGCCAGGAACGTTCCCCTTATCAGGTGGGCCTAACTAACATTAAATAATATCATTCATATGGGGGGACAATTGCAAACAATATTAATGGGAGCAGCCACCAAATGGGATGCAATTGTAAATTTATATGCACTTTTAAGGTTATAAACTGTTGTGTAATCTCAATGTCAGTCAGTGCTCAGTGATGAAAGACCAGAAAAAAAGCTGTGATTCTTTTATGGACGTGAAGGAGGGGATAATGCAACGTAACTAATAAATATTGTCTTTCTTTAGCGGAACGCTTTGCAATTACTCGGCGGTTCTCTTGCTCAGGAGTAAGGTAAATAGTGGGTAAATGCCAGTCTTTTTTATTGAAGGGAAAGACAGAATAGGAGAGACTGTTATGGTTTCCATGTTAACGATTTCGCACAACAACATACTCGTACGTTAGTCGAATGATGCCCCATTATCAGTTGGTCGTGTATATAGTGGCGTCACTGATGACATTCGACAAACGAAATGGAAAAATCACTCATTGTTTTCCACTTTTATAAACACTACACCACATATTGGGTGAAGAAGAATTATTATTTTTCTCTTTTTTTGGTTCGCGGGGCTTTGCTAGCTTCATTCATGATTGTTTACATGAACATACTTATATTGTTGTTGGAAAAGTTTTGCTCTTGTCATGTTTTCGATAACGAATATATCAAAACATATTACAAGTGTTTGTTGTTATTATCTAAGAGCCGGTAGCTACATACATACATATATTTGCCAAAAATAATCGACTCTTCGTTGGGGGTAACTATGCCGGAGTTTTTTCTAGTGCTTTCCCTTCGTTTGAGTGCTTACGTCAGTAGAGAGGCGGATGCAGATAAGGGAAAACATTTATGGAAATGGCTGATAAGGAATGTTTAACAAGCGTTGCTTATGCTACATTTTCTCTTACAAATTAATGCTCCTGCAAATATTATCTATTATTTCTGCAAAACATCAATATTGTATCAAAAGAAAATTCATTTCCTATTATGTGTGTACATTAGAGTTCAAGCGAAGGCTGTTTTTTGGGCCGAATCCGAACATCGGCCATAATACTAACATTCGGCCGAATGTTTTCTAAATTATATTTAGCTCCACTAAAACGCATAGATCTCATGTATTGTCAAATTTGTGTTATTTGCTTATTTTGGACTTATTTTTTTGGAAATAGGCTTTTAATATGAGTACATTTATTATTAGGGATTAGAAATTATCGATTTTTTATATCTAAATGATGATATTATTACAACATGATCTTAAGAAGAAGAAAATAAAGTACTTTACATCTTTTATCTAAAAAAGGCAAAATGTTCGGCTTCGGCTAATCGGCCTTTGTGGACGAATGCGAGTTGATAACCAGTTTTTGGCCGATGGCCGAAGCCGATAATTCGATCGAACTCTCGTCTAAATAATGTAAATTTTTGGAAATGCTACTTGGCATATTGAATTATTCTTTATTGCGCCCTACATAATTTGTGTTATACGTTATTTAAATGGTCTTTCAAAAGGGACCTCTGAACAGTTGATAGCAGTCATATATTTGAAACTACATTTGACGAAGTGGATGTCATTTATTCGGTCTATTCTGCCAAATCACCATGGACGCATATAGAGTTCAACAACACGAGTTTTTATCAACATTTGAGTTCTGTTCGGGCAAAGTTACTCGCGCTCCACCGTCTTCAGCGATAAGGGCCTTTTTGATGTAGAATTTGAGACGATACCAATTTATATGAGATCTAAGATCATTCAATGCATCACCAAAGAGGTTGTTTGGTGTGGATTGTGCGCTGGCGGCGTCAAGGGTCCATATTTCTTTGAGAACGAAGTTGGTCAGGCCTTCGTCAACTGCGAGCGCTATTGGTCGATGATTACCAACTTCTTTTAGCCTGAAATGGATGCTGTGGACACCAACAGTGTGTGGGTTCAACAGGACGGCGCCTGTGTCACGCAGCTCATGTCATTCAGCACAATCGATTTATGGACATGGTCATCTCACGTGGAGGTGGTGTGAACTGGCCACCAAGATCGTCAATTTGACCCCGACACACCCATTTTTTTATTTAAATTTAATAATAGGAAACGTTTAATGACGGATCCTATATTAGAGTTATGAGGTAATAACTCTTTGGTTCATTTGTGAGGGTGGCAAAGATAACGACTATAAAATTGTAACCCTGCACAATATTACAGAGCAGTCGTTTAAGTGTTTTGTTAGTTTAGATTTAAAATTTCACATAATGATGATCTGGACATAAACAACGTTTGGAGACAATTCAATCATAGACACATCATCGATTTGTAGAAAATTGTATACCCTACCTTGTAAGATCAGTTCCAAGTCACCTTTACATTGCAAAATTGACTTGCCCGTTGTTGTTCGTGTTGCAAATGATCCAACATTTTTTATATGTGATGCAATATATAACAATTAAATAATTGAATACATCTTGTTCCTTGGAAGTTTCAGTAGACTCTCAAGTGGGGTGAATATATATTTGTCCTTTTTCGAAAATCTCTTCTCGTCACATCCTATTGTCTATACCTAATACTATAGAAAATGCATTAATAAGCACTAATTATTTCTATTTAAGAATGCAAGCTTAAAAAATCCAAAAATATGCCGAATTTAAACTTTTTTCAGTCTGTGTTATGCTAAATATATCTGTGGTTTTCTGGAATAACATCACATCTTCAATTTACGGAAATGTTCAAGAGAGCCAAAATACTTTTTCTCCCACAGTACATTTGATACATGTGCAAAGTTAAGTGTTAGAAAAAATTCACCAAAAATTTGACATAACTAGGGATATCATATATTCATCGATTGATATTGATTAGTTGAATACCTTTGTGCTAAAATCCCGAAATCGAAAATTTTTGACATATGCGGTTTTTCCAGAAAACCACAAATATAGGTAGGTACGTAATTATTAATGACTAGACAGCGGAATTTTATGCAATCTTTATTTGTCATCCTAAGAATTTCTCATTTTTGGATTCTAAATTCGATGCAATCTGCATATTCTATGCAAAAATTATTCTAGGGAATATGTACAACATATGCAAAATATAATGTGCATATGTCGAATGAAAACTGCATATGCAAAAATGTTTTTTTAGAAAAATATATCCGGTACAAAATAGAACAACAGCAAATGATCGAATTTGTCGTGAATTTTAAACATAAATGTATTTGCATATGCACAATGTATGCAAATATCCGCTGTCTACTAATGAGCATTAAATAAAAGTTATTCTTTTTGTATTTTCATTCTGTTTTGAGTATGATTTATCTGGGATATATTCCCGGCCCAAAACCATTTGGCTCTAAATTGATATAGAATGTAAAATTGCTTGCATCAACATTCATTTTATATCTTGTATTTTTTAATTTTTTTGCGATGTTAAAATACGTTCTTGACATATTGGGGCATCATAAAATGGAACCGGAGTAAAATATTGATAAAAACTAACCAAATTTGTCTTCATATTTTCAAAAATATACCAGAAGAATTTAATTTCGTCTTAAAATTAGCTCAATTCTACCATGCCATCGTCATTGCTTAAGCTTTTATACGACTTTCATGATGAAAGTATTGCTTAAATATCTGACATTATGATTTGCTAGTAAATAGTTCCTGGAACACAATTGTTTGAAGCCCAAACCAAAAGTCCTTCTTAATAAATCTTGTTTCAATTGTCCAATACGAATGTAATGCAACGTTTGTTAGCCATATGGGTCGGAAAATGGATTATGTGTTTATAATGGTGATTTCGTTTGTGCAAACAAATGTTAAATTTTTTCTACACTGTACACTGAAATAACATTTTTAAATTCGTTTGTAAAAATGGTGAAGCCATATGAACGTGTTTTGATTCCGTTTGTAAAATTATTACACTCCGCAAATGCGAAAATATCGCATTTTCCACACTCAGCCCAGTCCACGGTGTGGAGTGATGCACCGTCAAAAAACATAGTTCAGAACCAAACTTAGTTGAAAGTGTACATTCTAAAATGCACTACCAAATGGCTGCGCAGTAATGTTGGTATGGGTTTTGCTCACCGCACGATTTTTGTCCGATTGTTTGCATGTTAAATGCGAAACTAGCAGAGGGTGCCGGGGGAATTTTTAAAATGTCGCAACATGATGTGGTGGCATTATTTTTCAGAAACGTAATCACCATAAGATATATAGTAGTTGCTAGAAGAATATAAACAACTTAGAGCGAAAGGCAGTGTTAAATTTACCACCAAAGATGTAAACTGCACAATGGGTGGGAACAATGAGGCTCCTATTTTTCCTTAGTAGATTATGTGGATAAGCCTTTGGCTACTTAAACAAAAAAATATAAATCGTTAATACTTTTTGAAAATTATATTCCTTTTTAGGGCTTCAAGACAAATTCTGGTTGCACCATCAAAGCCTTTGGGAGCATGGAGTACAAACTTTGTTCGCGCTTATGCCGATTATCCCGACCATATAAAAGTGGCATTGCCCGCCTTGTCGCCCACTATGGAACAGGGCACCATTGTCAGCTGGGAAAAGAAGGAAGGCGACAAGCTTAATGAAGGCAAGTTTTCAAAACATCACTTTTTTCGAATAGATAATAATTGAATTATGTTTGCAGGTGACTTATTGGCGGAAATTGAGACCGATAAGGCTACTATGGGTTTTGAGACACCCGAAGAAGGTTATTTGGCCAAAATCATGATTCCTGCCGGTACCAAAGATGTGACGATTGGTAAATTGGTGTGTATTATCGTCCAAGATGCCGCCGACATAGCCGCATTTAAGGACTTCAAGGACACCGGCGCAGCTGCTGCACCCAAGCCAGCTCCCGCTGCTGCTGCCCCACCTCCACCACCACCACCAGTTGTAGAAGCTGCATCCCCACCACCACCTCCACCAGCTGCTGCACCTGTCGGTGGTAAGCCCATGACCGCTGTGGAACAACGCGGTCCTCGTGTTTATGCCAGCCCCATGGCCAAGAAATTGGCTGAAACGCAGCAATTACGTTTAGAAGGTTTACTATTGAAATCCTCTTGTGTTTTATAACTGTTGTGTTTTGCATTTACTAATTCCATACCTTTGCATGCAGGTCGTGGCAGTGGTGTTTACGGCTCAATAAAATCCTCCGATCTTGCAGGCATGTCTGCTGCTCAACCCGCGGCTGCTGCTGCTGGGCCTGTTGCTCCACAAGGCGGCTATATCGACATACCTGTCAGCAACATTAGAGGTGTTATTGCCAAGCGTCTATTGGAATCCAAACAACAAATACCTCATTACTATGTCACCGTTGAATGTCAAGTGGATAATGTATGCTAAGCAAAGAAAACTGAAAACTATGCCCTTATCTTCTAAAAATTTTCTCACTTTTTAGCTCATGAAACTCCGCTCCAAAATCAATAAGAAATATGAGAAACAAGGTGTGAAAGTATCCGTCAATGATTTCATTATTAAAGCCACTGCCGTAGCTTGTCGTAAAGTACCAGAATCCAATAGTTATTGGATGGGCAATGTTATCAGACAGTAAGAGAACAAAATTCAGATGAATTCATTCATTCATGTTATTTTCACCAATGATCTTAATATTTTCAGATTCGACAATGTTGATGTCTCTGTTGCCGTATCAACTGATCGTGGTTTGATTACCCCGATCATCTTCAGCGCTGATCGCAAAGGAGTTATTGATATTTCCAAAGAAGTCAAGGAATTGGCAGGAAAGGCCAGGGAAAACAAACTGAAACCTCAAGAATTCCAAGGCGGCACTGTTAGTGTTTCGAATTTGGGCATGTTTGGTAAGTTAAAACGTTTTCTAACTCTGGAATTAATTTCCTGAACTAACGGAAAGTAAGGGAATGACAATTCCATTATGAGAACCAAAAATTTTAGTGTGCTATTTTACTTAATGTTTTACATCAATCGCCTAAATCATGCTTTCGAGAAGCATATATTTTTCTGTAATGGGGCATCATTATTAAAAAAATAACACTCAACTTGTTCGACTTAGGTCAACATGTTTTTGTTAATACCTATTAAAAAACAATGTTTGAGACAGGGGGATTTCACGTAAATATTAAGTATTGTTAATAGAATATGATAACCTAAAAAGCATACATAACGCTAATCTTTCTTAAGTCGACTTAGGCGGTTATTGATTGTTACCACAGATTAAATTACGAATCAAATATATGCATCATCACCAATGGTTTTCGTGATTACTGTTTGGAGTTCCAAGTTTTTACAAAAAAACGTTACTAATGGCGGTTGACTTTTTTGAATAAATCAAATTGGGGTAAACTATTGAAACAGTCGACGTGGAAACCACAATCATAAATATATTTCAATTAGGTTGCGTGAGTGAAAATTTTAGTCAAGGTTTAGACGTTAGACATTAGCTAATTATTCTTTAGCTGGGATAATCGTAATAAATTTGATCCCAAACGTTATGTCACCTCTGGTGATACGAAATTTTATTGTAATACAAGTTTTAATAGCGGTCGAGTTTTTTCCTTTAATAAAACACTCAATTAATTATATAAGTACAAAGTTTATTTTATAATTCAGTTCACAACTTCGCCTTGTTCTAATTGCGATTACAGTCAGGAAAAAATCGACAAGCGCTTTAAAATTATTTGTATTTGACTGATCGTCGCTCTGTTTTAAATTGTCTTAAAAAATTATTTGTTTCTATCCATTAGCCAAATGACTACGTGATTTTAACTTATGGACCGTTATCCCTTTTTTTTTTCTATTCTTGTCAAATTCATACATATGACATATGCATGAAGAAGTTAGATAGTAGTAGTGTAAGTTATGTAGTATGTGTGAAGAAATATTTTACATGAGTATGTGAAGAGAGATTAAATGATTTGATATATGAAAATATTTTGTAAGTTAATAAGAGCGTAAAATATGAATACATAAATGCAGAGCTGGAAAAGAATAAGTTCTATTTTGTAGTAGCGGCAACAGTTCCCTCCCCCGTAAACGAGTTAGGGTCTTCGAGTTTACTTTCGGTGCTGCCGTCTACATCCAATATTGCTAGCTTTGCCACTGGTCGTTCAAGTGTGCTGTTGTTGGTTTTTACCGTTGCTCTCCTAACTTGACCATCTTTCGCCACCACTGTATCAATTACGACGCCTTTTGGCCAGCAATTCCTTGGTAAATCTGGGTCGACAATGACAACTACATCTCCAATATTTATAGGCGACTGTTTGGTAAACCATTTGCTTCTGCGGGATATGATGGGTACATACTCTTTCAGCCATCTACGCCAGAATTGGTTCGCGAATTCTTGCGTTTTATACCAGCGCTGCCGAAGATCTATGTTTTCATATGTAATGGGTTTGTAGCCATCCGACGAACCGATCAGCAAGTGGTTGGGGGTAATTGCTTCGTCATCGCTACACTCAAGAGAGACGAAAGTTAATGGGCGACAATTAATAGTAAATTCAGCTTCGCATAATGCATTTTTAAGACTTTCGTCTGTGAAGTTCATCGTTGGACATATGCGGTATAGTACGGTTTTTATTGACTTGACCAGCCTCTCCCAGGCGCCACCCATGTGTGGTGCAGCGGGGGGGTTGAATTTCCATTTTATATTTTCGAAAGTTGTTTGGATGCTGGATAGATTTACATTTTGAAGTTGGTTGCACAAAATTTTCTCTGCGGCTTTAAGATTCGTGCCGTTGTCAGAATATATTTCTCTGGGCGTGCCGCGTCTCGCAATGAAATTCCTTATAGACATGATGCACGAGCTTGTGTCCAAGCTATGAGCCACTTCGACATGTATGGCGCGAAGTGTTAAGCATGTGAAAATAACACCCCACCTCTTTTCTCGTCTTCTGCCAACTGATATATTAATCGGTCCGAAATAGTCCATGCCTACGAAAGTAAATGGACGTTCGAATGCAGCAAGTCTTGCTGACGGCAGCGCAGCCATTTGCGGTGTCTGTGGCTTTGCGTAATAGACTTTACACCATTGACACATTCGACGAACTTTCCGAAATAAAACACGCAGTCGAGCTATATAGAATTGACTTCTAATTTCGTTAAGTGCCGTTTCGTGCGATTGATGGCGAAATTTTTCATGGAAGTGACGAACCAGTAAAAATGTTACGTGATGAGTATCAGGCAAGATGATAACATCTTCATGATTATTGAGGTTTTCGGCTCTTCCTCTGCATCTAATGACCTCGTTTTTATCTAAATAGACATTAAGGGAAATTAGTTTGCTTCCGTTCTCTATGGGCTTAGCATGTGTTAAGTTGTACAGCTCCTGGCTGTATGTAATTCTCTGCGCATGCCTCATCAGAAATGCTTGTGCCTTTTCGATCATGTCGGAGTCAACTTGCAGGTGATTCTGCACGATCTTTTGTTTTGCCATTTCCTTTAATCTGTTGCAGTACAAAATAAATGTGGCAACAGCGCGGTATAAACGCTTCCAATTAGAAAAGTATTCTGTGTTGACATTAATATTATTGACCGTTCTGATCACCATGGTACAACGTTTAATTTCGCTTTCGTCCGGTGTGCCCAAATCTTCGCAGTAGGGCCATTTATTTTCATCGGCTCGTAAGAAATCTGGACCGTCGAACCACATTTGGGCGTTTGCTGGTGCTGGTACTTTAGTGGCAAAATCAGCTGGATTTAGTTTAGAGGGTACCCATTTCCACTCATTCACGTTTGTAGCCTCAAGAATTTGTCCCACTCGATACATTACAAATTGCTGGAACTTTTTGGGGTCCATTTGAAGCCACTTTAGGACGGTTTTTGCGTCGCTCCACCAAAATTGGGAATCGGTTTTAATGCTACGTACTTGTGTTATTGTCGTCGCTAGTTTTGTACCAAGTAGTGCTGCTTGCAGTTCCAGCCTGGGAACTGAGAGTGGCTTCAGCGGGGCCACCTTGCTCTTAGCGGCTATTAGAGAGACAGTTACTTCGTTGTTTTTCTTGATGCGAAGATAACACACTGCGGCATAGGCGTTTTGACTGGCATCCACGAACGTGTGCAGCTGAACTTCGTCGGCGGTTGACATCGTTAAAGAATAGCATCGAGGAATTCTTACCGTCGTTATTTGTGGAATAGTCGACTTCCATTTGTACCAGTTTTTATTTAAGACATCGGTCAGGTGTTCGTCCCAGCCGATACCAGAGCGCCATATCTCCTGGAGGACTATTTTAAGGCCTATGGTATAGCAGGACACAAAGCCAAGAGGATCGAATAACGACATCAGTACCTGTAGTACTTCACGCTTGGTAGGTATTAAAGTCTCATTCAACACATCACGTCTTAATCTAGCAAATCTGCAAATATATTTGAATTCATCAGTATTAGGGTCCCAATACAAACCTAAAATTTTGGTAGTGGAGCCCCAGTCCTTCATCATTTGTTCAGTTGGAACGTTGTTGTGTAATCGCTTCAAAACCGCCTCAGAATTGGAGGACCAATTGTGCATGTTGAAACCAGCAGCTTCATGAATTTCTCTCACGCGTATGGCTAACTCTATCGCTTGATCCTCGTCGGGTGCGCTGTCTATGAAGTCATCAACGTAATGGTTTTTCTGTACGGATTCAACTGCTCGCGGGTATTTGTCCTTGAATTGTTCGGCGTTTTTGTCACGTATGAAGTGTGCGATGCAAGGTGCACAGCTAATGCCAAAGGTTAATGCGCGCATGACAAAAATGCTTGGTTTCTTCAGCTCATCTTCTTTGTCGTACCACAGGAAACGCTGGGCGTGCATATCACTTTCTCTAACGTTAACTCTGTGGAACATTTCGGAGATATCACCACATATGGCTGTTTTGCCTACTCGAAATTTCAACAGTATATCCACAAGAGGATTTAGGAGATCTGGACCAGTCATCATATAGTCGTTTAGCGACACACCATTCGACTTTGCCGCAGCATCCCAAACAAGACGGATTTTCTCTGGTTTGTTTGGATTTGTTACGATGAAAATTGGTAAATACCAGGTTTTATCATGGTGTATCTCAAGCTCTTTTGTTGTAAGCTTTTTGGCGTACCCTTTTGAGACGAGGTTGTCAATTTGTTCTTGAATATTTGTTTTTAGTGATGGATTTTTGTTAATTTTGCTCTGCAGACATTTCAAGCGATGCAAGGCGTTGTTGTAACTGTTTGGTAGTTGTACATTTTGGTTTCGCCACAGCAACCCCACCTCGTAGTGTCCGTCGACTTTTTTTGTTGTTTGTTCTAAAATTGCAATAGCCTTGTTGTCATAAGGCGAAAATAGCTGCGTGGAGTCAACGGATTCTAATTTAAAAAAATCTTTTATCATGTCGTGAAACTCGTTATATTTTTGTTGACAGTCGCATGCATGAATGTTGATTCGGAATTCTCTGGCGGTGTTTGTGGTATATCCCTGCAAAGTCCAGCCCAGTCGCGTTTTAGATGCGATGGGTTGGTTCCATGAACCTTCTCTTATTTTTAGAGGAATAGCCAATTTCCAATTATCTGTTCCTATCAATATGGTTGGTGTAGCATTACAGTACGACTGCAAAGGTATTTTTGCCAGGTACGGGTATCTTTTGGAAATTTCACCTCCGTCAATGGTTTGTGCTGAGAGTCCCAAATTTGTAACAGTATGTACAGAGTTTAGTTTGAATTTTTTATTGTTGACCACATTTGATATTGTAATGGTAGCCTTCCTTGAGTCGCTTTCCATACGTGTTGTGTCGCCCGTCCATCTCAAACATAGAGGATCTCTCTCACTGTCAATGCCTAGTTCATCGAATGTGTTTTTCTCAATTAACGTTACCGCAGAGCCTTCGTCTAAAAATGCAAAAACCTTTATTATTTTATTTGGTGAATGGATATTTATAGGAACTATTCGAAATAATGGTTGTGATTCATCTTGGATGTTGCTGTGGGCATTTACGACCGAATTTGACAGATTTTCTGGCGAATTGATAGTGTTTTGTACGATGTTTACTCTTTTATGTAGCAAAGGGTTATGCTTGTATTTACACCCGTCAATTCCACATTCCTTGTTCGAAAGGCATTTGCGTCGATGTGTACCCAAACATTGTCGGCACAAATTTTTTGATTTTACACACTCCCACTTGTTGCCGAGCGGCATATTTTTAAAAACCTCGCATTTTTCTATTTTGTGACTGGCGTTTTTGCATACGATACAATTGGTACTCACAGTTTTTGTGTTTGCTTGACTGTCGATGTGGTGGGTATTACCTTCGTCTCTGCTATGCATGTTCACTGCTGCGCTGGACTTTCCAAATAATGGGGTTACGGTGCTCGCTGCTTCAGCTAACTGGTACAGCCAATCGCTGAACATTTTTACAATGGGAACTCCTTCCTCTTTAGGAGACATAGCCCAGTTCATTTTGTAGCTATTCGGAAGTTTGTCCACTAATTCCTTAACCAACAATGGATTGTTAAGGTGTGGTTGCAGCTGACATCCTTCCATTGTTGCACATATGTTACGCACACACATAGCGTATTCAATTAATGTTTCTAATTTATCTTTAATAGCCGGCATGTTCCTCGCCTTCGAAATTACGCGATCAAGAATGTGCTCGGGCCTCCCAAAACATAAACGCAAAGTATTTATAATTTCAGGCACCATTTGAGGCAGAAGTAGTTTGGTTTTAACCATTTCGCGTGCTTTACCTTTAAGTGCTGCTTGCAGTCTAATTAAATTTTCTGCATTTGTAAAACCAGCAACAGAAGTGCTATTTTCGAAGCTGCTAATAAACAGTGGCCAGTCTTCCGGATCGCCGTTAAAAAATGGTAGCTGCTTTGGAATGACTTGTCTTGCAGCTATTTGTGCCGGAGTTGGTCCTATACTTACGACCGATGTTGATGTTCGTTCTAAATTGTCACTCTTGCGTGGGGTAGTTGCCGCCCTTGGCCAGCTTCCCTGGTACGGTGGCGAGGGAGTCGACGACTGTGGAAGCGACGTTAGTCCGGTCATCACTGTTTCTTTCTGCAACGCTGGTGAGTTGCTTGTTTGCGCCAAAATCCTGTATTTTGCGTCCAAGTACTGCCGTTGACACTCCATTTCTTCCTCTAGTTTTTGTAGTTCCAAATTTCGCTGTCGTACAATATTGTCCAAATATTGCTCGTTTGCCGCAGTATTTGTTTGACTTAGAATATGCGAAAATGAAATGACTGTCTGAGAAGAGTGTGGTGGAAGGGTTGAATGCGTAGACGTTTGTTGGTGTGTTTTCTGTATTGCGTCTGACGTGTATGTCATGATTGGAGATGAATAAATCAAAGGTATCGGCGCCGTTATCTGGAGAGCAGATCGTGTCGTTGCTATTGCTGTCGAAGAAGGAGTAGTAACTGGAACGTTCCATACATTTCTTGGCTCGTGTGCTACTTGTACATCACCTGCATTTGATTGTGACATTGTCGAATAAGCTTGTTGATTTGTTCCCTGCACTCCTATGACTGTAGTGACGAGTGTGGACGATTGCGTTGTGTGCTCAGTTGGGGGATCGCTGCAATTGCCACAAGCCCAGCTTATATCTGCCACACTGTCGGTCACTGCAACACATTCATAATGATACCAATGGTCGCATTTGTCGCACTGCACCATATGTGTGGTGTCTTTTCCGGGACATTTATTGCAACTATATTCATTTTCACCTTGCGAATCGGTCATTTTTATATAATTTCGTACTGACAAATAATTTTAAAGAAATGTCACCTCTGGTGATACGAAATTTTATTGTAATACAAGTTTTAATAGCGGTCGAGTTTTTTCCTTTAATAAAACACTCAATTAATTATATAAGTACAAAGTTTATTTTATAATTCAGTTCACAACTTCGCCTTGTTCTAATTGCGATTACAGTCAGGAAAAAATCGACAAGCGCTTTAAAATTATTTGTATTTGACTGATCGTCGCTCTGTTTTAAATTGTCTTAAAAAATTATTTGTTTCTATCCATTAGCCAAATGACTACGTGATTTTAACTTATGGACCGTTATCCCTTTTTTTTTCTATTCTTGTCAAATTCATACATATGACATATGCATGAAGAAGTTAGATAGTAGTAGTGTAAGTTATGTAGTATGTGTGAAGAAATATTTTACATGAGTATGTGAAGAGAGATTAAATGATTTGATATATGAAAATATTTTGTAAGTTAATAAGAGCGTAAAATATGAATACATAAATGCAGAGCTGGAAAAGAATAAGTTCTATTTTGTAGTAGCGGCAACACGTTAACTAACGCTACTGTTTAACTACAACTTTTAGCAAATCAGCCCAGTCTTCGTTTTTATACTGTTGCCAATATCTTGGATTTTTAAATTCTTATATTCTCCGTGTGGCTTTCTCAAAGTTTGATATATGGGCTAATCTTGGGTTGCGGACGTTACATTTGTACGTATTTTGTTTTACTAATGTTCATCCCATTGGCGTTCTGAATGCAATATGTTCATATATGACATTATTTAAATATTTACCTAAATACTTTTGATGAATGCGATATTCGCGGCGAAAGTTCCGTTGCGGACGTTACAGAAAATGGAAGTAGGGTTTCAGGTTAACGTGAATTTGCATGTTTTTAACTAAGTTTGCAAAGTAATCAGAAAAGTTGAAATATATTAAAGAAAGAGGAATATTTAAGGATATTAAAATAGATCTTTTTAGAATAATACACTTCGTGGTTCATCTAAAATCTAGAAATTCGTCTGTTGCTGACGGTACGCTGTGAACGTTATACAACAATTTCAACACGTTAAAACGACAATATTCTGCGGAAATTTTTATATAATGTTATAACTTATGTTTTATGGAACCCGCTGAACGTATCATTTCAATGGTTAGATCATTAGAATTTACCGTAAAATAATGACTTCATTACACACCAGGCATTTTTTTACATTATTGGTATACAGTTTTCCGGATTTGCCCATATATTATTCTTTTGATAAAGTATTTGATAATAAAAGTGTTTTGACATTCGATTTTTCAGGTTAAAAAACTACCCTTTATTTTTATTTTATTTGAATTTTTAAACTGCATTGTGTAGAAGAAATGTTAGACAGCACAATAGTATCAAAAATTTTCCATAAATGTACTCCAGATCGGTGGGACCGTCCAAAAATTGCAAAAAGAATTTTTTAAGATCAACTTTGGGGAGTAAATAATTTTTTTGTTAGAAAATAATTAAATATCGGAAGAAAATAATTTTATAGATAATAAAAAATTTTATTTTTCCAAATAAGTGTGTCAGAAGGTAAATTTTTTGCAAATTAGGGATGTAGGGAAAGTGACTTTAGCGAAAGCGAATATTGAAATAAATTTCTTGCAAATGCGGATGCGGATGCGAATAGTGAAATATGCATTTTTGCGAAAACGAATGCGAAAGCGAATAATACATTTTTTGAATACATGCGAACAATTTAGATTCATTCCAACATTATGTCTTTTAAATGAATGTATGTATTGCAGTTGGACAAATCCAAAGCCAATGTATCAATAACCACACCTTTTTAAATTACCGTTTTTTAATTTAATAAAATTTTGCACGATAAATCCTCTAAATTCATTTTATATAAAAATTTCAAGAATAATTATAATATTGACTCAATAAAATTGGTAATCTTTAGGGTCCATCAAGAACTAAATTCGAGTTTTTCATGGTGAGTTCATAATAGTTTGACCCTTTAGTACAAAAAAATATGGTCCTGAATTGATACTTTTCCAGTAAAGGGTTTTCCAACAAGAGGTGTTATTTTGGTATTCAAAGAAAAATACCATTTTTGAGATAAATGATCGGATGTTTATTTCATAATAAAGAGGAACCATGCCGTTAATAATGAAAAACAACATCAGCCAAATGGTCACCACGACCACGCTTACAGGACCATATCCTTTTCATGAAATTTTCCATAACCAAATCGCAAAGTGGCTGCCCTATGTCCTCGATAGCCTCACGAATTCTATCTTTGAGGTCTTGAATCGACGCTGGGCTGTTGGCGTAGACCTTATCTTTCACGTGGCCCCAAAGGAAGAAGTCGCAACGTGTTAAATCACAAGATCTCGGAGGCCAATTGTGATCACCTCTTCGAGAGATAACAAGGTCCGGAAACTTTTCCCGTAACATAGCAATGGTTTCGTTGCTTGTGTGGCACGTAGCGCCGTCTTGTTGAAAGTAAACGTTGTCCAGATCAATACCATTCAACTCCGACCATAAAAAATCATTAATCATCTCTCGATAGCGCAATCCATTCACCGTAACTCCCTGACCCCCGCCGGACCATAAACCGCACCAAACAGTCACACGTTGAGAATGGAGAGGCTTCTCAACAATAACTCTTGGGTTTTCCGAGCCCCATATGCGACAATTTTGCTTGTTGACGTAGCCACCGACGTGGAAATGGACCTCATCAGTCAAGATGATTTTCGAATTTTAATAATTTCAATGCGTTGTTGAATCGTGTGTCGTTCCATTTTTAGTAATGACGTAGTTTCTACTTGTCAAATGTCAAAGAATAAAAGCTTCAAAAGTGACAGCTACCGAAATACCGGGTGATCCAAAATAACACTTCCTGTTGAAAAACCCTGTATATAAAACGCAAATTGGCAAAAGTCAACCTGATCGGTAAAAATGTGTCTTAATTTATCAATAATTCATATCGATAGAGACATTTTGGAAATGATTGTACCCATAAGTCATTAAAATAATATACGAGTACAATTTTTTAAATGTCAGGGTTGAAAAATGTAATCGGATTTGACCATATTTTGTATCGATAAGGACCATTTTAATAGGGATTGTGTTTCCACCGTATCGAATATGTGCAAATGTTCATTAAGATTGATTAAATCATATTTGCTTTGTTCATAATTAAATTTGTTTAATTTAATTTAATTTATTTCCATCATAAGGATATATGAACGATGGACGGAAATGTACACTCAAAGAATTTTGTGAGTATCATTAGCAAAAATGTTTGTTGTTACAACAGTCTGTGTCTGCTGAAAAAGGGAAAGCAGACATCGTCTGTTATTTTAGCAACCCTATGGTTGTTATTCTAGTACACAAATTTGTCTGCTACTATAGCAAACTAAAACAGTCGTTTTAACAAACAATTTTGCTATTATTTAACAGAAAAAAGCGGCTGGAAGAACAAACTATTTTTGTTATTCTAGCATACGTCTTTTTCTTTTTTATTTTAATAAAAGAAATACAAATTTTATATTTTCCTGATATATGAGAAGAGATTCCAACCTGAAGTTATTCAGCCCATGTATTGATAAGCGTTTCGAACTGTGAAATCTGTATGTACGCTTGATCTAAAAATATAAATGAAAAAGAAATGAATTAGTAAAATTGAATAGCAATAGGAGTATCTACAAACAACACTTACCGGTCACTGGCATTAACAATTATCTTCTTTTTGTCCGAAGGATAAATATAAAGAACATAAATCGTACGACATCGACGCGAACCCTGTCAATGTTGTCCAATGTGTTGGGTTCAACCTATAGACACGGTTATTGTACATGTCCAGAGCCAAAGCATTGGGCAAAATTATCTTATCCATGGATTACATCCAAATTAGACTACATTATTCCGAGTTTTTTTTGGAGCCAAAAGGTTGCTTCGTGATTCGGATATTAGCGACCATCGTTGGAGCATATGGAGTAAAAAATCAATGTTGCCATTTCGTTAAACGAATCACAAAAAGAAAAAAAAATACTTACGAGTTGTCGCTTTCACAAGTGCTATGAAATTTAAGTTCATCTTTTGTAGCCGTATTTAAGTAGAGGGCTTTAATAAGACACTGCTTGCTGAGAATCGTGAAAACAACCAGAAATAAGCCTTTCACAATCATAGTGAATTTAATTTGCAATTTGTGTACGCTTACCTGTTGCGACTTGATAAATTGATAACGTGGTTCTTTATGTGCCACATCCCTTATGAATTTCATTAAGAAATCGTAAACACCCATCCGCCGTTCAATATCTTCAGTCCTGTGCCTTCTATTCTCCAAGGCATAAACAATTTCGGGAAATATTAAACCGATTTCTTTCTTTAGCCATTTGTAAGCATGGTCAGCTGTCCCCCGGAATAGTTTTAGTCATTAAAATCATTTGCATTATCTTCTTTGATGGATGTGATCTTTGCCAAAAATATTTCTTTACTCCGCCAGCGGGATGCCATTAACAGATGCGAATTAACAAACAGAACGAAAATTTCAATTTTATTCGGCGTCAAATATTTTACTCTTCAAAGGGTGCTACTTAAATAGACGGCGACGGCGTACGATGTCTGCCAAAGGGGGCTACTCTTGATTGCTAGTAAAAGCACATTACGTCTGTCAATTTTTTTGATGTGCGAAATAAACATTTAATCTGAGATTTTGTCATCTGCACAAATATGAATATATGTATAACTTATCACAAGCACATTTTAATGGAAAAAAAATGTTTTCAACGGCAAGGAATAACGTCGCTTCTTTTTTTGATTTTCTTTTTTCCGTAAGTAAGTAAGTACAGATTCACACGAGACAATTTTTTCCAAGCAAGTGTCAAAATTTGTAGGAGAGAGCCAGGCGGAAAAAGTCTCTGCCTGTCTCTCCTGCAAACTATGACTCTTGCTTGGAAAAAAATGTCTAATGTGAATCAGGACTAATGAAGCATGTCTATGTCCCGTTTCACGCGAAGCAATTCGGTGTTTATAGAAGATAAAGGCAGCAAAGTGCGAATAAAACACACAAAACGGTTTGCCAGGACAAGAATCTACTTTCCCCATTATCTTCCGCATGCCTCTCTTCTACAAACACCGAATTGCATTGGAAAATTGCCGCGTGTGTTGATGGGGTCTATGTTCTTCCCGCTTTACACGAGGCAATTTTATCAGCGGCTTAACGGTGTTTGTAGGGGTGGCAGTTGGAAAGGGAGGGGAAAAACCTCCTTGGAATCTATCTGACGTTTTGTTTTTAATTCGCACTTTGAAACAACAACAATACAATCAGGAATAGCCGTGGGATCGAAAAGGCAGGGTTACCAAACGTCCTCCTTTCGGAGGACATGTCCTCCTTTTTTGTGTCCTCCCGTCCTCACTCCTTTTTCAAAAATGTTGGATTTGTCCTCCTTTTGTTACAAATTCAACTTTTTCACAAACAGTAAACCTCCACATGAATTATATTCGCAACTACTTTTTGTACAAAGTTAAAGAATTTGTCCATTTGTTTACCCTCCAGTATAGGCTGGTTGGGTCGTCAGCTAGATAACTGAAATTTGGTACATATACTTCTTATAGCTGCCGGTAAAATGGGATTGAAATATATATATAGAATCTCCCTGATTTGACTTCTTAACACAAATTTCTACTGATCGGGTTAAAAATTTGTAATTAGGGTTTATCCGGAACCTTTTACTCGAACAACGGTAGTCACTGGTCTATGTTTTGATATAGCCCCCTTACAAAGGTCCCTCTAGATTTTACTTCTTAACGCTACATATACCACAAATTTCAACTGAATTGGGCTGAACTTTGGTAATATGCGTTTATTTGCACCCAAAACAATTTACATGATATAAGATTCGACATGGCCGAACTTAACGCCGCTTTCCCTTGCTTATTATAAGTTTGTTTCGATACAGATGTTTGTAACACCTAAAAAAACCGGAGCTAGAACCACTTTAAAGTGTACCGATTGACTTAGTACCGCTGGATGATTCGATTTATCAATGTCCGTCCGCCTGTCTGTCCATTCAAACTTGATAGTTAAGTATAGATCGCATTTTCACTCCGATATTGCTGAAATTTTACAATAGACTGTTTCACATCTGGGAAGAAATTGGTCAAAATCGGTTCATATTAAGATGTGTATATTTTCGAATTGGGTTTTTAGCGCTACGGAAGCTATTTCATATATCCAATCACTTTTAAATTAAACAGAAACAATTTGAGTAAAACCTGTTCAGATTTAGATATAGATCTTTTAAAATTAAATTTATGATCACAGTAAAATGCTCACCCTTTCCAATTACTTTATTTTTTAAGTGTCCTCCGAAAGTCCAAAACTCTTTATGTAAATGTCACAAATGTCCTCCTTTTCTGGAACAAAAGTCCTCCTTTCCCAAAAAAGTTTATGGTAATCCTGCGCAAAGGCAAGTTCAAAAGAAAATTAGAGAATATAAAAATCGCCCCGCGTAAGTCGGGACTTTCCATTTCAAACCGAAAATTTCACAATTATTTGCCGTCCTGTGGTCTTGTGTTTTTGCATACACAAGACTTAGTCCTGGATCCCACGAGGCAATTTTTTTTTCCAAGCAAGTGACCAAATTTGTTGGTGGGAGAGGCTGGCGGAAAGACCTCTCTGCCGCTCTCTCCTATAAACTTTGACACTTGCTTGAAAAAAATTGGCTTGTGTAAATCAGGACTTTATAAACATTTTTACAAATCGCAATGAAAATATTAAAGTTTAGCTTTGGGTTCATTAAAATATAAAACATTAGAAAGTAAAATCTAAACGCAATAGATTAATTTTAATTGTATGTCCGGTACTTAGATTTTGAAATCGCTCTATTTCCACGTCAAATCATATTCGTTATCGATTTGTGTTTTACTTTTTGCAGTTTTATTCGACTCCTATTTCCAATATTTATAAAATCCAATGAAAAAATAAAAATATTGAGAACCGTAACTCGGAAAATAGATATCGCCGACAAATTATTTAATTTGTTTCAAAATATACTTTTCTCAGCGCACGAATGACCTTAACCTTTTGGATTTTCAATGGCAGTTGAACTTTATCATGTAAATTATTGCAACTGTTGTCTTATTTTCACATATTTTGATTAACAGCAAACATTTTCAGCAAACTGCAAATTTTTCAGCAGTGCGTTTGCTAATGAAAAACTGCAAACTTTTTGCTATTACAGCAGAAAATTTGCTGTATTAGCTGAAAAAATGTTTGCTGAAAATTAGCAGACGTTTTAGCAAACTTTTTTTGGGTGTATAAATCGAATCAGCGTGTGATTCCAAATCAAATGTTAAAATGTCCCATTATTTCTTAAATAATAATTAGAGCCCGACCGAATGTTCGGCTTCGGCTACGGCTACGGCCAAAACTCGACATTCGGCCAATATTCGGCATTCGGCATTCGGCCACAAAATCAGCCGAAGATGGCCGAAGGCCGATTTTTTGTTCAAAAAGTACAAACACAAAATTATATGACTTTTTAAAGAAAATTCTATTATGGGAATCTTCATAAGAGCAGCAGTGTACAGAAGTGAGCAATACTACAAAAATAATTAGAGAAAGGACACCAAAGAATTATTAAAACTTAAACAAACATATCGCAATTAAGTTCACAATTTAGCTTTTTCCTCTTAATATACTCGTATTACTCTTCATAATTTAATTATATATATATTTACTTGAATTACTTGTATATACGTTTTTCATAATTTTATTAGATTACTTGAACTGTTTGTTTTGAAAGTGGCGTAAATCCATTTGTTTTTAAAACGAGATATAAAGGCTTTTGCGTTTCTATAACTTTAAAAATCTGGGTGAACTATGGATATGAAATAATTACATACACTTCATCTCAAGACTTCAAACTTTTAATATGGAGTAAAATTTTTCGTGATCGAATCCAATTAACACACCTTTTGCAAGGGTGAATGTACTTGAGCCACTTTCAAAACAAACTTTTTATACAAAATGTGTCTTTTGAAAGTGGCGTAAAGACCTAATTTCCATAATAATATTTTTTACATTTTGAATCTTCCTGGTATCAAACATGTTTAGTTGTTTAAATGACTTCTAATTTAGCGATTTGAATTGGAAATGCATTCCTACATTCAAAAAGATGGCACGTTACACAAATGCATGTAAATTGGGAAACAAAGTGATAAATAAAAGATATTAAATTTGGGTTAACTAGTTATTTATTGTGACACATAAAGCGTGAAATAGTAGTATAATAAAAATCGTAATTAAAAAGGAGCTTTATTTACATTTTGAAAATAAACAGCCAGTCATTGTGAAAGTACGTTTCTTCATCGTCAGAGGTGATTCTTTGTGCGTTTCTCCGCGTTTTGCTTATTGCTGCTTGCTAAAGTCCTTCTACATGAAATAATTACAATGTATTGCTCTATTTTTATTGCAAATAATATCTTTATACCTGATTCATTGTCCGATATTATCTTTCTTTTTCTTTTTTTTATCAATTTTAAGATGAAACTGTGCATACTTATGCATTTCGAATATAAAATATTTTTTATATTTTTCCGTCAGATATAATTTTACAAAATAAAATGGCATATTTGTTAAAGACCTTAATAATTTACAAAGTGTCCAAAAGCATAGTATTACATCTATATTATAAAATGGCATAAATACATATCCAAAAAAGTTCACGGTTTTCATAATATTCAAAGCGTATGGATTTACGTCACTTTCAAAACAAACGTTTTTGTAAATTCGTTTACTAGCAAAATTTAAGCTTTAAAAATCTAAGTCACCTTTGACTTTTTTGAAAAAATTCTTTTTGATAAAATTATATCCGACTAGTCTGTAGTCGAATCCACCTTTAACTCAATTTATGTGAAAATGGCGTTTACGCCACTTTCAAAACAAACGGTTCACTTGTAATGAATGTTATTTTTTTTTTTTGGAAAATAAAATGTAGTAAATAGACCTAGAAGAACAATTTCACAATATTTTTAAACAACCAATAGAAATGTATAGAGTTGTGTAGTTCGTGAGGACCCTCAGGAAATAAGTGAAAAGTTCGATATAGTTTGTTTGTCTGGTCAAGTAAATGTATACAAACCAACAAATTAATTTAATTAAGTTGAATTTAATCGATCTTTAGGAATCATAATAAATAATTTGAGGAAATTCTTCCGAAGAGACATCCGGAAGACAGAATAAAATCTATAAATCTGTGACGTACATAATACATATATTAACACAATCGATTTGCGATTTTTGTTAATTGCTCTCACCTTGTGCACGTTTCGTCAAATTTTCTCAATTTAATAATAATAATAGATTTGTCCATTTTAGGCAAATTCCTTGAAATATCTTTAAGAAAGTGCTCACTGTAGTTACGCTGTGTGCACTGTATTAGCATGTGTTGATTAATAACACAGAAGATGAGATTTGGATAAATTTCAAGAAATTTTGTAAAAGACCGCAATTTTAATTCAATTTTTTTTAGACATTTTCTAGAAAAATTCCTCAAAAAAATCTTTTTCCTGAAATTTTTGTAGAAAACCGCAATTTTAAATAAATTTTCTAGAGCAGCCTTCTCACCCGTAACTTTTTAATGCCGTACCATGACTTTTTAATGCCGTACCGTGACTTTTTAATGCCGTACCATGTCTTTTGCCCACCGTCACTTTTTAATGCCGCACCATAAATAATAATTTAATAATTAATTAAAAAAATATATATTGTCTATTTTTAGGCGTTTCACAATTTTGTGCTGTCATCAATCCACCACAGTCTTGCATTTTAGCAATAGGCACAACTTCCAAGAAGCTTTTACCTGATCCAGACAGTCTAAAGGGGTAAGGGGAGAATGCTTTAATTTAAAAATGAATCAACTAATCCATGTCATATTCTTTTCAGCTTCAAAGAGGTAAATGTAATGAACGTTACTCTATCCGCTGATCACAGAACCGTTGACGGTGCTGTCGCTGCCAAGTGGTTACAATATTTCCGCGACTTCATTGAAGATCCTGCCAATATGATTCTATAAATAAAATCCCCCATCTACTCGTATATATAATTGATAGAAGTAATGCCATCATAAACAAATCTCCCATCGAAAGCATGGAAGAAGGAGTATATATCAATCATACAGAAAGAAATCCCACGATCACGTAAACACTTTGTAGAAAAAGACAACAACAACATACGATTGAGGTCTTAATTATGTGAAAACATTATGCTTAATTGGAATTAGTTTACTATATTTTTTGTTTTGTTATGTTATATAAAAGAAATTGTATTTATTATTTTTTGTTTAAAAAAAGTATAGCCTCAAGAAACAACCAACAATTGTTATGCCAACAAACTCTCAAGTAATTACCGCTAGCTATGGATTACATGGAAGAACAGACGGCAAATCCACTTTGATTTCCTTAATATATTGAATATTTTATACCTTTAACTAATAAGGTAATGAATGGAATTTCTTGCAACGGCGATTGTTGTCCTAGTTGAAAATTGAGGTAATTGACACATTGAATTGGCATTTTCAAAGCACTTTGAAGAATATTGTTGTTACGTTTCGTATGAAAAAAATATTAAATAAAAGAAAGTACGAATAAACATAGAAGAAGACACTAATGAAATTTATTTAAATCTTTTTTATTTTATTTTAATTAGACTAAACTTATAAGAAGATACAGATTTCATTGTAATTATGTAGGGTTTCTTAAGCAAGGAATGATTGTTTACAACTTAAAAACAACTAATTGTCTAAATTCACCACTTTGCAGGACCGAATTCGGCCCATTCCTTAACATAATCATTATGTACTTCAACAGCACCGATCCAGTCCTTGCCATTGTAATCGATCTTAGGCAGTTTGCCTTTGTAATTTTCGGGCAAAATATCTGGAGATAAGAATTTTTGCAAGGATTTCATGTCACTGCCGTGGAAGTGCATCTAAAATTAGATATGAATGAGATAAACAGCATTAAAATATGTTATCGTGTGGATATTGGACATTTTAACACTTACTCTCTTATTCAATTTCTCCCTAACGAAAGGCTTAAACAACGACCAAACCATTTTGAAAATGAATGGCTGCTTTACAAAATGCACTTCTTTAGTACGCAAAGGCATAGCATCTTGGATGAATGTTAACAAACGTTTCGAGAATGTGGGTGATAAGGCTTTGATCTGTTTCATGGAAAGACCATCGAAATCCATTATACAGACAACACCCCGAATCTGAGTTTCAATTTCCAGTTGGGCTGCAATGTGGACCAAATACAACATACGGAACACATCATCAGCTGGGACCTTGCTGGGATTCCAGAGTTCACCACAGTTTACAATTAAAACACGGCGGCCAAGTTGATCGCAATTTTTGAGAACATTAATGACATTGCCGTTGACAAATTGTTCTCTAACTTGATCGACGCACAGGCCGTGCACAAGGGCAGCATTTTCTTTGCGGAATGAAGCGGTGGTTTTCATCTGTAATTAACAATAAAAAGGTAAACAATTATTTCATTACTTTATAACCATCATCATGGACATTATATTGTTTATTTCTTTTGGAATTTCATAAACATTTATGAAAGTACTAAATATTGAGTGGCGCTCTGAACCAACAATTCATTATTTATCTGCCAACTATTTATAGGCTGTAAAACGCCTGACCACTGATCGATTAGGAATGTCGTAAAACTTCACTTCAAACACAATTTTCACTACAAAATTATTATCGATAAAAACATAACATTACTAAAATTAAATAAATTAAATGTTGGCTAAAAATGTTTAAGAACTACGCAGACAGCAATTTACCAAACTTCCCTTTTCTTTTATAAAATATTGAGTAGAGAAAGAAGAAAATTTTGCATTTGTTTAATACTAATGCTTTCATCGTAATTTTTACACCTCATCTACTTTTTATTATAATTCAGTATATGATACGAGGGAGGTCCCAAAATTAGCCGACCTAACAGAGATAACACAACAAATTTGAGAACATTTTTCTTTATTTCTCAACATAATCTCCGTTTAGCTCGATACATTTTTTCCATCGATTTTCAAAAGCTTCGATACCCTGTTTATAGTAAAAACTATCTAGCTCCTGAAAATAGCCATCAACCGCAACCTCCACCTCTTCATTGCTGGCAAATCTTTTTCCGCGGAGACATTTTTTCATGTTTTGGAAGCAAAAAATGATCCGAGAGAGCTAATTCTGTCATCGCAATAGCGGATGTGTGAACTGCTGCATTGTCTTGACTGTGAGCAAACGCTGCACCCATTTTGCGCACAGCTTTCTCATCATAAAATTTTCTGTCAACATGCCATGTATTGCACTTTTTGAAATGTCTATGACTTTTTGAAATGTCACGAACCTTTAATACCATTTTGTGGATTTTTTAACCATTCCTTTCTTATATGTCGACCACTACGGTGTTCGTCTTGTCAGCTCGTAGGGCCCTGCTTACACTCTACCACCCAATATTTTGTAATTGTACTCGAAGGAGCAGTCTCTCCCAAGTAGAATCTAGCTCGGTTTTAAGATTGCGTGGACTGATACCTTTTAAATTAAAGTATTATATTACATATTGTCGACCAATTTTTTTCATGTTTACAAATTCATTTAGATCGTTTACTTTTGAGTTCTCAAAAATACTAATACATATGTTTTAGAAGTTTGCCACTTTTCACGAAACTATTTTTTTTTTCCAAACTACTACCGCCATCTATATGACAGGTCGGATAATTTTTGGACCGCAATTTTCAACTGTAATTTAAAAAAAAAATAATTTCAAATTCATTTTCAATTTCTATTTGAAATTCGAAAAACTCAATTGATATTGAAAACTCAATTGATATTTAAACAACAATCGAAATTTGAAACATATCATTTGAAAGTCGAAACGCATCTATTGATGATGTTTCTCGAATTTAAAATGGAATCTCCGAATTTCAATTGATTTTTTTTGAATTACAGTTCTATTTTTTTCGAAAAATGGTGTAGTACTTCTTAAATTATAAATCATTCTCAAAAAATATAATTAAAAAATAAATTAGAGCAAATCGGTTCTTTTAGCGACCGGTTATAGTACACTCAAAGATATTTGTTAGTAGACACAGCAAAAAAGTTTGCTGAAACAACAGGTTTTCTGCTGAAAAAGGGAAAGCAGAAAATGTCTGTTGTAATGGCAAACTCGTATTTGCTGCTATAAATGGAGCGTTCAGTTCATCTTCTAAACATAAATAAGCTTTATTAGCTTTGTAAGTCAAAAAAATATAATCTATCCCAAATCTCAGAATACAATGACGGAAATATTGTTATAGATCGATATATTTATTTATTTTATTTTTAAATATCGGTAAGACTACTAAGTTTAATTTGTGTTGCCACTATACATTTACAAATACCGAGAAGGAATTTCAGTTGAAATAAAAACGAATGTCCATTTTTATTATCCAAAATAATATTAACATAACGGCAAACATTGTGAACAAACTGTAAACTTTTCCGCTGTATGTTTGCAATTCAAAATTTACCGACATTTTACTGTAACAGCAGAGATTTTGTTGGGCCAACAGAAAATTTGCTACGGAAGACTCAGTAAACAATATTGCAGTTAAACAGCAAACTTTTTTTGGGTGTACGAGTATATTAACTTCAATCCGATTGATTTCTCATGAAAAAATTCTTCACGAGAGAAATTTTTTTCAAAAAGGCTTACGATTTCAAATGACTTTTGACATATAGTACCATTTCAGCGGTTAAGAATTAGGTTGCACGCGAGTAGTATGAGGGTTGCTATATATATTTCTGGCCTAGGCAACACTAATGGTGTTTTCTTTTCTAAAAAAAGATGTTGCCCTGTCAGGGAGCAGCATTTTAATAATGTCGCCTACACCCTCTTGTACTGCTGCATTTTTTATGGAAGTTCCAGTTTTCATCTGGCAACACAAGCATTGCCAGGACCGAAATATAAATAGCAACCTCGATAATTAGAACAATTCATTAAGTTTTTGTTTTTATTTTCATTCGTCTAAAAACTTGATTTTAGTTTTTTTCCTATTACATACGAGTATAAATAATTATTTATTAATTATTCTTTATTATTATTTTTTTTTGCTTCCAATTATTATGCTCACGTTCATAATATTTTTCTGTTCTGTAATAATTGTGAGTGTGAGTAGCTTTTCCTGTTACATTTGTATAACTGTTTTGTACTAGTTATCCACCATTTCTTTTATTATTCTATATGATAGTTGCATATTTAATATTTTCAAGTAGTGTGTCTAGTCACTGTATAAGTGACTAATGGGATCGGTTACTATGATGAAATTAAAACAAATTTGAATTAAAAAATAGATGGGTCGGGTATAAAGAATATGTTTTTAAGGGTCTGCCACAAATCCACCACGAAATGACAACAGAATTACGATACGTCGAACAAAACCTAACGTTAGGTTCCATATAAATTCATTCGTTGGATTGTAAACTTTGAAAACTTCAACTAGGTTTATAATAGCCTGCCTTGGCATTGTGTAATTGTACTATAATCTTATTACCATCCCTGTTACAAGGCATAGCTAAAATTTATATTTATATTTGAAATATATTGTTTATTTATATGTAAACTGGCAGATCGGTGTTTTGAGTGAGATTACAAGACCTCCCAATAAACGTGACATTGTCGATTAAAAAAATTGTTTCATATTCGACAACTGTATGTCCATTCAATATTAGCTAATAAGCGGACGTAGCTACATTGTGTTGATACGACTGGCTTTTAGACACTCATAAGAGCTTTTAGTCCATTTTAAAAATAATTTATGAGACGGCTCACGGTTCTTATCACTTGCTTCCCAATAAATAAATCCGTTTCAAATCATCTGCAACTCAGTGTTTAAACAGACACAATGCAAAGGTACCCGAGACGCTACTGATAACTGCAGCTTCTTTAATTTTGAAACATTTTAATCTGTATTAATAAATTAATTAGAACATGTACAGATGTATGTACACAACAAAACACAAAAATACACATGGTAACAGACAGACCTTATCACGCAAATCAATGAGTCTTAAATGTGCAAAGGCTCTGAGCAATAAATAATAATAATAATAATAGTACGAATTTCCAAATCATTTCAAATAACAACAAATAGTTTCAGGAGATACATACAAAGTCTGTCTTTAAATGTAGAAAATAAATAATTTGCAGACAAACGAAATTTATTGTTAATGCTTTGTTATTTATAAAAAATTAGCATCCACGTAACAATAAACAATTATGGATATTTCACTTGAAATTATCATTCCTAATGGTATTGTAAAATGTTTATCTATGGGGTTCTGGTAAATGGCCTCGCACCTCTTTATATCGTCATCTCAAATGTAAGACATCATAAAATAAATTTTGTATAAGAAAAATGTTGCAAAAGATGTATGTATATTAGTATTTCCAAGAACCGAAATTTTGCCATATATTGTTAACAGTTATTGTATTTATATCAGTCATTAATAAGTGTTATACATATAAAGAAACAAATCTTGTTCGGACCCTACAAATTTTATACAAAATATTAATCTGAAATATAGTTTTCTAAATAATCTACTTTTATTCTGTGTTATTGTTGTATTTAATTAACAGATAAGCTCGAGGTCATTGAAAATATTAATCTGTATCTTTTGTAATTCCGTTGGTGAACGAAAAATCCAAACTTCCAAGTATTCTACAAATTTGTTACCTCGTTAATTTCACTAGGGGTTCCCGAAGACGCGAACATTCAAAATCAAACAAACGAACAAACAAAATCGCCGATCACATAGCTCCAATTTTTAGTGGTAATGTCTGTCATTCTTCAATTAAGAACTTAAATAGTCATAAAAACGTTTAATCCGCTTCGGGTGAATAATCAAAGTAATATGGTCGTTGTTGTCAAGTTTAACCCTCGCCGAAATGTCCTTGGGAGGATTTATTGTAGTCATCGAGGATTATTCTATTTTCCCACCGTCAGTCAGTTTTCCACAGTGTAAGTTATAGAAGCCATTTTAATATTGCAAATCGGTTCAATAAACTTTTCGTTAGCAATTATGAATATAATAATGCACGATAAAGAAAGCGTTCTTTCAAAATGCATAACATATTTCCTTAGTTCGTCAATAATAAAAAATAACAACTTGGTGATAAGCCTGACACAAATTTCGTTTCAACGAAAACGTATATGAACGTACAAATGCTTGGAGTTGATTAATTAACGGCACAATAAATAAATAAAATAGCTATACAAACTTAATATATAACAAATTGCACTAAAGTGACCAGCTATATGAAAATATATATGTTATGATAAATTATACATACCTTTTCAAATGCACTCTGTGGATAGAAGTGGCAGGCTCTCAGGAAAATCACTAAGAATTCATCATCATCTCTGTATTTGATATCAGGGCAGGAATTTAGCAGCTCACGCAATTCTTTGATAGCGGCCTCCTTAATTTCTGGCGTTTCGCGTAATTCTTTCTTGGCAACTTCCAATGTTTCGGGTTTGACAAAGCCAACACGAATATTAAAGGCTTCTTCGGTGTTTGTATTTGACATGTTGACTGTTGATATTGAAATGCGCGATTGTAAAGGCAAAGTAAGAAAATTAGAATTATGTTCGTTTCACGTCAATACTGAGTCAACGCTTTCTAAGTCCCCTTTACATTATCCGGTCGTGAGGAGAGATAGTTTCAAGCTATGATTAAATTATTACATTATCACATCGTCGCATATCACTATTGCCTCTAATTATTTTCACCATGTTGTTGTTGTGTTTGTTGGTTGGGCAAACCAACATTAATTTCAAAAGTTGTTTTAATTGCAAACGAGTTGACAGTTATAAACTGAATTAACCAAAGGAAACTTCAATCAATTATAAATCCTTTGCAGTAGTTCGTCCCTTTGATCGGATAGTGTAAAGGCAGCGCTAAATATATCGTATGTACAATATCTACCGTAAGATCGCTTACATTAATAGAATATCAAAATTACTTAATGATGTTAAATAAAACAAACATTTGATTTGATAATCACCCATGCAATACGAATTATGGTAATTGTCCCATTAGATACATTGTGTATATGTATATCTATGTAATAGTACATGTTCGAGTATTTGCTGTCCGATCACTTACGTTTTGTTCAATTTATTTTAGTTGTTCGTAAATTATCACAGGATTTGTATTGTAGGTCGTAAGTCGTATAGAAATACTTGGGATTAGCCTATTTCTAAACGGACGGAATGTGAGAGTTTTGAGTTCTTAAGACGGCGGGCGCTGTTGGTTGTTCAACATTCGCGTTATTCCATACAACTGATGTCTACGAGCGAATGTTGGTCCCTTGTGAACCTGAAATCGCGGCAGTAGCACGTCCAGCCTTCAAGAAGATTGGACAAAACGTCGGCGACGTAGTATATAGCCATACGACGACGGCGACTGGACGACTTCGTTGAGAAAGCAATGTTTCATATTGTTGTTTATGTCGTTGTTAAATTGGATCGGTTTCTTATCACCGTGGCGGCGAGCACCACAATTATTTGAAAACAAAAATGAAAATAATATTAAATTTTTAAACCGACAACAAAAACAACAGCACCAACAAAGAAACTATAACGTTTTTGTAACCTGAGCAAAAAAGAGAGGGAATTGCTTTTGTTACCCCCTCCTCTTCTTCCTTCTACTCCTCTTCGTCAATTGGTTATCATGTCAACAAAAATATGTTTTAATTACGAGCAGAACTTCACTGCTTCGTCATATTCCACGTACTTCTACTACTCTACTATTTACAAACAAAAGGTCCAAAGGGTAATTTTTGACTCGGTGGTCACTCATACTTAATGACAAATGTTAAACACGAGTCGGCCAGTCTGTGGTGTGCCTTGAAGACCGCCTTTGACATTTCCTAGATTCAAGAACAGCACTCAGTTCTGCAAATAATGACGAGAAACAAACATAATTAATAATATGTATACGTACATATGTATTTTAAATTAGTAAAAACTGATTACATTAGCAATTATGTCCAACTCTCAATTCCTAATACAATTGATTCATTAGGCCAAAAAGAGGGAGAGTGTTCCGTTCGTTATCAGCAAATTTGGTTAGTTTCTTTACAATTGCCATCAATAAATTCTATTTCTCTCTCGTTTTAAAACGATCGTACACGACATTCGCACTTGTAGCTTTGGGCTTATCAGTCATAAATAAGTACGTGCATATATGGACAAAATAACAACAACAAATATACATAATGTTATTAAATTGATTACCTTCCAACACCTTCATCAATATCTTCAAACAAAATTAGCACTTTCTCGTGGGGACCCTCAACCAAAATCGATCTATGAACCCCGTTATTGGGGAAATTTTTTATCAAAACTTATCAGTTTTTTTGTTTTGTTTGAAACGAAAATTAAACTTCATATTAAAATTTGCACATGTAGAGACTATATTGTCATAGGCATTTAACGAATTGGATGGGTCCTAAACATATTTTTAAAACTACTCTTTCATTATTGTGATTAAATTTGTAATAATTGTTGTAGTCAAGCGATAAGCACAACTATCATTGGCTATAACAACAACAATAAATCCTTACAAGGACAGCTTTGAATAGGTCAAAATTCACCAAATGGCCATATCAATTTTCGATTTTAATTTTACTCTCAGAAGTGGTTGCAGAAAATGTCAAAAACAACACTTGTGTTAGGTTAGGTTAGGTTAAAGGACGTGTAGTGCACTACCAATTTGGCGTGCACTACTCCACTCGGAGACCGAAAGGTCCATTGTGTTAGTCCTATAAAGAATTAAAGATTTGGAGAAACAGTAGAAAAAAAATAGATTGAAAAATGAGAGTGGGTGGAGGGTGGCCCCAACAAGGCGTGAGAAGAGCGGAAAAAAGAAATGTTGACTTAAAAGAGGAGAGGGCAGAAAAGTTCTTGCAATAGACAATGCCGTTTAGGCAGATGGATGAGCGGTTGTCATCCCCAGCCACTTCAGGCAACTAATATAATTGAAGATACTGACGATTTTATGCGATGTCAGAGCTTCGATCGTAAAGTCACCTAGGTAGCGGTGTCTTCTTCTAGAAAGAAAAGGACATTGGCAAAGAAGGTGCTCAATCGTTTCAAGTTCCTCTTCGTCTGTACAGAGACGACAGTAGTTCTCGGCGTCCCGTTGCCATTTTCATGTGAACGCAAGGTAACCAAGATGGCAAAAACCTCCGAAAGACACTACAGGTGTCTGACAACTTATAAGATCTGCTAATGTTAAGAGATTCACTAAAGATGCCAGCCACCGTTCCCACATCCATCTTTGATCCACCTGTGTTAATTCTATGAAAAAAGAAATCCTGAAAGGTCAAAAAGTGGCCAGTCTTATCTAGTATTTCACGTCGACGAGGCAAATTTGAAAATTTCACGTCGACGAGGCAATTACGGGTCAATTTTGTCCCTTTTTGAAAAATTATAGCCAAACATTGATGTCAAAGGATTCGTTTTACACATTGAGGGCTAATTTTTGGTGGACGAATCACCAGTCGGTTTCGAGCTCATCCTTTTACTTGATTTTCACATTTTTTGCATGGTTCTATCGGAAAATCTACATATGTATACAGATTATCATTTATTAATCAATTTATAGACATTTTGTTAAATTTTTGATTTGTCACTAGGATATTCTTCTGGCTCTAGACCAGAGATCGGCAAAACAGCGCCCATGGGCGGTTCTCTCCTCTCACACATTGAATGAGTACAAAAAAATTCATTCAGTTTACATTGAGAGAGAGAAATGTTTTTGTGTGGCTGTATAAGTGTATCGATCCCTGCTCTAGACCATCGTTGCCTCTATTATGTATTATAGAATGCAAAGCTCAGCTCCTCGTATAGCTATTTCACGGATTCAGCTAGTGACAAATCAATTAAAATTTCAAGACTAGATAAAAAAATATGTTAAATATCGATATTTCCCATATTGTAGTAAGAAACATTAACATTTCAAAGTCTATACCATAATCATTTTATTGTTGTAAATTGGAAATGATTCCAGTTCAGTTATACTTCTTTTACTGAAATTACTGATAATTTGTATAATTTAGCGACATTATAATACTACGATTTTAAACACAACTTGATAAATCATTACTGTAACTGTATTTTTTGCCGTATATTATATAATTATATACTCGTACATACATTAGGGAGACAGGTTTTAAGAAATCGCTTTAGTTAGGTACTTTTGCGATTTTTTTTATTTCATGTCTTAACGTCGTCTATGGAACAAATGCTCTTCACAAACTTCTATTAGTAATTATGTAATTACAGTGTGCTAAAAATGTACATTATAACCTACATATATAAATTGGGTAAACCTGTTTCAATCATACTGAATCCAATGGCAGTAGCAGTTTTTCTAGTTTAACTCTTGTTTTTGAGATAATCGGCCAGAAGTTTGCTGGGTTAGTAATCCCGGGTGAGAATTTGAAGCGAAACTTTTTGGAACTCAAATTCAAAAAAAAAGAAATAAAGAGGACCTTTGAAGAATTATGTGTTTAGTCAGAAGATTCGAATAGGTAGTATAGAAGTTATTAAAGAAGCAATATTTCACTAAATGTTAACTATTTGTGGGGGAGGTACTAGAAGGAGTGGACCAATATGGCCCTCCCAGCAAAAACTCTCATTACCAGGTAACCTGTCGTGTATGTAAAATTTAAAAGAAATAATGACACCATTTAGCCACCCTTCAGATTATTTTTAAATGGGCATGAAATTGAAGGTAATTACTGCCATGCAAGCATACAAAGAGTTAACAAATAACTACTTGATTCTTGTTCTCTGGGTTATTTCAAGAATTTTTGCCCAATAAACCATAGGTCAAAAACGAATTTCGAGCCCCCCACATTTTCAAAATATGTATTTTTCCATTATATTCAAGAATAAAGAAAAAACATAGTTTTTCCTCTACAAAAAATTGTAAATGGGGGTTTTTTGGGGTCGGGGAAACCATTTTTAACATTTATTTTTTGAGTGCCGCCAGAGGGCGCTTTAGTAAATTTGTGGGATATTGTCGTTTTTTTGGGTAAATTCCAAAATAATAGAAAAATACCTATTTTGAAAAAGTAGGGGGCTCGAAATTCATTTTTGACCTATGGTTTCTTGGGCAAAATTTCTCGAAATGACCCAGAGAAGAAGAATCGCGATGAGCCTTTGACACGAAATAATTGACCCGCCCTAGTGTATATATATCATATATAATGAAATATGACGAAATGTTATTAGTTTCTAAATCAAATCAACGTCTCTTTAATAAAAATTGGTGTTTTCGCATATTTTACAATACCTGACTTTAAATAACTTACAAATAAGTACATATTTTTGTCAATATAAGTAAGTCATTATTTGTTGACTACATGTAATACATACATTGAAAAAAAATTGTCATAAAATTAAAGAATTGCTCCAAAGGCGTCCTTAGTCTTCAAAATAAGTATATTTTGTACTTAAAATTAAGAAAATCTACTTACAATTAAGTAAATTACTTAATATTAAAGAAATTATCTATATTTTAAGTACAAAATTTACTTATTTTAAAAACGTATGACGTCTTTGGAGCCATTCTTTAATTTTATGAAAATTTTTTTTTCAGTGTAGGGTAAGGATTTGTCATTACTTCGTAATGCAAGTTGTAGTGACATGTACTTACCAAGTTTTTACTAAGCATCTTCTTCATACCAAATTTGAAGTCAATCGGTTACCGTTTTCGAGAGTTATCGTGCGCACCAGCAGACTGACAGACGGACATTGCTCAAATGACTTATTATGCAAAACGAATTTCCGCCGAACATATTTGGGGTGTTAAGTCACTTCTTCGATGTGTTACACTTTTGGCCAGTAGCAAATGATATATACCCTCGTTAGCCTGAAGTGAAACTGAATGAATAAAAACATTTTATGGAAAGAATGACCTAAGAACATTAGTTTGTTGTTCGGAAATCCGTTTTAGGACATTTGAGTAATGTTCGTCTGTCTGCTTGTCTGACTGGAGCGCACGATAACTCTCGAAAGGAATAACGGATTTACTTCAAATTTTGTATGTGATAAAATTTTTTTATCTCAGGCTTATTTCTAAGAAGGGGCAATTGTACGTCCTGTACAAAGAAACAGATTTGCACCAAAAGATAACAGCTTATAGCTAAATTTAAATTGCATGTTATTAAATGCATTTTTAATTGACAATAATTTACTTAAAACAAAACGAAAATAAATAAATTTACGCATATTTTTGAGACTGAATGTGAGGGGATTGGTAAATCAGTTTACCAGACTGAACTTTCTTACTTGTCTAGATTTCAGATGCTTATAACATCTGAAAAAATTTTGTGTTTTTATTCTTGCCAACTACAAGATGAATCATTTCTATAGTAAACGCAGATTTTTTCGAAATATATTTCGGTTTGACATGGAATAAAATAGGCGGTTAGAAGCCAAATCTGTAAGTTTATAGAAATGTTATGCCGATATATAAATAAATATGTTTATGACACGATGTGTTAGGTTTTTGAAATAAATCTTCCCAGTTCTGACCTTTCCAAAGAAAAAAAATCGATATCGACAACCCTATGTTTAAACATAAATACATACATATATTATATTATTCTAATTTTAATCGCATTCGATTTAGCAATTATTTATTAATTTGTTTTCAATATCATTCTGTTCCAGAGTTATTAAATTATGCATTTAATTATCTGTTATTGTAACGTGATGAACGATTAAAAGTGAGTCTTATTATTCTTCTGGTATAAAATGAACACTACTACTATAGGGTGATCTGAGAAGATATACTTTTTTCAATAGCCTTTTTTTCACAGATCACGTGTGAGTCGTGTCATGCTGTCATGTTATTTTTATACCCTCACTTTAGTGTGACGAGGGTATATATCATTTGCTACGGAAAAAAGTGTAACACATCGAAGGAATGACCTAAGGACCCAAGTATGTTCGGCGGAAATCCGTTTTGGGTCATTTTAAGTCGAATGAGCAATGTCCGTCCGTCTGTCTGTCTGTCTGTCTGTCTGTCTGTCTGTCTGTCTGTCTGCTGGCTGGTGCGCACGATAACTCTCGAAAGGAGTAACCGATTGACTTCAAATTTCGTATGTGGTAATATTTTTTTCTATCTCCGGCTAAGTTCGAAGATGGGCCATATTGGTCCACTCCTTCTGGTACCTCCCCCACAAAGGGTTAAAATTTTGTGAAATATTGATTCTTTAATAACTGCTATTATACGTATTCGAATCTTCTGAAATTCCACACATAGTATTAGTTTGTTAGTCGCTATCAACTCGAGGAAAATGGGCGAAATTGCCACGCCCGTTTTGGTATCTCCCACACAAATGCACCATTTTGCACTAAAAGTTAAAAGCTTATAACATTAATACCAGTGTTTAGAAATACTTGAAATTTTGTACAGTGTAATGCTTTTATAGTGCCTACAGTCCAGTGAAAAATGGGCGTTATTGCCGCTCCCCTTTTGGTACCTCCCACACAAATGCACCATTTTGCACCAAAAGTTAACAGTTTATAACATTAATATCAGTGTATACAATTACTTGAAATTTTGTACAGCGTAATGTTTTTATAGTGCCAACAGTCCATTGAAAAATGAACGTTATTGTCACGCCCCTTTTGTTACCTCTCCCACAAAGGCACCATTTTGCACCAAAAGTTAACAGTTTATAACATTAATATCAGTGTACACAATTACTTGAAATTTTGTACAGTGTAATGCTTTTATAATGCCTATAGTCCAGTGAAAAATGAGCGTTATCACCACGCCCCTTTTTGTACCTCCCACACAAAATGGCCAAATTATACCACAATTTAATATCTCAACGTTAATATACCAGTCCATATAAACGGTTACAATTCGGCACAGTGCAATGTATTTAAAGTATCTACTGTTCAGCGAAATATAGGTGTATTTCTTAAACCCCTTCTGGTACCTCCCACAAAAATTGACAGAATAATTTGTGTAATATTCAATATTACATTACTCACAAAGTGAGGGTATACCTTAGTCGGTTTAACCGACTGAAACTTTCTTACTTGTTTGTTAAGTATTGTTTGGCATTTCATCATGGAAAGACTAACGCCTGAACAACGTTTTCAAATTATTCAGTTTTATTATCAAAATAATCGTTCGCCAATTGCGCCAAGTCCATTTTTTTTAAATCCAAAAAAACACTTTCCAGTCGACCCACGACCTTGACACCCATGAGCAATATTTTAGCTCTCGTTAAGATCTATCTTTTTTGCCATTGACCGATTCCCGATCCGACGTACCGGAATCATCGGTCCACATTTCTTCAAAAATGATGCCGGTGAGAAGGTAAACGTCAATGGCGACCGTTATCGTGCCATGATAACATGATGATAGACATAATCTTCAAAAAATAAATGCCAAAGAATTTTCTTTCAAATGATAATAAACATTCCCCATTCAATTTTTGTGTTTTTTTTTTCTTTAAAAAAGTAGGGAACCTCGAAATGGATCACCCATTATTAGCAATAATTTACCTGTTTTTTTAATGAATAACATTCACACTAAAGATTTTGCACAGTGGGGAAATTTATGTACGATATTTAACTACATTCAAGATAATTACCTTTTTTGGTGGAAATCTTAATCGTTTTCTTTAAATTATGAATTTGTTACAAATACTACAGAAATATTGAAGCAACAGCTTTTCCTTCAATCAGTCTTTACGCTTCATATCGATACCTTCATTCTAAAACATGCTAAGTCGACATAGCATATTTTTAGAGAGAGCATGTTCAATTTCTAAATATTCCAAATTATGTTCAGTCAAAATTTGGTGCTTATCCGTCAAACCAATCAAAAATTATTTACAAAACAGTACAGGTCACTCGATTTGCATTATAAAAAATTCCACACAAATTAAAAAAAAACATCAAATCATCTTTTTGCACTTAGCATTGTTTAGAATGAAGGAATGATCGATATGTCTTACTACGAATTAATTTCAATAACCAACCTTTGTTTTTTATTGTTATTATTTTTTTATTCATTATATCCTACACCATAGAATGGGCGGGGGTATACTCATTTTGTCACTCCGTTTGTAACATCTAGAAGATATAGTTTAATTTGATCTATTTTTACAAACGTTGACTTTGATTATTAAAACTGAACGCCGTTCTCACTTGTTTTTCTTTCAGAAACAACCGTAACTGGAAAGGGAAAGTGCAAGTGCAAATTTCCTATAAACTAATTTTTTTTGCAACATCTGGAGAGAATCGATTCTAACTTGTGTATATTTGGTATACACAAAACCATAGGCTAAGTATGGATGACAAACACGGTATGGTAAACTGGGGTATAGAGCAGTTGAAGTAAGTACATATCAATAAGTAAAAATCTAATTATACAGCACTGTTTTAGCAGAAAGATTCCCATACTCCAAGGTAACTGTCGTGTAATTCATTTTTTTTCTTTATTAGATCAAAACAATTAGCGATATTGTTATAACAGGTGCGGGCAAGTTTTTCAATCGTTTCCGTCATTTAGAGTTTTGTCTATTTGGAATCATTATACAAGGTTTTTCCAATAAGAGTGATATGATTTCTATGAAAAAAAACATACTTATTGTTAAGGAAATTCAAAAGTTTTTTATTTAATGTGAAGTACAATCGATACAATTGGGCTCTAAATAAAACGTCATTCAAATGGCCTCCACGGCATCTTCTGCAGGAACGAATTCTATGAACCCTATTTTCGAGAACTTTTTCCACTGAATCAAGTCGTACAGCTTGAAGGGAGTCTGGTTTATTTCGAAAGACCAATGACTTCAAACAACCCCACAAACTAAAATATTGCTCATGAGTGTCAAGGTCGTAGATCGAAAGGAAAGTGTTTTTTTTTTGTATTTAAAAAAAATGGACAGCATCATTTTCAAATGTGAACGGAAAGTTTATTTTTGCTCAAGCTCATTAACGGTACGTCGGATCGGGAATCGGTCAATGGCAAAAAGATAGCTCTTAACGAGAGCTAAAATATTGCTCATGGGTGTCAAGGTCGACTGGAAAGTGTTTTTTTTTATTTAAAAAAAATGGACTTAGCGCACGAAAGTTGCTATTGGAGAACGATTATTTTGATAATAAAACTGAATGGGTACATTTATGCTAAAATCCCGAAATCGAAAATTTCTCACATAGATTTTTTTCCAGAAAACCACAGATGTGTCGTGTGCCTATGTAAGTGTGTGTAGCCTGATTATCTCTAAGTTCAGCATTAAATGATTGATTCTCTCCCAAGACAGGTTAAAAATGTGGGGAAGAGTTGCTTTAAAATATATCCTTATTGTATTTTCGTTTTCGAATAATCACAGCTAAATCTCGCTGAATGATCGGAGTAGCATCCGTTTAATAGCTATACGAGGAGCTGAGCTGTCAAGTAATTGTATTTATTTGCTTCACCGTATTTAAAAAAGTTTGCATTCCTAGTGAAAAATTAATATATTTTTTATTATCAATTTATTTACTAGTTAAGTCGGTCAAAGTACTTAAAATATGTAACACACCCCTGTAAATAATCGTTTACATGCTAGTTGTTTATATACATTTTTCTACATTTTATGAGCTTTGCTTTTAATGACACGTCTGAAATAATGTAATCGTTAGTATTCAGGTTGTTTTTGTTTTGGCCGCGATTGTAAGCTTAACTAAAGCTATGTATAGACGACGCCAGATCGGACAATATTGTCAGAAAAATGGCGGAAAAATGCAACCCTGTGAACGTACAACCATGTGAACATACAAAAAATGTGTATCAAAAGTGCTTTTAGTACCTTCCACACAAAGGGTTGAAAATAGTTTATCGGTCGCTATCACCTTGAGAAAAGTGCGCTAAGTGACCCTACCCATTTTGGTACCTCCCACACAAATAGACCATTTTGTACTAAAAGTTGACTGCCAGTAATGCATTTTTGGTGTCTACAATACAGTAAGAAATGAACATTATTGCCACGCCACACGCTGAGTCGAGTCTGTAGTATATTGTCCCGAACATATTCTGCTTGAAATATACAAATGTTGAGAATACTCTCTAAATAAATTATATTTGACACACACAAATAATATATATTTGGGAAGATGTTGTTCTAAACAAATCTTTGTTTCCGTCCTAAAATTGTTAAGTTGGGCATATTCTTCACGAAACAAATATTTATTTGAATTTAGAAAATATATCATATCTTAATTTTAAGAAAAGTATTATGTTTTTCAGTAACTCAACGTTAATTTTTTTCAGAAAATCTAAATGTTCGTAAACTGTCTTTATAATTGAAATCGTATAATCTTGCAAAATGATACATTGCTTGATGAGTTGACAACACATGATGACTTTAAATAAATAGAAATTAAAAAATTAGTGCTTTAAAATGCATGTTATTGCTACTTCTGTCATTTTAAATTATATTATATAAATCGAAATCAATAAAAAAATTTAAATTTTAGTTAGAAAAATCTGTAATGTTTTGAAATTTTTTTAAAACGAAATATATTTGGACAAATTCTTAAAAAAATAATTAATTTGTATATTAAAATATATGTATTTCATTTGAGAAATTTGATTTGCAAATATATTTTGTTGTAATATATTAATATATGCGTTTCGAATAAATTTTATAGATTTTCAAATAAAATATATTTGCTCAGAAATACATACATATGTATATAACATTTGAAAATTTGTGTTCCAAATATATTTTCTTTCGATTCAAACAAATCAAAAAACGCAATTTTGCCCCTTCGCACTCATTGTACATCCCACACAAAATGGTGAAATTAATACAAAACTCATAATGTTAATATGTACCAGTTCACATAAACGCTTCGCCAAGCCACTTCTGGTGGCTGCAAAAATTCGAACACAACATTTTTCCAGCAATCATCTTACGTTTTCGTATTTTCTATTTAAGAGATCATATCCAATGATTATAGACTGACAAAGAGTGCAACATTTTTTATACCCTACACCACACTGTGGTACAGGGTATTATAACTTTGTACATTTATTTGTAACACCCAAAAGGAGAAGAAATAGACCCATCGTTTATTATATCGATCGGCTTAGAATCACTTTCTGAGTTAATTTAGCTATGTCCGTCTGTCTGTCTGTCCGTCTGTGCATGTATTCTTGTAATCAAAGTACAGGTCGCAATTATGGTCCGATCTCGACGAAACTTTACACATATAATTTGTTTGGCCCAAGGACGATCCCTATTGAATTTGGTTAAAATCGGTTCAGATTAAGATATAGCCCCCATATATATGTTAGCCCAGATTTGACATGTAAGCGCTGTAAAACCTTTAGTTTATATCCGATCAGTCTGAAATTCGGCAGAAAGAGGTTTCTTACTATATGAATGAACACTGTTAAATTTAGAAGAAATCGGTTCAGATTTAGATATAGCCCCCATATATACGTTACCGCCGATTTGAAGTGTAAGCGCTGTAAAAATGTTATTTTATATCCGAACAGTATGAAAATCGGCAGAATGAGGTTTCTTATAATATGAATGAGGAAGAAAGAGGTTTTCTATTAATTGAATGAACACTGTTAAATTCGGAGAAAATCGGTTCAGATTTAGATATAGCCCCCATATATATGTAAGCGCTGTAGAGACTGTATTTTATGTCCGATCAGTACGAAATTCTACAGAAAGAGGTCTTTTCCATTTGAAATTCGAAAAAGGTCAATTGAAATTCGAATATTCCATTTGAAATTCGAAAAACGTCAATTGCAATTCGAAAAACATCACTTGATATTCGAATAACATCAATTGAAATTCGAAAAACATCAATTGAAATTCGAATTTTTCCATTTGAAATTCGTAATACACCAATTGAAATTCGGAAAACATCAATTGAAATTCGAAATTCATCATTTGCAATTCGAATTTCAATTGATGTATTTCGAATTTCAATTGACTTTTTTCGAATTTCAAATGGAATCTTCGAATTACAATTGATCTTATTCGAAATTGAATTTTTTTTTTCGAATTTTCGAATTACAGTTGAAAATGGTGTAGTGTCCATCGCTCTGGTATCCAAATGCCATATTGCATTACTCACAAAGAGTATGCCTTTGTCGGTTTACCCCAAAAACAATATAATTTAAAAAGACATTCCTTCCCGTAGCGAGTATGTGTCAGTTACGAACGAATAGGAATTTGATTCCAACGAGTGAGGTTTTTCGCGTTTTTCCCGAATTTTTTGTAATTGTCACAAAGTTCAAAAGTTCAATCAATGTTCGCGGAAAACTGATTTTTCGAGTGTGAAAGTTCATTCCTATTCGATCGTACCTGATAGATTTTGACGTTTCGGCCTGAAGGAATGTCTTCTTATTATATTTGTCATTGGGTTTACCCTACCTTACTTGTTTTTAAGGTGTCATTATGTGGAACATGTCAGTTACAGGTTTTATTATACTTACCTACGACTACTACATACACCATTTCCAAATGTAGTTCAGAAAAAAACTATTTAAATTCAGAATTCGTCAATTGAAATTCAGAAATTCCATTTGAATTTCAGAACTCGTTACTTGAAATTCAGATTTTAGAATTGAAATTCAGAACTCATCAATTGAAATTCAGAATATTATTAGTAATTCAGAATTCGTCAGTTGAAATTCAGAACTCGACACTTAAAATTCAGAACTCGACATTTGAAATTCAGAATTTTTCATTTGAAATTCAGAACTTTTCATATGAAATTCAGAAACTATTAATTGAAATTCAGAATTTCTGTTTAGAAACAAGAAAATATTTTTTTAATTTCATGATTTTCTCAGCGTGGAGTTGAGCTGAAGATCAAAGACTTCCTTTTAAGTCAAGTAAGGTATTTTGAATAGTCAAGTGAAAAAGAAAACGTCTTGAAATCCAACACCAACCAATGCATGACGTATCAGAGGTGGCTAGTCAACACCTCGGATTCAGTAGCGTTGTTTTTTTGGCCTACGGTCCACTGGTTATTACGTGTATTAAAATCAAAGTTATTTAAAATTTACATATGGGAAGTACTTTGAATTAAGAACCATCTCAAGTCAATCGTATGCCGCCGTAGTTCTTTTTAATTTCACATTATTTAGGTATAGGAACATTTTGCAATGGATTTGACTGAAGTGAATAACGATTTTTAAAATGAATCTGACTCGAAGAAGAGCGCATCCAAACATTCGCTTTCATATGAGCCATTGTCAAAGAATGTGCCTAATTCTGACAATTTATTCCAATTCCCTTCCACTGATGAGAAAAGCTGTCCTGTGTAGGTCAATTTTTATTATAACGAATGGCCACTTGTTCCTATCAAATGTATTTTCCGTAAATCAGAGTTAAATCGATTTACCCTACCAATATCTCGAAAATTAGACGAGATAGGAAAAAACTGATTGCAGATTCTGAAAGAGCATGCTTTAAACCCATAGTATCAACTCCTAACTCAAAAAACACGAAAATGGCGTATGGACCAAAATAGCATTAAGCCGACGAAATGGGAAAGTCTCATTTGTTATTGAAAAAAGCTGTTATTACGACTTGAAATTTTAATAACAACATTTCCGAATTTTTATAACAACATTTCCTTCAACGTGTTACACATTTGAACCGTAGCAAATGAAATACACCCTGCTGCCTGTAAAACGAGGATATACGTAATATATATAGGGTGATCCAAGTAGAGATACTTTTTTCAATAGCCTTTTTTGACAGATCACTTGTGAGTCGTATCATGCTGTCATGTTATTTTTGTTAAGTATTGTTTGGCATTTCATCATGGAAAGACTTACGCCTGAACAACGTCTCAGATGGTCCATCCGTTGAGTCCAATTTTCGATGACTCGATTATGTTGACCATAAATTGAGCGAAGTGCACCAAACACATTCCTCACAGAACGTGAATTTTCGTAATAAAGTTGAACGATTTGTAAACGTTGTTCAGGCGTAAGTCTTTCCATGATGAAATGCCAAACAATACTTAACAAAAATAGCATGACACGACTCACACGTGATCTGTCAAAAAAAGGCTATTGAAAAAAGTATCTCTACTTGGATCACCCTATATAAATTGCCTCGTGCCTTTTTATAATGTCATCAGGATCATACACCACAAAAAAAAACAGTTTACTTTACTAAAATGCATATAATTTTTATATTAGAAATACATATTTGCAATTGATTGCCTTAATTCTATCCGCAAAATCAAGTTACTCCCTTTGTGTATTAAACCGCGAATATATACTTTAATTCCGTATTTTATAATAATTTGTTCAAATTGAATTGAGAAATCCAAAACAAATATCTTTGTTTTCATTTTTATTTCAGAAACAAAAGAATGTAGAATTCAACGTATTAGTAACCCCCTTTGATTGGGGGGTTCGTTGGGGAGTTTGGTTGTTGGAGGGTATACAGTGATAAGTTGTGATGGCGCCCTCCCCTCCCCCTGCATATTTCAAACAACCAGCAAAGTTATGGACTATTCGATACTCATAGGGCAAAGTCCTCCATTTGACTTGACTATCAGACTTACATACATACATACACAAAGACACAAACCTTATTCATAATTCTCCAGTTGAATTTTGTCAACAGAATTGGTTCGCTTTGGTTATCAAAATTTTAAGCGTTCGCTGTGAATACGTCCGTCTGTCCGATCGTTCGTCCAGCTGCAGTCCACACTATGAAACGAATAATGCCCGATAAGATTGAATTTTATTTTTCTTTTTTTTGGAAGTACCGCGCGGGTGCTAACTTTAAAACAAACAAATTAAAAGACATACATTCTTATAATCGATTATAGTTGGCAAAAGAGTGCTTGATATACAAATTGTTGGTAGGTTCCTAAGCAAGTTAGAAATTGGTGTCCGACCGGCGGTGTGCGAAGAAAGTTATCATTCCTTGCCAAGTGATTTAAAACAATTGACAAGTTAATCAGACCCCCAGCAGAGACTGCTGAAGAAATATTTATTTATAACAAATAATAAATACTTTTTGTATACCCTCAATTTATCATTAGTAACGAACAAAAAGTGTAACTCATAGAAGGAGTGAGTGACCCAAGAGCCTATGTACATTTGCCAAGAACTTTTTAAGTCATTTGGGCTATATTCCTTCCATCCATTGCAATTTGTGGACTGGTAAGCAACCTAAATTGAGTCAGCGATAACCTGTGGCTGTTTCTAAAGTGAAAAAAATGGTAAATCGATGTAACCGCATGGCACTTACGTCTATCGTACTTTTAGGGGAATATTGTAGATTGTGTGATCTTAACGACATTTGTTCGAAATCTTCATATCATTAATAGCATGATTTTTGTATTACAAACTCATTTGTCATTGACAGTGTTTGTTGTGCATATGAACGAATTTTCATACACAACAACAGGGTTTCCAAACCCTTCAAAAACGTTGAAAAATTGACATGAATCGTTTTCGCTAAAAAAATATCAACAATTTTATTTCTTTTTTAATATGATTTACGGTCAATTCCACAATCTCCGGTTATCCTACAGTTAGAGCTAACCTACAGTTATAGCTGTCAAATTGTATGAAATTTTTATTTTTTATCTGTGAGTTAGCTCTAACCGGAGGTTGTGAAATTGGCGGTTATAAAATACAATTTCGTTGAAATCATTTTATTGTATTTTTTTTAGAAAAATCGTTTGATTGCATTTCTCTCCAAAATTTTTGGAATTATCAGAAATAATATTTATTTTTTAATGTAATTAATAAAGTAAAATTTCGTTGAAATTAAATTTTTGTAGAAAAATTATTTCTAAAAATTAGAATTATATAGAAAATTTCGTTAAAATTACATTTCTCTACAAAAATTCGTTGAAATTTAGTTATTCTATAAAAACGTTGAAATGTATTTCACTGAAAATTTCTTTTTCAAAAATTTCGTCGCATTGCATTTTTTTTAACAAAAAAACGTTGAAAAATTATTTTTTTTTATTTCTTCAAAATTGAAATTTTCTAGAAAATTGATTTTTAGTGAAAATGATGTTACAATTCCATTTTTCTTTTAAAATTCCATTCTATCGTTGAATGGAAAATTGCGCCATTTTTAGTACTTTTAAGTACTTACAGTTAACTTCTTTATTAATACACGTAGTAAAGGGAATAATCGCCCAAAAACTAGTTTGGGTCTTCTTACATTTTTGTACATTTGGGCGATTAGTTATTGTGAATAAACACCCACAAACCAAAATGTGAACAATTGCCCAAACAAGAATGAAGAAACGCCCACAATTTTTCTCAACATTTTTGGGCGATTTTCCCTTGGGGATTATTCGCATAGCTTTGAATTGCATTATTCTCAAATATTTTTTAATTATTAAAAATAAAATAAATTAATAAAACAAAATTTCGTTGAAATTTGCATTTTTTCTAAATAATAATAATTTAATTTTTCTAGAAAAATCATTGAATTGCATTTCGCTGAAAAATTTGTTTAATTATCAGAAATTATATTTATTTTTTAATACGATTAATAAAATAAAATATCCTTGAGATTGTATTTTTGGACAAAATTTCTTTAAAAAAAATTTTAGAGCGCCCCAGTAGGCGAGTTGGTAGCGTACTCGCCTATGAGTTTGGGGGTCGTGAGTTCAATTCCCACCAGAGGCTCTGGTCTGTCGCTGCAAACATTTAGCCATATGGTCTTTGTAACCCGGCCTTTCCCTGGACCTTAAAATTAGAATATAAATTTACTTTGTGTTGTAATTCATATATATATATAAATAAATATATATATATAAAAAAATTTTCTATAAAATGTAATTTTTCTAGGAAATAAAATTTTATTGAAAATTTCATTTTTCTAAAAAATAAATTTTTATTGTAAATTTTTTTTCTAGAAATTATTTTTTTTAAATGAATTGCTAATGTTATTTTTTTCTAGAAAATTTCCGCCTTTATTCCCGCGGTCATCGACCATTAGTAGGAAAAAAGTTCGATGTTCGGATTAAAGTCCACTGAACTATAGGAAAGTTGACCCCATTTTTAGGCTAAAATTAATTACAGCTAAACGGCTGCACCGATTTGAATTGCGTTTTTGGATTTGACTCTTGGAATAATGTTAAGAGGGAGGGAGGTACAAGAAAAAGTTTTCTACACTCAAAAAAATAGTATTTTTTTTCTTTTTTAAAAATAGTTCACACAGATCCGCAGATGAAATATATTAGAATTGGAAGGTGAATGACTGTCTTATGGAACTGTTATGGTTTTATGTCTAGCAAGTGCTAGTATTTTTTGTGTAAGTCTACATAAATAAGATTCCAATTCATAATTCCATTTGCTCATCTTAAGGTCACTTAAATTTTTCCAATTTAATCGATTTAATGGAGGAGTTCGCGAAAATATGGCTTTATATTAATTTTAACTTTGACATTATTTTGCATTTTTTATTATTTAAAAACTGTGAATTTTTATTATGAAAACTTTAACTTAAAATTGCCACAAAATTCTTTGTACTTAATTGTCATTTGATAACTCATTTAGAAATACCACACAAAAACAGCTGATAAAGAAGCGGAAAATCAATTTAGACAAAAAAATTCAAAAAGATATGTTAACTTTGTTAATTTCTTTTCATATTAAGGCAAAAAAAAATATTTCCTATAGTGCACTGACTGAATTAAAGGTCGCTACCCGGTTTAAATGTCGATGACTGAATTAGAGTCATTGACCTATAACCGATTTGTGACTAAAGATGGGTAAGCGGATTAAAGGTCGATTAACCAGATTAAAGCTCGTCGACTTCATCAAAGTCAGAAGGAAGAATTTTTCTGGGAAAAAATGCTATTTCCAAGAAATTTTAAAGACATTTTCGACGAATTTTTCTAAAATGTGTACATTTCGTATAAAAGTTAAATTTTGACGACGAATTTTCTAAAGAAAAACGAAATTTTAACAAAAAATTTATTTTGACACTATCTAAAAAAGGCATTTTGTAAAAAACAATTTTGAAGACATTTTATAGAAAACTGGCTGCTATTAATTTTTCAATAAAAATACATTTTCCAGAAAAATAAAATGAAAAGAAATCAAAAAATTAAATTTTGACATAATTTTCTATAAAAGTGCAATTCAATGAAATTTTCAATAAATTGCCATTTCTATGAAATTTTCAATAAAATTAAATTTTCATGAATTTTTCTAGACGAACTAGTTTTATAACTTACGCAATGGGTTAAACCAAGAATATTTTTATTTTGAAATTAAAAAAAATACATTTAAAATATGTATGTATTTTAAAAAATGTAAGCTAAATAGGGCATCACCTTCAATGGATATTGATTAATTCACGTTTTTTTTTGTCTTTTGCTAAATTCTTTATACATTTCTAGAATTTTTGATGTAAAATACAGCATGAAAGTTAAAAAAGCATTTTCATGTAGTAAAATTTTCTAAAGAAATATAAATTATATTATAAGAAATATTTTTTCTGAAGTTTACTTTACGAAATTTTACACAATGTGTTTGCTATGGGCCAAACTTATGGTGTTTTCTTTTCTAAAAAGATGTTGCCCTGTCAGAGAAAAGCCTTTTAATAATGTCGCCTACATTCTCTCGTACTGCTGCAATTTTTATGGTCAGAATCGAAAACAAAAATGCCAAAACCTTTTTAAAGACTAGCTCACTACTTAGAAAAAAACGTAAGTACACTCGCGGGTATATAGCCTATTCGCTTGACACTGAAAAAACACCTGTTTTGTAGGGCAGAGTTCACCCCTTCGATTATATACAGGGCTTAAATGTTGCATTTATGAACACATTTGTTACAAATGAAAACGGAACCCTTTCAAAGTGCAGCATTTTTTTACAAACGGAAACAAAAAGGCATTTTTTGGGCGAAAGGCAGAAAAATGTAGAATTTTTTGGCACAAAAGAAAACACCATTACACGATAAGTACTTCGAGAAATTTGCACTCGATGTGACACTGTGCTTTTTTGCGCCTATAAGTCTGCAACACGCCCCTTAAAAGGTAAAACATATATATAACAGGGTTTCCAATAGGGATGATATGATTTTGAAGTGACGTAGTAGTGTTTACAATTTCATCATGGAGAGATATACACAAGAACAACGTTTACAAATTATTCAGTTTTATTATCAAAATAATAGTTCTCCAATTACAACTTTTCGTGCACTAAGTCCATTTTTTTAAATAAAAAAAAAACAGTTTCCAGTCGAGCTACGACCTTGACACCCATGAGCAAAATTGTAGCTCTCGTTAAGAGCTATCTTTTTTGCCATCACCGATTGTGGCTACGTGCCACACAGCAAATGAAACAAATCAATTGTTGCGAGAAAAGTTTGGAGATTCGATTATTTCAAGAAATTGTGGCCTCTAAGAAGTTGTGATTAAACACCATTAGACTATTTCTTGTGGGGTTATTTGAAGTCATTGGTCTTTCGAAATAAACCAGACTCTCTTCAAGCATTACAAGTCAATATTGAACGTGCCATTCATGACATACGACTTGATTTAGTGGAAAAAGTGGTCGAAAATTGGGTTCAGCGAATTCGTTCCGGCAGAAGAAGTCGTGGAGGCCATTTGAATGACGTTTTATTTAGAACTTAATTGTATCGATTGTACTTCACATTAAATAAAAAACATTTGCATTTCCTTAACAATAAGTGTGTTTTTTTTCAAAGAAATCATATCACTCTTATTGGAAAACCCTGTATATATATGCAATTTTTTTGGATGTGAAATTGGCGCTAATGTTGTTTTCTTTTCTAAAATAGGGTGAAAAAGGGTTGAAAATGTAACATTTTAAAATGCGAAAGTGTGACACTTTTTTTTAAAAAAAAAAGGAAACTTTCGTAGTGCAGCATTTTTTTACAAACGAAAACAGAAAGGAAAGGAAAAGTCTGATGTTGGACGATGCCAATGTTGCTACAAAATAATTTCGATAACTTTGCCTAATGGAGTGATAACTTTTTTCTGTAGCTGATATTCCCCCGTTTACTATTAATCCGCCATGGTTCGGATCATGGTGTGTACGCAATCCCTACGTTATGGGGATGTGGCCTCCTCGGTCGGAAGGGGCGGGTAAGAGTGGCATCGTTGGGAACGTCCGTTAAAAAAAATATGATTAAAATGGACATCTATAGTAACGATAAATATAAATAATTCTGCTAACTTTAAAAATAAATTCAAATAATTTGATGTTTCCACAACTCTATGTCAGCCATTTTTGAAATTGTTTATTTTTGCTTACAAAGTTTGTAAGTTACTGGGAGATTCCAAAAGACGTTGCCCTGCCCGTCGCGTTTGACTTGTATTGCCTTTAGCATTAAAAATGCATAGATTCTAATTTAAAGAAAATATGTAAATTGCAAATGAGTCTACTAAAAAGTCATCTACTAAAAGGTCTATACAATATTTTCAAGACAAACTACTTCTACATTTTAAAATGCAGTCTAAATACTCCTGAAATGCGAATTGTAAGAATAAAGTGACCACCCCGCCATATATTGCGGTTTAAATAATTTTAAAACACAGATGACCCCGAACTTATCTATTGTGCAATTTGTAGCACATTCGCTCTTACAGTTTCGGAGAACGTTACAAATAAACGCATAAAGGATTTTGTATAAAGGGTGGTCCAACCATAATGCACGATATTAATTGTGAGTCACACGTGTCGAGTAGTGGCAAGTATTTTACCGTTATTTTGTTTCACACATAATTGTCATAGATCCTTCTATCACAATAAAAAATATGTATTAAGATAATTGTCTGAAAACTTTTTGTTTTTATTACAACTAACATCGTGCGTTTAATACAGACCACCGTAGCAATTTTTAAAGAAATTTCGTAATTGTGAGTCACACGTGGAGAGCATTTGCCCAATATTTCCTTCTATCATAATAAAAAATATTGAGATTCTCTAAAAACTTTTTGTTTTATTTACAATTAACATCATGCGTTTAATATGGACTACCACATTAAACACACAATAAAGAAGATGTAAGAATTAGCTAGTGATATTTTTTCGTTTAAAAAAGAAACTGTTGCTGCTAACCATGAGTTTGATGTTTCAACAGACATTTTCTACTTTCTCTTTTTCAGCAGAACATCTGTTGTTTTAGCAGACATTTTTGCTCTGTCTGCTAACATATTTATTTGAGCGTATAAATAAAATTCTATTATTTATTAATGAAGTTATTCAACAGATTTATTCACCCATGGAAGCCGACCCGACTTAATGTACACATCAATTTACTATTTAAGCTATTGACAAATATCAATAAAAACTTAAATTGTGGGTTGTCTTTAAGAGATGTACGATATACTCGTATACCCAGTGTAAAATATTCGCTCAAGAGTTTCCAACCAAATGAGTGAATGTGTGTGTGTGTGTATGGGAGAGAAAGAGCTACGCTTTTGGTTTTAAAATCAAGCTCAAATTGAGTAGTCACGAAAAGTAAGATAAAATAAGAGGGTTGCCAACTATTGCTAAATGTAATTTTTCGGTTTTGACGATTTTGAAATATGTATGTTTGTGACGCATTTTTCCTAACCCTGCAAGAAATTAAAGAATTATTATTTATTCTCCTTCCGCAATCATATTCGCAGAACATAATGTTACGATTACAGAAAACATTAATTTTAGTTTTAGGGTCAGAATAATTAATATCGACCTACGTAGTTTATTTTTGACCAAAATGTTTATAAACAGGTACAAATAAGTAAAATAAGAATAGGTAGAGCGCCCCAGTAGGCGAGTTGGTAGCGTACTCTGCAAACATTTAGCCATATGGTCTTTGTAACCCGGCCTTTCCCTGGACCTTAAAATTGGAATATAAATTTACTTTGTATTGTAATTCATATAAATAAATAAAATAAAATAAGAATAGGTAAAATTTTTTTTATTTAAAAAAAAAAAATGTGTGAGTTTTTTTTTTTTTGATAAAAGCTTAGTAGAAATTCTTACGGAATATTCGTCGCACTCTCACAAATCCAGAACAGTAAAAAATTTTTGTGAGTCTCAATATTTGTAAAAGTTATGGACGAAATACCAAGACTAGTCTGACAATTTTCGTCCGTTTTTGCAAAACACTGCACAGTGGTACGAATTCAAAAAGGGGAAATAATTCAACAGTTTCTTAACCAAACAACCGATTGCGACCAAGCTTGGCATGGTAGATGAAGAGGTGTTAGAGAAGTTAAGTTTTATAGTTAGGCCCCCTCTGCCAGACAGGGGCGGTGCTAGAGGACCTCAAAGATGGCCACATCGGGTGAAGAATATGTTCAAGCGCGTGAACTTGTGTTTCTCTTCCCATTTATAAAATGTCTTCAAGTGGTCATAACTTTTGTACTATTGGGTATATCGAACCAATTTTTACATATGACATTTTATTGCCCATCCAGACATGTTGATATGGATGAAATTGGTGTACGAGTATATTGTGCTCCGATATTTACAAAATACTAGCACACGGTAAAGGAAAAATGAAAATTTAAATTTTAATTGCAGATATCTTAGTAACTATACGAAATAATTCTTAGGTGTAAACAGTTTATTTGTAGACCACAGTTAGTAGAACCCGCCAAAAAGAAATTTTATAAATCGGAAGAGGTATTTGACCATAAAGTTTGCTGGGAAAATCAGAGAGGAATACACGCTTCAGTCCAAGGAATGGAATAACACAGTACAGCATTTTTCAGCTCATTGATTTGTGACTCAATTCTGAGAATTGGACGTGAAATTAGTCCCAAAAAATAAGAACTTCTGCATCATTCGTTTAGTCAAGTTGGCTCAATTAATAATTTAATGGACATACGATTTTTTTTGCTTAAGGTTTTAGTACTTTTTCTATATTTTTTCGTTTTACCGTACGGAATATCTCTTTTGTATCTGAAGCAAACTTGCAGATAGTGAATACGAGTTATTACACAAATTTTATATTTTTCTACTCAAGAGATTATTTATTGAAATTGTTAATTTTTCATAAATTTATTGAACATTTTACGCGAGGAATATTTTTCTCAACGACATCAACTACATTTTTCGGTGTATAATATTTGATTGCAATTTTTAGAGGTAAGATTTGAGAAGGGATCTCTTTATTACTTTCTTTGGACTGAATCGTGTATTCCGAAGCCTTCCACTTCAAAATTACCACCGAGATAACTTTTCTGATTTCCTAGTAAACTTTGTGGTCGAATATCTTGAAAAGAAGACATTACCTTAAAACACGGATGCCGCCACTGGATTCAGCATGGTCGAAATGGGTATATCCATAGGGTATCATTTCTGTCCATTTCGATCACAGTGTTATTTGTCCTTTATATTTTCTTGTATTTTAATAAAATCTTAAGGAAGAATACTTTAATATGAAATATTCGTATTTCCATTACTAAAGTCGACTTTAATCGACGTTTTTATAATAAAAAGTCGAAAAGACGGCTTCTTGGTATTTTGAAAAAGCCTACTTTTTGCCGTAACTATATAACCGCACATCGAAGGAGTGACCTAAAACCATACGTATGTTCGGTGGAAATCCGTTTTAGGAAATTTGCGTAGGATTTTTTCGGTATATGTATTTTTTATAAATTAAAGGTTAAAACTATGTAATGTATTTCTGAAGACATATCCAAAATTTCAGGTGAATAGATTGTAAATTGTTCGTGCTATGTTTCCGGCCACCTTGAAAAAATCGCGTTTAAACCTTTGGTAGTAGAACATCGTGAACAATGTCGATTGTATATCGCAATGCCTGCACTATATATTTATATAATTGGCCTTCCAAATTGGTGTCCTGTTATGTAGTACGAGTATTTGGAATTATTAGGTATGTGATAATATTTGTTTTTATCTCAGCTAAGTTCGAAGATGGACCATATTGGTCCACCCCTACTAGTACCTCCCTCACAAAGGGTAAACATTTAGTGATAAATTGATTCTCTGTAATTCCGCTCATAGTAGTAGCTTATCAGTCGCTATCGCCTTCAGAAAATGGACGTAGGGTCCGGTCTTTTTGGTACATTCCACGCGAAGGGACCATTTTGTACAAAAAGTTACTTGCTTATATATTTAATACCAGTGCATATAAATACTGGACATTTGTTGCAGTTTAATGCTTACATAGTAACTACATTCCGATAAAAAATGGGCATTATTGCCACGCCCCTTTCATATAAACAACAGGGTCTAGACGGACATATTAAATCATCACATAAAGGATTGAATCATTCGAAAGATATCATGGTCAACATCGAATGAATGACCTAACACCCTATGTATGTTTGGCGGAAATCCGTTTCAGGACATTTTAGGTCATTTGAGCTATGTCCATCCGTCTCTCTGACTATTGAACACGATAACTCTCTAATGAAGTGACCGACTGTCTTCAAATTTTGTATGTGTTAATAATTTCCCTATCTCAGGGTAAGTTCGGAGATTGGTCTGGTACCTCCCCATCATAGCTTCTATACTACTAATACTTACTCTAATCTTCTGAAGTTGCACACGTAGTAATCATTTATTTTTTAATTTTATTATTCTTTAATTTATTTGTTTTCATCGGAGCAACCGAGCTATGGTTACAAAATACAACAATAACTATTCTACTCGGAAATCTTAAATATCTTAAAATAATACAAAAAAAAACAAGAGTTATAAAAACCGTAACTAAATTCCTCCCTACATTCACAGTATTTATTGATAGAGCTTATCCTTGTATGTGCTAACTGAATCAGAGTTCGGAAAAAACACTAAGGAACGGTTGTTAGCGTCCTGTACGGTTCTTTCGTCACTAACAGAACAGTAGCTCTAGTGATAGTGTTCTTTTGAATAGAACACTAACAGTATCACTACGTTTAGCATTCTGTTCTTTTTTATATGCGACACCACAGGTCGCAAATATGAAGCAATCTTAATGAAAATTGGTATAGAGGCATTTCTTAACCCAGGGACGATCCCTATTTAAAATGGGGCATATCGGTCCATATGAAGTCATTATAAAGCGTGGTGTAGTATATATAATGGGTGATTCATCGTGAAGTTTGATTAGTGTATAATGTAAGATAAAACACATAAATTTGAAAGTGAAATTGTTATTATGGGTAAAAAAACAATTTATGGCATTTATTTACGGTTTGAAAATGATATCATGTACATGTTGGTCATGACTATGTCTGAGGTGGTCCATTCGGAATATCCATTTTTGGGCGACTCGTTCGAGCACAGCGACTGGTATCTCGCGAATAACACGAGTAATGTAGGCTTCTAAAGCGTCAATCGTAGCTGGCTTATTCCTGAAGACCTCAGAGTTAACATTTCCCAGAGAAAATTTCCCCAGTGTGATATCGCATGATCTAGGTGGCCAATTTACCGTAGCAAAACGTGAAATTAAGTGCTCACCAAAATGATTTCTCAACAAGGACTTTGTTTTAGGCGCTGTATGGCTCGTAGCGGCGTCTTGTTGAAACCAGAGCGGGTTATGTATGGAATCTTTTTCGACAATTTTCACAACCATTTTGCAGAAATGCGGTCGATTTTCCATGATGAAGCGATGAAACTCCTTCTTCAACGCACAGCTGGAAGTGGGCTCCATTTTCACTAACCCTAAAGGGTTAACTGAAACCTTTGCCATCTTTATCCTTGTTTGAATTTTGGGACACTCTTTATTCTCCATGATTAAATGGTCGCGTAGGTGCTATAAATAAGGCGATGCCCCACGTCTTCTCAAACACATGCTACTCCGTCCCTGGTTAACGAAGTGGAAAACACTCAAGATACAATTTTGAGCCAAGAGCCACCAAGATTGAATTTGAGTGTTGTAGAGTACCGAGTACTGAGTAGAGTAGTGTTTGTTTCTAAAGTCGCGACTCGGTCTCCAATATTCGGGCTACGTTTTTTTTTTGCCTTCATCTGTTGCCGTTTCACAGAGTAAGAACGTCAGTTACCTGCTAGCCATAAATGCGTTTACTTCGTTCGTCTCGGTTTACGGAAAAGACGTGTTTATCGACGAAATATAGCTTCTGAGTGCGTTTCATAGCGTTGTGTTTTGATTCTTGTTTGATTGGCGGCGATACGATCATTTGATACGACGCGACGACTATTGATCAGAAATCCCGATTATCCATTAAAACGTGTCGTTCCACTCTCTCGGCGTATTGTGATAGGTAAGTTAAGAGTGATTAGTGGTTGGTTGTGGTGGACTAAGTGAACGAACGGTTCAAACCTGAAAATAGATAATCCACAAGAAGTAATACGACAATTTTAACAAAAAAATAAAAAAACGAAAAAACAACCATTCAAATTGCCAAAAATAATTGTTTTGGGTTTTACGAAGCTTCCGCAATAACAGTTTCGTTTTGGTGGAGTTTTTGTTGTTGTTTCTTCTTCTACTACGATCAGTGGAGAGGATATTGCTGTTGCTTTCGTGAATGAAGTGCGTGTAACTAACAATGCCCCCCCGTTTCGTATCCCGTACTCCGTACACATTTCCCTCACGCCATGCCTTTCGGTGTTAGAAGTGTTGTAGACATGCGCTGTAGTCCCCCCTTCCCCCCCAAAAAAGAAAACAAAGTAAAAAGTGTTGAAAGGTTGCCGCAATACATCTTCCCCTTCACATCGACAATACAAAATACAAAACAGACTCGATCGAGCCAGCATTCGTGGTCTATGATATTTACTTGTTTAAATAATTTTCCCCACACACAGTCATTCATTCATGCAGTCAGTCTGTCTGTCGGTCAGTCAGTAAAACAATCAAATAACAATGACCACCAGTAGTACAACGTTGTCGTTTTTATTTTCATTGTTGTTAATTATTTTTATTTTACTTTATCTTATTTAGTTAATTGCATTTAACCAAAAAAATGGTTGTTGAAACGTACGTCAGTATACTCGTGCAATTGAAATTTTGAAATTATGAAATTTTGAATGTTCAGTTAAAAAATATTACTTCAACGCAAATGCACAGTGCGTTCAACAAATATATATTTGTAATAACTACACAGAATATAACCACGATGTCTAACGTTGACTTTCGCATAACTTCTATGTTAATAACAGCTGATTTGCGACCAACTAATAGGCATCAGGCAGTATGTTTTCATTCGCTTTGTCGTTCTGATGCCTTTTTGTAGATCACAAATCAGCTGTTTTTCGCATAGAAGTCATGCGAATATTAACGTTCGACATCTTGGGTCAGGTGGTTAATGTCAGATGAAAATCCGTAAGGAAACGATAAAGGCCTCCAACACCTTGAGTGGAGTATATATACCTACTTGCAGGAGTGCTGTATCTAGATCTGAACCGAATTTCTACAAATTCGTCCATTGGTCAAGAAATTCCTCTCTGCTGAGTTTCCGAATAAGTGCATGTAAACTATAGCCTTTATAGCGCTAGAGGTCAAATCAAATACAACATATCGCGACCTCAGAGTGTAAAGGCGATAAGTCCAATATTCAAAATTTTACAGGAGAGGCAAAATACTTACCGTATATTTAGGTTTTTACAACTGGTATATGGACTTAGCGCTTTTACGATACAGATATTAAAGATGACAGAGCATGATTTTTTAGACTTTTTGTTTCCAAATCGATGTATATTTAACTCATCTTGCATTTCGCTTCATAAAATTTTCTCTCTCTTAGGTAGCGATATGTATAAGACAGAAATATTGTTGGTATGAAATTTTATTATTACAATCTGGTAGATAATTTCATGACATTTATTTTTTAAATATTATGTCTGGCATATGTCCACCGCTGCTACGAGTTACATGGTGCATTCGATTAGTAAAATTTTTGACTACTTTTTCCAATAAATCTGGCCGTATTGCGTCAATGGTGTCTTGAATATTGACTCCCAATGCTGGTTTGTCGGCATAACCAATGGCTTAACATAGCCCCATGAAAAGAATTCCAGAAACGTTAAATCGCACGAACGAGGGGACCAGTGAACAGGACCACTTCTAGAATAAAATTGTCAGACATTTGATTTTTATACCCTACACCACACTGTGGTACAGGGTATTATAACTTTGTGCATTTGCTTGTAATTATATGAATGAACACTGTTAAATTTAGAAGAAATCGGTTCAGATTTAGATATAGCCCCCATATATACGTTACTCCCGATTTGAAGTGTAAGCGCTGTAAAAATGTTATTTTATATCCGATCAGTATGAAAATCGGCAGAATGAGGTTTCTTATAATATGAATGAACACTGATAAATTTGGAAGAAATCGGTTCAGATTTAGATATAGTCCCCATATATACGTTACCTCCGATTTGAAGTGTAAGCGCTGTAAAAATGTTATTTTATATCCGATCAGTATGAAATTCGGCAGAAAGAGGTTTCCTATTAATTGAATGAACACTGTTAAGTTCGGAGAAAATCGGTTCAGATTTAGATATAGCCCCCATATATATGTAAGCGCTGTAGAGACTGTATTTTATGTCCGATCAGTACGAAATTCTACAGAAAGAGGTCTTTTTACATGAATGAGTATTCAGGGAAAATCGGGTCTGATTTATATATAACATCCATATATATGTTCCTTCTGATTTGTTATCAAAGCGCTATAGAAGTTGTACTTTACTTCCGATCATTAAAATTTTCCAGAAATATGTTTCTCAATTTAGGAACGAATATTGCTTAATTTAGCGATTATAGGTTCAGAATATCCACATATACATATATGTTCTTACCCATTTACCAATTATTCCAAATTATTATCGCAATGACCCTTATCGCATTGTTAGGGAGGTGTAGGGTATTATATAGTCGGCCCCGCCCGACTTTCTGCCTTTCCTTACTGGTTATTAATTCGATTGTTAAGCGCGCTGTGTGGCAAGTTGCGCCCTCTTGTTGGAACAAAATGTTGATGTTTAGCTGATAAATTTATGGAAACAAAAATTCTGTCAGCTTGGCTCGATACTGCACGTCATTCACCGTAACGGCGGCTCCTTCCTCATTTCGAAGAGAGTAAGGGACAAATGAAATCGCACCAAACAGTAAGTTTTAATAGGTGCAATGGTGATTCGTTAACGGCTTGAGTTTGTCTTCGCTCCAAATACGGCAATTATGCTTATTGACGTAGCCATTTAACCAGAAATAAGCTTCATCGCTAAACACAATTCTTTGATTTGAACATCGCCAACAGATATATTTTTATCAAAGTAAATTTCCACAATTCAGAAGCGTTGTTCTGGCGTTAAACGATTCATGATGATTTGTCAAACCTTACTGAACAGAAATGCCAACACATCGATGTCGAAAGTTATCATGTGGCTAAATAACACTATGGGGGCTACATCTAATTTTGACCCAATTTCCTTTAAAATCGTTCTTGGTCCAAGAAACTTTTCTTCACCAAATTTTATAGAGATGGGCTGTAAAATACAGATTCTATAGCGCTTAAATGGCAAACCAGCATAAAAAAAATTAGTCTATATTTTAGGCTAAATCTGAACAGTTTTTTTTTTGAATCAGCAGCATTTTAGCTGCATTCAATTTCTTTGTATAGAATTCTTGAAAAATATAGCTTCTGTAGTGTCTAGATTGTGAATAGAAGGTACATATGGGAAAAGCCTGTATGACGAAGGCTACTTTCGTGTGCGTTCAGATTAGAAAAAAATTTAAACATTTTTTTGGTCTTTCAGAAGAGTTAACTGCAACTACTTTCTAGTGGCATAAACCATAATTTTTTAACAGGTATTTGTTACGAAATGATTGATCACAAAGTTTTGTGACGCACTCTACAAAAAGTGGAAGTAACTTTTGTAAATTGAAGTTTGTTTTCTTAATTTTGTAGCAAGTTTGCATAATAAAGCACACAAAGTCAAATAGCTAAAAGAAAGATGAATATAAGTGCATGCAGCCGTCGTTTTGTCGTCTTTATAAACATGAACCCTTTGTGACGCACGCTACGTGACGTGACGCATTTTACATTTAGAGACATTAAGAGATCTTAAGTAGGGTAGGATTTGGTAATCATTTTTGTATTATGATCATCGAAATACATTCTATTATATTTTAATTTTTTTATATTTCATGACAAGTGAGTGATTTTTTAAAAATCGATGGATTTCGATAGGGATGAAAACATGTTTAGTCCGTTTGGATAGTTGTTTTGATGACTCAACTTTTAAACGAGATCCGTTAAAGACTGTCCGAGTAGGAGGGTGTTGAATTTTGAAATGTTGGTCTAACGGCAATGTTTTCCGTTCATATAACTAATTACCTATTGTATTTACAACGATACGACAATACAAAATCATCTTGACTGATGAGGCCCATTTCCACCTCGGTGGCTACGTCAACAAGCTAAATTGTCGCATATGGGGCTCGGAAAACCCAAGAGTTATTGTTGAGTAGCCTCTCCATCCTCAACTTGTGACTGTTTGGTGCGGTTTATGGTCCGACAGGGTCATTGGACCTTACTTTTTCGAAATGAGGTTGGATCAACAGTTACGGTGAATGGATTGCGCTATCGAGAGATTATTAATGATTTTTTATGGTCGGAGTTGGATGGTATTGATCTGGACAACGTTTACTTTCAGCAAGACGGCGCTACGTGCCACACAAGCAACGAAACCATTGCTCTGTTACGGGAAAAGTTTCCGGACCGTGTTATCTCTCGAAGAGGTGATCACAATTGGCCACCGAGATCTTGTAATTTAACACTTTGTGACTTCTTTCTTTGGGGCCACGTGAAAGATAAGGTCTACGCCAACAGCCCAGCGTCGATTCAAGACCTCAAAGATAAAATTCGTGAGGCTATCGAGGACATAGGGCAGCGACTTTGCGATTTGGTTATGGAAAAGTTCATGAAAAGGATATAATCCTGCAAGCGTGGTCGTGGTGACCATTTGGCTGATGTTGTTTTTCATTATTAACGGCATACCTTCCTCTTTATTATGAAATAAACATCCGATCATTTATCTCAAAGAATGGCATTTTTCTTTGAATACCAAACTAACACCTCTTGTTGGAAAACCCTTTATTTATTATTTATTTATAGAGCCCGACCGAACGTTCGGCTTCGGCCAAAGTTCGGCATTCGGCCACAAAATCAGCCGAATTTGGCCGAAGGCCGAATATTTGTTCAAAAAGTACAAAAAATAGAAATATATGTCTTTTTAAAGAAAATTCTATGATGTAAATCTTCATAAGAGCAGCGAAGTGTACGGAAGTGAAAAATACTTCAAAAATAATTGGAGAAAGGACATCAAAGGAAGGAAGGACAAAGAAAAATATGACTCAGTTCCTCACCTAAAAGCTCTCGAACTAGTGCAAGCATTCTTGTACTAGTTGTAAGTAGAGTTGGGCACTTTAGTTCATTTAATTGATCGCTCTTTTTAGTTCAGTTCAATTGAGTGAACTAGTTCGTTCATTTAGTTCAATAGTTCACTTCAGCTCTTTAGCTCACCAGCTCTTTAGCTCACCAGCTCTTTAGCTCACCGGCTCTTTAGCTTAGCTCACCAGCTCACTTTACTTAAACAGCTCGTTAGTTCAGCAGTTGTTTCGTTCAGATCACCAGTTCAAATCAGCCGCTATTGAAGGAATCTGATTGGAACATGATTGGAATGAATTGTAGGAAGAATCCTACATTCATGATGACATAAAAATGGAAACAATACATAACAGCTGAGAAGAGAGAGCGAAATGAGAAGAGAGAACGAAATTACAGGGTTGAACTACTGAGCTGAAATGAACGAGTTGTGTGAACTAGTTCGTACCGTTCAGTAAAGTGACCCGTTCAATTGAACTAGTTCGTTCACGAACTACACAACTCTAGTTGTAAGAATAGATAATAAGGAGCCATTGTGTCCAAGAATCAATAATATTTTTTAATACTGTAACTCTAGACGTTTCAAAAATTTGGAAATGGTGGCAGAAAAGTACGTGTACCCAAGTGCGCTAGAGATCAGTTGTTATGCTGCGGAGCACCTGTATTCAAGTTAAAGAAATACTATACAAGGTATCAATTCAGAAAAAATATTTTCTTTGTCATTAAAGTTTTTAATTTTATGTGCTAAGTAAATAAATACGTAAGCAGTAGACATAAACTGATTAAAAAAAACAAATTGTTGGTGCAAAGTAAACAAATCTTTAACAAATATAAAACATTCGGCTTCGGCTACGGCTTCGGCCGAAGTTTGTAAATTTAGCCGAAGTTCGGCTACGGCTTCGGCTTCGGCCTTAAAATTCGACTTCGGTCGGGCTCTATTTATTTACATGAATTATTGTAGCCTGGTTACAAAGACCATGTGGCTAGATTTTGCAGCGACAGACGAGAGCCTCTGGTGGGAATCGAACACACGACCCCCAAACTCATAGGCCATCACGCTACCTACTGGGGCGCTCACTTCTACATAAATATGTAAATATATTTCATTGCTGATTAGAACGCCTGTGCGTGGAATATTTTTGAATTCAATATTGAGGTTCTTATACTTTTTTAATTGTACTAAATGTAATTTATTTCTTACAAAATTTCCATTGACAGAAAATATAAAACAAGTTTTAGTTGCAATTTGTGGTCAGTGTCGTTACAAAATTGCAACTAAAACTTGTTTTATATTTTCTGTCAATGGAAAGATTTCGATTAATATATGCAATTAACTTTCGTAAGATTTATAGCACCAAATCACAATTTATAATTTTATCTATTTTCATAAAAATTAATTTATTTGTTGTTTTGGCGTCATTGCCTGCCAGCTTAAAATAATGCAAGCGAGAAAACTTTGATTTTACAAAATATACATATGGGTAACTCAAAAACAAATTAATCGATAAACATACATTTTTTCCAGTTTATAGTTTTTTTAAAATTCGTTGTAGTTTTGTAGCAAACCTTCAAATTTACTTATTTCAAGTTTTTTTTTATCAAATTTGGATTTGTTAAAATTGTCATATCTTCTTAACTGCTTTATTTAATTTAAAGATATTATTGCCAACGGAAAGTCCTGCTACTCCTCTTAAAGGTACAGGAAACAGATATGTATTTCTTTGTGGTAACTGGAAAACATCCTTAATACTTGAATATCCTGGAAAATTTTAAAACATTGATTTTTTAAAGATCGTTTTTGCTGGAACGAATATACAAAAAATATAAAAAATAAAAAAAAAATTCTTCCAATTTTTTAAAGGTAGCATTCTAACGAATAAAACAATACCTACACTGAAAAAAAATTGTCATAAAATTAAAGAAATGCTCCAAAGACGTCCTTAGTCTTCAAAATAAGTACATTTTGTAATTAAAATTAAGACAATTTTATTAAAATTAAGTAAATTACTTAATATTATTAAAAGTATCTATATTTTAAGTACAAAATATACTTAGTTAAAAAACTAATGACGTCTTTGGAGTCATTCTTTAATTGTAGGACAATTTTTTTTTCAGTGTTTTTGAATAAAATCTATGAATAAAAGTATAAATTAGAGACCTTTTGATAGAAATAAAAGAATTTCAACAAAATCATGTTTTTATACCCTGACTATTGTGAACCAGGGTATATATCAGTTGCTGTTGCCCAAATGTGTAACACATAGAAGGAGGGATTTACCTAACAAATCCCAAGGATATTTTGCGGGAAACCGTTTTGGGACATGTTAAGTCATTTGAGCAATGACCGTCCGTCTATCTGTCTGGTGGTGGGCACGATAACTTTCGATAGGAGTAACCAATTGAGTTCAAAGTTGGTATGTGTTAATATTTTTTTCTTTCTCAGGCTAAGATCAAATATGGACTATGTTGGTCCACTCCCCCACAAAGGGTCAAAATGTAGTGAAATATTGTTTCTTTAATAACTTCTATACTTTTAACAGAATCATTCACATACAGCATTAGTTTCTTTGTCGATATCACCTTGAGAGGAAAAAGGGCAAATAGACAATTTTGCACAAAAAATAACTCACGGCTTATAACTTTTATTCCAGTCAATACAAATACTTGACATTTTTTTAAGGTTCATGGTATTATAGTACCTACAGTCCCATGAAAAATGGGCGTTATTGCCTCGCCTCTTTTGATACCTTCCATACAAATAGACCATTTTGCACAAAAAGTTAAAGGCTTATAACATCGATTCCAGCGCATTTGCAATTTTGTACCGTGTAATAATTTTATAGTATCTATAGTCCATTGAAAACTGGGCGTTATTACCACACCCCTTTTGGTAGTTCTCAAACAAAATAGTCAAAATAAAACATATGATTTTTTTAATTTTCCATATTTTACAACATTGGTCATAATTTATAAATCAAAAACGATTTGTTGAAAAAATCCAATTTTTTATTGGTCATAATTTATAAATCAAAAAACGATTTATTGAAAAAATCCAATATTTACAGTTACTAAACCACTGCCTCTACGTGAAAACGACATTTCCAAAAATCCCTCTTAATTTTCTTTAACACAGTACAACACATGACTTTGGGACTCAATTCTGAGAATTGGACGTGACGTAGCCCCAAAAATAAGAATTTCTGCATCATTCGTTAAGTCAAGTTGGCTCAAATAATAATGAATGGCCATACGAATTTGTTTGCTCAAGGTCCAATTCTCAGAATTGAGTCCCAAATCAATGTGCTGAAAAATGTTGTACTGTGTAATTCAAGGATATCATGCTATCTATCGGGGCTATGCTACAAAAATATGGTCCTAATACTAAAGGCACTTCCATGAAAATTGGAATTTAAAAAAACAAACATTTATTCTCACATAGAAACGCGTTAAATTAAAATTTTGGCATTTTCAAATCTCAGCGGCTCCCCTGGAGCAGTAAAATGACTATAGGGAACCGCTCTTACAAAAGTTACAGAATTTTGACCAATTGGAATCGATTCTGAACCACTGTGCATTGGTAGGTTCACTTTATGACCGACTACCATTAATTTGGTCTGATTAAGCCACTACGACCTTATTGCCAAGACACGTTTTAGACGGTGGCCGGTGTTGATGATAGTATTTGGAAATAGCCTCTCGTCCACTGGTCTGGTTTCACTAACATCGGACTCCATTGATATATATGTATATTAAGAATGTACAGTAACTATATATACATACATGTATGTATGTATAAACGATTGTGTGTATGCATGTCTGTTTATGGCTGAATTAATAATCTCGTCATGGTTTCGCTTTTAATAACAAATATATGCCTCTAGAACAACAACAAGAACTAGTTTTATCTACTCAATATTGGACTTTCCATTAAGACGTCGTAAAATATAATCGCTTAAGTAATATCCTATTTCGATGATATTGTATATGTACGCGTATGTGGCAGTGTAGTGGTCGACAACGGTAACGGTTTTTTTGAAAACGTTTAACTTTGAGATCATTTCCTCCTATTATCATCAATGGATGAAAAATCAGATGTTTTTGAAAAACATCTAATGCATATTTTGGTTTTGTTGTTGTTCAAAACTCCAATTTGTGGCGTTATGCGAATCGGCGTCGAGCGATCGATCGTCACTTCTTTGATTTTGTAATACTTGTACATACTCGTACATACATACATATATGTTCGAGTATCAAGTGTATCAGGGACGACTGCTTTAGCAAATTGTTGTATTTCAGCCGAGAGGTTTTGGCTGGCTTAAGCCCGAGACAAATTCTACAGAGAACGCAGTATAATACATTGATTATACGCTATGTATGTATGTACATACATAGTTGCATACACACAATTTTCCATTCGTTTGTTTTTATATCACAAATAAATTCAGTCTTTAAAACGTATTACCAAATATTGGCCAAAATTATTTGGGGTGTAGCAGGGATGGAAAAGTTAGTACTTTTTTAGTATTTGTCAGTACTATTTTATTACCGATTTATTCTCTATAACTTATTTTATTAATTTACTTAAAAAAACTCCAATTCAATAAGAATCAAATTTAATTTTTCACACACTCGATGTACGATTTCTATTAAAAGTGTATATAAATAACGGGTGATACTATTTTCAATAGCCTTTTTTGACAGATCACGTGTCAGTCGTGTCATGCTGTCATGTTATTTTTGTTAAGTATTGTTTGGCATTTCATCATGGAAAGACTTACGCCTGAACAACGTTTACAAATTATGCAGTTTCGTTATCAAAATAATCGTTCGCCAATTGCGCTAAGTCCACTTTTTTAAATCCAAAAAAACACTTTCCAGTCGACCCACGACCTTGACACCCATGAGCATTATTTTAGCTCTCGTTAAGAGCTATCTTTTTGCCATTGACCGATTCCCGATCCGACGTACCGGAATCATCGGTCCATATATCTTCAAAAATGATGCCGGTGAGAACGTAACCGTCAATGGCGACCGTTATCGTGCCATGATTTGATGCCTGAACTGGAAGCTCGTGAGCATGGTTTCAACAAGACGGCGCGCCACTTCCCACAATTCGCACCAATCAATGGATTTATTGAGAGAACAGTGAGCAGATAATTTCACGTTTTGGGCCGGTCGATTGGCCAGATTGTGTGATATACACCGTTAGACTTGTTCCTGTGGGGATATGTAAAGTCTAAAGTTTATGCGGACAAACCCGCTTCGATTCAGGCCTTGGAGCAAAACATCACGCGTGTCATTCGACAGTTACCAGTCGAAATGCTCGAACGAGTCATCGAAAATTTGACTCAACGGATGGACCATCTGAGACGTAGCCGCGGCCAACATTTGATAAGCATAATCTTCTTTCTGTTTTTTTTTAAAGTAGGGAACCTCGAAATGGATCACGCTATAAAACTTTCGCTTTCAATAAAAGATCATCATATACACGTAAAAATTCTGCATAAGTTATACATTGCTTAATTATTTCCACGACTAAATGCATATACCAGTGATCATGGGCTCGAAGTGAACCTATAGTGCAAATTTTGCTTGTTCTGTCCTGGGGTTTCGGAGATAGGATGTTTTTAAAAATGTTTGGAAAAAATATATGGGTAGTTATTTCTCAAGTGTCACAGGCCAAAAATTATATCTTTCTCGCATTTTCAGAAAATGTAGCTCTAGAAAAATTTATTTTTTTCTTCATTAATGATCTTTTCAGGTTGATTTTAAGGCTGCACAGCATAGGAAACAGAAAATATCGTTTCTTAAAGCATTTTCCCTGCACTTGTCATAAAAAATACAAATTTTAGCTTACAAATATACACCGCGATATCTAAGAATGGATTTTTGTGAAAAATGGTTCTTATGTATTCTACCAATGACGACAATTCTGAAATTTGCACGATTTTGGTTCAGAAGTTATATGGGAAAAAATATTTATATTTTTTGCATTTTTTTTTTGCATATTTTGTTTTTGTTCCTCCTCATCCCTCACTTTAGTGATACGAGGGTATATATCATTTGCTACGGAAAAAAGTGTAACACGTCGAAGGAGTGGCCTAACACCCCAAGTATGTTCGGAGGAAATCCGTTTTGGGTCATTTTAAGTTGAATGAGCAATGTCCGTCCGTCTGTCTGTCTGTCTGTCTGTGTGTCTGCTGGCTGGTGCGCACGATAACTCTGGAAAGGAGTAACCGATTGACCTCAAATTTGGTATGTGGTAATATTTTTTTCTATCTCCGGCTAAGTTCGAAGATGGGCCATATTGGTCCACTCCTTCTAGTACCTCCTCCACAAAGGGTTAAAATGTTGTGAAATATTGATTCTTTAATAACTGCTATACTACTTACTCGAATCTTTTGAAATTCCACACATAGTATTAGCTTATTAGTCGCTATCAACTCGAGAAAAATGGGCGAAGTCGCCACGTCCCTTTTGCTACCTCCCACACAAAGGCACCATTTTGCACCAAAAGTCAACAGCTTATAACATTAATAACAGTGTATAAAAATACTTGAAATTGTGTACAGTATTATGCTTTTATATTGCCTACAGTCCAGGGAAAAATGGGCGTTGTTGCCACGCCCCTTTTGGTACCTCCCACACAAAGGTACCTTTTTGCACCAAAAGTTAACAGCTTATAACATTAAATCCAGTGTATAAAAATACTTGAAATTTTGTACAGTGTAATGTTTTTATAGTGCCTATAGCCCTGTGAAAAATGGGCGTTATCGCCACGCCCCTTTTTGTACCTCCCACACAAAATGCCCAAATCATACCACAATTTAATATCTCATAACGTTTTTATCAGTGCACATAAATGCTTATAATTCGGCACAGTGCAATGAATTTAAAGTATCTAATGTTCAGCGAAAAATAGGTGTATTTGATAAACCCCTTCTGGTACCTCCCACACAAATTGACAGAATAATTCGAGTACTATTCAATATTACATTACTCACAAAGTGAGGGTATACCTTAGTCGGTTTACCCGACTGAAACTTTCTTACTTGTTTTAGAAGATTTTCAGTCATTACATATAATTACTACCGAACCAAAGATTTCAAAATTAACATCATTCGTAGAATACATATAGACCATTTTCACAAAAATTGTAAAGAAGAAAAATTGGATCTATTCATAGATATTGCAATTTATATTTAGGTTTACGCGAAATATGAGCGAAAACATTCGTAATTTTTTTTATTTTTTGTTTCAATTATATTATTATCAAATTTAAATTGCATTTAATAACTAATAAGTATGTAGTGGTATTAAAGTTATAAGCTCTTGGTGCAAAATAGTCCATTTGTGTGGGACGTACCAAAGGAGCATGTAAGTGACGCCCATTTTTTACTGGACTGTAGGTACTAAAAAAACATTACACGGTTCAAAATTTCAAGTATTTGTATACATTGTAATTAAAGTTATAAGATGTTAAATTGTGGTGCAAAATGGTCCATTTGTGTGGGAGGTACCAAAAGAGGCGGTGCGACCTTGCCCGTTTTTCTCGAGGTGATTGCTGCTAATAAACTAATACTACGTATGGAATTTTAGAAGATTGTAATAATTAGTATATAAGTTATTAAAGGATCAATTTTCCACTAAATGTTAACCCTTTGTGGAGGAGGTACTATAAGTAGTGGAGCAATATGGTCCTTTTTCAAACTTGGCCGGAGATAGGGAAAAATATTACCGCATACCAAATTTGAAGTTAATCGGTTACTCCTTTGAGAGTTATCGTGCGCACCAGCCAGTAGACAGACAGACAGAAGACGGGCGGACATTGCTCAAATGACTTAAAATGGCCCAAAACGGATTTCCCCCGAACATACTTAGGGTCTTAGGTCACTCCTTCGATGTGTTACACTTTTGGCTCGTAGCAATGATATACACCCTCCTCTCTGAGGGGATACAAAACGATTAAAGAGAAAAAATATCAATTTGTATGACTTATGACCTTGCCTCCTACACGCAATTTTCAATAAAATTATTTAATATTATTGGCCATCACTCTGACATATTTACTAGGGCAAAATTTGCAGAGAATTTGAGAACAATCTAATTTTTGGACTGTCACGCTTGACAAAACCTCCATTCTAAACCATGCTAAATTTCTAAATATTCCAAATTATATTCAGTCAAAATGTGGTGTTTATCCGTCAACCCAATCAAAAGTTATTCACAAAACAGTACAGGTCATTTGATTTCCATCATAAAGGAATTCCACACAAATTTCAAAAATTCTTCAAATTTTGATCGCCTCTCCTGAAAAACTACTTTTTGCACTTAGCATAGTTTAGAATGGAGGTATCGATATATGTCGCCGGTATGTATTATATGCGATCCGCCTGACCCAAGATGTCGAACGTTAACGTTCGCATGACTTCTACGCGAAAAACAGGTGTTTCGCGACCAACTAAAAGGCATCTGACAGTATGTTTTCATTCGCTTCGTCGTTCTGATGCCTTTTTGTAGGTCACAGATCATCTGTTTTTCACATAGAAGTTATGCGAACGTTAACGTTTGATAACTTGGGTCAGGCGGTTAATTTTATTAATTATGGCATTTTCTAAAAGCCTTGTTCTTACAGTTCTCTTAAATGATCATAAAAAATTGCTTTTAGTCGAATGGCCTAATTATAATTGTAACAATATCTCAACTATAGTATCTCAGCACGTAATATTTTAGGTTAGGTAGGTTGAAATGGCTCATGTCAGTTGACAAACTCTTAAGCTATCATTTAATATATCATTAGAGATTACACGGGATATATGGAATAATATCACTCTTTACACATTTTCTTAAGCTGAAATAAGATTACTTACTTTACTTTTACTTTTTCAGAATAAAATTACCATTTTAGTACCTTTTAAAAAATTGACTTTTCCATCCCTGGGGTCTAGTGGAAATGACTTTAAACTAGAGCCTTAAACGAATTTGAAAGATTTGTAAGAGAGGAGAATAACTAACGCTTTATTAGCGTTTGTTTTATTATCATTAGAAAAGTATCCATCTACCTATTTTCATCTATGTACGTGAAAATCTTTTTGACACCGGCGAACCTAGATCACACTCCAAATTAGGAGTAAAGTTCATTCTGTTAAGTGGATCATCCATCACACACAAAATAATTTATTAGTAATTACTATTCCAGTGCTCCATCTCATAAAATAATTTTGGTAATGTTTTATTTCATTATAGTATGTTTGGACTTAGACCACTATCACCTGTTGACATTACAAACTGAAGCGTCCAGAATAACACTCGTATTCCAGCTTAGACTATGTACTCGTATCCATTATGAGATAAACTAGTTATTTGATTTTGTTTGTATTCTCCCTTAATTCACAAATGAGCAATGACAAGGTATTCAGACTAGGTTATTCTTAGGAGATGATAAAATTGATTGTCATTTGACACACGTATGTTTTTAAGGGAAGAGATGCAAAGAGAATGAGAGTAAGCGCGCGTCTCAGTAGTATGAACCGTGCTACATTATCTACAACAGAGTCTTGCTGAGTTTCAACACTAAAGGCCGGGTTAGGCAAACTTAACCGTAATTTAACTTTAGCGTCGCCGTAACGTTGCCCGCTGAAGCAATTATCCAAAACTTGAAAAACTTGCTGTATCACTCAGACATTCACAACAAAAATAGCAACAAATTAATTTTATTTTATATTTATTTGCTACTAATTTATCATTTTATTACTTATTTGTTCTTTTTTCATTATTTTACTAATTTTGTTGCAAATGCACGTAAACGTACCGTCCAAATCAAATTTCAGCAGATTCACCCGTCCGTTTACGTTTCGTTTCCGTTGGCTAACCGTTTACACTGATTTCCATATGTCAGATTGAATCAGCTGATTCGCTACGCTACGGAGGCGTTACGGTTACGTTTGCTAACCCAGCCTTAAGTCGTCACAAAACAGTACAGGTCATTTGATTTCCATCATAAAGGAATTCCACACAAATTTCAAAAATTCTTCAAATTTTGATCGCCTCTCCTGAAAAACTACTTTTTGCACTTAGCATAGTTTAGAATGGAGGTATCGATATATGTCGCCGGTATGTATTATATGCGATCCGCCTGACCCAAGATGTCGAACGTTAACGTTCGCATGACTTCTACGCGAAAAACAGGTGTTTCGCGACCAACTAAAAGGCATCTGACAGTATGTTTTCATTCGCTTCGTCGTTCTGATGCCTTTTTGTAGGTCACAGATCATCTGTTTTTCACATAGAAGTTATGCGAACGTTAACGTTTGATAACTTGGGTCAGGCGGTTAATTTTATTAATTATGGCATTTTCTAAAAGCCTTGTTCTTACAGTTCTCTTAAATGATCATAAAAAATTGCTTTTAGTCGAATGGCCTAATTATAATTGTAACAATATCTCAACTATAGTATCTCAGCACGTAATATTTTAGGTTAGGTAGGTTGAAATGGCTCATGTCAGTTGACAAACTCTTAAGCTATCATTTAATATATCATTAGAGATTACACGGGATATATGGAATAATATCACTCTTTACACATTTTCTTAAGCTGAAATAAGATTACTTACTTTACTTTTACTTTTTCAGAATAAAATTACCATTTTAGTACCTTTTAAAAAATTGACTTTTCCATCCCTGGGGTCTAGTGGAAATGACTTTAAACTAGAGCCTTAAACGAATTTGAAAGATTTGTAAGAGAGGAGAATAACTAACGCTTTATTAGCGTTTGTTTTATTATCATTAGAAAAGTATCCATCTACCTATTTTCATCTATGTACGTGAAAATCTTTTTGACACCGGCGAACCTAGATCACACTCCAAATTAGGAGTAAAGTTCATTCTGTTAAGTGGATCATCCATCACACACAAAATAATTTATTAGTAATTACTATTCCAGTGCTCCATCTCATAAAATAATTTTGGTAATGTTTTATTTCATTATAGTATGTTTGGACTTAGACCACTATCACCTGTTGACATTACAAACTGAAGCGTCCAGAATAACACTCGTATTCCAGCTTAGACTATGTACTCGTATCCATTATGAGATAAACTAGTTATTTGATTTTGTTTGTATTCTCCCTTAATTCACAAATGAGCAATGACAAGGTATTCAGACTAGGTTATTCTTAGGAGATGATAAAATTGATTGTCATTTGACACACGTATGTTTTTAAGGGAAGAGATGCAAAGAGAATGAGAGTAAGCGCGCGTCTCAGTAGTATGAACCGTGCTACATTATCTACAACAGAGTCTTGCTGAGTTTCAACACTAAAGGCCGGGTTAGGCAAACTTAACCGTAATTTAACTTTAGCGTCGCCGTAACGTTGCCCGCTGAAGCAATTATCCAAAACTTGAAAAACTTGCTGTATCACTCAGACATTCACAACAAAAATAGCAACAAATTAATTTTATTTTATATTTATTTGCTACTAATTTATCATTTTATTACTTATTTGTTCTTTTTTCATTATTTTACTAATTTTGTTGCAAATGCACGTAAACGTACCGTCCAAATCAAATTTCAGCAGATTCACCCGTCCGTTTACGTTTCGTTTCCGTTGGCTAACCGTTTACACTGATTTCCATATGTCAGATTGAATCAGCTGATTCGCTACGCTACGGAGGCGTTACGGTTACGTTTGCTAACCCAGCCTTAAGTCGTCCAAAGCAAATTTCAGCAGATTCAGCCGTCCATTTACGTTTCGTTTCCGTTGGCTAATCGTTTACACTGATTTCCATATGTCAGATTGAATCAGCTGATTCGCTACGCTACGGGGGCGTTACGGTTACGTTTGCCTAACCCAGCTTTAAGTCTTCCAAAGCAAATTTCAGCAGATTCAGCCGTCCATTTACGTTTCGTTTCCGTTGGCTAATCGTTTACACTGATTTCCATATGTCAGATTGAATCAGCAGATTCGCTATGCTAAGGGGGCGTTACGGTTACGTTTGCCTAACCCAGCCTTAACTCGTGCTACACACGAGGCAATTTATTTCCAAGCAAGTGTCAAAGTTTATAGGAGAGAGAGGCAAAGAGCTCTTTCCGCCTGCCTCTCTCTCCTACAAACGTTGACACTTGCTTGGAGAAAATTGCCTTGTATGAATCTCGACTTAACGAATTGTTCGTCTCCGGTTTACTCTATTACATCTAATTCATGCAGAGTTTTAACAATGCTGACCTTATTGCATGTACAAGAGCTCCAATATTGGTTACCCAAAGTGAAATTGATTGGACACAGCACCTGATACTGAGATAATTTATGTCAAGTACCAATTTTCTATAATTTTTTAGGGTTAAAGGGTCATAAATCTTTGGTTTTCTGGAATAACCGCTTATGTCAGAAATTTTCTATTTCGAAACTTTATCATAAATGTTTTCAGCTAATCATTATCTATGCACATTTAGTATCAAATTTACTTTGAGAGAAAAAGTCCTAAACATTTTCATTTTTCAGATGTGCGTTTTTTCGAAAAAACCATAGTAATAATAAGCGCACAGTAGACCGATACACTGGCTTCAGTGAATGCCCACAGACATGGGACGTTAAAAATCTGTTATTTTTATACCCTACACCAGGCTGTGGTTACCTATATCCCGATTTTGCATCCAAGCGCTATAAAATCCATATTACTCTACAGATCTTTATCAAATTTAACAGGTATCAACACAATCCAAAAAATCTGTCAAGATTTGGTTATATTCCCCGTATATACCTAAATCCCGATTTAGAATAGCTCTTTAGCCCTTGCTAACTGGTTCAAATGAATGTACTGCTTTTACAGAGCTCATTTTTTCTGGATATTAAATAATGTTACTTTTCCACTGAGATATCCAAATGTAGTTGATTATTTTCATCCTTTGGCAATGCCAAATATATTAGTATTTATTTTCAATGGTTATATAATTGTTGCCAACGGATGAAAATAATCCCCCAGATTTCCTCATAGATGCAGATGTGGTCGTAGACTGCCATAACAGCCTATTTTCTGTTGAAATGGTGAAATCAGAACATATCTCCTAAAACAGCAATCTCATTGTAATTAGTATGAGAGATTTGTAGAAAACTGCTAAGTTTTCAGCAATTTGCAAGATCAATATAGTCCTTGGAAGAAACTTTGTCGGGGAATTGTGTCGAAATCAATGGACTTACAACAGTATTTTCTTTTGGCGCAAATATCTCATTAAACAGTAATAAGAAATCAACATCAACATTCTATTAAGGTGTCTTTCTACTTATAAACTGTAATCAAATGATACAGCTATATCGACACATGGAGTGAGACTAAATCGATCAGCACATCTCATCACCTTGTCATAACACTCATCTACCATAGCGTGATGTTACTCCATGCCAATTCAATTAAACTTTTCTACTGTTGTAACTGCCTTGTCACGAAGAAAGCTGTAAACAAATTTAAGCGAATATATACGTAATTATCAATTTAACGTATTTCCTGAGTTTTTTGTTTTGCAATAATAAATTATATAAAAGTAATCAATTTAGGTTTTTTTCTAGACATATTCTAAAAAGTTATGGAAGGTTTGAAATACATTTCAACGTTGAAAATCAGTTCAATAAACCTTCCACATCTTTTTAAACCTTAAATCTATTACTTATTTATATAACCCATTTATTGTTAAGTGTTTATCAATGAATATTTAAAGTAGTGTATGCTTCAAAAATCAAAAGCCTATTTCGTTTAGGCACATTTCGCCAACTCAGAAGAAATATAAAAACAAATACATATAAAAAAGTAATATGACACACTCGTGCTTTGGAAATTTTCAATTCCGTCTAATTTGAATAGTTTACAAATCTTTTGTATATTTGAAAAAATCAGAGAGATAAAATCTCTTTCATTTTTTACAGCTTTTGTAATCTTGTTTCCTTCCAGAAAAGATTGCCAAAATAGTAATGTGTTTTTTGTATTTTACAAACCTGTTTTACAATACTACTCGTAACTTAGTTAAGTGTTTTGTTTATTTTATATTTTTTAAAAGTCATCGTTTGAAAGCATTTTTTTACAAAACATTGAAAATTGGATGTAACTTTTTAGAGATTTGTTTGCGGATTTAAGCTAAAGCAAATATAATTTGCAACGCACAGTGTTTCGGGATTGATTTATTTTATTTACAAAATAATCAAAAATAAATATAAATACATACTTCAAAAATACATGTTCATATTTCCGAATATCTATACTTCAACCTGTCGGTTCTGCTATTCCACTTTGGCAGGAAATCTACTATTATAGAAACTGTGTGTGTGTATTTTATTTTTTCATAAACGGGCCAGTTATGTATTTCACAGATTGAAGTCAGGATTAAAGTATTGTCGATTAAAATCGAATAATTATTTTAGAATTATACGGTTTATACAAAGTGTATTTTTCTTTAAATATTTTTTAAATTCAGATAGTATCACACAAAGACAAATATAATATAAGAAGATTTGAATTGTAAGAATTGTAACACGCGAAAAAACAGTATTCCGCGAACATTGATTGAACTTTTTTTGCACTTGTCGATTAATATTAATTTTTTAATTGTGACATTTATAAAAAATTCGGGGAGAACGGTCTGGAAATCCGCGAAAAACCTCACTCGTTACAATTAAATTCCTATTCGTTCGTAATTGACACATACTCGCTACAGGAAGGAATGTTTTCTTAAATTATATTGTCTTTGGTATCACATACAAAATGATATTAAATTTGTTTGTCATACAACAAAAAACTACATATAAAGCAGACTTTCTGCTGAAGAACAAAAAAACAGAAAATCTTTGTTGTATGCAATAGCAAACTGACTTTGCTGATGAAAATATGAAAAGATTAGAAGTAGAAATGTTTACCAATCTGCAAACATTTCGGCCGTTTGTTTGATATTCAAAAAATCGAAGTCAATTTGCTGCAACAGCAGAGAGTTTGCTACGAATGACTGATGATGTTTAAAGGTAAACTTATTATACGGCCATACAATAACAACAAAAAAATACACTTAAAGCAGACTTTCTGCTGAAGAATAAAAGAGAGAAAATGTCTGTGGAAATAGCAAACTAGCATTTTCTGATGAAAAATAAATAGATTAGTTCTAGAAATGTTTATCAATATGCAAACATTTCGGCCGTGTGTTGGATATTAAAAAATCGCAGATAATTTGCTGCAACAGCAGAGAATTTGCTACGAATGACTCAGTGTAAAATGTTGCTGTTAAACTTATTATATCCCACTTTAGTGGAGGAGGGAATATCATTTGCTAAAAGGGGAAAAATCGATATTTTTAATATGTTTGAATTCAGGAAGATATACATATTTGGAAACAAAATTTTTAAATATTATACATTTGTGAACAAATAAATTTTATATTAAAATCAATAAAATATATTTGGAGCGCATATATTATTAAATTATAACAAAATATATTTGTGAAATGTTTTCTCAAATAAAGTATGTGTTTAAATACAACAAAACAAATGAGAAAGTTTCAGTCGGGTAAACCGACTAAGGTATACCCTCACATTGTGAGTAATGTAATATTGAATATTACACAAATTATTCCGTCAATTTTTGTGGGAGGTACCAGAAGGGGTTTAAGAAATACACCAATATTTCGCTGAACAGTAGATACTTTAAATACATTGCACTGTGCCGAATTGTAACCGTTTATATGGACTGGTATATTAACGTTGAGATATAAAATTGTGGTATCATTTGGCCATTTTGTGTGGGAGGTACAAAAAGGGGCGTGGTGATAACGCTAATTTTTCACTGGACTATAGGCATTATAAAAGCATTACACTGTACAAAATTTCAAGTATTTTTATACACTGGTATTAATTTTATAAGCTGTTAACTTTTGGTGCAAAATGGTGCATTTGTGTGGGAGGTACCAAAAGGGGAGCGGCAATAACGCCCATTTTTCACTGGATTGTAGGCACTATAAAAGCATTACACTGTACAAAATTTCAAGTATTTCTAAACACTGGTATTAATGTTATAAGCTTTTAACTTTTAGTGCAAAATGGTGCATTTGTGTGGGAGGTACCAAAAGGGGCGTGGCAATTTCGCCCATTTTCCTCGAGTTGATAGCGACTAATAAACTAATACTATGAGTGGAATTTCAGAAGATTCGAATACGTATAATAGCAGTTATTAAAGAATCAATATTTCACAACATTTTAACCCTTTGTGGGGGAGGTACCAAAAGGAGTGGACCAATATGGCCCATCTTCGAACTTAGCCGGAGATAGAAAAAAATATTACCACATACGAAATTTGATGTCAATCGGTTAAATAATTAAATTTATTTTTTAAAAACTTTGGGCCTTATTCATAATAAGTTATGGCATGTTTATTAAACTGATTATCAACGTTAAACTGTATTTCAAACCTTCCATAACTTTTTATTAATAAGACCCTATGGTTTTAATTTTCCCTTGATGAATTATACCTTCCAGTTAAAAAGCATTAACTTCTGTTTCAAAGCTTTCATTTAAAATTTGTTTATATTGTCCCAAACATATTCTGCTTGAAATATACAATTGTTTAGGGTACATTCTAAATGTTTATTTTTTATTTATATGAATTACAATACAAAGTAAATTTATATTATAATTTTAAGGTCCAGGGAAAGGCCGGGTTACAAAGACCATATGGCTAAATGTTTGCAGCGACAGACCAGAGCCTCTGGTGGGAATCGAACCCACGACCCCCAAACTCATAGGCGAGTACGCTACCATCTCGCCTACTGGGGCGCTCTACACTCTAAATATATCTATTATATTTGGCATACACAAGAATTATATATTTGGAAAAATGTTGTTCCGTCCTTATATTTTTTATTTACGACTATTATTAACGAAACAAATATTTATTTGCATTTAAGTATTCAGAAAATATATCCATACCTTAATTTTAAGATAAGTTTTATGTTTTTCAGTAATTCAAAGTTAATTTTTTTCCTGAATATTTAAATGTGCATTATGCAAGATGTGTTGAAAACAGATAATGACTTGGAATAAGGTGAAATTTAAAATGAGTGCTTTAAAACAAATGTAAATATATTTTGTTGTTATTATTAAACATATGCGTTCCAAATAAATTTTATTGATTTTCAAATAAAATTTATTTGCTCTGAAATATATAATAGTTAACAATTTTGGTCCCAAATATATTTTTTGTTTTCAATTCAAACATATGAAAAAGGCGATTTTAACCAGTTTAAAAATTCCAAGTCATTATTTATTGTCAATCCTTCATGTAATATATTGTTATCCAAGATTATACGATTTCAATTATAAAGGAATTTAAACACTTAAAATGTCTAAAAAAATACTTCGATTTACTGAAAAGAGTAAAACTACGCGGAGCCTTTTTCGCCTTTATTGATATGTTTGAATCTAAAATATTTTAGCTCAGAAAGATATGTTATTCCAATTCAAAGATATCAAAATATCGTGTTGTAATAGTTCATCTGTCGCTGTCGCATTGTGAAAAATGGGTGAAGTATCCCCTCATGTTTTTATATTTTGTATTTTAGATTACATTTTCAATGACTATAGACTGACACAGAATGACAATTTTTTTACTCAGAAAGTGAGGGTATACCTACAATTCCAAGTTCATAGCTTCTCTACTGTGACATAGATTTCAGTACGTAAAGTGCACGGGGAAAAATTGCCTTTTTTGATATGTTTGAATCAAAAGAAAATATATTTGGAACACAAATTTTGAAATATTTTATATTTCTGAGCAAATAAATTTTATTTGAAAATAAATAAAAAGTATTTGTAACGCGTATGTTAATATATTAAAACCACATATATTTGCGAACTAATTTTCTCAAATAAAATATGTGTTTAATTACAAATAAAATTATTGTTTATGATATATCCAAATATATTTTATTTAAAAAAGATTTTCAAAACTTTGCTTAATTTTTCGAACTTCAGTTTTAATTTTTTCCTTGCTTTGGAATTATACATTCCAGGTAGAAATGCCATACAGGTATTATCTTCGGTTTTAAAGCACTTATATTTAATTTCTAACTATTCGATGTCATTATATGTTGTCAGTCCTCCAAGCAATTTATTGTTATAAAATGTTTCAATTATAAAAAAATTTTACAAATATTTAAAATGTCTAAATATTAACTTTTAATTGCTGAAAACCTAAAACAAATAAATCTTTGTTTGGGAAATAATATATCGAAATAAAAAATATTAGGATGTAAACAAAGTTTTGTTTAGAACAAAATTCTCCTAAACATATAATATTTGTGTGTGTCAAATATTATATATTGGGAGTGTACCCCAAATATATATATATATATATATATGTTTCAAGCAGAATATGTTTGGGACAATATAAACATTTTGTCTTAAAATTAAGGATTTGCGCCAAAGACGCCCTTAATCTTGGAAATAAGTACGTTTTGTACTTACAATTAAGAAAATGTACATAATATTAAAGAAAAAATATATATTTTTTGTAGATCTCTTTGCAAATGCTTCTGTAGATCTCTTTGGAAAATGATATTGACTGTTTCGCCACAGATTCTTGTAATCGGAATATGTTCGTTGTTGAGCTATCCGCTACCCTATTATACATATGGGGGATTTCATGTCAAAATAAAATATGTTTTTAAACTTTATTTTTTAATGATTGAAGAAAGAGCTTTCGGAAACACTTTGGGTAAACTGTTCTTAAAACAGTACACGCAAAGAAAAAATTCGTTTCTGCGAAACGAAATATTAGACAACTACAATTCTCATTTACGACGACTGAAATTTCTTTTGGTCAGAATATGTTTCTGTCACAACAAACGAAATTTCAGTTCCAACAAACGAGAATTGTAGTTGTCTAATATTTCGTTTCGCAGAAACGAATTTTTTCTTTGCGTGTAGGTAATTAGTTATATGGATGGGGAAAAAAGCACTGTTTGACCGAAATGTCAATATTCAAATCGGACATTCCTTATCCGATACCGTTGAAATGTTGTGTCAAAACTATCCAACTATCCAATAGGACTAAACATGGTATATGTTTCATCACGATCAGAAGACGTCGATTTTAAAAATTTACTCACTTGACATCAAATCCCCCATATATAAATACATACATACATAATGTATGCTTGTTTTCTGAGTAGAAGATTGGCTACATTGCACATGGCTCGATCTGTAAATTAGCCAACCAGTTTACCTTGTGCGATATCGGCAAAAGACCAATGCACCAACACAGGTGACACCGGACGGTAGTTAACAGTGCGGATAAAATACGAGTAGTATTTTATCGATGGAGAATTGATTCTTTTATCAATGGAACATTTTTCATTGATTTTATTTTTGTGTTAATAAAAAGCCTATTTATTGGCTTTGGTGTTGCATCACCTTGTATTTATGTATTTCAGGGTGTATTAAAATTACATTTTAATTAGCATATTTAACCAGTTATTTTCCCTCGATGAAAAAAATAAACAATGAACCATAAAATGAAATTACAAATAACAAATTATTAATTATATTTGTAGCTTGCATTGCATACCTACAAATATGTATTTAAACCTAAACACAGACGTTCGCAGAAACAGATAAATAGATACATGCGTTCAGATTTATTATTATTATTAGTTTTCAATCATCAAAACTAAACAATGAAAACAAAGTTAACTAAGATTTGAACTTGTGGCGGCTGACTCGTAGCAAAGATTAGTAGTAGTAGCAACGATAATTGCACAACTTATGACGATATTTCGTTTAAAATACGAGTGTCTTGCGATTTTATTTCGAAATTGTTAAATATAATGCATTGTGTTCGCATCGTAACTCTGTACAAAACTTGTAATAACGGCTAATTGTAGATGCGAGTCAAGACACTTGTTATCGTTTACAATTACGAGTACATTTAATTGAATTTAAGTAATGGAAAAATATTGCTTCCTTTATTATTTTTCCATTTCAAGTTCAGTTTTGTAAATCATATAATGAAAACAATTTATGAGTTTTCTATTTGACAAGTTTTAAAGTATTGTAATCTCAATTTACCGAAAAACTGCGAAATTGTTAACGAACGAAAAACATGAAAATAAAAAATGCTAAGGTTTATTGAAAACATTATAAAAAATGATTACAATTTTTATATTTAAAAAAAAGAAAGTCTATTGTTGTGCAACACATAAACAGTTGACTCCGTTTTGACTTCAGTTTCTGAAAGTGCTTATCAAAAGTATCAAAATGCCATTTGGGTTTTCTGGTTTAGCTGCTATTCGGACTTAATCGTATAGAGAATATTTTAGCTGAAACTTAATTTTGAGAATTTTTTTCTGAAAAAAATTAATATTTCCAATAGTTAACCGCTGGGAATTTTGTCTTACGGCTCTCAGCATAATTGTAGGTATAGATAGGCTAGAAGAAAAAATATGTGAAACAAAGTGGTTTGAAGAAACAGCATCTAGTGCTTCAAAATTGCAAAATTGTCGAGAAGTTCTCAATTTGTTCAGACATTTCTGCATATAAATAACACTATGCAACACAATTTTTGTCAAATGGCTGTGCATAACATTTTTTGGTGTAATACTGTGACCTAAGTAAGGAATGTAACGAATATTCGCATATGCGAACGCGAATTATTCGCTTTCGCATTCGCAAAAACTATCTTTGGATTATTCGCTTTCGCAAAAATATATTTCAGTATTCGCTTCCATTTGTTAAAGTGTTAAATCTCCTTATTCCCTTCACACAATTTGAAGATATGTGTGTCCTTGTGGTAACAGGAGGTAAAACTATGGAAAACAGTCTTAATACTTGAATATCCTTGAAAAGTATCAATTCAGTTCCTTAAATTTGTTGGTACTAAAGGCTCAAACTATTATTCGCTTTCGCAAAAATGCATATTTCACTATTCGCATTCGATTTCGCAAGAAATATATTTCAATATTCGCTTTCGCTAAAGCCACTTTCGTTACATCCCTAGACCTAAGCACGAAAATGGAATTCAAATAACTTTTTATAGTAATTTCTTTTTTAATTTTTCTTTAAAAATTTTAAAATTCCCATTTTCTTGGAAGGTGCCTTTAGTATTTGGAACTATATCCCCCATAAAGCTGGGATACATTTAAATGAAAGGAAATTATGAGTACTACAGATGTTAATGATGACAATCTCACATGGAAACAGAAGTTTAGTTACTGTCGTTAAAACTTTTAGAAAAACAAATTTTTTAAAAAAAAAAGGTTTTTTGTTGACACGAAAAAACAATAAAAATTTTTAAAAAAAATGCAAAAATTTTAACGAAGAACACAATGCCCTTTTAACGAAGAACACAATGCCTTTTTGAAAAAAATCTGTGAATAAATGTAGAAATATAGCACTATTGGTAGAAATAAGAGAATTTCAACATACGGGCCTGTTCTGTAATCACGCGATTTGATATCACGGTGATTTCAAAACACCATCGATTTTAAAATAATTATTGGTGCTCGAAAATTGTACGATTTATTGTTTAAAGTAAACAACAATCAATTTAAACCAACTATACCAAAATCGGACCATTTTCGAACCCTCCAAGAGTGATTTTAAAATTGGTGATAATACTAAACCACGGTGATATCAAATCGCGTGATTTCAGAACAGGCCCGATAACCTGGATTTTATACCCCCACTATTGTGTACAATGGCGAACGCGAATTATTGGCATCATTTTAAAATTCGCATTCGCAAAAACCATCTTTGGATTATATAGATGCTGCAGGCAAAAAGTTTAAAACATCGATGAAGTGACCCAGGAGACTCCAAGAATATTTGGCGCAAATTCGTCTCAAATATGTTCGGCGGAAATCCGTTTTGGGCAATTATCCCCTCACCTTAGAGAGGAGGGTACATCGAAGGAGTGACCTAAGATCCCATGTATGCTAGCCGAAAATTCGATTTGGCTCGTTTTAAGTCATTTGAGCAATGTCCGTCTGTCTGTTTGCTGGCTGGTGCGCAAGACAACACTCGAAAGGATTACCCGATTAACTTAAAATTTGGTATGCGGTAATATTTTTCTCTATCTCCGGCTAACTTCGGAGATGCGCCATATTGGTCAACTCCTTGTAGTATTTCCCCCCAAAGGGTTAACATTTAGTGAAATATTGATTCTTTAATAACTTCTATACTAATGGGTGATCTAAGTAGAGATACTTTTTTCAATAGCCTTTTTTTGACAGATCACGTGTGATTCGTGTCATGCTCTCATGTTATTTTTGTTAAGTATTGTTTGGCATTTCATCATGGAAAGACGCCTGAACAACGTTTAAAAATTATTCAGTTTTATTATCAAAATAATTGTTCGCCAATTGCGCTAAGTAAGGGCCTGTTTCTGTAACTTATTTTCGTTCGTTTACGGAGAACGATCAAAAATCTCTCAACTATTACTTGAATTCTATAAAACGCAGGTAAAAAATATTTTAGGCACGAGCTCTTTACGTGCTTTTCTATAGACACACCGAATTATAAACTGCTGTGACTTATAGATTTCTCGGAATAATTGAGTGATTTTTGATCGTTCGCCGTAGACGAACGAAAATAAGTTACAGAAACAGGCCCTAAATTTTTTTTAAATCCAAAAAAACACTCCAGTCGACCCACGACCTTGACACCCATGAGCAATATTTTAGATCTCGTTAAGAGCTAGCTTTTGCCATTGACCGATTCCCCATCCGACGTACCGGAATCATCGGTCCATATTTCTTCAAAAATGATGCCGCTGAAAACGTAACCGCCAATGGCGACCGTTATCGTGCCATGATAACCGACTATTTGATGCCTGAAAGTGAAGCTCGTGATCTCGGCGACATTTGGTTTCAACAAGACGGCGCCACTTCCCACACATCGCATCAATCAATGGAAGATAATTTCTCGTTTTGGGCTGGTCGATTGGCCACCAAGATCGTGTGATGTCACACCGTTAGACTTTTTCCTGTGGGGATATCTAAAGTCTAAAGTTTATGCTCAGGCCTTGGAGCATCACGCGTGTCATTCGCCAGTTACCAGTCGAAATGCTCGAACTAGTCATCGAAAATTAGACTCAACTGTTGGACCATCTGAGACGTAGCCGCGGCCAACATTTGATAGACATAATCTTCAAAAAATAAATGCCAAAGAATGTTCTTTCAAATAATAATAATAATTCCCCATTCAATTTGAATGTTTCTGTGTTTTTTCTTTAAAAAAGTAGGGAATCACGAAATGGATCACGCTTTAATTCCGAAACAAAGATTTATTTGTATTTAAGTATGTTGGCAATGTATCAATGCCTTAATTTTAAGGCAATAAAATTGCAATTTTTTTAGACATTTTATATGTTTGTAAAACTAGAAAAAATTGAAATTGGAAAAAATTCAATTGTAAAATTTATAAATTAAAATTAGCGCTGTAAATGCAAATGTAATGATGCTTATGACATTTTAACTGTAAAGTATAACACGAAATCTAGGAAAAATTTCAACCAAAATTCGAAAGTCTGCCAATTTTTAAAATTTTTTTAAATAAAATATAATTGGGAAACTTCTTAAACAACAACTTTGGTTGTGTGTAAAGTCAGTTCGCAAATATATTTTGTTTTAACATATTAATATATGCGTTCCAAACAACATTTCTTGATTTTCAAATAAAATTTATTTGTTCACAAATATATAATATTTAAACATTTTGTCCTTGTCAGCATAAGTAAGGGACATGAGTACCCACATAACGCTACTAAAATATCAAAAATAAAATACACGTAGCCCGCGGAAATTAAAAACTTGCGATATTTTTTGAACATACCGTACAGTGTAATGTTTTATAATGCCTAAAGTCCATTTAAAAATGGGTGTTATTGCCACGCCTCTTTTGGTAACCTCCCACATAAAGGTACCAAAAAGTTAACAGCGTGAGTACCAATGCACGAAAATACTACAAAATTGTGCAAAGTGTAACGCTTTTGAGGTACCTATAGCCCTGTGAAAAATGGGCTTTATCACCAGGTCCTTTTTTGTACCTCTAAATGGCCAAATCATACCAAAATTGAAGGCTTATAATTCGGTACAGTGCAATGTATTTGAAGTCTCTACTCTACAGCAAAATTTTTTTTTTTTAAATCTTTTTTTTTTTAATTGTTTTAACGACTGTTAAAAAAACTTCTGTTTCTACGTAAAAATTATGTTTTCAGCATTTGTAGCCCTCATAATATCCTTAAATTTAAATGGTAATTTTGTCTTGGTTTCATTAAAATAGTTTTATATGAAAATCTTAAACAATCTTAATAACTTAACAATAACTTTGTTAAGATTATTTTATTGTAAAAGTCAGATCGAAAATAAATTTGGTTCTAATACATTAATATTAATTTAATAAACGAAATTTCTTGATTTTCAAATAAAATTTATTTTAAATATTATTGTACTTATTTTAATGATCATTGTCTTTGGTGCCAAATCGAAGGCAAAATCATAAAATTTCATTAATTTTCAGTACGTTTTTTTCAGTGTTGTTAATTTGTCTCCCATTACAGCAAATGCTATGTTGTTCCAGAAAAATGCAGAAAATCGACTGTTATAGCAAAATCTTTTGTATGTCTACTAAGACATTTCTTCGAGTGTATTACTGACAAAAAGCATATCTCTCTCTTGGTTTAAAATAAAAGCTAGGATAATTTCATTAATTCTCAGTAAATACTCTGTTGTTGCAGAAAAATGTCATCAAGTTTTGAATAGTAAACATTATGCTGAGAAATTTCCAGGTTACTCGATACATAATTCAGAAAATCGACTGTTATGGCAAATTTTTTGTATGTCTACTAAGCTATTTCTTTGACAAAAATCCTATCCCTCTCTTGGTTTAAAATTTTTCGATATGTCAAGTACATAAATAAACATTGTAACAATTTTGTACTGATTTCAAATCTGCATTTGTCTCCACAAGTTTGCCTTCATTCACCAACTAATCTGAGCAAAGTTCATACGGTGCGTCTGGAAAATTACACAAGTACGTTCTAGTATTTTTTTTGGTAAATATGTAACTAGCTATAGTCCAAACAAACGTTAATTCGTTTTAAACTAAACAAAATTCATACAAATGACAAAATGTTTAAAACAAATATTGTCCCTAAAAATGTCATGCGAAGTATTACGAGGTGATAGATCCCATAGCAAAAGACGACGACCAAACTTCCCCCGGCCATTGATCCAAACCAGTTTCATATGAATATGACGAACGGACGGACGGACGGACGTATGGATATGTGTGCACTTCATATTTAACGGATTGAAACGAAAAAAAACCGACCGACCCTAAGCAATATTAAACGATCAAACTCGAAAAAGTCATTCGTTCATTCGTCGATCAGTCAGTCTGTCTCACTGAGTCTACAAAACCTTGGCCTTGACTTTAGCCCGAACAGCACAAAAGCAGTTCGAAAAAAATCAAAATATAACTAGTAAATGACGTTTGTGTTTTTTAACAAAGATGACTCAAAAAAAAAATACAAAAAAACTCAAAACAACATAGTACGTTTCTCTGAAGGTTATGAATGAAGAATGTATGTAACTTCATTGTACCCCCTCCCGGCCCAAGACCAGTTCACTGAGGCACAATGCCACCGTTAATTCAAAGTGATGAGACTGCAATTTGGGTCACGAATCGGTAAACATTGACATAAAACACAGTTAGTTATCATTATCAACCTTTGAGAACGGTGTTATTTTGATTTCCGACAAGAGCGTCAAAAGGCCATCGAACCAGATCGATCGTCGTGCAGTCAGTTGCATTAATAAACAAAATGAAATTTAATCTAATTTAATTAGTATAGGTAGCTCCATTGCTAATTTTTTGCATGGATCACTTTCGATTTTAGACTAACAGCCGACGACATTGATCTCCATTCGAAACACATGAATGAGTGCCATTGAAATACGCAACAGAACTCTTCGATTCTATAGTCTATTTATAATTGTGATGTTCTGTTGGGTGCTAATCAATGTTCAAGTTAATTCACTAATTAATTTGTATTCAAATTAAATACGAGTGGATTTGGGTGTTTTGTAATATTAAATACAATGTATAAGTAGATACATACAATGAACCTAGAACGAATAACTAACTAAAAGACACTTTAGAGTGTCATTGTGAATTTTGTTTTTTTTTATACCTTCACTCTAGTGTGACGAGGGTATATATCATTTCCTACGGGCCAAAAGTGTAACACATCGAAGGAGTGACCTATGACCCCAAGTATGTTCGGCAGAAATCCGTTTTGGGTCATTTTAAGTCATTTAAGCAATGTCCGCCCGTCCGTATGTCTGTCTGTGAGTTTGTCTGTCTGTCTGCTTGCTGATGCGCACGATAACTCTCGAAAGCAGTAACCAATTGACTTAAAATTTGGTACGTGGTAATATTTTTTTCTATCTCCGGCTAAGTTCGAAGATAGGCCATATTGGTCCACTCCTTTTAGTACCTCCCTAACAAAGGTTTAATATTTAGTGAAATATTGATTACACTATGCATTTTTTTTTGTGTCCAAGACCTAAAAATATTTTTTTTGTATAGATTGTGGCATATTGTTATATAGAATCAAAACCAACAATTTTTTATGGATACATTTTTTATTAAAAATGCTAAGTGCGAAGGTACCCTAAGTATTTGCACTTAAATTTTTGGAGTATATGCCCGATCAGATCGACTTATACGTTAAATTGAAGCTTTTAATGTGGGCTACCAATGTTGGAAATATCTCTTCCACTTTGAAACAGTGGTTTAGTAACAGTCATTAAACAAATTGGAAAAAAGTAGATTTTTTTCAAAAAAAAAATTCCTGGGACGAAAAAAAACATAAAAAATAAAAAACAATCGAAAAAAATATTTTATTTTATTTTTTAAAAGTTTGCATCCTAGCGAAGAAAATAATGCCTGCTTGATAAAAATTTATGGATAAATGTAGAAGTTATAGCCCTTTTGGTAGAGGTAAGAGAATTTCAAAAAATCTTTTTTTTTTATTTCGATTTTATTTATTACTTTTATTTATATTATGTACATATGACTTTATTTACATGTACAAGTTTCATTAGATGTAATTGTGAGTTCTTTGTTGACGTTTGTAGATTTCGGAATCGGTTCTCTAATGAGGAACCAAATATAATCTCCCATCATTCTTTCACCCCAGTGCCCTTGGTAACGCCGCTCGATGGACTTCATTTCTTGGTGAAACCTTTCGCCATGTTTGTCCCTTACGTCGCCAAGATTCTCGGGAAAAAGTTTAAATGAGAATGCAAGAAATGAATTTTGAGGGACATATTTACACCTGTTGGAATACATAAAGCGAAAAATAAGTTAGAAGAATACATACATACCCGTATGTGTTATATACATAAATATAGAAAAATATATATTCCTTTGCAATTTTTTCATAATTTTTTAACAAATCATTAACCATTGTTTCATATTGCGGGCTTTTATTGGATCCAAGGAAATGTGAGACTCAAGCTTAAACGACATCCATGCTGTAATTTCATCCGACGTCAAAAATGATTCAAAATTTACATCTTTCGACGGTTTCTGATTTCCGTTGTGTAAAAGTACTGCGTTCAAACTTTCTTTACTGCTGACAACAAATAACCGCCATTCCTTTGAATTGTATGTTAGATTAAGTTCCTCGAACAATCCGGGAATGTCCTTGCATAAGTATCTGTTATCCACAGTTGTATAAAATTGTTTGTAAGGTACATATATCACGGACTCTATAATATGATATGTTAACATCTGGGGCCAAAATATTGTACTGTTTCATCCGAGATGCAAATAGTTCTGCCTTATCTTAGATCAGTTCCAAATCTCTCACTAGATCAATGAGTTGAAACTGAGTTAAAAGCGATGACTTCTGACTCAAACTTGAATCGCTCAGAGTTGAGTACTCAGTTGAACTTGATGATGTTTCCTTTAATTTAACGCATAACAAGGCTCAGTCAGACTTATACTTGAAATTATGGTCCAAATACTAAATGCACTTTCCATGAAAGTTGGAATCTAAAAAAAAAAATTTCGTCTTGTAGTTGATGCGTTGTGTTGTTTGTGTTTTTAGAATATGCCTTTTGTTGTAATTGCTCTCACATTGTAGAACACTCACTCTCTCTAGCTCCGGTTAGTGATGCTCGCTCGTACAGTGCGTTGCAAGATCTGTCTTCTGTGTTGTGTTCTGCTTACGAAGTTTAAAATCGGATCTACATATGTCCTGATAATCGTGTTTTTAATTTATTTTTCGTTGTACCGATATAATATTTATCACAGCTTTCGTTTTCATTGCCATTGCATTTGATTCTATAAATTAAGTTAGATTTTTCGGCGTTTTCTATTTTAGGTTTAAGATTTGTAAATAATGTTTGAAGAGTATTGGTGGTTTTAGGCAAAGAGATTCCATATAAAGAGTAACCACGGCGAAAATTCATGTGCAGAGTTGAGTTTTTCTATTGAAGTGGTGGACATAAAGGAATTTTAAATTGATTACAAAAAGATATGTTCTCCGTTTTCTTTGTTTCAACTAACGTATAATAATTTTATTTTGTGTGTTTATTGACGTGCATGTGAAAAAGTGAAAGAAAAGCACACAAAATACACGATTTTTCAATAAATTTTTTCATGAACTCATCTTTGCACACGGGTCGGAATTCACCTTTCGTTGAGGTGAATGAAATGGTATCTCTTCTTATATACAATCTCTTTGGTTTTAGGGGCTATGGTGAAATTAATTTTATCAATACAGTTTGAATTTGAAAATCTTTCGGACAATTTAGGAATATATACAACCGATTATTAGCCGATTGCATCCTTTTTAGGGTTTTTATCACCAGTGTTGTGTTTTTGGTGTTTAGTTATTAGGGCATTGATTGTGTCGTTGGAAAACTATTTTTCATCAGAATTTTCCAGATTTTTGCTAAATGCATATATTTCTAAATTGTCCGAAAGATTTTCAAATTCAAACTGTATTGATAAAATTCATTTCACCATAGCCCCTAAAACCACCAATACTCTTCAAACATTATTTACAAATCTTAAACCTAAAATAGAAAACGCCGAAAAATCTAACTTAATTTATAGAATCAAATGCAAAACGAAAGCTGTGATAAATTTTATATCGGTACCACGAAAAATAAATTAAAAACACGATTATCAGGACATATCATGGGTTCAATGCTATTTTGTTCCATAAGCCATTTTGTATGATCGGAGAAAAACGCAATTTTTTGTTTGAGTAAAAACGGGACTGAAGAATTACACACTGTTTATTTTATAGGGTTTCCAACAGTATTTGTATGGTTCTCATGCATTTATATGCCATTACATCCAAAAATAAGCAAGTTATAACAATTTTTATACTTAGCATTTTGGTCCATATCCACTTTTATTTTAATATTTTTTCGCATTTGTATTACATGGACCACAATAGGGGTCGGTATGGAAGGACACTAATTTACATATTGTGATCGAAAGAACGTAAAATACTGAGTGGAAAATATAGGGCGATAGAAAAATTGAGACATAGAACAAAAATATCGATATTATTCCCCGTTATTCAGAGTAAAACAAATTTACCCTACCAATATCTCGAAAACTAGGCAAGATAGGAAAATAATGATTGCAGATTCTGAAAGAGCATTCTTGGAACCCATATTATCAACTCCTAACTTAAAAAACACAAAAATGGCGTATGGACCAAAATAGCATTAAGCCGACGATATGTAGATCCGATTTTAAACTTCGTAAGCAGAGCACAACACAGAAGACAGCACTTCCAACGCACTGTACGAGCGAGCATCACCAACCGAAGCTAGGGAGAGTGAGTATTCTACAATGTGAGAGCAATTACAACAAAAGGCTCACACTGGAAATGCTACATATTCTAAACACACCAACAACACAACGCATCAACTACAAGACGGACACTGAGAATTTGGCACACAATTATAGAAATCCAATAAGAAAAATAAAACAAGCGCAATAGCAATGACACAATTCAGTATGACAACAGACAACGACGAGGGGAGTACATACTCATTTTCTACGGATAATATTAAAGTTTTCGTAGTTATATTTTCGTAAGTTTGTATGTAACAACAATAAAATATTAAAAATGTTTGTTTATAAGTTTTATATGTATATTTTAACAGTCATCCTGATGATGTCTTTCGAAGAAAGACGAAATATTGAATGAAAATAATAAAAAAAAACAACATAGACCTCGAGCTCATTTTTTGATAAATATCAAACAAAATTAAAAACACAGGTCGAATAAACAAAATTACACACTCAAATCTAAAAAAATTTACCATAAATTTTTTTTTTAATATTTTTTTCGTGTTTGTGACATCAAAAAACACCAGAAACTGTTATCGCCATCCCTTGGACAGAATTTTTGTTGCATAGTGTTATTTAATAAATTCTAAACTATTTACTCGAATCTTCTGAAATTCCACATATAGTATTAGTTTATTAGTCACTATAACCTCCAGAAAAATGGGCGAAAATGCCACGCTCATTTTGGTACCTCCCACACAAATGGATTATCCACCAAAAGTTAACTGCTTTTAGCTTTATGCAAATACTTGAAATTGTGTATAGTACCTACAATTCACTGAAATATGGGAGTTACTGCCATTCCCTTTTTGGTACCTCCCACACAAAGGTACCATTTTGTTCAAAAAGTTATCAGCCTATGTCGTGAATACCTATGCATGTACGAGTATATACAAAAAATTTTGCACAGTGTGAAGTTTTTAAAATTCCTGCAGTCCTGTTAAATATGGGATTTATCACCTATCCATTTTAGTACCTCCCATACAAAAAGAGCCAAGACATACCACAATTAAATAGCTCGTAATATTATTACTTATAGCAGTGCATATTTACATTGCTCACAAAGTGAGGGTATACCTTAGTCGGTTTACCCGACTGAAATTTCTAACTTGTTTTATCATAATTTTAAAACAGTTTTTTTGTTTACAAAAATATGATTTTGCAAATCAATGGTTAAAAGGCTTTCATTTGTTGAATTTTTTAGTGAGCTTTGCCACATTTACGACCCCAAAACTGAACCACAAAAAATTTAGCACAATTACAATATCGTTCATTAACTTCAAAAGTGTCATATCTCAAAATTTTAAATTTTAAAAACGTAACTTCAGGTCAGTGCAAATAAAAAATGCTGTTATTTAATCATTGTAATCAGTTTACGAGTAAGTTTGTATTCATTTTTGCAACGTAATACTCTACATAATGTACCTATCAAATCGATGTGCAAAGTTCAGCGTTCAAATTAAACGATTGGGTTATAATATACATAAATTACAATAACACAAACTGAATGAATGAGTGTTCACATTTACTTATTTTTTTATTGGCTGATTGTGATATTCGATTGGATACGATATGACTGATATGATATCTGTGGGTTGACCGACACCAACGCTACAATTTTTAAAATAATGACCACTTTCACCATATCTGCGTAGAACTAACCAGCGGCTCAGACGAGTACATCTAACTGATATATCCGGAAATGGTGAAAATGTATTATGGCTTTAAATACATTTATTCTATCGATAACAAAACTATTTGAAATTAATTGTTTAAAGGCGTTCATATATTGCAAACAGATATATTTGTTCAGCATTCCAAAGTGCAAAAAAATATTCGTTGCTATTTGATGACAATACGAGTAATGTGGGCGTCCTAATTTTTATGTATAAATATCGTATAATAATATTCTAAACTTATATCAAATAAGGGTGTTATTCAATTCATTGCCAAGTTTTAACGACTTCCGACAATTCGTCGTACTTCTGCTTATATCCCATATATTTTTATGATCCATATTCCTAACTTGTATATTTTGTGCAACTCATTAAATTAATATATTTCTTTAAAATGAGGCATCAGTCAAACATTCATTGCAGCAAATATATGTTTTAGAGGTTTTGATATAAAACTTGTTATTAATGCAATGTGGATTGAGATATTTGGCATTTTTTTCGATAATTTTTGCAATTTCCTTGTGTTAATTAAATTGACATTCATCAATAGCAACAAAAGGAATAAACCACTAACAACTAAGAAAATATCAGTCGGTTAAACCGCATTGTCGCATCTGGGGCTCGAAAAACCCAAGAGTTATTGTTGAGAAGCTTCTCCATCCTCAACGTGTGACTGTTTGGTGCGGTTTATGGTCCGGCGGGGTCATTGGACCTTACTTTTTCGAAAATGTGGTTGGATCAACAGTTGCGGTGAATGGATTGCGCTATCGAGAGATGATTAATGTTTTTTTATGGTCGGAGTTGGATGGTATTGATCTGGACAAGGTTTACTTCCAACAAAACGGCGCTACGTGCCACACAAGCAACGAAACCATTGCTCTGTTAAGGGAAAAGTTTCCGGACCGTGTTATCTCTCGAAGAGGTGATCACACGAAAAAGACGATAAAAAATATTAAAACCATCAAGGAAAGGCAGAATGTCGGGCGGGGCCGACTATATAATACCCTACACCTCCCTAACAATGCGAAAATTGGCATTGCGAAAGAATTTGGCAGTGTTCATACATGTAATAAGAAAACTCTATCTGCTGAATTTCGTACTGATCGGATGTAAAATACGGTTTCTACAGCGCTTACATGTCAAATCAGGTGAACATATATATGGGGGCTGTATCTAAATCTGAACTGAATTTCCCCGAATTTGGTAGCTTTCATTCATTTAATAAGAAAACTCTCTCAGTTAAATTTCGTACAGATCGGATGTAAAATACGGTTTCTACAGCGCTTACATGTCAAATCGGGTGAAACATATATATATCTATATCTAAATCTCAACCGAATTTCCCCGAATTTGCCAGTGTTTATTCATGTAATAAGAGAACTCTTTCTGCCAAATATTCTTTGGATCTCTTAGGTTACTCCTTCGATATATTACACTTTTGACCGCAGCAACTGATTTATACCCTCGTTCACAATTATTTCTACCAAAACTCCTATAACTTCTTAAGATCGTTGACTTTATTAAAGCCGATGAAAAAATTTTCTGAAAAAATTCAATTTCGAAGTAATTGTAAAGAAAAATGCGATTTCAACGAAATTTTCTAGAAATAGCAATTTTAACGAAATTTGTACCAAAATTATTTTAATATAATTTTCTAAAAAAAAAACGAAATTTTCAATAAAAATGTACGAGTATTTTTGACAAAATTTTCAAAAAATTCAATTATGTAAGAAAATGTAATTTAAAAAAAATTATAGAGTAACGAAATTTTGACGAAATTTTTTAGAAAAATTAAAATAAAAACAAAACAAAATTTTAATTTTTATTAAATTTTTATAAAAATTTAATTTTCGTGTTGTTGTTATTTATTGTAGGTCTGTGCTATTGTTATTCAGCCAGAATTTATTTGGTTCGAGACCATATGTTTCAGTTACTTTCTGTCTATTGCAAAAAAATAATAGAAACAAATACAAAAATTGGTAGAGAGTTTTAATAGCTTGGTAGAATTGACTGCAGTTTCGCTAGACACCACTCTATCATGTTCAGAATTCAGTAGCAATAGTGTATGTCTTTAACTTAAATCAGCTGAAATACTTATGGAAGCAGTAAATTGAATTTAACAAGAACTACTAACCAAACCCGTATTTTGCCGAACTAAGTCAACATACTAAATCTCTCATACCAATACATTTTTGTTTTTTGCTTGGGTTCGCACGAAAGCCACGAAAAAAATGCAATTTCAACGACATAAGTATGTTAGAAGGTATTTTTAATAACATATTTTAAAAATGCAATTTGAAAATTTATAGAATTTTTTAGAAACATTTTGACGATTTTTTTTAAATACCAATTTTGACATTTTCTATAAAAACTCGATTTATGTTAAGTTTTTTATAAAAATTTAATTTTAAAGAAATTTGCAAGATGTTTATTTTGATATACATATGTACCTATGTATAAGCAGGTCGCATCCCATAAATTACCATAAATTAAGCTTTCGTTTGAGCAAACAAATGAAATAAATATATTGTTTTTGACAAAAATGCAAAAACAATTTTTAACTTCGCAAAAAAATTACAAAAAATTTGTTTTTATTTTTTAAAAAAATTGAAAAAAAGGCTATCGAAACATTTTGGGTAACATTTTATAAATACAATAGGTAATTAGTAATATGGATGGGTCCATTTGGCCGAAATGTCAAAATTCAACCCCCTGCAACTCGGACAGCCATTAACCGATCTGGTTTCTTAAGTAAATTATCTAATCTAGTCATTGATATTTCCAAAGGGTTTTTCATATATTTATTCCTTTCCTTTAAAACAAAATGTGCACTCATACCTCATAATGTTGAACAACTATAAATGTATTACTAAGTAGAAAAGGAATAGTTTTCCTAAACGCTTTATGAATAAATAAATTGTAATACATGTATTGCTAAAATAAACCAACCATTAAATGAAAGTGGTGAATAGCCGATCTGGTTGAAATTTTGTGTCATAATTACTATCCAATAGGACTAAACATGGTGCAAATTTTATCCCGTTTAGAAGACATCGCATTTAAAAATTGACTCACTTGACATGAAATATACCACCACTAATTTACATTTTTAGGTGCTTGTTTCATTAATTTACCGCCCGACCCACGATGTCGAACGTTAACGTTCGCATGACTTCTATGCAAAAATAGCTGATCAGCGACCAATTAACAGGCACCAGCCAGTATGTTTTCATTCGCTTTATCGGTCTGATGCCTTTTTGTAGGTGACAAATCAGCTGTTCGCAAAGAAGTCATGCGAACGCAAACGGTCGACATCAGTGTTACCGTTGGAAAATTTCAGAAAGGGGCACAAAAAGGGGATTTTTCTGAAAAACGGGGCTAAGTAAATATATGAAATATCATATATTTTACATTTATTTTTTATTTATCATTACTTTTTGGCAATTTATTGTCTTCATACGTTATTTACGTACAATAGTACGTAAAATGCTGTTTAAATAGTGCCAAAATATAATTTTGTACAAAAGTGGCAGAAGTGTATAAAAGTGGCACCAAAAATGTGAAAAGTGGCACATTTAGTATCCCAAAAGAAAAGGTGCGCAAAAGTATCACGGCTGAAAAAAAGGGGCAAAAATGACCCTTTAGTCGCACAACGGTAACACTGGTCGACATCGTGGGTCACGCGGCAGTGTTAACGTGGATATATATTTATTCATAAATTCAAACGTAAAATGCTTATTAATAAATGTTATTAACGTATTTATTAAATAATAAAAATATATTTATTAAATAATAAAAAAAAATTTATTGAATAAAAATATTTATTAAAATAAACACAAATTTTTGTTTATTTATATGCTACTATTAAACATTTTACGTGCGCCAAAAAAGGTTTACGACTTTTTCTAAAAAAATGACAACATTTTTTTGGCTGCAAATAAGTTATTTTAGAATTCTCTTTATTCATCTTTCTTTGCGTGCTTTATTATGCAAAATTTACTAAAATTACGAAAACACACTTCAACTTTCAAACTTACTTCCACTTTTTGTAGCGTGTGTCACAAAATTTTGTGATAAATTATTTCGTAACAAATACTTGTTAAAAATTTATTTTTATGCCATTCGAAAGTACTCTTAAATCCCACTAAACGCTACGTTCGTTACGCAGGATTTGCCCATATGGATTAAAAGATACGGAGGGGTTTGTGTATAGTCTATAATTTCTTTATTTCAAATTCATTATTTTTATTAAACTTGATTAGTGAGAATTTTCTTCGATTTTAACGTGTAACCAATAACCAAGTGGTGCCCCTAGTCTCGCCCTTTCCAAGACTTTTCAAGATTTCCGGAGCTATCGCTCGAATATAGTGTATACCTTTCCATTTTAAATTTCCCAAGTCTTCTTTACAATGATCTGAAAAATAAAAGGAAAACATATGAAAAATAGTAAAGTTATAGGCTATTGAAATCCCTTCGTTCTGCAAAGCTTTTAAAATATGCAGATAATTAAATCTCAGCAAATTGTTAATTGTAAACAACAAATGTGGATTTCCTGCTTCAACAACTTTTCGCATTTTAGCAGAAAAACTGTTGTTATAACATACATATATAACTAGCATATTTCTTTGAGTGTAATAGATCTAAAACTCTTGTGATATATACCTACATGGCTGTTATTGTGCCCACACCATGTAGGGTAATTTTTCAAAAAGGCGTTAATAAAAATAATGGATTTAAATAGACATACGAGTACATAAATAAAAGTTCCCTCAAACTTTTTTTGGTAAAGTCCAAGTGACGTTTTTGGTAAAGTTCAATAATAGATTTTTATTTGAATGTAAATAAGGTACACGTTTTAGATCGTATGTAAATACGAACGAGTTAATACTCTCGTTCTCATAGGTGGTGCACTTGACAATCGTCGTTTATTTATTTATTTTTTCGTGGTTGTTGAAAACCAATTCAGCGGATACTAAACGTATCGAAAGTCCATACATATGTATGTATATGTACATTCGAACGAGTATCTAGAATAGAATATAAAATGTATGCGTTTAAAATACTAAATCGCGCTAAATATTTAACAAACCCTAAAACACAACAATATCCGTCTAACCACTCAAATGTTAACACATTCATTACTCACATTCTCGAGTTTAGCAATTGTCGTAAAAACTAATTGTATAACGCAAATCACGATCGTCATGATCATGATGATACTCATATATTCAAACAGAAAAAATAACATATTTTTTTTGTATCTTTTCAGGTTCAATTAATAGACGACAAATAACACTTGAAAATGGGAAATCCAAAATCATTAACTTACGACAGCAATAATATGGCCGTCATTGATCTGGGCTCAGCAATTATTCGCATGGAACCCGAAGAGCCGCCACAGTGGGCTTTGGAAATTGCCCGCAAGGAGTTGAGGGAAACTCCCGAAATTGCCGAGGAATCCATGAAGAAGTTAAAGGAATTGATACTTGGTATGTTCAATTAATTATTAAATTTATCTCTATTTATAATTTGATTATTTTTTCTCATTTTTGTGCAGCGGAATCCTTTTTAAATTTACCCACGGACGATATGTATTTGAAAATGTTTTTGAGACCCATGCATTACTATCCCGAAAGTGCTTTGAATAGAGTAAGTTTACAAAAACTATAGCTGCCTTTGCATCAACCTAATACGAGTATACACTAAAAAAAATATGCTAGAGGCACGAATAGAACGTTTATGTCACAACAGTTTTTGTAATAAAGGGGAAGAACAATATGTTCTGCTATTTTAGCAAACAAAAACTATTGTTTCAGCAGAAATGTTTGCTATTAGTTAATATAATAATTGTTTTCCGCACTCAAAGAAAGTAAAAACATCAATAAAGTTTGCTGCTACAACAGTTTTGGTCTGCTGAAAAAAGGAATGCAGTTTTGTCTGTTATTTTAGCAAACTTATGTTTGCCATTTTAGCTAACAATTTTCTGTGCTATTTTAGCATACAAACAGTAAGGAGAGGCTAAAGTCTCTATGATACTCTACACCAACTTTTTATACAGTTTAAACAGACATACAGTTGTTTAATATATCAAATTGTATACCGCTTAAATGCCAAATTGTAATGGACTTTTATACGGGGGCTATATCTAAACCTGAACTGTATTCATGCTTAGTTTTTTATCAAATCGGAGATATATATATATATATATTGGGCACTATTCATGCCTAATTCAACAAGCTTCTTTGTGTCAAAGTTCATACAGGTTGGTAAAAAATCGTGGCTGGCGTAGCGCTTTTATATCAAAACGGAGATACATATGGGGGATTCCATGTCAAGTGAGTCAATTTTTAAAAGCCATATCTTCTGATCGGAATGAAACTTGCACCAAGTTTACTCCTATTGGATATTAGTTATAACACAACATTTCAACGAGATCGGTTAAGGAAAGTCCGAGCTGAAGGGTGTTGAATTTTTAAATTTTTTGTCAAACGACCCTTTTTCCCTTCCAAATTACTAATTACTAGACAGCGGAATATATGCAATTGCATATTTTTATTGAATGGTTGTACGGCAAACCCGATAACACATCAATTTAAATATACACCTATTTATTGTGCATATTTTATGCAAACTGCATATTTGCATATATCGTGCATATGCGCTTTTTTGCAAACCGGCTATTTTTTTCTATAAAAAGAATTTTGGCATTTTTCTTTAATTTTAATAAGTCAATGTGTGTCGCATAAAATCTGTACATCGTTACCTTAGTTCTGAAAGAGCATAACAGACAAACTACTGAAGCTTTAATCTTGAAATTTGGAGCGAGGGTAGTTCTTGTCGTTATATAAAATTATGTTTCAAAAATTAGTTAATTTTCTCCAATTTACCGATGCATATTTTTTGCATATATAGGGTGATCCATTTCGAGGTTCCCTACTTTTTTAAAGAAAAAACACAGAAATTTCAAATTGAATAGGGAATGTTTATTATCATTTAAAAGAACATTCTTTGGCATTTATTTTTTTAAAGAGTATGTCTATCAAATGTTGGCCGCGGCTACGTCTCAGATGGTCCATCCGTTGAGTCCAATTTTCGATGACTCGATTATGTTGAACATAAGTTGAGCGAAGTACACGAAACACATTCCTCACAGAACGTGAAATTTCGTAATAAAGTTGAACGATTTGTAAACGTTGTTCAGGCGTAAGTCTTTCCATGATGAAATGCCAAATAATACTAAACAAAAATAACATGACAGCATGACGCGACTCACGCGTGATCTGTCAAAAAAAGGCTATTGAAAAAAGTATCTCTACTTGGATCACCCATTAAAATTTTTTAGTTGTATATGCGATTTTTTATTTAACATATGCATATTCTCTTGCATAATTTTTGCATATATGGAATATGCAGATTGCATCGAATTTAGAATCCAAAAATATACCTAATACTAAAATATGAAATTCTTCGGATGACAAATAGAGATTGCATATATTTCCGCTGTCTACTAATTACCTATTGCATTTAGAAAATTTTACCAGTGTTTTCGATAGCATTTTCTTCAAAAAATTTTTAAGTAAATAATTCCTTTAACAGCTTATTCAAGCTCGAGGTCTTGTTTGTTTATAAATATAATTGGTTCAGGAAAGCTTTAAATAATCCTAAATTAAGTAGCCTTCAAAGATATCTTACAAGATATTGCAAAAAAATCTATTTTTTGGAAAACATTTAATATATTTTTAATTAAAACTTCTTAAGAACATGGAAATTATCATTATATTTTTATTATTTCATCGTAAAGTCTGATCAGTCATAAATAAAAGGGGACCATTCCTAAAAAAATCGATGTATATTTTAAAAAGTTTTAACTAATGAATTAATTCTTCTAGCAGTTATAACAATATCCGTTTTAGTAGTAGTAGTAACGGGTTTTCCAACAAGACGTGTTATTTTGAATCACCCGGTATTTCGGTAGCTGTCACTTTTGAAGCTTTTATTCTTTGACATTTGACAAGTAGAAACTACGCCATTACTAAAAATGGAACGATACACGTTTAAACAACGCATTGAAATTATTAAAATTCGAAAAATCTGATGAGGCTACGTCAACAAGCAAAATTGTCCCAGATGCGGAAAACCCAAGAGTTATTGTTGAGAAGCCTCTCCATCTTCAACGGGTGACTGTTTGGCGCGGTTTATGGTCCGGCGGGGTCATTGGACTTTACTTTTTCGAAAATGAGGTTGGATCAACAGTTACGGTGAATGGATTGCGCTATCAAGAGATGATTAATGATTTTTTATGGTAGGAATTGGATGGTATTGATCTGGACAACGTTTACTTTCAACAAGACGGCGCTACGTGCCACACAAGCAACGAAACCTTTGCTCTGTTACGGGAAAAGTTTCCGGACCGTGTTATCTCTAGAAGAGGTGATCACAATTGGCCACCGAGATCTTGTGATTTAACACCTTGTGACTTCTTCCTTTGGGGCCATGTGAAAGATAAGATCTACGCTAACAGCCCAGCGTCGATTCAAGACCTCAAAGGTAGAATTCGTGAGGCTATCGAGGACATAGGGCAGTCAATTTACGATTTGGTTATGGAAAATTTCATGAAAAGGATATGGTCCTGTAAGCGTGGTCGTGGTGGCCATTTGGCTTCCTCTTTATTATGAAATAAACATCCGATCATTTATCTCAAAAAATTAAATTTTTCTTTGAAAATAACACCCCTTGTTGGAAAACCTTTTAGTTAGGTACAACTTTTTAAAATTTTGCATCAATTTTCTTCGTAATGGTTCTTGATATTCATGAAAAAATATAATAATTGTAAATTTTTCCATGTTTTTAAGAGGTCTAAATTTAAAAAATTATTAAAATTTACCGCTGCTGAGATGAAGAAATTATTTTAGAAGAAGATGAAGGGTACTTAATTTCGGATTATTAAAAGCTTTCCTGGGCCAATTAAGATCAATGGTTCTCCAGTTATGCTAAAATATATAGTTGAACCTAATTTTTTTAGTGGTTTATCTTTAACCGGTCCCATCTCACTAATAGACCACAAAGCTCTTAAAGGAAATGACCTAAGTATTCTTTTGAGCGAAAAAATTAAAAAAATTGGGTTTTTACATAAATGTCAAAACAAGTTTTAATTTCACAAAAAATATTTTTGCGAATTTTTGTATTTTCTTAAAAAAATTAAAGAAAGAGCTATCGAAAGCACTTTAGGCAACATTTTCTGGATTTAATAGGTAATTCATTATATGGATGGAAAAAGGACGTTTGACCAACATTTTAAAATGCAATACCCTCTAACTTGGGCAGTCCTTAACCGATCCCGTTGAAATTTTGTGTCATAACTACTATCCAATAGGACTAAACTTGGTGCAAGTTTCATACCGATCAGAAGACATCGCTTTTAAGAATTGACTTACTTAAAATGAAATCCCTCATATGTATATGTATCCCAATTTGACATTACGCGATGTAGAAGCCATATTTTGCCTCAAATCATTACGAAATTTTATACAGAAAAGTTGTTTGCGCCGACAATAAACCGTGCCAATTTTGAAGAGAATCGGTTCAGGTTATTTCGATTTTGAATATAAGGGTTATAGATCCGCATTTCTGAACAGTACTTTAAACAATTTAGCATATAACAGTTTCTGTTGAAACAAGAACGTTACTTGGAAAATTTTAAAAATACCGGTACAGATTTAGATATATCCCCTATATATAATTATACCCCATTATATCCTCATATATCCCGATTTTGCATCTAGGCCTATATGTATAATTCGGTTTTTATATCTTTATACAATTTTACATATCTTTATAAAATTTAGCAGATAACAGTTTTTTGAAATAAGGATGAACGTTGCCAAATTTGAAGAAAATCATTTCAGATTTAGATATAGACTCGGCATATACATAATTGTATCCCGATTTTGAATCTAAGCGATATAAAAAAAATTTATTTGGTAGATCATTGTCATTAGGAAAACAATATTAATAAATCTTTACAATCTTTTTACTTATTCTGCTCCGATAGAAATGTGCAGGTTGTCAGTTAGTCGTATCCGCCCGACTTTATCCCTTTCTTATTGGTTTTTCGATGTCTTATGCCTCTGTTACAAAAATAAACAAAAATTTTAATTTGATGAAAAATTTAAAATTTTATTACAAAATTTGGCGTTAAATCGATTGTCCGATATTGTTTACGTATCATTTTTAATAAGTTCAATAGATTAGACAATATATAATACAATTTTCGAAAGCCTCCAAAGTTTGGTTTATTTATATAGACACGAATTTGTAGCGTCGTTTTTTGCAAAAACAGACATCTCAGAGCAAATAACATCTATTATTTCTTTTTAGATCAAACATTTCTACACCATGCTCTCGAAATATGGAGAGGCTTGTCGCGATATTGTGCCCGCCAAAGTGAAACACGTTTTCGAAGCTGATGTCTTGAAACTTTTGCCCAATCGTGATCAACATGGTCGCAGATTGCTCGTTTTAGATGCCGGAAGTAAGTACACAGGACGTTGTTTCCAATTGGAGTAGTCGGGGACTATAAAAATATTTGTTTTTTCAAATTACAGAGAGATGGAAACCATCTGAGGTGTCGTTGACCGATTTGTTCCGCGGTATTCAACTTACCGTATTGGGTTCCATGGTTGAGCCTTTGTCGCAAATTTGCGGAGCAGTCGTTATCATTGACGTGGAGGGTCTTCCAATGGGACACATAATGCAGTTCACCCCTCACTTTGCCGCCATGTTGTTGGACTATATTCAAGAGTGTATTTGCGTGCGTTTGAAGGCTGTGCATATTGTTAATAATTCCTATGTTTTCAATATTTTATTCAGCATCTTTAAGCCCTTCATCAGAGAGAAACTAAGGAAGAGGGTAGGTTTCTGGTTTCTTTTGTCGGAAATGAGCGTCACTCATGAGCGTTTATATAATGTAATAAATCAATGCCTCTGATATTTTAGATTTTCTTCCACGGCAAGGACATGAAGTCATTGACAAAACACATTGATCCCGCTGTTTTACCTGCCAGATATGGCGGTACTGCTTCGTGGGACATGCCTGATGGCAAATTGTTGGCCGATTTCTTTATGTCTTATACACCGGATTTCGAAAGTAAGTTCATTGTAATCTAATAACTATCGATGGGTATAGTTTGACTCTTTCCGTGTTTCCTTTTACAGAAGCTGCTAGTTATGGATTTAAAGAGGGCTATAAAATGAAAAAATAATCACCCTCTACATTGTGTCATCTTTCCTGGGTGTACCTTATTGTAATTTTAAACATTCATCACTTATTTTTAGGTTTTTTTAGCGTATTATGTTGTGATATTATTCGCATTAACAACTTGTATGTAACTTAACAGGGACGTACTTACATTAAAAATTGTATTGGTTAATTAAGTTTGAAATGATTCATTCCTTTAGATATAAGATACAGTTATAAATAAATACTTACACAAACTGAAAGTAAGTAACTAAATTGTATTATTATCAAATCTTTCTTTCGCTGCAAACTGTAACGATTATAGTAACCGGCTGAACTCAAATTTGGTATGTGGATTTTTTTCTCAGATTAAGTTCGAAGATGGGCCATATTGGTCCACTCCTTCGAGTACGAACCCCTTGAGAAAAATGGGTGAAGTTACTTACCACCCCTTTTGGTCACTCTCACACAAAGGCACCATTTGCATATAAGGTTAACGGCTTATAACATTGATTCCGGTGCATACAAATACATGCAATTTTGTGCAGTTTAATGCTTTTATTGTACCTTCAGTCCGGTGAAAATGGCCGTTTTTGCCACGCCCCTTTTGGCACCTCCCACACAAAATGTTTTTTTTTTGCAATTCCCTGACTTTCACAAAATGGTTCACAACTTAGGTATTTATCCATAGATGTTTTCAAATTGGCATTATTTTCTTCGTTAGGATGCTAGCTTTTATTTTGTTGTTGCGAATTGTTTCTATCTTTTTGCGTGACTGCAAAAAAAAGTTTAAAAAAAGTCTACTTTTTTCTTATTTTTTAACCACTTTTGCTAAACCACTGTTTCTACGTGAAAGAGTTTTTAAATATTTGTATACCTCATAATTTCCTTAAATTAAACGTGTATCCCAGCTCGGTGTTTATAGTTAAAAAACATGGTATGGTGTTTATACTCCAAAAATATACTTAATGTACCTTCCATGAAAATTGGAATATAAAAAAATAACGTTAAAATATATCAAATTCGGCAAAATGTTTGTCAATTAGTTTTATTATTTGGCGCCTATCAAATGACAACAATAAATCCGTAGGCTATCAGATCGGTGTCCTGATTGAATCAGTCCTGGTACTAATCTGACTTTTGAAGATACAATTGTGGGAGATGAAGTCACCGCTACCTCAGAGGGTGTAGGTCCTCCGGGGTAGAGGGAGAAAGAGGCTTCAATAGGGATTAGGGGAATAGGGATAGGGGATCAACAGAGCTGATATCTTCCTTATGGCGGGATGACGTCGCTCATGACGAAGGATCGTGTTCCAGTTTACTCTAATGAAATCTCTTTCTCTAACCGTTACGTCGGACTCACTCCTTCCTTTAAACTTACGAAGATAAGAGCAAGCCCTATGATAGGCATCGCGAGCCCACTTAGTCGTAGACTTTTTCCTACCGCTTTTCGGGAGTTTATCCCCAGGAGAACCTGGGTCTAAAGCTCCTTGACGCGTTAGAGTCAAACCTCCGATGTTAGGGGGTTCGCTTGCTAAGGAAAGTGGAGTCGGTGGAATCATAATGGCTTTCGTCACGATTACGGCCTAGTTGGCTACCTGCTTTTCTTTGACGGGCCTATTCTTCTCGAAAGTCGAGGCAGAGATCATTGTAATCTCCATCCTCATCCGACAAGGTAAGGTCATCCATCATTTCCGCTGGCCCGCTCTCCTGGCTGAGTCCGATAATAGTGTCATCATCCACCATATCCCGCTGCTCATATTGACAATTTGAAGCGGACATCCGATTAAGACGGGATGAAGCCTCAATGCTACCGATTATAGTTGTAGTAGTTATTGTTGTTTTGGTTATGTACGAATTCATATTTTGGTCCCACGAGTGTAGGGGAAGAGAGGTCAGCCATAGCATAGCCCCCACTGCTATGGTAAGGACTTGGCGAAGAAGCCTAAATTATCGATGAGGTGCCCAGGTATTATCGAGGCTCCGTTCAAGCATTGTCGATTACCCCTGACAACGAACCTTAAAACATCGATAGATACGAGGTCGCACAACACCTCGACGTCAGGGGGATACTTTTATAGTAGAGTATCTCTACATTATCTAGCATGCGGAGTTATAGAGGAAGCCCATGGTATAAAGGGGTTTCCTCTTATATACCTTTTGCCTCTTGGTAACCTTTGATCGCTCGACCTCTTCATATCGAAGTTACGTAGAATTACGCATTGGGAACCAAGTTCGCAGATTGACGATTATTCAAGAAGAAGAGCCCGACTTTAAGCCTCTACATCGCGGTAAGATTGTTACCTCATATGTAACGCATGCAAAAACTTACTCTATAGGTTTGACAGATATTTCGAATTGTAAAATTATAAAAGACATTTATTAAAAAAATAGATAATGGGTGATTTTTTGGCAGCTCAGCTGTTTTCGTGTAACATGTCTTGCAGATTATTGAATTTTATTATCAAAAAATTCATGCTCGGTTAAGGAAGTGCATCGTGGACTTTTTTATCGGAAAATTGAGTTCAGCGACGAAGCTCATTTCTAGTTGAATGGATACGTGAACAAACAAAATTGCCGTATTTGGTGTGAAGAGCAGCCAGAAGCATTGCAAGAACTGCCAATGCATCCCGAACAGTTTATTTCATGTTTCTATTTAACGCCTTCAGATTATTTTTTGTGGTGATATGTTAAGGTTCATGTCTACATGGACAAGCCGGCGACGGTTGACGCACTGCAAGCCAATATTGAAGAATTTATTCGTGAGATGCCGGCCGATATGTTGGAGAGGGTAAGCCAAAATTCGACCAAACGTATGAACCATTTGGGGCGCAGCCGCGGTCAGTATTATATTATAGACCGTTCTATCGACTCAAATAAAGATTTCTCTAAATTGTATGTGTTTTTTTTTAAATCAAATCGGAAAGCCTTTAAAAATTCTCTCACTCTATATTGATTAAAAATCAAATTTGAGTTGTTGAGAGTAGACTTATATTGCATTTATTAATATATTTTATTGATATCATAAAATTTTATGTTTTGTCCATTGAAAGTAAATTCAGCAACATTAAAAATTTCATTTGGAAAACTTTGAGATATCAAATCTTCGTCATCCTGAAACTGATTGGACTAGGTGAACTCTACACCCAGCGAAAAACAAAGCACATACGTGCTTAATCTTTGCAAATTCGTTTATGATAATGAACCAACCCCGTATGTTACGAATTCAAGCAAGGCGGTGCATGAATATAACATCAAAAATTAACAACGCCTCGTTGCAAAATGAATACCAACTGGGGATAATTTAAATCAAGTGTTGGTGACAACTATTGAACGTGCGGGGGACGACAAAAGCACTTGCTGAGGACGAATAAAGCACGCGCTGGGATAACTTTCCATTCTAAATACCCCTCTCCCCCATCCCATTTAAAACTATTTAAACAGCATTAGCGTTTCAATACATTTATTAATGTTATAAGTAAATAAAACGTGAACACAACAAACATATAATTGCAAATTTGCATATTTATCACTAAGCAAATCACGTCTAAACAAAACATTAGAATATGCAGCAACACAGTATTACCTCTGTTTTTTCTCGGAATTCAGCTCGTAACCCTAATGGTGGCAGTCTCCTTCGTATCATTCGCCTTTATGTACTGCAAAATTTAATTCCTGTGCTCTATTAAAACATACACACTCATTATTAACTTTTAAAATTGAAATTTTTATAAGCTTAGGTTGTTAAATATTCGTAAGCCGACACCATTTCTATTGATTATAGAAATTTCTGCAATAGGAAGATGCCACTGGATTTGCAATCACCTTATCCTTTTCATTCCATAGCCCAGAGAATCATCCTCAATATCAAACAGGTCCTTAAATTCTATTTCTTCGTCGTTAATTTTCATTTTTCACGCCTTTATAAATCCTCGTGGTTTCTTCTTCTAAGAACAGACAATAACAAATCGAATGAACAACACAAAGCCGAACAAATAATCATCAACCTTACGGCGACAATACATAACGCAACGCCGGTCAAAAAATCACCCCCGTTTCGTTGATAATTAATGAACGAATCGGTGTCGATTTTTCATGCACGTTACGTTTATTAATTGGTACCAAACGGTGTTTATTTTGCAACGTCTTTTTTCCCTCAGTGTACGTTTTGAAATATCTCTAAAACCACCAACACACCGTACAAAATTTAGTACTAAACATACAGCAATACAACTCTGACAGTAATAAAGGGTCCGCAAATAACTTTTTTTTTTTGAAAATGCTATAAAAAAAACTACTGAAAACGCATTGGATGGTCAGTTGGCTTCAACTCCTGAACCAATTGGACTTTGTATGGCGTCATACCAAGGTCTTTATGCAAAATTCGTCTCAATGATGTCTCCGAAATGTTCAATTGTTGAGAACGACGGTGAATTGATGTTGATGGCGCTTCACGCACACTTTCTGCCACAGCAGCAATATTCTCGGCTGTACGCACTGTTTTTGGCTTTTCACGCTTTGGTTTATCGATGAGGATGCCAGTTTCTTTCACTTTTTTCACAAGATAACGAACATACGGCGCTGACGGTGCTTCTCTTCTTCCAAAATCCGTACGCAATTTTCGCTCACATTCTGCAAATTACCATGATTTTCAAAGTAATGTCGCAATATTCGCAGTATACACATATTCGTTCAGCGGAAGGATAAAACTAATTATCTGTCAAATCAGACATGAGCTAAGTGTTACCATTCACGAAATAAGCACAATTAAAAGTCGACATGTATTTGCAACAGAGGGCGACATATGTATGGGATTACCGACATCTATAGATTAACGTACGTAAGCATTGACTTTATGGGCGTTTTCATAGTACCGTGAATAAGGTAATGTAACTTGATCAATAACAAAAATGCAGATACAACTCGGGGTTGTCTCGAAAATTGTTATTTTAACTACGGCCTCTTTCACCATCTCCGGTTATGTACACTAAGATCTAACCTGCTCCATCCATGCGGTTAAAAGAATCACTAACGGATAATTTAATTTGCCTCATCTTTAAAATTTTGGTCTTTGATGGAGGTTAATAATTTAATATTTTTGTTTTCCCAATTATACATATATCTTATCATTTTCTTTTTATTTCTAGATTCTGATCAGAAACCTACAAATTTCATACGCGATTTGACAGATTAATGAGGTAATGGTTATAATAGTAATTATGCCACTCATTTGCCTCTTTAAAGCCGATAGTGTACTTGCGCTTTCGCTAGGAAAGCTATCAGTGTCCAAACAAAAACGTTAGTGAAGTACTTGGGGAAGTACTAAACAAACTGTTGCATTGGTAACTAGGAGGGTAATATGTTTACATATTTTTGCACGCTCAAAACGTGCTTTTTGACATAAAAGCCCGTGCAAATCCATATAAAGAGATGTGGCAGCTTCACATCAGCTGATGTCGGTCATATTATATTTTTCACTAATTATCAGTATTGAAAAACTTTAACTTGTCACATCTTTATTAGTCCCCATTTACATGATCGTGTGAATGGGAACTTATTCTCTGCTCTGTACACCAGATAAAAATAAAGCAGTTGATTATTATGCACGACCTTGTTATTTGATCATGGTATTTGGCGGCGTTCTTTTCCAATGGCAGCGTTTTTTAACTGTCGGGTACTCAGGTACTCGATTTTTAGCCAACACTAGTTTTATTGCGATAACATTGGAAAAGGCGCCAATATTATCTGGTGAAAACAAAAAAAGAAATAAACAAGTGTCTCCGCGTCAAATATACATAAATAAAAAATAACATAAAACTAAATGTTGTTATAAAAAACTTTGGAGGAATTACTGAAACCGTAAAAATGGATCAATATCCCGATGAAAATGAGGAATTTGAACTCCAATACCAAGAGGAGTTGGAAATGATGGATGGGTTTGAAGACCAAAGTAAGAATTTCTGAAGTTTTTGTTTATTTTATAAATTGTTCAAAGAACTTTTTCTGGTAATAACAATATTTTATTTTTTGTTTAGATTTTGTACCCGCCATTACCAAGAAGACGATTGTAAATCCAAAACCCGTGCTAAGTCAAGTTTCTTTGAGTTCTCCCCAATTGTCGCAAATAAGCTTCAATGGTGATGACACTCAAATTTCGTCATTGGGCGGAGGTGGGCATGTCAATCGGCGATTATTTGGAACTCCAAAGCAACCGCCAGCACGTGGAGCTTCAACGCCTTTTACGGCGAAACAAAAAATGGCTCCCATCAGAGAGGTCATAGAAATAAATGAACTTAACGAGGAGGAGGAGGAATTGGATATGGGTCCGTCTACAGCCAACAAAGCTTTGGAAGAATTGCAAAGGGCAACAAACAAACGTAAGCGCCTAGAGAGAGATCTTTTTGGCGATATTGGCGACTTATTTGGAGATGAGACATATGAAGATCCAGAGGCCAAAAAGGCTCGAACGGAAGAGGAGAGAGATTTGGATGCGATTGAAAAGATTTTGGAGACGCGACGCAAGTTACGGGAACAAAGTAAGACTGTTCGTCCGGACAGCTTGGCTCGGCTGGAGGCTTTACATGTCTTCAAAATGCGAAATTTGTCTTACAATATACCAGCATGGCCTTTCCTCCCGTTGAACCGCAGTGATGATGAACGTGTCTATGTACGTTTTCATTCGGAAGAGTTCGAAACAAAAGCCATTAATGAGGTAAAGGCTGCAGCAGGAATGGAAAGCCTGTTAGGAGAACATCGTGAAAAAGTCTGGGAAGAGGCAAACGAGTTAGTTCTAAAGAGATTAAGCACCAATAAGGAAGGCCCGAGTCAAGAGCACGCTCCCATAGTTGTCGAGCCAGTAGCCGAAGCAGACAGCCGACTATGGGTGGAAATATATAAACCGCGGAAATACATTGATCTGTTATCTGATGAAATGACTAACAGATCGTTGTTGTATTGGTTGAAAATGTGGGACAAAGTGGTTTTTGGCAAGTATGCATATAAATCCTTACTTTTCCGAGAACGTTTAACATATAATTTATAATTTTTTTTAGGGAATTTAAGGCATTGCAGGCCAATGCTGCCAACAACGGAGAGATGAATAGCTTCAATAAACGTACAGGTAAATTTGAATCGAACGGTGGATGGCGCTCCCGCAAGTCCAAACAGTTTCTAAACACCAACGTCGATGAAATGGGTCGACCAATGCAGAAAGTGGCTTTACTCTGCGGACCTCCAGGTCTGGGAAAGACGACGCTGGCCCACACAATAGCTCGACATGCAGGTTACAATGTGCGCGAGGTGAATGCTTCTGATGACCGAAGTCCCGAAGCTTTTAAGTTGGCCTTGGAGAATGGCACTCAAATGTCCTCGGTAATGAATGAGAACAAAAAACCAAATTGTATTATATTAGGTATGGTATACAACGTTTGGAAATCAATTTGCAGAATTGTAATTTTAATATTTTTTTCAGATGAAATTGATGGAGCTCCTCGTCAATCCATAGAATTTCTGGTGAAATTTGTTACCGACAGCGTTCCTACCAAGGCAAAAGGAAAAGCCGGAGGTAAGGCCGGCCATAATGTCCTGAAACGCCCCATTATATGCATATGTAACGATGTTTATGATCCCGCCTTGAGGCCTCTGCGACAAATAGCATTTGTTGTTACCTTTCCACCAATTGATTCAGCTCGTCTCGCTGAACGTTTAGTACAAGTTGCCCAAAATGAGAGATTAAAGACAGACTTTGGTTCATTGATTGCGTTGGCTGAAAAATCTGGCAATGATGTGCGCTGTTGTATTTCAACAATGCAATTCTTTAGGTACGTAATTAAATATAAACTATGCAAATATAATAATAATAATAATAATAATAATAATAATAATAATAATAATAATAATAATAATAATAATAATAATAATAATAATAATAATAATAATAATAATAATAATAATAATAATAATAATAATAATAATAATAATAATAATAATAATAATAATAATAATAATAATAATAATAATAATAATAATAATAATAATAATAATAATAATAATAATAATAATAATAATAATAATAATAATAATAATAATAATAATAATAATAATAATAATAATAATAATAATAATAATAATAATAATAATAATAATAATAATAATAATAATAATAATAATAATAATAATAATAATAATAATAATAATAATAATAATAATAATAATAATAATAATAATAATAATAATAATAATAATAATAATAATAATAATAATAATAATAATAATAATAATAATAATAATAATAATAATAATAATAATAATAATAATAATAATAATAATAATAATAATAATAATAATAATAATAATAATAATAATAATAATAATAATAATAATAATAATAATAATAATAATAATAATAATAATAATAATAATAATAATAATAATAATAATAATAATAATAATAATAATAATAATAATAATAATAATAATAATAATAATAATAATAATAATAATAATAATAATAATAATAATAATAATAATAATAATAATAATAATAATAATAATAATAATAATAATAATAATAATAATAATAATAATAATAATAATAATAATAATAATAATAATAATAATAATAATAATAATAATAATAATAATAATAATAATAATAATAATAATAATAATAATAATAATAATAATAATAATAATAATAATAATAATAATAATAATAATAATAATAATAATAATAATAATAATAATAATAATAATAATAATAATAATAATAATAATAATAATAATAATAATAATAATAATAATAATAATAATAATAATAATAATAATAATAATAATAATAATAATAATAATAATAATAATAATAATAATAATAATAATAATAATAATAATAATAATAATAATAATAATAATAATAATAATAATAATAATAATAATAATAATAATAATAATAATAATAATAATAATAATAATAATAATAATAATAATAATAATAATAATAATAATAATAATAATAATAATAATAATAATAATAATAATAATAATAATAATAATAATAATAATAATAATAATAATAATAATAATAATAATAATAATAATAATAATAATAATAATAATAATAATAATAATAATAATAATAATAATAATAATAATAATAATAATAATAATAATAATAATAATAATAATAATAATAATAATAATAATAATAATAATAATAATAATAATAATAATAATAATAATAATAATAATAATAATAATAATAATAATAATAATAATAATAATAATAATAATAATAATAATAATAATAATAATAATAATAATAATAATAAATGTTGTTGGGAAGGCATATCGTCATCAGAAACGAGAAAGGGCCTATCATCATATTAGAAAATTTTACAGGAGAGCAAAAAACTAAATAAAATGAAAATTCTTGTCGTTAGAAAAACGGGGGTTTAAATATAACACCTAAACATAATGATACATATATAAATTCCCACAAACTTGATTTATAACTTGATTATAAATTGCATGAAAAAGGAATTTTTATCTATGAAAAACAAATAATCTGTTGTTAGGCACTTTTAAATTCTTTAATAAATTCTCCATTTTTGATAGTCGGTCGCTAACAATTTGTCGGGATGTGTATTTTGATGCAGTGTACCGAAATCCATCAATAACTGATTTTCAATTTTTCTTGTTGTTACGCCCTTTTTCGTTTCTGATGACGGTATGTACGTATGTATATGTATATAGCTTAGGGAAAGAACATTATTTGTACCATGTTTTATTCGGGCTGTAATATATTTTTAAAACGCAAAATGTGTTGGAACTCAAATCGAAGATGCAAAGGCAATTCTTTAGAATAACAACGACATTTTACGTGGGATTTTATATAAACTTGTAATTCAGAACATACCAGTATATATCAGTTTAATTATTCAACATTTTTCCTTTTTAGCGCTCAGAAAAAAGGTTTGTCTCTTCAGGACGTTCTCAACAACAATTTGGGTCAAAAGGATCGGCATCAGGGCCTATTTGAAGTTTGGGGTTCTATATTCAGGGTAAGTTATGATCAATTCTTAATATTTCAATGAAAATTGTGTCCAATTGACCACGAAATATGTACATACATACTTGGATAATTATATTTATAAGTTTGATAAACCGACAGCAGGGCCACTTCCGATAAAGCTTCATAAAAAGAGTCTGTGATTATGTGAAGATTGTTTGTTAAGTCTTAATTTGTGTCCGAGACCTAAAAACTTTTATTGGTATAGATTGGGGCATACTTTTTTATGAAACCAAATTTTTTTATTTTTTTACATTTTTTTCTAGAATTCCAATTTTCGTTTCCTTTAGTATTCGAACCATATTTTTGAAGTATAAGCTCGATAATGCCGAGATGCCATTTAAATAAAGGAAATTATGAATTGCTGAAAATATTACTTTCATGTAGAAACTTAAGTTCAGTAACTGTCCTTAAAACAATTAGAAAAACAAGTAAGAAAGTTTCAGTCGGGTAAACTGACTAAGGTATACCCTCACATTGTGAGTAACGTAATATGGAATATTAAACGAATTATTCTGTCAATTTGTGTGGGAGGTACCAGATGTTTTTAAGAAATACACCTATTTTTCGCTGAATAGTATAGTTAGATACTTTTATTTACATTGCATACATTTAATATTAACCTTTTGAGATATTAAATTTTGGTATGGTTTTCCCATTTTGTGTGGGACGTACAAAAAGGGGCGTGGTGAAAACGCCAATTTTTTACAGGGTTATAGGCACTTCCAAAGCGTTACACTGTGCAAAATGTTGTTGCATTTTCGTGCATTGGTACTCACGCTGTAAGCTCTTAACTTTTTGTGCAAAATGGTACCTTTGTGTGGGAGGTACAAAAAGGGGCTTGGCAATAACGTCCATTTTTCACAAGGCTATAGACACTATAAAATCATTACACTGTACAAAATTTCAAGTATTTTTATACACTGGTATTAATGTTATAAGCTGTTAACTTTTGGTGGAAAATGGTACCTTTGTGTGGGAGGTACCAAAAGGGGCGTGGCAATAACAACCATTTTTCACTGGACTGTAGGCACTATAAAAGCATTACACTGTTCAAAATTTCAAGGATTTTTATACATTGATATTAATGTTATAAGCTGTTAACTTTTGGTGCATTTGTGTGGGAGGTACCAAAAAGGGGCGTAGCAACTTGGCACATTTTTCTGGAGTTGGTAGCGACTAATAAACTAATGGTATGTGTGGAATTTCAGAAGATTCGGATAAGTAGTGTAGCAGTTATTAAAGATTGAATATTTCACAACATTTTAACACTTTGTGGGGGAGATACTAGAAGGAGTGGACCAATATGGCCCATCTTCAAATTTAGCCGGAGATAGAAAAAAAATATTACCACGTACCAAATTTGAAGTCAATCGGTTACTCCTTTCGAGAGTTATCGTGCGCACCAGCCAGCAGACAGACGGACAGACAGACGGACGGACATTGTTCATTCGACTTAAAATGACCCAAAACGGATATCCGCCGAACATACTTAGGGTCTTAGATCTACTTAGGATAAAAAGTAGTATTTCTCATTCAAAAGTCTTCCTAGTTTTTCTTTAGCGTTAGGTGAGAACGGTGGAAGAAGAGATACCATTTTATTCACTGATTCACGAAAGGTGAATCAGTGAATAAACTCATCTTTGCACTCGTGTGCAAAGATGAGTTCATGAAAAATTAAATTAAAAAATCTTGTATTTTTCCAGTTTTTCTTGCACTTTTCACATGCATGTCAATGAACAAACAAAATAAAATTCTTATACATACGTTAGTTGAAACAAAGAAAATGGAGAAAACTCTATTTTTAATCAATTTAAATTTCCTTTATGTCCACCACTTCGATAGAAAAACTCACGTCCGCACATGCATTTTCGCCCTGGTTACTCTTTATATATTGAATCTCTTTGGCTACTATGTTCTACAAACAAACAAAATTGAACATAAACCAATATTCGCAAAGTTCTGGAATATATCCATTTACCTTCGTAAATTTAATGGATTTATATTGAAAATAAACATCAAATGCCTATTGGTAGGGCTATATTCGCAGAAATTTTGCAATACTTAGTGTCAAATGGAAGGAATTTTACAACACCACTTCCATCCGTTCAGGTTTTTCGTATATATATCTGGTGGCAGTCTACGTAATTGGTCTAAAAACCGGAGGCATTGGACCAATTGGATTGACCCGCACATATAAGCTAAACAGTTGTAATTTTGTGTATATGTATCTGGTGGCAGTCTACGTGATTGGTCCAGAAATGGGAGGGATCGGAAATCTGAAATCGGGTCCAGGCTATTTACTTAATATAACTAAAAATAAACTATACAAATTAAACGATGTTTAATTAACCGTGGTGGGTACCAGTCTTGCCATACAACTTTATTCTAAATTCAGTATAAACAAGTAAGAAAGTTCAGTCGGGTAAACCGACTCACGAATCCCCTCACCATTGTTTAGTTTCTCTGTGAATTGTATCGTCTGTGGGTACCTCGTTACAGATACGAGTATACGTGTGATTTCCTATAGATTTATTTACGGTGAATCGTGCAACAAATGCATTCAAAACAAGAAATAAGAATAGAAAATGTATCATTTCCTAATACCTATTGTTGCAAGAATTCGCCGTCGTGTCGAGTAAAAAACTGGATTGGGTAGATACTATATATCTATTGGAATATAAAAATTCTTATATATTAATATACATTTTCTCATATGATAACATCCAAAAGTAAAACCACTCTTTTATTTAACAATAGATTCAACGTCCTAAAAAACAACTGACCCAAAATAAGGGAGACGAGGAGGCCCAAGTCACCATGACTGATATGTCAATGAGTACACGTGTACGTCACGTTCTCGATGTAGTACATTGTGGCGGCGATTATGAACGGTGAGTTTATTTTATTACAGCAACTCATAGATATTATGCAATGGTTTCCTTCTTTTCATTGCTTTCAGCCTAATGCAAGGTGTTTATGAAAATTATTTACAACAGAAAATGCCCGATCCAAATCTGAATGGTATTGTAGAAGCCACTCAGTGGTTTTGTTTCTCCGACACTCTGCAACGGCAAATCCATCAGCATCAAAATTATACCGTTTACCCCTATCTGCAGTACGGGTTCGTGATATGGCACATGTTGTTTGCCTCACTGGCCTGGCCTAAAATAAATTTCCCCAGCAAATCGTTTGAGGTAAGACAAATCATGTTGTATACATATACATACATTCGAGTACATATGTATGTAAGCATATCATCTATCTGCGTTCTATGGCATCATATCATTAATGTTTTATAATTCAATTCGTCGCAAATGAATAGGGGGTCCTTTTTTGTTTGCCTTCTCTAAATGTTATTTTCGTCTTTGAATAGGCTTTTGTATGTTGTGGTTGCCCGTCGATGCCGTTTGTGGGTGGTGTGTGCATTTATAGCCTAGAGGCTGTGTCGTCCTTAGGAAGTGCATAAGTAGATTTTTTATGATCATTTTAATGAATAAAATGCAATCAAGAGATTAAATGTGTAGAAACATAATATAAACATAATGTTGTGGACGTACGGAATTGGAAGGGGGTTCAGAAGAAGACGACGATTCATGTTTTTGTTTTGCCTCATCGCCAAGAATTCTCTTTTATACTTTGTCATACCGTATGTACTTCTTTTGTTGCGAACACTTAACAGATTGATGTTTGTTTTCGTATATTTTCAATTAAAAAGCTTTAGAAAAAGAGTGCCATTTTTAATTAAATCGTTTGTAACTTTCGTTTTATTCTACGATATATTTCTCTTTTTTAGTTTAATCAAAAGCAAACTACACAGAAGAACATATTCCAATCTATGAGGAAATCATTTACTTGTGGGGCTGTCGGTGTGGGTCAGGGTCATGTTGTACTATTGGAGACTGTGCCGCTGTTGAAGCGAATCCTATCGCCTCAATTAAGATCGGTGGCAATACAGTTGTTATCGCAGAAGTAAGTAAATATGAAATTAACTCTTTTCAAACATTTGTATGTACAATATTTTTTCATATTGTCTTCATGTTACTAGAGAGCAGAATGACTTAAAACATTGCGTGGAAATAATGGCCGATTTAGGCATCACCTATAATCAAGTGAAATCTGCCGATGGCCCTTATATTTTTCGCATGGAACCAGATCTTGACGCTTTAGCGCAATTTCCTGGTTTCCAAGGTGTCAACTTAACGTACTTCGGCCGCCAATTGGTAGCTCGCGAAGTCGATTTGGAGCGCATACATCGTTCCACACCGAAAGCTTTAGCACAATCAGAAAAAACCCCAGCACAGGCCAAGCCTCGGCCGCCTGTCAAAACTGCGAAGGATACCTCACCTCAAAATTTGCCCAACCATTTGCAGCGTCTGAAACCAAAACGTATCGACAATGTTGCCAGTTCCAAGGCTGTCGAAGCGGTAAGTAGTTCAATGCATTTTATTCATTATACACTACGTTCGCAGTCTTATATTCGCATCCACACGACATACGTGCCATAAATCAAACCATCATCATGCATATCATCATCGCGCTGAGAAATGTAAAAAGTTGCATTGGATTTACATAACAAACACCGACAGACAGCATGTATTACTGGGTATTTACTAGTTACATTGAATGTTCTACGTTTCTTGTCTTTGTAAGTTATCCTGTTTTTGCTTTGTGTGCATAAACTATCGAACGAAAGATAAAATGTTGAAGAGAACGTGTTAAGCATTTATGATTTCGTGGGCCAAACTATTCAGTATTGAAATGGCAAACTTGTAAGTTTTACAAAAAGTTATAAGCTTGGCAGAAGAAAAATGGAAAATATTCGATTATTGCTTGGCTTGGTGCGGAAATCAAATGGAATCAACTCCTTAAAAGTGGCATTTTATGGAGTAACATACATACTCGTATGTCGGTATTTTTTAAATTGGAAGAGTGTAGGAAATACTGATAAATACTGGATATACATTGTATTTATTTATATTTTATATACACATAACATATTTTTTTTTATCATACAAGGGTACATAATTTTTCCTGTAATTTTGGACTACGATATAAGCTAATTGTACAGAAAATGTGTATTTATACATAGCTTATTTTTTTCCTTTATTTAAAGCTGATTTTATTTTTTTTACATAATGCAAGAAAAAAGTTGATTAAATGTTCATGTTGAACAAAGGTCGTCAACAAATTCTCTCCACTTTACTCGGTCATTTGTTAAAGCTTTTGCTTGGTTCCATGTCATGTTACGAGATGAACATTCGGTTTTTACCATCCGAATCCAAGTATTTCGAGGCCTGCCAGAATTTCTATGGCCTTGCGGGTTCCAATCGAGCGCTTGTCTCGCAATATCATCAGATGGCCTTCTAAATATATGGCCAATGCATGCGGATGGCCATTTACGTCTGCGGATTTCGTATTCAATTGGTTTGCGGTTAGCCATTGAAAGTAATTGATCGTTCGTGACCCAATTCGGCCAGAAGATACGAAGAATTAGCTTCAGGTGGTACAGTCGAAGATTTTCAATTTTGCGTTGGTCGAGATGTTGTTTGCACGCCATATTCTGTGCAAGGAGTGAAATGCATTTCGGGCTTTGTTTATTGGGTCCGTAATATCTGCATAAGAACCGCCGTATTTACTGATGGTGCTGCCCAGATATGAGAAGACGTCTACATCGTCGATTATCTGCTCCTCCAGTGTGAGTGATGAAGTGTTGTTAGTGCCAATATGCATTAATTTAGTTTTCTTCTCGTTGATTTTTAGTCCCACTTTATTGGCGTTTTTTGATAGGGCGTGAAGTTTATTTTGGATATCCTCAAAACGCTAAGCGAAAAGACAAATATCGTCTGCAAAATCGATGTCATATAGGAGTTCTATTATGCAAAGTTTAAGTTTAAAAAATTACGGAAACTATTGAGACAAGAGAGATTTGGTGACGATAAAGCTGGAAAATGTTATTAAAAATTGTTAAAACTGTTTGGAATTTACAAATTGTAATACTTTAATCGTAAACAAAAAAATATTAGATGTGTGTCTTTCGAAGCGTCGAGTTGTCGAATCGGAAGACACCATTATGTGAGAAACATGAAAATAAAATATAAATTGAGATTTGAACCCAAGCCTTGGCGTTCCAAGTCTAATTCATTTGGTGTTCTCGGTCCAATCGAGTTTGATGTCGTCATTTGTATTAGTTGCTCTTAGCATCATTTTTATCGCATCAGCTAAGATCATATGACTAATATTGTCGTTTTGAATAGATTTTAATGGGGCTTTTATGTTCCTACCTTCATTAAGACTGTGTTGATGATTGACCTCAGACAGGTTATCCGAAAGGTAATCTACCTTTATACATACTTTTTTATATTCCAAGATTTTGATGAAGCCTACAAATCACAGAAATAATTTTAAAAATAATGATGTTTTCATATTTTTTGCATATGTACGATATATGCAAATATGCAGTTTACATAAAATATGCAAAAAATTTATTCGAAAAAATGTTCGTGTTATCGGTGTTGCTGTACAGACATCAAAAAAATATGCAATTGCATATGTTCCTTTGTCTACTTATATATCTTTATATCTTTATATATAAAATCCTTTGTACGTTTGTTAGTAACGCATGATCTCCAAAACCATAAAAGCGAATGGGCTGAAAATTTAACAATATATTCAGTTTGGGGTCATTTGTTTTTAGAATTATTTTCACCGCGATATATTGCGGAGTGGCCAGGTTATTTGCATAATTCGCATTTCCAGAGCGATTTAACTGAAATTTTAAATTAAATGTGTATGTGTCTTGATAATAGTTTGTATGTATGATTCTAACCGGTAGATGTCGCTGTAGTGGACATATGGTCAATATAATATTTGTATGATTTTTCCTGAACTCGGGATGTATGAATTTTTGAATGAATTATTAATGAATAACAAACTAATACATCCCAAACAGGACGGGCAGGACAACGTCTGCTGTGGTCAGCTAGTATATATATATATATATATCTTCCTCTGGTTCCTATAAGGAAAATAGGGCCTCAACGATCGCATTCCATCGAAGTTTTTCCGCCGCTTCTGTTCTCAACTCGGTGAACGTTTTATTGAGCTTTGCTGCTTCTGCGTCAAGTTGTCGCCACAATGTGTGGCTGGTTCTGCTCTTCCTCCGGCTACCTTGTGGGTTCCAGTCTAAAACGTTTCTTGTGATATCGTCGCCAGGACTTCGGACTGCGTGCCCGATCCACCGCTGTCTTATAAAAATATAAGGAACCCCAAAAAAACTAAATGGGAAAAACACTTATTTTCGTTTCTTTACCAAGAAACTCATCTCTGTTAAATTTCTTAATGCACGGATGTAAAAGAAGCTCCTATATCTCTTTGATATGAAGTCGGAAGGAACATATATAGCGGCGCTATATATCGGCAAAGCCGATTTTTCTTCAAATTTGGCTATAATTATTCTTCAATCAATAAACTCCGTTGTACCAAATTTAGCAGTGCTCGGATTTAAGTATAGCTTCTATAGCGCTTAGGTATTTTTCATATCCAGACACAGATGTTAACTGGTCTAATACAATACTTTACAAAATTTCATGAATATTGAATGAAATTATAGCACCTATAAAGGATTAGAGTTTGGCACTTTAGTTCTTTAAAGTGATCGCTGACTTTTGTTCAGTTCAATTGAGTGAACTAGTTCGTTAATTTAGTTCACCAGCTCACTTTAGTTCACAACCTCAATTTAGTTCGCCAGCTCATTTTAATTCAATTTACTTCACCAGCTCGCTTTAGTTCACCAAATTTTTTTCATTCGGTAGATCACCAGTTCATATCAGTTGCTATTACAGGGATCTAATTGGAACATGAATAGAATGTGTTATATATAAAAACACGTTTGTTTAGGTAGAATCCACATAACAGCTGAGAAGAGAGAACGAATTGACATTGCTAAAGAAAAAATACATGGTGAACTAGAATGGAGAATGGACTTAAAGGATCATCAACAAAGAAAAACATAACTCAGTTCCTCACCTAAAAGCTCTCGAACTAGTGAAAGCATTCTTGTACAAGTACTAAAACTACATAATAATGAGCCATTAAGTCCAAGAATAATTAATATTTTTGAATACTGTAATTCGAGACGTTTCAAAAATTTGGAAGTGGTGGCAGAAAAGTACTTGTACCCAAGCGTGCTAGGGAGCAGTTGTGCAATGATGCTGGGAAGCTATATTCAAATAAAAGAAGCGATATAAAAGGTATCAATGCAGAAAAATTACTTTTTGTCACAAAGATTTTTAGACATAAACTGATCAAAAACAAATTTTTGGTACAAAGTTAAACATTAACATTTTTAGATATAAACTGATCAAAAACAATTTTTGGTACAAAATAAACAATTATTTAACAAATATCAAAACATTCGGCTTCGGCCGAAGGTTGTAAAGTTAGCCGAAGTTCGGCTACGGCTTCGGCGTTAAAATCCGACTTCGGTCGGCGCACAGGGATATAACATTTTTTGAGTGCAAAATACCACTCCAGTACCATGTGGGGAAAGTTGTTCTGATAATAAAAAACAGTTTTTTAGGTTGATTCGGTGAAAAAAGTTTAGTAAAGTGCTTTAAATTTGTATTTTTTTAAAAACGATGATTTTTAAATTATAGTATAAACATATATAGGTTTACATATTTATTTTTAAAGTTAAAATAAGCGAAAAAGATTAGGAAGTGTAAGATATAAACTTAAAAAAAAAAATCAACGTTGATCATGCCTCACACGACTATGCGGTAGTATTTTTGATATTTGCAAAAATTGCTAAAAAGTTATATCCCTAATGTACATATATCTGAATCTGAACCGATTTTCACAATTTCTAAGAGATTTCATCTAAGTATCAGGAAACACATGTATGACAAATTTGAGAATGATTGAATGAAAAATATAGCATCCAGAGTCCAACAAGGGCATATCGGATGGTACATATGTTTATATGGAAGTTATATCTAAATCTGAACCGATTTTCACAATTTTTAATAGGTATCAAGAAATTTCAGAATGATTGTGAAGGTAAAATATAGCATCTGGTGTTGAAAAGGTAAAATCAGATGGCACATATATATGGGAGCTATACCTAAGCCTGAATCAAAATACACTTCCTGACAAATTTTTAGCGGCGCAATATTAAAAATGGCGAATTTATTAACGAAATTCAAAAGTGCCTAAAAACAAATTACTTTTTTTTCATAGTTAAAAAATACTATTTCACGCAATTTTCACAAACAAGTTATAAATCATGTTTGTGTGATTTTATATATGCATCATTATGTTTAGATATTATCCTGAAGCCCACGTTTTCCTAACGACAACACTTTTCATTTTATTTAGTTTTTTGCTTCTTCTGTAAAATTTTCAAACATGATGATAGACCCTTTTTCGTTTCTGAACCGATTTTTACTATTTTCAACAATGTTCGTCCTTGGGCTGAAAAAACATGTTTTCCAAATTTCATTGCTAAATCGACTCAGAAAGTGATTCTAAGTCGATCGGTATAAAAAATGATGGGTCTATCTCTTCACCTGTTGGGTGTTACAAACAAATAAACAAACTCATAATACCCTGGACCACAATGTGATGTAGAGTATACAAAATTTATAAACACCTGAGCGGTGTTTGGTCCAAGATATATAAATTTGTGAAGAGTCGCAAACAATATTGTAGCGCTGAAATTTGTATATATCATTTGCTACGGACCAAAAGTGAAACACTGGCTTCTGTCCGTCTGTCTGTCTGGCTGGAGCGTACAATAACTCTCGAAATAAGCAACGGATTGACTTCAAATTTGGTACGTGATAATATTTTTTTCTATCTCAGGCTATGTTCGACGATTGGCCATATTGACACAAAGGGTTGGCATCTCCCAGCCGCTGTACAATATAATATCGGTTTACCCACAGACCTTGAATTAGACAGATGTGCCGTCCGGCCAAAACCTCAAAATCTATCAGGCGAAAAAAACTGTTTTCCGCGAACATACATAGTTTGGCATTTTTTTAGAACTAATTGATTAATATTAATTTTTTAATTGTGACAATTACAAAAAATTCCGAGAAAATCGGTCCGAAATCCGCGGAACTCACTCTTTGAAGTCCTACTCGTTGAAATTTCTATTCGTTCGTACCTGACAACTTACTCGCTCCGGGATGACATATCTTATTATTTATTATTTTTGGTTTTAACCGACTGAAATTTTCTTACTTGTTTAATATTATAACAAATGGTGCAGCAATAAATAAAAATAAAATATTGCTGAAATATAGTACTCAAGTAATAAAGAAATGTAATTTACTATCTATGCGGTTTAATCAGTTTGAGACAAAAAGCCTACAAATAAGAAAGTTGAAATAGGAATAGGTAGATCTAAATCGAAATCGTGTAAAATAGCAATGCATAGAAATTGACGTGACATAAAGTATTTACCATTGAATTCAGCTGATTGTTATGATTAACGTCGTAATGTTATGAAACAAACAAAGACATGATATACATAGTTTAAACTTAAACAAATGGTATATCATATCGAACAATACAATCAATACATTTAACAAAAAAAGCATGAAAAACGACAAGTCTTAAAATGTTTACCCATATTAATTGAATATCAACTTTTTAAAACAAATAAATGTGCTTACGATATCAGTCTACAAATACCACAAATATCATCAAATCAGTTCTCCCAATCCCATTCATCGCTGTTACTAGCCAACCACGACAAACTACATATTTGCAGTTGTGATAATACCCAGGAGACCTTCAGTGATGGGTGGAAAAGTTAATAGAATATGGGTGGAACACAAGGATTACTTTTGCTTGAATAAAGTGAAACATAAACATTCATGCCGAGGAAGGACACGAGGACAGAGTTGTAGACAGACCAACGAAACAAATTTCAAAATGCCATTGTCTCCTGATGTGTCCTGTATGAAATTGAAATAAAATCTCGGTGCAGTAGAACATGGAGAGGAAGAAGAAGTTAGACTGGGATTTCACTTTGGAAAAGGTGTATTTATGTTTGAGTGCCAACAATAAGAGAGTTGTCGTTTTGTTGTCGGTGTGGTATTTTGTTTGTTTTCGTTACAATTCAAAGTTAAATTGGAAATAAAATTCCATTTACAAAATAATAAAAAAAAGTTACCACCAACCAACCAAGCAAAGCAAAGCAAATCAGGGCAAGAGAAGAACCCCCCACAGGCTCTACTGATATGAAAAGTTTAGAGAATATTATTTACAATTGTTACATGAAAATGTAATGTTGCCTTGCCTCCCGCATTACCGAGCAAATGATATTTTATTGCAATAAACATCTTCGCATCTCATCACATCACATCGCATCGCATCTCACCGTATTGCAGGAATCATTATGGCATTGTTATTATTGTTGATGTTGTTGTCGTCTCCGTTGTGTGTTTGTGTGTCGAGGATGATAATATTATCAGTTTCGATTCGCAAATAAACTCTCACTCACTGACTGCTATACTAACTGAATGTGTATGTAATGTATTTCAGGTCTCCAAGGACTTCTTTGGCCGTATACAACGTAAAACAGCAGCGCAAACATTGGCGGAGGAATGTAAGTATTGCTATTGTTATTCTTATTGTGTGTGGCCGTTGTTGTTTACATGGACAGAGCTGAGCTGAGCTGTATTCAGTTCAGCTCATGCATTGCATTGTAATCATTTTGTATTGTTTTTGCTAAAAGTTTTGTTTATATTATAAACACTCCACATCAGCCACACACTCTGCCACCCTTCGCTACACAATCACATTGGCCAATTCCAACGTCAGTGTGATCCTGGCGCGATTGGCATCTTGAGGTGCCCTCGTGCACCCACCCAACCCATCACACAAAGTTGAGTCTACAACTTTGTGTTGTGTTTACTCGTATTTATGTTTATTAAATACTAATTTTATGCTTGACTCCCATTATGTTTTACAGCTAAATCCGATCCAATTGTCAAGAGTCCCATTTGGTATCGCTACAAGGAGGGTTTCAACAATGCCGTACGCAAAGATATTCATATGAATGAATTGTTGTAGTGGTGATGAATGACTTCATTCATGACATTTACCCAATCCTCCCACTTAGTCTTACAGTTATTTACTTTTACTTTTATTGATCGTAATAAATATTATTAATGTATTTTTTAAGTTTTGTGTTATGAATAAAGTTATATTTATTTTTTTTTAACTTTAGAAAAGATAACTTTCTTTAAATGTGTTTATTCATTTCGCGTAGTAGTAGTTGTAATCGTACTCGCGTGCTTATGTACATATGTAAGTTTTGTTTGTGTTGCTTTCGAATAATAATATTAATAACAATAGTTCTTAGTAATAAGTCAAACAAATGTTTATATGTGTCATTTTTTGTTGTTTTGTTGATTAAATTTTCGCTAAAGATGTGAATTCCGTTGAACTGTTAAGTATACAGTGTTGCGGTTTTAATTGTTTGTATTTCATTACACTGTTCTACAAGTTTGTTATGCAGACCACCACAGATGTTATAGAAAACTCGTGTAAAATAAGGAACGTCTAATCAATAATGTGAACATCTGATGATTGTATATCTGATGATTGTATATCTGTATCTGATGGTAATAACATACGTGTAACATAAAACAATGTAATACTTATCAAAACCCTATTGCCATGAAACTATACGATACGGGGTCTCGAGTGGGCTACCGTTTCGCTAGATATACGTCAATCATCAAACATTTCCGAAAAAAATGTAAACTGAAAATTGATCTCAAAAATTCTAGATACCAACATTTTGTTAGCTGAAAAATTTTTCCCGGGGAACAAACGTTCAAATTTTATTCGCGACTAGATTTAACCCGGTGCGTTTCGCAGCCCCCATCTTTTATTTATTTTTTGTTTAGGATACTATTAAATAATTATTCCTCTTTCTTTCAAAAACACACTACATCCGCACCCTGGTACAATATAAAATGATGTTTGTTCCACCGTGTCTCTAAGGTATTAATTTAAAACAGTTACAAGTGGGGATATGAATCCTTAGTTTATGTTGCACGACTTACAATCACCACAGGGATCACTTTAGTAGATCATACCCTCATTTTGCTACGGATCAAAAGTATGTTCGGTGGAAATCCGTTTTAGGAAATTTTAAGTCATTTGAGCAAAGTCTGTACGTCTGTCTGGCTGGTTGGAGTGCACGATAACTCTCGTCAAGAGTAACGGATTGACTTAAAATTTAGTATGTGATAATATTTTTTCCTATCTCAGACTAAGTTCGAAGATGGGCCATATTGGTACAATGCTTCTAGTAACTCGCACACAAAGGGTTGCAATTTAGTGAAATATGGATTCTCCAGTAATTTCTATACTACTTATACAAATCTTCTTTAATTCCACCCATATTAGTAATTTACAGGGTGGCTGATATGTAATGCAACAAAGTAAAGCGCTATATTTTTTTAAATTTTTTTTAAATTTTATTGTTCAAAAGCAAAAAATGTCGGAAATAACATATAAATTTAGAAACAGTTTAGATTTTTTCGAATTGGCCACCTTTGGCACGAATTATGGCCTTCAAACGGCCGACAAAGCCATCACACGCTGCACGAAAGTGGCTCTGCGGTATTTTGGCCCATTCCCGGCGAAGCGCCGTCTTGTGATTATCGATATTTTGGTATTTTTTAGTGTGAACCTTACTCTCTAAAAAGCCCCAGGCGCAAAAGTCCAACGGATTGAGATCTGGAGATCTTGGTGGCCATTGTGCGGTAGAAATGAAGCGAGGAACCTCCTTTTTAAGCCATTCTTGGTTGACGCGTGCTGAGTGCGATGGTGCTGAGTCCTGTTGGAATGTCCATGGTCTGCGGCCGAAATGTTTGTCTGCCCAGGGCTTCAATACTGTCTTTAGGACATTTTCCCGATAATATTTGGCATTTATTTTGACCCCATGGTCGACGAATACGAGCGGGGAGCGACCATCGGCCGTTACGGCGGCCCACACTATTACCATCGGCGGCGCTTGAGTTCTGGTGGCCAATCGAAGGTGTACATTTTCAGCTGACCTCTTTGGCAAGTAAACCCGATCATTTTGTTTGTTCACAAACTGCTCAATTTGGAATGGCTTCTCATCGGAGAAAACCAAATTCGGTAACTGGCCACTTTCGTGCAAGCGAAGCAACTCCTTGGCTCTTTCCAGTCTAACTTTTTTGTGTGCATCGGTGAGCTCTTGCACTTTTTTAGAACTTCAATGGATTTAGTCCAAGCTCATTTTTATATGTGTTGTATCCGTTCTCGCGATATGTTCAGCTCACGAGCAATTTTTCTACCACTGCGGCGTGGATTTCGATCAAATCTGGCCTTCACTTTTCGGATCATTTCTGGTGTTGTTACCGTTTTTTTTCGTCCACTTTTTGGACGCGATGCAACACTGCCAGTATCACGGTAACGAGCAATGGTACGAGAAACAAAAGATTTATTCACATTTAAATGCTGGAGGGCTCTAACGATAGCCACTTGTGTTTTTCCACCAAAGTTTGGAAATAAATAAAGTCTGCGAATGCGGATCTCAGCTGGGTACAGATCAAATACACTGAAAAAAAATCGCTTCTGTAGTATATTGTCCCAACTCGGTTCAATTGGAAGGTTTATTTTAACTAACTTTTTATGAATTAGGCCCATATTATTTGACACACACACATATTATATGCCTGGGAGGAAGTACTTGTTATTTTAAAATAATAATTCCGAAATAAATAATAATTTGTATTCAGTATTTCGGCAATGTACCACTGCCTTAATTTAAAACACATTTTCTGTTTTTCAGAAGTTCAAAGTCCAATTTTTTAGAAATTGTATATGTTTATAAAATTCGATTAAAATTCAAATCGTACAATCTCTCATATAGATAAATTTGCGTTGATGATTGAAGTCTGCAAAGTTTTAAAAAAATATACTATCTATATATATAAAATTGTTGCGTGACTGGCTGACTGACTGATTGACTGACTGATCATCGCCCAGGCCAAACGGCTGAAGCTAGACGAGCAATAAGGCGGGATTTTTCGAAATTCGTACTATTAGCCGCACAATGGGGCAAAAAGGGATAAATATGGTACCACCGCCAAATCTAAACAAAATGAGCTAGAATCTTGAAATTTGGTATGAGGGTAGCCCTTAGGAGGTAGACTCAGAAAATGGCAGGATTTTTCGAAATTCGAACATTTACGCACACAGTGGGGTAAAAAGTGATAAATGTGGTACATCAGCCAAATCCAAATGGCAAGAGCTAGAATCATGAAATATTGTGTGATGGTAGCCCTTATGAGGTAGACTCTGAAATTGGCAGGATTTTCCGTAATTCGAACATTTACGCACACAGTGGGGTAAAAAGGGAAAAATGGGATAAATGTAGTACAACAGCCAAATTCAAATGGCAAAAGCTAGAATCGTGAAATGAGGTAGACTCTGAAATTGACAGGATTTTTCGAAATTCGAACATTTACGTACACACTGGGGTAAAAAGGGAAAAATGTGGTACAACAGCCAAATCCAAGTGGCAAGACCTGGAATCGCAAAATTTGGTGTGAGAGTAGCTCTTGGGACGTAAACAAGAACAAAGAGTGATTTTTATTAAAAATTTAGAGGCACAGTGGGACAGAAAGGTATTAATATGGTACCACCGCCAAATTTAAAGCCTAATATTAGAATGGTGAAAATTGAAGCGAGGGGTGCCTTTATGACAACTAATCGGGTATTACGTTTTTTTTTGTATTCGTAGTTTTCGGGGCACAGTGGGGCAAAAAGTGTAAAATATAGTACAGTGGCTTAAAAATGTCAAACATGGATCAATGGTTCCAGGGTAACTTTTGGAACATAAGCTAGAGATTGGATGTGATTTTTAGTAATTCTAACTTTAAGAGGCACAGTGGGACACGACGGGTTAATTATGGAGCATGGGGAAAGACCCTTCTTCTGCCATAATTGGAACTTAGACGTGATATATGAATAGTTTATATGGATTTAGGAGTACTGTGGTCAAAAACGGTTAAATGTGGAGTGGTAAAAATATGATTAAATATGCTAGCGTGGGGACACATTTTAAATACGGTACAGTGAGACCAAAATTTGTTAAATATGGTAGAGTGGGGTACAATTTTTGTACAGTGAGATAAAGAGTTGAATGGGGCACAGTTGTGCAAAAAGGGTTAATTATGGTACGGTGGGGTAAAAATAGTTATATGTATATGGAAAGTGGGACAAAATGGGTTAACTATGGAACAGTGGGGCAAAAATGTATTGACTAAGATACAGTGGGGCAAAAAGGGTTAAATATGGTACAGTGTGACAAAAATGGTTAACTAAACAGTACAGTGGGGCATAACTGTGTTAAATATTATACAGTGGAGCACAGAGGGTTAAATATGGTACAGTGGGGCAAAAACTGTTAAATATGGCACAGTGAGACAATAGTGGACAACATATAGTAGGACAAAAAGGTGTTAAATTTGATTCAGTGGACTCAAAACGGTTAAAAATGGTACAGTGGGTCAAAAAGCGTACATTTAGTACAGTGGGTAAAAATATGGATGCGGGGAGAGAGGTAAGTTAAATATGAAATAAGAAAGTTTTTTTCAAGATTTATGCGTTTAGTATCACTGTGGTGTAAAAAGGTTAAAATTATGATGCACTTCAATTATGTAGCACTGTGGTGCAAAAATCAAATCTTCATTTTGCACCATATGTAATAATCATGTCATTTTGAAAGAAAGAGGTATAGCTATTTTACAGTACCCTAAACAGAAAATAGATAAAAGATGGGGGCTGCGAAGCGCACAGCGCAACGTACTAGCGAAAGCTAGTACGTTTATAAACTTTTTTTTGGCATTTGAAAAAAAAAACAATCTCTGAATAGAAAACTTTTCAAGAATATTGTGTGAAAATTTAAGGTGAATCGGAGCAAAACTAACGAAGATACAGCAGTCTAAGCACATATATTTAAAAAAAATATATTTGTTAACAAATATATAATATTTAAAAAATTAGTTTCCAAATATATTTGCTTTCAATTCAAACATATCAAAAATAGCGATTTTCCCCCGTGTACCCTTTTTGCCATACAAATGCATGAAAACGTATAGGAGTCTGGCCAGGCATAGCTACAAAACAGATCAGACAATAGCTTATGAAGATCATTGCCAGTTTTTGACTCCATTTGACTACCATAAAATAATGACTAAACATCTTTCCATTACTTTGACCTGCAAGAAAGATCCGCAGAAAACTGCATTTCTTTTGATACGATAATACAGCGGTCAATAACTTTAGAATAAATTTCTTTTTGTTTTAATATTAAAAGTCGGTCATCGACCGTAATCATTAATTTTAAAAAATCTCTGAGAGCAACAATCTATTATATACTGTGATGAACTCTTGTAGGACAGTGTCTTGAGTGATGTGATGGTTATGTGGCGATTGGTGGGGCATATGCGTAAACGGATGAAGAGGCGGCTCGGCGTTCATTTGTTTAGATTAAGTCAAGGGCGGGCCGGACAGCAGCTCTAGCTGTGGTCCAGCTGCTGTGGCGGCCGTCCAGCTTACAGAATGCCCACACTGCTGCAGTCTGGTGTAAGAGAGAGCGTTAAGCGTTGATATTCATTAATGTGCGTAAAACGTGTGGATTTCCTTTAGTTCAGCATTTTTCTTTACTTATGGCACTGATAACAGTGCGCTCAAGTCTGTCCATTCCATCCGTCCGTTCAGTTTGTTTTGTTTGTTTCTGAATAATTCAAACTGAGATTCATAGACTCAAAGAGTAGAAATCAGTACGTGGTTGCGTTAAGTGTGAATGTTTTCTTATACTCCGAGAGACTTTTGAAAAACAATTTTCGAATATTTTCCGATTAAACAAAAAACTAAAACTGCCGGTAAAAACCAGATCGAGTTTGATTAACAATGTCGAAACTATTCAATACTCTGTTCGTGTTCGTTGTAATGCTCATCTCACTCTCTGTAGTTTCCATAGAATCCCGTAAATGGGGTATTCCAAGTAAGTTTTTCTATGGAATTGGAATTTCCACTGGATTTCGTATTTAATAAAATTGCCTTTCTATCGTTTTTTTTTTTGTAATAGATATTTGTTTGCAACCCCCGCCCCGTTCGGATGGCGTTTGTACCTTAGAAATTGAGGGTTACTATTTCGATCCGCAGAAAAATAATTGTGAGAAGTACACAGTGGGCGGTTGTCGTTTGTCGGGCGGTCAAAGTTTCGGCTCTCAGCAAGATTGCCTGGCAACATGTATTCATGGAACACGTCGTCTTCAAGACATCAGACATGACTAAAGTCTGTGACCCAATGCTGTTTATTTGTATTTAATTCTGCATATATGTACATATGTATGTCCGAAAATGTTTACATACACAAATAAAATGTGATTAGAAAAAGCCAAAAGTCCTGAGAGTCGAATTCAATTTCGTTTTCAAGAAGCTTTCAGAAATCTTGTGATTTCCACTTTAGGCCAGTTTGATTTTTATGTGTGATGTGTTTTCAGAGATGAGTTCAAAATTGAAATGTTATCAGTTTTAATATTGACAGTATTGTATTAGGTGTAGGGAAAAGTTCTCTGTCAACTTTCTGAGTATTGCGAATGACTTGGAAGATGTGACGTTTCATTAAAAAAATATCGTTTAACTGATTGTATTTTACAATTTGTTTGATAGATAGTTAATTATACCGATCAGTTTTGAATTACTTTCATATAACCATCACGGTTTAGCATATAACCAAACAGCTAAAAAAATATGTAAGTTACTCCTACGAACCAATTTGTGAATTTTTCACTTATAAATAGGTTTTTTGAAAAAATTAAAAAAAAAAATAAAAAATATTAATTTAATAATACTTACTCTAAATAGAACATCTAAGCAGTGAATAAGAACGAATGCAGTAGATTTTTTGCACCACTTTCTTATAACCATCACGGTTTAGCATATAACCAAAAAAGCTAAAAAATATGTTAGTACCAATTTGTGCATTTTTCACTTGTAAATAGGTTTTTTGAAAAAATTAAAAAAAAAATAAAAAATATTAATTTTGTTTGATATTTATTTATTTTATTTATTGATATTTATTTAGTTATCATACTGTATGACAACAGACAACGACGAAGGGAGTACATACTCATTTTCTGCGGATAATTTTAAAGTTTTCGTAGTTATATTTTCTCATCCTGATGATGTCTTTCGAAGAAAGACGAAATATTGAATGAAAATAATAAAAAACACATAAAAAAACCAACATAGACCTCGAGCTCATTTTTGATAAATATCAAACGAAATTAAAAACACAGGTCGAATATACAAAATTACACACTCGAATATAAAAAATATTAATTTAATAATACTTACTCTAAATAGAACATCTAAGCAGTGAAAAAGAACGAATTCAGTAGATTTTTTCCAAAAAAGGAATCGTACAAACAAGTGTTCTTATACGTCTAGAGACACGGCTTCTCGCAAAGTTTTTGTCTACGACCACCTTTCAAAGTTTCTAGGGATCCATGCACCCCCACAATAATTTGTTGATTAAAACTATAACAGTTCAACAAACCGACTTCAAATTCCTTCACCAAACCATAGATAGACGAATTCTCCTGAGGAAATTTTCGTGTTTTGTCCAACTTAAAAATGTAAAAAATAATAATTTGGAACAAAAAAAAATATTTGCTAAAAGATTTTTTTGTATAGATTGTGGCGTACCATTTTTTTTTGACCAAAACTAAATTGTTTTGTATGCTAAAGTTTTTTAACGTTTTTCTAAAATTCCAATTTTAATGAAAATCTTAAAATGATACAAAACAAAGGAAAAGAGATTTGTATTAATGATCTAAGGGACGTAATACTGAACTCATATAAAATACCAAGTATAAATAAAATTGAAAACCAAGGCAAAAACCTCTGGTTTGATAAAAATGTAAATTAGCCCGAGACAGAATTTCCCAAAATGAGGAGGATAGAGGGATGTATTTAAAATACAAGCAGGAGTTTAATAAATTATGCAATAAAAAACGGAACGAGTATTATAATCACTTAGAAATACAACTTAACACAGTACATGATAGTAAACGATGGTGGGCTCTAGTGAGAGAAGTAAGGAACTGCTGAAAATTTAAATACTTTAATGATCTCCTGAACCCTGTGACTAGAGCTGCAGAGATTTATTATGCTGGATAAAGAATTCACAATTAGTGAAATTAAACAACAGCTGGCTAGAGCAAAAACCAACAAAGCTCTGGGAGAGGACCGCATTCCCTATGCATTTTTTGTACATGCTACGGATGAATACTTGAAAACTCTTGCAAGTGTTTATACGAATTTAATGAGTGGAAAAGGGTCATATCAAGTCTTCCAGAAAGCGTTATATTCCCAATACATAAAAAAGTGATGCAAATCAACCAGAAAATTATAGAGGAATTTCGTTTATGAATTGCATAGGGAAAATTATGATGGGAATGGTTAACAATCGAATATCTGAATGGGTAAACCGAAACCGAATTCTGAATGAGTACCAGGCGGGTTTTCGGAAGTACTACTCCACAATAGACAATATTTATAATTTAACAAACATTGTCCAAAGCAAATTCGCCGACAACCGGAAAGTGTATGCTTTCTTTATTGATTTTAAAGCGGCTTTCGATCGAGTGCCGAGAAATGTGCTAATCTATAAACTGCACCAGCTGGGATATTCGAAGAAGATTCTAAATTTCATAGAAAAGACTACATACACTGTGTGGACAGGAGCAGCACTCTCAACTGCTTTTGAAACAAAATCGGGTGTGAAGCAAGGATGTCTTTTGTCACCTCTTTTATTCGCACTAAACCTAAACGACCTTCACGATTTCTTAGAAGGAGGTTTGTTTATAGAGGAATTAAATATAAGAGTCCTCATGTATGCAGATGTCATTGTTATGTTGGCTGATGACGTGGGAGTATTGCAGCAAATGAGCAACAAGTTAGAAGTATACTGTCGAACCTGGGGTATGAAAGTAAACCTGGAGAAATCCGAGATACTTATATTCAGAAAAGGTGGTAGAATAATTAAGAGGAAAGATGGACGCTAAATGGCTCAAATGTAAAAGTTGTACCAGAATATAAATATTTGCCAATAGTCCTAACTCCGAAAATGTCATTTTCAAAGCATGTTTCCTATAAAAACTATGCACCAAAAGTTAGCCTGAATGCAACGTGGACAGATTTTGTTGGAAAGAAGGGAGTTTCATTACGTGCTAAATGGAAAATATTTACGGCAGTGACCAGGGCAGTCCAAGCATATGGGGCACAAGTGTGGGGAAACTCCTTGTTTGAAGAGGTAGACAAGTTACAGAGGTATTTTATAAAGCGAATCCTAAGACTTCCTGACAACATTCCGAATTACGTGCTCAGTCTTGAAACTGCACAAGAAGATTCACATTTATACACCTATGGGTTGCACCTAAAGTATGTAGCAAAAACTTGCTTCAATTACGGAACCTTCCCCACAAGCTGTCCCAGAAGGCAATAGCAAAAAACGTCGGATGGTACAAAGATTTTCAAAACAAACTAGAGGAATATCATGTAAAAATAAATGATGTATTACAAAGCAAGGAAGTGTGGAACAGTACCTGTATTACCCTGTTTGAGAGAATGAAAAACCGCATATTCAACCAGCATATGGAAAGCTCACAGAAAAGTGTAGACAGAATATATAAGCAACTTGACTTAAACAAAGGAATTACATATTGCATAGATATATACAATCAGGAACAAATCGCCTATATAATGAGAGCAAGAGGAGATTGTCTTTGATTGAACGGAAATTAATATAGAGACGAAACAGCAAGAAAATGTTCTTTGTGCAATATGAGGGAAATTGAAAATACGAGACGATCTCCAATTCTAAGGACAATAAGATCCTGCTTTTTGCATAAGCAATAGTTTAAGCATTATTATTGATGAAATAGTTTATGTATTAAATGGTGGTGAAAATTCAGATTGGCTACCCTAAGAAAAAAAAATCGCTTCTGTAGTATATTTTCTGGAAACATATGATATTTGAGAAAAATTACTTTTTTCCTATAGGTAGGAAAACAAATTAAGTAACCGATTTAAATATTTCCCCGTTTTTAAAGATAATTTGCACCAAAACTCCGAAAAAATAACATTGATAAGAGAGATATTCAAACTTTTTTTCAGGTATGTAAATATAAAATATTTGCACCAAAGTATATTTTTTTTGATCCCAAACATATTTTGTTTCCTGTTTTTTTCTCCGTGTAGGCCTATATAAATTTATCAAAAAACGCTCTGAAATATAGAAGTACTTTAGTATATGAATTTAACAATTAAAATATTTATACATAGTTTTTACAACTTGTAAATTGCCAGCAGACGATTTAGATAAGCATGGTTAACTTTTTCTCATTTTCTTTAAAAATATCAGAATAAGAAGAATAAAATTGTACATACATATATCATTCTCATAATTATAAATAAAGAAAACTAAAACTAAACTAAAATTCCAATTTTCATGGAAGTTACCTTCAGTATTTGGACCATATTTTTTGAAGTATAAGCTCGATAAAGCCGGGATACCATTTAAATTAAAGGAAGTTGTGAGGTCTAGAAATACTTAAAAAAATCAACTTCAATAAAAACGGAAGTTTAGTAACTGTCGATAAAACAATTAGAAAAAAATATTTTTTTTTTGCTGGAGGAAAAAAAGCTCTAATGAAAAAACGCCTCATTTTTTTTAAAGCTAGCTTCCTAACGAAGAAAATAATGACTATTTGCAAAAAGTCTATACATAAATGTATAAGATATGACTCATATTGTAAAAGTAGGAAAATTAAAAAAAAAAATTATTGTTAATATTTTTTATTTTAGCAATTTAGTTTGGGAAGTACCAAAATTTGCATGGGACTATAGGTACTGTAAAGCATTACACTGGATCGAAGTTATAAGCAGTTAACTTTTTGTACAAAATGATCCATTTGTATGGGAGGTACCAAAAGGGGCGTGGCAATAAGGTCCATTTTTTACGGAACTATATGTACTATAAAAACATTACACAAAATGTCAAGTAATTGTATGGACTGGAATCAAAGTTAAAAGCCGTTAACTTTTTGTGCAAAATAGTAAATTTTTCTCAAGATTTGATTTTTTTTTCCAAAAAAAAAAAGTTTTTTGCTGGCTCGGAAAAAACTATCAAAAATTGACAAAAGTCGCAAACAATTTTTTTCTTATAATGGAAACAAAAAAAGAGTTGTTGCATGTACGAGGTATGATGATTTCTGATTGTCTTTTTTTTTGAGATATACGCTTTTAGCAAACAGTTCTCGTTCAATATTACTTGGCTGTGCGTATGTATTCTAATCATCGACTGAAGTAATTGTTGTAATATTGTCAATGGGTGGCTTCCGAGACAAGAACATTTTTATCTTTATAATTTGGTGAAGATTTTCAGTTATTATAATGTAACTTCTGAACCAAACTTCTGTGCCCACTCCAAAATTTACACCATCGGCAGAGCACATTTAGACTATTTTTTATAAAAAAATTAAGGAAAAAAATTAGATCGATTCTGAGATATCGCAATTTATATATTATTTCCACGAAAAGTGGCCGAAATAAACTGTTTTAGATAAAGTTAGTATTTTTTATGTAAAGTACGTGGAAAAAGCTTTATCAAAATGATATTGTCTTTTTTCAATTTCTTATGCTTTGTAGCCTTAAAATTAACTTACAAAAACCATTACAGGGGAAAAAACATTTTTTTGACCTCGCCTGCCTCTAATTTTCATTTAATTTTTTTACACCATACTTGGCCAACATTTTCTGAGAATTTGAGAAAGATCTAATTTTTGACCTGTGACACTTGAGAAAGAACTACCCATATACGTACGAAATTTTAAGTCATTCGGTCACTCCTTTCCACAGATATCATTAGCACCATTCAGTCGAACAGACAGACGGATGGACATTAATTAATTCATATTTTTTAACCCATGGAAACCAAAAATTTTTTAAATTTTTTGGGAAATATGTGGGTGATTTTGAAAAATTTGAAGATATTTTTTTTAGGCTAATCAAGGTTTAAGGGCATTTTCGTCCTTTTGAGTCTTTTATATATAAAAATTTGTAACTGAATTTATAATTCTTAGAGAGAATATTAAAATCTTTCAAATGGTACCTATATCTTTCAAATATGATATTCCGTTCAAAACTTATGTCGACTTCAAAATAGCTTTGATTTTTAAAATATATATCCTTCTGATATTTTAATTTTTTATCCATATATCGCCAATTTTTTTGCATTTTTTTTCCATATTTTGTGCATATATTTTGAATATTTTTGATATGTACTCAAATTATTTAAATTTGAGTGATGAAACGTCTAAATAAAAATGTTGGTTCAAATCGGATGAAAATGTAAAGATATGTAAAAAATCCGAGGTCTACTTATGTATGATTTGCCGATTTTGTGTGGGAGGTACTAAAAGGGGCCTATTTTTTACCGGACGATATGTACTATAAAAACTTTACCCTGAACTAAATTTAAGTATTTATATGCACTGGTGTTAAATTTATTAGCAGTTAACTTTTTGTACAAAATGGTCTCTTCGTGTGGGAGGTACCAAAAGGGACGTGGCAATAACGCCAATCTTTTACCAGACTGAAGGCACTATAGAAGCATTACACTGCATAAAATTTCAAGTATTTGTATGCACTGTTATTAAAATTATTAGCAGTAAACTTTTTATACAAAATGGTCCCTTTGTGTGGTAGTTAACTCAAGAGGCGGGGCCACTTCGTCCACTTTCCACACACACAGAATACAGTTTGGTTGCCTCAACCGAATTATTTGCCAACCGAATTTTGGTAGTTCTGTCTACTATCATGCGAATCCATCAGGACAACCAATATTTTGGTTGTGGTATATTTCTGCTTCCATGTTGACAACAATCATATTTGGTTGCGCCAAATACGAAAATGGTGGCTTAAATTATCTGTTGTAGTTGCCACAACCAACTGTTTTAAAAAATTGGTTGTTCTGACAATTTGTCAGTCATATACTACCGACAATTAATTAAAAACAGTTTTCGTTAATTTTTATTTTATTTATTGAACAAAAAACAAAACAATTCATAACAAAATTAAAAATCCAATTACAAATTCATCACTATTATGAGATGTGGAAATATTTGACACACATTTTAGGACACGAAAAAAAACCAAAACTTGTATGCAAATATCGCTTAACCCTGTGCTTTCAATTTCATGATTGTTGCTTTTATTTTTTATTTGTGTAAAACATTTTGCACAGCATATTCTGCATTCCACACATTATTATCCACACGAGATTATTTTTGATTGCCTATACCGTTCTTGAACAAATTGTTGAAGATTATTTTATGTCGAGTAATTTTATTTTTTGTTTGTCATGTATCAGTAAAAGAACAGCAACCAATCTTTCGGTTGTATTTCCCAAAATACATTTAATTATACTAAATTTGGGAAATGATTGCGATAACCAATAAACGATTATTTATTAATATTTTTTCTCTTGTAGTAACCAATTATTCGTTGCAATAATAATCTTTGTTCTATTGATACAATTTCTGTTGTCAAGAATAAAACATTGGTTGTCACAACCGAAAACTGATCATATGGTACTATAATGAAATTTAAAATCGGTTACCACAACTAACCGAGTGTCAGTGAAAAAAACAATCTTAATTCGATTGATACAACCATCGATTTAGTTGCAAGCATTTTCATTTGATTGTACCCATGTTATTATTGTTGTTTCAACTAATTATACTTTTTGTTGCTAGTACTATTTTTTTATTGTTACAATCGAATTCCAACCACTTATTTTCCTGGGTGCAAGTCTGGTAAAGCGACTGATAAACTATTACTATGTGTGGAATTAAAGAAGATTCGGATAAGTAGTATAGAAGTTATTAGAGAATCAATATTTCACTAAATGCTAACCCTTTATGAGGGAGATACTAGAAGGAGTGGATCTATATGGCCCATCTTCGAACTTAGCCTGAGATAGTTATCCTTTCGAGAGTTATCGTGCGCTCCAGCCAGCCAGACAGACAGACGGACATTGCTCCTTCGATGAGTTACACGTTTGGTCCGTAGCAAATGATACAATCATTAGTAGTGATTGTAATTTGAAATGGCAAAATAGTGAAAGGCCAAAAACTTTTGAGTCGCACCAATAAACTGATCTTTGGTCTGTGACGGATAATTTGAAATACGAGTATATCATTATCACACGACCACAAAAAAAGAATACAAAATAAAATAGCGTTCAAAACAAATCTCAATTTCTTTTTTTACATCTGTACTTACGTACCTAATATGAAAGTGTGTGTGAAAATATACACATACATACATATATATGTATTTTCTTATTTCAGAATTGTATGTACGAAAATATGTTAGTTCTTTCAGTAGTCCAGCAGCAACGATGTCTTCTTATCATTCCAAAAGAATACAAAGCTCAGTTTGAAGCACGAGTTTTCGTTATGATCACGGCGGGGCGATGACAAACAAAAAAAAAATGCTCGTAAATAAATCCAACAAAGAATGTCTCCATCCGTCCGTCCATCCATCGCTATTCACTCGGAGTCCATTGAAATCGCCTTCTACTTTTGAAAAAAGCTCTCTTTTGTGCTTTTGTAATGGTAGAGGTGGTCCAGTTGAGAAAATCAAAAACGGCCATAAAAATAAGTATTGACTACTTTCTGAAATTCACGGCATTACGAGTGCATTCGTGAGTCCGTTCAAATACCGTTTCAATTCAGAGAATTCGCCAAAAATTGTGAAAATTCTGTTAATTCGGTTCTAACAAAAGACGTGAAATTAACAAATGGGAAATCGTTTACACTTTAGATATATACGAAAATCAGACATTGTTTTAATATATAAAACTTGAAGAAAGAAACCTAGAGTGCCGCCGCCAATCTTAACGGGGAGGAATTTTAAAACAAAAAAAAAGGGGAAATTTTGAAACAAAAATCAAAGAAATGCGTTTTCTGACTGTTTGCTGCATTGTATTTGCTGTGGCCGGATTGTGCCAAGCAAGAACACGTAAGTTTCAATACGATATATACACGGAGAAAAAAAGGAGCATCAAACGAGAGTAAATTTGGGACGAAAATTGTTTATGAAAAATTTAAAAATATATGTATAAAAATTTTTTCTATAATTATATTTGAGACAAGTGTGCCAAATATAAAATTATTTGCGCAAAAATAAAATATATTTCGAAAATGCAAAAAATATTATTTCCATGCTAATTTTTGGCATTTTCCAAATATATTTTGTTTGCATGCAAGACATGTTATATGTTTACGTTGTTTGCAAACAGAAATGTCCTTGGAGAGAAGCAAAAATGTACTTGTCGCAAATACAAATTACTTGCAAACAAAGAAAATATAGTTCAATATATTATTTATATTTTCTAAATATATTTTGGACAAGAGAATTATTTGTTTGATTCGCTACAACATGTTTTCTCTTTAGAGAGATGAAGAATGCGCTATTGCGGAATATAAAATTACTTGCGTACTACTAAAATATATTTATTCTCCGAAAAGAGAATAAAAATATCCTTGTCCGATATATAAAATTACTTGGGCAAAAACAAAATATATTTCGAAAATTTTTATTTCCATCGGATGAGTCGGTAGCGTGCTTGCCTATGGGTTTGGGGTTCGTGGGTTCGATTCCCACCAGATGCTCTGGTCTGTCGCTACACAAATATAACAAGCAACATGGTCTTTGTCACCCGTATTTTTCCTTGACCTTGAAATTAGAATATAAAATAAATAATATTTTCATGCCTATTTTTTTATTTTCGAAATATTTTTTATTTGTATGTAACAAATTTTATATTTGGAACGAGTTTATAATATTTCTGTTCTCTATTAACAGAATTGTCTTTAGAGAGAAACAAAAAGTGCAATTGTCTGAAATATTAAATTACTTGCAGACAAGAAAAATATTTTTCGAAAATGTAAAAAAATTATCTTCAATACAGATTTTCTAAATTTTCGAAATATATTTTTTTTGTTCCATGGAAATTCTTTTATATTTTGAGCAAGAAATTATATTTTTGGTTTCCTTCAAAATGCGTTGTTTTGCTTACTTTTGTGGACTTAAGTGAAAAATGCGCTAATGAGGTATTCGCTTAGCTGCACAAATGTGCACTTATCCGATTTACATGCCTAGCTTTATGTGAGCTTTAACGAAATCTACATATATATGATTTTAGAAAATAATTTTCCCTTTTTTTAGAAAATTTTGAAAATAATTTTCACATTTTTTATTTATTAAAGCCAAACAAACAATTCAAATCAAAGTTAATAGTTAAAATAAAATAAAAGTAAGAAAAAATCACTCAAAACAGTTCAGTTTGAAATTGTTTTTTTTTAACTTCACAATTCCGATTCCGATTTTGTAAGGCTTTTGAGCACTTAAGTGAAAACTGTGCTAATGCGCCATTCGCTTAGCTGCACAAATGTGCAGTTATCCGTTCCACATGCCTAGCTTTATGTGAGCTTAAACAAAATCTACATAAATATAAAAAACAATGATTTTTGAAAATTTTTTTAACATTTATAATTTATTAAAGTTAAACAAACTTAATTCATATCCTATGATTGTAGTTAACATAAAATCACAGTAGACAAAAATGACTTCAAACAGTTCAGTTTGAAATTGTTTTTTAACTGCACAATCCCGATCCCGATTTTGTAAGGTTTTTGTGCACTTAAGTGAAATATGTGCAAATGCGTATCCGGTTTGCTGCGCAAATGTGCACTTAGCCGATTCACATGCCTGGATTCATGTGTACTTAAACGAAATGTACACAAAAATAAGCAAAACAAATTTTAGAAAATTATTTTCAGATTTATTTTTCATTAAAGTCAAAAAAACGTAATTCAAATCAAATTTATAGTCAACATAAAATCACAGTTATTAAAAATCACTTAAAACAGTTCAGTTTGAAATTGTTTTTTTTTTAACTGCACAATTCTGATTTTGATTTTTTTAAAGCTTTTGTGCACTTAAGAGAAAAATGCGGTATTCGCCTAGCTGCATAAATGTGCACTTATCCGTTTCACATACCTGGCTTTATGTGAGCTTAAACGAAATCTACATAAATATGCAAAACAATGATTTTTGAAAATTATTTTCACATTTATTATTTATTAAAACCAAAAAAATACAATTCAAATCAAAGTTAAAACAGTTCAGTTTGAAATTGTTTTCTAACTGCACAATCCTGATTCCGATTTTGTAAGGTTTTTGTGTACTTAAGTGAAAAATGTGCAAATGCGGCATCCGGTCTGCTGCGCAAATGTGCAGTTATCCGATTCACATACCTGGATTTATGTGCACTTAAACGAAATGTACACAAAAATATGCAAAACAATGATTTTAGAAAATTATTTTCACATTTTTATTTACTAATGTCAAAAAACGTAGTTCAAATCAAAGTTTATAGTTAACATAAAATCACAGTTATCAAAAATCACTTAAAACAGTTCAATTTGAAATTGTTTTTTTTTAACTGCACAATTCAGATTTTTATTTTTTTCGAGGCGTTTGTGCACTTAATTGAAAAATGCGGTATTCGCTTAGCTGCAAAAATGTGCACTTGTCCGATTCACATGCCTGGATTTATGTGCACTTGATCGATATGATTTTAGAAAATTATTTTCACATTTTTTATTTATTTAAGGTCAAACGAACGTAATTCAAATCAAAGTTTATAGTTAATATCAAATCACAGTAAACAAAATCACTCAAAACAGTTCAGTTTGAAGCTGTTGTTTTGACTGCAGAATGCTGATTCTGCATTAAATTTGATCATACCAAGACAGCAATCACGGCAAAAACAAGCATTACTATGAAATTCGTAATAAAATATATCGAAATTTTCTTTCTAAACTGCTTTTGTTACAACAACAACATGTAGAGAAAATAACCTGAGATTTCTTCTCTCTAAATTACTCTCACATAATTGTGGGCAGCAATCGAAAAAAACTTTAGCTTTTCCCCCTTTCTTCCTGAATATTAAAAAAGAAAAAAAAGGAGGGAGTGAGAGATGCTGTTTACTGAATTGTGCACTTAAACGAAACGAACGTAAACATAATAGTTCCTAATAAATGTGAAACAATTTGCAAAAAGTTCCATTTTTGCAGATAAGGATAAAATGCACTTAAGTGCAATGCAGCTAAGCGAAAAATAATGTATAAAATTACGCCCACACCCAAAAAATATTTTTGCGAGAAGTGAACTATTTTTTTCCTTCCGAAAGAAGAATCAGAATAGAACAAAAATACCCTTGTCCGAAATATAAAATAAAAATAATGTGAAAAATTTAAAAACGTATTATTTCCTCGCATATTTTTAAATTTTATATTTAGAATAAATATATTATTTTTTTTTTTAAATGTAATATACGGAAATTTATAATAGTGATTTCGATTCCGAAAAAAATGTGCACAATTCTGATTAATATTTGCCCTTTTTTGGGTTGCAGTGAAGTAGTCCCTCGAATTAAATTTAGCTCCTATTTAAAAAATCCAAAATGTGGTTTTAAATGTCCAGTTTTCGGGTAAAGGGCAACGAAAATGTTTTTGCAGAACATTAATTAGACAAAATACGTTTGATGCATTTTTTACCGTGTAACTAGTCCTACTAAGATGATATCCTATTAATCTAATTCTTCCTCCCTTAGGTCCTGCCGTTGACATCTGTGACCGAAAGCCAACCATCATCGGCCTGTGTGTGACCTCCACGTTGGGTATATACTATGATGCCGAGACCCAACATTGCCGATACATGGGATGCAGTCCGGATAAGAAATTGTTTGCCTCTCTGGAGGATTGTGAGAAGATCTGCAACAGTAAACGGCGTCGCAACCGACGTGTGCGTTACTCGCAAAACCTAAGTTAGATCGGACAATTCCGATCTTATTCGGATAACTATTAGAGTTGTTTGCCAATGTTGTAGTTTAATTAATACATCATCTGTTGAGGAAAGGACTGTACACGGTTTCAATTCTCGATTTCCTCACATTTACATGTACAGTTTTTCACCGAATCGATGAATATTCTTTTGTTTAAAAAAAGTAAATCGTAATTTATATGGAAGATAATGAATCCTATATATGTATATATGTACTACATGTGATCTTTGTAGTATTGAACATATTTATGTACTCATATGAAAACAAACGCAAAATGCGCAAATTGCAATAAATCTTATCAACTTTTATTGCGGCACAAAAACGTGTAACATTTAATCTTTTTATGTACAATTATAATGCAATTCCAAATTGAATCTGTAAATTTGTAAAAAGTCCTTATGTATTTTATTTAATATTATTTCATAATTTATTTATTTCCAAATTGAACTGGCCATTTTAATCAAATATGTCCATATTAAAAACGTTTTGTTTTTCGAATATTTACTCGTTATTTTATTTTTTGTAAAGATTGAGTGCCATGTAAAACCAACATAAATCAGTTTTGATTTTAATGTAGTTTAACATTAGCTGCCCACATTAACTCTAGTTCAGGTGGTTCAGCGTATAAGGTGGTTTCTTTGAATTAACCAGTGTTCAGAAAAAAAACAGTACCTTATAGGACCGGTTCCTTCAGATAACACTAACACTATATATTTTTTTAGTGTTACTGTTCGCGAACGCTACCACTACGATAACGTACCGTTCTTAGAAAACGACGAACGGTATCACTACGACAACGTACGGTTCATAGAACAGTATCACTACGTCGTAATGATACTGTTCTTTTGAACCGATCACTAACGGTATCACTACGTTTAGCGGTCGCAAATATGAAGCAATCTTAATGAAATTAGTACAGCGGCATTTCTTAACCCAGGGACGATCCCTATTTAAAATGATGCATATCGGTCAATATTTTAATACAGCCCCAATACAAAGCTCCCTTTCGACAAGTCATATTTACATTATAGAGGAGGCAAAATGCGCCCTCTATAACGTAAATATGTCTAATCGAAAGGGACCTTTGTACGGGAGCTATATCAAAATATGGACCGATATGCCTAATTTTCACTAGGCACGATTGAATGTAATAAACATTACAAATATTCAAATTTCGGCATGATTGGTTAACAAATGCGCTCTCTAGAACATAAATATGTCTTATCGAAAGAGACTTTCGTACGGGGGCTATATCAAAGTCCCTGGGTTAAGACAATCCTCTGTAACAATTTCCATTAAGATTGTTTCATATTTGCGACCTGTGGTGTCGCATATAAAAAAGAACAGAATGCTAAACGTAGTGATACTGTTAGTGTTCTGTTCAAAAGAACAGTATCACTACGACGTAGTAACACTAAAAAATATTTAGTGTATTCTGTTCTCGTGTAAGGGTTGCGATACTGTTCCGTTCGCGCGATGGAACGGTACAGAACGCTAATGAACCGTTCCTTAGTGTGTTTTTTCCGAACTCTGGTTTAGAACACATTTTACACTAGAAAATGTTATGCTCAGCCCTTCGACAACAATTTTGTAAACTAGTGTATTTTACAAAAATCTAAGAAAAAACACAAGCTCAACAAATATTTTCTGCTATGAGTAGAAAAATTTACAAATTATGTAAAAACTTGAAATCTGTTTATTTCTCATAAAATCGATGAGAAAATAATAGTATTAGAAATATGTTTGTCAAAGACACCAACTAAGAATGTTAACGACGTGCATGATTTATGATATGATTTTATATGAATTTTGTAGGTTTAAAGGGGTGAGAAGCGGGATTGACTGAGAAATAATTTTGCAAGGGTCCTAGTTTTCGTTCTTTTGGCTTCAACGAATGGAATAACAACCTTTCTGGTTCCTCCGAGGGATTCGGCATGACCGACAATTATCGCAAGGAGCTCGAATGAGTCAAAATACATTATCTTCACTCTCAAGTTTTTTTTCCCGAAAACTTAGGTAATAGGAGCGAAGAGCAAGGAGAGCGAATACATCAAGATTTGGCCAGATCTCAAAAAATACAAATGACTCAGTTCGACTGTTCTGTATTTCTAAAGTGTCACTTTTTTGAATAGAATGGACAAACATTAAAAAAAAACATATTTAATTCAATAACTCGAAAACTAGAAGCAATCTTAAAAATAACGGAATGCGTATTTGAATTCAGCTCCCCAAATCGCCTTAGAAATAACGTTTAGTTGCTCTGATCAAAAACCGTGTACTCGTATACTTGTGTAATGGACAACATGTTGCAAAACAACATAAAATATGACAAGTTGCCATTAATGTCCTTCTTAAATTTGTAATATTGTCATTCACTTGTAAACATCTAAATATTTATGCACTTCTCTTATACGTTGCACTATTTCGTCCAATACTCAGTGAAATCCTTTACTTATTCTCACGCCTTAGCACACACACACACCCACACATACAAGCGGGTTGGGTAATATAGTTTCTAATCATAATTCCGAGTGTGTGTCGGAGGCAATCACTCATGGAATCCTTGGCTAATTGCCAATGCAATTATGCACTTTGCAATTTGCATTTGACATTAACATAATTAACACATAGATACGACAACGGCATGACATTACAACAACGCATACCAATGCAGACGCTTTAACTGTGTGTGTGTAGTGGAATGCACTCCCTCTCTATAACGTACACACACACAAACACATACACACCTAATGCAATTGTCATCTAATTAATATTAATTAATTTAGTTAAACGACTAAATTCCAAATGGACATCAGAAATAGCTATACACTTACATATGTACATATGTATATGTATACTTATACTCATTCACTTCATATCAACAATATTGTATATCAACAATTATGTAAGTGTAAATAGGATTTCAAAATAATGTCCATTATACAAATAATCGTACATTAGACTGCCGTGTCGAATATGTATGTGTGAAGTAAAGGGGTTTTCAGAGTTATAGAACTTAAAACAAGTAAGAAAGTTTCAGTCGGGTAAACCGACTAAGGTATACCCTCACTTTGTGAGTAATGTAATATTGAATATTACACAAATTATTCTGTCAATTTTTGTGGGAGGTACCAGAAGGGGTTTAAGAAATACACCTATATTTCGCTGAACAGTGCACACTTTAAATACATTGCGCTGTGCCGAATTGTAACCGTTTATATGGACTGGTATATTAACGTTGAGATATTAAATTGTGGTATAATTTGGCCATTTTGTGTGGGAGGTACAAAAAGGGGCGTGGTGATAACGCTCATTCTTCACTGGACTATACGCATTATAAAAGCATTACACTGTACAAAATTTCAAGTAATTGTATACACTGATATTAATGTTATAAACTGTTAACTTTTGGTGCAAAATGGTGCCTTTGTGGGAGAGGTAACAAAAGGGGCGTGACAATAACGCCCATTTTTCAATGGACTGTAGGCACTATAAAAACATTACGCTGTACAAAATTTCAAGTATTTTTATACACTGGTATTAATGTTATAAGCTGTTAACTTTTGGTGCAAAATGGTACATTTGTGTGGGAGGTACCAAAAGGGGAGCGGCAATAACGTCCATTTTTCACTGGACTGTAGGCACTATAAACGCATTACACTGTACAAAATTTCAAGTATTTCTAAACACTGGTATTAATGTTATAAGCTTTTAACTTTTAGTGCAAAATGGTGCATTTGTGTGGGAGATATCAAATAGCGACTATCAGTTGATAGCGACTAACAAACTGATACTATGTATGGAATTTCAGAAGATTCGAATACGTATAATAGCAGTTATTAAAGAATCAATATTTCACAACATTTTAACCCTTTGTGGGGGAGGTACCAGAAGGAGTGGACCAATATGGCCCATCTTCGAACTTAGCCGGAGATAGAAAAAAATATTACCACATACGAAATTTGAAGTCAATCGGTTACTCCTTTCGAGAGTTATCGTGCGCACCAGACAGACAGACAGACAGACAGACAGACAGACAGACAGACGGACGGACATTGCTCATTCGACTTAAAATGACCCAAAACGGATTTCCGCCGAACATACTTGGGGTCTTAGGTCACTCCTTCGATGTGTTACACCTTTTTCCGTAGCAAATGTTATATACCCTCGTCACACTAAAGTGAGGGTATAATGAAACAAAAGCAAAGTAAAGTAGTTTTAATATCAGTTAGACTGAATTTTTATACCCTACACCACACTGTGATACAGGGTATTATGTCTTTGTGCATTTGTTTGTAACACCCAAAAGGAGAAGAGATAGACCCATTGTTTATTATACCGATCGACTTTAAATCACTTTCTGAGGCGATTTAGCTATGTCCGTCTGTCTGTCTGTAGATGTACCGTTGTAATTAAAGTGCAGGTCTTACATATATTTATTGTCCTATTGTCATGAAATTTAGCACATCCCTATTGAAATTGGTCAAAATCGGTTCAGATTTAGATATAGCCCTCCCATATATATGTTACCCCCGATTTGATATATAGCGCTGTAGAAACTGTATTTTATATCAGATCAGTACGAAATTTGGCAGAGAGAGTTGTCTTATTACATGAATGAAAACTGCCAAATTCGGGGAAAATCGGTTCAGATTTAGATATAGTCCCCATATATATGTTACACCCGATTTGACAAGTGAGCGCTGTAGAACCCGTATTTTATATCCGATCTGTACGAAAATCGGCAGAGAGAGTTTTCTTATTGCGTGAATGAACACTACCATATTCGGAGAAAATCGGTTCAGATTTAGATATAGCATCCATATATGTATACCTTCTTTCATAACAAAGATAAACAATAAAAAAATTGCGTTTATTGTGTAGGTAATGGAAGTTAAGTTCCTTAGTTTTTTATTCGAATTTTATTCCTAAATATAAATGTGTACTTTAGTACGAGATCATTAAAACTTTTTGTAATAATATACGGAAGATTTAAAAAAGTAATCTTCGATTTTTTGAAAGAAATATATCAATTATTTCATCGATTTTGACTTCATCTTTGTATATAGACATCAAAGCCACATAAGATAGCCTTTCTCCTTCCATTCTGTTCCGGAGATAAGTTTTTATTCTTCTTAACGTCGAGAAACTTCGCTCAGCAGATTCCGTTGTCACAGGTATTGTGGCCAGTATCTGCAAAAGTGTAAAAACGCTTGGGAACAAGTCCTCATCACAAACTGAAATAGCATCTAATGCATTTGATGGCTTATCATTCTTCTGCTTCCAATAATCAATCCATATACTTATTTCAGCTAAAACAGATTTTGCTGAATTTTTTAAATCGATTTTGTAAAAAAGTGTGACTTCTTCGAAATCTTCCTTTATTAGATTTAAAACTCGTATCGGAACGATATTAAACAGACTTGTAATTATAGCTTCATGTTCGGAAAATCTATTATTTAAATGTGATATTACTTCGTCCAGATATGGTATGAACAATGTTGTCCTAAAATACGCCTTGGCATCTGAACCAGGAATATTAGACCTATACTTTTGAGTGCCTACTCTTCTAGGTAGTGCAGCTTCTATTCCAAAACTTCTTGCAAGTTGTGTGGATTCTTCAAACAGTTTATCAAATTCCGCATCTGAATTTCTACGCATGTCATTTAATTTAGTCGTTGCCAAATTTATGATTTCGTAAGGCTTTATTATATCGTTAGGTTAATCGTTTGCAAATACCGTGATAAGTTCTGTGTAATGGCCAAAACCGTACTACTTATTACCACATCCAATATAAAGTCAAATTTACATACACGGTTGTGCAAACTCATTCCATCACTGCAACCTACATGTTAAAAAGGTAGATAGATAAGAAATCATAAATGTAATTTTAACTTAAGTTTCGCCATATCTGGTTATCATAAATTTAAAGCCAACCAATAATTACACCGGTCGACAAACACAACATTTTTTCTTGGGTTTCTGTAATATATATGGAATGATTAAAGCACAAGAGCGACTCTTTAATTCTGAAAAGGCATGTCGAGTAGCTTGTTTTTGCAGAATAAATTTATGGTCCTGCTGGTCTGAGATTTTTTTACTGTGGGTCAGAGTTTTAGTTTTTTGGTCGAAGGGAGCATTATAGTAAATGCAAAAAGTGATGTAATTTAATGTCTGAGAGATTTCTTATTGTCAGAGTTATATAGTGGAATTTTATGAGGATAATTTTTATACCCTCACTTTAGTGTGACGAGGGTATATATCATTTGCTACGGAAAAAAGTGTAACACATCGAAGGAGTGACCTAAGACCCCAAGTATGTTCGGAGGAAAACCGTTTTGGGACATTTTAAGTCGAATGAGCAATGTCCGTCCGTCTGTCTGTCTGCTTGCTGGTGCGCACTATAACTCTCGAAAGGAGTAACCGATTGACTTCAAATTTGGTATGTGGTAATATTTTTTTTTTATCTTCGGCTAAGTTCAAAGATGGGCAATATTGGTCCACTCCTTCTAGTACCTCCCCCACAAAGGGTTAAAATGTTGTGAAAATTTGATTCTTTAATAACTGCTATACTACTTATTGGAATCTTCTAAAATTCCACACATAGTATTAGCTTATTAGTCGCTATCAACTCGAGAAAAATGGGCGAAGTTGCCACGTCTCTTTTGGTACCTTCCACACAAATGCACCGTTTTGCACCAAAAGTTAACAGCTTATAACATTAATAACAGTGTATAAAAAACTTGAAATTTTGTACAGTATTATGTTTTTATTTTGCCTACAGTCAAGGGAAAAATTGGCGTTGTTGCCACTCCCTTTTTGGTACCTCCCACATAAAGGTACCTTTTTGCACCAAAAGTTAACAGTGCACATAAATGCTTAAAATTCGGCACAGTGCAATGAATTTAAAGTATCTAATGTTCAGCGAAAAATAGGTGTATTTGATAAATCCCTTCTGGTACCTCCCACACAAATTGACAGAATAATTCGAGTAATATTCAATATTACATTACTCACAAAGTGGAGGTATACCTTACTTGTTTGGAAGATCTTAACCCTGTAACTCCCCTCTTAATGGGTAAATTTGGCCCTTTTTCGAAAAAATTAAAAAAAGTCCTTTCAAATAGGACAATTAAGAATAAAAATAGTTCACAAAAATGTACATATAACGTAAATTCGAAAAAAGGGCCAAATTGACCCATTAAGAGAGAAGCTAGAGGGTTAAGATCTTCCACAAAAATGATTCTCATAAAATTCCACTATATAACTCTGACAATAACAAATCTCTCAGACATCAAATTACATAATTTTTTATTTAGTAAAATGCTCCCTCCGACAAAAAATTAAAATTTTGAGTCACTGTAAAAAAAAACTCAGACCAGCTGGACCATATGTTTATTCTACAAAAATAATCTACTCAATATGCGCTTTCAGAATTACAGAGTCGTTCTTCTGCTCCAATCAATCCATAGATAGTACGACATTTAATTTACATTATAGTATTTTTTGTATAAGTTGGCTGTAGTTCAGCTTATTAAGCGTAAATAGTTATATTTATAACTTTGGTGTCTTTGGCGACCCCCGCTGAAATTTTACGGCAAAAATTTTTGTAGAATATTTTAATCATTAAATGTCCTTTTTGAAAGGACTCTTTAGATTTTTTCGAAAAAAGGGCCAAATTGATCCATTAAAAGTGGAGCTAGAGGGTTAAGATCTTCCACAAAAATGATCCTCATAAAATTCCACTTTATAACTCCGACAATAAGAAATATCTCAGACATTAAATTACATAACTTTTTTCATTTAGTACTTAACTTAACTTTGACCCACTGTAAAAAAAAACTCAGACCAGCTGGAGTTTATTCTACAAAAATGATCTACTCAATATGCCCTTTCAAAATTATAGGGTCGCTATTCTGTTCCAAAAATGCTGTTGGACAGTGTAATCTAATACAATGTGTGGAATTTCAGAAAATTTGAATAAATTGTATAGAAGTTATTAGAGAAACAATATTTCATTAAATGTTAACCCTTTGTGGGGGAGGTACTGGAAGCAGTACACAAATACGGTCCATCTTCGATCTTAGCCTGAGATAGGCAAAAATATTACCACTCGTTTCGAGAGCTATCGCGCGAACCACCCAGCAGACATTGCTCAAATGACTAAAAAGGAAAAAAATTATTGTTTTTTCTTTCATATATCAGTAACTAGAATAGTTCTCGAAAAATTGATGTCATTTTTCCAGAACAATTAATGTTTTTTTTTGTCGATTTTCCAAACTTTGTTGTCCGATATCTCGATAACTAAGCATGTTATCGATAAAATGCCCGTTAAATTTTCTTATGTTATTTTCTAGGTGTTCATTTTTTCAAATATGTTATCAGATTGAGAATACTTGTGGTCGCCATTCCCCTGTCATTTTTGTTGACAGGGGAATGACTATTGACTTCCGCTCTGATATTAAAAAATGCTAGGATAGTGTCGGAAAAAAAATAAAAATTAATTTTTCAAAGGCAGATATCTCTGAACCTGTATAAGATCACTCTTAGATCTCGGTTAGTAGAATTCACACAAATAAAGGACGGCCCTGTAGTTCCGCCCTATTTAGTATGGAGCTACAAATTAAAACATAGCTTCTCTAATACCTCTTCCAGAAACATGCTATGTTTCGTCTCAATCGGTTGTCCGCTTAAGAAACGACGGAATGATTTCCCTTTTTGAATTCTTCCCACTATGTTTTGTAAGAAAACCCCACGTTTTACATTTTACATTTGTAAAGGCCCAACTATAATATGCATAAGCTAGCTTAAGCAACTGTGCGAATACATGAAATCGTATGTGCCAAACTATAATGTACTTAAGTGAACTTTTCGTTAAGTTCTCTCAGCTCTCTCTCAGTACCCATTTGCTTAAGCACGGTGCGAAACTGAACGCACGTTCCGTACGGAATTACTTAAGTTAGCTTAAGCATATTATAGTTGGGCCTTTAGTTTTAAAGAATGATGTCTTCGGAGAGCCAAGGTTCGAATTATGAAATTTTCATATGCCTTCTCAAATGTCCAGTCTATTTTAGTGGAACAAACTATTATTTTTATATTGCGACCACACTTTTGAGCTGCATTACATTTACATTGAACTTAGTTCAATGTGTTACGCGTAGACCATAAGAATGGTGCTGTTAAAATTGAATTTCACTTTGTAAACTTTGCTTGATTTAGTAATTAAAATCATCTTTGGAGCGTGCCAAATGTCATCAAATTATTAATAAATAATTAATTCACAAAATACTTACATATGTACGTACGTATGTACATAGATGTATCATTATTTATGTTGGTAGGTACATATGTATATATGCACTTACTATAATAGTTCATACCTATTTTGTAGTTATACATAATTAACAAAAGTTGGTTCATGCGAACCCTTCTAATCTACCTATTGAAAATTCGTAACAGGTCGTATCGTATTTTTTTTGTTTGGCGAAGGAAAACAAATCAGGACAGTGGGTTTAAAAAAATGGTAAATAAAATGTTTTGAAAAAATTCCCAACTCATGAAACATTTGTCAACAACTTTTCACTGAAACTGGAGTACAACATTTCGAAAAGGTGTTCCAAAATAGTCGGTTTTCATCTATAATGTATAGTTTAAGAAATTGCAAAAGAATAATACAAAATAATACAATTAAAAATAATCTCCAAAAAAGGGTGGGAATGAATATAATTATTTTACTAATTCTAAAGCGAATTATTTATAGAACACGTTTAGTCCGAACGTAACACCACATTTTTCTGAGTTTTATTTCTGACCAATTGTTGACGACTAATTGAAATGCACGGCTCGTTATTTTTAGTTCGAACTAATAGATCTACGTGTGTATGCCAATGTGTATATAGGTATGTACATATGTATGTACACGTATGTGTACAGGTATATTGAATATACTGCGTACATTTAATTAAAAAATAATATCAAACCGTTTATTAAAATTAAGCGAATAACATTATTTTAATTTCAAAACAAACTAATTTTGTTGTTTTAATGTCTATTTCATATGCTCATAATGTTAGCAAGCATTGTTTAATTACTTTCTACACTGAGAGACAAATATGAAGATATCCCATCTGACCATAACACTGTGCCATAAAATGAATCAATAATTTTTTTTCAAAAATTAATTTTTAAGAAAATTTTATGTACGTTTGAAACTTTGAAAAAAATGAGTTTTTAGTTTTAACGAAATTTGTAATTGCTCTCGAACGGCTGAACCAATGTTTGCAAAGTTTACTTTGTTTTAAAGAGGGCAAAATGGAAAACTTTTTTGTAAAAAATGTTTTTTTTGAAAAATTTGTACCAACGTTTTTTTTTTGAAAAAACCTTGTAGAAAAAATTGCTCCCCCTCGATTTTTTTTCTTCAAATTTTCACAGAATATTCGTCGTACTCTCACAAATCCAGAACAGTAAAGAGATGTTGTGAGACTAAATATTTGTAAAAATTATGGACGAAATACTAAGACTGGTCGGACAATTTTCGTCTGTTTTTGCAAAACACTGAACAATTGTACGAATTCAAAAAGGGTAAATAATTCGTGTTTCTCTTCCGATTTATAAAATTTCTTTTTGTATATCGATTTCTTTGGGTATATCGAAATTTTATAAATCGGAAGAGAAACACGAGTTACACGCGCCGAACATTTTCTTCACCCGATGTGGCCAATCTTGAGGTCCTCTAGCTCCGCCCCTGTCTGGCATAAGGGGCCCAAATATAAAACGTAACTTTCGTACACCTCATGATCTACCATGCCATGTTTGGTCGCAATCGGACCAGTCTTAGTATTTCGTCCATAACTTTTACAAATATTGAGCCTCACAAAATTTTTTTACTATTCTGGATTTGTGAGAGTGCGACGAAAATTCTGTGAAAATTTGAAAAAAACGAGGGGGAAGCAATTTTGTCTACAAAGGTTTTTTAAAAAAAACTTTGGTAAACAATTTTTTACAAATTTTTCAAAAAAAAAATATTACAAAAAATATGTGTATTTTGTCCTCTTTATTGCAAAGTAAACTTTGCAAAAATTGGTTCAGCCGTTCGAGAGCAATATGACGTTAAGAAGTCTAATCGGATAGAAGATATGTATGGAGGCAAAATCAAACAAGAAAGTTTCAGTCGGGTAAACCGACTAAGGTATACCCTCACTTTGTGAGTAATGTAATATTGAATATTACACAAATTATTCTGTCAATTTTTGTGGGAGGTACCAGAAGGGGTTTAAGAAATACACCTATATTTCGCTGAACAGTAGATACTTTAAATACATTGCACTGTGCCGAATTGTAACCATTTATATGGACTGGTATATTAACGTTGAGATATTAAATTGTGGTATAATTTGGCCATTTTGTGTGGGTGGTACAAAAAGGGGCGTGGTGATAACGCTCATTTTTCACTGGACTATAGGCATTATAAAAGCATTACACTGTACAAAATTTCAAGTAATTGTATACACTGATATTAATGTTATAAGCAGTTAACTTTTGGTGCAAAATGGTGCATTTGTGTGGGAGGTACCAAAAGGGGCGCGGCAATAACGCCCATTTTTCACTGGACTGTAGGCACTATAAAAGCATTACACTGTACAAATTTTCAAGTATTTTTAAACACTGGTATTAATGTTATAAGCTTTTAACTTTTAGTGCAAAATGGTGCATTTGTGTGGGAGGTACCAAAATGGGCGTGGCAATTTCGCCCATTTTCCTCGAGTTGATAGCGACTAACAAAGTAATACTATGTGTGGAATTTCACATTCAGATTCGAATACGTATAATAGCAGTTATTAAAGAATCAATATTTCACAACATTTTAACCCTTTGTGGGGGTTACTCCTTTCAAGAGTTATCGTGCGCACCAGCCAGCAGACAGACAGACAGACAGACAGACAGACGGACTGACATTGCTCATCCGACTTAAAATGACCCAAAATCGTCACACTAAAGTGAGGGTATAACAAGTAAGAAAGTTTCAGTCAGGTAAACCGACTAAGGTATACCCTCACTTTGTGAGTAATGTAATGTTGAATATTACTCGAATTATTCTGTCAATTTGTGTGGGAGGTACCAGAAGGGGTTTATCAAATACACCTTTTTTTTTGCTGAACATTAGATACTTAAAATTCATTGCACTGTGCCGACTTATAAGCATTTATGTGCACTGGTATAAACGTTATGAGACATTAAATTGGTATGATTTGGGCATTTTGTGTGGGAGGTACAAAGAGGGGCGTGGCAATAACGCCCATTTTTCACAGGGCTATAGACACTATAAAAACATTACACTGTACAAAATTTCAAGTATTTTTATACACTGGTTTTAATGTTATAAGCTGTTAACTTTTGGTGCAAAAAGGTACCTTTGTGTGGGAGGTACCAAAAGGGGCGTGACAACAACGCCCATTTTCCCTGGACTGTAGGCAATATAAAAGCATAATACTGTACAAAATTTCAAGTATTTTTATACACTGTTATTAATGTTATAAGCTGTTAACTTTTGGTGCAAAATGGTGCATTTGTGTGGGAGGTACCAAAAGGGACGTGGCGACTTCGCCCATTTTTCTCGAGTTGATAACGACTAATAAGCTAATACTATGTGTGGAATTTCAAAAGATTCGAATAAGTAGTATAACAGTTATTAAAGAATCAATATTTCACAACATTTTAACCCTTTGTGGGGGAGGTACTAGAAGGAGTGGACCAATATGCCCCATCTTCGAACTTAGCCGGAGATAGAAAAAAATATTACCACATACCAAATTTGAGGTCAATCGGTTACTCCTTTCGAGAGTTATCGTGCGCACCAGCCAGCAGACAGACAGACAGACGGACGGACATTGCTCATTCGACTTAAAATGACCCAAAACGGATTTCCTCCGAACATACTTGGGGTCTTAGGTCACTCCTTCGACGTGTTACACTTTTTTCCGTAGCAAATGATATATACCCTCGTCACACTAAAGTGAGGGTATAAAAATGGACCGATATTGCCCATTTTCAATATCAAGTTACCTGCCTATAAGAGGTCTTCTAGCTCAATTATTGTATATTGTAGCGTGATTAGAACCGACAGACGGACAGAAGGACATCCCTAAATCGTTTTATAATTTTTGACGATTAACAATATACATACATAGTATGTTCAAAAAAATTTGCGAATTTTGTATTTGTCAAAAAGTATTTATTTATTCATGAATATATATTTTGTCCCCTTCAAAGTAATTCCCCTCGGATATAATACACTTCTTCCATAATACATTTCTTCCAAAAGTTTTTTCCAATCCTCGAAGCACTTCAAATAATCATTTTTTGTGATCTTGTTAACCTCCTTCTTCGATGCCGTCTTTATCTCCCCAATCGTGGCGTAGCGTCATCCTTTCATGGGCCTTTTCAGTTTTGGGAACAAAAAATAGTCTCAGGGGGCTAGGTCAGGGGAATACGGTGGCTGCGGCACCAGTACTGTGTTGTTTTTGGCCAAATATTCGCGCACAAGCAACGATGTGTGTGCAGGGGCGTTATCTTGGTGCAAAAGCCAGTTTTTGTTCTTCCACAAATCCTGGCGTTTTTGGCGGATTGCTTCGCGCAATTTGCGCATAACTTGCAGGCAATATTCTTTATTGACCGTACTACCCTATGGCAAGAACTCATAATGCACCACGTCCCTGCAATCTAAGAAAACTGTGAGCTCGGGCGTCCGGCACGCTGTTCGTCCTTCGCATCTTCTCGGCCCTCTAAGAACATTTTGTACCACCGATAAACGTTGGTTTGGTCCAAGGCAGCTTCACCATATGTCACAGTCAACATGCGTCAGCGCCTTTTTTTTTTGTTTTTCACACAAAATTTGATGCAGATTCTTTGATCCATTTTCTGAAATAGATAAAAATCGAAGACAAGTTAAAACACATCCAAGCACAACAGCTGTCAAAAATTAACAAAACATTCAAAATGAACGACCTTGTCAGCATAAGTAAGGGACATGAGTACCAAAATATCAAAAATCAGATACACGTAGCCCGCGGAACATACCTCGTATACATGTAAATACTTTAGTCCCTGATCGAGGTGTTACACATTGTACTAATTACTTTACTATTACTAGTAATTTTTAAAGAAAAAATGTTTCTTTAAAGTTATTGAAATAGTTTTTTGGTGGCGCGAAAGAAGCCATGAAAAATATATAAAAATCGTAGACATTTTTTCCAGTTTTTGAAAGCTAGCATCCTAACGAAGAAATATATGGATAAATGAATAAAATCATTTTTCACATTTGTTACTTTGCCCATTTTGTTTGGGGTTACCAAAAGGGGCTTGACAATAACGCCAATTTTTTAATATACAAGAGTACTGTAAAAGCAATACACTGAACAAAATTTCAAGTGTTTGTATGTGCTGGAATGGATGTTATAAGCCGTTAACTTTTTGTGGAAAATGGTCTATTTCTATGGGAGGTACCAAAAGGGGCGTGGCCACTTCGCCCGTTTTTCTCAGGATGATAGCGACCAAGAAATTAATACTATGTGTGGAATTTTAAAATATTCAGTGTAGTAAAGGGTTTTCCAACAAGTGATGTTATTTTGGTATTCAAAGAAAAATTAAATTTTTTGAGATAAATGATATCGGATGTTTATTTCATAATAAAGAGGAAGGTATGCCGTTAATAATGAAAAACAACATCAGCCAAATGGCCACCACGACCACGCTTACAGGACGATATCCTTTTCATGAAATTTTCCACAATCAAATCGCAATGTGGCTGCCCTATGTCCTCGATAGCCTCACGAATTCTATCTTTGAGGATGGAGAGGCTTCTTGACAACAACTCTTGGGTTTTCCGAGCCCCAGATTTTTTGTTGACAATTTTGCTTGTTGACGTAGCCACCGAGATTGAAATGGGCCTCATCAGTCAAGATGATTTTTCGATGATTTTCGAATTTTAATAATTTCAATGCGTTGTTGAATCGTGTATCGTTCCATTTTTAGTAATGGCGTAGTTTCTACTTGTCAAATGTCAAAGAATAAAAGCATCAAAAGTGACAGCTACCGAAATACCGGGTGATTCAAAATAACACCTCTTGTTGGAAAACTAAAAACTGTTCACTAAATTTAAACTCTTCGTGGGAGAGGTACGCGTAAGAGTGGACCAACGTAGTCCTTCTTTGACCTTAGCCTGAGATAGAAAAAAATATTGACGCATACCAAATTTGGAGGCAATCGCTTACTGCTGTCGAAAATTATCGTGCGCACCAGCCAGACAGACAGACGGACAGGCTGACGGGCATTGCTTAAATGGCATAAAATGGCCCAATACGAATTTTAGCCAAATAGTCTTGGGTTCTCTTAGGTCACTACTTCGATGTGTCACTCTTTTGGGCCGCAGCAACTGATATATACCCTCGTTCACAATAGTGGGGGTATATAACCGGATTATGTTGAATTTCTCTAATTTATAAAAATCTATATTTGTGTACATTTATCCATACATTTTCTTCAAATAGGCATTGTTTTCTTCGTTAAGATGCTAGATTTCAAAAATTGGTACAAACAATATTTTTTATACTTTTATAGTTTTTTTTCGGGCCAACAAAAAATTTCTTTTTTTAAAATCAAATTTTTTCTAATAGTTTTAACGACACTTACTAAACTTCTGCTTCCTCGTGAAATTGTCATTATTAACATTTGTCGTCATAATTTCCTTTAATATAAAGTATATCCCGGCTTTATCGAAATTTAATTCAAAAATATGGTCCAAATACTAAAAAAAAATTAGAATTATAATGAATTTAAAAAAAAAAAATTACCATAACATTTATTTAACATATTTTTTCGTATTTAGGACACCATATTACACCAGAAAATTTTATGCAAAGACCTTCGACAAAAATTTTGTTGCATAGTGTTATTGAAACTCTTTTAACAAACAATTTCAATTATACCCAAATAATACAAATACTTTTAATACAGCTTTTCAATAGTTCCGGAGAAAAGTTAAAAAAATGAGGGAAAAATAAGCTTTTTTTAATTTTAATTTTAATTTAATTTTAATAACAAACGAAATATACAATTTTGTTAAAAATATTTTAATAAAAGAGGTCCACTTTTTCCGGTAGTTCCCCAATACGTAAATCATATCGCCATAACTGTAGAATTAATGTTAACGTCATCAAATTCTGTATTTGGTTGTTTCCTTATTTATGGTATTGATTATAAAATCGGACATTTTCTATAACCTCACTTTAGTGGAGGGGTATATATCATTTTCTACGGGTAAAAAGTGTAACATATCGAAGGAGTAACCTAAAACCCTAATAATGTTTGGTGGAAATCCGTTCAGGTAATTTTAACTCATTTGAACAATGTCCTTCAATCCGTCTGCCTGTCTGTCCGTCCGTCTGAACGGCTGGTGCGCACTACAACTCTCGAAAGTATTAACGGATTGACGTCAGATTTGGTATGTGATAATATTTTTTCTATCTCAGAATATGCTGAGCCATATTGGTGCACAGTTCCTAGTTTTTGACTAATTTTGCCAATGACTTTATTCTGCCAAAGAATGAGTTTTCCATCATTCTGGCATCTGGCATACAAATGCCGCGCCAAATTTGTATTATATTACTCAAAAAGTGAAAGTACTAACTTCAATCTATTTACTCTTTTCAGATTTTCTTATTTGTTTTTAATTTAAAATTTTTTCAATATTTTGAATGTCAGATTAAGAATTTCTGGAAAAATCCCAAATATTCTTCAACCATTTTCTAAATATTGAATTTCTTTTGTTTTAAAACAAATTTCAAAGTCATGTTGTGTTCCAAGTGTTCATTGCTCCCACAAAAAATATATATTAATCTATGAAATTGCTCAATGTTACAGATAGGAACACAGATCAGCAGAAGACGATCCGACGATCTGTTTCGATTCAATTTAACCGATGCAAACCGGATAGATCTGGGATATTTCAAGTAAAGAAAATAAATAACACGGCAAAGCTTTCATTGTATAACATTGATTGAGAAAAGTGATAAGTTTTGAAAAACACAATTTTATTAAATCGTATTTTGTGGAAAGACACCAACAAACAGTCAATGGCAAGTCAATATTTATTGTTTACTTTGTATAACATGCATACATACATACTGATATTAATTACGTATTAATAAATATTCAAAGCTAAAATTCAAGGTATTTAAAAATTACATGTCGTCATCAGGAACGAAAAAGGGCGTTACAATAAGAACCAGTAAGGAAAGGCAGAAAGTCGGGCTGGGCCGACTATATATTAATACCCTACACCTCCCTAACAATGCGCTAAGGGTCATTGCGATAATAATTTGGAACAATTGGTAAATGGGTAGGAACATATTATCCAATTCTGAACCGATAATCGCTAAATTAAGCAATATTCGTTCCTAAATTGAGAAACATCTTTGTGGAAAGTTTTAATGATCGGAAGTAAAGTACAACTTCTATAGCGCTTTGATACCAAATCAGGAGCAACATATATATGGAGGTTATATATAAATCTGAACCGATTTTCCCTGAATACTCATTCATGTAAAAAGACCTCTTTCTGTCGAATTTCGTACTGATCGGATATAAAATACAGTCTCTACAGCGATTACATGTCAAATCGGGGGTAACATATATATGGGGGCTATATCAAAATCCGAACCGATTTTCTCCGAATTTGGCAGTATTCCTTCATGTAGAGAGAAACTTCTTTTTGCCGAATTTCGCACTGATCGGATATAAAATAAAATTTTTACAGCGCTTACATATCAAATCGGGGGTAACGTATATATGCGGCCTATATCTAAATCTGAACCGATTTCTTACAAATTTAAAAGTGTTCATTCATATAAAAGAAAACCTCTTTCTGCCGAATTTCGCATTGATCGGATATACAGTTTCTACAGCGCTTACATGTCAAATCGGAGGTTACATATATATGGGGGCTATATCTAAATCTGAACCGATTTTAGCAGTATTCCTTCATGTAATAGGCAACCTCTTTTTGCCGAATTTCGCACTGATCGGATATAAAATAACAATTTTACAGCGCTTACATGTCAATGGTGGCTATATCTAAATCTGAACCGATTTCTTCAAAATTTAACAGTGTTCATTCATATAATAGGAAACCTCTTTCTGCCGAATTTCATACTGATCGGATATAAGATAAAGTTTTTACAGCGCTAACATGTCAAATCGGGGTAACATATATATGGGTGCTATATCTAAATCTGAACCGATTTTAACCAAATTCAATAGGGATCGTCCTTGGGCCAAAAAAAAAGATATGTGTAAGGTTTCATCGAGATCGGACCATAATTGCGACCTGTACTTTGATTACAAGAATACATGCACAGACAGACAGTCAGACGGACATAGCTAAACCAACTCAGATAGTGATTCTAAGTCGATCGGTATAATAAACGATGGGTCTATTTCTTCTCCTTTTGGGTGTTACAAACAAATGCACAAAGTTATAATACCCTGAACCACAGTGTGGTGTAGGGTATAAAAATGGAAATTCGTTTCTAATGGCGATATGTAGTTCTGAAAGTGTAAGTCAAATTAAAAAAATCCATCTGATATTCAAAATATTAAAAAAAATAAATAAACTGAAAATGTAGAACAAATAAAATCTGAGGCGAATAAATCGACTGAAGTATATTACTTACAGTTTGTGAGAAATATAATACGGAATTTGGCGCGGCGTTTGCCTGACAGATGCCAGAACGATGGAAAACTCATTCTTTGACAGACTAACATGATTGGCAATATGAGTCAAAAATGAAGACATTCAAATGATTGATACAGAAGAATTTTATTCTGTCCGTCCGTCTGTCCATCTTATGTTGTTCGTTGAATACAGGTTGCAATTTAAAATTTTGCAGTTAGGAGTCTTTCACACCTGAATAGAACCCTACTGAAATTGATTGAAATAGGTTCAGATTTAGGTATAGCTCCCATATATATGTTTCGTCTGATTTGGGTATTTAACCCTATAGAAACTGTATTTTACATCCAATTGTTTTGAAGTTTAGCATGGTAGAGTTTTTTGATCCATGGACATACATTGCTCAATTTGAAGGAAATCGGTTCAGATTCCAATTTCCAAACTACCTGCATCGTTTACAAGAAGTACGTATCTGTATCAAATTTCAGTCATCTAGCTCAATTATTGTAGATTGTAGCGTGATTAGAACAGACGGACGGACGAACATGACTAAATCATCTCTCATTTTTTTACATTTCTTACTAAAGCTGAAGAAACGCTTTGTGGATTTTTTTTTTGAGATAAAACGTTGGGAGGATATCGATATATCATGGCATGGACCTATGACTACCGTTGTTAGTGTAAAGGATTTCGGGTATAAATAAACCCCCGAGCGCCCCAGTAGGTGAGTTGGTAGCGTACTCGCCTATGAGTTTGGGGGCCGTGGGTTCGATTCCCACCAGAGGCTCTGGTCTGTCGCTGCAAAAATTTAGCCATATGGTCTTTGTAACCCGGCCTTTCCCTGGACCTTATAATTAGAATATAAATTTACTTTGTATTGTAATTCATATAAATAAATAAAATAAACCCCGTTTACCAATTTTCTGCCGGATTAGCTGACATTTGTAGTCTCTATGGCGCTAAGAAATCAACCTGGGAGATGCTATATATTGCCGATATTGCCCTTTTCAATCTGAACTTACTATGCAGCTACGAATATAAGAAGTATCTGTACCAAATTTCAGTCATCTAGCTCAATTATTGTAGACTGTAGCGTGATTGCAACAGACGAACGGACAGACAGACGGACATGGCTAAATCGTCTTAGAGGTGTTACAAACGGAATGACAAATTGAATATACCCCCCCCATCCTATCATGGGGGGTCACTCTGTTTATCGGATTTTTGGTCATAACTTTTTCAGTTATAGTTCGATTTGATTGGTCCACAATCCAGCAGGAGTGGACCAATATTGGTCATCTTCGAACTTAGCTGGAGATAGAGAAAAATATTACCGCCTACCAAATATGAAGTCGATCGGTTACTTCTTTCAAGAGTTATCGTGCGCACCAGCCAGCAGACAGACAGACGGACGGACGGACATTGCTCAAATGGCTTAAAATTACCCAAAACGGATTTCCGCAGAACATACTTAGGGTCACAGGTCACTCCTTCGATGTGTTACACTTTTGGCTCGTAGCAAATGATATATACCCTCGTCTCCAAGGTGAGGGGATAAAAATCGTTAAAATATCACTCTGTTCATCGGATTTTTTGTCATAACTTTTGCAGTAATGATCCGATTCGAAATGTTTTTGTTTTTAAAAATTAATGAGCTAAACATCAACGACATTTTGCTTCAACAAGACGGCTTAAATAGCGATACAGCGCGCTTAACAATCAATTTATTGCAAAATCAATTTGGTGACAACTTTATTTCCAGAAGTGATCATTTCATTGGTTCCCTCAATCGAGCGATTTAAAACCTCTGGATTTATTTTTATAGGGCTATGTTAAGTCATTGGTTTATGCCGACAGACCAGCAACTCTTGAATCATGGGAAGCCAATATTCTATACGGCCAGATTTATTGGAAAAATTTTTCAAAAATTTGATTGATCGAATGGACCATGTAACTCGTAGTCGCGGCGAACATATGCCGGAAATCATATTTAAAAACAAAATGTCATGAAATTATCTACTAGACCGTAATAAAAAAAATTCCATTGCATCAATGTTTATGTCTTGTATTATCATTTTAAGTTCTGAGCTCTTAAAACACCCGTTGTATAGTCTTGACGAATCTCACATGGCAAGATCATTTAGCTTTATTTTGTATTTTTAAAAATGACAACACTTCTCCATTTTATTTCTGCCTTATTATTTTGATTGTTATTTTTACAAAAGTATGTAATTGACTAGAGAATGTTATCTCTTTGGCCTTTACTGAGCCTTTTCACTTTTTTTTCTTATCTGGCGTTTAATAAGTAGTGCAGTCAGTAGCTTATGTACGTATATGTATGTAATACGATGATGAACTAAGCCAATCGGTTAAGCATTCAAATTCAAATTCGATTATATGTATGTCACCGAAAAAGTATCTTAACATCCCACCTCAGGGACATTTTTTAGGAAATGAAATATGCTTTTTATGTCTATCTTTAAGTTTTATGACATTTATTGTACGGTGTACCGGGAGTTGCAGTTGTTTTATATTATCTCACAACTATTCTGTTCCACAAATTTGACAAACTTTTTGCAATAAACATATATTAGGGCGGGTTATGTTTTTTGCGACAAAGTCGCATCGTGATTCTATTTCTATGGGTCATTTCAAGAAACTTTGCCGAAGAAACCATAGCTCAGAAATGAATTTCGAGCCCCGGATCTTTCAAAATAGGTATTTTTAATACATATTTTATACTCTAGCATATTTAGGCAAAATACCTATTTTGAAAGATCCTGGGGCTGGCAATTCATTTTGTAGCTATTTGTAAATTTGAAGAATTCCGCCCACCCTAACATTCATATGTTGTGTTTCTAAATAGTTTTTCTGTACTATTAGCTGCACTAGTCCAATGCAATGAAGACTCCATGTTTTTAGTTGCAATTAACTCCGACGCCACTAAAGATGCAGTTAATTCAGATGTACTACTCACTTCACTAACAATTTGTCCATGTGTGTGGGGGCACCAGAGGGGATTGACAAATTCGCTCATTTTGATCTGAACAGAGGGTACTTAAATAACATGGACCATTACCGAATTTGAAATGTTAGTATGTATTGGTATCAATGTTATGAGCTATTACATTTTGGTATGATCCATGATGAGAAGATTGCGTTAAGCAGTAGTAGTAAGCAGCTGTTTAAAGTTTCGGTAAGAAATTTCAAATTTTTGACTAAAAATATTGATCACGAAGTATTCGTCCTTTTTGCTCTGGGAGCCTTATTTAACGAGATATGACAATTTAAGGTTTTGGACAGAAATGTCGAATTATAAGAGATTCAATACTTCACTAAATAGATAGGAAAACTCTTACAATAGGGCACTGCTTTCGACAGCTATAATGCGCTCCGGACAGATGTAACGACAAACATAGGTCAAAGGTCCTGAAACTGTGATTAAATTACAGTTAAAATATTGAGCAAGGGTCTAACTATTGAATGGGGATGCAACGGATGAACGCATATGCGAACGCGAATTATTCGCATCATTTTAACATTCGCTTTCGCAAAAACCATCTTTGGATTATTCGCTTTCCCAAAAATATACTCGTATTTCAGTATTCGCTTCCATTTGTTAAAAGTGTTATATCTTCTTATTTGCTTCACACATTTTGAAGATATTAATACTAATGAAAACCTCTTCCACTTCTCTTCAAAACAGTTGAAAAATACGCTTGTCCTTGTGGCAACAGCAGGTAAAAATATGGAAAACATTCTTAATATTTGAATATCCTGGAAAAGTATCAATTCAGTTCTTTAAATTTGTTAGTACTAAAGGGTCAAACTATTATTCGCATTCGCAAAAATGCATATTTCACTATTCGCTTTCGCATTCGCAAGAAATATATTTCAATATTCCCTTTCGCATTTGCTTTCGTTAAAGTCACTTTCGTTACATCCCTAGTATAATTGTATAAATTATGGCCCATATTGTAAAAATTCGGAAATCAAAAAATAATTTTTCATATTTTTTATTTTGGCAATTTTGTTTGTTTCAATACTTAACATTACAGATGATTCGGATAAGTAGTATACAAGTTATTAGAGTTTCAATATTTAACACAATTTGAACCTTTGTGAGGGAGGTACTGGAAGGAATAGACCAATATGGCTAATCTTCGAACTTAGCCTGAAATAGAAAACATATTTCTCCTTTCGACTCAAATGACTCATAATGTCCTATAACGGATTTCCGCCGAACATACTTAGGGTCTCAGGTCACTCCTTCGATGTGTTACACTTTTGGCCCGTAGCAAATGATACATACCCTCCTCCATGCAAGGTGAGGGGATAACAAGTAGTTTTCTGAAACAAAACAAGATCGAGATTATTATTATGATGAGACACTCAAGCTTTACAAGCACATCTGCATGTCGTAGGACAGATACTCGTAAAGACGAATACAGGGCAGCCCGGGAAAAACAACGGAACGATGGAACATTTTCTATGCCAAAGTTTAGACTTGACTCATCTCGTGTCTAGTACCGATTTTGTAAATGTTGAGATTTAAAAAGATCATAAATAAGGAGCGCACAACAGGCCGAACCACTGGCTTACGTGTTTGTGCATGGAGTTTAAACGCAACAGAGAGTTTATCCGCAACAGACGAATTTAAATTTTTTGGATGAACCAAGAAATGTTTAATTATAATGAGAGCTATTTTAATATCCTTAAATATTCCGCTTTTTTTGTATTTAGATTTTTCTGCTTACTTTAACATTCAAACCTACTTCAATTTTTGTAACGTCCGCAACGGAAATTTCGCCACGAATATTGCATTCCTCAAACAGGTAAATAGGTAAATATTTAAATGTAATTTCAAAGTGCTCTCAAAAAATAGTTGTTACTGAAGGTTATATGAAAGTATTGCATTGAGAACGCCAACGGGATTAATATTAGTAAAAAAATGCGTACGGATGTATCGTCCGCAACACAGGATTTGCCCATATATGATTTTTTTATGAAATCGCTTCGCTGGAATGATGTTGGTACAATGTTAAGGACAATTCTTTCAGTGTACAAATACTAAGCAATCATTTCCATAGCATTTTTACATTATATACTTATACATTGTAGAAGTGGGTAGGTAAGTCCTCCAGCGTTAGGGTATACAAATTAAATTTTTAACGAAATCAGAAAATTTTAAATTTCACGTTGAGTTTTTTCTTTCCTGACATTTCCAATTCAACCTCGTAAAATATTACTTCACACATGTTTTGCAACGTAAGCCAAATAATTATCATCGCCGTGGCCGTCGTCATCATTATCATCTCGTTCTGCCCACTTATTTTGCCTCCATCAGTGACTCTATCTGCAGCAGTTACTAGTTGTGATTACGAAGAGAGCAGACACATTTTTTTAAACGGAACAAAAAACTGTTTCGTTTTAGTTTTTAATTCAAATAAATTAATTGAAAAACACAAAGAGAAAGCCCAAAAAAACAACATGTGTACATTAAGAAATTTAGAATTTATATTTGTGGTCATCATTTTGGTTGTGGTAGCCCTGGCTAGTGCTAACACCAAAGCCCTGGTTAATACGCATGCAGGAAAAGGTAAACGATTTGAGCTGATTCTTCTACTTCCGACCGGTATTCATGCGAATATATTTTCTTTTGAACTCTTAAGATGCAAAATGCCTCCTGCCCAAAGAACCTGGACCATGTCGCATGCGCTTGGAGCGCTTCTATTACAATGCCAATACGGATACCTGCGAAGAATTCGTATTTGGCGGTTGCAAGGGTAACGACAACTCATTCGGATTCAAGGAGACCTGCGAAGAGGCTTGCAAAAGCGTACCCCTGACGAAGAAACTATTGAATCCATCCACCTTGAAGTCGCTGACATCCACTTCTCCGGTCACCGAAAAGATTGTAGTGACTACAGTGACCACTCCAAAACCTCAGGTCGCTGTGAAACATTGAAATATGCAGCGTGGAACGCGGAAAGTGGGAATTTTCTGTTTTCGTTTTAAGTGGAACATTTAAATGTTTCGGTGGACCATAAATCGCGACAAGTACACACATTAAATTAACAAAATAAACACAATTTCTGATTTATTTATTTGTACATATTATTACCTGCCTAGCCCATGACAACGTTGATGGTGTTGACGGTGGTGATCGCGATGATCGTTATGACGATGAATCATAATTGTTTACTTTTTGGTAAACATTTTTATGTGGAATCGTATTGTCCGGAGCGCATCGCTGGCGTGCGAAAAATCCCTATGTACGCATAACAAAGTTGAGTGAACGTTTTAGGTGTCGACATTGAATATTTGATTTTTGGCCGAAATCACAGATATTTAAATTCGTATAATCGTTTAAACTATTCGTCAGGAGCGTAGTTAGCCAGGGACAGTATTTTATTTTACACTGTGAATAAAGTCACTAAACTTCAACTATGTATTTACAGACATAACCAAAAAATGTTGACATCGCCATTTACGAATTTGGCAATAAAAACCAAGTAAGAACGTTTTAGTAGAGCAAAACGGAATGAAGTATACCCTCGCCTTCAAAACGGGGATCGGTTTTCACAAATCCCGGGATTCGGGATTTTTAAATTCCAAATCCCGGGTTTTTGGAATCCCGAGATTTGTCGATATCCCGGGATTTTCGGGATAATTCGGGATTTTTAATTCTTAATAATGTGATATTTTGAAATGGAATACAAACATTTTAGTTCTGTTTCAATTTAATTTGAATAAGGATAAAAACAGCTAAAGCATAAATTATTATTTGTTAAAAAATACACACTTTTATTAAAATATTTCACAACATCTTAGCTATGAAATAATTTTGGTCCAACTTCAGTTCGTCGTCTGAATTATTATTGACGTTATTATTTTCTATCATTAAACCACGAAAAATATTTTTTTCAACTTGAGAAATTAGTTTGAATAATTCCGTTTTTATGAGAACCAAATCGATGTGTCGATCCAAATCAAATTTTATACATATTAGAATTTTTTCATAAATTTTATGTTTATGTTTTTGTTTTATGTTTACTTGTTTATAATTAAATTTGTGATATATTTTGTAATTCTTCTCCAAATTTATAATTTTTTCACCGGATTTTATCAATTTGCTTCATTAGTTAATATTTTCGACAGAGTGTATCTATCTTTCACTTAATATTTTATACGAGACAGCTTCTTATATTGTTATTAAAATATCCCGGGATTCGGGATAGAGATTCTTCGTGATTTTCGGAATCGAAAATGCACTTTGCGCATTTATTTATAACGCCCAAAGAACAAAGATATAGACCCATCGTTTATTATACCGATCGGCGTAGAATCACTTTTTGAGTCGATTTAGCCATGTCCGTCTGTCACTCTGTCCATGTATTCTTGTGATCAAAGTGCAGGTCGCATTTATGAAGCTATCTTTGCGAAAATTGGTAAAGAGGCATGCCTTGGATTAGGTAAGATCCCTATTGAAAATTGGGCATATAGGTCCAAGTTTTTATATAACCCCCATATAAAGCTCAACACCGATGTCACTTCTTGACGCTCTAGAAAACACATTCTTCAATGGATCTGGCTGAAATTTAAGAATTTACAATTTATATTGGACCTAATCGTCTTTAGTAAACATCGGGAACATTGGTACATGCTCTGGTCCGCACCGATGCCACTTCTTGACGCTCTAGAAAAAACATTTTTCAATCTGGTTGAGATTTAAGAATTTATACTTTATATGGAACTTAATCGTTCCTACTGGAAATGGGAAACGAATGTCCATATTTTGATATTGCTCCCATATAAAGGTCCCTCCCGATTATACTTCTTAGCGTTCTAGGGGACGGATTTTTTAACCCATCATCAAATTTAAGCTTTTGTACTTCATATTGAATTAAATCTTCTCTAGTCTTTGGATAAGTATTAGCCCCTCATGAAGGTCAAGTTTTTTAACATGTGTGTCTGGAATTTAGAAATGCACTCTATTTAACCTGCAACTGCTAGTTGGTGGAGGGTATTATACAGTCGGCCCCGCCCCACTTTAGTTTTTTTCTTACTGGTTTATGAATGTAATTTTTCCAGTTCCAGTTTTAATACAGAAAATTATATTCAATCAGAGCCCTTCTGTAAGAGAGTAGAAATAAGTGAATTTCAATATAATCCTATTTTTATACCCCCACTATTGTGAACAAGGGTATATATTAGATGCTGCAGGCCAAACGTCTAACACATCGATGGAGTGCTTTAAGAGACCCCAAGAATATTTGGCGAAAATTCGTTTGGTGACATTTGAAGTCATTTTAGCAATGTCCGTCAGTCTGTCCATCTTTCGACGGGATTTATTTATTTATTTAATATCAATACATAGAAAGCCCAAGAAGCCAATTATACATGTACTGTGAGATTTACCGATTGACTTCAAATTTGGTATGTTTTAATATTTTTTTTGTATCTCAGGCTAAGGTTAAAGATGGACTATTTTGGTCCACTCCTTCGAGTACCTCCCCCACGAAGTGTCTACATTTAGTGAAATATTTATTATTATCCTCTCACCTTAGAGAGGATGGTATATATCATTTGGTACGAACCAAAAGTGTAACACATCAAAGGAGTGATCTAAGACCCTAAGTATGTTCGGCGGTTATCCGTTTTGGGTCATTTTAAGTTGAATGAGCAATGTCCGTCTGTCCGTCCGTCTGTCTGTCTGTCTACTGGCTGGTGCGCACGATAACTCTCGAAAGGAGTAACCGATTGACTTCAAATTTGGTATGTGGTAATATATCCTTCTATCTCCTGCTAAGTTCGAAGATGGGCCATATTGGTCCACTCCTTCTAGTACCTGCCCCACAAAGGGTTAACATTTAGTGAAATAATGAGGATGTGAAATTTGTGGATTTAACGGCGTCTGAACAATGGCTTGTGTATTATCATTACTCCAAATGCGATAATTTTGTTTATTTTCGTACTCATTCATCCAAAAGTGAGCTTCATCGCTGAACAAAATTTTCTTGTTTCCTTGCGTGCGTTTCCAGTGTAATTCTTTTATAGTATCTGCAGGCTGGTAAAAAATGGGCGTTATCGCCCACGCCCCTTTTGGTACCTCCCACACAAATGGACCATTTTGCACCAAAAGTTAGCTGCTATAACAGTAATACCAGTGTAATGTTTTTTGTAGTACCTAGAGTCCAGAGAAAAGTGGGCGTTACTGGCACGCCCCTTTTGGCACCTCCCATACAAATGGACTATTTTGCACCTATCAGCTTCTAACTTTAATAACAGCGCATACTATAAAGTTATTAAATGCAATTTAAATTGATAATAATTTAATTAAAACAAATATTAAAAAAAATTAGGACTCAAAAATTTGGCTCTCAAGGTTTTTAAAATAAAAAATTTTAACAAAATTTTATGGGAATTTGAAATTTAAAAAATTGAGAACAGTGCATGTTTTGGTTTTACGAAATTTGTAATTGCCCTTGAACGGTTGACCGATTTTTACAATTTTTTTTCGAACATTTTTTTATAATTTTAATTTAAAGCCATTAAAGAGAGACAGAAAGTCGGCCGGGGCCGACTATATAATAATAACTTCCTAAAAATGCGAAAAGGGGCATTTGGGATAATAATTTGGAAAAATTAGTTTTCTTTTCAGTTAACAAAGTACTTTGTTCCACCCCCCATCAAGGCTTAGGACGTGTTGATGATGTTGACCATAATAAACTAGATCTGAAACGATAATCGTAAAATGTGCAGTATTATTTCATAGATCAGGAATCGGAAGGAACAAATAGATTGGACTATACATAATCAAAACGGATTTACATCAACTCGGATCAAAATCTCATTTCTGCGAAATAATATAAAGATCGGACGTTAAATACAGTTTTAATGGCGCTTTAATACTAAATAGGCAGGAACATATATATGTGGATATATCTAAATCTAAACCAATTATCCCCAAATTAAGCTGTATTCGTTCCTAAATTAAGTAACTTCTTTTTGTCAAAGTTTGAAATGGTCGGTAAGTAAAAGTAAAGTACAACTTCTATAGCTCTTGGATACCAAATCGAATGGAACATATATATGGGGCTACATCTAAATATGAGCCGATTTTCCCCGAATTTGGCAGTGTTCATTCATGTAATAAGAAACTTTTTTTGACAGATCACGTGTGAGTCGTGTCATGCTGTCATGTTATTTTTGTTAAGTATTGTTTGGCATTTCATCATGGAAAGACTTACGCCTGAACAACGTTTACAAATCGTTCAACTTTATTACGAAATTTCACGTTCTGTGAGGAATGTGTTTCGTGTGCTTCGCTCAACTTATGTTCAACATAATCGAGTCATCGAAAATTGGACTCAACGGATGGACCATCTGAGACGTAGCCGCGGCCAACATTTGATAGACATAATCTTCAAAAAATAAATACAAATAATGTTCTTTCAAATGATAATAAACATTCCCCATTCAATTTGAATTTTCTGTGTTTCTGTTCTTCTTTAAAAAAGTAGGGAACCTCGAAATGGATCACACTATATAACCGGAAAAAACCTTGAAAATGAACAAATCATTGAACTATAATTTTGTATACCCTCACTTTAGTGCGACGACGGTATATATGATTTGTTACGGGCCAGAAGTATAACACATCGAAGAAGTGACCTAAGACCCCAAGTATGTTCGGCGGAAATCCGTTTTGGGTCATTTTAAGTAATTTGAGCAATGTCCGTCCATCTATATCCAGGCTGCTGCACACGATAACTCTAGAAATGGGTAACCGATTGACTTCAAATTTGGAATACGGTAATATTTTTCTCCAACTCAAGCTTAGTTCGAAGATATGCCATATTGGTCCACTTCTTCTAGTACCTCCACCACAAAGGGTTAACATTTAGTGAAATATTGATTCTTTAATAACTTCTATACTATTTACTAGAATCTTCTGAAATTCCACACATAGTATTAGTTTATAAGTCGCTGTCACCTCGAGAAAAATTGGTGAAGTTGCCATGCCCCTTTTGGTACCTTCCACACAAATGGACCATTCTGCACCAAAAGTTAACAGCTTATACCTTTAATAGCAGTACATACAGATACTTGCAATTTTGTACAGTGTAATGCTTTTATTGTACTTACAGTCCAGTGAAAAATGGTCATCATTGGAACACCCCTCCCCTAACTAGTATGCATGATATGAAAATTTTGAAAGAGAATTTAAAAAATGTCATTCTCTTTTATTTTTATTTTATTCGAGAACATGTTCTCAGTAAAAGCAGTATCATTCAAAATTTATTGAACTCGCATTGATAGTAGACTAACTAAACAATTCGAACCGCCGAATCATAGATACATACATATATGACACGCTTATATCCGACATCCGGAAGTAAACTACGCCACTGGCCATTTGACACCTGATATCAAATCGTCAACATCGTTTAAAGTTTAATGAAGTCGATTTTAAAATTCTAGTGATATTACTTCCCGTATTCTCTATCGATCGTTAGTTCGTTCGAGCGTTGATGACGAGCATTGACGCCACAAGCGTCACCAGAACAGACGCCACGGGACGTGATAATCAGAATTATGATTTCTCTCTTGGCGATGCGGCTAGAAATTATGTAAATTTTATTTAGTTCTCTTGATTTTATCAGAAAAAACCCCAAAAAATCCCATATTGAAAATAAACAACGCGCAGCGGCTCGACGGCGCTGCCGACGTCGTCTCGGGATTGTCTGTTGATTTTGTTCATTAACAATTTTTTGGGTCTTATGGGAAGCGATACGTTAAATAGGTATTTAATGTGGCTTAAATCACATCGCTGTACACACTTCGAGTTAATCATTCCAAAGTGAAACTTGTCCGCATCTCCAGAGTTTAAATTTCTGACATTATTGGATAACAATGAAATCGTTTATTTGTGCTTTTTTGTTCTCCGCTTTGGTGGTGGTCAGTATTCAGGCGGCGGCCGTCGAACCTGTGGTCGAGGAAGTGAAACTTGATGTTAGCCCAGCAGCAGCGACTGCTGCTCCCGAATCCGAATTGATGACCAATGAAGGTAAGTGGGAAAGGATATTTTTAAATAGGGTATATCGTTAGACGCCAGTACGATTTCAAATTAAAATTGCGAATTTCTTATTTCTTTGGGTTCTATTCAAAACACATAAGAAATTTTCACAATAAAGAAAAGGAACATTATAGCAATGAGTACCATTAAATCAGTAGTTTCGTTTAACTGATATTCCTAGGACCTTAGAATTTTCCTCTTTCGCCTTTACTTATTTTGCCCCATTTCAGATTGTCATCAACCCAAGGAAACCGGCCGCTGCTTTGCCCTATTCTACCGTTTCGCTTTCGATGTAGAAAAACGTGAATGTGTCGAATTCATTTATGGCGGTTGCGCTGGAAATACCAATAATTTCGAAACCAAAGAAGATTGTGAAAAGAAATGCATGAATAAATCCGAAGAAATGGCTGCTGAAGATGCTACAAATTCAGCCACAACTGTTATGCCCGCAAATGATGAAGAATCTAAAGATTTGACAACAACTCAGCCTGAGACAATTGTTTCGGAATCATCATAAATCTCGTGTTTGCATCACTCACAATACAGTTTCATTCTACGCCATATTCAGAGTATTAAAATGTGTGATAAGCTGGTCCCCTCCAGCCATGCACGCATTCGGAATAGATAGGGTCGTGGGTCATCGCCAGATGTCCGTCCATTTTATAATCATTGCACACGATCATTGTTGTTTGTTAAAGAAAAATATTATTTCTATTTCTAAGAATATTTACAGTAAACGAAATATATATACATAAGTTCACATACAGGAGATGTCGTTAAATCAATTTTTCTATTTTAAACATCCACAGTCGGAATACAACCTTTCAGGAAGTCGATATACAACCTTTTTTGACTTATATACAACAAGAAGTTTTAAACTCTCTTGGCTTTTCTGACTTGAGATACAGCTTCGTACCATGAAGGCAAATTTATCTTTTGATTCTTTCACTATAAACCCATGTTCTTGTTGCAAGAGCCATCCAAATTTAATTTGTTACTCATCAAGGCCCAGTTCCTTGACGGGTTTCAAAAATAATACAGCGGAATTATCACTTGATAATATTTCACCACATTTATTTATTTATTTATATGAATTACAATACAAAGTAAATTTATATTCCAATCTTACGGTCCTGGGAAAAGCCGGGTTACAGAGACAATATGGCGAGATTTGCGGCGACAGACCAGAGCCTCTGGTGGGAATCGAACCCACGACCCCGTTACTCAATTCCATTACGAATTTTGACTTTTGCAACCATCCATTACATGCAGATAAATTATCATTTCTCAGAACTTTATTACTACATCTTGTTTTTAGGCTAGCGTACGAGTATAATAACGTTGAAATAACAGAAAAGTAAAAACAAAATCAAATTGATGTCTCGACTACAGAGGTAAAATTTCGAAACTGTCCGAAACAATGAGCTCTCCGGATTATCGAGTGTCCAGATTACAGAGGTTATACTGTAGGTCAAATAGAGCTGATTTTAGTACACACTGAAAAATTTTGCAGATTATTGCAGGAAATCTAGTTGTTGAAAACGATTTTTTACGACATAAGACAAACGACATAAGACATAAGACATAAGACATAAGACATAAGACATAAGACATAAGACATAAGACATAAGACATAAGACATAAGACATAAGACATAAGACATAAGACATAAGACATAAGACATAAGACATAAGACATAAGACATAAGACATAAGACATAAGACATAAGACATAAGACATAAGACATAAGACATAAGACATAAGACATAAGACATAAGACATAAGACATAAGACATAAGACATAAGACATAAGACATAAGACATAAGACATAAGACATAAGACATAAGACATAAGACATAAGACATAAGACATAAGACATAAGACATAAGACATAAGACATAAGACATAAGACATAAGACATAAGACATAAGACATAAGACATAAGACATAAGACATAAGACATAAGACATAAGACATAAGACATAAGACATAAGACATAAGACATAAGACATAAGACATAAGACATAAGACATAAGACATAAGACATAAGACATAAGACATAAGACATAAGACATAAGACATAAGACATAAGACATAAGACATAAGACATAAGACATAAGACATAAGACATAAGACATAAGACATAAGACATAAGACATAAGACATAAGACATAAGACATAAGACATAAGACATAAGACATAAGACATAAGACATAAGACATAAGACATAAGACATAAGACATAAGACATAAGACATAAGACATAAGACATAAGACATAAGACATAAGACATAAGACATAAGACATAAGACATAAGACATAAGACATAAGACATAAGACATAAGACATAAGACATAAGACATAAGACATAAGACATAAGACATAAGACATAAGACATAAGACATAAGACATAAGACATAAGACATAAGACATAAGACATAAGACATAAGACATAAGACATAAGACATAAGACATAAGACATAAGACATAAGACATAAGACATAAGACATAAGACATAAGACATAAGACATAAGACATAAGACATAAGACATAAGACATAAGACATAAGACATAAGACATAAGACATAAGACATAAGACATAAGACATAAGACATAAGACATAAGACATAAGACATAAGACATAAGACATAAGACATAAGACATAAGACATAAGACATAAGACATAAGACATAAGACATAAGACATAAGACATAAGACATAAGACATAAGACATAAGACATAAGACATAAGACATAAGACATAAGACATAAGACATAAGACATAAGACATAAGACATAAGACATAAGACATAAGACATAAGACATAAGACATAAGACATAAGACATAAGACATAAGACATAAGACATAAGACATAAGACATAAGACATAAGACATAAGACATAAGACATAAGACATAAGACATAAGACATAAGACATAAGACATAAGACATAAGACATAAGACATAAGACATAAGACATAAGACATAAGACATAAGACATAAGACATAAGACATAAGACATAAGACATAAGACATAAGACATAAGACATAAGACATAAGACATAAGACATAAGACATAAGACATAAGACATAAGACATAAGACATAAGACATAAGACATAAGACATAAGACATAAGACATAAGACATAAGACATAAGACATAAGACATAAGACATAAGACATAAGACATAAGACATAAGACATAAGACATAAGACATAAGACATAAGACATAAGACATAAGACATAAGACATAAGACATAAGACATAAGACATAAGACATAAGACATAAGACATAAGACATAAGACATAAGACATAAGACATAAGACATAAGACATAAGACATAAGACATAAGACATAAGACATAAGACATAAGACATAAGACATAAGACATAAGACATAAGACATAAGACATAAGACATAAGACATAAGACATAAGACATAAGACATAAGACATAAGACATAAGACATAAGACATAAGACATAAGACATAAGACATAAGACATAAGACATAAGACATAAGACATAAGACATAAGACATAAGACATAAGACATAAGACATAAGACATAAGACATAAGACATAAGACATAAGACATAAGACATAAGACATAAGACATAAGACATAAGACATAAGACATAAGACATAAGACATAAGACATAAGACATAAGACATAAGACATAAGACATAAGACATAAGACATAAGACATAAGACATAAGACATAAGACATAAGACATAAGACATAAGACATAAGACATAAGACATAAGACATAAGACATAAGACATAAGACATAAGACATAAGACATAAGACATAAGACATAAGACATAAGACATAAGACATAAGACATAAGACATAAGACATAAGACATAAGACATAAGACATAAGACATAAGACATAAGACATAAGACATAAGACATAAGACATAAGACATAAGACATAAGACATAAGACATAAGACATAAGACATAAGACATAAGACATAAGACATAAGACATAAGACATAAGACATAAGACATAAGACATAAGACATAAGACATAAGACATAAGACATAAGACATAAGACATAAGACATAAGACATAAGACATAAGACATAAGACATAAGACATAAGACATAAGACATAAGACATAAGACATAAGACATAAGACATAAGACATAAGACATAAGACATAAGACATAAGACATAAGACATAAGACATAAGACATAAGACATAAGACATAAGACATAAGACATAAGACATAAGACATAAGACATAAGACATAAGACATAAGACATAAGACATAAGACATAAGACATAAGACATAAGACATAAGACATAAGACATAAGACATAAGACATAAGACATAAGACATAAGACATAAGACATAAGACATAAGACATAAGACATAAGACATAAGACATAAGACATAAGACATAAGACATAAGACATAAGACATAAGACATAAGACATAAGACATAAGACATAAGACATAAGACATAAGACATAAGACATAAGACATAAGACATAAGACATAAGACATAAGACATAAGACATAAGACATAAGACATAAGACATAAGACATAAGACATAAGACATAAGACATAAGACATAAGACATAAGACATAAGACATAAGACATAAGACATAAGACATAAGACATAAGACATAAGACATAAGACATAAGACATAAGACATAAGACATAAGACATAAGACATAAGACATAAGACATAAGACATAAGACATAAGACATAAGACATAAGACATAAGACATAAGACATAAGACATAAGACATAAGACATAAGACATAAGACATAAGACATAAGACATAAGACATAAGACATAAGACATAAGACATAAGACATAAGACATAAGACATAAGACATAAGACATAAGACATAAGACATAAGACATAAGACATAAGACATAAGACATAAGACATAAGACATAAGACATAAGACATAAGACATAAGACATAAGACATAAGACATAAGACATAAGACATAAGACATAAGACATAAGACATAAGACATAAGACATAAGACATAAGACATAAGACATAAGACATAAGACATAAGACATAAGACATAAGACATAAGACATAAGACATAAGACATAAGACATAAGACATAAGACATAAGACATAAGACATAAGACATAAGACATAAGACATAAGACATAAGACATAAGACATAAGACATAAGACATAAGACATAAGACATAAGACATAAGACATAAGACATAAGACATAAGACATAAGACATAAGACATAAGACATAAGACATAAGACATAAGACATAAGACATAAGACATAAGACATAAGACATAAGACATAAGACATAAGACATAAGACATAAGACATAAGACATAAGACATAAGACATAAGACATAAGACATAAGACATAAGACATAAGACATAAGACATAAGACATAAGACATAAGACATAAGACATAAGACATAAGACATAAGACATAAGACATAAGACATAAGACATAAGACATAAGACATAAGACATAAGACATAAGACATAAGACATAAGACATAAGACATAAGACATAAGACATAAGACATAAGACATAAGACATAAGACATAAGACATAAGACATAAGACATAAGACATAAGACATAAGACATAAGACATAAGACATAAGACATAAGACATAAGACATAAGACATAAGACATAAGACATAAGACATAAGACATAAGACATAAGACATAAGACATAAGACATAAGACATAAGACATAAGACATAAGACATAAGACATAAGACATAAGACATAAGACATAAGACATAAGACATAAGACATAAGACATAAGACATAAGACATAAGACATAAGACATAAGACATAAGACATAAGACATAAGACATAAGACATAAGACATAAGACATAAGACATAAGACATAAGACATAAGACATAAGACATAAGACATAAGACATAAGACATAAGACATAAGACATAAGACATAAGACATAAGACATAAGACATAAGACATAAGACATAAGACATAAGACATAAGACATAAGACATAAGACATAAGACATAAGACATAAGACATAAGACATAAGACATAAGACATAAGACATAAGACATAAGACATAAGACATAAGACATAAGACATAAGACATAAGACATAAGACATAAGACATAAGACATAAGACATAAGACATAAGACATAAGACATAAGACATAAGACATAAGACATAAGACATAAGACATAAGACATAAGACATAAGACATAAGACATAAGACATAAGACATAAGACATAAGACATAAGACATAAGACATAAGACATAAGACATAAGACATAAGACATAAGACATAAGACAGAACCTTAATCCGGGTCAATGAACTTTAATCCGGTGTTAATGACCTTAATCCGAGGTCAATGACCTTAATCGGAGGTCAATGAACTTTAATCCGGGTGATTTACCTTTAATCCGGGGTCAATGTCGTTAATCCGAGGTCTCTGACCTTAATCCGAGCTCAATGACCATAAACCGAGGTCAATTACCTTAATCGGGGGTCAATGACCTTTATCCGAGGTTAATGAACTTTAATCCGGGGTCAATGACCTTTATCCGAGGTTAATGACCTTAAGCCGCGGTGATTGACCTTTAATCCGGGGTCAATGACCTTAATCCGAGGTCAATGACGTTAATCAGAGGTCAATGCCCGTAATCCGGGGTCATTGACCTTTAATCCGGGGCAATTACCTTAATCGGGGGTCAATGAACTTTAATCCGGGGTCAATGACCTTAATTCGAGGTTAATGACCTTAAGCCGGGGTCAATGACCTTAATCCGTGGTCAATGACCTTAGTCCGAATTCAATGACCTCAATCCGGGGTCAATGACCTATATCCGAGGTTAAGCCGCGGTGATTGACCTTTAATCCGGGGTCAATGACCTTAGTCCGAGGTCAATGACCTTTTTCCGGGGTCAATGACCTTAATCCGGGGCCAATGACCTTAATCCGAGGTCAATGAACTTTAATCTTTTAATTTTGTAATCCTCCTCAGTGACCTTAATCCGAGGTCAATGACCTTAGTCCGAGGTCGATGATCTTAATCCGAGGTCATTGACCTTTAATCCGAGGTCATTGACCTTTAATCCGAGGTCATTGACCTTTAATCAGAGGTCATTGACCTTTAATCCGGGGTTGATGACCTTTAATCCGGGGTTGAATACCTTAATCCGAGGCCAAAGACCGTAATCCAGGGTCATTGACCTTTAATCCGGGGTTAATGGACTTAATTCGAGGGCAATGACCTTAACCCTAGGTAAATGACCTTAATACGAGGTTAATGAACTTGAATCGGGGGTTATTTATCTTAATACGAAACCTTTATCCGAGTTCAATTACCTTTAATCCTGGGTCAATGACCTTTAATCCGGGGCCATTGACCTTTAATCCGGGATTGAATACCTTAATCCGAGGTAAATTACCTTAATCCGAGGTCATTGACCTTTAATCCGAGGTCATTGACATTTAATCCGGGGTCAATGACCTTTAATCCGGGGTCAATGACCTTTTCCGAAGTCAATACGGGGTCTTGTGTCGTTTTTCTTGTGTATGATTCTTCTGAAATTGCAAACGTTCTACATTTTCGAGTAGATTTACCGATTAAAATTATCTTTCCTATTTTTTTCCATTTTCATATATCTTTGATGAAACTTATATTTTTCTTACTTTTTTTCTGGTTCGAACATTTCTTAAGTTCTAACAAACTTTTCTCTTTCTATTTACAGGTAAGTCAACTAGCTTTGTTTTCTAACAAATATCAACTCCTCAATGTAAGTAAACTATCCTCCATTTAAACGTCTTATATCAAGATGTTTATGACTTTTTCTATGGATACGGAATTTTTGACACTAACAACTGCTGTTAAAAAGTTAAAAAGTGATACTCGTAAATGTTGTCTGATCGTAACATTAAGATTTTAGAAAATGTGACTAAATTTTGAAATTTACGTTATTAATATGACAATAAATTAATTAGCTAATATTTAACTTTGATATATGTAACCAAGATAGTAGATCAGAGTAGTGAAAAGTGATAGAATGCATTATACAAGCACTTTCACGTTAGTGGAGGAGAGGGTCTATATTATTTGTTACGATCCAAAAGTGTAAGTCATCAAAGGAGTGACGTAGGACCTTAAGTAAGCTCAACGGACATTCTAAGTCATTTGAGCAATGTCCATCCCTTCGTCGGTCTGTTGGACTGGGGCGCACGATAACTCTCGAAAAGAGTAACCCATTCTTTATCTTTTTTTTATAAACCATATGCCACCAAAAGTTAGCGCGGCATTTCGTTCTACGCCGCACTTAAAAAATTATCGAAATGGTTGAAATGGCTTTGAATTTGGCTATTTATGTATCGGACCATTACACCTTACAACAGCAACATTGTCAGAAATGGTTCGAAAGGTTAAGGTCAAAATTGGCGAAAATCTCTATGCTTTTGATTAGATGTATGTATATATTTCTTGTAGTCTCGACTTCGAATTCACACAAGAAAAATCTATTTTTTGTCTGTTGCGAAATACAAAAGCTATATGAATTTGTAAATTGTGTATACCCGTGGCGGCCTATTTTGAGGAATGGTATTTACAAACTTAAGATCGACTATTCATCTTCAATACGTGTGTTAACTTGCTTTGTAATCGGTTGACTTATGTGGTAATGAAAAGGCAGATTTATAATTTTTATTTTCGAAATTCCCTCTTCCATTGAAAGGGAAAGAATCCTGTTACTATTTGATATACCACTGCTCTCTGCATCCTTTGCAGTTGAGAGACTTTTCGAATCGGTTTGTTGACTACAATTTTGGTGTTTTATTCACTGAGTCACTCAAATCATTATCTTATTATTCTTCGACTTATCTCTGCTTTGCGCCGACCTTTTTCTCTGCACGGGTCTCCACTATAGATTTGTAGTTAAAAATAAAATACAAATTAAAGAAGATTAAATGTGGTATTGTTGCCTTCAGATTCCAATTCTACAGATATAAATAAGGTCAGTTTAGTGCCAGAAAAATATCAGTTTAAAACTAAACATCTCTAAGTGTTAGTCGTCGATTCGTCGTTACGGAAATTCAAGATGAAATCGTTTGCATTGTTCTTGGCCATTTTTGCCTTGCTCGCAGCCGCACTGGCCCTCAAGGATCGTAAGTTCGATTGAAATGATTGAAATGTATAAGTAAACTATGTTCGAATTAGAGTGACACATCGAATTTTTGCAGCTATTTGTGGTTTGCCCCATTCTATGGATGGCACTGCGGAGTACTCGTGTCGAGCCGATCATAGGCGCTACTCTTATGTGGCCGCCTCTAATGAATGTGTCCAATTCTCGTATGGCGGCTGTGGCGGTAATGATAATCGTTTCATTACCAAGGAAAAGTGCGAGGAGAAGTGCAAAGAATAAATTGTTGTGCGTCTCTTCAAACCAATGTGTACTGTACTATTGCATAAAAAGTATGTTTCATAGAATAAATTGATTCAAAGAAAAGAAAAATCCATGTCTACACTTTTATGGGTTAGATCTAATAATTTGTGTGTATTACATTGTTAAGGAAATATATAAATTGTAAGGGACTCTACATTTCACTTAATACAATTTGCAACAAAATTTTTGTCGAAGGGATGTGCATAACATTTTGTGGTGTAATACAGGGTTTTCCAATAAGAGTGATATGATTTCTTTGAAAAAAAAACACACTTATTGCTAAGGAAATTCAAAAGTTTTTTTATTTAATGCGAAGTACAATCGATACAATTAAGTTCGTAATAAAACGTCATTCAAATGGCCTCTACGACTTCTTCTGCAGGAACGAATTCGATTAACCCAATTTTCGAGCACTTTTTCCACTAAATCAAGTCGTATGTCATGAATGGCCCGTTCAATATTGACTTGTAAAGCTTGAAGAGAGTCTGGTTTATTTCGAAAGAGCAATGACTTCAAATAACCCCACAAGAAATACGTAGTCTAATGGTGTTAAAACACAACTTCTTGAATGCCATTAAATGTCACAATTTCTTGAAATAATCGAATCTCCAAACTTTCTTCGCAACAATTCAATTGTTTCATTTGCTGTGTGGCACGTAGCTACAATCGGTCAATGGCAAAAAGATAGCTCTTAACGGGAGCTAAAATATTATGGGTGTCAAGGTCGTAGGTCGAATGGAAAGTGTTTTTTGGATTTAAAAAAAAATGACTTAGCGCACGAAAAGTTAAAATTTCAGAACGATTATTTTAATAATAAAACTAAATAATTTGTAAACGTTGTTCTTGCGTATATCTCTCCATGATAAAATTGTAAACACTACTGAATACAATGAAAAACAAATGACAGATCATGACGTATTACAAATGGCTGAAACGTTTTTTTTGAGCACTCAAAAGTTAACGATCTCAGTAAATTTGTAAAAATTGGAAAAAATTGGTCAAATAGGTCTTAGTCAAACCAATATTAAAACCGAGCTAGATTCTACTTTGGGGGAATCTACTCCTTCGTTTACAACTATAAAATATTGGGCCGTACTTGTTGCCAAGATGAACACCGTAGTGGTCGACCAATTGAGGTGTCATCATCACGCCAAAAATGGTTAAAAAAATCACTAAATGGTGTGCGATGACCATAGCTTGAAGGTTCGTGAGCTAGATGAAGTCATAGGCATTGCAAAAAGTACTACACATCGCTCTGCCCAAGTTGGCTGCCGTGTTTGCTCACAATCAGGACAATGCACCAGTCCACACATCCACTATTGCGATGACAACGATCAATAAATTAAAGTTCGAATTATTTTGGCAAGCAGATTCGCCAGATTTAGCTCCCTCGGATTATTTTTTGTTTCCGAACTTGAAAAATGGTTCGGCGGAAAAAAGAGTTGCCAGAAATGAAGAGGTGGAGGTTGCGGTTGATGGCTATTTGCAGGTGCTACACTGTTCATACTATAAACAGGGTATCGAGGCTATTAAAAATCGCAGGAAAAATGGGATAGAGCTAAAAGGAGATTATGTTGAAAAATAAAGACAAAGTTCTTGTGTATTCATTGTTAGTTTGCGAACGCCCTCGTAAGTTCTATAGCCCATAAAAACACCCTTTATTAAAAAAATGTATGGTAATTATCCCCTTACCTTAGAGAGGAGGGTATATATCATTTGCTACGAGCCAAAAGTGTAACACGTCGAAGGAGTGGCCTAAGACCCTAAGTATGTTCGGCGGAAATCCGTTTTGGGTCATTTGAAGTCATTTGAGCAATGTCCGTCCGTCTGTCTGTGTATGTCAAGCAGTAACCGATTGACTTCAAATTTGGTATGCGGTAATATTTTTCTCTATCCCCCGCTAAGTTCGAAGATGTGCCATATTGGCCCACACCTTCTAGTACCTCCCTCACAAAGGGTTAACATTTAGTGAAATATTGATTCTATAATAACTTCTATACTACTTACTCGAATCATCTGAAATTCTGCACATAGTATTAGTTTATTAGTCGCGAACACCTCAAGAGAAATGGGCGAAGTTTCCACGCCCCTTTTGGTACCTCCCACACAAATGGACCATTTTACACCAAAAGTTAACAGCTTATAACTTTAATACCAGTGCATAGTAGCACTTGAAATTTTGTACAGTGTAATGCTTTTATAGCACCTAGAGTCCACAGGAAAGTGGGCGTTATTGGCACTCCCCTTTTTGTACCTCCCATACAAATGGACCATTTTGTACCAAATGTTAACCACTTTTAATATTAATAGCAATACTTCCTTTAAAGTTATTAAATTCAATTTAAATTGATAATAATTTAATTAAAAGAAAAAAAATATTTTACGAATATTTTTTTGGGACTAAAGGTGAGGGGATTCATAAGTCGGTTTACCCGACTGAACTTTCTTACTTGTTTTTTTTAAATGTATATTTTCTTGGAAGTTGTCTTTAGTATTTGGACCATATTTTTTGAAGTGTAAGCTCGATACAGTCATGTCACCATCACCTAGAAATAGTAGCTTAGTAGCTGTCGTTAAAACAATTAGAAATCAATTGTTTTTTTTTTTCTAAAAAATAGTTATTTGCTAGCACGAAAAAAACAATAAAAACAAGTAAGAAAGTTTCATTCGGGTAAACCGACTAAGGTATACCCTCACTTTGTGAGTAATGTAATATAGAATATTACACGAATTATTCTGTCAATTTGTGTGGGAGCTACCATAAGGGGTTTAACAAATACACCTATTTTTCGCTGAACAGTAGATACTTTAAATTCATTGCACTGCGCCGAATTTTAAGCGTTTATGTGCACTGGTATAAACGTTATGAGATATTAAATTGTGGTATGATTTGGCCATTTTGTGTGGGAGGTACAAAAAGGGGCGTGGCGATAACGCCCATTTTTCACAGGACTATATGCACTATAAAAACATTACACTGTACAAAATTTCAAGTATTATTATACACTTGTATTAATGTTATAAGCTGTTAACTTTTGGTGCAAAATGGTACCTTTGTATGGGAGGTACCAAAAGGGGCGTGGCAACAACGCCCAATTTTCTCCTGACTGTAGGCAATATAAAAGCATAACACTGTGCAAAATTTCAAGTATTTTTATACACCGTTATTAATGTTATGAGCTGTTAATTTTTGGTGCAAAACGGTGCATTTGTGTGGGAGGTACCTAAAGGGACGTGGCAACTTCGCCCATTTTTCTCGAGTTGATAGCGACTAATAAGCTAATACTATGTGTGGAATTTCAAAAGATTCGAATAAGTAGTATATCAGTTATTAAAGAATCAATATTTCACAACATTTAACCCTTTGTGGGGAAGGTACTAGAAGGAATGGACCAATATGGCCCATCTTCGAACTTAGCCGGAGATAGAAAAAAATATTACCACATACCAAATTTGAAGTCAATCGGTTACTCCTTTCGAGAGTTATCAAACTTCAGGTTGCTATAATTTCTAAACCGCTAGTTTGATAGCTGACAGATTTATTTCAGTGACAGTTCATTTTATTGTTTACAAGCTTACAAAAGCATTTTGATCTATTGCATTCAGAAAAAAGTTATTCGTGATGGAATTCAAGCGTGATAGTGTGATTGCTTTATATTTGGGTGGAAAAACACAAGTGGCTATCGTTAGAGCCCTCCAGCATTTAAATGTGAATAAATCTTTTGTTTCTCGTACCATTGCTCGTTACCGTGATACTGGCAGTGTTTCAGCGCGTCCAAAAAGTGGACGAAAAAAAACGGTAACAACACCAGAAATGATCCGAAAAGTGAAGGCCAGATTTGATCGAAATCCACGCCGCAGTGGTAGAAAAATTGCTCGTGAGCTGAACATATCGCGAGAACGGATACAACACATATTAAAAAATGAGCTTGGACTAAAGCCTTTGAAGTTCCAAAGTGCAAAAGTGCAAGAGCTCACCGATGCACAAAAAAAAGTTAGACTGGAAAGAGCCAAGGAGTTGCTTCGCTTGCACGAAAGTGGCCAGTTACCGAATTTTGATGAGAAGCCATTCCAAATTGAGCAGTTTGTGAACAAACAAAATGATCGGGTTTACTTGCCAAAGAGGTCAGCTGAAAATGTACACCTTCGATTGGCCACCAGAACTCAAGCGCCGCCGATGGTAATGGTGTGGGCCGCCGTAACGGCCGAAGGTCGCTCCCCGCTCGTATTCATCGACCATGGGGTCAAAATAAATGCCGAATATTATCGGGAAATGTCCTAAAGACAGTATTGAAGCCCTGGGCAGACAAACATTTCGGCCGCAGACCATGGACATTCCAACAGGACTAGCACCATCGCACTCAGCCATTCTTGGTTGACGCGTGTCAACCAAGAATGGCTTAAAAAGGAGATCTCCGGATCTCAATCCGTTGGACTTTTGCGCCTGGGGCATTTTAGAGAGTAAGGTTCGCACTAAAAAATACCAAAGTATCGATCATCTCAAGACGGCGCTTCGCCGGGAATGGGCCAAAATGCCGCAGAGCCACTTTCGTGCAGCGTGTGATGGCTTTGTCGGCCGTTTGAAGGCCATAATTCGTGCCAAAGGTGGCCAATTCGAACAAATCTAAACTGTTTCTAAAATGTTATGTTATTTCCGACATTTTTTGCTTTTGAACAATTAAATTTAAAAAAAAAATTAACAAAAATATTGCGCTTTACTTTGTTGCATTACATATCAGCCACCCTGTATATCAGATGCTGCAGGCCAGAAGTGTAACATATCGATGGCGTGACCTAAGAGACCCCAAAAGTATTTGGCGGAAATCAGCTTTGGGCCATTTTATGTCAATTGAGCAATGTCCGTCAGCCTGTCCGTCTGTCTGCCTGGTTGTTTCGAACGATAACTTTCCACAGGATTAACCGATTGACTTTAAATTTGGTATGTGATGAATTCAGTCAAAGATGAATTATGTTTGTCCACTCCTTCGAATATCTCCCCCACGAAGGGTCAAAATTTAGTGAACTATTGATTATCTCATAACATCTATGCTACTAGTCAGAATCATTCACAATTCCACACATAGTATTAGTTTTTTAGTCGCTATAATCTTGATAAAAATGGGCGAAGGCCCCACGCCCCTTTTGGTACCCCCCATATAAATGGGCCATTTTGCACAAAAAGTTAATGGCTTTTAACATACAACTTATAACATATAACATACTAACACTTGGAAATTTTGTACAGTGTAATGTTTTTATAGTACCCATAGTATATTAAAAAATCCAAAAACGATTTTTTTTAAAAAATTAAATACAATTTTTTCCAATTGTTTTATCACAGTTACTAAACTTCGGTTTCTACGTGAATGTGACATTTTTAGCATTTCTAGCCCTCATATTTCCCTTTAATTTAAATGGTATACAGGCTTTATCGAGCATATACTTCAGAAATAGGGTCGAACTGCTAATGGCATCCTCCAAGAATATTGAACTTAAAAAAAAATTAAAAAATTTACCATAAAAACATTTTGTTTTGGTTTAATAAACTAGTATGCCTCAATCTATACCAAAAAATGTTTTTAGGTCGCGAAAACAAGTGTAACTTTCGATAGGAGTATCCGATTGACTTAAAGATTGGTGTGTGTCAATATTTGTTTCTATCTCAGGCTAAGGTCAAAGATGGACCATGTTGGTCCATTTCTTCAAGTTCCTCTACCACAACGGCTTAAAATTTAGTTAAACATAGATTATTACTTTTACATAACTTCTATACTACTTATCAGAATCTTTCGCAATCCGCACATGGTATTAGTTTTTTGTTTTTTTTTTCTTTTGTTTTCATAAATAGTATAAAGCAATCTACATTGCAATAATTTTTGGTCTCGGATACGAAAAAAATTTTTGTTCCACTTAGTGTAATTTGTGAGTATAACATTACAGAAGATTCTGGTATTTTAGTTGTAAGGGTCTCTACATTTCACTAAATATTAACGCTTTGTGGGAAGGTATCAGGAGAACTGGAGCAATATGGCACCATGCACAAAATTTGAAGTCAATTGGTCACTCCCTTCGAGAGTTGTAATGCGCTCCATTCAGACAAAATGGTTCATTTGTATGGGAGATAGGTAAACGAACCTGTAACTTCACCGCTACGTAACCGTAACTTTGCCCGAAGGAGCAGTTACCCAAATATTGAAAAACGTCGTATAGTAAGTCGTATAATATAGTGACTACTATATTAAACTTTGACAGATTGATTCAGCTTATTCGTTACTCTGCTGCGGGGGTGCAGGGGTAACGATTGCCTAATTAGCCTTTAGAATAACCTAAAAAGAATTTCCGCCAAACATACTTAGGGTCTTAGATCACTCCTACGATGTATTAAACATTTTCCTTACTTTCACTAAAGTGAGGTTAACGTATAATATGAACGGGTTGTCGTTGGTGTTGATAAATATTTGACGCTCACGGTGTAATTACTCGTATGTATTCGACTGAAGTCTTCCTATTTCATTATTTCCATAAATAAATAAAAATATATAAATATTACGATTATCAGTGTGTACATCCCTTGAACAAGTAACAACAACGACATTTTTCCTCCTTATCTCGTCAGAATTGCGAATTCAATGCATTTTCTGACATTTCACTGCAAAAAATAAATATATATGAATTAATATTGGATTCAGAATAACAGTCGACATTTGAACGTTCCTGCGATTACTTGATTGGCTTTTTCAATTCAAAATGAAAGCATTTGGATTATTGTTGCTTATATTCGCCATGATCTCCGCCGGCCAGGCCCTTAAAGACCGTAAGTTGGATTAACTTCAATTCACTCAAATGCAATTTTCTTATTTTCGATGCAATTTTTCTTAGCGATTTGTGGACAGCCACATTCTCAAGATGGCGATGGATTTACCACTTGTCGTGGAAGATTTGAGAGCTATTCGTATGTGGGCGATAGCAAAGAATGTGTGTCCTTTATTTATGGCGGTTGTGGCGGAAATGACAATCGTTTTGCCTCACAGGATTTGTGCGAGGAGAAGTGCAAAGAATGATATTTATTTATAGTAATTAGCGCAAAAAGTTTAATGTATTCTAATTGGGACTTATTAAAGAAGTTTTTTTCCAATTTGTAAGCATTCATGGGAAAATATAACATCAAAGCAGTATTGAAAATAGTGAGTCCTTTTTGGAGATATCTTAATTTGGTTTTCATGTATCGCCCATATTGTTAGCAAACAATTATTCAAATTTCGTGCCAAAATTATCAAGAGTTTTTACAATTATAGACAACTCTGTACTCAAAAATTATTCAAAAATGTGTATCTTACTTATTAAGTGGAGAAGAAACAATTCTTGAAAATTTCAGTCGAGTAAACCGACTAAGGTAAACCCTGACTTTGCAGAGTAATGCAATATGGTACTTCCGGAGGGAGATGTCAGAATCAGTATGTATAGTCATCGGAGATTTGTATAAAATACAAAATATGAAAACATTTAGATGATTTCTGCAAAAGTTATAGGAATGTTGTTTTCGAATGAATCTGTCAATTTATGAGGTGGGTTTTAGGTTTAGGTTTAGGTTAGGGTGGCAGCCGTATTTTTTTACAAGCTCACATAGACCAGTTTAGGTCCCTAGTGTTACCACGGGCTGAAATGCCCCTCATCGAAACCAACCTGTTTGATATATAAATTTATCGATAGTATGAATATCAATACTGGAAAGATCTGTTAGGCTGCCTAAAAAGGCCGACCCCAGTATATCCAGTCGTCGTTTACTCAAAGCGGGACAGTCGCAAAGCAAGTGCTCAATGCTCTCCACTTCTTCCTCATCTCCACAGCTTCGGCAGAAGTCATTGGAGTCAATACCCAATCTTTTGGCGTGTTCGCCGATCAAGCAGTGTCCCGTCAGAACCTGTACTAACGTAGACAATCGTTTCCTCTCTAGTGCGAGGAGATATTTTGACCTTCTCAGGTCATACCTTGGCCAGATTTGTCTAGCTACCCTGCAGGTGCCGATTTCTGTCCATCTATCGTTGGACTGCCTGATTGCCTCTTGCCTAAGCCAAAGCTTGCACGTGGATAGTGGCGCACCAATATATGCAAATTCTTCGAGAATTTGTAATGTCGTCCCTTTCCTAGCAAGTTCATCGGCTTTGCAGTTCCCCGGGATATCCCTATGCCCAGGCACCCATATGAGGTGTATATTAAACTGCTCAGCCATCTCGTTAAGAGATTTGTGGCAGTCGAGGGCTGTTTGTGAATTTAGGGATGTTGCCTCCAGAGAATTGATGGCAGCCTGGCTGTCCGAGTAAATGACAACGCCATTGTTGGTTACTATGTTGCGACTCAGCCACTTGGCGACTTCCCATATTGCCATTATTTCGGCTTGATAGACACTGCAGGTATCTGGTAGTCTGTGAGCTATATCCAGACTAAGTTCTTCACAGTGTACTCCGAAGCCAACCTTTTCATCAAGCTTCGAACCATCCGTGTAAAAGTGGAGATGGTTTATATTACCTGGTATTCTGCCGACCCATTCATCTCTGGCGGGAATCATAGTGATGTAATTTCTCTCGAAGGTGTACACTGTTGGTATATAGTCCACTCGGTCGGTTACCATAGCACTACACTTTGATATCCTCACTTTGTATATGGGAGGTGGATTCAGCGTTTAGGATAAGATTGACCTGCCGCTTTTTACCATCCGCCTCACCCACCTTGCTGATTCTCCAATTATGGGCCGGCAGACCAGGATTGGAATCTTTTATTATTTCTAAGATGTCAGCCGGGTTGGAGGGCTCTTCTGTAACCCAGGTGATGGCTCTAGGGTGACTAGGGATGTTGTTTTTTTCGACAACATCCAACTGGGCACCCGACCACACCTCACCCGCTCGACTCAGAGCAGCCTTATAAAGGTCTACTGATCTGGCATCACCGAAATATAAGAGCTTTACTCTCCCCTGATGCCATCCTGCATCGTTGCAGATTGGTGGTTTGCCCGGCATTTCTCTACGGACATCGAGGTAATGAGCCATAATGGCTGATTGTACATGACTCCATTTGTCCTTGAGGATGGATCCATCCTCACTACTTCTGTCTACAACAGCCATCAGTAGACTCTCCTTCGCCACTTCATTGAAGGGCTTGGTGAGTGTCCTGTTGATGGTGACATTAGGGCCTCTTGCCTTTTTCGAAGGCAGGGGTTCATCAGGTGATCTGATTCGTTTTACTTTATTAGCCGTTAACACAGCTGAATTTGTGGCTCTTTCAGCCGACTCATTGGCCTTAGAAGCATCTATGACGCCTTTAGCCCAGGTAAGTGACTCTTTTTGTTTTTCGGTAAGAGCCGAAACCTCAACAGCCTCCAACTTCGTCAAAACTCTGAGCGCTACACGATGCTCATTGTGCTTCCGGTCGGACATGACGTTTTCCCCTCACCGCACCACCTGTTGTGAGTACTTGGGGGAGATTTTCACCATTTTTGGTGTGGTCGGCTTTGGCCAAGACCAACGGACGGACAGTCGGACGATTGGGGAACCGCGCTCCATCGGAACACGAAGGCATCCCCGTCAAGAGAATTTATTTTAATTTTGTCTGTATTAGACCTACGATGTAGGCCTTACAGACTTTGTACAGATTTTTGCTATTGCGTAATAGGTACTGGTAACTATCCGCTATGTGATAAACACGTCCGTTCACTGCGAATGATCAGCAACGAATGAGGTGGGTTACCTGAAGTGACTTGACGAATACTGTAGGTGTATTTTGAGAGGTACACTTAAGTGAGGGTATAAAGTGTTATTTCCAACGACAATTAACCAGTTATTTTCATTGGAAGTAATCTAGGAAAGAACTGGTTAGGTTAACTTGGAAGTGGTGATTCTAGAAGTTCCGTTTCCTAGCGGGTATTGCACTGGAAAGAAATGTAACTGTTTATGTGCACTGCATTAACACTAATTTGTGTGGGAGGTTCATCATTTCAATGCACAAAATTCCAGGTACTTTATACTTTATACCAGTGCATAACTGGTATAATGTTTAAGCTGTTAACTTTTTGTACGAAATGGTCCCTTTGTATGGGAGGTACCAAAAGAGGCGGGGCCACTTCGTCCATTTTTATCAAGGTGATAGCGACAGACGAACTATTATGCGTGGAGCTAAAGAAGATTCGGATAGGCAGTACAGAAGTTATTAGAGAATCAATATTTCACAATATGTTAACCCTACTGTACGGGTTATGTACTACAAGGATTGTATCGATATGACCCATAGTGGAATTTAGCCTAAGATAGAAAAATAAAAAAAATATTATCACATACAAAATTTGAAGCGAGTACGGTACTCCTTCCGAGAGTTATCTTGCGCTACATCCGGACAGACATATAGACGGACATTGATTACAACGGTAGACAAAAAAGAAAAATTGTTCTTGGGTCTCTATTTTAATGCATTGATTGTGCTGCTAGACATCAAACAACGCTAAATTATCCATTTTAGCTTCTAAAGTTAAAACGATGCTATATTAGCTACAACCTTTTAAGTTATGCATCGATTTTCTTCGGAATGGGCTCAATTTTTTCATGACTGATTAAACATAACATAAAATTAAACCACTAAGGAAGGGCAGAAAGTCGGCCGGGCCGACTATATAATAACCTGCACCTGCGTTAAGGGTCATTGCGATATTTATTTGGAATAATTGGTAAATATGTAGGAATATATCGAGCCCTATCCGCCAAAAAGACGTAAGCGCCACCATGATTTACTTTTAATTTTTTGAGGGAAATCGTTTACTTATGACAAATGACATTATGTTTCAGAAATGAAAATTTCATAGTTATATATACAGATGTATGCATTACATATGCATTTAAACAAAAAATAATCGCAAAAGCAACCTTCTCCTCTAAATTTTTGTGAGTGGCGCTTACGTCTTTTTGGCCGTTATGGCTCGATATTATCTAATTCTGAAGCGATAATCGCTAAATAAGGCAATATTCGTTCCTAAATTGAAAAACATCTTTCTGGAAAATGTTAATGATCGGAAGTAAAGTACAACTTCTATAGCGCTTTGAAACCAAATCAGGAGGAACATATATATGGAGGTTATATATAAATCTGAACCGATTTTCCTTGAATACTCATTCATGTAAAAAGACCTCTTTCTGTCGAATTTCGTACTGATCGGATATAAAATACAGTCTCTACAGCGCTTACATGTCAAATCGGGGGTAACATATATATGGGGGCTATATCTAAATCTGAACCGATTTGCTCCGAATTTGGCAGTATTCCTTCATGTAATAAGAAACCTCTTTCTGCCGAATTTCGCACTGATCGGATATAAAAAAAAAGTTTTTACAGCGCTTACAGGTCAAATCGGGGGTAACATATATATGGGTGTTATATCTAAATCTAAACCGAGTTTCTCCGAATTTGGCAGTATTCCTTCATGTAGAAAGAAACCTCTTTTTGCCGACTTTCACACTGATCGGATATAAAATAACATTTTTACAGCGCTCACATGTCAAATCGGGGGTAACGTATATATGGGGACTATATCTAAATCTGAACCGATTTTAGCCAAATTCAATAGGGATCGTCCTTGGGCCAAAAAAAGGATATGTGTAAAGTTTCGTCGAGATCGGACCATAATTGCGACCTGTACTTTGATTACAAGAATACATGCACAGACAGACGGACAGACGGACATAGCTAAATCAACTCAGAAATTGATTGTAAGTCGATCGGTATAATAAACGATGGGTCTATTTCATCTACTTTTGGGTGTTACAAAGAAAATACCATGTACCACAGTGTGGTGTAGGGTATAACCAGTAAGGAAAGGCAGAAAGTCGGGCGGGGCCGACTATATAATACCCTACATCTCCCTTACAATGCGATAAGGGTCATTGCCATAATAATTTGGAATAAGTGGTAAATGGGTAGAAACATATTATCTAATTCTGAAACGATAATCGCTAAATTAAATAATATTCGTTCCTAAATTGAGAAACATCTTTCTGGAAAATTTTAATGATCGGAAGTAAAATACAACTTCTATAGCGGTTTGATACCAAATCAGGAGGAACATATATATGGAGCTTTAATATAAATCTGAACCGATCTTCCCTGAATACTCATTCATGTAAAAAGACCTCCTTCTGTCGAATTTCGTACTGATCGGATATAAAATACAGTCTCTACAGCGCTTACGTGTCAAGTCGGGTGTAACATATATATGGGAGCTATATCTAAATCTGAACCGATTTTCTCCGAATTTAGTAGTATGCCTTCATGTAATAAGAAACCTCTCTTTGCCGAATTTCGCACTGATCGGATATAAAATAACATTTTTACAGCGCTTACATGTCAAATCGGGGGTAACGTATATATGGGGGCTATATCTAAATCTGAACCGATTTCTTCCAAATTTAACAGTGTTCATTCATATAATAAGAAACCTCTTTCTGCCGAATTTCATACTGATCGGATATAAAATAAAAAAGTTTTTACAGCGCTTACATGTCAAATCGGGGCTAACATATATATGGGGGCTATATCTAAATCTGAACCGATTTTAACCAAATTCAATAGGGATCGTCCTTGGGCCAAAAAAATATATGTGTAAAGTTTCGTCGAGATCGGACCATAATTGCGACCTGCACTTTGATTACAAGAATACATGCACAGACGGACAGACAGACGGACATAGCTAAATCAACTCAGAAAGTGATTCTAAGTCGATCGGTATAACAAACAATGGGTCTATTTATTCTCCTTTTGGGTGTTACAAACAAATGCACAAAGTTATAATACCCTGTACCACAGTGTGGTGTAGGGTATAAAAAATAACAATTGTGCATTTTTCGATGTTTTTATTGAAACATTATTAAGATTTTCTCAAAAAATATAACTTCCTTTCGATATTTTGAAAGGTATCGTTGAAACCGCTGGACAGATGGGAAAAATTATGTGGTAAGAAGTTGAAGGCTACTTAATTTTGAATTCTTTCCTGAACCAATTCAGAGAAATGGAACTCACTAAGAACTAGGGATGTAACGATAGTGACTTTAGCGAATATTGAAATATATTTCTTGCGAATGCGAAAGCAAATAGTAAAATATGCATTTTGCGGAAGCGAATGCGAATACGAATAAGTAGTAGTAGTAGTAGTAGTAGTATTCTTTATTTTTTAAATAATAATAAAAATACATAAAGGCTATGACACTGGCACATTCGCCGTCTGTCATTTGACCAACAATTGTGTATGGATTAGTTAAAGTACATTCGATCTTATACTGATTTACATATTTCACTCTTAATTACAAATATTCAGAAATTATATAGTTTCTATAATTCATTGCATTTATTATATAATAGCTCAAATTGGTCCAGGACCCATAACATTCTCCATTTAATAAGGAGATCAGCTCATTTTCATCTACGTTAGATTTGCCCATATATCTGATCCTGAATTCTCTTAGAATTGGGCATCTTGCCATGAAATGAAACAATGTTTCATCTTCTTCTGTGTTACACAGAGTGCATCTTTTATCGTTTTCAGTTCGGAAGTTATTGGATTTTAGTCCCAACAAATCGCAGCGAGCTTTGAAAATTATAGATATTGTGCGTTGATCATATGATTCGCGCACATAGTTCTTTCCAACATTATAGTTTAAATTCTTGTAGAAACGTGATTCGCTATTTTTTGCTCGGTTTATCATTTTCTGTCTGTTACTGTGCTTTAGTTCTTCCAACAATTTTATTCGTTTGTAAAGCCAAATCGATTCAATTGTATCTGCTTCGAACTTTATATTAAACTCTCTTCCGATTTCGTTTGTATTCTTCGCCCAAAATATGTTTTTAGTTAATATTTGTCGAGAGAGTTGATGTGGTAATCTGTTTTGGTTCATTTTAAACAGTGTTTTAAAAATGTAGTTCATGTGTAATTCTAAACTGTAGAAGTGGCTCTCCTCTGCATCGGTTTCTAAATGTATAGCATAGTTGGGTGTAAAATCTGGCAATTTTAATATTCGTTTTATGAAGTATCGTTGTAACTTGTCTACTAATTCAAAATGTTCATATCCCCATACTTGTGCTCCATATGTTTGGATGGATCTACAGACGGCTTGGTATAACTTCCATTTTGATGATAATGCCATTTTATTTTTATTAAGAAACATATCCCACGTTGTGTTTATGCTACACTTAGCCATACTATTTCTTTTCTCGACATGCTTAGAAAAGGATAGTTTTGAGGACATTATTACACCGAGATAGCAATATTCATTCACTACCTTTATTGTGGTTTGATTATATTTCCAGCATTCCCGGTTTGATAGTTTGCCTCCTTTTCTAAAAACTAGCATTTGTGACTTATCCATGTTGACTTCCATTCCCCAATTGTTGCAATATAGTTCAAGATTGTTAATCATTTGTTGCATCACTGTGACATCATCCGCCAGAATTACAATGTCGTCAGCGTACATTAACAGTCTTATGTTTCGTTCACCGATGTTCAAACCTCCTCCAAGTTGGTCATGTAAATCATTTAAGTACATTATAAATAGTAAGGGCGAAAGTATACATCCTTGCTTTACACCAGAATATGTTTCAAAACTGTCCGACAGTTGAATTCCACTCCAGACTGAGGCAGTGGTGTGACTATATATAGTTTCGATCAAATTTAAAACTTTTGTAGATATTCCCATCAAGTGTAGTTTATACAGCAATCTTCTTCTTGGCACCTTATCGAAAGCAGCCTTGAAATCTACAAAAAACGCGTACACTTTTTTTCTTTCGTAGAATTTCAATTGTACTATAGCTGTCAGGTTATATATATTATCAACTGTAGAATAGTTTCTTCTAAAACCAGCTTGGTATTCGTTTAGAATATTGTTCGTTTCTATCCAATTTACAATTCGATCATTTATGATACCCATAAAGATCTTTGCTACACAATTAGAAAATGAAATACCTCTGTAGTTACTCGCTATGTTCTGATCCCCCTTCTTATAGATTGGGAAGATCACACAATCATCCATCGATTTATCTCTTTGAGCATTTTCAAATATAAAATTGAAGACTTTAGTCATTTCTTCTAGAAACGAAATGGGTGCATTCTTGAAGAATTCATAAGGAACTCTGTCAATTCCTGGAGCTTTATTCTCTTTTGTATTTTTAAGGATTTTTTGAAGTTCGTTCACCGAGATTAGACCATCCAGATCTTCATCCGCAATCCATATTGGGGCATATTGTATGTCTTCTGTTAATTGCGGTGGGTTCAATAATTTCTCAAAATATTCCTTGAACGTATCTGATGTGATTTCCACTCCTCGAATATATGGTTGACCTTTCACCTCTCTCACAAATTTCCACCAAGTTTTTGCATCTTTAATCTGGTTAATCTTTGTTATCAGCTCCGTGTCGTACTGTTGTCTACTGGTTTTACATACTAGTTCATAAGTGCGTCTCGCTGCCAAGTAGTTTTCCTTGTTAGTTTGGTTATTATTTTTTCTATATATATTCAACTGCTTGAAGGAATTTGACCTAGCGTTAAAACATTCTATGTTAAACCAAGGAGTTTTGAAAATTGATTTTTTGTTGTTTGGTGATTGGTTTGGAACAGCCATTTTTATAATGTTGACCAATTTGTCTAACGTATCTATATTATTTGCGTTCTCTCTAATACGTTTGTCCAAATTTCTTTGGTATGCTGACTTTTTATTTTCTTTCCAGATCAATTTTGGTAACAAATTTAGTTTTTCAACTTCCATCTTTTCTTCATTTAAATTCAAACGAATATTTATTGGCATGTGATCCGACCATACTTTGTATTCAACCACAAATTCTTCTACGTGTTTTAAAAACTCCTGTGATACTGCGCATATATCGTTTACAGAACTTCCAACTGTGCTTATAAATGTAAACTTCCCTTCAATATCTCCAGTTGTTCGTCCATTGAGTACTGTTTTCCCATAATCACTCAGAAATTCCATAAGTTTTCTACCTTTTCCATTCTCAATTAAGTCTTGAGATTGTCTAGACTTAACACCCGCTGGAAAGCTAGCCTCATAAAAGTCTCCTATTTCCTGTTGAATGTTTCCGATTCGTACGTTCATATCACCAATTAGCACAGTGTTGGGTTCTGAATTTTCGTTGAAAAAAGTTTTTATATACTCAAACTCCTCATCCCAGTTTGCTCCTCTTATGTATACAGGAATTACATTAAACTTTGTGTTATTAATTTGAAGTCTTATTATATCAACTCCAACTGTACTTTCAAAACTATGCCTTAATCCAACTTCCTCAAGGTCCTTTCTCAATCCATATATACAGCCGCCACTAGGTCTACCATGTATACTTAAACGTTTGGCCGGTTTCCAATATAGGTTAAAATTAGGGAAATATTTTTTCCATTTATCTGAGTTTCCTTCTGCTACATGTGTTTCGATTAATATAAATATTTCATGTTTTATTACATATTCAAAAAAATCTGGGAACAGATACTTATTGGGCAATCCATGTACATTGTAAGAAATTATGTTTATTATTAAGTTTCTGTTTTGTTTCCCATTAATAGAAGATGAGTTGCTTTGTGACGAATACGAATAATAGTTTGACCCATTAGTACCAACAAATTTAAGGAAAAGAATTGATACTTTTCATTGGTATTAATATCTTCAAATTGTGTGAAGGGAATAAGGAGATTTAACACTTTTAACAAATGGAAGCGAATACTGAAATATATTTTTGCGAAAGCGAATAATCCAAAGGTGGTTTTTGCGAATGCGAAAGCGAATGTTAAAATGATGCGAATAATTCGCGTTCGCATATGCGAATTCGTTACATCCCTGCTAAGAACATATCGCTCACTTACTTCAAGACTGTCCTAACTCAAAATTGAAAATTTTCGTATAAGACCGTATAAAAAGATAAATAAGATGAAATAGGAAATTTAAAAAAGGTGTAATAATCCGTTTAATTTTGAGTTAATACACTCATGAAGTAAGCGAGCGATATGTTCGAGACAAGTGTGCCACCATAAAAATAAAACCCTAATCGAATGCACGCACCACTAGGAATTTCAAAATTCACCTTTTCTATTGAACAGACCTCGTACTTATTAGAAGCCTTTTTGTGCTTTACCATATCAATGTAATCCATTTTCCAATTGGTTTAAGAAAAACTTAGTACAAACGTAGTTACAATTTTAGGTACCATTTCAGCTAAAAATATGAAATGTTTACTTGTATTTAGTATGACATCTTTTCTTTCTGTGTAGTTTCCTTTCCAAATATTTCAAATTATAAAAATTTGGAAAATTATCCAAAAAATATTAAGAAGCGATTCGCTCGTACATTTTGAAATTTTAAAAAGACGTGATTTTGTAGCTATTCTGACTTTCTTCGAACGTGTAAATCACCTCATACACGTTTTCAAATTATTCATATATAGAAAACGAAAAGCTATATAAATTGTAATTCAAATGTGATTTTGTAGTTCAGTTCAAGTATATTGCCGTGTCTGGGGTTAGTTAGAGTTAGACAAAGGAAGAGAGACAAAATGAAGTCCCTTTATATTTTATCCATGTTAAGCATCTTTTTCGTGGCAAATATCGAAACAGCGGTTTCACGCTGTGCTAATGGTAATGCAAAAATAAATAATTATATAAAAATTGCTGCAGTAGCTTTAAATTCAAACTGACAAATTTTGAACACAAATACAAATTTTGAAACTATTCTACAAAAACTTTGCATTCTATAGAAATATAAAAGTAAACCGGTGTTGAACGCGGACACTAACATACATTCAAACTACAATTATTAAAAATTGCAAGAAAATAAAAAGCGATGCACGTCATGTCAGATATATTATATCATTATTCCAGAATCTTATCTCAATCATTATCAATATATAAATTACAGTTTGCCATCAACCTCTTGAAATTGGTCTTTGTGAGGCATTATTCCACCGTTATGGCTTTGATGCAGCGAAGGGAGAATGTGTTGAATTCGTTTACGGCGGTTGTGGTGGGAATGACAATAATTTCAAAACTATCGCTGAATGCGAAAAGAAATGTGGAAAAAAATATTGAAAAAGTTACAAATTATTAAAGAGTCAATAAATATAAGTACATTTGTTATTTAAGTTTTATTAATCTTTCCATTATTATAAATATCGAAACACAAATAAGTTCATAAATGATTTTAATTTGCCGCTATTTCTTCGGTAAAGTATTGCCAGAGAGAAAAATTGACAACAATAATGGTAGCTGATATTATACTTATAGGTATTACATGCAATGTAAATAGATAATAATTTAATTAAAACAAAAAAATAAATAAATTTACGAACATTTTTTTTGGGACTGAAGGTAAGTTGATTCTTAAGTCGGTTTACCCGACTGAACTTTCTTACTTGTTTTATAATTTCCTCCATATCTCCAAAATACTTCATTTACTTTTTCGCAATCAAATAAAAAACAAGTAAGAAAGTTCAGTCCACTATACTAAATGCCGGGCTCCAAAGTCCCTTTGCAGTTCAATGTGCTACACCTTACCGCATATAAAAATAGTAAAAGTTTCAATAGCTTTGCGATTGAAAAAAGTAGCTTACTTTTGAAATTTCTTCAAAAACCCTTTCGGGAATACTTTACTTTTTGTAAGTCTAAATTTCAATAAAATGTTAACTGCAGAAGTGATAACAGCAATATTTAAATCAGAGAGACAAATGTATGTGCATATAAATATGTTGATAACACGTAGTAGCAAAAATAGTATAATTTCATTATGTTGTCAGATTTGATCTGACAAATGTACGAAAAGCGTTAAAAGCTCCAACAAAAAACATGAAAAGCGTACACCTAGTGTTTTTTTTCGTTTGGCACTAAGTGAACAATTTTCTCGTATTATTTATTTATTGGCGTATTCCATCAGGAACATAAGCTATTTACATAGAATCTCCATCTTTGTCTATCTGATGCAATGTATCTAAGTTCGTTAAATGTTTTTCCTGTTTCAGTAAAAATCGTCCGTCTCCATGTTGTCCTCGGTCTTCCGCGGTTTCTCGTTCCTTGGGGGTTCCATTCGAGAGTTGCGTGGCATATTTCATCGTATGGCTTTCGCAGAGTGTGTCCCAGCCAGCAGTATTTCCTTCGTTTAATTTGTACGTTGATATCCTCTTGTTCGGTTATTTGCAGAAGTTGTTGGTTTGATATGGTCCTTGGCCACCATATTTTAAGAATGTTGCGCAGGCATCTGTTTGTAAAAGTTTGTAGCTTTCGTTTGATCGTTTCGTTCACCGCCCAGGTTTCTGATCCGTATAGTAAAACGGATTTCACGCACGCGTTGTATATATGAATTTTAGTTTTCGGGGAAATTGAGTTGGATTTCCATATGTTTTTCAGATTAATGTATGCTATTCTTGCCTTTCCGATACGTGAAAGTACGTCGTTGATTGCGCCGCCGTCTGTTGTTATGCTGCTGCCGAGACAACAAAAATCGTTGACGATTTGGATTGGTTTGTTGTTTAGGTTGAGTGTTGTTTGGTTTTGATTCCCTTTGATGACCATGGATTTGGTTTTGTCTGCGTTAATTCGTAATCCAAATTCTGCTGCTCGTTGCGACAATTCATTGATTTTTGTTTGCATATTTTCTTTTGTAGTGGCTAGTAGAACAATGTCGTCTGCGTATTCAAGATCTTCGAGATGTTGGCTTATTCTCCATTGAATACCTTTGTTCTGACTGTTTGAATAAGACAGAATTTCGTCTAGGGTAGTAATAAAAAGAAGGGGTGAGAGTAGGCATCCCTGTTTCACTCCGTTATGTGTTTTGAAAGAGTCGCTGATTATGCCGAGATGTGAAACTCTCATCGTTGAATCGGTATACTGTGCTTTAATGAGGTTTATTATTTTTATTGTAGAGCTCTCCATATTTTACTTCTGTTTATTGCGTCAAAAGCCTTTTCAAAATCAATAAATGTCAGGTATAAGTTTGAGTTAAATTCATTGCATTGCTCGATGATTAGTCGAATGCTGTTTATTTGGTCTACGCAGGAGCGGTTGGGCCGGAATCCAGATTGTTCCTTGCGTAGGCACTGGTCCAGAGGTTCTAGAATCCGGTTAAGGATAACTTTGTTGAAAATTTTACAGACTGCGGTTGTTAGCGCTATACCTCTCCAATTACTGCATACCTTCAAATCTCCTTTCTTAGGTATTTTTATAATAATACTTTCTTTCCATTCTTTTGGAATAGAGTCAGTAGCCCAAACCAGTGTGAATAATGGGCGGAGTATTTTAGCGACAGCGTTAGGGTTTGTCTTATAAAATTCGGCAGGTAGATCGTCAATGCCTGCGGCTTTCCCATTTTTAAGCTGTGTGATAGCTGTTGATACTTCATTAAGTGTAGGAGGATCTATACAGATTGTCCCAAGAGGGATTGGGGCAGCGGTGGTAAGAACCTCGTTGGATTGGGGTGTTGGTTCGGTTTGACATGTGAGATTTAAGATTTCTTCAAAGTGTTCTTTCCATCTATTTAGTTGATCCTCGGCGTTGGTGAGAATGTTGCCGTTTTTATCTTTTACAGGTATGCATGTATTGGTATTCTTCCCTGAGAGTTTTCTAATGACGTCGAAGACTGTTTTGAGGTCTCCGCGTTGGGCTGCTGTTTCTGCGTTGTTGGCCAGAGCGTTGAGAAAACTGCATTTGTCATTCCTGGCTTTTCTCTTCACTTCCTTGATGAGGCGTGATAGAGTTGATTGGAGTTGAATCTTCCGTAAATGGTTTTGCTCTTGTAGCATAGCCTCTCTTGTTCTTCCTCGTTCTTCTACCAGTGTCCAAAATTCGGCGGATAGCCATTCCTTGTTTTCCTTTTGAGATAGACCGACAGTTTCTTCTGCCGTTTCCTTGAACGTGTTTTTAATTTTATTCCATTCTTCGTCTACGTTTGAGTTTGTAGGGAGTGATGGTGAGGGGTGGTGGTATTTATTCGATATGTTTGATATGAAACTCTTGTTAACTTCTTCCGATTTCAGCTTGGCTATATTGTAGAAACGACGTTTGAGTTTGCCTGGTTCGGATAGTCTTTTATATTTTTTAAGCGTGAGTTTGAGTTCTGCGATCACGAGATAGTGATCGGAGGCGATATCTGCGCTGCGTAATACTCTTACGTCTTGCATTGACTTGAACCACTTTTTTGAAATGCAAAAATGGTCGATCTGGCTCTGTGTGAAGAATCGTGAGTCTCTTGATTGCCACGTTATTTTATGAATCATTTTGTGTGGAAAATAAGAACCGCCGACTGCGAGTTCGTAGTTGGCACAGGTTTCCAGGAACAGCTCCCCGTTTATATTTTTGTCGCCAGGGCTGTGTCTTCCCATAACATTTTCGAAACCGACATTGTCACTCCCTATACGTGCGTTCAAATCGCCCATTAAGATTATGATGTCGTTTTTGTCGACGTTGGATAATGTGTGGTTCAACTCATCGTAGAAATTTTCTTTGACTTGAAGATCTGAGACTTCTGTTGGAGCATAGCATTGTACGACGGTAACTTTACCAATGCTGCTTTTAATTTGTGCTGTTATAATTCGATCGGACACTGCGGACCAAGAGATTAGGGAGTTTCGGAGTTTCCTGTTTATGTATATGCCTACTCCGTGTGTATGCGGGCTTCCTTCTGTTCGTCCTGAATATATTATGCGATCTCCCTGTGAGTTTGTGAAATCGCCGCTGCCGTTCCATCTCATTTCACTAATACCTAAAACAGCTATGTTGAGTCGGCTGCATTCTGCCGTCAGCTGGGCTAGTTTTCCTGTTTGGTATAATGTGTTAACGTTCCATGTGGCAAATTTTATCCGGGGGCGTGCGGGGTTCGTCATCAAAGTGTCAGTCGGTTTTGTGTTTCTTTCATTCGTTTGTCTTTGGGTAATCGGTTATTTCAGCTGCAGTAGGGGATTGGCCTAATGTCGCCGTGTTTGGTGGTAGGGCTGCTACCTTGCGTGTATGATTGGGGGTGAGAGCTGGCCTCCCAACTTGCCCTTTCTCTCCTTGTTGTGTGTGCCGACAATTTCCTGTTGGTCATCGGGTGTTGAGGTTATACCGCCTTTAGTTTCGGTCGCCATTTCCCCATCTGTGGAAACAGGGGTCGCCGCGGGAAGGCAGGGGTTGGCATTTGCTCTGCAGAGGCTGTGTTTGACGCATCCAGAGCCTTGGCCCCCATTTTCGCGTATTGGGGGTCTGAAAAGCACTAAGTTGGCATCCCTGGCCGCCCAATGTCATATCGCCAAAAAAAAAGCGACATATCGCCCAAAAAGTGACATACCCCAGAGGAGAAAATCTTGAACTCTAAAAACACGCTCTGACTATTTGGTCCGCGTAGCCGTAGTTTGACATACCCCAGAGGGCCGAAGGCCTGCCATGCACCGACACTTTGGTCCGCGTAGCCGTCTTTGGGCATAACCCGACTTTCGGCCGGTGAGAAATAAACGGTTTTCGAACAAGAGGTGTTATTTTGGTATTCAAAGAAAAATGCAATTTTTTGAGATAAATGATCGGATGTTTATTTCATAATAAAGAGGAAGGTATGCCGTTAATAATGAAAAACAACATCAGCCAAATGGCCACCACGACCACGCTTACAGGACCATATACTTTTCATGAAATTTTCCATAACCAAATCGCAAAGTGGCTACCCTATGTCCTCGATAGCCTCACGAATTCTATCTTTGAGGTCTTGAATCGACGCTGGGCTGTTGGCGTAGACCTTATCTTTCACGTGGCCCCAAAGGAAGAAGTCGCAGAGTGTTAAATCACAAGATCTCGGTGGCCAATTGTGATCACCTCTTCGAGAGATAACACGTTCCGAAAACTTTTCCCGTAACAGAGCAATGGTTTCGTTGTTTGAGTGGCACGTAGCGCCGTCTTGCTGAAAGTAAACGTTGTCCAGATCAATACCATCCAACTCCGACCATAAAAAATCATTAATCATCTCTCGATAGCGCAATCCATACACCGTATCTGTTGATCCAACCTCATTTTTGAAAAAGTAAGGTCCAATGACTCCGCCGGACCATAAACCGCACCAAACCGTCACACATTGAGGATGGAGAGGCTTCTCAACAATAACTCTTGGGTTTTCCGAGCCCCAGATGCGACAATTTTGCTTGTTGACATAGCCACAGAGGTGGATATGGGCCTCATCAGTCAAGATGATTTTGTATCGTTCGTATAGTTTTTTTGTTCGATCGTTTTGTATCGTTCGATGATCGCGTATCGTTTCATTTTTAGTAATGGCTTAGTTTTTACTTGTCAAATGTCAAATAATAAAAGCTTCAAAAGTGACAGCTACCGAAATACCGGGTGATTCAAAATAATACCTCTTCAAACTTCTAAATTAAATCAATCTTTCTTTAATAAAGATAGGCGTGGTTAAAAATTTTACAATATTGGGATTTAGTTAACTTTCAAATATATACTTATTTTTGTCAATATCAGTAAGCCATTATTGGTAGACTAACTGTAATGCTGAGGGTAATGAGATGTCATTACTTGGTAATGCGAGGGGTAATGGCATGTACTTACCAAGTTTGTGCTGAGTAGAAACATTTTAATTTTCAAAAAATTAAAATTTTAGGAAATTTTGTATAGAAATGTAGTTTTAACTTAACTTCTTTAAAATTTCATTTATTTGAAAATTTTATTGAAATAAAATTTTTCTAACTTTGGAATTGAATTTCTCTACAAAATTTAATGAAAATTGCAATTTTCAAAAAAATTCTTGAAGTTGTATTTATTTTGAAAATTAATTTAAATTTTTTTCTATAAAAACTATATTTGAAATCTAATTTTTCTTCAAAATTTAGATGAAATTAATTTTTTTTGAAAATTTCGTAAACTTAATTTATCTGTAAAAAATTGTTGAATTTTTTTCTACAAAAATCGTTGAATTGCATTTCTCTAGGAAAATGCTATATCAACAAATTTTTGCCGAGTAATGCAATATCGACGAAATTTTAACATTTCACCGAAATTTTGTAGAAAAATTAGATTTCAACAATATGTTTACGCATATTGTTGATATCTGAGTGATAATAACATCCGAAAATAACGGGTTTTCCAATAGGGATGATATGATTTTGAAGTGACGTTTAGGCCATTTGTAATATGTCATGATCTGTCATTTGTTTTTCATTGTATTCAGTAGTGTTAACAATTTCATCATCGAGAGATATACGCAAGAACAACGTTTACAAATTATTCAGTTTTATTATCAAAATAATCGTTCTCCAATTGCAACTTTTCGTGCGATAAGTCCATTTTTTTGAAATCCAAAAAAAAAAAAACACTTTCCAGTCGACCTACACGCTGAAAAAAAATCGCTTCTGTAGTATATTGTCCCAAACATATTCGGCTTGAAGCATATATATGTTTATGGTACACTCTAAATATATAATATTTGGTACACACAAAAATTATATATTTGGGAAGATGTTGTTCTTAACAAATCCTTGTTTTCACCCTAATACCTTTTATTTGGGATTTTAATTCCGAAACAAAAATGTATTTAAATTTAAGTATTCCGAAAATATCGAACCTTAATTGTGTTAAGTTTTTCGGTAATTTAATGATAGTTTTTAGAAATTTTTAATTGAAATCGTATAATTTTTGATAACATTAATTTACTCGAAGGATTGAAAAAAATGCTGACCTGAAATACCCAGAAATTTAAAATGAGTCCCTTAAAAAAATGAGTCCCTTAAGAAATAATTCGAAACGAAGGAAAAATTAAAAATGAAATTAGAAAAATTCACCAAAGTTTTGAAAATCTTTCTAAAATTATATATATTTGAAGATATTCCTAAACAATAATTTTATTGGTATATAAATACATATTTTATTTGAGAAAATTAGTTTGCAAATATATTTCGTTGTAATATATTAATATATGCGTTCCAAGTAAATTTTATTGATTTTCAAATAAAATTTATTTACCCAGTAATATAAAACATTACAAAATTTGTGTTCCAAATATATTTTCTTTCGATTCAAACATATCAAAAAAGGCGATTTTGCCCCGTGTACGACCTTGACACCCATGAGCAATACTTTAGCTCTCGTTAAGAGTGAGAGAATTGAATTGTTGCCAGAAAAGTTTGGATATTCGATTATTTCAGGAAATTGTGATATTGAGTGGCCTCCAAGAAGTTGTGATTTAACACCATTAGATAATTTCTTGTGGAGTTATTTGAAGTCATTAGTCTTTCAAAATAAACCAGACTTTCTTCAAGCTTTACAAGTCAATATTGAACGTGCCATTCATGACATACGACTTGATTTAGTGGAAAAAGTGCTAGAAAATTGGGTTCATCGAATTCGTTCCTGCAGAAAAAGTCGTGGAGGCCATTTGAATAACGTTTTATTTATAACTTAATTTTATCGGTTGTACTTCACATTAAATAAAAAACTTTTGTATTTCCTTAACAATAAGTGTGTTTTTTTTCAAAGATATCATATCACTCTTATTGGGAAACCCGTTACTTATTTGTTCATTAACACAGTACAACATATAATTTTGGGACTCAATTCTGAGAATTGGACGTGAAATATTGAATAGGAGAAGAAAAAAATGCGGAACAAACCTAACCGAAAAAAGTCATAAAATATCTGTCAGAAAAATATTGAATATACGTATAAAACAGAACAGAAAATTTGCGATTTTAAGGTTCTGGATGCACTTTTTTCTAACTGAAATGTAGGGATTATACATAAAGGCAAAACACTGTATAAAATTGCAGGTGTTTGTGTTTACTTGTAGTCAAGTTATGACACAAAATCATCCCTTTTGGCGATTACAAAAGATTCAGAGCTAGTATGGGAGGTACGAGGATTAACTATTCCACTGAATTAAAAAAAAAAATTTGGCAAGGGGTCTCAGATAGATTGCACCAATTTCTACTCTTTCGATGTGATCCCTATCGAAATGATATTGTTTGTGGAATCATTGATTGTTATTCTTCTAAACCACACCACCACACCACCACCCCCTCTTCCTCTTAACTAAATTTTCCAATTTTAATTCTTAGTTTTCTATAAGCTACGAGTTGGAAGTGTTTGGTTTTTGTTTTGCGTTTTATTTTGTGTATCACATTATTTTTCTTTTAAAACAATTTTTTGGTAATTGCCAAAAACAATTGTTTATTAAATCATTAAAAATAAATAAATAAAAAACAAAACAAACTGATAATTTGTAACACATTTCACATTCCGGACACAAAAAACAACAATAATTCTCACAAATATTGTTTACTTTGGATGGGCTTTCAAAACATTGACCGTTTGAAGAGATAAGGACGGACAGACAGAGGATGCTAGAATTGTGTGGAGGGAATTCACCAAACCAAACCCTGCTAGAGAGCAGTGGAAGAGAGAGAGAGATGCTTTTGGTTTAATCTAAAACAAAGTTTTGCCAGCGATTATTTCCAAATCTTTTTGTGTGTCTTTTTAACTATAAATTCTGTGAAATATTCAAATACTAAATCAGTTTCAATTTAATCTGCGTACTGAAAAGTATTTCGAATAAAACAAAAATGAAAATCATTGCGGTGCTTTTGGCCATTGTTGCCCTCATCTCCTCCAGCGTTGCCCTTAAAAATGGTGAGTTATAATTGGAGAATTATTTTTGTCTTTCTCAAAGACATTGACAGGACTACTAAACTATGAATGTTATCGTTGTGTTTGCAGATATGTGCGGTTTGCCACACTCCGTGAATGGAAATGGTGTTATGGCTTGCATGGCCTTCAACAAATCCTGGTCCTATAAGGCTGACACGAATGAGTGCGTCGAATTTGTTTATGGCGGTTGCATGGGCAACGACAATCGTTTCCCTACCCAGGAGATTTGCGAGGAAAAATGCAAGGAATAAACATTTGTTGAATTAATGAATGAATAAAGAAAGATCGGTGGTAATTTAAATAACGGTGCTTTCATTTGAAACGGATGTGGAAAATGGTTGAAAAATCTTTCTCATCTATAGTACATGCTAAAGTTGTCTAAAGTACAAAATATGAAAATATTCAGATGATTGCTGCAGAATTTACAGGAGTGTTGTGGTCGTATGAACCTGTCAATTTGTGTGCACTGGAAAACATAATGTCAAATTCATTTTTCAGTGAAATAATGACAATTTGCTTGATTTCAACGAAATTATTTTTGATGCAAAGAAATTATTTTTTCTTTAGTGCTTTGTTGTTCATAATATTGGGTACATGTTGGCTTTGAAGATATTTCTTCATCTAAGGAAAAATGTTTTTAATTTAAGTAAACACTTCAATAATTTTAACGAAATTTTACTTGGATTATATACAGGGTTTTCCAATAAGGGTGATATGATTTCTTTGAAAAAAAACACACTTATTGTTCAGGAAATTCAAAAGTTCTTTATTTAATGTGAAGTACAATCGATACATTTAAGTTCTTAATAAAACGTCATTCAAATGGCCTCCACGACTTCTTTTGCAGGAACGAATTCGATGAACCCAATTTTCGAGCAATTGGAAACACCACTAAATCAAGTCGTATGTCATGAATGGCACGTTCAATATTGACTTGTAAAGCTTGTAGAGAGTCTGGTTTATTTCGAAAGACCACTAATGGTGTTAAATCACAACTTCTTGGAGGCCATTCAATATCACAATTTCTTGAAATAATCGAATCTCCAAACTTGTCTCGCAACAATTCAATTGTTTCATTTGCTGTGTGGCACGTAGCCACAATCGGTCAATGGCAAAAAGAGCTGTTAACGGGAGCTAAAATATTGCTCATGGGTGTCAAAGTCGTACGTCGACTGGAAACTGTTTTTTTTTTGGATTTAAAAAAATGGACTTAGCATCATTTTCAAATGTGAACGGAAAGTTTTTTTTTTGCTCTATGTAGATCCTTAACGGTCGGATCGGGAATCGGTCAATGGCAAAATGATAGCTATTAACGAGAGCTAAAAGATTGCTCATGGGTGTCATGGTCGTAGGTCGACTGGAAAGTGTTTTTTTTATTTAAAAAATAGGCTTAGCGTACGAAAAGTTGCAGTTGGAGAACGATTATTTTGATAATAAAACTGAATAATTTGTAAACGTTGTTCTTGCGTATATCTCTCCATGATGAAATTGTAAACACTACTGAACATATTACAAATGGCTGAAACGTCACTTCAAAATCATATTATCCCTATTGAAAAACCCGTTATAATATTAGAAAGAAAGTCATTATCGTTCATAAACATATAGACGAATGACTTTATTTTAAAGATTTTTTTGTTTGGCCTGAACTGTCCGATACAACGATTCTGGATATACTCGTACAAAATTTCAGTTCTCTATCTCATTTTGGAGCATCTGTGGTCAACTGGTTGAAAAACACGTGGCGGAAAATGAAAGTAGCCTATGATATTTCCCACGTATTTGTTTATATGTTCACCAATTTTCATGAATACTGACTTCTCATGAAAAGCCCACACTCTTCAATTTACGGTCAACTATTTTTATCTTATGTTATTAATTTTTTTAAAAATGAGCAAATATGAAAGCTTTACGCTGCAAATCTATAGCGTGATCCATTTCGAGGTTCCCTACTTTTTTAAAGAAAAAAACACAGAAAATTCAAGTTGAATGGGGAATGTTTATTATCATTTGAAAGAACATTCTTTGGCATTTATTTTTTGAAGATTATGTCTATCAAATGTTGGCCGCGGCTACGCGGTCCATCCGTTGAGTCTAATTTTCGATGACTCGTTCGAGCATTTCGACTGGTAACTGGCGAATGACACGCGTGATGTTTTGCTCCAAGGCCTGAATCGAAGCGGATTTGTTCGCATAAACTTTAGACTTTACATATCCCCACAGGAAAAAGTCTAACGGTGCACAGGGGACTAAAATGGAAAAAAATTGACATAATTCTGCCATTTCAAAACCACTTATCGTATTGCGATGGAATTTTAGGTGTGTATACATGAGGTGTTAGAGAGTTTAAATTCGGGCCCCCTATCTCATACAGGGGCGGATATAAATTTTTAAGCATTTTATGCCGTATTTACGTTTCTGTCTATATGCTAAATATTTTTTTTAATTTGTCCCTACCTTCTTGTACTTATTGGTTATTATATCAGTCAATATGCACTGATTTCTTGTAGATCACATGTTTTTATGAAACAATAATAAAATTTAGTAAGATTAACAATCATAAAATTGAGTAAGAAGGATAAAAGATGTCGGCCTTTATAATATGTTGGTGTGACTCTTGTCGCCTAAAATTTGTGTATACCCATTTTGTAAGCGAAAGACCCACTTCTTGAGAAAAATAATTATTTTCTTATTTTATTTCTGTAATATATATTTTATTATTCTATTTCTGTAAAATAATCTGAATAATCGATGTCTAGGAGATAAAGCAAATGCTTGTATTCCTCAGGATTTTCACATGTCAACATATCCATCTTTTCTTATTAAAGATAGAACAGGATCGGAAGATAGGAGAATATTTACAAATATATCTTCATTTTGAAATTCTCTTGAACTTTTTCGGGAGTGAAATTGCTGAACATTGCGAAAATCGCGATTTCGTGCCTCCTGGGCTTCTTCCGTAAGCTCGCCCAAAGGGAGAATACGAAATGCAATAATTATATCCCCATGACGCAATACTTTATGTACTGTTGGGGTCATATCTTTCCATGGATACAGTTCTATTAGATGTTTCGAAATACCTAGACAGTATTTTCAAAATTTTTCTGCATTCACTTTGTTCTTGCTGTTGATTGCCATTATAATTATGCTGATTTTTCTCAGTAATTCTATATTAATTCCTGTGATCTTAGATAATCTTTGAAGAAACGACTTGCAGTATTACCATAATTTGTATTTCCATATCCCACTAGTGGTTTGTCGACATTTAATCCAGTCTCTTTCCAAAATTCCCCTTTGAATTCTTTTTTTCTGGAACTCTCTCGATGCTTTTAATTCCTTTTTGTCCGGTAATTTGTTTGCATTCTCTGGATTTCTATAATAATGCAAATCGTATGCTATGTGTAGGAAATGTTCTAAAAACCGTCTGCGAGCATGTAATGGGGAAATTCCAAATTTTAGAGCATATGTGTTAATTGTTGGGTTTTTCGATTAATCCGAAAATTAATTTTTTTCCCTCCACATAGTGTACATCTCCACGTAGATGATGTTCCCGTAACAGCATTGAAAGCTTTCCCATCGTCCATAGTGAAATTTAGGATGAAGGAGATTGTGAAGCTGTAGTCCAATATTTTAATTGATATGGGTTCCAGCTCCTTAATTTCCTTCTCAATATGATCAACCAGGTTATGTGTGTTGGTAGCCGACTCTTTTGTATACTCAAACTATATTGGTCTACAAAAGTTTTTTGATCCTGGAGTCGAATTTATCCAAATCTTACTAAATTTTATTATTATTTGCTAAAAACATGTGATCTACAAGAAATTAGTGCATATTGACTGATATAATAACCAATAAGCACAAGAAGGTAGGTAGGATCTGTCAAAAAAGACTATTGGAAAAAGTATCTCTACTTAGATCACCCTATATAAGCATGCAAAATTTTTTTAAATTTAGGGCGGAGTTCATATTAAAATTGTCGCGTTTTCATAACAAAAACCAGTAAGGAAGGAGCTTAAGTCGGGCGGAGCCGGCTATATGATTCTAACTCTATGCGGGGGCTAAACCTTGTCCGCCTTTAGTAAAATTTTATTAAAACGAATCAGTTAGTAATTCTGAGTCGATCGGTATTCTTTAACGGGTGTCTACATTCAGTAATTTTAGGCGATATACTTAATGGTAAATGCAACATGTACTTGACTTATCATAACATGTAATTTAGTTAAGAACGTTCCATATCTTTAATTTAATTTAATTGAAGTCCAAGATGTAATTAATTTTAATGAGTTCCATATCTTTAATTGAGGAATAAGATGTACTTATTTTATTGATCATTGCGATCTTTGGTGCCAAATCAAAGGCAAAATCATAAAAAATAGAATAATTTCATATATTCTCAGTACGCTTTTTTCAGTTTATATACTGAGCAAACTCTCTCACCATTCTGGCTCCCACACAAAACACTATATTTTACAGCTTTCCAACAAGAGGGTATTATTTTGTATCACCCGGTATTTCGGTAGCTGTCACTTTTTATACCCTCACTTTAGTGTGACGAGGGTATATATCATTTGCTACGGAAAAAAGTGTAACACATCGAAGGAGTGATCTAAGACCCTAAGTATGTTCGGAGGAAATCCGTTTTGGGTCATTTTAAGTCGAATGAGCAATGTCCGTCCGTCTGTCTGTTTGTCTGTCTGTCTGTCTGTCTGTCTGTCTGCCTGTCTGTCTGTGTGTCTGCTGGCTGGTGCGCACGATAACTCTCGAAAGGATTAACCGATTGACTTCAAATTTGGTATGTGGTAATATTTTGATCTATCTCCGGATGAGTTCGAAGATGGGCCATATTGGTCTACTCCTTCTGGTACCTCCCACACAAAGGGTTAAAATTTAGTGAAATATTGATTCTTTAATAACTTCTATACTACTTATTCGAATCTTTTGAAATTCTGCACATAATATTAGTATATTAGTCGCTATTAACTCGAGAAAAATGAGTGAAGTTGGCATGCCCCTTTTGGTACCTCTCACACAAATGGACCATTTTGCATCAAAATTTAACTGCTTATAACGTTAATACAAGTGCATAAAAATGCTTGAAATTTTCTACAGTATAATGTTTTTGTAGCGCCTATAGTCCGGTAAAAAATGGGCATTATAGTACAGCCCCTTTTGGTACATCCCACACAAATGGACCGTTTCGTACCAAAAGTAAACGGCTTGTAACTTTAATACCAGTGCATACAAATACTTGAAATTTTGTACAGTGTAATGCTGTTATAGTGCCTATAGTCCTGTAAAAAGTGGGCGTTATTACCCCGCCCCTTTTTGTACCTCCCACACAAAATGACCAAATCATACCAAAATTACATAGCTCGTAACTTTAATATACCAGTGCACATAAACGCTTATAGTTCAGCACAATGCAATGTATTTAAGAATGTACTGTTTACCGAAAAATATGTGTATTTGGAAAACCCCTTCTGGTACCTCCCACACAAATTGACAGATTTATTGGTGTAATGTTATATATTACATTACTCACAAAGTGAGGGTATACCTTAGTCGGTTTACCCGACTGAAACTTTCTTACTTGTTAAGCTTTTATTCTTTGACATTTGACAATTAGAAACTATGCCATTAGTAAAAATGGAAGGATACGCGATTCAACAACGCATTGAAATTATTAAAATTCGGAAAATCATCTTGACTTATGAGGACCATTTCCACCTCGGTGGCTACGTCAACAAGCAAAATTCTCGCATCTGTGGCTCGGAAAACCCAAGAGTTATTGTTGAGAAGCCTCTCCATCCTCAACGTGTGACTGTTTGTGCGGTTTATGGTCTGGCGGGGTCATTGGACCTTACTTTTTCGTAAATGAGGTTGGATCAACAGTTACGGTGAATGGATTGCGCTATCGAGCGATGATTAATGATTTTTTATGGTCGGAGTTGGATGGTATTGATCTGGACAACGTTTACTTTCAACAAGACGGCGCTACGTGCCTCACAAGCAACGAAACCATTGCTCTGTTACGGGAAAAGTTTCCGCACCGTGTTATCTCTCGAAGAGGTGATCACAATTGGCCACCGAGATCTTGTGATTTAACACCTTGCAACTTCTTCCTTTGGGCCCACGTGAAGGATAAGGTCTACGCCAACCCAGCCCAGCGACGATTCAAGACCTCACAGAAAGAATTCGTGAGGCTATCGAGGACATAGGGCAGACTCTTTGCGATTTGGTTATGGAAAATTTCATGAAAAGGATATGGTCTTGTAAGCATTGTCGTGGTGGCCATTTGGCTGATGTTGTTTTTCATTATAAACGGCATACCTTCCTCTTTATTACGAAAAAAACATCCGATCATTTATCTCAACAATTGAATTTTTCTTTGAATACCAAAATAACACCTCTTGTTGGAAAACCCTTTATTTCATAAGATTTTATCGACTTAAATCCTCACTTTAGTGGATGATGGAATATATGGGGGATTTCTTCATATCAAGTGAGTGAATATATAAAACCGATCTCTTCTGATCGGGATGAAACCTGCACCAAGTTTAACACTATTGGATAGTAGGTATGGCACAAAATTTCAACGAAGTCGTTTAAGGACTGTCCGATTTGGGGAGTGTTGCATTTTCGAATTTTGTTCAAACGGCCACAAAAATTACCGTTCTCTGGGAAGGTGCCAAATTTGGACCATATTTGTTGAAGTATATGCTCCATAAAGCTGAGATACACAATAAATTAAAGGAAATTATGGGGATTACAAAAATTAACAATAATGACACTTTCACGTGAAAAAAGAAGTTTCGTATCTGTTGTTAAAACTATTAGAAAACAATTTATTTTTTCAACAAAAAACACAGTATGTCTCATTCTATACAAAAATATGTTTTTTTTAGGTCTCGAACACAAAAACAAATTGTTTTCGACTTTTTTTAAGCGGGAAAATTGTTATTTTTGGTATATTGATGCAACTTCGTGGAGATAAGGTACGATTTTTGGAATATATCATTGACATATTTTCCGATTATGGCGATTCAATAGAAGTACAGGGTGGGGCAAAATAAATCACCCGGGGCAATAGTAATCACCTTATTGGAAAACGCTATAACTTGCAAATGATTTTTCATTTAAAAAATTTTTTACAGCAAAAGAACATTTGGTGATTAAATGGCAGACATTGACCATTCCATCCAAAGTTTTTCATTTAAAAAAAAAATACAGCAAATTAACATTGGGTGATTAATTTTGCCCATCCCTGTCATAAGTTAGTCCAATATGTATTGTCCGAAACTCTATATGTTACTGCCGATTTTATTTCCGATACCGTATTTTATATCCGATCAGTACGAAATTCGGCAGAAAGTGGTCTCTTGTTACATGAATGAACACGGCCAAATTCGAGGAAAATCGGTTCAGAGTTAGATATAGCCCCCGATATAAATGTTGCTGTAGATTTAGTATTTAAGCTTTGTTGAATCTGTATTTCCGTCCGATCTTTATATAATTTGGCGGAGGGTTTTGATACAAATTAATGAAAATCTGTTTAGATTATGTATAGTCCCATCTATTTATTCCTTCCGATTCTTGATATACGAAAGAATTCCGAAGGTTTTAAGGTTATCGTTTCAAATCTAGTTTATTATGATGAACATCTTCAACGGAAGGTGGAGCTAGGTACTTTCTTAACCGATTCGAAACCAATTATTCCAAATTATTATCGCAATGCCCCTCTGTGCATTGTAGGGGAGGTGTATGGCATTATATATTCCCCCTCCTACTCCCACTCCCGACTTCCTGTCTTTCCATACTGGTTCTATTATATCCTACACCACACTGTGATCCATGGTATTATGAGTTTGTGCATTTGTTAGTAACACCAAAAAGGAGAAGAAATAGACTCATCGTTTATTACACAGATCGACTTGGAATCACTTCCCGAGTCGATTTTAACATATCCATCTGTCTGTCTGCAATATATTGTGAGATATCTTTGAAACTGCTGACGGGATGAGAACATGATATTAGAAGAAGATAGAGGCTACTTAATATAGGATTAGTTAAATTTTTCCCGAAACAATTAGGATAAGTGTTTCTCGAGTTATGCTAATATATGAGCTTCAACATATATTTTTTTACGACGAGGGCATGAAGGACTAAGGAGTGACCTCAGACCTCAAGTATGTTCGTCGGATTGACTTGAAATTTGGTATGTGGTAATATTTTTTCTATCTTAGGCAAAGTTCGAAGATGGACCATATTGGTCCACTCCTTCTAGTACCTCCCCCACAAAGGGTTAAGATTTAGTTAAATATTGATTCTTTAATAACTTCTGTACTACTTATTCTAATCTTCTGGTATTCCACACATATTATTCGTTTATTAGTTTGCATCACCTCGAGAAAAATAAGTGAAGTTGCCAGGTCCCTTTTGGTACCTCCAACACAAATGAACCATTTTGTACCAAAAGGGCTTATAACATTAATACCAGTGTATTAAAATACTCGAAATTTTGTCCACAGTAATGTGTGAAAAATGTGAGTTATTGCCACGCCCCTTTTGCTACCTCTCACACAAAGGTACCATTTTGCACCACAAGTTAACAGAGCCATTGAAGAGATTCGTCCCGAAACAATCGAAAATGTACTGAAAAATTGGTTTGATCGGATGAGATACTGCCGAGCCAGTCGTGGTAGTCATATGAATGGTATTGTGTTCCATTATTAAATGACAAAGTTTAACCTTTGCAATAAAAACAGAAATTTGTTTATAGCAGACTAAAATTTAAAATATTAAATATTAAGCATGTTAAAATTACACTGCCCAACAAATTAAGACTTTTTGATTGGAACAGAATGGCGACCCTATAATTCTGAAAGGGCATGTTGAATAGATAATTTTTGTAGAATAAACTTATGATCCAGCTGGATTTTTTTAACAGTGGTTCAAAGTTTTCATTTTTTGGTCGGAGGGAGCATTCTACTACATGAAAAAAATGATTTAAGTTAATGACTGAAAGATTTCTCATTCTCAGAGTTATATAGCAGAATTTTATGAGGATCATTTTTGTGGAAGGTCTTAACCCACTGTAAAAAAAACTCAGAGCAGCTGGACGATTCTACAAAATAATCTACTCAACATGCCCTTTCAGAATTATAGAGTCGCTCTTCTGCTCCAATATTTCCACGGGTCTAAATTTACATTATAGTATTTTTGTGTATTAGTTGTCATGCAATTTTCCTAATTAAACATAAAGAGCTATATTTACAACTTTGGTGTCGTTGGCGACCCTCACTAAAATTATCCGGCAAAAATGTTCGTAGACTATTTTAATCCTTAAATTACCGGTTTGAAAGGACTATTTTGATTTATTCGAAAAGAGGGCCAAATTGACCCATTAAGAGGGAAGATAGAGGGTTAAGAACTTCCACAAAAATGATCCTCATAAAATTCTGAGAATGAGAAATCTCTCAGACATTAACTTAAATAATTTTTTTCATGTAGTATAATGCTCCCTCCGACCAAAAAATGAAAACTTTGAAACACTGTTAAAAAAATCTCAGACCAGTTGGACCATAAGTTTATTCTAAAAAAATGATCTACTCAACATGCCCTTTCAGAATTATAGGGTCGCCATTCTGTTCCAAAAATGCTGTTGGACAGTGTTAACAGAGTAGTATTCAATTTAACTCATGCTATTAAGTGCACATAGTACGATTATTTATCCCAGAATGTAATTAATTCCATAAGATATTAGTTTTTTGTATTCTTTGTATTTCCCGCCCCCTGAATTATAAGCCAAATGTTAGTTATATGTAGATAGCTCCGATTAAGTACCCTCCTTTTCTTATATGTTTCTTTCAAGTTTATAACTTTTTATAATATTTCTTAATTTTTTTAATACAGCAGAATAGTCCTTAATTCTTGCTTTTAAGTGCATATAGTACTTTTAATTATACAAAATGATTATTTATTTATACTGAGTGTTTATATATTTATTTGTTTATGTTCTATGTAATTCTCTTAAACACAAGTCTAATGTCAGTTATACACAGGTAGTTCCGTTTGAGTAGCCTCACATTCATTTTTATTTAAAGTTTATTTTAAGTTTTTAAATGTTTATCCATTATTATTATTTCTTGTTTCTGTAGTATTTATAACCATATATGGCCTATGGCTCGGTTAAATATTGAATAAAAATAAATAAAATATCAGAACACTTCAACTGCGCCTATTCTTTGCACTTCTGTTCACATTTTTCCTTGGATGAGAAACGATTATCGTTGCCACCGCAACCGCCATAAAAGAATTGTTTGCATTCATTTTTATTGACATTGTAGGTCCATAATGGTTTGCGAGCTTCACAGTTACCATCACCATTGTAGGAGTGTTCCAAGCCGCATTCAGCTAAGGGAAAATAACAAATGCACAATACAAAGTATTTACGAGTAATCGAGTATAATTGAAAAATCATAATTTCAAACATACGATTTTTAAGGGCCACCGAAGAAGATGGCAGCCAAAAAAGGGCAAAAATAGCCATTAGAAACACAGCAAATTTGTTCATTGTCAAGCGAAGTCCGAGTATTTCGAACACTTTCATCAACGCAACAAAAAGTACAACTGATTTCTCATATGAATAGTTCATAGCATTTTAAGTAACATTTCACGCAGACGAACGATAATTATTCGTGATAACGCTTTTGTTTCAAAAACTTGTTTGCAGTTCACATTTAATAGCTTTTGCAAATAACAAACAATTGGTTTCACGCCGAGAACAGTTTTTTCAAATACTTTAGTTTTGTATAAATGCCACTGTATACGCAATTGCGCATTCGCATTCGCATTAATTAATTTGTTCATTAATGTTTTGAGAGTGTTTGCATGTTTTACTCTATTAATACATTGATTGATGGCGAATATAAAATGAATTATTTTTTTTTATGTGCTATGATCAGCGGATTGTCTAAACAAGTAAGAAAATTTCAGTCGAAAAAACTGACTAATGTATGGCTAAGAATTTTTAATATTAACCAATGAATTTCATTTTTGCCTAAAAACTTTATAAAAAAGATTGGTAAATGCTAAAACAAGATATCGCTATCATTTATTTTTTCAAATAATTTTTTTCAAAAATTTATGGGGATTTGAAATTTAACAAAAATGAGCAAAATGTATGTCTACGTTTTTACAAAATTTTTAATTGCTCTGAACGGCTGAATGTTTTTTTTTTTAAATGTTTACGTCGTAGTAGTGAAGTAGAACATAACGGGTCATACGAGTATGTTCAAAAAATTTCGTGAATTTTGTATTTTTTCAAAAAGTATTTATTTATTCATGAATATCTATTTTGTCCCCTTCAAAGTAATTCCCCTTGTGTATAATACACTTTTGCCAAAAGTTTTTTCCAATCCTCTAAGCACTTCAAATAATAATTTTTTGTGATCTTGTTCAGCTCCTCCTTCGATGCCGTCTTTATCTCCTCAATCGTGGCGTAGCGTCGTCCTTTCATGGGCCTTTTCAGTTTTGGAACAACAAATAGTCACAGGGGGCTATGTCAGGGGAATACGGTGGCTGCGGCACCATTACTGTTTTGTTTTTGGCCAAATATTCGCTCACCAGCAACGGTGTGTGTGCAGGGGCGTTATCATGGTGCAAAAGCCAGTTTTTGTTCTTCCACAAATCCGGGCGTTTTTGGCGGATTGCTTCGCGCAATTTGCGCATAACTTGCAGGTAATATTCTTTATTGACCGAACTACCCTGTGGCAAGAACTCATAATGCACCACGCCCCTGCAATCAAAGAAAACTGTGAAAACCGGGCGTCCGGCACGCTGTTTGTACCACCGATATACGTTGCTTTGGTCCAAGGTAGCTTCACCCATATGCCAAAGTCAACATTCGGAATGCGTCAGCGCACTTTATTTTGTTTTTTCACACAAAATTTGATGCAGATTCTTTGATCCATTTTCTGAAATAGATACGAATCGAAGACAAGTTAAAACACATCTAAGCACAACAGCTGTCAAAAATTAACTAAACATTCAAAATGGCCGACCTTGTCAGCATAAGTAAGGGACATGAGTACCAACATAACGCTACAAAAATATCAAAAATCAAATACACGTAGCCCGCGGAAATTAAAAATTCGCGATATTTTTTGAACATACCTCGTATTTTAATGAATTTTTATTTTTTTATTTTTGTAAATTTTTTTGAAAAGCTTTAATTCCAAAAAAAATATACACAGAATACTTATGCACCAGACTCTCGGAAATCACAAATGGATTTTTGGGGGATCTCAATATCTATACAAATTATGGACGAAATACTAAGGCAATTTTGGAAATTTTTTCTGCTTCTGCAAATTACTGCTAGTAAAATTTCATTAAAAAATATAAAAAAATCCATCCTACAAGTAAGAAAGTATCAGTCGGTTTACCCGGACTAAGGTTTAGCCTCACTTTGTGAGTAATGTAATATGGAATATTACACGAATTAAACTGTCAATTTGGGTGGGAGGTACCAGAAAGGTGCAGATTTTAACGTTATGAGCTATTTAATTGGTGTGATATTGTCATTTTGTATGGGAGGTACAAAAAGGGGCGTGGTGATAACGCTCATTTGTCACAGGGATATAGGTACTTTAAAAACGTTACACTGTCTTCTAACAATGTAGTACTATGTGTAGAGTTTCAGGAGATTTCGATAGGTAGTATTAACGAAGCAATATATCAACAAATGTTTACCCTTTGCGGGGGAGGTACTAGAAGGAGTGGACCAATATGGCCCATCTTCGAACTTAGCCAGAGATAGAAAAATTATTATAACATACCAAATTTGATTATAACATACCAACTTGGAGCACCACGCAATACACCCAGAAGAAGCTACAAACATTTGTCAACCGTTGCCTCAGACAAATTCTTCGCATCTATTGGCCCAACAGAATATCAAATGAAGAACTGCTGCTAGCTACGAACAGTAATCCCATCGAAGTAGAGATCAAACGACGCAGACGGAGCTGGATCGGTCACATACTTAGAAGACCTAACGATGACATTGCAAAACAAGCTCTAGAATGGAACCCGCAAGGACATCGGCGACCAGGCAGGCCACGAAACACGTGGGTGAGAATGTTGAAGAAAGAATGCGAATCAAATGATATGTCATGGAGTCAGGTCAAGGCCATGTCAAGCGATCGAAACAGGTGGAAATAGTTTATTAACGCCCTATGTTCAAATTGAATATTTATTTCATGTAGTGTGATTTTTATTGTCAATCTATTGAAATAATAAAAGGAAAAAAGAAATTTGAAGTCAATCCGTTACTCCTTTCAAGCCAGACAGACGAAATGACTTAAAATATCCCAAAACGGATCGTCGATCATACTTGGGGTCTTACGTCACTCCTTCGATGTGTTACACTTTTGGCAAATGATATAAGGTGAGGGGACTGGAATTTGACCGTTTGTTGGGGGTTTTTGTGTTAAGTTTTGGGTTTTGGTGTGTTCTGACATATTTATATACAGGGTTTTCCAATAAGAGTGATATGATTTCTTTGAAAAAAAAACTCTTATTGTTAAGGAAATTCAAAAGTTTTTTATTTAATGTGAAGTATATACAATCGATACAATTAAGTTCTAAACAAAACGTCATTCAAATGGCCTCCACGACTTCTTCTGCAGGAATGAATTCGATGAACCCAATTTTCGAGACCTTTTTCCACTAAATCAAGTCGTATGTCATGAATGGCACGTTCAATATTGACTTGTAAAGCAAATAACCCCACAAGAAATACGTAGTCTAATGGTGTTAAATCACAACTTTTTGGAGGCCATTCAATATCACAATTTCTTGAAATAATCGAATCTCCAAACTTTTCTCGCAACAATTCAATTGTTTCATTTGTTGTGTGGCATGTAGCCGCAATCGGTCAATGGCAAAAAATAGCTCTTAACGAGAGCTAAAATATTGGTCATGGGGGTCAAGGTCGTTGGTCGACTGGAAAGTGTTTTTTTTTTTAAAATAAATGGATTTAGCATCATTTTTAAATGTGAACGGGTTTCTCTGGATTCTTCTTATATTAGATTGGATGATTGATGGTTTCTTCCTTGTGCAGACTTCAACCGAGGTCTTCATGTAAATAGATATCTGTGGAAATCCATTAATTCAGATACCTATGGAGCTTAATTCATGTGAGCTTATTTTTGAATTCTCAATTTTTAGTTTTTTTAAACATACGCACAGAATACAGTTGCATCAACCGAATTATTTGCCAACCGAATTTTGGTAGTTCTATCTACTATTATGCGATTCCATCACCACAACCAATATTTTGGTTGTTGTATACTTCTGCTTTCATGTTGCCAAAAATCATATTTTGTTGCTAAACTCATCTGTTGTATGTTGCCACAACCAACTGTTTTAAAAAATTGGTTGTCCTGACAATTTGTCAGTCATATACTACCGACAATTTATTAAAAATAGTTTTCATTGATTTTTATTGAACAAAAAACCAAACAATTCATAACAAAATTAAAAATCCCATATTACAAATTCATCACTATTATGAGATTTGGAAATATTTGACACAAATTTTAGTACACGAAAAAAAGCACATAACTTATATGCAAATATCGCTTAACCCTTCCTGTGCTTTCAATTTCATGATTGTTGCTTTTATTTTTTATTTATGTAAAACATTTTGCACAACATATTCTGCATTCCACACATTACCGTTCTTGAACAAAATGTTGAAGATTTATTTATGTCGAGTAATTTTATTTTTTTATTGTTTGTCAAGAACAGCAACCAATCTTTCGGTTGTATTTTCCAAAATACATTAATTTATTCCAACTTTGGGAAATTATTGGGATAGCCAAAAAACGGTTATTTATTAATATTTTTTCTTTTGTAGTAACCAATTATTCGTTGCAATAATAATCTTTGGTCTATGGATACAATTTATGTTGTCAAGAGCAAAACATTGGTTGTCGCAACCAAAAATCAATCATATGGTACTATAATGAAAATTTAAAAGTAGTTACCACATCTAACAGTGTCAATGAAAAAAAAAAAACAATCTTAAATTGATTGATACAACCATCGATTTAGTTGCAAGCATTTTCATTTGATCGTATCCATGTTATTATTGTTGTTTCAACTATTTATATAAAAATCCAACCGACACATGGTGTAGGCAATAAACTTTTTGTTGCTAGTAATATTTTTTTTACAATCGAATTCCAACCAATTATTTTCCTGGGTGTAGAATATAGCTAGCACTGCAAATGTTCTCCTGCGCTTTCCTGTACATATAGCAATGTCTCCCTTCTATACTGCATATCAGATCAACATTTTTATACGAATATGTTCCTTCTTTACAGCGTTTGACCATATGGTTATGAAACATTTGCAAATAAAAACAACAAATGAAAAAAGTCAGAAATATTACAAATTTAACATTTCATAATAATATGAAATCTGTCAGCTCCAAATTTAAATATTTTCCTTTTCAACAGTATCCAAACCTATATTTTCAATATCAAACTTTTCGGTTTGTCCACTTTCATCACTACACCATTTTCAACTGTAATTCGAAAAAAATCAATTCAATTTCGAATAAGATCAATTGAAATTCGAAGATTCCATTTGAAATTCGAAAAAGGTCAATTGAAATTCGAAGATTCCATTTGAAATTCGAAAAAAATCAATTGAAATTCGAAATACATCAATTGAAATTCGAAATACATCAATTGAAATTCGAAACACATCAATTGAAATTCGAAAAACATCAATTGAAATTCGAAATACATCAATTGAAATTCGAAAAACATCAATTGAAATTCGAATGATTCCATTTTAAATTCGTAAGACACCAATTGAAATTCGAAAAACACCAATTGATATTCGAAATACATCAATTGAAATTCGAAATTGTAAACAAATCAGTACATTAGATTGGGTAGAATTTATTTAAACACATTTGCTGACTAAATCTTAACATATAATGTGACGAACAGAAAACATATAGATGATCTTATCTTTTATGAATAATTATTCAAAATTAGTTGAAACAAAACATATTTAAATATTTAAATATTAAAGGTTTAACACAGACAAATTGTATCACTTAAATGCTACCCCATCTAATATACAACATTGATTTTGTTTAAATTTTTCGAATTTCAAATGATGAATTTCGAATTTCAATTGATGTTTTCCGAATTTCAATTGGTGTATTACGAATTTCAAATGGAAAAATTCGAATTTCAAATGATGTGTTTCGAATTTCAATTTGTGTGTTTCGAATTTCAATTGATGTTTTTCGATTTTCAATTGATGTTCTTCGAATATCAAGTGATGTGTTTCGAATTTCAATTGATGTTTTTCGAATTTCAATTGATGTTTTTCGAAATTCAATTGACCTTTTTCGAATTTCAAATGGAATATTCGAATTTCAATTGATGTTTTCCGAATTTCAAATGGAATCTTCGAATTTCAATTGATTTTTTTCGAATTACAATTGAAAATGGTGTAGTAGGTTAGATGAATAGTGTTATCGAATATAGGCTCGAATGAGTTTAATCGTTTTGGAAAACTTCGGCGTTTCACAAACGCGTACAAGGATTTTATACCGATACCAGTAGACCTTGTCCTGGTCATCCTATTTGGAATGTATTGTTTCGACATTTGTTTTTATTTCATTAAAAAATGCTGACCTTCCGAGTTTCATACATAAATCCACTACAGTTTCACTAAATCATACGTACCATCTATTTTAAAGACAACTACACGAATTTCCCAATAACTTGACCACTCTGCCATTTGTGGCTTTTAAAATACTTCTAAAACACAGATAACGTCGAATTGAACCTATTGTGGACTACTCCATCTTATGGTTTCGGAGTTACAAAGTTATAAAGAACATTGATCCTTATAAAATTGTTTGCTTCTGCCGCACAATTAAATGGTGTTAGGTACTTCACTATTCCTCTATTATTTAAAGAAAGTGTACTTCTGGACATTTCAAATAATAACAGTTTTTACAGAGATATTTTTTTTTTCGCTTTCACCGCTGATCTTTATTCAAACACACACATTTATTCTTTGCACATTTTTTCGCAATCTTCTTTGGTATCGAAGCGATTTTCATTGCCACCGCAACCGCCATAAACGAAATCGACGCATTCATTGGCGTCGGCTTTATAGGTCCACGAGGGGAAGTAGGCTAAGCATCTCGCCATACCATTGCCGTCCTTGGCAGGTTCCAAACCACAAATACCTACAGGATACGAGTATTTGAGATTAAAATGTGTATGTCCTCTCTTTTCCTCTCAATCAACAACTTACCATTTTTTAAGGCAACGGAAGAGGAGATAAGGGCGAAAATTGCCAAAAATAGAACAGCGAAGAATTTCATTTTTATTTTGTTAAATATTTCGAATACTTTGAAGCAAGCTCAAACTTAGACTGGCTTGTTTGTTGAACAACTCACGGTTATTATAGTCTAACCATCAGACGGTCGGACTGTTTTTCGTGTTGCACTGTTGATATGTGAGGGTCATTTGTTAATGATAAGATTCATTGTCATTGCTGTTAGTTTTGTTTTTCATTCGATTAATTAATAAAGTTTCAGTGCATCTTATAATGTATACACTTTGTACAAAAAGCCAGGCTGTTTTTTGTAATTGAATTTTTTTTAAGTAATACACTTTACATTTATGGGCAGTAAAGCCCAGCGTTCGCAAGGACAAGCGACAAATAAACTAGCCGAAGGAGCACAAAAAGCAGAATATATATAAAGCTCTGAAGAAACTTCTTCCAGATGACAAGACGTCATCTGGAAACCCTTAAGAGACAGACAGAGGTGAAATTAAACCTTTGGGGAACAACAACTAGAATTGCCTACACCGTGTGTCGGTTGTATTTATATATAAATAGTTGAAACAACAATAATAACATGGATACGATCAAATGAAAATGCTTGCAACTAAATCGATGGTTGTACCAATCAATTCAAGATTGTTTTTTCATTGGCACTCGGTTAGTTGTGGTAACTACTTTTAAATTTCCATTATAGTACCATATGATCGATTTTTGGTTGTGACAACCAATGTTTTATTCTTGACAACAGAAATTGTATCAATAGACTAAATATTATTATTGCAACGAATAATTGGTTACTACAACAGAAAAAATATTAATAAATAATAGTTTTTTGGTTATCCCAATAATTTCCCAAATTTAGAATAATTAAATTTATTTGGGGAAATACAACCGAAGATTGGTTGCTGTCCTTTTCTTGATACATGACAAACAAAAAATAAAACAGGTAAGAAAGTTCAGTCGGGTAAACCGACTAATGAATCCCTTCACCTTGAGTCTCAAGAAACTATTAGTAAATTTATTTATTTTTTTGTTTTATTTAAATTATTATCAATTTAAATTGCATTTAATAACTTTAAACTATGTACTGGTATTAAAGATAAAAGTTGTTTACTTTTGGTACAAAATGGTTCATTTGTGTGGGAGGTACCAAAAGATGCGTGCCAATTGTGGCCACTTTTCTATAGACTCTAGGTACTATAAAATCATTGCACTGTACGAAATTTCAAGTATTTGTATGCACTGGTATTAAAGTTATAAGCTTATAATTTGTAGTAAAAAATGGTCCATTTGTGTGGGAGGTACCAAAAGGGGCGTGGAAATAATGCAAATTTTGCACTGTATTGTAGGTACTATTAAACCAATACACTGTACAAAATTTCAAGTCTTGGTATACATTGGTAATAAAGTTATAAGCTATTAACTTTTGGTTCAAAATTGTCCATTTGTGTGGGAGGTACCAAAAGAGGCTTGGCAACTTCGCCCATTTTTCTCGAGGTAATAGCGACTAATAAACTAATACTATATGTAGATATTCAGAGGATTCAAGTAAGTAGTATAGAAGTTATTAAATAATCAATATTTCATGTTAACCCTTTGTGGGGGAGTAATTGAAGGAGTAGACCAATATGACCCATCTTCGAACTTATCCGGAGATAGAAGAAAGTATTACCACATACCAAATTTGAAGTCTATCAGTTACTCCTTTCGAGAGTTATCGTGCGCACCAGCCAGTAGATAGACAGACATTCGACATTGGTCATTCGACTTAAAATGACCCAAAACGGATTATCCGCCGAACATACTTAGGGTCTTAGGTCATCCTTCGATGTGTTACACTTTTGGTTCGTAGCAAGTGATATATACCCTCCTGTCTAAGGTGAGGGATAATTATTCGACATAAATAAATCTTCAACATTTTGTTCAAGAACGGTATATGTAGTCAAAAATAATCTCGTCTGGATAATAATGTGTGCAATGCAGAATATTGTTATGAATTGTTTGGTTTTTTGTTCAATAAATAGAATACAAATTAATGAAAACTGTTTTTAACTAATTGTCGGTAGTATCGGTAGAGATACTTTTTTCAATAGCCTTTTTTTTGACAGATCACGTGTGAGTCGTGTCATGCTGTCATGTTATTTTTGTTAATTATTGTTTGGCATTTCATCATGGAAAGACTTACGCCTGTACAACGTTTACAAATCGTTCAACTTTATTACGAAAATTCACGTTCTGTGAGGAATGTGTTTCGTGCACTTCGCTCAACTTATGGTCAACATAATCGAGTCATCGAAAATTGGACTCAATGGATGGACCATCTGAGACGTAGCTGCGGCCAACATTTGATAGACATAATCTTCAAAAAATAAATGCCAAAGAATGTTCTTTCAAATGATAATAAACATTCCCCATTCAATTTGAATTTTCTGTTTTTTTTTTTTAAAGTATGGAACCTCGAAATGGATCACCCTATATATGACTGAAAAATGGTCAGATCAACCAATTTTTTAAAACAGTTGGTTGTGGCAACCTACAACAGATAATTTTAGTTGGCGCAACCAAATATGATTGTTGTCAACATGGAAACAGAAATATACCACAACCAAAATGTTGGTTGTACTGATGGAATCGCATGATAGTAGACAGAACTGCCAAAATTGGTTGGCAAATAATTGGGTTGAGGCAACCAAACTGTATTTTGTGTGCAGGAATGCTCTCTGGAAATACCACAGGAACAAACCCAATATGTTGCTGCGGTCCCATACATTCAGGACGGACATACTGTCGGACTGCCCCGGCACCCAGATTATGTATGTAATTAAAACCATTAAGGAACGACATCACGAAGCTTGATGAAAGGGTTGGCTGCGAAGTACACTGTAAATAACTTAGTTTGGATAAAGCTCACAGACTACCAGATACCTGCAGTGCAGGCTATGAAGCCAAATCGGCGGCGCGCCTCCGCCAGTCGATTGTAGCGGCTGACATCAGCTGAAACTCAGCCGCCGAGGATTACCTAATGAGACTACAAAACGTTCACTTTGTATATCCATAAAGTGTGAAATACGATATAGAAAGTATCTTTCCAAATGTGAAAAATTCCGACATGAGTAAATGTCGTCATCACATTGGATCCGATATCGAAATTTCCAAAAAAAAAAATTGAATGTTACCAAAAGAAACTTTATAAGGGCTATGCGAAAATAATTACGTCAAACAGAATCTGAGAGAACAAACTATTTATTGTAGATTGAAGCTTCCAAGATAAAAAATATCCTTGAAGAAATAAAATAATGTTTTTCAATACTGAATTGTATACTGCTTCTTCCAGAAGAGCTTGCAGAAGAGCTGATACTGCAATGCATAAATTATACAAAGGGTCACTTTTTGATTGGGCTAATATACATAAAGAAGGCCTAGATTTGTTGAACCGATTTTCAACATTGCAACAAAACTTCCATAACGATTCTTAAATTTTTGCGTTAATTTTAAGTTTTTTTCCTCCAATTGTAAATATCTCAAAGCGCAATGTTAGCCGTAGAATAACACGTGTGCGCCGATCGATTATTGGAATTTGATCGGATCAGCCGATTGTTGAAATTTTACCGGCTCAGCCGCAACAGCCGTCCGATATTTTTCCATGCGCCGCCGATAATTTTGGTCGGATTCATTGCCTGCTGCAGTGTGTATCAAGCCTAAATAATGGCAACATGGGAAGTCGCCAAGTGCCTGAATCACAACATACTAACCAACACTGACATTGTAATTTACTCGGACAGCCAGGCTGCCATCAATTCTCTGGAGGCCACATTCCTAAATTCACAAACAACCCTCGACTGCCGCAGATCTCTTAACGAGATGGCTGAGCAGTTTAATATACACCTTATGTGCCAAAGCATAGGGATATCTCGCGGAACTACAAAGCCGATGAACTAAAGGGACGACATTACAAATTCTTGAAGAATTTGCATATATTGGTGCTTCACTATCCACATGCAAGCTTTCGCTTAGGTAAGAGGCAATCAGGCAGTCCAACGGAAGATGGACAGAAATCGGCACCTGTAGGGTAGCTAGAATAGAAAAATCTGGCCAAGATATGACCTGAAAAGCTCAACATATCTCCTCGCACTAGAGAGGAAAAAATTGTCTACGTTAGTATCAGTTCTGAGGGAACACGCCAGAAAAGTGGGTATTGACTCCAATGACTTCTGCAGAAGCAGTGAAGATTAGGAGGATGTAGGAAGCATTGAGCACTTGCTTTGCGACTGTCTCGCTTTGAGTAAACGACAACTGGGCATAGTGGAGTCAGCCTTCCTAGGCAGTCTAACAGATCTTTCCGGTACCGCTATTCGTACTATCGATAAATTTGTATATCAAATAGGCAGGTTTCGATGAGGGACATTTCAGCCCATGGTAACACTAGGGACCTAAACTGGTCTATGTGAGTTGAAAGTCTATATTGATTAATCGGTTACCGCCGAAATATAAACAGTGTCGTGTACAGAAATCTGCTAGTCGATCGCCGTTGTCATTTCTCGTGCCTAATAAATCATTCGATCCTATTACCGCCTCTAGGTCAGATTTGGATCTGGAAGTGAAATTATGGTGGCGTCGAGTTAAAAGTAGAATTCTTCCTTCGCATAATCTGCGTCCGGTTCTGTATGAGCATAACAAGATTTCGATAATACAATGTTATTAAATCTCGCTACGATAATGCGATCTGATATTGGTCTATAGTCGATAGGACATATACTGGCTTCCGGTTTTAGAAGGAGCCCTACTCTTCGAATTCGGTGGTCTTGTTGCCAGAATAAATGAATTTATGACCAGTAGGTATATGAATGGACCCACTATGAAGCCATCGTACTTCACTTAAACCGAAAATAGTCAATTTATAAACCGCCATCTCTCGACAAACTTGTTCTAACCTGGATGGTTCCGAGAGAGTTCTCACGTTCCATGTACCAATCATAATCCGTTTCTTAAAGCCAAAAATCGCCAACGTATGGGAAGCAGTTTCATTTGAATTTATAATAGTTTCTGTTTTACTTGTGTGGGTTATTGGGGCCAGTGTTTCGTAGGGAATTTATTTTCTTAAACGGTCATCCTCCTATGTAATCAATATAACTCACACAGTGTTGCCATAAATGACGATTTATCGTCACTTTGACGATTTTTTAAGCCAAAAAATAAGACATGACGATTTTTCCCCTGAAATGACGATTTTTTATGATATGAAAAAAGTAAGGAAAACTTTACGAATTATTCTTAAATTAAGGATTTGTTATAATTACTTCGGGATATAATTAAACTTTCATTAATAATTTTTAACTGAAAATCAGAAATATTAGAAAATTTCTCAAATATTATGAATGACATACAAAAAGAGCAAATATTTCCGAGTTTTGGTAAGTTGCAAAATTAGTAAATAAAATTGCAGTGAAATTTTGTAAGTAATCTAAGGGTTACGTCAAAAGTTGGACCTAGGAGGTGATTATTCCTACGAATGGTTTCAGTTAAAGTTAACAGCTTTTAAATGAAAAGTTTAAATATTTATGCCGAATTGGTAGGATTTTTTTCTTTGGAGCCAAGAATTCAATTTTGATGGGACATGTGTACGACACTATATAAAAATATGGTCCAATGAGGCGACTTGCTCCTTGAAATGGTTCTGGGTAAAATAAAATACAAATTGCTGAATTTTTGCCAAATCAATTGGTATTTGTGTTTTCACAGGCACGCGGACAATTTTCTTTTGGGCGATATGACGCTACGCCGGTTTCTATAAAAAAATGTTCGCAAATACTCCCGGTAATTGTTCTAAATAAAATTATATACGGTATTGTAAAAATTCAGCGCAATCGGTTTGTACTAGTACTGCACTGGGCCCTGTTGACGCGAATGGTTGTATATGAGTCATTCCATGCCAAACGGGACGATTTTTGACATCACTATTTTTGATTGTTTAGAAATTTTGTATATGTATAATTTACCTAAAAATATTATATACGTAGCTCAAAAAAAAATTTAAAAAAATTCTTTAAGAGTTATGAGCAATTTAAAGTTGACGAAATTATGTTTTTTTTCTAAAAGGTGTGTTCATTCTTTAGCTTGTATCTCCTGAAATACGTGACCGATTTTAAAGTGCTATACCTTGTTTTGAAGGTAATTTCAAATACTACAATTAGCTGGATACAATCAACAATGCAACAAATTTACTAATGTTTAATTTTTTTTGCCCTTTTATACTTTTTATTGCGATTTTCAAAATGATTACACCCTTCGATTTTTTTGAAATTTTAATGTCGTGTTCTTAGATGTCTTTGTTAGCTACTATATGAATTTGGAAGTGGTGAATTGATGGGAACTATTTTTTTACGATTTTTTATAAAAAAAAACATTTGCATAATTTCTGTGAATGTGCTTTAAATAATTAACAGAATGATAATTTTTAGCCATTAGTTTATTAATATAACAATAACAACAATAATAAATTACTAATTTTGCAAAAACGTAAAAATCAGCCATGGCTTGATATTTGAAAAAAAAAACTCGTTAAACAATAGCAAGATTGGACAGATAAGAAAGTACTAGTTAAAGTATACTTTGATATGAAACATTTTTTAAATTCACAGCAACCTGCCTTTCTCTTTTTGATGTAGAAAAAAATGCAATAAATTTGTAAGTCCGTTTTTCACATTCAATTCGACAATTCAATGAAAGAACAAAGCAATAATAAAGCAAAAGTAATTTTTGGAACTCAAAACTACCACTCATACATTCCCCTGTCTGATAAAATAAAATTGAGTTCAGACAACATCAACTTCCGAATAGTACTGTATTAAGACGGTGTACAATGATTAATAATTTTTTACTCATTTTCTTCTTTCATAACTCTTTAAGAAATTTTTTGAAATTTTTTTTTGAACTACGAGGGCGGTTCGGAAACTTCTTAGCCTATCAATGAAAGAGAATAGTTAGTTTTTCAGAAATATTTTTATTTTTCAATATAATCTCCTGAAACTTCAATACACTTAGTCCAACGCTTATTTAGCAATTCTATCCCTTGATTAAAATAGTTTTCCTCAAGGTCTTCAAAATAGTGGTTTACAACTGTAATTGCATCTTCATTTGAGGTAAAACGCTTGCCAGCAAGGAATTTTTTTAGATTTGGGAACAGGTAAAAGTCACTGGGAGCTAAATCAGGAGAATAAGGTGGGTGGTCAAGCAACTCGTACTTTAATTCGTTGATTTTAGCCATTGTTAAAACACTCTTGTGCGCTGGTGCGTTGTCTTGATGACAAATTATTTTTTTGTGTTGTAAGCCAGGACGTTTTTCTCGAATTTGAACATTTAATTGATCCAAAAGGTTGCAATAGTACTCTGAATTTATTGTTTTACCCTTTTGCAGATAGTCAATCAATAAAATACCTTTGAAGTCCCAAAAAACCGTTGCCATAACCCTACCAGCCGATTGAATTGTTTTTGCCTTCTTTGGGGCACTTCCTCCAGCTTCAGTCCATTGTTTGGATTGTTCTTTTGTCTCTGGAGTATAGTGGTGGATCCATGTCTCATCAACAGTTATGTAACGACGCTTAAAATCCATTTTATTTCGCTTAAAACGATCCAAACAAGCTTGAGAAATGTTCATTCTTATGCGTTTTTGGTCGACTGTTAACAAGTGCGGCACCCATCTTGCAGAAAGCTTTTTCATCTGTAGTTCTTCATGCAAAATTAAATGGATTCGATCATTTGAGATGCCCATGATATTAGCTATTTCACGCACTTTTATTCGCACTTTGCACTTTGGCTACAATTTCTGTTGTTGTTGCTGTTTTTGGACGTCCACTACGTGGTTCATCTTCAATGCTCGTACGACCACGTTTAAATTCAGCAACCCAATTTTTTACTGTTGCATATGAAGGAGCACTTTCACCTAACACATTCACCATATCATTATGAATTTCTTGTCCCGATAAACCTTTTTTATGTAAATATTTAGTGACACCACGCATTTCTAATTTTTGCATTGTAAAACCAGTGAGGAAAGGCAGAAAGTCGGGCGGGGCCGACTATATAATACCCTACACCTCCCTAACAATGCGATAAGGGTCATTGCCATAATAATTTAGAATAATTGGTAAATGAGTAGAAACATATTATCTAATTCTGAAACGATAATCGCTAAATTAAGCAATATTCGTTCCTAAATTGAGAAACATCTTTCTGGAAAATTTTAATGATCGGAAGTAAAATACAACTTCTATAGCGGTTTGATACCAAATCAGGAGGAACATATATATGGAGCTTTAATATAAATCTGAACCGATCTTCCCTGAATACTCATTCATGTAAAAAGACCTCCTTCTCTCGAATTTCGTACTGATCGGATATAAAATACAGTCTCTACAGCGCTTACATGTCAAATCGGGGGTAACATATATACGGGAGCTATATCTAAATCTGAACCGTGTTTCTCCGAATTTGGCAGTATTCCATCATGTAATAAGAAACCTCTTTCTGCCGAATTTCGCGCTGATCGGATATAAAATACAGTTTTTACAGCGCTTACTGGTCAAATCGGGGGTTAACATATATATGGGTGTTATATCTGAATCTAAACCGAGTTTCTCCGAATTTGGCAGTATTCCTTATGTAGAACGAAACCTCTTTTTGCCGACTTTCGCACTGATCGGATATAAAATAACATTTTTACAGCGCTCACATGTCAAATCGGGGGTAACGTATATATGGGGGCTATATCTAAATCTGAACCGATTTCTTCCAAGTTTAAAAGTGTTCATTCATATAATAGGAAACCTCTTTCTGACGAATTTCGTACTGATCGGATATAAAATACAGTTTTTACAGCGCTTACATATGAAATCGGGGGTAACATATATATGGGGGCTATATCTAAATCCGAACCGATTTTCTCCGAATTTGGCAGTATTCATTCATGTAATAAGAAACCTCTTTCTGCCCAATTTCGCACTGATCGGATATAAAATAACATTTTTACAGCGCTTACATGTAAAATCGGGGGTAACGTATATATGAGGGCTATATCTAAATCTGAACCGATTTCTTCCAAATTTAACAGTGTTCATTCATATAATAAGAAACCTCTTTCTGCCGAATTTCATTCTGATCGGATATAAAATAAAGTTTTTACAGCGCTTACATGTCAAATCGGGGCTATATCTATGACATATCATATATATGGGGGCTATATCTAAATCTGAACCGATTTTAACCAAATTCAATAGGGATCGTCCTTGGGCCAAAAAAAAACGATATGTGTAAAGTTTTGTCGAGATCGGACCTCGACCTGTACTTTGATTACAAGAATACATGCACAGAGGGACAGACAGACGGACAGACGGACATAGCTAAATCAACTCAGAAAGTGATTCTAAGTCGATCGGTATAATAAACGATGGGTCTATTTCTTCTCCTTTTGGGTGTTACAAACAAATGCACAAAGTTATAATACCCTGTACCACAGTGTGGTGTAGGCTATAAAAATCGCGGATGCGTCTTTTGTGAACAACTGTTTCTATATGAAGGAGTTGCCAGATCGAAACAAAATTTAACATGTGTTCATAGCAGAGATGGAAGTTTCCAAAACACTTAACTTTTTTTTGTTTATACCGCGCTTTTTGTGCTAGGCTAAGAAGTTTCCGAACCGCCCTCGTATGTATATTTTTAGGTAAATATTTTTAGGTAAATAATACATACAAACAATTTCGAAGCAATCAAAAGTAGTGATGTCAAAAATCGTCATATGTATTTTGTCAAAATTCGTCACAATAGGTTGAAGTTTGTGGCTTTCGTGACGTAGACAAATAAAATGGACTGGTATTCTTCTATTAGGAGGACCATTTTCAACCTTAAGAAATTAAAATGTATTTTTAAGAAATTTTTCCTCCACATTTGATGTTTATTGCGTTTAAAGAATCTGAGATCTGAGATGAACAAAATTGATTATAAGTTCACTTTGAGAAAATGCAAAAATTATTTGATTCATCATTAAACATATCTGTCACTAAAATATGTTCTTCGTTCGGAAAAAACTCAAATAGCTTCTTGACGATTTCGGAAATTTATTTTTATATTATTTTCGGTAAACTGCAAAAGAAATTTTGAGCCCTGGATATTTTCATTTTGAGTTCTTACCCTTTTGTTGAACAGGTGATTGCAGAGAATCCTAAAAAATGTTCTGCCCTATCTTAATCTTAAACAGTGTTTTATGGACGCAGATAAGAAAAGCCAACAAGACATAACCCGAACAGCCATTGAAGGGAAACAACCCACAAAGCAGTCGAAGAAGAGGACGACCCGCACACCATTCAATGGACAGGTTGACAAGGTGTTTGTCAAGACAGGAAATGCTGAATGGAAATTAAGAGCATCGCAACTTTTTGGAGAACATTTGTTGAGGCCCTATGATCCTTGTAGGACAGAAGGGAACATATTTATATACATACTAGCTGACCCCAGCAGACGTTGTCCTGCCCGTCCTGTTTCAGAAGTATTGGCTTGTTATTCATTGATATTTCCTTCAAAAATCATACATCGTGAGTTCCGCGAAAAAATCATCAACAAATTTATATTGACCATATGTCCACTACAGCGCCATTTACCGGTTAAAATCATACATACAAATTACTATCAAGACAAACCACACTTACATTTTAAATTTCAGTCAAATGCTCTGGAAATACGAATTTTGCAATAACTTGACCCCTCCGCAATTTATCGCGGTGAAAATAATTCTAAAACACAAATGTCCCCAACTTGAATATATTGTTCAATTTTCAGCCCATTTTATGGTTTCAGAGATCATGCGTTACTAACAAACGTACAAAGGATTTTATATATACAGATAAATATGAAAATATAAGCAGTGATTCTCGTATTTATTTGAACTTTGAATTTAAAATTTCGTTTCCTCCAAAACAAAACGTGTCTGTTTCTAAAACACTTTTTCCAAATCAAGGACAGACATGGCATTATTTCGTAGATGTCGCAGCTTATCTGCACCACATTATTTTGAGCTTATCACCGAAATTTTGATTGTTCTTGACATATGTACATTGTACATAGTATTGTGGCATATTCTTTAATATAAGTACACATATCAACAAGTGTATTATTGCAAAATACACTAATATACATACGAGTACATACATACATATGCATTTGTGTAAATAAAAGTATTTTACAAATTTACTCAAATATTGATACAGATCATAAAAAAATTGATTTCAAATCAGAGTGTTTTTCGAAATAGAATGAAATTGTTCGATTCGTTTTATCCGACTTTATTAAATTGGGATTCCTATGAATGCAGTTTCATACGTATTTGATGGTACTCGTAATGCTGGAAATTGTACTACAAGGCCGATACCAACGGATGTGTTCCATTCATTTCTGGCGGCACTAACAGTCGTTTCTTGACCCAAAAAGATTGTGAAGAAAAGTCGAAGAAATAAAAATTAAGATTATTTTTTCGTTTACTTCCATATGACTTTTGATGTTTATAAAAATTCATCGAAATAAGAATTGCAGTCTGTTTTTTACGTAGAACATTTTCAGATGTACAACTTATTTCCTACTGAAAAACAAGACGAATAGGAGGGTCAAGTTTTTTGTTTTAAAGAAATACAGGGTCCAACTTTAGCAGTGTTGTAAATTCCTCAATTTTTGTTATGCAAAAATTTCAGTATATCGTAAAAACATGTACAATTTGAAGATACAGGGTGGCTGATATGTAATGCAAGAAAGTAAAGCGCTATATTTTTTAATTTTTTTTTAAATTTTATTATTCAAAAGCAAAAAAATGTCGGAAATAACATAAAATTTTAGAAACAGTTTAGATTTGTTCGAATTGGCCACCTTTGGCACGAATTATGGCCTTCAAACGGCCGACAAAGCCATCACACGCTGCACGAAAGTGGCTCTGCGTTATTTTGGCCCATTCCCGGCGAAGCGACGTCTTGAGATGATCGATACTTTGGTATTTTTTAGTGCGAACCTTACTCTCTAAAATGCCCCAGGCGCAAAAGTCCAACGGATTGAGATTTGGCGATCTTGGTGGCCATTGCGCGGTAGAAATGAAGGAGGAACCTCCTCTTTATGCCATTCTTGGTTGACGCGTGCTGAGTGCGATGGTGCTGAGTCCTGTTGGAATGTCCATGGTCTGCGGCCGAAATGTTTGTCTGCCCAGGGCTTCAATACTGTCTTTAGGACATTTTCCCGATAATATTCGGCATTTATTTTGACCCCATGGTCGATGAATACGAACGGGGAGCGACCATCGGCCGTTACGGCGACCCACACCATTACCATCGGCGGCGCTTGAGTTCTGGTGGCCAATCGAAGGTGTACATTTTCAGCTGACCTCTTTGGCAAGTAAACCCGATCATTTTGTTTGTTCACAAACTGCTCAATTTGGAATGGCTTCTCTTCGGAGAAAACCAAATTCGGTAACTGGCCACTTTCGCGCAAGCGAAGCAACTCCTTGGCTCTTTCCAGTCTAACTTTTTTTGTGCATCGGTGAGCTCTTGCACTTTTTATACCCTCACTTTAGTGTGCCGAGGGTATATATCATTTGCTACGGAAAAAAGTGTAACACGTCGAAGGAGTGACCTAAGACCCCAAGTATGTTCGGAGGAAATCCGTTTTGGGTCATTTTAAGTAGAATGAGCAATGTCCGTCCGTCTGTCTGTCTGTGTGTCCGTCTGTCTGCTGGCTGGTGCGCACGATAACTCTCGAAAGGAGTAACCGATTGACCTCAAATTTGGTATGTGGTAATATTTTTTTCTATCTCCGGCTAAGTTCGAAGATGGGCCATATTGGTCCACTCCTTCTAGTACCTCCCCCACAAAGGGTTAAAATGTTGTGAAATATTGATTCTTTAATAACTGCTATACTACTTATTCGAATCTTTTGAAATTCCACACATAGTATTAGCTTATTAGTCGTTATCAACTCGAGAAAAATGGGCGAAGTCGCCACGTCCCTTTTGGTACCTCCCACACAAATGCACCATTTTGCACCAAAAGTTAACAGCTTATAACATTAATAACAGTGTATAAAAATACCACAAATTTTGTACAGTGTAATGTTTTTATAGTGTCTATAGCCCTGTGAAAAATGGGCGTTATTGCCACGCCCCTCTTTGTACCTCCCACACAAAATGCCCAAATCATACCACAATTTAATGTCTCATAACGTTTATACCAGTGCACATAAATGCTTATAAGTCGGCACAGTGCAATGAATTTAAAGTATCTAATCTTCAGCAAAAAAAAGGTGTATTTGATAAACCCCTTCTGGTACCTCCCACACAAATTGACAGAATAATTCGAGTAATATTCAATATTACATTACTCACAAAGTGAGGGTATACCTTAGTCGGTTTACCCGACTGAAACTTTCTTACTTGTTGGAACTTCAATGGCGTTAGTCCAAGCTCATTTTTTAATATGTGTTGTATCCGTTCTCGCGATATGTTCAGCTCACGAGCAATTTTTCTACCACTGCGTCGTGGATTTCGATCAAATCTGGCCTTCACTTTTCGGATCATTTCTGGTGTTGTTACCGTTTTTTTCCCGCCACTTTTTGGACGCGATGCAACACTGCCAGTATCACGGTAACGAGCGGTGGTACGAGAAACAAAATATTTATTCACATTTAAATGCTGGAGGGCTCTAACGATAGCCACTTGTGTTTTTCCACCCAAATATAAAGCAATCACACTATCACGCTTGAATTCCATCACGAATAACTTTTTTCTGAATGCAATAGATCAAAATGCTTTTGTAAGCTTGTAAACAATAAAATGAACTGTCACTGAAATAAATCTGTCAGCTATCAGACTAGCGGTTTAGAAACGATAGCAACCTGAAGTTGGTTGCAATACATATCAGCCACCCTGTACATATCCATTTCGAGGATCCCTACTTTTTTAAAGAAAGAAACACAGAAAATTCAAATTGAATGGGGAATGTTTATTATCATTTGAAAGAACATTCTTTGGCATTTATTTTTTGAAGATTATGTCTATCAAATGTTGGCCGCGGCTACGTCTCAGATGGTCCATCCGTTGAGTCCAATTTTCGATGACTCGTTCGAGCATTTCGACTAGTAACTGGCGAATGACACGCGTGATGTTTTGCCCCAAGGCCTGAATCGAAGCGGGTTTGTCCGCATACATTTTAGACTTTACATATCCCCACAGGAAAAAGTCTAACGGTGTGATATCACACGATCTTGGTGGCCAATCGACCGGCCCAAAACGTGAAATTATCTGCTCACCGAAGTGTTCTCTCAATAAATCCATTGATTGATGCGATGTGTGGGAAGTGGCACCGTCTTGTTGAAACCAAATGTCGCCGAGATCACGAGCTTCAATTTCAGGCGTCAAATAGTCGGTTATCATGGCACGATAATGGTCGCCATTGATGGTTATGTTCTCACCGGCATCATTTTGGAAGAAATATGGACCGATGATTCCACCGGCCCACAAACCACACCAAACCGTTGTTTTTTCTGGATGAAGTGGCAGCTCTTGAATCTCTTCAGGTTGCTCTTCGTCCCAAATGCGGCAATTGTCCTTGTTTACATACCCATTGAGCCAGAAATGAGCCTCATCGCTGAACAAAATTTGGCTCGAAAACGTCGGATCTTCTTGGAACTTTTCAAGAGCCCATAAACGCAAAGAAAAAATTCGTTTCTGCGAAACGAAATATTAGACAATTACAATTCTCGTTTGCCGGAACTGAAATTTCGTTTGTTGTGACAGAAACTTATTTCTCGTAAGCAATTTTTTGTTCTGACCAAAAGAAATTTAGTCGTAATTCGTTTCTGCGAAACGAAATATTAGACAATTACAATTCTCGTTTGCCGGAACTGAAATTTCGTTTGTTGTGACAGAAACTTATTTCTCGTAAGCAATTTTTTGTTCTGACCAAAAGAATTTTAGTCGTCGTAAACGAGAATTTTAGTTGTCTGATATTTCGTTTCGCAGAAACGATTTTTTTCTTTGCGTGTAGTGCAAAGCGATGTCGCTTGGGAAGGTCGGGCGGCTTCAGTTCTTGCACAAGCTGTATTTTGTATGCTTTCAATTTAAGATCTCGACGTAAAATGCGCCAAGTCGTTCCATACGTCAGTCCGAGTTGCTGCGAACGGCGCCGAATCGTGTATGGATAAATGTAAAAACAAGTAAGAAAGTTCAGTCGGGAAAACCGACTTATGAATCCCCTCACCTTGAGTCCCAAAACAAATTTGAAAATAATTTTTTTTGTTTTAATTAAATTATTATCAATTTAAATTGCATTTAATAACTTTAAAGTATGTACAGGTATTAAACTGTATAAGCTATTATTTTTTTGTAAAATGGTCCATTTGTGTGGGTGTTACTTTTCTCTAGACTCTAGGTACTACTTATAAAAGCATTGCATTGTACGAAATTTCTAGTATTTGCATCCACTGTTATTAAAATTAAAAGCTGTTAACTTTTGGTACAAAAAGGTCCATTAGTGTGGGAGGTACCAAAAGGAGCGTGGCAATAATGCCGATTTTTTCATTGTATTTTGGTAATAAAGTTATAAGATGGTAACTGTTGGTACAAAATTAATTAAGTAAGTTTACAAGCATAGACTATTCGGTTTAGTAGTGTACACATTAAAATAACTTTGGTATTTTATTTTGATAATTTGAGAGGAGTCGAAACGTTGGTAGATTTACTAAATGAGCTACACTTAGCTTATTTTATTTATTATCCATCAGACTTTATAATAAAATAAATAAACAGAGAAGTTTCAATTCGATAATAATCAAACTTTTTCTATTTTTTTACAAGGTAGAAGAAAATACTGTCAAAAATCCTTTGGGCAACATTTTCTAAATACAATAGGTAATTAGTTATATCGATGGTATAAAAGGTTTGTTTGAACAAAATGTCAAAATTCAACACCCTCCAACCATTGGCGTAGCAATGGATTTATGCTGGGGAGGGCTATAGCCCCCAGAATAAAAGTTTGTTTTTATGGTTTAAAATTATTCACAAATGAAATTGCCAACAAAAATTAGGATATTAGGTCATATTGAAATAGAATTTATAACAATCTTTCTATGATAAATTAATATATTGCATTAAGAATAATTCGGTCTTTTAAATGTTTAAAGAAAAAACAAGTAAAAGCGTTAAGTTCGGCCATGCCGAATCTTATACTCGTACATATAACCTCCACCATGCATAGCATGTAAATGGTTTCGGGCACAAATAAATTCGTATTACCAAATTTCAGCCCGAATCGTTGAAATTTGTGGTTTTTGTTGAGTTAAAAATTAAAATCTAGAGGGACTCTTGTATGGGGGCTATATGCAAACATGGACCCCAGTTACCAATTTTCAGACCGATCAGTTGAAATTTGTAGCGTTAAGCAGTCAAATCGGAGAAATGACTAAATCGTCTTAGAATTTTACGAATTTTTTAATTTTACTAACAATTTTACTACTTAGTTTTCGATATAAGATGTTTCGATGTAGATCTTACTCATGTTTTAATTCGACGCATCGCAACGATGTCCTTTACAGCCAGTAGATCTTAGTTGCAACATGCATTTGGATAAATATTTAAAAAGATTTTGTTTTTATACTATCTTTTTTTGAATTTATGTATATTTATCAACCTTTTCTTTCTCTGATTGGCTTATTGTCATAACGATTCTTGAAAACATTTTTAGCACAATAATTTCTGCAGTTAGTGATACCATATCAATTTGCACGATACTTCTATAATCATCTATGTATTCAAAAGTTAAACGCAATCGGTTTTATGTCATGTTCAGGTTTTATCTCAAATAGCTGGACCCGGTCCACTTCGTTGCCCCATATTTCCGATCCCGTCCATTTTTGGACCACTGACGTAGACTGCCAGCAGAACTGCAGTGGAACAAACACACAAACAAACGATTTGCCACGCCCACATTTTCCCCGCCCACTATTTGAATTTTTTTTTTTCAAAACCATCTCAGACCTAATAGCTTTCAAACAAAAGAAAAAGTTTTAAAATCGGTCCAGTGGTTTAAACGTCTATAAAACACATACATACATACATACAAACATTTTTCCATTTTTATATATATAGATAGATAGATAGATTACATTTGCACCATGATAAGACTTTCAATTATTGAAATATTTTCCATTTTATTCGTCCACAAAAAATCCAGAATAAATTTATGAAAAGAATTGGCATTGCAAGTAGATGCAGAACAATTTACGACGCCTAAGAATCGTTCTTATACAGGGTTTTCCAACAAGAGGTGTTATTTTGAATCACCCGGTATTTCGGTAGCTGTCACTTTTGAAGCTTTTACTCTTTGACATTTGATAGTAGAAACTACGTCATTACAAAAATGGAACGATACACGATTCAACAACGCATTGAAATTATTAAAATTCGAAAATCATCTTGACTGATGATGATTGGACCTCACTTTTTCGAAAATGAGGTTGGATCAACAGTTACGGTGAATGGATTTGTTATCGAGAGATGATTAATGATTTTTTATGGTCGGAGTTGGATGGTATTGATCTGGACAACGTTTACTTTCAACAAGACGGCGCTACGTGCCACACAAGCAACGAAACCATTGCTCTGTTACGGGAAAAGTTTTCGGACCGTGTTATCTCTCGAAGAGGTGATCACAATTGGCCACCGAGATCTTGTGTTTTAACACCTTGCGACTTCTTCCTTTGGGGCCACGTGAAAGATAAGGTCTACGCCAAGAGCCCAGCGTCATAGGGCAGCCACTTTGCGATTTGGTTATGGAAAATTTCATGAAAAGGATATGGTCCTGTAAGCGTGTTATATGGCCCTGATGTTGTTTTTCATTATTAAAGGCGTACCTTCCTCTTTATTATGAAATAAACATCCGATCATTTACCTTAATTTACCATTTACCTTACCCAAACCCTTGAGTTTTGAGTTTCATTACAGCATTTGCAAAAATTTATATTATTTCTGGCATTGGTAACAGTAAAATTGATAGATTATTGGCGTTGATCAAATTAAAACATCCAGCTGAAATATCTGTGGGGGGGGGCTAAAAAACTTCTGGGGTGGTATTAGACCACCCCAGCCACCCCCTTCCTACGCTTATGCCTCCAACTCTGACAATCCTTAATCGATGTCGTTGAATATTGCTTCATACCTACTATCAAATAGGACTAAAACCTGGTGCAACATCGCAAGACTTCGGATTTAAAAATTCACTCACTTCACATAAAATCCCCCATATTTATACCCTACAATGGACCACATATGACCTCCACACACAAAACTTGCTTAACTTTAGGCACTTTTTCATTTCATTATTATCATGTTTATTAGATGAATTTGCATTATTTTTTTTCACACATATTTTTCATTTTAAAATTATTAAAGCATCAAAAACACTTCAACTGTCCCTTATTCTTTGCACTTCTTCTCACATTCTTCCTTGGATGAGAAACGATTATCGTTGCCACCGCAACCGCCATAAAAGAATTGTTGGCATTCATTGGTATTGGCATTGTAGGTCCATGATGGGAAGAGAGCATCACAGCTCATTCTACCATCACCATTTTTGGAGTGTTCCAAGCTGCATATAGCTAAGGGAAAAATAAAAAAAAATTCAAATTCCAATAGTATTTGCGAGTAAATCATTGAAAAATCACAATTTAAAACTTACAACTTTTGGGGGCCGCCGAAGAAGATGGCCATAGAAGGGCAAAAATAGCCAATAGCAACACTGCAAATATTTTCATTGTCGAGCGATGGATTTAGAACACTTTCATCAACAGAACTAAAAGTGCAACTGATTTGTGATTCCAGTATTTTATACCCTTTTAAGCGAAATTTCACGCAAACAAACGATCATATTTCGTGATAACGCTTTTGTTTCAGAAACTTGTTTCCATTTCACATTTCATATGTTTTGCAAATAAAAAAACCACCAACAATTGGTTTCACACAGAGAAGAGTTTGTTCAAATAGTTATGTATTGAATCGATAATTATATATGGAACTGTATACGCAATTGCGAATTAGCATTAATTATTTTGTTCATTAATGTTTGAGAGTGTTTGCATGTTTTGCTCTACTAATACATTGATTGATGGCAAATATAAAAAAACTAATAATTTTTGTATGTGTTATGATCCGCAGATTACATAAAAAGAAACAGGAAATGACAACATCAGATTGTTTAATGGAATAAACTGTGCCAATAATTTTTGCATAACCTGAGAACCATTTGTTTTTAAAACTGAATAGCCTACAATATTTATTAACCTTATTTATCACTAATTTGGGATACATAGAATTAATTATGGCGAAAAGATATGTATTTATAACCATTAAGGGAAAGGCAGAAAGTCTGGCGGGCCCGACTATATAATACCCTACGCCTATCAATGTGGGTTACAAGAACTTCGGTCACATGAGGGTATCATAGTGTATTGCTATGGTAACCGACCGATTGGACTATATACCAACGGTGTACACCTTCGAGAGAAATTACATCACTATGATTCCCGCCAGAGATGAATGGGTTGGAAGAAAACCAGGTAATAGAAACCATCTCCACTTTTACACGGATGGTTCGAAGCTTGATGAAAAGGTTGGATTCGGAGTTCACTGTGCAGAGCTTAGATTGGATATAGCTCACAGACTACCAGATACCTGCAGTGTCTATCAAGCCGAAATAATGGCAATATGGGAAGTCGCCAAGTGCCTGAGTCGTAACATAGTAACCAACACTGGCGTTGTCATTTACTCGGACAGCCAGGCTGCCATCAATTCTCTGGAGGCAACATCCCTAAATTTACAAACAGCCCTCGACTGCCGCAGATCTCTTAACGAGATGGCTGAGCAGTTTAATATACACCCCATATGGGTGCCTGGGCATAGGATATCCCGGGGAACTGCAAAGCCGATGAACTTGCTAGGAAAGGGGCGACACACAGTGGGCTAAAATGAAAAAAATGGACATAATTCTGCCATTTCAAAACCACTTATCGTATGGCGATGAAATTTTAGGTGTGTATACAAGAGGTGTTAGAGAGTTTAAGTTCGGAACTTGGGTCCCCTATCTCATACAGGGGCGGAGCTACAGGGCCCTAAAGTTGACCACCTCGGGTATACACAATTTTCATCGGCTTCTAACTTTTGAATTTTAGTGGCGTTTTCCTGTGGATACTCCTAGACCAGACCTACAATAAACATTTTATAGGTTGAAGATATCTTGAATATTTTCCGAGATATGTGGATTTTAAATTTGAATTTTTAATTTTTTCACCGACTTTGCCTTGGAGTTTAGCCAATATCTCAGTCAAAAGTTTACCAATTTTGTTCTCGTGTCTTTATATGGATTGCCAATACAATTTACAATATCATGAAAGAAAGAATCGTTAAGATATGTGAAGAAATAAGAAAGTTATGGCCCTATAAAGTCAAATTTTTTAAAAAAATTAATTTTTGGAGATTTTTAGGCGAAAAAAGTCCAATTCGTATTTAGGTCTTGTAGAAAAAGTTTTTTACGCAAAGTATATCAAATTTATACTCATTTTAAAGGAGACGTTTCACAGAATATGTTAGAGAAAATCTGAAGCCAACATTTTAATTGGACCTTTTTTTTACAAAAATTTCAAAAGTTTGATCGATTATCTCCAATCGCAAAGCTAAATTGTTAAATTTTTCTTTTTGTTTATTTATATTAGGGTGTAACAAAATCGACTGCAAAGGGAATCCCGAGCGCGGCTTTTCATATAGAAGATATAGGACTAAAAGTAAAATATACCATTTTTGGGGATTTTTGATGTATTTTTTGGGAATTGAGGGATTTTCCATTAGAAATTTCCAAATGTTGCGTTTGATTATTATTTCTAATATCAAAATAAAGAACTTTAAAAAAAAAATTCATCGAAATATATACATTTTTTAAAATTTTATGCCGTATTTACGTTTCTGTCTATATGTAACATTTTTTTTTAATTTTCCCTACCTTCTTGTACTTATTAGTTATTATATCAGTCAATATGCACTGATTTCTTGTAGATCACATGTTTTTATCAAACAATAATACAATTTAGTAAGATTTGTCATTCAGAAAACATTGTTTTGTGGCACTATTTCTAGGAAACCCATAATCATTGACAGGTATAACCAGTAAGGAAAGGCAGAAAGTCGAGTGGAGCCGACTATATAATACCCTACACCTCCCTAACAAAGCGATAAGGGTCATTGCGATAATAATTTGTAATAATTGGTAAATGGGTAGGAACATATTATCTAATTCTGAAACGATAATCGCTAAATTAAGCAATATTCGTTCCTAAATTGAGACATCTTTCTGGAAAATTTTAATTATCGGAAGTAAAGTACAACTTCTATCGTATAGCGCCTTGAAACCAAATCAGGAGGAACATATGTATGGAGGTTATATATCTAAATCTGAACCGATTTTCCCTGAATACTCATTCATGTAAAAAGACCTCTTTCTGTCGAATTTCGTACTGATCGGATATAAAATACAGTCTCCACAGCGCTTACATATCAAATCGGGGATAACATATATATGGGGGCTATATCTAAATCTGAACCGATTTTCTCCGAATTTGGCAGTATTCCTTCATGTAGAAAGAAACCTCTTTTTGCCGAATTTCGCACTGATCGGATATAAAATAACATTTTTACAGCGCTTACATGTCAAATCGGGAGTAACGTATATATGGGGGATATATCTAAATCTGAATCGATTTCTTCCAAATTTAAAAGTTTTCATTCATATAAAAGGAAACCTCTTTCTGCCGAATTTCATACTGATCGGATATAAAATACAGTTTTTATAGCGATTACATATCAAATCGGGGGTAACATATACGAGTGTATATGGGGGCTATATCTAAATCTGAACCGATTTTCTCCGAATTTAACAGTGTGCATTCATATAATAAGAAACCTCTTTCTGCCGAATTTCATACTGATCGGATATAAAATAAAGTTTTTGCAGCGCTGTTATAGAAACAGGGCCCGATGCAAAGGGTCCAAAGGAATTTCTACGAGTTGGTTTAAATATTAAAGTCATACAAATACCCTAACTGAAATCTGACAATATTCGCAGTGACTTTCGTTTTTATTTGAAATTTAATTTTGATATTTCGTTTCCTCCAAAACAAAACGTGTCTGTTTATAAAGCATCTCTTCTAATTCAAGAACAGTCATGGCTTTATGTCATAGATGGCGCAGCTTATCTCCAAAACATTATTTTGAGCTTATCACCCAAATATTGATTATACTAGACATAGTTTTGCGGCAGTTTCTTCAATTACATACTCGTATGTATGTACACATACCGACAAGTTTATTATTGCATAATACGCTTACATACATACGTTCATAGGCATTTTTGGTTTTAGTGAAATAACTGCAGCTCTTTGCCCAAAGTTTGAACATTGAAGACTAAAGCAATGTAAACGCACGGTGGTCTGAACTTAAAATGTTATCAACTTCGAAGTCTTTCAATGTACTGACAATGATCGATTGTTAACAGAAGGTGAATTGTCAGTTCAGACGATTGCAAGAAAACCTTACAGTTTCATATATTTACAATATATTTTGTATATAGTTCTATAATGTCGCCATTGTCAGATGCATAAACTACGCATATCTTACAATGTACTAACGACGACTTTTCTGCCAATGTTGCAAGACAAAAATTTTAAGTTCACAGGTTTGAATTTTTTCACATTTTGCCGACAAAATTTGAAGATCTGACCACCTACATGTGGTCAGATCTTCACATCTGTACATAGCTGTACATAGCTTAAGGCTTTGACTTCTCTTAAATATGTATAGACATATATTTGATATTGATTATTCATAGCGGCGGGCGGGAGGCTGCACATAATTTACTCACCTTTTTATCATAATTCATTTGTATAGTTTATGTATCCATCTCGATGTATTAAATTATACAAAACGAAATGCTACTAAATCGAATCGGTGAATGTGGCCGGAAGAAAGGTCAACGATCTGATCTGTCAATGCTGAGGCGATAAGTAAAAAGTAAGAGATTATGATGCAATACCAGTGAAAGCTTGTGTTTTGTATTCACTAATTTCGGTTTTTCCATTTGTTTATTTAATTTATTTTTAATACTAAAACAAAAAAATAAGGAACGTAGAAAAATATAGATTAGTTATATGAAATTTTTGATGAGATTCTTTTGGGAAAATTTAATTCTGTAATTGAAGTCATTCCAGCAAGAAGTCTTATTTTGTAGGAAAATTGATGTAATATGACTATTATTTTTTTGTTTAGAGACTTAAATTAAATAAATACATTTCTCAGGAAGGTCAGGGCCGAATCTTATATGTACTTTTCAACATATCGCTCACTTACTTCAAGAGTGTCATAACTCAAAATATAAAATTGTCAGGATGTGTAACATAAAGTCCGTATAAAAAGATAAATAATATGAAATTAGACGTTTCAAAAAGGTGAAATAATCCAAAATATGATTGTGAACTTATAAACTAAATTTCGTTGAGATTTATTTATGGATATTTGCAATATTAGCATTTCTGTAAGGCAACCTCAAACATTTTTAATTTTGAGTTATGACAGTCTTGAAGTGAGTGAGCGATATATTGCATTCAATACTATACATATATTTACTTGAACAGCTATTAAATGTATATAAAGTATACCATCACTTTAGTGTGACGAGGGTATATATCATTTGCTACGGGCCAAAAGTGTAACACATCGAAGGAGTGACCTAAGACCCCAAGTATGTTCGGCGGAAATCCGTTTTGCGTCATTTTAAGTAATTTGAGCAATGTCCGTCCGTCCGTTTGTCTGTTTGTCTGCTTGCAGGTGCGCACGATAACTCTCGAATTAAGCAACCGATTGAATTCAAATTTGGTATACGGTAATATTTTTCTCTATCTCCGGCTAAGTTCGAAGATGGGACATATTGGTCCACTCCTTCTAATACCTTCCTCACAAATGGTTAACATTCAGTGAAATATTGATTCGCTAACAACTTCTATACTACTTTTTCGAATCTTCTGAAATTCCACACATAGTATTAGATTATTAAGGCCTGTTTCTGTAACTTTTTTTCGTTCGTCTACTGCGAACGATCAAAAATCACTCAATTATTCCGAGAAATCTATAAATCGCAGAAGTTTATAATTCGTTGTGTCTGTAGGAAATCATGTAAAAAGCTTGTTCCTAAAATATTTCTAACCTGCGTTTTATAGAATTCAAGTAATAGCTGAGAGAATTTTGATCGTTTGCCGTAGACGAACGAAAATAAGTTACAGAAACAGGCCCTTAGTAATTATTACATTGAGAAAAATGGGCGAAGTGGCTCCGCCGCTTTCGGTACCTCCCACATAAATTGACAATTTTGCACCAAAAGTTAGCAGCTTACCTCTTTCAAACAAGTGCATAAAAATACTTGAAATTTTGTACAGTGTAATGTTTATATAGTGCCTATGTTCCGGTAAAAAATGGGAATTATTGTACCGCCCCTTTTGGCACCTAGCACAAAAGTGGACCGTTTTGCACCAAAAGTATACAACTTATAGCTTTAATACCAGCGCATACAAATACTTAAAATTTTGTACAATATAATGCTGCTATAGTGCCTACAGTTCAGTGAAAAATTGGCGTTAGTTCCCTGTCCCTTTTTGTACCTCTCACACAAATAATCCATTTGGCTCAAAAAGTAAAGATCTTATAACTTTAATACCAGTACATACATACACTTGAAATTTTGTACAGTGTAATGCTGTCATAGTGCCTACAGTTCTGTACAAAATGGGCGTTATTGTCACGCCCCTTTTGGTACCTCCCACACAAATGGACAATTTTGAACCAAAAGTTAATAGCTTATAACTTTATTACCAGTGCATACAAAGACTACACATTTTGTATAGTGTAATTGTTTAATACGAGGGTTGCTATTTATATTTCGGTCCTGGCTATGCTTGTGTTGCCAGATGAAAACTGGAACTTCCATTGGAAAGTATGGCATTTTTTAGCATAACTTCACTCAGACCGTTTTGTCATTTGAGCGCGAATTGTTTGGGTTACAGTATGTTGAAAATTCACCTCCAAAACATGGTTTTTGAACGATTCAACAGCTGCTTCAGGTGTCGAAAAACGTTGACCAAGCAGTTTTTTCTTGATGTGAGTGAATAAGAATAAGTCATTGGGTGTCAGGACTGTACGGCAGATGACCCATCAATTCGACGTTTTGGCCGGTCAAAAAGGCGCTGGTTTGAGCCGATGTGTGAGAGCTCTCATTGTCATGGTGCACAATGATTCGTCTTCTCTTGTTCGTTTTTCGAATTTCTCTGAAGACTTCAGGCAAACAAATTGTTGTGTACCACTCAGAATTGACCGTCATACGTTGCTCAAGCGGAACAGTCGCCACATGACCAGTTTTGCCGAAGAAACAGGCGACTATTTGCTTCGAAGTGCCTCTTCCACGAACAACTTTCGTTGGATTTGGCTGTACTTCTAAGACCCACACGGTCGATTGCTGTTTTGTTTCGGGCTCATACGCATAGATCCAAGATACGTCACCTGTGACGATCTTATAAACGTCTTTTGAAGCACCGCGATCGTATTTTTTCAAAATGTCTTTGCACCAATCGACACGAGCCTTTTTTTGAGCGCTGGTCAAATTGTGCGGGATCCAACGAGAACAAACCTTCTTTACGGCCAGGTGTTTATGCAATATCGAGTGTATGCTGGTGGAAGAAATGCCCAAGGATGCCTCTATCTCACGGTATGTCACATGACGATCTTGCATTATGAGTTCACGCACGGCATCAATGTTCTCTAGCACAACGACCGTTTTTGGACGACCTTCACGACCTTAGTCTTTGAGCGAGCGTCGGCCACGATTGAATTCATTAAACCAGTTTTTCACAGTGCTATAGGATGGTGCTTCATCGCCATACAAAGATTTAAGTTCATCGATGCACTCTTGTCGTGATAATCCACGTCGAAAGTTGTGAAAAATGATCGCACGAAAATGTTCACGATTTAATTCCATTTGTTTGCCAAATTGATTTTTTCAAGTCACTGTAAACAACACAAATGATGGCCCTACGTCAAAACGTTCTGAGTACGTTTATGCTAAAAAATGTCAAACTTTCCAATGGAAATGTCAGATGGCACCAGGCAACACCTAGTGTTGCTTAGGCCAGAAATATATAAAGCAACCCTCGTAGTACCTACAATACATTAAAAAATGGGCATTATTGCCACGCTCCCTTTGGTACCTCCCACACAAATGGACCATTTTGTACCAAAAGTTTCCAGCTTATTACTTTAATACCAGTGCATACAAATACTTGAAATTTTGTACTTTATAGTACGAAGAGTCCAGAGAAAAATTGGCGTTATTGGCACGCCCCTTTTGGTACCTCTCACACAAATGAACCTTTTTGTACCAAAAGTTAACAGCTTTTAAGATTAATACCAGTGCATACAAATACTAGAAATTTCGTACAGTGTAATGCAGTTTTACAGTACCTAGAGTCTAGAGAATAGAGGTCTTTATTGGTTCGCCCCTTTTGGTACCTCCCACACAAAGGGACCAATTTGTACCAAAAGTTAACAAATTTTAACTTTAATACCAGTGCATACAAATACAGGGTCTCCCATATTCGACGGACCCATCCGGCAACGCCATAACTTTTGACAGAGATGTCAGATCGCTTAATGACATACCGCGTTTGAAGCGTCAGTCCAAGCAGATTTTTACCATGGAACAATACACGCCACGCGGGCGCTCTGAAATAGTTGAAATTTACATTCAACAGAAGAAGTCAAGTCAACGTGCTTTTAAAATATTAAAAAATGTGAGAAGTGCGCCTTCTAAGAACACCATTAAGCGTTTATACGAAAAATTTTCGACTGGTGAGGCTCTTTCTAATCCGAAGAGGCCAAATAAAAGTCGACCAAGGCGATCGGCCGAGAATATCGCTGCCGTACGAGCCAGTGTTGAGAGGTCCCCAAGAACATCCCAAAAACGCCGTTCTCAGCAGTTGGGCATGGCTCGGTCCACTTTACAACGGATTATTCGCGTTGATTTGCATTTGTTCCCGTACAAAATTCAATTGACGCAAAGATTGTTTGGAATGGGCCCAACGAGTCCGTGGGTCCGTCGAATATGGGCAACCCTGTACTTAAAATTTTGTACGGTGTAATGCTTTTATAGTATCTAGAGTCCTGAGAAAAGTGACCGTTATTGGCACGTCCCTTTTGGTACCTCCCACACAAATGGACCATTTTGTACCAAATGTAAACACCTTTTAACTTTAATACCAAGCTTAAATTTACGAATATTTTTTGGGACTCAAGGTGAGAGGATTCATAAGTCGGTTGACCCGACTGAACTTTCTTACTTGCGTGACTCATATCAAACTGATTTGCCATTTGTGTTCAGTATCGTTGGCAAGTCATCAGGCGACTTAAATTTTGCGTTTTATTTTCTGTGAATGGACTCTGGAAAACTGAATGAAAATCCGGTGTTTTATCGTAAAATTGTGTTCAGCGATGAAGCACATATCTGGCTCAATTGATACGTTAATAAACAAAATTACCGTATTTGGGCTGATGAACAACCCGAAGAGTATTATCATTATATCATTATATCCATTAAAAACAACGATATGGTGTGGTCAATGGGCTGGTGGAATCATTGGTCCATTGGTGATCTCTAGATAGTGCGATATCACACCTTTTGACTATTTTCCCTGAGGCTATGTAAAGTCTGAGGTCATCAGGAATAACCCAGCTACTATTGACACTTTGGAAGCCAATATTACTCGTGTTTTTCGCGAGATACCAGTCGCTATGCTCGAAGGAATCGCCCAAAAATGCAGCTTCTGAACATGAATTTACATGATATCATTTTCAGACAGTAAATGCCATAAACTGTTATTTTAAAAGATAATAAACTTTTTAAGTTCCTTTTCAAATTTATGTGTTTTTTTTTACATTATAAATTAAACCTCACGATGAAGCACCCATTATGTAGATGTCATTGCAAATACTATACATACAAAATGTCCGCCGATTCTTCTTAAATTTGTATGATTATATTTGCTGCATTTATTTCTCTTTACGAACAAGTTCAATGAAATGTATACGAAAACCCATTTTGTCCAACAACATTTTCAAGAAAATATTTGAGTTGAGCACCTGCAGAAGGTGGTCAAGTCAAATAGTTTCTACCTTTTGTTAGTGAAGTGGGTAGCGCACAAGATCAGCTACATTACTAGTAATAGCTACCTTCCAGTTGTAATGATACGCTACTTTGAGCTAGCTATATGGTTAGCTGAAATGTTGGTAGCTATCTACCACACAAAAAACTACAGGGAAGCTATTTGTACAAAGTGGTCTCTTGTGGAAAATACCAAGAGGGGCGTAGTCACTTTGCCTTTTTTTTATCAAGGTGATAGCAATAGCTAAACTACTACTATGTGTGGAATTACAACATCTCAATAAATAATTGAGATGTTGAGAACTGGATCCAAAATTAACAGGTTAATGTCTATAAATATATTTTATTGTTATTAAATGAAATAAAAAATCAATATTTTTTAAATACACTACTAAATTGTATAAATTAAATAAATTAGTTTATCTGACTATTCCTTGCACTTCTGTTCACATTCACTTTTGGAATTGAAATTATTGTCATTGCCAAAACAGCCGCCATAAAAGAATCGGACGCATTCATTGGATTCGGGCAGATAAGAGAAGCGTGGTTTACTGGCACGACACTGGCCAATCTCCATGGAAGGCAAACCACAAACCTCTGAAAAAAAAAAACACAAAATTATCCCATCAGATCAAACTTATATGGTTTATTTTTAAAAAAGCCTTATCTCTCTTACCGTCCTTAAGGGCCACAGCAGATGAGACCATAGCCGCCAGAATGGCCAAAAACACGATAAATACTTTCATTTTCGATTTTATAAAATAACTGCAGCTCTTCGTTCAAATTATAAACTTTGAAGACTAAACCAATGTAACGCTTTGACATCTCTTAAGTACATATTTATAGCATTTATATATTCGATATTGAATATTAACAGCGCCGGGCGGGTGTCTAAACATAATTTACTCACCTTTTTATGGTAATTTATTTGTATCGTATTTTGTGAGTTTAGAGACGATTAAATAATAAAAACGCAAAGCTACTGAATCGAATGGTGAATGTGGCCGGAAGAGAGGTCACCGATCTGTCGAAGCTGAGGCGATAAGTAAAAAAACTATGATGCAATCTAGTGAAAGCTTGTGTTTCGAATTTATTTAATTTCGGCGTTTCAGTGTGTTTACATATAAAAAGAAAGAAAATCTAAACATTTTAGAATGTAGTATTTTTTTTTTGAATTTCTGCAACTGACATTTTTAAGATGGAACCCTATGCTCAACTCCACAGTGAGAAAACATCAAAATAGGTAAATTTAATTTCCATTAGAAATTTGTATTTTGTTATTCGACCTTTTTATCGCCTCACCTTATAGAGGAGGTTATATATCATTTGCTCGAGCCAAAAGTGTAACGCATCGAAGGAGTGATCTAAGACCCTAAATTTGTACTTAGAGTCCAAAGAAAAGTGGACGTTATTGGCACGCCCCTTTTGGCACATCCCACACAAATTGAGCATTTTGCACCAAAAGTTAAGAGCTTAAAACTTTATTACCAGTACGTACTTTAAAGTTACTAAATGCAATTGATTTATATAAATTTAAATATAAAGTAAATTATATTCCAATTTTACTGCCCAGGGAAGCCGGGCTTCAAAGACCATGTGGCTAAATTTTGCAGTGACAGACCAGAGCCTTTGGTGGGAATCGAACCTACGACCCCCAAACTCATAGACGATAATAATTTAATGAAAACAAAAAAAAAAACATGTAAAACAATTTCCGTCGGGTAATCCGACTAAAGTATACCCTCACTTTGTGAGTAATGTAATATGTTATAAGGGCTGGGAGATGCCTGAAGGGTGAAAAAAGTTAATTCGTTGTTAGTCTATAAAAATTTTTGACAGAATGAATCAGTCAATTTGTGTGGGGGCTACCAGAAGCATCTGGAAGAATACGCAGAGCAGTAGATACTACAAAGCCATTGCACTGTACCGAATTGTAAGCGTTTATGTGCACTGGTATTTATGTTATGAGCCATTACATTTTGCCGATTTTGTGTGGGAGGTAATAAAAGGGGCGTGGCAATAATGTCAATTTTTTTACCGGAGTATAGGTACTATAAAAGCATTACACTGCACAACATTTCAAATAAAGGGTGATCTAAGTAGAGATACTTTTTTCAATAGCCTTTTTTGACAGATCACGTGTGAGTCGTGTCATGCTGTCATGTTATTTTTTGTTAAGTATTGTTTGGCATTTCATCATGGAAAGACTTACCCCTGAACAACTTCTACAAATTATTCAGTTTTATTATCAAAATATCGTTCGCGAATTGGGCTAAGTCCTTTTTTTTTAAATCCAATAAAAACACTTTCCAGTCGACCCACGACCTTGACACCCATGAGCAATATTTTAGCTCTCGTTAAAGCTATCTTTTTGCCATTGACCGATTCCAGATCCGACGTAACGGAATTATCGGTCCATATTTCTTCAAAAATGATGCCGGTGAGAACGTAACCGTCAATGGCGACCGATATCTTGCCATGATAACCGTCTTTTTGATGCCTGAAATTTAAGATCGTGATCTCGGCGACATTTGGTTTCAACAAGACGGCGCCGCTTCCCACATCACATCGCATCAATCAATGGATTTATTGAGAGAACACTTCGGTGAGCAGATAATTTCACATTTTGGGCCGGTGGATTGGCCACCAAGATCGTGTGATATCACACCGTTAGACTTTTTCCTGTGGGGATATGTAAAGTCTAAAGTTTATGCGGACACACCCGCTTCGTTTCAGGCTTTGGAGCAAAACATCACGCGTGTCATTCGCCAATTACCAGTTGAAATGCTGGAACGAGTCATCGAAAATTGGACTCAACGGATGGACCATCTGAGATGTAGCCGTGGCCAACTTTTGCTAGACATAATCTTCAAAAAATAAATGCCAAAGAATGTTCTTTCAAATGATAATAAACATTCCCCATTCAATTTTAATTTTCTGTGTTTTTTTCTTTAAAAAAGTAGGGAACCTCGAAATGGATCACGCTATATTTGTATGTACTGGTATTAAACTTATTAGTAGTAAACTTTTTATACAAAATGCTCCCTTTGCTGATAGCGACAGATAAACTATTTCTATGTGTGGAATTAAAAAAGATTCGGATAAGTAGTATAGAAGTTATTAGAGAATCAATATTTCACTAAATTTTAATCCTTTGTGAGGGAGGTACTAGAAGGAGTGGACCAATATGGGCCATCTTCGTACTTACCCTGAGATAGAACAAAATATTATCACGTACCAAATTTGAAGACCATCCATTACTCCTTTCGAGATTTTTCGTGCGCTCCAGCCAGCCAGACAGACAGACGGACTTTGCTCAAATGATTTAAAATGTCCTAAAACGAATTTCCGCCGAACATACATGAGGTCTTAGGTCACTCCTTCGACGTGTTAGACTTTTAGTCAGTAGCAAGTGATATATACCCTCGTATCCCTAAAGTGACGGTATAATAAATTTACGAATAATTTTTTGGGACTGAAGGTGAGGAGATTCTTAAGTCGGTTTACCCAACTGAACTTTCTTACTTGTTTCTTACGTGTTTTTGTGTTTGCTTAGACCTCTTAGACCTCGAGCTTGATTGAAAAACATAAAATAAATTTAATTTGGTTAAATCTATTAACTAAATTAAGAATCTTCAGGATTGACGTACTCGTAGCAGTCAGCTATGCAAAGAGCTTTACTCTCAAGTCTCTGTTTTTTGCAGTTCCGTTATGAAGAAAAATTGCATTCTATGGCAAAATGGTCATGAAACGCGATAATATTCAAATTAGATATTATATGAGAATTTGCAAATTATACATGTATTTATAATTCTCATTTTAGTTCATTAGTTCCCTAATAAACGCTTATTTGTCTAATTGTTTGTTTCTTTATTTTCACATCAAATTTTAAAGAAAGCGGTATGACTAAGATATCGTACTTTGCCTGATTGTCTGATAATCCCAATGACTTCTGTAGTGATTGCAGTAATTCCCAAAAAAAAAAATTATTATAAACCAATCAACAGAATTTCTTTTGAATGATATCAGAAAGAGAAAAGTTTGATACACACATTGAGTTTAGACTCACATTGAGGCCGTGTATATTTAGTTTAGGGTGACAGCCGGTGTTTTCGGCTCAAATGGACTAATTGAGGTCTCCAGAGCTACCACGAGTTCAGATGTCCCTCATGGAAACCTACTTGTTTCATACACAAATTACAGCGGTCGATAAAAACAATTTTTTCTTGAGTTTCTGCTTTAAGGCATAGATTCTGATGCTAGACATCACAAAACGCCAAAATTTCCATTCTAAGCTTTCAAAGTTTGTTTTCGTAAATTTTACATCGATAAGAAAGTTTTGAAGTTAAAACCTTACTAAATTAGCTACAACTTTTTAAATTATGCATCGATTTTCTTCGGATTGGGCTCATTTAATTCATGACCGACCAGACGTACAATAAGACCATAAAAATATAATTTTAAAATAAAGGGTTTTCCAACAAGAGGTGTTATTTTGGTATTCAAAGAAAAATGCCATTTTTTGAGATAAATAATCGGATGTTTATTTCATAGTAAAGAAGAATTTATGCCGTTAATAATGAAAAACAACATCAGCCAAATGGCCACCACGACCACGCTTACAGGACCATATACTTTTCATGAAATTTTCCATAACCAAATCGCAAAGTGTCTGCCCTATGTCCTCGATAGCCTCACGAATTCTATCTTTGAGGTCTTGAATCGTCGCTGGGCTGGGATGGCGTAGACCTTATCTTTCACGTGGGCCCAAAGGAAGAAGTTGCAAGGTGTTAAATCACAAGATCTCGGTGGCCAATTGTGATCACCTCTTCGAGAGATAACACGGTGCGGAAACTTTTCCCGTAACAGAGCAATGGTTTCGTTGCTTGTGAGGCACGTAGCGCCGTCTTGTTGAAAGTAAACGTTGTCCAGATCAATACCATCCAACTCCGACCATAAGAAATCATTAATCATTTCTAGATAGCGCAATCCGTTCCCCGTAACTGTTGATCCAACCTCATTTTCGAAAAAGTAGGGTCCAATGACCCCGCCGGACAATAAACCCCACCAAACAGTCACACGTTGAGGATGGAGAGGCTTCTCAACAATAACTATTGGGTTTTCCGAGTCCCAGATGCGACAATTTTGCTTGTTGACGTAGCCACCGAGGTGGAAATGGGCCTCATCAGTCAAGATGATTTTTCGATGGAATTCCGGATCATTTTCATGCATTTCACGGACCCAATCAGCAAAGACACGACGTTGTTGATGATCGGCCGGCTTGAGTTCTTGTGTTAACTGAACTTTATAAGCCTTAAGACCCACGTCTTTATGCAAGATACGGTGTAATGACGTTTGTGGAATGCCCAATTCCAAAGAACAACGAGGAATGGACAAACCTGGGTTTTCTTCAACACTTGGGCTACAGCAGCAATATTCTCAGTTGTTCTTGAGCGACGTGCACGGGTTTTATTCTTCACATCACTAACTTGTCTCAACAGCTCGAATTTTTGCACCAATTTCTGTATTGCGTTTCGACAATGTGCTTCACGACGACCCAACAATGCTTTAGTTTTGCGAACTGTGACTGCAAGATTTTCACCATTTTTGTAGTGAATTTTAATAATTTACACGTTGTTGAATAGTGTATCGTTCCATTTTTAGTAATGGCGTAGTTTCTACTTGTCAAATGTCGCATAAGCATAAAAGCTTCAAAAGTGACAGCTACCAAAATACCGGGTGATTCAAAATAACACCTTTTGTTGGAAAACCTTGTATAATAATAAAATTGTTTTCTGTGTAATATGGTGTCCTAAACACGAAAAAAATATTTAAAAACATTTGTATGATTTGTCACTAGGATATTCTACTGGCTCTAGCCATCTTTGCCTCTTTTATGGATTATAGAATGTATTTTTTTTTTTAAAAACGGAGAAGCAGATACAATTATTTGACAGATCAGCTCCTTGTATAGTTATTTCACGGATGCTACTCTGATAATTCAGCGAGGTTTAGCTGTGATTATTCGGTCAAAAATCCAGCTCTATGAGGCATAGCTTCTTCGAAACGAATAAAAATTGGGTCAGAATATTTAATATTGACCTAATTAGTTCATTTTTGGCTAAATGTTTATTACCAGCTACAAATAGGTAAACTAATATATCGCCATGATTTTTCTTTAATTATTTTTTTTTTTTTTAATTTTATGGGCATTTAAATTTTTGAAAAATTAAAAAAAATTAGTTTTTGTGTTTTACGAAATTTTTAATTGTTCACGAACGGCTAAACCAATTTGTTTAAAGATTAATTTATTTTTTTGGAAATTAAAAAAAAAAAATTATGAGTTTTTTTGAAAAAAATCTTTGTAGAAAAAATCGCCTTTTACCTCGATTTTCTTAAAATTTTCACAGAATATTCGTCGCACTCTCACAAATCCAGAAGAGTAAATTATTGTTAGGAGACTCATACAGTTTAATACTAGTACATACTTAAAAGTTATTAAATGCAATTTGGATGGATAATACTTAAATTAAAACAAAAAAAAAATAATCTTATGACTATTTTTTTGGGACTGATGGTGAGGGGTTTCTTAAGTCGGTTTACCCGACTGAATTTTCTTATTTGTTTTATAATACAATTAAAGATTATAAAATAAACATTATTCTTCGCACTCTTCTTGACATGCCGCTAAGGTCAGAAAATTATTATCATTACCGCCACAGCCGCTATAGAAGAATACTCGGCATGCCTTGAAGTCGGGGATATAAGTGTAACGAGGCTCTAGTTCCTGACAAGGGCCCTCATCTCCAGGTTCCAAACCGCAGATAGCTAAAAAAAGAGAATTATTACAATTCACATTGAATTTTTAGATAGTTCTGAAGGAACTTACGGTTTTTAAGTGCTACGGCAGATGAGACCAAAGCAAAAATTACTATTGACAAAGCAAATACTTTCATCTTGGTTTTTGTGGGAAATTGTGAAACCCCTGTTAAATTTATGAATAAACAATTTTCGACCGATGTCTTAGTGTAGTTTCAAACAGAATTTATAGGAATTTGAAATTATTCTAAGCTAGGGATGTACATAGTGAAATAAAAATCTGGAAACCTCGGGATTTTTAGAAATCAATCATGGTATGTCATTTTTGTATCAGTCATTATTCAGTTTTTTTTATATGTATATTTATAGCCTCAATTTAATCCAAGGATTGGATAAGTTTATCGGTCTGCATATTATTAAAAGTATTAGTCATCTCAAAGCGTGGTACAGAGGACAAAGAATCTATTTGAGTAAAAGGTTGAAATCCACTTCAGAATCTACACAAAATGCAATGTCGCTTTTACAGCGAAGTAATTTTCGCTCGGAATTTCTTTCCTTTTCCCAAAATTGCGAACGTAAATTCGTTCAGACAAGTATCACTCTGGAAAAAATTTTCGGCAAATACTCACTTTCTAATTACACTTGTAGGTGAGAACTAACAAATATTTTGTGGAAGTTGTAATCATCCAAAATATTTTTCGGGGCGATAATGCTGTACTCCAGACTCGGCTGCGATTGGCATGATATTTTGTAAATTTTCCATTTGGCCAACAAAATACCAAAACTACAAAAATTTCAAAAAATTCCGCTATTACCGGTTTTTAATATTTTTTTAATTTCTTTGACATTTTCTTCACAAGCTAAGAATAAATACAAACTATGATCATTCATACGATGTACAGGGTGGCTGATATGTAATGCAACAAAGTAAAGCGCTATATTTCTTTAATTTTTTTTAAATTTTATTGTTCAAAAACAAAAAATGTCGGAAATAACATAAAATTTTAGAAACAGTTTAGATTTGTTCGAATTGGCCACCTTTGGCACGAATTATGGCCTTCAAACGGCCGACAAAGCCATCACACGCTGCACGAAAGTGGCTCTGCGGTATTTTGGCCCATTCCCGGCGAAGCGACGTCTTGAGATGATCGATACTTTGGTATTTTTTAGTGCGAACCTTACTCTCTAAAAGGTCCCAGGCGCAAAAGTCCAATGGATTGAGATCCGGTGATCTTGGTGGCCATTGTGCGGTAGAAATGAAGCGAGGAACCTCCTTTTTAAGCCATTCTTGGTTGACGGGTGCTGAGTGCGATGGTGCTGAGTCCTGTTGGAATGTCCATGGTCTGCGGCCGAAATGTTTGTCTGCCCAGGGCTTCAATACTGTCTTTAGGACATTTTCCCGATAATATTCGGCATTTATTTTGACCCCATGGTCGATGAATACGAGCGGGGAGCGACCATCGGCCGTTACGGCGGCCCACACCATTACCATCGGCGGCGCTTGAGTTCTGGTGGCCAATCGAAGGTGTACATTTTCAGCTGACCTCTTTGGCAAGTAAACCCGATCATTTTGTTTGTTCACAAACTGCTCAATTTGGAATGGCTTCTCATCGGAGAAAACCAAATTCGTTAACTGGCCACTTTCGTGCAAGCGAAGCAACTCCTTGGCTCTTTCCCGTCTAACTTTGTTTTGTGCATCGGTGAGCTCTTGCAATTTTTGGAACTTCAATGGCTTTAGTCCAAGCTCATTTTTTAACATGTGTTGTATCCGTTCTCGCGATATGTTCGGCTCACGAGCAATTTTTCTACCACTGCGGCGTGGATTTCGATCAAATCTGGCCTTCACTTTTCGGATCATATCTGGTGTTGTTACCGTTTTTTTTCGTCCACTTTTTGGACGCGATGCAACACTGCCAGTATCACGGTAACGAGCAATGGTACGAGAAACAAAAGATTTATTCACATTTAAATGCTGGAGGGCTCTAACGAAAGCCACTTGTGTTTTTCCACCCAAATGTAAAGCAATCACACTATCACGCTTGAATTCCATCACGAATAACTTTTTTTCAGAATGCATCAGATCAAAATGCTTTTGTAAGCTTGTAAACAATAAAATGAACTGTCACCGTTTGATTCAGAACAGACGTTCGATCGTAGTCGCTTCTAACATGGAGAACAGGAGCTACACTACATGGGTTTGTTGGAGACGCTATATCGAAGACGGCATCTACTCGCCTGGTTAGTGTTTCCAGCCGCATATTGTCCGAGACTGCTTATTTGTGGAATCACTTATTCGCAGCTAACCTTTATATCTAAAGATATTTATTCATTGAATAATTCCATCGATTTAGTGAATATCTTCTTCAATGACTGTCAGTTTCATCAATTCTTACTTAAATCTTTTTTATTTTTTCGGTATAATGTAATGTACAGAGACAAAAGGAAAAATTAAATTCGCCTGAGTCAGGATTTGAACTCACGACCTTTTGCTTGGATGTCTAACGCACTTGCATAACACCACGAATGCTTAGTGCGTTCGAAGCTCGTTTTTCATGTTATAAGCTTTGTGTATGTTTGTTAACTAACGGCTGATCGCCTGTTAACGGTTGATCGCCTGAGCCGATCAATTTTTAACAATCGGCTGAGCCTATGGCGCACGAATTTCATTGTCCGGCAAAGGTTGCGCTTTAAGATATTTACAATTAGAGAAAAACACTCAAAAATTAAAATAGCTTCTTGTTAAAAACGATATAAATACATACATTTGAGTATTAATCATTTAAATATAGCTGTAGTTTGTGTCAACTGTCAAATTTCAAAAATTAGATATTTTTTTAAATTTTTAGAAACTTTGACCCTACTATGCCGCAGTAATAACCCATAAAATTGCCTTATTTAAATGAAAACCGCGAACATCAAAGTTTAGACAAATTAAATTTGTATTTTGTAATAGAGTTTTCGAGCTATTTTTAATGCAACATGGCACAAGAAATTGAAAATATCGTTTATTAATGCATTCTCCGTGATTTTTTTTGTAAAAATACTAATTGCAGCTCAAACAAATTTTTCACAAAAAAATCTATTATATCGAGCACTTTATACGCAAACAGGTACATAATAGGTCTGTATTAAAAATTCTGACCCTATTGTTTCACTTAGTAGTCACTTCCTTAATCTTCATAGTTGAATAAAACAAATCATCTTGACTCACTAAATAAACTATGGCGGCTGAGTTTCAGCCGATGTGAGCCGTTAAAATGGGCGGCGCCGCCGGCTGAAAAAAATGGCCGGCGTTGGAGCTTTGTCGATTTGAGCCGCGTCGACTTCTTATCCTGGTGTGGACAGCCAGACACACATTCACCCCCTTTCCCACTCTCTAGTCAATAAAACATGTTTGATACAGACAGCCAAACACACCACCATCCACCCAACACAAAAAACGGTTTGGTGTTTTAGTGTATATTCGTTAGAGCGTATATGAAAATAATTCTCAACGACTTTATGTTGGCATGGAGATAAGTTGCCATGGTTTGGTTGCCAGAAAACAGAAGGGTATAAGTGTAAAGCATATATCGATAGCTTATATCCAAAAGCTGCCTATAAAACACCCCTATTTTTCAGGAGAGCAAAAAAACTGTTGAATTTTATTATTTAGCGATAATTTTAATTTGATGTGATTAGGAATTCGAAGGTATATGTTATAAGTTCGTATACCGTGGAACACTCATAAGATTCTGGGGCGGGAAGAATTTTAATATAAGGATTTGTAAACGTTGTTACCGATCGTGATCCCTATTTTTTACCGACAGTTGTGAAATATTTCCCTGAATCGTGTACTTAGTAATTTGAACAATGTCTGTCCGTTCGTCTGTCTGTCTGGTACGCACGATAACTCTCGAAAGGAGCAACAGATTGAATTCAAATTTGATATGTGATAATAATTTTTTTCTAACGCAGGCTAAGAAATTTGAAAAAATTAGCAGTACTTTTTTGTAGCCTATTCAAATTTAAAATTTTAAATGCACCACCCTATACATATCCACTTCTTTGCTACCTATCCGAATCGTCTATAATTCCATACATAGTAAGAGAAAAATGGCCGAAGTGGTCCAGCCTCTTTTAGTACCTCCCGCTCAAAGGGATAATTTTTCAAAAAAAAAAACTGCTTATAACTTTAATACCAGTGCACATAAATACTTGGAATTGTGTGTGTGTAATACTTGTATAGCACCTACAGTCTGGTAAAAAGTGGGCAATACTGCCAAGGTCCCTTTTGGTACCTCCTACATCTCCTACAAAATGGTCAAATCATATCTAAATTGAAAAGCTCATAACGTTATTACCAGTACACATAAACACTTACAATTCAGTACAGTGCAGTGTCTTTGAAGTATCTACTGTACAACGTAAATAGGTGTTTTCGTCAAGCCACTTCAGGTATTCCCACACAAATTGACAGATTCATTCGAATACAATATTTCCATAACTTCTGCAGCAATCATCTAAATGTGTTCATTATACCCTCACTTTAGTGTGACGAGGGTATATATCATTTGCTACGGAAAAAAGTGTAACACATCGAAGGAGTGATCTAAGACCCTAAGTATGTTCGGAGGAAATCCGTTTTGGGTCATTTTAAGTCGAATGAGCAATGTCCGTCCGTCTGTCTGTGTGTCTGCTGGCTGGTGCGCACGATAACTCTCGAAAGGAGTAACCGATTAACTTCAAATTTGGTATGTGGTAATATTTTGATCTATCTCCGGATGAGTTCGAAGATGGGCCATATTGGTCTACTCCTTCTGGTACCTCTCACACAAAGGGTTAAAATTTAGTGAAATATTGATTCTTTAATAACTTCTATACTACTTATTCAAATCTTTTGAAATTCTGCACATAATATTAATATATTAGTCGCTATTAACTCGAGAAAAATGGGTGAAGTTGACATGCCCCTTTTGGTACCTCCCACACAAATGGACCATTTTGCATCAAAATTTAACTGCTTATAAAGTTAATACAAGTGCATAAAAATGCTTGAAATTTTCTACAGTATAATGTTTTTGTAGCGCCTATAGTCCGGTAAAAAATGGGCATTATTGTACAGCCCCTTTTGGTACCTCCCACACAAATGGACCGTTTCGTACCAAAAGTAAACGGCTTGTAACTTTAATACCAGTGCATACAAATACTTGAAATTTTGTACAGTGTAATGCTGTTATAGTGCCTATAGTCCTGTAAAAAGTGGGCGTTATCACACCGCCCCTTTTTGTACCTCCCACACAAAATGACCAAATCATACCAAAATTACATAGCTCGTAACTTTTATATACCTGTGCACATAAACGCTTATAGTTCAGCACAATGCAATGTATTTAAGAATGTACTGTTTACCGAAAAATTTGTGTATTTGGAAAACCCCTTCTGGTACCTCCCACACAAACTGACAGATTTATTGGTGTAATGTTATATATTACATTACTCACAAAGTGAGGGTATACCTTAGTCGGTTTACCCGACTGAAACTTTCTTACTTGTTTTTTGTATTATAGACTACATTTCCAATGACTATAGACGGATAAAGAATGAGCATTATCGGCCTGTTTCTGTATTTCTCACGAAAGTCCCTGGGAACGAAAACCAATCACTGACTTTCGTCAGGAATTTGGTTTCTCTAAGGTTCGTTCGTCTGGCTTTACGCTAATGACGTTAGCAATTAACCAAGTGGAAAATAATGTAATTGCCAGATCAATAATTTCACAATTTTCGGTCTAAAAAGCACGCATTTATGTATGGTCGACCTTAGCAAATTCACCTCTGTACTTCTTTACACTAGCGTTGGCCAAAAAATCAACCCTGGGTGGGTCAGCTGAGCTGAAGCAAGACTCTCATTACTTTCTCACGTCTCTCTCATTGTGCACTGATGATATCTTTTCATCTTAGCGAGCTGCCAATGTTGACTTCATTATTCTTAAATACAGTGTTCCCAACTCTTCCGAGGCAAAAATCACTACGGAACAACTGTGCAGAAACCACCACAAAACCACTACCAACCAAGAATAAAAACGCTCAAAATCACTGTGAGAAAATAGCAAAATCTCCCAAAAATTCTAACACTGACAAAAATGATAACCATCAATTATATTTAAAAACCACCAATAAAATATTTTTGAATTCAATTAATTTTTTAAACATTTAGATAATGTTTGTAACATTTTTATTTAAAAACATAAATAAGAACTTATATTACATAAACGTAACTCTTTTTTGTTTTCCATTCTTAGGATTAAATTATTAAAAAATGACTTAGATTTGTTCTTATGGCATTTATTTTTAAACACAAATAATTGGGTATTTTATACTTCGAACAGCATACATTTTGAAACTTTAAGCCGAAGACATTCTGTTCCTAAGCTCTGAATCACACGAGACAATTTTTTCAAACAATTGTTAAAGTCTCTCACTAACAAATTGACAATTGCTTAGAAAAAAATTGCCTCGTGTGATTCAGAACTAACTTTGTTCCTAAAGAAATTCATAACGTTCAGTTGCAAAATAAGGGCGCAAATCACATAAGAACATATGGAAAAACATAAACGAAAGCGATATCGTTTTTAAATTCTATGTGCTGTAAAAGAGTGGGACGATACGTTGCGTAAAATACATGCATTTTTTTAATGTCGCCGTCATTTTGCATTCGTCCCCGATGTATGTAAAAAATCACTACAAGCGCTACAAAAAAATATTAAAATCGCTACCGTAGTGGTTTTTCTGAAAAATCACTACTTTTACAAAACGGTGGTATTTGGAGATCAAAAATCACCACAAGTAGCGGAAAATCACCAAGTTGACATCGCTGCTTAAATATAGCGTGATTCATTTCGAGGTTCACTACTTTTTTAAAGAAAAAAACACAGACAATTCAAATTGAATGGGAAATGTTTATTATCATTTGAAAGAACATTCTTTGGCACTTATTTTTTGAAGATTATGTCTATCAAATGTTGGCCGCGGCTACGTCTCAGATGGTCCATCCGTTGAGTCCAATTTTCGATGACTCGTTCGAGCATTTCGACTGGTAACTGGCGAGTGACACGCGTGATGTTTTGCTCCAAGGCCTGAATCGAAGCAGGTTTATCCGCATAAACTTTAGACTTTACATATCCCCACAGGAAAAAGTCTAACGGTGTGATATCACACGATCTTGGTGGCCAATCGACCGGCCCAAAACGTGAAATTATCTGCTCACCGAAGTGTTTTCTCAATAAATCCATTGATTGATGCGATGTGTGGGAAGTGGCGCCGTCTTGTTGAAACCAAATGTCGCCGAGATCACGAGCTTCAATTTCAGGCATCAAATAGTCGGTTATCAGGGCACGATAACGGCGCCATTGACGGTTATGTTCTCACCGGCATCATTTTTGAAGAGATAAGGACCGATGATTCCGGTACTTCGGGAATCGGTTAATGGCAAAAAGATAGCTCTTAACGAGAGTTAAAATATTGCTCATGGGTGTCAAGGTCGTGGGTCGACTCGAAAGTGGTTTTTTTTTTGGATTAAAAAAATGGACTTAGCGCAATTGGCGAACGATTATTTATTTGACCAATATTCGGTCGGTGACTTTGGCACAGATTTCCTGGCCGTCCAACGCCTACTGGTGAAACACTGCGACGTTTAGCCTGTCGCCTCGAAGAGACTGACACAACACGAGATGCTGCCTGGCGTGGCAGACCCCGGAGTAGTCGTTCTGCAGAGAATATTGCTGCTGTAGCCGAGGATGGAGGATGTCATGGAAGCGCAGTTGACATCGACCAGACGACGTGCCACGCAAAGTGCCACGGTATCAGTCGACGGTCTCTACAGCGAATTTTGGTAAAAGATTTGAAGATGTGTCCGTACAAAGTCCAGACGGTGCATCAGCTGTTAGCTGCTGACCGCCAATCGCGTCTAACATAACATCGAAAGGTTACTTTTGCGCCACCTGTTATATATAAAATTTTATTATTATTTTATTGGTTTTACCATAATAATATTAATATCTACTTATTTTTGCTTTCAATAAGATTTTTTTGGTCATTGTTCCTATCAGTCGAAAAATAAAACAAAGTGACTCGATCTGACATTTGTGTTTTCGCCCAGATGACAGCAAAGTGAGATAAACAAACCAAACTTTACACTGATATATTACGTACGAGTTCATTATCGTACGACTTGTCGTTCTGATGGTAAAGGCTTTCCATTAAGAGCATAACATTAACATTGCCAGATACTATCTAATTCAGGTAGATATTCATTGATTCTGCATTTGTTGTCTTCAGAGAACACTAACCTAACACTGGTTATACTCGTATGGTTTTTAAAAAACATTTTTTAGCTGGGATATTACAGTTTCACAAATTGCGCAATTGTATTGTCTGGCCATTTTAATGTAAATCCTGTACTTATATGTATTTGTTGATAATACAATTAAATTTTATCAACTAAACATTATTCTCGGCACTTTTCCTGACACTCCTTTAAGGTCAAGAAATTATTCCCATTGCCTAAACATCCGCCATATAAAAACATTTTGCATACATTGAAGTGGGGGATATAAGTGAAACGTAGCACACTTGAGCGACAAGGGCCCTCATATGCAGGTATCACACCGCAAATAGCTGAAAAAGAGAATTATTCAAATTCAAATTGATAGTTCTGAATGTCCTGTAAGGAACTTACCATCTTTAAGGGCTACGACTGAGGAGGCCAAAGCAAGCATGGCTATTAACAGAACTTGTACTTTCATATTGTATCTTGTTTTTTTGTTGGAAATGACGAAACACTTATCGCAAGTGTTTATGGTTACAATTTACGACTGATGTCTTAGACGAGTTTCAAATACAATTTATAGGAATTTGAAATTATTTTAAAAAAGGGATGTCGTTCGTAAAAACCCAATTCCCAAAATCCTCTGATTTTTAAAAATTTCAAATTTTCAAAACTGCAGAAAATTTGGACTATAGGATGGAGGTGTGCCGCCGAGGTCGCGGTACTGGCTTTCGCAAGGAATACCCTATCCATCTCCACTTCCTTCATTTTATTTGTGATTCGACCGGTTCTTCGATCGCTATACTCCATAAGTCTTCGTTGGTAATCACATGCGTTGATTATTTTTATTTTTGTGGTATTGTGATTTGTTAGCTTCTCCATGTTTTCTGATGTCGGCCAAATGCGTCTCTAACATTCTTGATTCGGTTTTTGACGTCAGCTTCTATCCCACCATTTATGGACATAATACTTCCCAAATAACTAATGGTATCGACGTATTGGATTAGCCTATTCTCAATATGTATATGCCTTTCGTTATTGCTAAACAGTCGCATAGCGTAAGTTTTTTTTGCCTTCACCTCGAGTCCAACGCATCTGGCTAGTTAAATGAGCTCACCCACCTTGTCTTGCATATTGGACACCTTATGGGATAGTAGGCAGATGTCATCAGCATAGTCCAAATCTTCAAGATGTCTGTGCAAGCCCCACATGATTACTCTTTGTTGTTTGCACAGCTTTATGCATTATATTGTCCAGGGCAACTGCAAAAAGCAATGGCGACATAGGGCATCCATGCCTTACTCCCATATTCGTTATGAAGGGACTACTATGTATGTTGTCCATTATGTAGTTCTTGAAGTTCTGCTTCACTTCTTTTTATTGCATCAAAAGCTTTCTTGAAGTCGATGAAGAGCAGATAATGGAGAGCGCAGTTCACATGACTGCTCTTAGTTTAAGAATGATCATTCTTGTCTTTTTCCTTTTGCATTCTATATTTTGCTTTCCATTTTTGCCTCTATATTGCTATAGAATGCAAAGTTTTTCTTTTGTAAATGGTATGTCAAAATATAAATATATAATAGACAAATTAAAAGTTTAGCTGTAATTTTTCGATTTAAAACGCAAAACTATAGCGTGATCCGAGCTTCCCTACTTTTTTAACGAAAAAAGGCACAGAAATTTCAAATTGAATGGGGAATGTTTATTATCATTTGAAAGAACATTCTTTAGCATTTATTTTTTGAAGATTATGTCTATCAAATGTTTGCTGCGGCTACGTCTCAGGTGGTCCATCCGTTGAGTCCAATTTTCGATGACCCGATTATGTTGACAATAAGTTGAGCGAAGTGCACGAAACATATTCCTCACAGAACGTGAATTTTAAAGTTGAAATAAAGTTGAACGATTTGTAAACGGTGGTCAGGCGTAAGTCTTTCCATCATGAAATGCCAAACAATACTAAAAAAAATAACATGACAGCATGACACGACTCACACGTGATCTGTCAAAAAAAGGCTATTGAAAAAAGTATCTCTACTTGGATCACCCGTTATAAGGAATAGCTTAATCGGAACGAACCAGAATAAATACTGACTTAAGTCATTTAAAAAAAAAACACGCTAAGTAATATATTAACAAACAACGCTCCTACCAGGACATTCTTTAGACAGTCTACACGGCTTTGACTTACATAATAATTTATAAATTTTCCTTTGGCCCTACAAAAATTCAGAAGTTAGGAAATACCGTATTTCAATATAAGGATTTGTAAATGCTTATTCCGATTGTCATCCCTATTTTGTACTGATAATTGTGCAATATTTGCTTGAATCGTGTGTCTTAGTAATTCAAATTGTTATCTCTGGTGGCGGTCTTCTTTTATTGCCTAAAATAATAATACTATCCAACTTGATCACGAGGAGTGTCGTGCCACAGTGTAAAATACTGGTATATTTGACAAACTGCTATACTTTACAGTATTTAATATATTTTCCGTCCGTCTGTCTTGTCGTGACGTTTACTTTGGAAATGTAACCCTGATCGACATGGAATTTATTTATTTACGTGCTAAAACCGTTGCTCTTCGCAGACCCGCTCCAAAACCAGAATTAAATAAAAATATGAAGTATACTATACTAAATTAATATTTTTGTGTAGCATTTGAAGACGAATATTTATATTTATTTATAAGGAGAACACTTTTTCTTGAAAACGGAACCAATTTGGTGTTGGTCATTTGTAGTTCATGGTACTTCCGGAATTGTTTTCTTTAATAGTAGCAAAAAGTTGTAAGTCTACGTAATCCGCCCACTAACAGGCGGGATCGGTCCAGACGTTAAAAAAAGCCGATTTCCGCCCATGTAGCAAATAATACATTCGCTCCTCCACTAAACAAGAGTACTTCATACCATTTCTTAAATTTTAAATTTACCAACATAATCAAATACACTCACACAACTCTCTCTCTCTGTTCAAATCTCTATTAATTTAAATTATAATTACACTGAAATTCAAATAAAAAAAATAATACATACAAATCCGGTTAAACTTATCGACCTTTCCAAAGACGTGACTAAGCTCGACATTGTCTTCGGGAAATATATATGTATATTATTATTATATATTCTAGTGTTTTAATCAAATAAATATATAAGTTATTTATGTGTATTTTGGCAAGAAAATAAACACAATTGAAACGCGTCACTTATTTATTTTTTAATCAAATTCTTATTCCTATTCCAATTCCTATAAATATCTGGTAAAAATTATTTAGCAATCACATTCAATAGTTTAAATCTTCTAGAAACCGTTTCCTTTATTTCTTCCAATTTAAGATGAAAGTATTTGCTTTGATTTTGGCTATTGTTGCCTTGGCCTCATCTGTGACGGCTTTCAAGGACCGTAAGTTTTTGTACACTGAACAAAGAATATTTTTTTTGTCCAAAGAATGTTTCAAATTGTTTGCATCCAAAGAAAGTTCTTTCTTTATTCAATTTTGAGTAACACTAATCAAGCTCTAGGTCAGGTTATAAAATTCTTTATTTTCAAGAAGTATTTTATTTGACCGAAAAACAATGAAACATTTCTTCGACGTTTTCTACTAAAATGTATTTAAAAACGTTTTATTTTTTGTTTAGCCGTCTGTGGTGAAGAACGAAGTCATCTTGGTTTTTGTCGAGCTGCTCACAAACGCTATACATATATCGCCGAAACCAATGAATGTATTCAATTTATTTATGGAGGTTGTGGAGGAACCGGAAATAGATTCTTGAAACTAAGTGATTGTGAAGAAAAGTGCAAGGAATAAATATTCGGCCAAAATCTCTATGGCTAGAATTAAAGTATAGCAGTTATTGTGGCTGAGAAATATGAAATTAATTGTTATATTTTAAATAAACGAACACAATTAAAATGCTATACTCGTATGCTTATCAATCCGAAAAATGTGTGTTCATAAAATCTAAGAAACATTATTCATAGATTATTCTACAAAATTTAAGAAATTTAGAGTTTTATTATTACTATAAAGAATTATTAATAATCTTTTTTTTAAGTTATGAAAAGACGCTCTTCTTCTTTGTATTCGAACAATACTTAGCAAAGACTCACGAAAATTAAACAAGTAAGACTGTTCAGTCGAGAAAACCCACTTACGAATCCCCTCACCTTCAGTCCCAAAAAATACTCGTATTGGTAATTTTTTTTTGTTTTAATTAAATTATTATCAATTTAAATTTCATTTAATAACTTTAAAGTAGACACTGGCATTAAAATTATAAGCCGTTTATTGTTGCTTCAAAATAGTACATTTGTGTGGGAGGTACCAAAATGGGCGTGCAAATAATGTTCACTTTTCACTGGTTTGTAAGTAGTATAAAAACATTACACTGTACACAATTTCAAGTATTTGTTTGCGCTGGTATTAAAGTTATAATCAGATGACTTTTTGTACAAAATGGCCCCTTTGTGTGGGAGATACCCAAAGCAGGGCTGTGGTGTCGGAGTCGGGGATATTTGCCCGGAGTCGGAGTCCGGAGTCGAAAAATTATGGCCGACTCCGTCTCCGAGATGGATTGTGCAAAATGTACTATTTATGCGATAGCACTCAACAATTTTTGGGAAAACAATTCTGGTATAAAAGAAGGATAAAACATTTCAAATGCTTTTAACCAAATATTTTTGTATATCCAAAATATCTATAAAGTCAACCAAATTATAGACTTTTTATGTAAAGACAGTTTTAGGAATGTTCTGTTTATATATGTGATCAATTTAGCAAGATGAATATGCTGCTAACAATATAAAAATTTTGCAAAGACTATACGCTATTCCTAAGCGAGTAAAAAACCAGTAAGAAAATACCAATGACTGGCAAAGCCAACTATATGGTATCGTACACCGCCTTGTTAGAGCGGAATAAGCTCAGATATAGCAAATATGAAATATAAATAATAATTATAAAACTATATATAAAATGAATTTGTTCAAATTCGACAATATGCGTTCCTGCACACAGAATACAATTTCGTTTCCTCAACCGAATTTTGGTAGTTCTGTCTACTATCATGCTATTCCATCAGGACAACCAACATTTTGGTTGTGGTATACTTCAGGTTCCATGTTGACAACAATCATATTTGGTTGCGCCAACTACAAAATTATCTGTTGTATGTTGCCACAACCAACTGTTGTAAAAAAATGGTTGTTCTGACAATTTGTCAGTCATATACTGTCGACAATTAATTAAAAATAGTTTTCATTAATTTTTATTTTATTTATTGAACAAAAAACGAAACAATTTATAACAAAATTAAAAATCCCATATTACAAATTCATCACTAAAACAAGTAAGAAAATTTCAGTCGGGTAAACCGACTAAGGTATACATACCCTCACTTTGTGAGTAATGTAATATGGAATATTAAACGAATTATTCTGTCAATTTGTATGGGAGGTACCAGAATGTGTTTAACAAATACACCTATTTTTCGCTGAATAGTAGATTCTTTAAATACATTGCACTGCGCCGAATTATAAGCGTTTTTTGCACTGGTGTATTAACGTTATGAGATATTAAATTTGGTATGATTTGGCCATTTTGTGTGGGAGGTACAAAAAGGGGCGTGGTGATAACGGCCATTTTTTACAGGGCCATAGGGACTTCAAAAGCGTTACACTGTGCAAAATGTTGTTGCATTTGCGTGCATTGGTACTCATGCTGAGAGCTCTTAACTTTTTGTGCAAAATGGTACCTTTGTGTGGGAGGTACAAAAAGGGGCGTGGCAATAGCGTCAATTTTTCACAGTGCATTTCCCAAAATACATTTCATTATTCTTAATTTAGGAAATTATTGGGATAACCAAAAAAAACTATAAATTATTAATATTTTTTCTGTTGTAGTAACCAATTATTCGTTGCAGTAATAATCGTTGATCTATTGATATAATTTCTGTTGTCAAGACTAAAATATTGGTTGTCACAACCAAAAATCGATCATATGGTACTATAATGAAAATTTAAATTGGTTACCACAACTAATCGAGTGTCAATGAATAAAACAATCTTAATTCGATTGATACATCCATCGATTTAGTTGCCAGCATTTTCATTTGGTCGTATCCATGTTATTATTGTTGTTTCAACTAATTATATATAAATACAACCGACAGACGGTGTAGGCAATATACTTTTTGTTGCTAGTACTATTTATTTATTGTTACAATCGAATTCCAACCAATTATTTTCCTGGGTGTGCGTATATAAACTATACTCACTAAATTTTAAAATGATTGAATGTGGAATACAGCTCCCATAGCGCTACAAGGCCAAATCTAAAGAAACTTTTATATCTGGGGGCAATATCGATCTGAACCGAGTTTGACCAATTGCAATAGGTTTCCTCCCTGTTGTAAAAGAGTTCTTATTGCCAAATTTCAGCGGGATCGGAGTGAAATTTTGTCCTGAACTCAATGAACAACTTAATATGGACAGACAGACAGACGGACTGCTAGTGATTTTGAGTCGCAGAGAATATTTAAAGGTGTGTCTATCTGTAGTACTTTTTTACAAATCTGCCAAAAAAACAAAGTTATAACCCCCTGTACCATAGTGTTGTGTAGAGTACAATAACTAAAGAAAAAACCTGATGCCTGAAGAGAACATAATTTGCAAAAATTGCGGTATACGGGTAATAAACCAGAGGCAGTGATTGTAGAAAATTATATCATGATTTAATTTTGAAGGAATTGTCATATTATTTGCAAGTCAGGCGTCAAAAAATAAATAATAATTTAATTACAGGTATTTAATACCTACTGTTTTGTGGGTTTTTAACAAAGCTATATCTTATTTTCAATAAAATGAATTCACGTTTTAGTAGAAATATAATTTCAGAATTTTATGTTATTTAACTGCCGGAGTCGGAGCTGAAGTCGGAGTCGGAGTCGAACCATTTTAAAATCCGACTCCGGGAGTCGGAGTCGAGTAGTTTTGGCTCGACTCCGCAACCCAGACCCAAAGGCAAGGGGCCACTTCACCCATTTTTCTCAAGCTGATAGCGACAGATAAACTATTAGTATGTGTGGAATTACAGAAGATTCGGATAGGTAGTATAGAAGTTATTAGAGAATCGATATTTCACTAAATTTAACCCCTTTGTGAGGGAGGTACCAGAAGGAGTGGACCAATATGGCGTTCTCCAATTGCAACTTTCTTCGAACATAGCCGGAGATAGATAAAATATTAACACATACCAAATTTGAAATCAATCGTTACTTCTTTCTGCGCTCCAGCCAGACAGATAGACGGACAGACAGACAGACGGAAGGGCGGACATTGCTAAAATGAATTAAAATGTCCTAAAACGGATTTCCGCTGGATGGGATCTTAGGTCACTCTTTCGATGTATTACACTTTTGACTCGTAGCAAATTATAACGGGTTTTCCAATAGGTATGATATGAGTTTGAAGTGACGTATCGGCCATTTGTAATATATCATGATCTGTCATTTGTTTTTCGTTGTATTCAGTAGTGTTTACAATTTCATCATTTAGAGATATACGCAAAAACAAAGTTTACAAATTATTCAGTTTTATTATCAAAATAATCGTTCTCCAATTGCAACTTTTCGCGCGCTAAGTCCATTTTTTTTAAATCTAAAAAAAAAACACTTTCCAGTCGACCTACGACCTTGACACCCATGAGCAATACTTTAGCTCTCGTTAAGAGCTATCTTTTTGCCATTGACCGACGTGCCACACAGCAAATAAAACAATGAACTTGTTGCGAGATAAGTTTGGAGATTCGATTATTTCAAGAAATTTTTATATTGAATGGCCTCCAAGGAGTTGTGATTTAACACCAATAGACTACATATTTCTTCTGGGGTTATTTGAAGTCATTGGTCTTTCGAAATAAACCAGACCCTCTTCAAGCTTTACAAGTTAATATTGAACGTGCCATTCATGATTTAGTGGAAAAAGTGCTCGAAAATTGGGTTCATCGAATTCGTTCCCGCAGAAGAAGTCGTGGAGGCCATTTGAATGACGTTTTATTTAGAACTTAACTGTATCGATTGTTCTTCACATTCAATAAAAAACTTTTGAATTTCCTTAACAATAAGTGTGTTTTTTTTCAAAAAAAATCATGTCACTCTTATTGGAAAACCCATTTTTTAAAAATGTTCATCTGTTACATTTTCGTTGTGATTTCGCTGAATCTCATGGTTTTAAAGATGTTCACGAAAACTACTTTTATTTTTGTCGCGTTCGAACCGCTCCTTTTTGTCCTTATTTTCTAATTCATATTTCGCCTGAAAAAGGCTAAAACTCCAGGGATAGATCTATTAACGATCTATAAGATTATGTAAAAGATGAATTTTAAATAAGTTTTATGCTGACCTTTTTATCACTTTGAATGTGTACAACGGTCACGTTCGACACCGTGGACTTGCCAATATGGGTTCCAAATAAATTTGATTGGTTTTCAAATAAAATGTATTTGCTCAGAAATGTATAATATTTAAAAAATTGTATTCCAAATATATTTTCTTTCGATTCAAATATATTGATAATAATTTAATTAGAAACGAAAAAGTGCGTAACAACAAGAAAAATGAAAACTCAGTTTTTGATGGATTTCGGTACACTGCATCAAAATACACATCCTTACAAATTTTTAGCGACCTACTATCAAAAATGGCGAATTTATTAAGGAAATTCAAAAGGGCCTAACAACAAATTATTTCTTTTTTCATAGTTAAAAAATACTATTTCACGCAATTTTTACAAACCAGTTATAAATCATGTTTGTGTGATTTTATATATGCCTCAATATGTGTAGATATTATCCTGAAAACCCCGTTTATCTAACTACAGTACTTTTCATTTTATTTAGTTTTTTGCTTCTCCTGTACAATTTTTAAATATTATGATAGGCCCTTTTTCGTTTCTGATGACGATATATTTCATGTTTTGGGACCGAAGGTGAGGGGATTCTTAAGTTGGTTTTCCCGACTGAATTTTCTGACTTGTTTTATTTGTCTTTGAACATATATTTTAATAATATATATAAACATATATTTAATAAAATATATTTTATTCCAATTCAAACATATAAAAATTTTACCCCTTGTAGCAAAAACTATATACACCCTTCCACTAAATACGAGTACTTTTTACCAGTATGTAGATTTTTTAACTTTAAATTTTCCAGCAAAGTCAGATTGCTGTTCAAATCTCTTAATCTTAATCTTTTCGACCTTTCCAAATACGTGACTAAGCTCGACCTTGTCTTCAGAAAATTTTAATATTTCGTTATTTTAAAGTTTTAATCAAATAAATATATAAGTTATGTACTAGTATGTGTATTTTGGCATGTAAATAAACACAATTGAAATGTGTCACTTATTTATTTTTTAATCTAGCTCCTATGCCTATAAATGTGCGGTAGAAATCATTCAGTATTCACATTCAATAGTCTACGTTTAAATATTCCAGAAGCCGTTTCATTTATTTCTTCCAATTCAAGATGAAAGTATTTGCATTGATTTTGGCTATAGTTGCCTTGGCCTCATCTGTGACGGCTTTCAAGGACCGTAAGTTTTTGTACACTGAACAAAATGTGTTCACTAAAACAAAGAATAGTTTTTTTTTGTTCTAAGAATGTTTCAAAGTGTTTGCAGTCAAAGAAAGTTCTATCTTTATTAAATTTTTATAAAATTGTTTTAAAATTGTATATTTTCAAGAAGTATTTTATTTGACATTTTTTCGACGTTTTCTACTAAAATGTATTTAAAATCGTTTTATTTTTTGTTTACTCGTAGCCGTCTGTGCTGAAGAACGAAGTTATCTTGGTTTTTGTCGAGCTGGTCACATACGCTATACATATATCGCCGAAAAAAATGAATGTATTCAATTTATGTATGGAGGTTGTGGAGGAACCCGAAATAAATTCTTGACACTAAGTGATTGTGAAGAAAAGTGCAAGGAATAAATATTCTGCCAAAACCTCTATGGCTAGAATTAAAGTAGAGCATTCTTGATGGCTGAGAAATATGAAATTTATTGTTATATTTTAAATAATCGAACACAATTAAAATTGCCTTCCGAAAAATATGTGTTCATAAAATCTGAGAAACATTATTCATAGATTGTTGTACAAAATTTAAGAAATTTAGAATTTTATTAAAACTATAAACAATTATTACGAATTTTTTTTCAAATTATGAAAAAGGCTCTTCTTTGATGCTATGCGGGATTCGAACAATACTTAGCAAAAACTCACAAAATTAAACAAGTGGATTTGTTTGCATGTGTTAAGGAGATGCTTACTGGCATGGCAGTCTTTTGGTATACCCAAAATCTATATATATAAAAATGAAACGGTCCATCTGTGTAATGGCATCACGTCAGAACGGCTGGAGCGATTTGGATGATTTTTTTTTATTCGATTCTAAATTTTCACGAGATGGTTTATATAGAAAAAAAAAATTAATTGGACAAAGGGGCGTGGTACCTCCCATACAAATCGCAGGTTAAAAATCCGATATTTCTGCTCCTATTATAGGTATAGTGCTGAAATTTTGTTTGTATGCATTTAATGGCAGATTATGTGAATTTTCCAAAAATGGGCGGAATCGGACCAATGGGCGTGGCCCCGCCCATATAAGCCAAATTTTGAAATTGAGATATTTTGCACAATTTGTTAGCGAGAGTGCTGGAATTTTGTGTATATGTAAACGGTGGCAGTCTACGTGATTGATCCAAAAACGGGCGGGATCGAACCAATGGGCGTGGCTCCGCCCACATAGACAAAATTTTGATATCTTGCACAATTTGCTAGCGGGAGTGCTGCAATGTTGCGTATATGTATCTGGTGGCATTCTACGTAATTGGTGAAAAAATGGGCGGGACCGGACCAATGGGCGTGGCCCCGCCCGTATAAGCCAAATTTTGAAATTGAGATATTTTGCACAATTTGTTAGCGAGTGTGCTGGAATTTTGTGTACATGTAAACGGTGGCAGTCTACGTGATTGATCCAAAAACGGGCGGGATCGAACCAATGGGCGTGGCACCGCCCATATAAGCCAAATTTAAAAAATGTGATATCTTGCACAATTTGTTAGCGAGAGACCTGGAATTTTGTGTATATATATCCGTTGGCGATCTACGTGATTGGTCCAAAAATGGGCGGGTTCGGACCAATAGGCGTGGCCCCGCCCACAATGACCAAATTTTGAAATTTTTATATCTTGCACAATTTGCTATCGGGAGTGCTGCAATGTTGTGTATATGTATCTGGTGGCATTCTACGTAATTGGTCAGAAAATGGGCGGGATCGGACCAATGGGCGTGGCCCCGCCCTTATAAGCCAAATTTTGAAATTGATATAACTTGCACAATTTTTTATCTAGAGTGCTGTCATGTTGTAGATATGTATCTGGTGACAGTCCACGTGATTGGTCCAAAAATTGGCGGGATCTGACCAATGGGCGGGCCACCGCCCATATAAGCCAAATTTTGAAATTGAATTATCTTGCTCATTTTGTTAGCGAGAGTGTTGAAATTTTGCGTATATGTATCTGGTAGCAGTCTACGTGATTGGCTTTCAAATGGGCGGAATAGGACCAGTGGGCGTGGCCCAGCCCATATTTTGATATATCTTGCAAGTATTATATAGGAAATACATGAACAAAAATGCTCGGTATGCGATAATTACAGCTGCTCACTCCAATACAATCGCAATATGATAATGTGATGCAATATCAATGAAACAAGAATTTGGAAATTTTATAAGTATACATTTCTATTTTCTGGACTTTCCACTGAATTCGGTATTTTTTCATTCAGTGAATTTATTACTAATACCAGTAAGGAAAGGCAGAAAGTCGGGCGGGGCCGACTATATAATACCCTACACCTCCCTAACAATGCGATAAGGGTCATTGCGATAATAATTTGGAATAATTGGTAAATGTATTTCGAACCGATAATCGCAAAATTAAGCAATATTCGTTCCTAAATTGAGAAAAATCTTTCTGGAGAACTTTGTAATGATCGGAAGTAAAGTACAACTTCTATAGCGCTTTGTAACCAAATCTGGAGGAACATATATATGGAGGTTATATATAAATCTGAATCGATTTTTCATGTAAAATAGAATCCTGTTTCTGTCGAATTTCGTACTGATCGGATATAAAACACAGTCTCTACAGCGCTTACATGTCAAATTGGGGGTAACATATATATGGGGACTATATCTAAATCTGAACTGATTTTCTCCGAATTTTGCGGCATTCCTTCATGTAATAAGAAACCTCTTTCTGCCGAATTTCTTACTGATCGGATATAAAATACAGTTTCTACAGCGCTTGAATTTCAAATCGGGGGTAACATATATATGGGGACTATATCTAAATCTGAACCGATTTTCTCCGAATTTGGCAGTATTCCTTCATGTAATAACAAACCTCTTTCTGCCGAATTTCGTACTGATCGGATATAAAATACAGTTTCTACAGCGCGAATTTTGACATGGGCAGCGAAGCGCACCGGGCTCAGCTAGTACAATAATGAAATATTATTACACTGTCCAACAAATTAGGATTTTTTGTTATATTGTTATATTGTAGAATTTTATGAGAATCATTTTGTGGAAGATCTTAACCCTCTAGCTCCCATCTTGATGGGTCAAGTTGGTCCTTTTGGCGAAAAAATCCAAAAAAGTCCTTTCAAAAAGAAAATTACCATTTACAACTTTAGTGTCTTTGGCAGGTTCAACCGAAATTTTCCGACAACAATACAAAATTTTAATCCTTAAAAATCGTACAAAATTTTAATCCTAAAATGTCGTTTTGAAAGGACTTTTTAATTTTTTTTTTCGAAAAAGGTCCAAATTGACCCACTAAGAGGGTTAAGATCTTACACAAAAATTATCCTTATAAAATTCCACTATATAACTCTGACAATGAGAAATCATTCGGACATTAACTAACAGCATTTTAACAAAAAAAAAAGAAACATTTGACCCACTCCAAAAAAAAAAAAACTCAGACCAGCTGGTCCATAAGTTTCTTCTACAAAAATAATCTACTCAACATGTCCTTTCAGAATTATGGAGTCGGTCTTCTGCTCCAATTATTCCATAGATACCACGACTTTAAATTTACATTATAGTATTTTTGTGTAAAAGTTGGCGTGTAATTTTGCTAATAAAGTGTAAGTGTAAATAAAGTACAACTTTGGTGTCTTTGGCGACCCACACTGAAATTTTCGGGCAAAAATTTTCATAAAATATTTTAATTCCTATATGTCTTTTTTGAAAGGACTTTTTTTGATTTTGAGAGCCAAATTGTCCCATTAAGAGGGGAGCTAGGGGTTTAAGATCCTCCTCAAAAATGATCCTCATACAATTTCACTATATAACTCTGACAATGAGAAATGTCTCAGAACGATTACTACAGGAGTTATGGGAATGTTGTGTTCGAAAGAATCGGACACTTTGCATGAGGGGCACCAGAGTTGGCTTGACGAATACGCCTATTTTGCGATGAACAGTCAGTACTTCAATGGCACTGCTCTGTACCGAATTGAAAGTGTTTATGTTCACTGCTATTGACATTATTAGCCATTCAATTTCGGTAAGATTTGCCAATTTTGTGGGGAAGATAGCAAAAGAGGCGTGGCAATAATGCTTATTTTTACCAAATATTTTAAGGCACAACACCGCACAACATTTCAAGTATTTATATGCAATAATATTAAAGTTACAAGTAGTGAACCTTTTTTTTACAAATTTTCTCAAGATGATGGTGACAAATAAACTACTACCATGTGTTATTCTATCTATATCTTACAAACCGTTCGGAATTTTGATTTACTCTCTGTTTACATTTGTTCTTTATGACAAGAGCTATAACTTTGCCTCAGAGAGTAAATCAAAATTCCGAGCGGTTTGCAAGATATTAGCCTGAAAAAATGATCACTTTTTTTTGCAAAAATGACACCAAGGCCCCTAATCTTTGGAGGCCATAAAAACAAAAGTGCATGACTTTGAGCAAAACTGGGAGACACGGATCTTTTTATCCCCTCACCTTAGAGAGGAGGGTATATATCATTTGCTACGAGCCAAAAGTGTAACACATCGAAGGATATCCGTTTTGGGTCATTTTAAGTCGAATGAACAATGTCCGTCCGTCTGTCTGTCTGCTGGCTGGTGCGCACGATAACTCTCAAAAGGAGTAACCGATTGACTTCAAATTTGGTATGTGGTAATATTTTCTTCTATCTCCGGCTAAGTTCGAAGATGGGCCATAGTGGTCCACTTCTTTTAGTACCTCCCCCACAAAGGGTTAACATTTAGTGAAATATTCATTATGTAATAACTTCTATACTACTTATTTGAATCCTTTGAAATTCTACACATAGTATTAGTTTATTAGTCACTATTAACTCGAGAAAAATGGGCGAATTGCCACGCCCCTTCTGGTACCTCCCACACAAATGGACCATTTTGTACAAAAAGTTACCAGCTTATAACTTTAATACCAGTGCATACAAATACTTGAAATTTCGTACAGTGCAATGCTTTTATAGTACCTACACGCTGAAAAAAAATCGCTTCTGTAGTATATTGTCCCAAACATATTCGGCTTGAAACATATATATGTTTGGGGTAGACTCTAAGCATGTAATATTTGGTACACACAAAAATTGTGTATTTGGGAAGATGTTGTTCTAAACAAATATTTGTTTACATTCCAATATGTTTTTATTTGGGACCATTATTTCCGAAACAAATATTTATTTGCATTTAAGTATTCATAAAATACATAAATTGTGTCAAATTTTTCAGTAATTCAAAGTAAAATTTTTAGAAATTTTTAATGTTCGTAAAAAATAATAATTGAAATCATATAATCTTGGATCAATATAAAGTACTTAGAGGATTGACAACTAATGATGGCTTGGAATACTCAGAAATTTGAAATTTTTTTTTATGGTATCATAACTGGGAGGTACAATTCGAAACCCAAGTAAAATTTAAACTGAAATATGAAAAACTCAGCAAAAGTTTTGGAAATATTTTTTAAATAAAATATATTTGGAAAAATTCCTAAATAATAATTTTATTTGTTTTTAAACACATATTTTATTTGAGAAATTTAGTTTGCAAATATAATTTGTTGTAATATATTAATATATGCGTTCCAAATATATTTTATTGATTTTCAAATAAAATTTATTTGCTAAGAAATATATAATATTTAAAAATTTGTGTTCCAAATATATTTTCTTTCGATTCAAACATATCAAAAAAGGCGATTTTGCCCCGTGTAGAGTCCAGAGAAAAGTGACCGTTATTGGGGCGCCCCTTTTGGTACCTCTCACAAAAATGGACCATTTTGTACCAAAAGTAAACAGCTTTTAAGATTAATACCAGTACATACATAAAAGTTATAAAATGCAATTTAAATTAATAATAATTTAAATAAAACAAAAAAACAAATAAATTTACTAATATTTTTTGAGACTCAAGGTGAGGGGATACATTAGTAGGTTTACCCGACTGAACTTTCTTACTTATTTTTTTGTTTTTTATCACGTAGTAGTGTCCGTATATGGTTATATTTTTCGTGTTGCACTGAGTTATTAAATGACAAAATTCAACGTTTCCAATAAAACCAGAAATTTGTAAAAAGTATGAGTCCTTTTTTTATAGCCGATTCAAATTTACAATTTTCATCAATCGGTTACTTCTTTCGAGAGTTATGGTGAGCACTTTGACTTTTTAACATTACTAGTAATGCGGGGACAATTGCCACAACAAAATCTGCAGGATTATAATGAATAATGTAATACCAACACACAAAAACTTGAAATTAGTACAGGGCAATGTTTATTTTTAAGTACAACGGCCCAGGACAAAATCGCCGTGAAAGGAATATCCTAGTCGGTTTACTCGAAAAACACTTGTCTTACTCAATTTTTTAAATTCGGTACATTTTTTAATATTCTGCGAACTATAATCTATTTAAAAATTAACTATTAAATCAATTAAAAACTATTCCTTGCACTTTTCTTCGCATTCTTCCTTGGTCAAGAAATTATTTTGATTTCCATCACATCGGCCAGAGGAGAATCCGACACATTCGTTGGAATCGGCCTTATAGGTGAAACGTGGAAGTAATGCACGACAGTCGCCAAAAATTATTGGCAAATCGCAAATTTCTAAAAAAACGAAAGAAAATTGGTTAGCTCAAATAGTTTCTATGTTAGTCCCGCAGGAAACTTACCATCTTTAACGGCGGCAACCCATGAGGCTAAGACAAACATGGCCATCAACAAAGCAAAGACTTTCATTTAGATTTTATTGCAAATCGGCGAACACTTCCAATAAGTCTATGTTTAATATTATACTGACGTCATTTGCGGTTTTTGGATAGAATTTATAGGTATTTGAAAAGCTGTATAATTGTACTTTTTTCATAGCAGCGTTTCCTAATTGCGATTAAAAATTTATGTGTGTGGTTCAACTACCAAAACACAATTTGAACATCCGCAAAGCATCCACAATGTCATCAAAATATGGAAAAAAGCAGAGATAAGTGAAATGATAATGAAACAATATTTAATTGTACGCATATCATGCGCCTGAAAAATTGCGTTTCACTTTAGTGTCAGAATATTTCATATCGACCTATGTAGTTTATTTTTGGCTAAAATGTTTATAAGCAGTTACAAATATGTAACAAAAGATACAAATTTAAAAAAAAAAAAAAATTTTTTAAAAATTTTATGGGTATTTTAATTTTTGAAAATATTAAAAAAAATAGTTTTTATGTCTACCGTCTTTTGCAGGAATATAAGAAGACGTTGGCCTTCCTGCTGCTTATGGCCTCTGTTTACAAACCTTGTTAGAGCTGTGGACTCACGAATGCTGTTATGCGTCTTCTGTTGAACCTTTGAATTAGTCTAATCAAACTAGAGTTAACTTTAAGATGTGACAGTGCCGCAATTAACGCATCTGAATGAATATTGTTAAAAGCCCCTTCTGTGTCAAGAAATGCCACCATGGTGAATTCCTTGAAATGCAACGACGATTCGATAGTGCTCACCAGTTCGTGCAGGGATGATTCTGTAGACTTTCCCTTATTGTAAGCATGTTGGTTCCCCGACAGGATTTTTGTATCCAGGTTTTCCTAATTAAATAATCTAAAAGTCTTTCTAGACCTTTCAATGGGAAGGAGGATAGGCTAATTGGTCTGAAGTATTTTGGCCTAGTGTGCGTAATCAGCTCGAACTCGTCAGACGTGAATAGAGCTGTCGGTACTACAGCTCCATAAGGCAAGTAACTGGAGACCACCCAATATATGCGACTACCACTTAAATTAGTCAGGAGAAAGAAAGGTTCTTGGAGAGTCAGGCAGTTTAAAGTTGTGTGTCCTGATACCGCATACCCATCCTCCCACTGCGTAGGGCTCCTGTATCAGAACGATGTCTACTCCTGTGGATAGGCGCAGCAATAGAGCCGCAGAGGCTGCTTGAGCGTGATGGAGGTTAATCTGTAGAATTCTAACCATCATTGGTAACGGACAGATTAACATCGACCCTGACAAGGGTGCTATCGAACTCTTCGTCCGTATCATCGATAAGCATATCCCCGCCAAATGCGTCAAAGAGTCCGGAGACTCCCCTCAGCTCCTCAGTGTCCGATGTAAAGCTTTCGTCCCCAGAGAAGGACGTTACAGATCTTCTGTGAAAGTTGGAGTCACCAGAAATAATGGGCGTGGGTACCTCCGCACTTCCAGAAAGCCGTGTATCAATCACTGTGGACGACTTACCTTCCGCAGTGGGAGCTATATCCTGCTTGTATACCTTTAAGACTTGGAAAGCCGTATCAAAAAGCAGTCGGCGCATTCGCACAGCTTCACAGGGTATGGAACTCAAATACATACAGTGTCAAAACAAAAAAACATATATTCACAGCCTGTGTCCTCTCAGTCCCTCTTTACGGATGCGAGACTTGGTTTGTGACTGAGAGTTTCCGTTAATCGCAGCCTCCGAAGAATTTTAATAATATTTTGGCGTCGCACAATAAGTAACGAACAACTTTGGAACAGATCTGATATGAGTGATATTAACATCGAAATTCGTAGAAGAAAATTTGGCTGGCGACGATGAACTCTACAAGAAATTAACTCCATATCTCAAAGCCTTGGAAGAACCTTCAACACCATCGGAGAGCTTAAAGATATAGCCGTACGTCGACAAAGATAGTATTAGTTTGTTTGTGTTAGCTACTACACTCCCTTTTTGGTACCTCCCACACAAATGGACCACTTGCACCAAAATGTAACTGCGTATGGCTTTAATATTAGTTCATACAAATACTTGAAATTTTGTACAGTGTAATGGTTTTATAGTACCTAGAGTCCAGAGAAAAGTGGGCGTTATAGCCAAGCCTCTTTTGATATCTCCCACACAAATGGACCATTTTGTACCAAAAGTGAATAACAGTGCATACAAATACTTGAATTTTTGTATTTTATAATGCTTTTATAGTACCTAGAGACCAGAGGAAAATGGGCGTTATTGGCAAGCCCCTTTTGGTACATCCCACACAAATGGACCTTTTTGTACAAAAAGTTAAAAGCTTTTAACTTTATAGAGGCAGCTCGTAATCATAGGACGACGAACAAGGCAATATATATACCTTCAAGACTATAGTCTCGTAACCATATTGCAGGGTTGCACCTGCACGTTGTATATGGGAGGTGGATTCAGCGTTAAGGATCAAATTGACCTGCCGCTTTTTACCATCCGCCTCCCCCACCAACTGGGCGCCCGGCCACACCTCACCCGCTCGACTCTACTGATCTGGCACCACCGAAATATAAGAGCTTTACTTTCCCCTGATGCCATCCTGCATCGTTGCAGATTGGTGGTTTGTCCGGCATTTTTCTACGGACATCGAGGTAATGAGCCATAATGGCTGATTGCACATGCCTCCATTTGTCCTTGAGGATGGATCCATCTTCACTACTTCTGTCTATAACAGCCATCATTAGAATCTCCTTCGCCACTTTATTGAAGGGCTTGGTGAGTGTCCTGATGATGGTGACAATCAAGGCAGGGGTTCGTCAGGTGATCCGATTCTTTTGACTTTATTAGCCACTGAATTTGTGGCTCTTTCAGTCAACTCATTGGCTTTAGAAGCATCTATGACGCCTTTAGCCCAGGTAAGTGATTCTTTTTGTTGTACGGTAAGAGCCGAAACCTCAACAGCTTCCAACTTCGTCAAAACTCTGAGCGCTATCCGGTGCTCTATGTGCTTCCGTGTCGGACGTGGCAAAAACAGGACAGGAGAAAACTCCTCACCGTATCACATGTTGTGAGTACTGGGGAGGAATTTGCACCATTTTTGGTGCGGTCGGCTTAGGCCAAGACCAACGGACGAAGAGTCCGACGATTGGGGAACCCCGCTCCATCGGAACATAAAGGCATCCCGGTTAAGAGAATTTATTTATTTCTTTGTCTGTTTTAACCCGTGATAGGTACTACGATGTAGGCCTTCCAGATTTTGTACAGGTTTTTTTGCGACTGTGTAATAGGTTTAAACTAGGGATGTAACGAAAGTGACTTTAGCGAATGCGAAAGCGAATATTGAAATATATTTCTTGGAATGCGAAAACGAATAGCGAAATATGAATTTTTGCGAAAGCGAATGCGAATAATAGTTTGACCCTTTAGTACCAACAAATTTAAGGAACTGAATTGATACTTTTTCAGGATATTCAAGTATTAAGAATGTTTTCCATATTTTTACCTCCTATATATTATATTTTTTCAACTGTTTTGAAGAGAAGTGGCGGAGGTTTTCATTGGTATTTATATCTTCAAATTGTGTGAAGGGAATAAGGAGATTTAACACCTTTAACAAAATCCGTTCACTACGACTGATCAGCAACGATTCTCCGACTAAGGTATGCTCTCTCAATTTCAAGTATTTGCACTGATATTTTGTGTTATAAGTAGTTGACAATTTTAGTATAATGGTCTCTTTGTGTGGGTGGTACAAAAGGGGCGGGGCCAATTCTCCAATTTTTTCAAAGTGATAGCGAATAATAATCTATTACTACGTGTTGTATATAAGTAGAAGTTATTAGAGAATCAATATTTCACAAAATTTTAATACTTTGTGAGGGAGGTATGAGAAGGATGCCCCATCTTCGAATTAAGCTTGAGAAGAAAATATGATCACATACCAAATTTGAAGTTAATCGGTTAGTTTTTTCGAGAGTTATCGTGAGCACTTTGACATTTTCTACATTTCTAGTGATGCTGCGACAATTGTCACAATAAAATCTGAAGGATTATAATGAATAATAAAGGGTGGTTAAATTGTAAGGGTCGATTTTGAATGTGAACCACACCTAAACGTCATGTTTTTTTCTGCATTTCATTTGACATTTCTCAATTTCAGACTAACTCAATTTGAACCATGGAAAGATACACAATCGGGCAACGCGTGAAAGTTTTTTAAGTCTTTTACAAAAATGGGCGTTCAAATCAAAATGCATTTCGTGATTTTTTTTAATCAGCATAATCGACCAAATGTGTCCACATTCGCGAGAATTGTGCGCAAATTTAAGCAAACCGGGTCTGTAGGACAGCTGTGCAAGCTTGCCCAGTTTGTTTGGTGCGGCTTATGGGCTGGCGACGTCATCGGGCCATACTTCTTCGAAATGAGGCCGGTCAGGCAGTTACTGTGAATGGTGTTCGCTATCGTGAGATGATAATGAACTTTTTTGGCCCGAAATGGAATATATGGATGTGGACAATATGTGGTTTCAACAGGACGGTGCCACTTGCCACACAGCTAACGAAACAATGGCTCTTTTGTGCAACAAATTCAATGGCCGTGTTATCTCACGTCGTGGCGATGTCAATTGGCCGCCAAGATCATGTGATTTGGCACCGATGGATTTCTTTCTTTGAGGTTATTTGAAGGTGTTCGCCGATAAGTCAGCAACAATTCAAGAGCTATATGATGAGATATTTCGGCACATTAACGGCATAGAACCTCAATTATGCCTTAGCGCCATCGCAAATTTCGACCATCGGATGGAGGTGTGCCGCCGAGGTCGCGGGGGCCATTTGGCCGATATTTTGTTCCATACATAATTGAACCATACCAATACAGGGTGGCTGATATGTATTGCAACCAACTTCAGGTTGCTATCATTTCTAAACCGCTTGTCTGATAGCTGACAGATTTATTTCAGTGACAGTTCATTTTATTGTTTACAAGCATACAAAAGCATTTTGATCTATTCATTCAGAAAAAAAGTTATTCGTGATGGAATTCAAGCGTGATAGTGTGATTGCTTTATATTTGGGTGGAAAAACACAAGTGGCTATCGTTAGAGCCCTCCAGCATTTAAATGTGAATAAATCTTTTGTTTCTCGTACCATTGCTCGTTACCGTGATACTGGCAATGTTGCATCGCGTCCAAAAAGTGGACGAAAAACAAACGTTAACAACACCAGAAATGATCCTAAAAGTGAAGGCCAGATTTGATCGAAATCCACGCCGCAATGGTAGAAAAATTGCTCGTGAGCTGAACATATCGCGAGAACGGATACAACACATATTAAAAAATTAACTTGGACTAAAGCCATTGAAGTTCCAAAAAGTGCAAGAGCTCACCGATGCACAAAAAAAAAGTTAGACTGGAAGGAGCCAAGGAGTTGCTTCGCTTGCACGAAAGTGGCCAGTTACCGAATTTGGTGTTCTCCGATGAGAAGCCATTCCAAATTGAGCAGTTTGTGAACAAACAAAATGATCGGGTTTACTTGCCAAAGAGGTCAGCTGAAAATTTACACCTTCGATTGGCCACCAGAACTCAAGCGCCGCCGATGGTAATGGTGTGGGCCGCCGTAACGGCCGATGGTCGCTCCCCGCTCGTATTCATCGACCATGGGGTCAAAATAAATGCCGAATATTATCGGGAAAATGTCCTAAAGACAGTATTGAAGCCCTGGGCAGACAAACATTTCGGCCGCAGACCATGGACATTCCAACAGGACTCAGCACCATCGCACTCAGCACGCGTCAACCATGAATGGCTTAAAAAGGAGGTTCCTCGCTTCATTTATACCGCACAATGGCCACCAAGATCTCCGGATCTCAATCCGTTGGACTTTTGCGTCTGGAGCATTTTAGAGAGTAAGGTTCGCACTAAAAAATACCGAAGTGTCGATCATCTCAAGACGGCGCTTCGCCGGGAATGATGGCAAAGGTGGCCAATTCGAACAAATCTAAACTGTTTCTAAAAGTTTATGTTATTTCCGACATTTTTTGCTTTTAAACAATAAAATTTTAAAAAAAAATTAAAAAAATATAGCGCTTTACTTTGTTGCATTACATATCAGCCACCCTGTGTTATGATAATAAAAAGAAATTACAATAATTTCCTAAATAATTTGTGTTTTATTAATTGCTGATATTTTTTTAGAATTGTGAATTAGGAAATCTAAAAATTATTCTTTGCACAGTTGTTCACAATTATCTTGGGTAACAAAATTATTAGCATTTCCTTCACAACCGCTATTATAGAATTTTACACATTCATTGGTATCCGGTACATATGAAAAATGGGCGACACGCCCAAGCCCACGACATGGACCAACTACTAAAGGTTCTGAACCGCAAACAGCTGAAAATAAAAAACAAATACTAGTATGTTTGAAGATGGCCTAGAACAATGCAAATAGTCTAATATAGTAGAGTGCTTTCTATGAATTTCAATGGTAATCTGTTGTTTTCTTTAAATTACCGGTGGGTAATTATATAGGGTGATCCATTTCGAGGTTAAAGAAAAAAACACAGAAAATTTAAATTGAATGGGGAATGTTTATTATCATTTGAAAGAACATTTTTTGGCATTTATTTTTTGAAGATTATGTCTATCAAATGTTGGCCGCGGCTACGTCTCAGATGGTCCATCCGTTGAGTCCAATTTTCGATGACTCGTTCGAGCATTTCGACTGGTAACTGGCGAATGACACACGTAAACGTTGTTCAGGCGTAAGTCTTTGTCAGGATAAGAAAAAACTCAATTTGAAGGTCGAAGGATCAGCGAAGAAGACGTTTCGAGCAGTGCAATATCTTAAATAGAATTATTTTTTCTAAATGTTTTTCAAACAATTTGAATTTGAAGGTCAGTTTCAAAAGCAAATACAAAAAATGAGAACATTAATTACACTGTGCTCGAAATGGACAGAAAGGAGTCCCTATGGATATACCTATTTCGACCATGCTGAATCCAGTGGTATTAGCCGTATTTCTAGGTTAGCTCTTGTTTTCGTGATATTCGACCACAACGTTTACTGGGAAATCACAAACGGTAGTTTACTTGCTTTAGTGGTGATTTTGAAATGGAATACATACATGTACATACATGTACATGCTTCAGTCCAAAAAACGAAATAAAGCGAACCTTTGAAGAATTATTTCTCTTAAAACAGTGGTCCACGCTTCTTACCCCCTTACCACGAAAAATTGCAATGAAATCTTATAATATGTCAATCGTCATACAAATCGTCAACATTTTTGACGGTGTCTTCAAAAAAATATTCCTCGCGAAATATTATTATTATAAGTGTCCCTTCAATATATTTATGAAAAATCAACAAGTTTCATAATTTCATAGGTTTTGTCAGTTAGCTTTGTATTTTTTATAGACTCTAACAGAAAAAAAATGTACAAAAATTTATTTAAACAAATAAAATCGATAAATATTTTCTGCTATAGGTAGAAAAATACGAAAATTATCCTATAACTCGAAATCTGCTTATTTCTCATAAAAGCGTTGACACAGTATTTTTTGCGAGGAATATTTTTCTCAAAGACGCCAACTATCGACGATATTTATGACTTTTGACATATGAGGCGACGACTATTTAGATAACATCAAGGGAGCTCTTTATTTTGTTCTTTGAACTGAAGAGTGTATTAAGATGTCTTAAACTTCAAAATCAGCCCCAAGATAATTAACCTCTGAGATCTCCTAGCAAACTTTGTGGTCGACTATCGCAAAAACAAGAGTTAACCTAGGAAATCCATAGGGTCTACTTTCTGTTACGTTTTTGGACTAGCACAGTGTTATTTTTTATAATTCACCAAGGGAATTGCTTTTGCTTTTCAGAACAAGGAAAATGTTGCATTTATTTTGTAATATCTGAAATATGTAACAAAATTGCAGTCTATTAAAACTGACTTAATTATAGTAATTCCACTCACAGATAAATATAATCAAATCGTCAGAATAATTTTACTCAATATCAGATATTAACTTGCTATAGGATTGTCTTCCTTCTGTCTGTCTGTCGAGTTTGTACGCACGATTGCTCTCGAAATTAGTAACCGAATAACTTAAAATTTTCTATGAGGTAATATTTTCTTCAAACTTAGTTCATTTTCGCTGATGAGCCACTCATTCTGAGACACCCCCCACAAAGGGTGAACAATTAGTTATAGATAGATACATACACTCTGTCGACATTAAACAAACATTGACATAATCCGGTGAAAAAATTCGAAATTCAGTCAGAATTTATTTTTGGTTTGAGACCATATGTTCCATTTACTTTCTGTCTATTCCAAGAAAGTAATAGAAACAAATACAAAAATTGGTAGAGAGTTTTAATTGCTTGGTAGAATTGACTGCAGTTTCGATAGACACCACTCTATCATCTTCAGAATTCAGTAGCAATAGTGTATGTCTTTAACTTAAATCAGCTGAAATACTTATGGAAGCAGCAAATTGAATTTGACAAGAACTGCTAACCAAACCCGTATTTTGCCGAACTAAGTCAACATGCTAAAACTCTCATACCAATACATTTTTGTTCGGTATGAGAGTTTCGAAATTTTGAAAAGAATTACAATTTATGTATATTATAAATTTAATTATAAACAAGTAAACATAAAACAAGAAAACAAATGGAGTTTGTGTCCCACAAAACGAAGAATATTGTATTACAAAGTGCAACAAGAAAAAACATAACCATATACGGACACTTCTACGTGATAAAAGACCAACAAAATAGACCCCTGTTTCCCAGTTTTGCCCAAAGTTATGCACATTTTTTTTATGGGCCCCAAAAATTTAGGGCCCCGGTACGGAATTTTGATTTACTCTCTGAGGCAAAGTTGTAGCTCTAAAGAACAAAATTGTGAACATATAAGATCATAAAACAACATCTTCAAGGTCTGAATCAGATTCGGACGACGTTGTGGATCCACAACTTAAGAGAGTGCGATTTGCAAGTTCAGGGCCATCAACATTATAATCATAATACGATTTTTTTATTTTTTTTGTAATAATATATGTTCACATTTTTTTTTCTTTATAACAAGAGCTACAACATTGCCGAGAGTACATCAAAATTCCGAACGGTTTGCAAGATATGAGCCTGAGAAAATTATCACTTTTTTGCAAAAATCACGTAGTAGTGTCCGTATAAGGTTATATTTTTCGTGTTGCACTGTGTTATTAAATGACAAAATTCAATCTTTCCAATAAAATCAGAAATTTGTAAAAAATTATCAGTCCCTTTTTTTATAGACGATTCAAATTTAAAATGTTCATCAATCGGTTACTTCCTTCGAGAGTTATCGTGAGCACTTTGAGATTTTCTACATTACTAGTGATGCGGCGACAATTTTCACAATAAAATCTGCGGGCTTATAATGAATAATATAATACCAAAACACAAAAACTCTTGAAAGTACACCTGCCCAGCTCAAAATCAGCGTGAAAAGAATATCCTAGTCGAATAACTTGTCTTACTCAATTTTTGAAATTCGGTACATTTATTGTTGAACATTATTTTTAATATTATGCGAACTTTTTTTAACATATAATCTGTCTAAAACACTATTAAATTAACTATTGAATCAATTCAAAAACTATTCCTTGCACTTTTCTTCACATTCCTCCTTGGTCAGGAAATTATTTGGATTTCCATCACATCCGCCATAAGAGAATGTGACACATTCGTTGGAATCGGCCTTATAAGTGAAACGCGGCAATAACGCACGACAGTCGCCAACTACTACTGGCATAGCGCAAATGTCTAAAAAACGAAAGAAAATATTTTTCAAATAGTTTCTATGTTAGTCCCGCAGGAAACTTACCATCTTTAACGGCGGCAACCCATGAGACCAAGACAAAAATGACCATCAACAAAGCAAAGACTTTCATTTTGATTTTATTGCAAATCGGCGAACACTTCGAAGACGTCTAAGTTTAATATTATACTGACGTCCTACGCGGTTTTTGGATAGAATTTATAGGTATTTTAAAAGCAGTATAATTGTATTTTTTTCATAGCAGCGTTTCTTAATTGCGATTAAAGATTGACGTGTGTGGTTCAACTACTAAAGCACAATTTGAATATCCGCAAAGCATCTACAATGTCAACAAAATATAGAAAAATTCAGAGATAAGTAAAATGATAATGAAGCAATATTTAATAGTTCGCATATCATGCGCCTTAGTTGTGACAAATTGCGTTTCACGTTAGTGAAACGAGGGCATATATCAATTGCTACGCGCCTAAAGTGTGAAGCATCGAAGGAGTGACCAAAGACCCCAAGTGTGTTTGGCGGAAATACAAATATTTTTCAACCTTCTGGTATATCCCAACCGTTGTACCAATTACATTACTTACAAATTGAGGGAATTTCTTAGTCGGTTTACCGACTGAAATATGTAAATCCCTCTGATGATACCCCCGTACAGGATTAAAATACGTATAAGGGTACGTGTTTACATGACACAAAAAACTCTCTTTCGAAAGGAAGAGTTGATCGAAAAATTGAAATTTTCTGACTTGTTTTTTTTTAAATTGCTTCTAACTTAGTTTCTGAAAATTTTTCCATTTTCCATAGTTAAGTGTGAATACCATTTCTTTAGTAGTACTACTTGAATAAAGATTAAGATAAGTAATAAGATGTGGAAAGGGGAATTCTTTTCGGGTATAGAAATATCAAATTTTATTTTGGTATTTTTTTAGAATTGTGAATTGGGTATAAAAATTATTATCATTTCCTTCACAACCGCTATAATATAATTTGACACTGAGCGCCCCAGTAGGCGAGTTGGTAGCGTACTCGCCTATGAGTTTGGGGGTCGTGGGTTCGATTCCCACCAGAGGCTCTGGTCTGTCGCTGCAAAATTCAGTCATATGGTCTTTGTAACCCGGCCTTTCCCTGGACCTTAAAATTAGAATATAAATTTACTTTGTATTGTAATTCATATAAATAAATAAATAAATAATTTGACACTTTCATTGGAATCCGGTAGATATAAAATTGATGAACAATTTTTTTTATGGGCCTCCAAATGTTCTACAAAAATGTTCGCCATAAAATTTTACTATATGTGTCAGAACAAACCAAAGTTGAAAACTTACACAACCGCTAAAAAAGGTCAAATTCCTGCTCGTGCAGCAATGTTAGTAATACGATCTAGTGGTCGAAGCAATAACGATACCAATAAAGAGCGTTGTTGACTGGAATTTGGCCGTTCTTTGGTTTTTGTGTTAAGTTTTGGGCTTTGGTGTGTTCTGACACATACTCGTATAGTAAAATTTTATGGCCAAAATTTTTGTAGAACATTTCATCCCCGCCCTCCCCATTTTAAGGGGTGTTTTTTACGATTTCTTAAAATCGGGCCAAAAATTACAGTGATGTGGGGGAGCTAGAGGGTTAATATGTTCCACAAAAATATTGGCCTTAATATTTTCTATAAAGTTGCTGAACATACCTTATACCAAAAAAATTTAATTATTAATTATTTTTCATAATTCACCAAGGGAATTGAACATGTCGCACACTGTATTTAGTAATATCTGAAATACAGTGTGTTTTTTAGACGTAAGTTTTCAAACTGGCAATACTTTTTTCGCAGTTGGTCTTTTTGACAGCTGTCATGTCACTTGATTAATGCTCAGTTTGGTATGCATTTCATAATGAATAGACTTACTACGGAACAACGAGTCATCGTGCAAGTGTTTACCAAAATAATGGTAATACGTTTTCTGATTTTCACAAGAAAATTTTGTTCAGCGACGAAGCTCGCTTTTGGATGAATGAGTACGTTAATAAAGAAAATTGTCGCATTTTTAGTAATGATAATCCAGACGCCGTTACATCCACAAAAAGTCACTGTTTGGTGTGGTCTATGGGCAGAGGGAATCATTGGTCCATATTTCTTCAAAAACAAGTAAGAAAGTTCAGTCGGGTAAACCAACTTAAAAATCTCCTCACCTTCAGTTCCAAAAAATATAAGAAAATTTATTTATTTTTTGTTTTAATTAAATTATTACTCGTATAAATTTAAATTGCATTTATTAATTTTAAAGTATGTACTGGTATTAAAGTTATAAGGTGTTAACAAAATGGTCCATTTGAGTAGGAGGTACCAAAAAGACCAGAGGAACGTGGGCGCAAATAACGCCCACGTTACAGACAGACGGACGGACATTGCTCAAATGACTTAAAATTGCCCAAAACGGATATCCGCCGAACATCTTAGGTCACTCCTTCGATGTGTTACACTTTTGTCTCCTAGCAAATTATATATAACCTCCTCTCTAAGGTGAGGGGATAATGATGCCGGCCATAATGTTATGGGGATCAATGGGGAACGCTATAGAGCCATGATTAATGACTTTTTCGTGCCTGAATTGGAGGATGTTGACGTGGACGGCCTTTGGTTCCAAAGGCGCTACATGCCATACAGCCAACAAAACAATCAATTTGTTGGAAAAAACTGTTGGTGAGCGCTTTATCTCGCGTCGTGGGCCTGTGGCGTGGCCTCCAAGATCGTGTGATTTAACACCGCTGGACTATTTTTTGTGGGGTTATTTGAAGTCGCTTGTCTACGCAGATAAGCCCGACACGATTGACGCCTTGGAATAGAATATTCGGCGCGTTATTGCTAACATACAGTTCCAAATGCTGCAAAAAGTGGTCGAGTGGTTGGGCATCTCGACTGGAATTTATTCGAGCCAGCTGCGGCGGCCACTTGCCCGAATTCATTTTTAAAACATAATGGCAAACCCTTATCTTTATAATAAAGCTAAATTCTTGGCCATAACATTAAATTATGTTTCTTCTTGAAAACAACACGTCTAAAAAACACCCTGTATATAAGAAAATTGCAGTCTATCAAACTGACTTAACTATAGTAATTTCACTCACAGATAAATATAATCAAATCGTCAGAATAATTTTACTCAATATCAGATATTAACTTGATATAACGGGTTTTCCAATAGGGATGATATGATTTTGAAGTGACGTTTCGGCCATTTGTAATATGTCATGATCTGTTAATTGGTTTTCATTGTATTCAGTAGTGTTTACAATTTCATCATAGAGAGATATACGCAAGAACAACGTTTACAAATTACTCAGTTTTATTATCAAAATAATCGTTCTTCAATTGCAACTTTTTTTGTAAATCCAAAAAACATTTTTTTGTAAATCCAAAAAACATTTTGCAGTCGACCTACGACCTTGACAATAGCAAGACAAAAGCAATATTTTAGCTCTCGTTAAGAGCTATCTTTTTGCCATTGACCGATTCCCGATCCGACGTACCGTTAAGGAGCTAGAGCAAAAATTTCCGTTCACATTTGAAAATGATGCTAAGTCCATTTTTTTAAATAAAAAAAAAAACAGTCGACCTACGACCTTGACAACCATCAGCAATATTTTAGCTCTCGTTAAGAGCTATCTTTTTGCCATTGCCCGGTTGTGGCTACGTGCCACACAGCAAACGAAACAATTGAATTGTTGCGAGAAAAGTTTGGAGATTCGATTATTTCAAGAAATTGCGATATTGAATGGCCTCCAAGAAGTTGTGATTTAACATCATTAGACTATTTATTATGGGGTTATTTGAAGTCATTGGTCTTTCGAAATAAACCAGACTCTCTTCAATCTTACAAGTCAATATTGAACGTGCCATTCATGACATACGACTTTATTTAGTGGGAAAAGTGATGGAAAAGTGGGTTCATCGAATTCGTTCCTGCAGAAGAAGTCGTGGAGGCCATTTGAATGACGTTTTATTTAGAACTTAATTGTATCCATTGTACTTCACATTAAATAAAAAACTTTTGAATTTCCTTAACAATATGTGTTTTTTTTCAAAGAAATCATACCACTCTTATTGGAAAATATTATCTAGGAAGTTTCCTTTAAGATGAGTATAAACATTAGGGCGGGTTGATTTGTATGGATGAAAAAAAAAATTAAAAATCGTATACCAAAAACGTTATCTACATTAAATTCTAAGAAAATTCTCCGAAGAAACCATGGGTATAAAATCAAAACCTAATCCGCACCTCTCGACTTGAAAATTTGTTTCCTCTTCTTTCGCTTAAATTATTTTCTTTTTTTGAAATATATTATGTTTATTATACCCTCACTTTAGTAATACGAGGGTATATATCTTTTGCTACGGGCCAAAAGTGTCACACATCAAAGGAGTGACATAAGACCCTAAGTATGTTTGGCGGATATGCGTTTTACGTCGTTTTAAGTCGAATGAGCAATGTCCGACCGTCTCACAGTGGGCTGAAATGGAAAAAATGGACATAATTCTGCTATTTCAAAACCACTTATCGTATGGCGATGAAATTTTAGGTGTGTATACAAGAGGTGTTAGGGAGTTTAAGTTCGGAACTTGGGCCCCCTATCTCATACAGGGGCGGAGATACAGGGCCCTAAAGATGACCACCTCGGGTATACAAAATTTTCATCGGCTTCTAACTTTTGAATTGAGTGTCCGGTTTTAGTGGCGTTAGTCTGTGGATACTTCTAGACCAGATGAAAAAAAATTAAAAATCGTATAGCAAAAACGTTATCTACATTAAATTCTAAGAAAATTCTCCGAAGAAACCATGGGTATAAAATCAAAACCTAATCCGCGCCTCTCGACTTGAAAATTTGTTTCCTCTTCTTTCGCTTAAATTATTTTCTTTTTTTGAAATATATTATGTTTTATTATACCCTCACTTTAGTAATACGAGGGTATATATCTTTTGCTACGGGCCAAAAGTGTCACACATCAAAGGAGTGACATAAGACCCTAAGTATGTTTGGCGGATATGCGTTTTACGTCGTCTTAAGTCGAATGAACGATGTCCGACCGTCTCACAGTGGGCTGAAATGGAAAAAAATTGACATAATTCTGCCATTTGAAAACCACTTATCGTATGGCGATGAGATTTTAGGTGTGTATACAAGAGGTGTTAGAGAGTTTAAGTTCGGAAATTGGGCCCCCTATCTAGTACAGGGGCGGAGATACAGGGCCCTAAAGATGACCACCTCGGGTATACAAAATTTTCATCGGCTTCTAACTTTTGAATGGAGTGTCCGGTTTTAGTGGCGTTTCAAATAAATTTGATATACTTTGCGTAACAAACTTTTTCTACAAGACCTAAATACGAATTAGACTTTTTTCGCCAAAAAATCTACAAAAATGAATTTTTTTCAAAAAATTGACTTTATAGGGCCATAACTTTCTTATTTCTTCACATATCTTATCGATTCTTTTTTTCATGATATTATAAATTGGCAATCTATAAAAAAAACGCGAACAAAATCGGTAAACTTTTGACTCAGATATTGGCTAAACTCGAAGGCAAAGTCGGGGAAAAAATTAAAAATTAAAATTTAAAATCCACATGTCTCGGAAAATATTCAAGATATCTTCAACCTATAAAATGTTTATTGTAAGTCTGGTCTAGGAGTATCCACAGACTAACGCCACTAAAACCGGACACTCTATTCAAAAGTTTGAAGCCGATGCAAATTTTGTATACCCGAGGTGGTCATCTTTAGGGCCTTGTATCTCCGCCCCTGTATGAGATAGGGGGCCCAAGTTCCGAACTTAAACTCTCTAACACCTCTTGTATACACACCTAAAATTTCGATAAGTGGTTTTGAAATGGCAGAATTATGTCCATTTTTTTCCATTTTAGCCCACTGTGCGTCTGTCTGTCTGCCTGCTAGCTGGTGCGCACGATAACTCTCGAAAGGAGTAACTGATTTACTTCAATTTTTTTTTTCTATCTCCGCCTAAGTTCGAAGATCGGCCATATTAGTCCACTCCTTCTAGTACCTCCCCCACAAAGAGTTAACATTTGGTGAAATATTGCTTATTTAATAACTTCTATACTACTTATTTGAATCCTCTGAAATTCTACACATAATATTATTTTATTAGTCACTAACACCTCATAAAAAAATGGGCGAAGTTGCCACGCCCATTTTGGTACAAAATAGAATAGATCATAACTTTAATATACCAGTGCATATAAACGCTTACAATTCGATACAGTGCAATATATTTGAAGTTTACTGTTTAGCGAAAAATAGGGGTATGTATTTGTTAAACCCCCTCTGGTACCTCCCATACAAATTGACAGATTCATTTATTACAGTACTCACAAAGTGAGGGTATACCTCAGTCGGTTTAACCAACTGAAACTTTCTTACTTGTTTTATAATAGTTTATGTAATACAGGTTTTGTCTTGAGACTAATCAAAATATTCAATTATCAAAAATGCAGTTGAACCCCAATTTGCATCTCCTCTGATTTGCGTTCTATATAAAAAATAGTTAGAACACGTTTCACGTTTTTATTTGCATTATAAAATAAGAATCGTTAATCGAAACAAAAGAAGGTTATTTTATAAATCACGAAAACAATTTTTTGAGTGCAATTTTTTTTTGTATTTCCAAATTATGAAAGAATATTTTTGTATCTATGTTCCTTATAAAAATATTAAATATTAAAATATATACAAACTTTTTTACTTGGGTGAATATTTTTTTAATGAAAAAGATTTTGAGTGTAGAATAGATATAAAGTGCAAATGAACTACCTTACTAAACAATTTTATTCAGAAAATTCGATTTCTTTTTGGAAAAAGCTATTTTTTCAAGTCGAGAGGCGCGGATTAGGATTTTAGTTTAGATACATAGTTTCTTCGGAGAATTTTCTTAGAATTGTATGTACTTTACGTTTTTGCTATACGATTTAAAAAGAAATCAACCCGCCTTAATAAACATGTTACACCTTTTTTGAAAACAACTATCTTCCTAAGAAATAAATGTTCCCATATCTTTTGCGGTAATATTATAAATGCCTTCATATTCTGTATTTTACACAAATTTCCCAAAAAAAAGTAGTTTAACAAAGAACTAGTAAAATTTGTGGCATCTTCTGCAGAAACTTCCGAATTTCATATCATATTTCTCACAAAGTGAGGGTAGGGAGAGTACTGGATTGAAATTTTCTTATTTGTTGTGATGAAAACTTAACTAAAATTTATTATAATTCTTACCCCCAATTTCAAAACTTCCGGTTAGAGCTAATTCACAGTTTAAAAAAAATGCATACAATTTGACACTATACATAATTGTAGGTTAGCTCTAACTGTAGGATAACCGGAGATTGTGGAATTGATCGTAAATCTATTTAAATATATGACAATGTTCGTTAACAATTAAAACAGTTTCATTTATTCACATATTATCATTAAAGATCGTTTCATCAACATCATCAATTGTATCGATTTCATTTTCTTTGCACTTTTCCTCACATTCCCTTTGAGAGCGGAATTTATTCTGATTTCCCAAACATCCGCCATAGACGAATTGGACGCACTCGTTGGTTGTGGCCACATACGAATAGCGCAGCGAAGAGGCTCGACAAGGGCCCATATCTGAAGATGGTAATCCGCATAGATCTAAAAATAAGAGTACAAATGTTATATTAATGACGTTTTTATATTATGAGAAAAAAATATTTACCTTTTTTAAGGCCCACTGCAGCAGATACCAGAGCAAATATTATCAACTGCAATGCAAATAGTTTCATATTCAGTTGATGAAATAAGCGCAACAATCTTCAGGAACGATTATTTTTACACTGTTGTGTTATCTCGATATGTTCCACATATTTATAGCAAATCGAAATGTTTCCTTTAGATTTTAAACATATTCATTACAATAAGGAAAACCTATGAGGAAGCGACACAAGTTCAAGGCCAGCAATCACAATAACCAGACTTGTTCTTAAATACAAAATAACACTATGCAACCGCAATGAACACTTTAAACAAATAAGAAAATTTCCATCGTGTATACCGCCTAAGATATGGCCTCACTTTGTGAGTAGTGTAATATGGAATAGTACTATGAAATGCAGAATATACAGGGTTTTCCAACAAGATGTGTTATTTTGAATCACCCGGTATGTCGGTAGCTGTCACTTTTGAAGCTGTTATTCTTTTGCATATGACAAGTAGAAACCACGCCATTACTAAAAATGGAACGATACACGTTTCAACAACGCATTGAAATTATTAAAATTCGATTAATCGAAAATCATTTTGACTTGTGAGGCCCATTTCCACCTCGGTGGCTACGTTAACAAGCAAAATTGTCGCATCTGGGGCTTGTTGAGAAGCCTCTCCATCCTCAACGTGTGACTGTTTGATGCGGTTTATGGTCCGGCGAGGTCATTGGACCTTACCTTTTCGAAAATGAGGTTGGATCAACAGTTACGGTGAATGGATTGCGCTATAGAGAGATGATTAATGATTTTTATGGTCGGAGTTGGATGGTATTGATCAGGACAACGTTTACTTCCAACAAGACGGCGCTACGTGCCACACAAGCAAGGAAACCATTGCTCTGTTATGGGAAAACTTTCCGGACCGTGTTATCTCTCGAAGAGGTGATCACAATTGGCCATCGAGATCTTGTGAATTAACACCTTGAGACTTCTTCCTTTGGGGCCACGTGAAAGATAAGGTCTACGCCAACAGCCCAGCGTCGATTCAAGACCTCAAATATGGAATTCGTGTGGCATAGGGCAGCCACTTTGCGATTTGGTTATGGAAAATTTCATGAAAAGGATATGGTCCTGTAAGCGTGGTAGTGGTGGCCATTCGGCTGATGATGTTTTTCACTATTAATGGCATACCTACCTCTTTATTATGAAATAAACATCCGATCATTTATCTCAAAAAATGACATTTTTCTTTGAAAAACATTTAGAAGATTCCAACATAAGTTGCAGAAGTGGCTTGACGATTACGTTTTTTGCGCTGAATAGTACCGATAAATAAATTTTATTGATTTTCAAATAAAAGTGCGACAAATAAAATTTTTCCTTTTTGTGGACTTACAGAGAATTAGGATAGTTAGTATACAAGTTATTAGATTATATTTCTTTTGCGGGGGAGTTAATAGAACGAGTGGGACAATATGCAATATTTGAAATCAATCCCTGACTCCTTTTCCGCGTACCAGCCAGACAGACGAACGGACGGACATATACCTTCCTTCGCTAAAGTGAGCGTATAAAAATTAACATATAAATATATCAACTTCATCTGTCCACCTGAGGACGCTTTCAATTAGTAGAGCTTTCAACATATATAGTACTATGATGAAGTCAGTTTACTATTTATTTTGTTGCATTGTGTAATCCGACATAACACTGCTTTTCAGAAAAGGGTATTGACTCAAAACTGTATTTATTTCCTAGCAAAATAACACAAAAAATTACATTGTTTTTTAAATAATGTGTATAGCCACAATCCAACAACAACAACAAGTCATTAAACAACGTCATCTTCTTCCCCTTTTGAAGCAGGCAGTTTTTCATCCACTAGAATTGAAACTTACAGTACCACGCACAGTGTTTCACATTGTAGCAAAGCGCCCAAAAAAAAAACTCGAATAATATTTCATTCGATACCAGTGTTGCTGCAAATTATTTTGGTGCCTAAAGGCTGTTTCCTGAGTTATCATGCACGCCAGCCGAACAGACAGATGGACTAAGATGAAATTACATAAAATATACTAAAACAGATTTCCGTCAATATATTTTAGAAAGTAACTCGAAAGTCAGTTATCATAAATGTAAGGGCAATTACCTTTAAAAAATTAAAATTTCCTTGAAATGAAATAAATTACACTATACAACAAAGGGATGTGGATAACAGTTGCTAGTGCAATTAGTTGCCACAATCACGAAAAAAATATAATTTTAATTTTTTTTTTAAATTCCACCTTTCATGGAAAGTACATTCAGTATTTGGACCATAATCTTTCAAGTATAAGCCTGATTGAGCCGTGTTATGCCTCAAATTAAAGGGAATTATGAGGGCTACATATTTAGTAACAGTCGTCAAAAATATGAGAAAAATGATTTTTTTTAAAAACACTTTCCTGATACAAAAAAGAACCATAAAAAATAGAAAAAAATCGAAAAAATTATTTTATCATATTTTTAAAAAGCCAGCATGCTAACGAAGAAAACACTGTCTATTCTAAAAAATATCTATGGATATACGTAAAAGTTATGAGCCATTTTGTAAATGTTAGGGAAATTCAAAAAAATATTGTTTCATATTTTTTCGTTTTTATACCCTCACTTTAGTGTGACGAGGGTATATATCATTTGCTACGAAAAAAAGTGTAACACATCGAAGGAGTGATCTAAGACCCTAAGTATGTTCGGCGGATATTCGTTTTGGGTCATTTTAAGACGAATGAGCAATGTCCGTCCGTCTGTCTGTCTGTCTGTCTATCTGTCTGTCTGTGTGTCTGCTGGCTGGTGCGCACGATAACTCTCGAAAGGAGTAACCGATTGACTTCAAATTTGGTACGTGGTAATATTTGTTTCTATCTCCGGCTAAGTTCGAAGATGGGCCATATTGGTCCACTCCTTCTAGTACCTCCCCCACAAAGTGTTAAAATGTTGTGAAATATTGAATCTTTAATAACTGCTATACTACTTATTCGAATCTTCTGAAATTCCACACATAGCATTAGTTTATTAGTCGCTATCAACTCGAGAAAAATGGGCCATGTTGCTACGCCCCTTTTGGTACCTCCCACACAAATGCACCATTTTGCACCAAAAGTTAACAGCTTATAACATTAATACCAGTGCATAAAAATACTTGAAATTTTGTACAGTGTAATGCTTTCATAGTGCCTACAGTCCAGTGAAAAATGGGTGTCATATTCACGCCCCTTTTGGTACCTCTTACACAAAGGTACCATTTTGCACCAAGAGATAACAGCTTATAACATTAATACGAGTGTATAAAAATACTTGAAATTTTTTACAGTGTAATGCTTTTATAGTTTCTTTTGCACTGTGAAAAATTGACGCTATTTCCACGCCCCTTTTTGTACCTCCCACACAAAGGTACCATTTTGCACAAAAAGTTAAGAGCTCACAGCATGAGTACCAATGCACGAAAATGCAACAACATTCCCTATAGCCCTGTAAAAAATGGCCGTAATCACCACGCCCCTTTTTGTACCTCCCACACAAAATGGCCAAATCATACCAAAATTTAATATTTCATAACGTTAATATACCAGTGCAAAAAACGTTTATAATTCGGCGCAGTGTAATGTATTTAAAGAATCTACTATTCAGCGAAAAATAGGTGTATTTGTTAAAAACATTCTGGTACCTCCCATACAAATTGACAGAATAATTCGTTTAATATTCCATATTACATTACTCACAAAGTGAGGGTATACCTTAGTCGGTTTACCTGACTGAAACTTTCTTACTTGTTAAATGATGTTTTTGCTTATATTGAATTCGCCATATGTGAGAGAGACATATAAGAGACATTGCACTTGCATTTTATTTTATGAGGATTGATGTCAGACAATATAAAATTATAGAGAGGACGAGGTCGTTCGTAACCCTCCATAAAACATGATATGCTATGTCAGAGCTATATTGGATGAGATCCGCTCAGATAGAGGGTCATTCAACAATATTTGTGGTTTTTTTATGAGGTTTCCATTCAGTTACGCCTTTGGCATGGCATGGACATCAATGTCTTATATACCGGTAGTAAAATTATATGTACGCAATACAAAGTAGTACGCGGCTTGAAAATATTGGGTGTCTATATTCGAAGCAAACTATATGTCAGCTACAGGTACTGCAACTTATGAACCTTAAATCCGGAATTTATGAATGAAATTTCTTATTAATAAATTAGTGTAATTCAGCGCCTTAAGGAGATAAGTCGATTTTCTGAAAAATATTACAAAGTTATAGTATATATAAAGGCAAAGAACTTTTCAATGTGTAAATAATCCCGACAATTTCTGCTACATCTGCGGAAAATATGTAATTAAAAAAAAATCGACGTGCGTTTAGTAAAATGATAGAAGAAATATATGTGTAATATTTTGGTATACGAGTTAAAAATATGAACGAACCGTTGACACCTAGTATTTTGTGTAATTCGTGCCATGTAAATCTTACTCGATGGACTAGTGGAAGAATGCGGTAAGTACTTCACAATGAATGTATTACAATGTTTTGTGGAATAAAAGGTTTTAATTTTAGTCTTCACGTGGAATTTGGAATGCCAATGATTTGAAGACAACCATTCATTCACGATACGGACTGCTATTTTTGTCTAAGTTAATAGATTGGAGTAGGAAGTGTCCAAGTATAGCTAACAGCCTAATAACGGAAACATCATCAAGTTCAACTGAGTACTCAACTCTGAGCGATTCAAGTTTGAGTCAGAAGTCATCGCTTTTAACTCAGTTTCAACTCATTGATCTAGTGAGAGATTTGGAACTGACCAAAGATAAGGCAGAACTTCTTGCATCTGGGATGAAACAGTACAATATTTTGCCCCAGATGTTAACATATCTTATTATAGAGTCCGTGATATACCTTACAAACAATTTTATACAACTGTGGATAACAGATTAATCAAACATACAATTCAAAGGAATGACGGTTACTTGTTGACAGCAGTAAAGAAAGATTGAAAGCAGTACTTTTGCACAACGGAAATCAGAAACCGTCGATTCCCAATGCTCATGCTGTCAACACTAAGGAATCATACGAAACAATGGCTAAATTGATAAAATACATAACATATGAACATGACTGGAAAATTTTGTTGCGATTTAAAAGTAGTTGGTATGTTATGCCTCTGGGATAGCCGATATTTTGCAACCACTTCATACTAAGCTGGGGCTCTTTAAAAATTTTGTAAAAGCCTTAAGGAAAGATGGCAATTCACTCTCATATTTAAAAAGTTTATTTAAAAGTCTTTCTTTTCAAAAAATCGAAGAAGGAGTTTTTGATGGGCCTAAAATAAAGAAACTGATGAAAGATGTGAATTTTGAATCATATCTGACGTCGCACAATGGGAAAAAATGGGTAAATACGCGCGCATAGCAGTATTTTTAATCTCACGACTATACCGTTAGAGATAGAGCCCAACGGTTTGGACCATCTTCAAGAGAATTCTTTGGAGAATAATTTGGTGTAGCCAGATTTTTCTTACTGTTACCATTTATCGCACAGTGGGGCTTCAAAATCGACTTTGTGGAATATAGTGTGAAACTCCGAATATCGTGCCAAATTCAGTGATCTTCATTTTAAATTAAAGCTGACAAAATTTAGTTTAAAATATGTTCCAGGTGCTTGATTGTGTGTTGCTGCGTTTTAAATATGCAGACCATTGAAGTTCAAAAATATGTTTGTCAACATTGCGAAAAAAGTCTACAAAACCTGCCATGCTTTTAAAATTGAAACTAAGACAACTTAAATAGGATAAAATTGTGGGCTGAAATATTTTTGAAAGCTGAAATTTTACTATAATGTACTTTACACAATGGTTCGTAGACTGATAATAATTGAAAGTTAAATTAAAAACAAAAAATAATCGGTCCACCCCAATACACACAAACTGCGGAAGCGTATATATTTTATTGTAACTATATTTTTATAGGTTTTGTAGAAAAAGTGAAGTATAAAAATTACTATAATCCTTATAATATTAACAAGATCTCTATTTTTAATCGTACTTGATAAAACTTGCAGCCGCGTGTTAATCCATTTATTTTCGTCCGTTCAGTACCCTTCGTAATTATTATCCGATTTTGCCGAAATTTTACAAACGTTTTTTTTTAACCAAGAAGATCGGTCCATATGTTTCGGGAAAATCGGTTCATAGATTGATACAGCTCCCACACATATTTTCTATATTTAAAGAAAAAAAAGCACATATTTAAAGTACAAAAATCTGCCATAATCGCAAAAGGTCGCAAAAGGTCGCAGATAAACTAGGTACCGTTGGATTCATTCCTAAGTCACCTCTCTTCTCTATGTCATATGGTAGTGATCCCACGTGATCCAAAAAAGTTGTATTCCATTTACTGTGGATCATTTTTTTGAAAAACAAAAAAAAACTGTTGTTTTTACTTTGAAATATCTTTTCATTGGAAAGCGTTAAAAATACGTTTTATACACAAAAATTAAGATGAATAGTACCTTATTATATGTTGCAAGTCCTATCGCATTTCACCAATAAACGCGAATTCTACAAGCATTTTAGTATATGCATTTTATCATCGCAATGTTATTTGCATTTATTAGTAAAAAAGACAAACTTTGAATGGTCATAACTCAAAATCGCCTGGAGATATTTCCATAAAATTTGTAGGTATTTTCATTAAATGTTATCCACAATAAAATAACACTCCCAAAAAATTGATTTTTGAAAGATGTTTTCAAAGTCTATGCGCGCATATTTCATCATATTTTCCCATCGTGCGTCGGATGAAATTGCAGCATGGAGGTCGTTTAAGCTTGTAGTTTCAAATTTCCTTGGATTCAATAAAAGCCCGAAATATGAAACAATAATTCATGATTTGTTAAAAAATTATGAAAAAATTGGTTAGAAATATATTTTTTTATATTTATGTATATAACACATATGTCTGTATTCTTCCAACTTACTTTTCGCTTTATGTATTCCAACAGGTGTAAATATGTCCCTCAAAATTCATTTCTTGCATTCTCATTTAAACTTTTTCCCCGAGAATCTTGGCGACATAAGCGACGAACATGGGGAAAGGTTTCACCAAGAAATGAAGTCCATAGAGCGGCGTTACCAAGGGCACTGGGATGAAAGAATGATGGGAGATTATATTTGGTTCCTCATTAGAGAAACCGATTCCGATCTACAAACGTCAACAAAGAACTCACAATTACTTCTAATGAAACTTGTTCATGTAAATATACTCAAATGTACATAATGGAAATAAAAGTAATGAATAAAATCGCTATTTAAACTGAAATTAAAAAAAAGAATTTTGGAAATTCTCTTATCTCTACCAAAAGGGCTATAATTTCTACATTTATCCATACATTTTTTGTTAAATAGGCATTATTTTCTTCGCTAAAATGCAAACTTTTAAAAAATAAAATAACTTTTTTTTTTTTTTGAAAAATTGTTTTTTCCAATTTGTTTAATGACTGTTACTAAACCACTGTTTCTAAGTGGAAGAGATATTTCCAACATTGGTAGCCCACATTAATAGCTTCAATTTTACGTATAAGTCGACCTGATCGGGCATATACTCCAAAAATTATAGTGCAAATACTAAGGGTACCTTCGACGTTAATAGTATTTTTAATAAAAAATTATTTAAAAAAAAAAGTATCCATAAAAAAATTTTTGGTTTTAATTTTATATAACAGTATGCCACAATCTATACAAAAAAAACAATTTTTAGGTCTAGGACACAAACAAAATTTTTTGTTTTTGTAGTGTTATCTTGGATTTAATGAATTTTTGTTCTTCAAACAATGACGGAGTAAATCTTTAGTTTAAGGGCAATGTTGTCTTTAGTTTCAGGTAATTTTTTTGTCATTGTCATTTGAACAATACGCATCGGCCACCATTAGCTTGTAGCCCTTGATGCATATGTCCTTCCATATTTTACTTCTTGTCTCTATATTTTCTTCAAATTTACGCTTTTGGACAAAAATTAGCTTAAAACTTTTCCAATGAATTTAGTTTATTCGACCTAAATCATTTACTGTTTTTTTTTTATAATTGTGAAGCAACAGAGCCACTATGCAACTGCCACAGACGCATGCCAATTCACAGATCAATAAAACATAAATTCCATTATAATTGTTTTCAAAACGAGTTTAGTTGTGGCCCTTCTCTGCATTTTGCGGTTGGGAAGAACTAGTTCCAGTTCAGCATAATTATAAAGATGCAATGGAAAAATATAATAAAAAAAAGAAACACGTAAAGTGGAGTGAAGTGCGGCACGACAAGCCTCATAACGGGTTTTCCAATAGGGATGATATGATTTTGAAGTGACGTTTCGGCCATTTGTCATGATCTGTTTTTCATTTCTGTCATTTCTGTTTTTCATTGTATTCGGTAACCATTTCATTATGGAGAGATATACGAAAGAACAATTTACAAATAATTCAGTTTTAATATCAAAATAATTGTTTAAGTTAAAATGTTCCTTTGAATTTCGTTTATGTCATTGATTTGTTTCGGTGCATATATTGGCCAATTTATCGGGCATACATACTCGTTAAAATCTGCCTACTCCTCATTACTACATCCTTGTAGTATTAGCTTTGCAGATTTTAACGAGTAACGATTCGTTTTCTTGTTCTTGACACTTGCTCCGCCACCTCTTTCCATCTTGGACCGTCGCTCGAATAAGTACATCTTGCTGTACAAATATATTTAAGGTAAATCTTCGTTACCACAAACTTAGCAGCAAAAACAACAATAAACTCCAGGCACCTTGCCTATTAATATTACATGAAACTAATCGTGTTTTATTTATATTCTTATTCTCTTTCGTTGCAAATACTCTTTTGCTCCCCTACGCCCCCGCCGGCGTAAACATTGGTCGTATCGAACCGGATTTGAGCTTTGAGGATTTGAGCTACCGCTGCCCTACATCGTCGTGGAACTGGTTTTTGCTGCTATTCGTCAAGGAAAACCTCCCTCACTCATCAACAAAACCTTCGTCCATCACCTAATCAACAAACCATCATTTTACAACAAAAACATCGGTACGTACATTCAGTGTCGCGAGTGTTTATACCCTCACTTTAGTGTGACGAGGGTATATATCATTTGCTACGGAAAAAAGTGTAACACGTCGAAGGAGTGACCTAAGACCCCAAGTATGTTCGGAGGAAATCCGTTTTGGGTCATTTTTAGTCGAATGAGCAATGTCCGTCCGTCTGTCTGTCTGTCTGTCTGTCTGCTGGCTGGTGCGCACGATAACTCTCGAAAGGAGTAACCGATTGACCTCAAATTTGGTATGTGGTAATATTTTTGTCTATCTCCGGCTAAGTTCGAAGATGGGCCATATTGGTCCACTCCTTCTAGTACCTCCCCCACAAAGGGTTAAAATGTTGTGAAATATTGATTCTTTAATAACTGCTATACTACTTATTCGAATCTTTTGAAATTCCACACATAGTATTAGCTTATTAGTCGTTATCAACTCGAGAAAAATGGGCGAAGTCGCCACGTCCCTTTTGGTACCTCCCACACAAATGCACCATTTTGCACCAAAAGTTAACAGCTTATAACATTAATAACAGTGTATGAAAATACTTGAAATTTTGTAAAGTATTATGCTTTTATATTGCCTACAGTCCAGGGAAAAATGGGTGTTGTTGTCACGCCCCTTTTGGTACCTCCCACACAAAGGTACCTTTTTGCACCAAAAGTTAACAGCTTATAACATTAAAACCAGTGTATAAAAATACTTGAAATTTTGTACAGTGTAATGTTTTTATAGTGTATATAGCCCTGTGAAAAATGGGCGTTATTGCCACGCCCCTCTTTGTACTTCCCACACAAAATGCCCAAATCATACCACAATTTAATGTCTCATAACGTACAGTCCAGGGAAAAATGGGTGTTGTTGTCACGCCCCTTTTGGTACCTCCCACACAAAGGTACCTTTTTGCACCAAAAGTTAACAGCTTATAACATTAAAACCAGTGTATAAAAATACTTGAAATTTTGTACAGTGTAATGTTTTTATAGTGTCTATAGCCCTGTGAAAAATGGGCGTTATTGCCACGCCCCTCTTTGTACCTCCCACACAAAATGCCCAAATCATACCACAATTTAATGTCTCATAACGTTCATACCAGTGCACATAAATGCTTATAAGTCGGCACAGCGCAATGAATTTAAAGTATCTAATGTTCAGCAAAAAAAAGGTGTATTTGATAAACCCCTTCTGGTACCTCCCACACAAATTGACAGCATAATTCGAGTAATATTCAATATTACATTACTCACAAAGTGAGGGTATACCTTAGTCGGTTTACCCGACTGAAACTTTCTTACTTGTTTTATTTATCTTATATATATATACAAATGAAACGGTCCATCTGTGTAATGGTATCACGTCAGAACGGCTGGAGCGATTTGGCTCAATTTTTTTTTTCAGTTGTTCGTATTTGCCTGGAGAAGGTTGTTACGAAAGAAAATTTTGGGAAAACCCTCCGGAAAAGTCGGAAAATTGGGAAAATCGAAAATTGCTATTTCTTGCGAGATTCCTACTGTTCCTATCTACTGCTCTCTTTTTCAATCCAAATTTTTTTTATTAATTTTCTATTAAACAAAAAAGTTTTCTATTAAACATATGTACGAGTATGTGCTATTTTTCTTGGTGCAATTCATTCGAGTTTTGCGTATTGTTACACTGATTTCGCGTATCACATCGGCAAACGGTACAAGCATTACGATCAATTAAAATTCACGATATTTATCAATTCGAACATTTTTTCAGATAATAAGTTTGAGTATAAGAGGTAAGGTTATCTTATTGGATTGCGGGCATTGCAAAATCATAATTTCGGATGAATGCACGATGGCGCATAAACGAGCTCTGGAGGCAATTGACCGAACGATGAAGGATTTACGACGTGATTTGAGACAATTTGGTGAGTCTGATATTGCTCTCCGGAGATTTTCGTCAAACGCTTCCCGTCATTCCGAAATCTACTGCCGATGAAATTAATGCATGCCTGAAATAGTGGTCTTTGTGGCTGCATGTCAAGAAGTTATGTCAAGAAGTTGAAATTGACCACGAACATGAGAGTCGCGTTGCAGAACGGCTCATCGGCTCTTGAATTCTCGAAACAACTGTTGGCGCTTGGCAATGGTCAAATTACTATTGATGTTTCCACTGCATTGATATTGTTCCCGGCAAATTTTTGAAGAAGTTGAAATTGACCACGAACATGAGAGTCGCGTTGCAGAACGACTCATCGGCTCTTGAATTCTCGAAACAACTGTTGGCGCTTGGCAATGGCCAAATTACTATTGATGTTTCCACTGCATTGATATTGTTCCCTGCAAATTTTTGCGAGTTCACATCGTCGAACGAGGAACTCATCACCAAAGTGTTTCCAAATCTCGATTAGATTAGTGAATGGGCAATATTAGCAGCGAAGAATAAGGACGTCGATAGCATGAATTTTATTATTCAAAGTAAAATCGAACTCGCTTGATGTGCCAGGAGCTCCGCCGCATAATTTACAGCTGAAGGTGGAATCGATCATAATCATGTTGCGGAATCTGAATCATCCGAAATTGTGCATAGTTCGCGGTTGTCCATTATGAAACTGATGGACAATGTGATTCAGGCGACGATCATCAAGGGAAAATTCAAAGGAGAGGAAGTCCTTATCCCACGAATTCCGATTATTCCAACTGATCTTTCATTCCAATTCAAGCGGATTCAGTTCCCTGTACGATTGGCTTTTGCGATGACAATCAATAAATCTCAAAACCAATCGTAGGAAGTCTGTGGAATTAATCTCGAATTTCCCTGTTTTTCGCACGGTCATCTGTACGTTGCCTGTCTTCTGTCTTCGTTGTTTGTTGTTTATCATCTGATTCGATTTATCTCTACTGATTTCGATTCCTTTTAAACAAATCGCATTAACATTTTAACTATCTGTGTTTTATTATCACTCTGGAGTTTATCTGAAGGCGTTAAATTGGGGCGAGGCGAAGTTCGCCGGGTCCGCTAGTTTAAAATAAAACAAAAGATTTTGGTCGGCTTTCGAAACCCCTATCGCGTTTTTCGTTAAAATATACAGTCCACACCGTCGCCATTTCGTTGCTAAATCGCGCTATAAATCAATCGGGAATAATTCTATTCCATATACAAAGCATTAATATTTCGTTTGATAAGTTACGGTTTGATTTGTTCGCTTTAAATTGTTAAAATAATTATAATTATATTTCGGTCGTGCAGAGTGTAGTGCTTAGTGTCGCTCGTTTATACATTCGATTGTTTGTTTTGGTTTTCTACTGTCAATGCCTTCGGCTGCAAGAGCGCCCATTTAGTGTAACAATAACAAAATATTCGAACGAGAACCTCTCCTCTTGCTACTCCCTTCACTCGTTGTTTGGGTCATACATTGTACATTGTTAATGTCGCCTTTGCTTGGCTCCGTTTAGCCAACATACTCGTACATACATTCAATCAACATTGCTCGAATGTGGTGCTTCGAACCTTATCGAACATAACTACTACATACGAGGTTGCATCGAACTTATTTCGATCTCACACCTACAGTGGGTTCTAGGAAAACGTGCTTCTTATGAAAAATAAATTAAATATTTTTATCGTGATATTTTTTGAAATAGTGATAGAGGTACACTACACATAATTTATTTTCTGTCTTATGCGACACCGTGTACCCTACATTCGGTCAATTCGACTTTTTTTTAAAATAAAAGTGTAATTTTTGATATTATTCGTTTACGGTCTTTTCATTTGTGTATATTCGTACACAAATATACTACATTCGGTAGTTTTCGTAACGCAGTTGACAGATAAATTTCTTTATTGTCGCAAGAAAGTATTTCATCAAAATATTTTGAATTTTCGATACACTGCAAGAAATATATTGAATATTTTTGGGCATTTTCTCAAAATCTTGAACGATTTTCGTCATTTTTGAAATTATCTTTGCATTGTTTGAAGATTTTGTTCGTTTTTGGTCGTTTATTTTTGATTTGAGAATTTTGATTATTTACTTTTGATCTCATTTGGAGTTTTTCGATAAACCTTTGCTGTTTTTCGAACTTAATTTTTTGGAATCTTCCCACCTAGCGATATTTGATTGTCCTTTTGTCCCTTTTCGAAATTTGTTTAGCGTTATCTTTGGAAGAACACTTCGTAAAAATGTCTCTTACTCCCCTCGACTTTTTCGTAAGAGCTTCGGATGCTCTAGTCAAGTTTGACACATATTTTCGTCTTCTAAAAGATGAGGATATAGATGTATATGGTCTTGAGGTTCGCAGTTCCGAGTTAAACAAACTGTGGACTGGCACCCAGGAAATGTTCGAAAAGTGTATTGATTACTTGTCCTCTTCCAAAGACGCGGGGAAAGCGGACATCGACTCGGTGGACAGTACATATGATGTGTCCCATCAAACATATATGAATTGTCTGTCCGCTATCAATAGAAAAACTAGCTCTCGTAGATTGTCCCTCAATTCAACTAATCGTAGCTCCGTTGATTCATTGGTACAACAAACTCTCAGGGACGCACAGGATACACACTTATGTAACAATATGAGTACATCGACAAACACTTCGCGCGAAATCGGTACGCAAGTGGATTATCCGTCTACATCAAGTTTAGGTCCGCCTCTTAGCGACAGCGTACACAATCTTTCGTTACCGCCATGTGACATAGATGATTTTGAGGGCGATATCTTATCGTGGCCCACATTTCGAGACTTGTTTACCGCAGTCTATATTAACAACACTCGTTTAAGTGACATCGAGCGCTTGTGTCATTTGGTTGGTAAGACTAGTGGAGAAGCTCGCGAGATTGTCTCGAAATTTCCACTAGTAAATCGTAGTTTTGTTCTCGCGTGGAAAGCATTAAGTGATTCGTACGACAATCCTCGGCTTCTCGCGCACAATCAATTGAAAATTCTGTTTTCTCTTCCGGTCCTCGAAATCGAAACAAGTTCAGGATTGAAGTCAATCCAGCGCGGCATAAATGGATGTCTATCGGCGATGTCCATTTACGAAATTTCGACTGATAATTGGGATCCGATAGTAGTGTTTATTTGCCTCCAACGGTGACCTAAACTTACACAAACGTTGTGGGAGGATAAATCGTCTCTTTCATCGTGGAAAGAGTTGGATGCCTTCTTGACTGAGAGAATTCGCACACTTATGTGCCTTCATGGTATGAGGGGAGATGAATCTCCAAAGCACTCAAATGCGAAGAAGATCCATGCTCGTACTAATGCAGCGTCTTCGGGATCTTGTCGTTCTTCTCCATCGGTTTGTATTCTTTGCCCTGATCAAAATCATAAAATTTACTCGTGCCCACGTTTTTTAAGTTCTACGCCTTCGGATCGATTCGCTATAGCCAAAAGCCACAGTTTATGTGTAAATTGCCTGCGCAAAGGCCACGAAGTTAAAAATTGCGATAGCAGACGTCGTTGTCTGAAATGTAATCGGAATCATCATTCTTTGTTGCATCGTGACGAGCCCACTCCGAGTAATTCGACTCGAGTGGCAAGCACAGCAAACGCGAATGTGCCTTCTGCTCCTCCAGTTGAACATTTTGAACCATCCACATCGGCTGGATGTGCATCTCGTCAATCTTTTCATGTCGCGCAGAATATTGGGAACAGCCATGGTGAATATCGTTCATCACGGTGTTTCGTATTCTGCTAGGGCGTTGATTGACCCAGCTTCAGGGGCTCTTTTATATCGGACAGTCTTCAAAATCGGTTGAAGCTTCCGTCAAATCGTACCATCGCTAATAATATTTCTGGAATAAACGGTGTAGTTTTGGCCACTTCTGGAAAAAGCTGTCAATTGAATATAAGCTCTTGCGTTGATTCCAAAATTGTATTGAAGACAAACGCCATAGTCCTTCCTTCCATTTCGGGAAACCTACCTTCCTTTGCGGTCACTTCGGACCTCAAAGCTCAGTTACCCAATATTCGTTTGGCTGACTCGAATTTGTTTGATTCTCGCCGGTAGATATTTTGATAGGAGCTGACATATATCCTAAAATTCTTCTAGAAGGTTTTCTTCGAAATTCGTCAGGATCGTTGCTCGCTCAAAATACTGTATTTGGCTGGGTAATTACTGGTGATCTTCCTACCTAACGAGCACGTACACTTTCATAAAAAATTAGCATAGCTTATGCATTTCGTTCGTATTTAGCGTCGCACCTCCTTTACATCGTATATTTATAACTTATTTGAATTCGAAATATTACTAGAACTTGTCGTGATCTAAATCTTTTGAAAAACGTATCTCGATGTTTCGCGGAGTCTATATAAAAAGCAACTAACTAGATTAACACCATCTCGCCTACATTTGAATACTCACTAGGAAACTGAATTTGCGTTCCTTACTAATTTACTTATAAACATATTATATCTTTAATTTAATTGCTAGTTCTAGTTGTAGATTTGTTCGTGCGTGGGAGTCCGTAATGGACCTCACTCGTGGTCTCTACTGACCCGTCACAGGCTCCTTAATAGTCCTGTCCTTTGTGGGAGTCCTTGTGGCCCTCAATAGTGGTCTCTAATGACCCGTCACAGGCTCCCTAATGGTCCTGTCCTTTTGTGGGAGTCCTTGTGGCCCTCGCTCGTGGTCTCTAATGACCCGTCACAGAGTCCCTAATGGCCCTGTCCTATCGCGGGGTCCATAATGGCCCATTCGTTTGCGGTCCCTAATGACCATTAATTTCGCGGCGTCCAAAATAGCCTGTTCGTTTGAGGTCCCTCATGGCCATTAATTTCGCGTGGTATATATATTTGTTGGTCCATCCGCTTGCGGTCCCTAATGACCTTTCCTTTTCGCGGGGTCCCTAATGACCCATCCGGTTGCGGTCCCTAATGATCATTCCATTCGCGGGGCCCATATATATATACTATATATACATACACACACATATATGTATACATATCGAAAAAATTATGTAAACAAAAAAAAATATTAATAATACTTAGTTGCAGCATCCCCTCGATGTTGCAAGGTGGCCGGAATGTTTAAGTTAAAATGTTCCTTTGAATTTCGTTTATGTCATTGATTTGTTTCGGTGCATATATTGGCCAATTTATCGGGCATACATACTCGTTAAAATCTGCCTACTCCTCATTACTACATCCTTGTAGTATTAGCTTTGCACATTTTAACGAGTAACGATTCGTTTTCTTGTTCTTGACACTTGCTCCGCCACCTCTTTCCATCTTGGACCGTCGCTCGAATAAGTACATCTTGCTGTACAAATATATTTAAGGTAAATCTTCGTTACCACAAACTTAGCAGCAAAAACAACAATAAACTCCAGGCACCTTCCCTATTAATATTACATGCAACTCATCGTGTTTTATTTATATTCTTATTCTCTTTCGTTGCAAATACTCTTTTGCTCCCCTACGCCCCCGCCGGCGTAAACAATAATAATTTTCCAATTGCAACTTTTCGTGCGCTATGTCCATTTTTTTTAAATCCAAAAAGCACTTTCCAGTCGACCTAGGATCTTGATTTTAGCTCTCGTTAAGAACTATCTTTTTGCCATTGGCCGATTCCCGATCCGACGTACCGTTAAGGAGCTAGAGCAAAAATATACTCCGTTCACATTTGAAAATGATGCTACGTCCATTTGTTTTAAATCAAAAAAAAAAAGAAAAACGCTTTCCAGTCGACCTACGACCTTGACACCCATGAGCATTATTTTTGCTCTAGTTTAAAGCTATCTTTTTGCCATTGACCGATTGTGGCTACGTGCCACACAGCAAATGAAACAATTGAATTGTTGCGAGAAAAGTTTGGAGATTCGATTATTTCAAGAAATTGTGATATTGAATGGCCTCTAAGAAGTTGTGATTTAACGCCACTACACTATTTCTTGTGGGGTTATTTGAAGTCATTGGTCTTTCGAAATAAACCAGACTCTCTTCGAGCTTTACAAGTCAATGTTGAACGTGCCATTCATGGCATACGACTTGATTTAGTGGAAAAAGTGCTCGAAAATTGGGTTCATCGAATTCGTTCCTGCAGAAGAAGTCGTGGAGGCCATTTGAATGACGTTTTATTTGGAACTTAATTGTATCGATTGTGCATCAATTGAAATAAAAAAATTTTGAATTTCCTTAACAATAAGTGTGTTTTTTTTCAAAGAAATCATATCACTGGAAAACCCTGTATTTGTGTTTTCTGGAATATCACTGTTTTTGATATGTTTGAATTGAAATAAAATATTTATATTTGAGAGCAAATTTTTTAAAAAATATATATTTTTTGATACAAATTAACGCCAGAAATCATGATATAGTCTGTGGGCACGCAATGAAATACTTGCAATATATTTTGCCATGTAAAATACTTGCTTTCTATCACTGTATAGAAGCAGGTTGGTCTTTAGCCGAGAGAGTATCTCAGTTTAAATCATAACGATTACAGACCGAAATAATAACGGGCAACCGACATGATCAAATTAATTTTATTTGAAAACCAATAAAATTCATTTCGATCACATATATTCGTATTAGTACATTATTATTATAGCATTAACTAATTTGATGAAACAAATTATGTGTTTACACACAAACAATATTATAGTTTCGGAATACCTTCGAATACTTAAATGTTATTTAAAAACATTTCATACGGCTCTGACTTTATCGAATTTCGCAGCATTTGCCCAAGTCCACAGTCATAGTTGGCTTGGACTTTAAAGTGTTAAAAGGTGGAAATGGAGCCATTGACAAATCATGAACAACGGTATGCGTTTCGTTTTGTTAGGACGTCAATTGATAACACAGCACAACAAATACATTATAGGACGATATAAGTGGGACCTACTTTTTTGTGAAACCTCCATAACTTTTTTGTTTGTGAATAGCCATGAAGACTCCTAAAAAAGTTCATGGTTTTTAGACGTCTTCATGGTCGTAATGAGAAATAGGCGTCATATGGATGTAGGAAACGAAATACAGGAAGTCAACAGTCAAAATTGATTAAAGGGAACAATGGAGCTATTGATAAACCTTGAAAAACGGTATGCGGTTTGTTTCGATGGGATACCAAATAACAGCGCTGCAAATAAAACCTACTTGGGCCGTACATAGGGTGAGCGGCTTAGAACATTTTTTTTCGTTTTCCGCAATTGTCTTCATGCAAGTTTAAATTATCGAATTAATTAGCCAAATTAATTAATTTATTATAATATGAAATAACTTATCTTTATTTTATAAATCATGTGGAGTCACTATGTAACAACAACACTATCTATCTATTTGGTAATACTATTTAATTGTATAAATTGCGAAGTTATTCCTTGCACATATCTTCACACTCCGCTTGTGTATAGAAATTATTCTCATTTCCATCACAGCCGCCATAGCCGAATTTCATACATTGATTTTCGGAGGCCACATATGAGTAGCGCGGCTTATTCGCCTGACACCGACCAATTTGAAATGCTGGTTTTCCGCAAATTGCTAAAAAATAGTAATTTCGAATTTAGTTTAAATGTAGTTGAAAACGGCGAGTTAGCACGAGTAATTACCATCCTTAAGAGCCGCAACCGATGCGACCAAAGCGAATATGACCAAAAACAATGAAAATACTTTCATATTTGATGCGTTGACTTATCCAAAACGCTTTGTTGCTCAAGACTTAAACTTATAGACTAGTCTTGCTCTGGATATTGTCACATGCTATTTATAGATTTTGATATTCCAAGATTATTGTATTTTATAGGCATCTCTTTGTTGAATACATAAATGTCTCAACGAAATTAATTAATTAAGCTAATTTAACCCAAAATTCGTTTTGGTGCGCTACTGCTAATACAGTGGCAGTGAAAGTAAACGTTTTGAATTTAAACGCTTAGCATATTTGTAAGTGTTAAACGCCATAAATCAATAATGACGGGCGAGCTCCTAATAGATTGTACATATTATGTTTAATCGAGGGCAAATATAAATAAAAAAAGCAACGACATTTTTTACATAATCTTTGCCAACAACAACGAAACCCAAAACCCTATAATACAAAAAATGTAAATAGAATTAATAAAGCTGATAGATATGGAGGGAATTCCCAAAATGGTTTGTAGTCGTATGCCTGACCTGAACATTGATTACATGACATCGTCCATTTAGGGCTAGAGTGTTACATCCCAAAACCTGCCCTTCAGTATAGATGTTTAGCAATGTGTGGGAGATATCAAATGTGTATGCAAATTATGCCCAGCCTTAGTCAGACTTGTTTTAAGTAGTCTTAACATATGAATATGACAAATTTAAGTATATTTGATATTTCTTACGGAGTTATGAGTCTCCAAATTACCATATTCCTGTGGAAATTTATGTGAGGTACCCGGAGGATGTAAAAGTAAAAAAAAAAATAAGTTAAAATTCTTGTGATACGGAAATTGTCCAAAACTGGATCCTCACACGAGGGAAAATCGCCAGATTTATATGTTTGAATTGAAAGGAAATATATTTGGAAACAAATTTTTAAAATTATATATTTTTGAAGAAATAAATTTTATTTAAAAATCAGGAAATTTTGTTTGGGACTCTTATATTAATATTTTGGAACAAAACATGCTTCCGTACTAACTTTCACAATAAAATATGAAATATATAGAAACTTTGCACTCTATAATCTATATATATAAAAATGGAAAAATGTTTGTATGTATGTATGTATGTGTTTTATAGACGCTTAAACCACTGGACCGATTTAAAAATTTTTTCTTTTGTTTGAAAGCTATTTTGTCTGAGATGGTTTTGGAAAAAAAAATTTTGCAAAAAGTGGGCGGCGCAAATGTGGGCGTGACAAATCGCTTGTTTTCAAAAATGGACGGGATCGGAAATCTAAATCTGGGCAACGAAGTGGACCGGGTCCAGCTAGTACATAATAGAGACAAAGATGGTCTAGAGCCAGGAGAATATCCTAGCGACAAATCAATAAAAATATATACATATATATATATAATATATATATATAATATATATACATATATATATACACATATATATATGCAGTGCGACAACTTTGGGGACAGTTTTTCGAACCATAGTAGTGAAAGCGTTACGCGTCTGACTAACTCGATGAAACAAATGTTCCATACATATTAAATCGACGCCGGACGCTTTCACTGGTATTTAAGAGATGCCCTTAGACCTAAATGAAATGTCAAACTCATACATAATTGTTTGTTTACATTTTAATTGAGCATTTCAGCACCTGAAGCACCTTGTCGGACTGCAATACAGAAATTGGTGGAAAAATTCGAGCTGTTGGGACAAGTTAGTGATGTGAAGAATAAAACCCGTGCACGTCGCTCAAGAACAACTGAGAATATTGCTGATGTAGCCCAAAGTGCTGAAGAAAACCCAGGTTTGTCCATTCCTTGTTGTTCTTTGGAATTGGGCATTCCACAAACGCCATTACACCGTATCTTGCGTAAAGACTTAAGGCTTATAAAGTTCAGTTAACACAAGAAATAAAGCCGGCCGATCATCAACAACGTCGTGTCTTTGCTGATTGGGTCCTTGAAATGCATGCAAATGATCCGGAATTGCATCGAAAAATCATCTTGACTGATGAGGCCCATTTCCACCTCGGTGGCTAAGTCAACATGCTAAATTGTCGCATCTGGGACTCGGAAAACCCAAGAGTTATTGTTGAGAAGCCTGTCCATCCTCGACGTCTGACTGTTGCGGTTGAGGTTGAATCGACAGTTGCGGTGAATGTATTGCGCTATCGAGAGATGATTAATGATTTTTTATGGTCGGAGTTGGATGGTATTGATCTGGACAACGTTTACTTTCAACAAGACGGCGCTACGTGACACACAAGCAACGAAACCATTGTTCTGTTACGGGAAAAGTTTCCGGACCGCATTATCTCTCGAAGAGGAGATCACAATGGGCCACCGAGATCTTGTGATTTAACACCTTACGTCTTCCTTTGGGGCCACGTGAAAGATAAGGTCTACGCCAACAGCCCAGCGTCGATTCAAGACCTCAAAGATAGAATTCGTGAGGCTATCGAGGCCACTTTGCGATTTGATTATGGAAAATTTAATGATAAGGATATGGTCCTGTAAGCGTGGTCTTGGTGGCCATTTGGCTGATATTGTTTTTCATTATTAACGGCATACCTTCCTCTTTATTATGAAAAAAACATCCGATCATTTATCTCAAAAAAATTGAATTTTTCTTTGAATACCAAAATAATACCTCTTGTTGGAAAACCCTTTAGTTAAAGACCTTAAAATTAAAATAAAGCAAAAAAGTATTTTTAATACACGGAGGAAAAAAACGGCCTCTGTAACATATTGTCCCAAACATATTTTGCAGGCAACATATATATGTTTGGAGCAGCTCCCAAACAAATTATGTTTGGGGTAGCGGTAATGTTCCCAAACATTTATATGATTGTATGCAAACATATATATGATTGTATGTAATCATATATATGCTTATGTCCAAACATATATATGACTGTATGTAATCATGTATATGATTATATGTAATCATATATATGATTGTATTTAATCATATATATGATTGTATGCAAACATTTATATGATTGTATATAATCATATATATGATTGTATGTAATAATGTATATGATTGTATTTAATCATATATATGATTATATGCAATATGATTGTATGTAATCATATATACGATTGTATGTAATCATATATATGATAGTATGTAATCTATATATATAAAATTGTTGCGTGACTGGCTGACTGACTGACTGACTGATCATCGCCCAGGCCAAACGGCTGAAGCTAAAATCATGAAATTTGGTGGGTGGGTAGCCATTGGTATGTAGACGAGCAATAAGACGGGATTTTTCGAAATTCGTACTATTAGCCGCACAATAGGGCAAAAAGGGATAAATATGGTACCACCGCCAAATCTAAACGAAATGAGCTAGAATCTTCAAATTTGGTATGAGGGTAGCCCTTAGGACGTAGACTCAGAAATTGGCAGGATTTTTTGAAATTCGAACATTTACGCACACAGTGGGGTAAAAAGTGATAAATGTGGTACATCAGCCAAATCCAAATGGCAAGAGCTAGAATCGTGAAATATTGTGTGATGGTAGACCTTATGAGGTAGACTCTGAAATTGGCAGGATTTTTCGTAATTCGAACATTTACGTACACAGTGGGGTTAAAAGGGAAAAATGTGGTACAACAGTGGCAAGACCTAGAATCGTGAAATTTGGTGTGAGAGTAGTTCTTAGGACGTAAGCAAGAACAAGGAGTGATTTTTTTTTTAAATTTAGAGGCACAGTGGGCCAGAAAGGTATAAATATGGTACCACCGCCAAATGTAAAGCCTAATATTAGAATGGTGAAAATTGAAGCGAGGGTGTCTTTATGACAACTGATCGGGGTATTAAGTTTTTTTGTATTAATAGTTTTCGGGGCACAATGGGTAACTATACAGTACAGTGGGCATAACTGTGTTAAATATTGTACAGTGGAGCACAGAGGGTTAAATATGGTACAGTGGGGCAAAAACTGTTAAATATGGTACCGTGAGACAAAGCGTTTAATATGACACAGTGGGGCAAAAAGGGTTAACTATGGTACAGTGGGGCACAATTAGTTGAATATGGTAACGTGGGACAAAATGGCTGACATATGGTACAGTGGGGCAAAAAGCTTTAACAATGGAACAGCGGGAAAAAATGTGTTAGCTATGGTACAGTGGGACACAAATGGTTAAATATGGTACAGTATGACAAAAATGGTTACGGTGGGTACAAAAAGTAAAATATGGTAACGTGTAACAAAATGGGTTAAAAATGGTACAGTGGGGCAAACATTTATTTACTATGATACAGTGGGGCAAATAAGGTTAAATATGGTATAGTGTGACAAAAATGGTTAACTATACAGTACAGTGGGGCATAACTGTGTTAAATATTGTACAGTGGAGCAAAGAGGGTTAAATATGGTACTGTGGGGCAAAAACTGTTAAACATGGTACAGTGAAACAAAGGGTTTAATATGACACAGTGGGGCAAAAAAGGTTAACTATAGTACAGTGGGGCACAATTAGTTGAATATGGTAACGTGGGACAAAATGGGTTAAATATGGTACAGTGGGGCAAAAAGCTTTAACTATGGAACAGTGGGGGAAAATGTGTTAGAATGGTACAGTGGGACACAAATGGTTAATAATGGTACAGTATGACAAAAATGGTTACAGTGGGCACAAATAGTAAAATATGGTAACGTGGAACAAAATGGGTTAAGTATGGTACAGTGGGGCAAAAATGTGTTAACTATGGTACAGTGGGTCAAAAATGGTTAAATATAGTGGACAAAATATAGTAGGACAAAAAGGTGTTAAATTTGATTCAGTGGACCCAAAAGGTTAAATATAGCACAGTGGGTCCAAAAGCGTACATTTAGTACAGTGGGTAGAAAATGTGGGACAAACATGGTTTTATATTGTACCAGGGTGTGAATGTAGGTATTGGAACATAAACAAGGGGAATGTTGCTAACGCATGAACCAAAAAAAATAGTTTTTCAACGTCCAGAGGTACTGTGGGAAAAGGGATAAATATTGTACCATGATGTCAGGGTATCTTTTGGAACATAAACTAGAAATGAAACGAGGGTTCGTATTTTATATATAAAAGTAATCAAATCTTCTTCATTTTGCACCATATGTAATAATCATGTCATTTTGAAAGAACGAGGTATAACTATTTTACAGTACGCTACACAGAAAATAAATAAAAGATGGGGGCTGCGAAGCGCACCGGGTTAAAGCTAGTCATATATATGATTGATCTCTTCTACTCTTTTCGTTCCATCATGAAACTATAACGCTATAACGGTTCACAGCAACAAGTAACCTAATGTAAATCGTCACTCACTACGTCAAATACAGAAATACAATAACAACAAACAGTAATACACACTTTGCTTCTGAAAAGTAGTTCATGAGCTGCAGAATAGTTTTTGAGTTTTCTGAAAATTACTAAATTTTGAGTTGTGTCTCTTTAAAAGAATTTGTGCAATGTGCAGAGCAAGGCAAAACTTCAATAGTACAGTGCACTCTTCACTACTGTACCCGGGGTCATTTCAGATGAAAACAATTTGTTAGTGCGGGAGTGTGTTTGTTCAAAGAACATGATAAGGCCACATACATACGTACATACATATGTATGTTGGCAAAATAATTTATGTGGGGCAATAAAACGGCGTCATATTATAGAACGTTTTGTAAATAAAATGTGTTGAAGTAACATACATTCCTTTTTAAAAAAATTAATTTTGCACCAAAATAATTGTGTTTTTTAATGAATAACCTCAATACATCTTTGATATCATATCCTTTCTTTTATTTTGAATTTGTTGTACGTGTTAAAACTACAACTAATTTCTTGGAATTCGACATTCACCACACATATTCAATAAAAACCCGACCTTAAACTCGACCGGGCGAGTAAGCATCATCAAATAATAATAATACCCTTTGGTGTCGGTGCCATTCCTCCTCATACACACGGTTACCATATACATATTACCTTCTTTGCATAAAATTATGAGTCATATAATTGGGCTCTCAGAGAGTAATACTCTCTAAAACTCTAAAAAATATGTTCTAATATATTATTTTGCCAAAAATATGTTAGGACACAATCATATTGTTTTTTAATATGCTAGAATTTTGGCCCGAACATATTATGATTGTGTGCAAACATAATATGTTTACCCACAAACATATATATGATTGTGCCCGTCCCAAACATATATATGATTGCATCCAAACATATTTTTAACATATTTTTTTCTCCGTGTAGTAATTAAACTGGCTTGTTGGACAAATATTTTTAAGCCATTATAATTTAAATATGATTTTGTAAATATAGGAGCACAATATGCACCTGTTTCGGCCGTATCAACATGTCTGGATGGGCAATAAAATTTCCTACATGAAGAAAAAAATTGGTTCGATATACCCAATAGTACAAAAGTTATGACCACTAAGAAATATTTTCCAAAAAAAATCAGATTGAGTTTATGTTTAGTTGACCTATTTATTTTATGTTTTAGTTGTTCGTTCAGCTTGAGGCCATAAATAAAACAATGTTATTTTTAATATTGACAGTTGTCATTGTAAAGTGAAAAAGAAAGGATACAATGACAGTTGTCATTGTAAAGTGAAAAAGAAAGGATACCTTATTTTTGTTTCGATTTTATAAATTGTAACCCCCTGAAGATGATCGACGAAGTCGTTCGAAATATCGGGAATAAAAATTTGTAATGAAACAATAATATTAAAAATAACATTGTTTTATTTATGGCCTCAAGCTGAACGAACAACTAAAACAAAAAATCCGATTTTTGTAAATTTTTTTAGGAAAAAAGTATAAATATGTATAACTTCAAGTGGTCATAACTATTTGTACTATTGGTATATATCGAACTAATTTTTGTTCGTCATATAGTAAATTTTATTTCTTCACCCGATGTGGCCAACTTTGAGGCCCTCAAGCTCCGCCCATGTGTGACATAGGTGTACCATGCCAAGTTTGGTCGCAATCGGTTGTTTGGTTAAGAAACGGTCGAATTATTTCCCCTTGTTGAATTCGTATCTATGTGCAGTGTTTGCAAAAACAGACGAAATATCAGACAAGTCTTGGTATTTCGTCCATAACTTTTATAAATATTGATATTAAATACAAATTTTGTACTGTTCTGGATTTGTGAGAGTGCGACGAATATTCCGTGAAAAGAAAGAAAAGAAATTTGAGAAAATGGCGCATTTTGTCCTCTTTAAAACAAAGTAAACTTTACAAAAATCGGTTCAGCCGTTCGAGGGTAATTACAAATTTCGTAAAACACAAAAACTATTTTTTTTTAATTTTTTCAAAAATTAATAAAATTTTTTAAACATTTAAAAAAAAAAAAAAAAAATCATAGCGAGATCTTATTTTATCTATTTGTAACTGCTTATAAACCTTTTAGCCAAAAATAAAATACATAGTTCGATATTAAATATTCGGACCCTTATTCTAAAAATGTTAACTTTATCATTTGTGAAATTTCAATTATTCGTCAACTTCTAGTCTATCCATGATGAAATGGCAAAACAAAAAGCAACTAAGTCAGTTGTCAAATAAATCAGTGTTACCAACTCAAAGTTGTGAATCTGTATAAAGACACCCTTTACTTACCTCTGAAATAGTCCATTATCCAACAGTTATTAATATTTATATTAAATTACACTCTCGGATATGACGTGAAATGAGTACAAACTATTGGTTATTTTTTTTTTAATTTTATTGAATTTCCATTACAATTGTCTGTATTAACTAATAATTGTTTATATTTCCTAATTTTTACAAGAGAATCTTATTATGTTATGTATATTAATAGGGGAGATTTAATATAATGAATTATAATTATATTGTTTTTCATTTAAAAAACAATTATGCAACTTCAATTTTATGTCAATTTGTTTGTTCGTCATTATGTGTTACATTAACGTAATAATTATAAATATAAATATGAATATCTTAAATTTGTATTATAAAATATTACGTTATTTATTTGTGGATTGTTTTGGGATTATTTTACAGTTGTTATTAATTTCTTAAGTGAATTTTAAGTTATCTTTTCGGTTTATTTGTATATTTAGTTAAAAGACAATACGAGGAAATTATTCGTTTTTATATAAGGCCTTACATATATATTATTTATATATATTTATATACTAATGTGGACTATACAGATTTTAAATATTTCAAAATACAAATCGAGTGGAATACGAGAAGTAAATAGAAAATTCTGGAAAGTAATATATTTAGAAACAAGAGATAAGATAGTCTTATTTTTTATAAGTTCAAAGTATTAAGAATTGTTTTCAGAGTTTATCTAGAACAGTTAAGCATTAGACTGTCTTTTGTGTATTTATTTTTAAAGTATTTACAGGGACCTTATCGGATTTATTATCTAATTATATACATTCTATATTCGAAGAAATAAATATTTAAGTTTAAATTGATATTGCATTATTACTAAAGTACGAATAGTATTTATAATATTGTGCCCAGTAGCGTACGCAATCAGTTTTGGAATATTTTGAAAAAATAATTATATTTATTATAATTATTCATTTATTCCTTTGGAAAAAACTCAAAAGTCGCAGAATCTACCTTTGCATGTACTAATGGAATATGGTCATCGTTGAGACAACAATAACCTCTTCGAATCTGGTTGAGGTGACTCTTCTATGCGTCTAAGAAAGTGATTTCCTCATGAAAAACTACCAATTGAATATTTATGGTTGTCACACATTTTTCTGGCGCTGTGACCAATCTTTGATTTGCACAACAGTATGGTTGTGGAGTAATTGTTTTAAAGGGGTGAACATTAATTAAATTATGCAACAAAAAAATTATTTTTTTTTGTCCGAGACCTAAAAACTTTTTTGTACTATTTTATAACACCAAAACAAAAAATTTTTTTATTGCAGTTTTTTAATTTTTTTTCATTCAAATTTTTATGAAATTTGCCTTTAGTATTTGGACCATATTAAGTATCTGTATAAAGGGTTCCGTCGGGAAGGTATACTACTTTGTTTGTTTCCATTGTAATCCTGGCTGTATGCAATGTGGCACCGTCTTGTTGATACCACATGTTAATCGAGCCCAAATCATGCAGTTCTGGCGTTAAAAAGTTTTCAATCATGTCCGATATCGCTCCCCAATGACAGTTTTAATTTTCATAAAAGACTGTCACTTTTATTGGATGCAAAGGTGACTGATTAATAATTTGAGGGGTTTCCATTGCCCAGAACCGACTATTCTGTTTATTCACATATCCATTCAAATGAAAATGTGCCTCGTCACTCATTATGATTTTTTCATGAAAATCTGGGTTGTCATGTTTTAACGATTAAAACACGTTGGTTTATCGAATATTTTTCCATAATAAATTTGCCACGTCTCTACTTCAAGACTGCCAAATACAGGGTTTTCCAACAAGAGGTGTTATTTGGAATCACCCGGTATTTCGGTAGCTGTCACTTTTGAACATTTGATAGAAGAAACTACGCCATTACTAAAAATGTCGTTCATACACGATTCAACAACGCATTGAAATTATTAAAATTCACTACCATCGAATTCCATCGAAAAAACATCTTGACTGATGAGGCCCATGTCCACATCGGTGGAAATGCGACAATTTTGGCTAGCAAAATTGTCGCATCTCGGGCTCGGACAACCCAAGAGTTATTATTGAGAAGCCTCTCCATCCTCAACGTGTGACTGTTTGATGCGGTTTATGGTCCGGCGGGGTCATTGGACCTTACTTTTTCGAAAATAATATTGGATCAACAGTTACGAAAATTGTCAGACTAGTCTTGGTATTTCGTCCATAACTTTTACAAATATTGAGTCTGTTCTGGATTTGTGAGAGCGCGACGAATATTCTGTGAAATTTGAAGAAAATCGAGGGGAGAGCAATTTTTTCAACTTAGGTTTTTCCAAAACAAACTTCGGTAAAAAAAAATTTTAAAAAATTTCCAAAAAACATTTTGTAAAAAATGGCTCAAAATCGGTTTAGCCGTTCGAGAGCAATTACAAATTTCGTAAAACACCAAAACTATTTTTTTTTATTTTTTTCAAAAAAAAATGATGGCGAGATCTTATTTTACCTATTTGTAACTGCTTACAAACATTTTAGCCATAAATAAACTACATAGGTCGATATTAAAAATTCTGACCCTTTTCCTATTTTGGATTTTGGTCATTTTGTTTGGGAGGTACCAAAAGGGCCGCGGCAATAACGCCCATTTTTCTATATACTTTGGGTACTATAAAAGCATTACACTGCACAAAATTCTGAGTGTTTGCATGTGCGTGAATCGAGGTTATAAGCCATTATTTTATGTGCAAAAAGATCTATTTGTATGGGAGGTACCAAATTGTGAACGATTCTGATAAGTTTTTAAAGAATCTATATTTCTCTAAATTTAAACCCTTTGTGAGGAGGTCTCGAAGAGTGGACCAACATGGTCTCTCTTGGCCTAAGATAGAAATATTATTAACTCTTACAAAATTTGAAGTCAAGCGTTTACTCCTATCGGAAATTATAGTGCGCATCATCAGCCTGACAGACAGACTGACGGAAGGACGGACGCCACGTTGTTTGGTTTGTTTTGAGCACTCATTTGTAAACATGTAAAAAATTGGTCACCGATATGTAATATAATACTTTCATTTGAAAGGTCTCAGTCCAATCACTATTAAAACCAAGGTAGACTCTACTTTATAACTATAAAATACTACTTTACAACTAATAAATACAAGCTGCCAAGACGAACACCGTAGTGGCCGACCAATTGAGGTGTCCACGCCAGAAATGGTTAACTAAATCCACAAAATGGTATTGGATGACCGTCGGTTGAAGGTGCGTGAGCTAGCAGAAGTCAAAGGCATTTCAAAAAGTGCTATACATTGCATATTTACGGAAAACTTCATGAAAAGAGACCAGTCCGCAAGATGGGTGCCGCGTTTGCTCACAATCAAGAAGATGCATCAGTTCACACATCCACTATTGCGATGGCCAAAATCAATGAATTAAAGTTCGAATTTCTTCAGCACGCACCTTATTCGCCACATTTAGACCCCTCGGGTTATTTTTTGTTTCCAAACTTGAAAATGACTGGAGGTTGCGGTTGATGCTTATTTTTCGGAGCTAGACAGTTCTTACTGTAAGCAGAGTATCGAAGCTTTTGAAAATCGCTGGAAAAGTGAATCGAGCTTAAAGGAGATTATATTGAGAAATAAAGCAAATAGCAGAGTTGATGAGTTTTCTCTGTAAATATCTCTGAACTTAATTGTCTCTCTCTCTCTCTCTCTCTCTCTCTCGGCATTACATTAAAGTTTTGTTTAAGTTATTATCTCTATCACTATGAGTTGATGTTGGATTCTTTAGAGTTGATGTTTTTCTATGGAAATATCTCTGAACCAAATTTTCACTCTCCCGTGAATTATCATTCTCCCTATCACTAGGAGTTGATGTTGCATTATTTAAAGGCTAATCGGCTTCTGGGTGTCCATAATATACGAGTATTTATGTATAAGTGTGTGATTTATGTTTATAAGAGTTATATACAGTTAAAATTAAATAAATTCCAATAAATTGAGAAAAACTATGCCTAAATATGCTCTTGCAAAACTTTAGATGCCTTCAGTTTTGGTTATAATCGCACCATTGGTGCAATTCAAGGGAGTCTCCTTGGACGACGAATTGGAATTGGAGATCTGTGTGGGCGTGGTCGGTGGCGATAGTTGGGACATCGAATGTATTTGCTGCTGCGACGACTGGTGCTGCTGTTGATGATGCTGCAACTGCTGCTGATATGTTGAGGGCGGTGAGGTGGTGTTGTGATTCGATGGTGGCGATGTAGATGGCGTCTGATGATCCATGAGTTGCGGCATCATATTGGCCACCAAGCCATTCATAGTGCTCGCCGTCATATCCTGAGCTTCATTCTTCAAGCGAACACCGGCCGCTGCTGCAGCTGCAGCCGCCGCATGATGATGCTGATGATGGGCATTACTGAGAGAGCTGTGATGGAATGATAGTGGGGGCAGATGAAGACCCGGGAAGGCTAATCCAGCAGCAGCGGCTGCATGTAGGGATTGTAATAAGGCAGCGGAATGTTCTTGGGCCTTGCGTCGTAGCTCGGCCACCGAGGACGAACGAGGATCACAATTGCCATGAGCCGAATGTGGCGGTGAGTCTGGGGAACTGGTGGCCGATGAACAAGAGACATTCACTGACCCTCCCCCACCCCCAGCATGAGGGGGCTTCAGAGTGCAGCACGAACAAAGTCCAGGGAATGGTGAAACGCCTGTAAGGTAGGATGGAGAATTAAAAAAGACATTAGTTTAAAATTCCAAAAGGATTTTCATTAAAGAGTGTGGAACAAAATCTATCGTCTGTTCTGTATTGAAATGCCATTAGCGTTATGGAATTCTTAACTTAAAACACATCTTCTCTTTGCCAAGTAATTTAACTAAAAGCTTAAAAATCAATGGCTGTCAATTAGAATTTGTATCAGTCACTCTTTGCCGATGGAATTCCATAGCCAACGTTGTCGTTGGTGGGGAGCATCATCGAAAGGAGGAAGGTGCAAACAACAGCAAAAAAAAAAATAACCAATCAATGAAGCTTTTCTTTTAACGACATTAATGGCATTTGATGTCGTGGAAAGTTATCTATCTACATTGATTGAGTGAATGAAAGTCTGATAGTCTGTCTGTCTGTCCGTCCGTCAATCGGCTCGTCTGCCTGCCTGCCAGCCTACTTGTGCATGCATAACTGATTGACAATTTTACCAATCTGGGGTTTTCCATCATCCTGATGATAAAGCTGCTGCCAATGCTGATGACGATGATGAAATTTTAATATTATCATCATCCATGTTTTCCATGTCTTTCTCTTGAAAGGGAACACTAACTGGCTGTACTGATATGCCTGTTAGTTTGGTCCTTGTTGTGTCTATCCGCCCGTCCGTCCCTCTGTCTGTCTACTTGGTTTTTGGAAAAATCAAAGCCCATATCAAATTTCCATAGAAAACAATTACCTTTCAATCCGGGAAACAGTGGCTGCTGTGAAAATTGAGAGCTCAACGAGGCCAAATGTGGTGGCAAAAACAGCGAAGGTGTGTGATTTGCTCGAGCTGCCGCTGCGCCACCGCTGGCAAGGGATGTTGGCGGTGGTGCCTCATTTAAAACCGGTCGGAAGCCACAATTGCTGTAATAGAGAGAAAAAGAGTAAATATTATGAATTATTATTTTGTTTGCGGAAATAATCTGAATTTTCCAAAATTCTACAATAACGTTGTTTTTAGAAATCTGGACGTAATATAAATTATTTTACTTATATATATAAAATATATATTAATAAATATATACATATAAAAGAGTATATATTATTGATTTATATTTTTTCCCCGATGTCGTTCTAATAAACTTTTCTTAACAGGTAAATTTGCTATATGATGAACAATTCGGTATATCGATCTGATATACCCATTAAGGCGAAAGTTAAAGCCATTTTATGTTATACTAGCTTTAACCCTGTGCGCTTTGCAGCCCCCATCATTTATTTATTTTCTGTTTAGGGTACTGTAGAATATGTAAAAACAAATGACTATTCCATATGGGAAAAAATTAATGTGTACAATAAAATACGAAAATCTCCGATCAATTAGTACAACATTTAATAGTTTTTGCCTCAACAGTACCACTAAAAGTGTGCATTTAGAGAAAATCATAGTTTATATTCTAAGAGCCATATTCACATCCTTAGACCGTATTTTACCCTTTATGTCCCATATCTGTGACACGTTCAACTTTTTACCATATTGTGCTAGCTTTTTTGTCTCACGGTTAACATAGAAGCTTTGCACTCTGGCCATGAATCGCTGTACTACTTAACTTAATTTAATATTTAATTATTCCACTGTTCTTCTTAAGTACGAAATTGTATACATATCTTCCCTTTTTGCTACAATCAACCCTATTTAACACTTTTTTGCCACTCTGCACCATAATTTTAAACTTTAACTAAAGGCATTACATTTCTTAACTCATATTTATGTTCCATGTTTTTGCCCAATGTACTAAATGTAACTCCTTTTGCCCACTGAATCATATTTAACATCTTTTTGTCCTACAGTACCCTATTTAACCATTTTTGTCCTACAATACCATTTTTAACCATTTTCCCCACTGTACCATATTTAACTATTTTTGACCCACTGTACAATAGTCAACCATTTTTTCACCGTGTACCATATTTAATCATTTTTGTACCACTGTACCATAGTTAACACATTTTTGCCTCACTGTTTCCGAGGTAACCCACTGTACCATATTTAACCCATTTTATACCATTTTAACTATTTTTCCCCGCTGTACTATGGTTAACCCTTTATTGTCGCATTGTGCAATATTAAACCCTTTGGCTCACTGTAACACATTTAACACTTTTTGCCCCACTGTATCATATTTAATCCTATTTGCTACACTGTATCACATTTAACACCTTTTTGTCCCTTTTTGACCCACTGTACCATAGTTAACAATTGTTGGCACACTGTTCCATATCTAATCCTTTTCCCCCACAGTATCATAGTTCATACATTTTTGCCCCACTGTACCATATTTAATCCATTTTGCCCCACATACCCTTTTTTGTCTCACTGTACCATATTTAACACAGTTTGTCTCACTGCACCATATTTAAAAATGTTCACCACTTTACCATACTTAAACCCTATTTGACCCACGTACCATAGTTAACCATTTTTGTCACACTGTACCATATTTAATCCTTTTTGCCTCACAGTATTATTGTTAATACATTTTTGCCCCACTGCTCCATAGTTAACCATTTTTGCCCCACAAAATATCACCACTCTACCATACTTAACCCCCTTTTTGATTCACTGTGCCATATTTAATATTTTTTTTGTCTTACTGTACCATATTTAACACTTTTTGTCTCACTGTACCGTATTTAAAATTTGTCCCCACTCTACCATACTTTAACTCTTAACACCCACTGTACCATATTTAATCACATTTTATCCACTGTACCATTTTTTGCACACTATACAGTATATAATGTTTTTGGCCCACTGTGCTCTTCACATCTCAAGTTTAATTCCAATTTTCCAGATTGATTAATTTTTGCCCCAATGCATCATAATTAACCCATTTTCCCCACTGTGTCTCTCAATGATAGAATTTCCAAAAATCACTTCCGATCTCTAGTTTATGTTACAAAAGCTACCCTAGCACCATGAGATAATGTTTAAAATTTTTAAAAGAATGAATACGAATACAGGAAATGCTGACTACCCCTATCCGTTGTCCTAAGGACATCCCACGCTTCAATTTTCACCATTCTAATTCATGATTCTAGCTTCAGCCGTTTGGTCTGGGCGATGATCAGTCAGTCAGCCAGTCACGCAACAATTTTATATACATACATAGATTTTAAAATAATGTAAGTTTTTCTATTTTTTGATTTATTGAAGAAGTTATTTAAACAATGTACAACAGTATTATTTAAAGTAGCATGCCATTCAGTATCTTACTTTTGACCATATGTCGTCTATTATTCGTTCCATAGTTTTTTTAGCAAGAAGAAAGCTAAGCTAATACGTCGATAAGCCTTTGGGGTCGTAAAACTCGCCCAGCATGGCTTGGGTAGGAAAACAACCCTGGATTCCTGCCAATTTTTTTTTTTTGGGTATACGCATGAGTTAGGTATGTAGTAAAAACTCCAGGCAGATGAGCTGATATCAGATCTACCTCATTCTCAAGAAGTGCTGAAAATATTATACTCTTATCGAACTAAGTATGCGGGTTGGTTTATAGGGTAATTATAATTTTCTAGCTCCCAGAGATTTTAGCCCGTGGTGTATTAAGGGTAACCGAGTAATGCAAAGTTTCTACACCAAATTAATTTTTCGTCTCTGACGTACTCTATTGTATCTAATTCATGCAGAGTCTCAACAAGGCTGACTTTGTTGCATACACTGCTAAAAAAAAAAAAACATGATTTTTTTTTAAATATAAACACAAATCAATCCTTTTCAAAATTGCATATCAAAGTGAAGCCACCCCATCACCTCTCTGGTGCATCGCTGGGAATATATTTTGTTATTACGCATTTTCTTAAATATTCTGCTGTAACATTGTGTACTTTACACCCGCATGAATCGACAACTTCTTCATTCCGCTGCTCCACTGCGTTTTTATCGCCAGAAATCCAAATCGTGTCAATTATAATGTTTCCAATTAAACAATTAAAAACACCCGTTCTCCACACATCAATTGAAAGAGAAAAAAAACAAATAAAAAATTATGAAATTAAAACTAGAAGAAGGTTTTGCATGCAACCCATCCATTAAAAAATTAAACAAAAAAAAAAACGACAGCCCAGCCGAGGCAATGATCTCTATGTTTTCTCTTGATGGTGATGGTGATGATTATGGTGGCGGTTGGTAATCCCAACTCGCATCTCTTCCCGGACTTACATTATTTTGCAGCATTGTTTCCATTACCATTTGCCTTGGATATGTGAATGTGAGGTTGGGTTGTTCGTTCGTTGGTATTGGATTCGGTATTGTGGAATGCCTCCCATAGTTATATCATTTATCGTTTATGAACACTGCTCTGTGTGTCTCTTAATTAATTCTTAATTGAAGAAAATTAATATATTTTTACTGTCTAATTGTATTTATTCATAAACATATCGTTTGCCGGTTCATACATAATCACATACATACATATTCTCCCCCTCGCGATAACCCTTTGTGTTTTGGCTGTGGAAAAAAAATGTCATCACCAACAAACGACGGATCATTTTTATCGAAATGTGGGCATTTTACAGCTATCGTAATGTGTGGTTGAGCTATGATTATGCGAATCAAAGTTGTATTGCTATTTCAGTAGTTATCGAATATGTTTAGAGATTTATCGATCATTTTTTGTATTGAATAGTTTTTGGTCTATTTTGAGCTAATACTAATTCCATCGATATTTCTATATGTTTTATTATCGAGTTCATTATTTTGAAAAATATCATGCAGAATTAAGAAAAACAGGTCGAATACACAGGGTTTTCCAATAGGAGTGATATGATTTCATGGAAAAAGACACTTATTGTTAAGGAAATTCTAAAGTTTTTTGTTTAATGTGAAGTACAATCGACACAATTAAGTTCTAAATAAAACGTCATTCAAATGGCCTCCACGACTTCTTCTGCAGGAACAAATTCGATGAACCCAATTTCCGAGCACTTTTTCCACTAAATCAAGTCGTATGTCATGAATGGCACGTTCAATATTGACTTGTAAAGTTTGAAGAGAGTCTGGTTTATTTCGAAAGACCAATGAAATAGTCGAATGGTGTTAAATCACAACTCCTTGGAGGCCATTCAATATCACAATTTCTTGAAATAATCGAATCTCCAAACTTTTCTCGCAACAATTTAATTGTTTCATTTGCTGCGTGGCAGGTAGCCGAAATCGGTCAATGGCGAAAAAATAGCATTTAACGAGACCTAAAATATTGCTCATGGGTGTCAAGGTCGTAGGTCGACTGGAAAGTGTTTTTTTTTTTTGGATTTAAAAAAAATGGACTTAGCGCACGAGAAGTTGCAAATGGAGAACGATTATTTTGATAATAAAACTGAATAATTTGTAAACGTTGTTCTTGCGTATATCTCTCCATGATGAAATTGTAAACACTACTGAATAAATGAGAAACAAATGACAGATCATGGCATATTACAAATGGCCGAAACGTCACTTCAAAATCATATCATCCCTATTGGAAAACCCGTTCCAAATTATACACTAATGTGAACTACAAATATTATTTGGACGAAACAAAACACGTGGACCACCTACATGAGGAGTGATCATATCCATAATTTTTTGCTGTCGAAGCAATGTTTGTTTGGTTGCTACCGTCCCAAGCATCCCAACCATCATCTTGTGGATAGGCGTCCACCTCCCAGCAAGATCAGGAAAGACATTCATGATCTAGAGCTCCAGTTCCAACCCTACAAAAGATAACCTCTAGATAAATGCACTCTGATGCAGTCGGTAAAGCCGTGAATAATTTCAGAGTCAATGTCGTGCTAGGAGTTCACTCTCCACCAGTGGCCTCCGAGGAAGAGGAATTACCACGATAGACAAGAGTTCTTTTGGCTCAATTAAGATCAGGCTGGTGTAGCCGCCTCAATTCATACTGGGCACGGATTGATGGCATCACGTCGAATACATGTCCCCGTGTAACCATGGACCACACGACACACCACACTTTTTTAATTGCCCTGCCAAACCTACTCAACTTATTCCCAGGTCTCTTTGGACCCAACCAGTGGAAGCAGCCTGGCCTGGAAACAAATACAGCAGAACTCACTACACAAGGCGAATAAAAACAACAACTAATGGATAAAAAACACATATAATGCTGCTACAACAACAACAACAAATAGTATTTCATAAATTTCCATTAGTTTTCTGCAGATAAATATTATTATTATCGATAAATATTATTTTTATCGAAATTGTAGTTCAGCATTTATTGGCATTATTCTTAGATTTTTTTTCTTTATGGAATATGAAAAGGCATATCGGACTAACAGGAAGCGCATTTCTGATATGTCCTAAGTTAATGTGTAAATTATGAATTTAAGTTTCGATATTAATATTTATCGAAAATAGGCTTGGTAGGTTTATCCTCCTTTTATCTTATCTACCACATAAGACAGATATATATGTGTCATCGGTATACTGTATAAATTAACTAATTAAATTTTAGATTATTTTTTTACTGAAATTTAAAGTCATTATTTACAAGAAAATCCTTTGGACATCTTCAAAAAATTAAAGTATATACTTTAAAATTTATATATGAGGACATCTTCTCAAACTAGTAAAGAAAAAAATTAAAAATCTTTATAAGTATGGAAATTTTAATTGCAATTATCAATAAAAAATTATTAAAGATATGGACTTGGTCAGTTTATACTGTATAAGTATACCCTCTATACATAGATTTTCAATGTGAGTAGTCTATATCATTCCTTTAATGATTAATCGGATCAAATTCATTTCGACAATTTTTTGTTATCGAAATTTGACTGCATTGCATCATTGACATATGTCATAATACTCGTAATTAAACAAATACGAGTATGAAAAAAAAAAATTTGCGATAAACATGTAATAGATCGGTTTGCAATTCTGATAAAAAATAATTATCGAAAGAACTTGGTCAGTCTATGCTTATAAAATTCATATCTTTTTTATGATTTTGTGTATTTTCTAAAACAATACAAAATTAAAAATTAAAACTCTGCAAATGCTTTCAATACCAAAAGAGATATGGAACAATTGCATATAAGTAGATATTGTATTTTATTAAATAGATACGAATATTTGATATGTTTTCTAATTCAATTCCGATTTCATTTCGATAATAAACGGAAAACGCTGGAAGGATTATTAAATATCGATAGTGGATAATGAACAGATAAGTTAAGTTAAACAGACGTGTTGATTTACATATTATTACACTATATCTCCATTATCGAATAAAATATATAAATATATCAAAACATTAAAAAAGAAACATTAAAATTTCGATTAAAAAAAATTTCGAATATATTTCCTTCGTATATCCAGTACTAGAAGAACAACTAGGATATTATAGGTGGCGGTTGGAAATCCCAACTAGGTATGTGATGAAAGTCTACAATTCACACACTCGTACATATCGATACCTCCATTCTTAAACATGCTAAGTCGACATAGCATGTTTTTAGGGAGCTTGCATTTTTAACTTCTAAATATTCCAAATTATATTCCGTCAAAATTTGTTGTTTATCCGTCAACACAATCAAAAGTTATTCACAAAAAAGTACAGGTCACTCAATTTCCATTACAAAGTATTTCCACACAAAATAAAATAATGCATCAAATTTTGATCGCCTCTCTTGAAAAACTACCTTTTGCACTTAGCATACTTTAGAATGAAGATATCGACATATGGACTAAATTAAATACAATAATATTGTAATCGAAACGTAGGTATTCCTTTATCGATTATGAAATCTTAAAGAAATATTCCCATAAGACTGTAGGGGATCTAACATTCTATATCATTACTTTTGCCCAAAGTGATACACTGTTCTCATTATTGTGTAGTGGTCAGACGACTGATGATGATTATGATGATGGCTGATGTTATCATATTTTTTCTGTTCCGCAGATGAAAAGGAGATGACTATGGATTAATTGAAATGTGTTTTTATTTTTCTTCTTTTTTATTCAAGTTATATATGTTGGGGTTTGTGCTTCGCTCTCCCTCATTCACTCACTCTCACGCTCGTTGTGAAAACTATAATTTCAATTCATTAATTAATTGTAAAAATTGAATTAATTTGTGTTTACATAGCAATTAAAATGGATACACACATTCATTCGTATGTAAATACATTTGTCATTATTATTTTAAAATGAAATTGGATTATATGCCGCACAGATGGAGATAATCTATTGGCACACTTATCGTTTAATTGCATGAGTGATCATACGAAGTTAACTTTTTAATATGACATTAGTTAACAACACTAGCCAACAGTCGTTTTGTTATTTGGTTCTAGCATAGTTTTTCTCATTGATTTTGACCTACTGAACACGAAAATGAGTTTTAAAAATTTTTCTGTCGATTGGTTTTCGAGATACAAATTTTTGAACTTTTTTTTTTAAATTTTTGGAGGTACACTTACAATTTTGAGCATATCTTTCGTCTTCTTTGACGTATTTGATCCTACTACTACTCAAATTAAAGCAAATTGAGCCGTCTACAACTCATTTTCATTATACCATTTTCGACGAAACGTCCCTACGGTATTGTAAATAGGTTTTTAAAAATTTTATCAAAACTGCAAAGTGCTGTGACATTTGAAAAAAATTTCCAAAAAAAAATTGCTGATTTCACTAAATTTTTGAAATTTCACGTCCCTTGCCAGAACAAAAGACATTAACCCAGGGTGGTGAAATTTTGAACAGAAGTAACTTATGTATAGGAGCAACTGTTCCGTTCTATTCCAAAAGGATTATAAAAAACTTGCTTTTTCGATCCCTCCTAGTAGGTTAGCTGTGCAAATAATGAAAATCAAAATATCGTGAAATAGCGGAATTTCGGTCTTATACCAAAAAAATTATAAGTCCGCCATTTGTTGTCAGATTTTGTTAAGTAAGTGCTTATTTTCTTTGGAAAAATGCCAGCTATACGTAAAAAAACCAAAATTGCTGTTAGCATCGCGTTTTATATTTTATATGAATTTTTCTGCCACAATTTTACTAAAAAAACGCAGTTTTTTAACCTTTTTAAGCCGCCAACATCAAAACTACTCACCCGATTTGAAAATTTTCTGAGAATGAGTTGTAGTGAAATCAGCAATTTTTTTTTTTTGGAAATTTTTTTCAAATGTCACAGCACTTTGCAGTTTTGATAAAATTTTTAAATTAATATTAATAACACAAATATTTCATAATTGTAAAAAATCTATTTACAATACCGTAGGGACGTTTCGTCGAAAATGGTATAATGAAAATGCAGAACATAGAAACACAGGTGCATTTTACGATACGAATTTTGGCAAACCCACTTTACATGTACAAAATTGTTTGGAAAAAACGTTTACGTAATTTTTATGATTCTCAGAATTAAAAAAAAATAAGTAATACACAAATAGTTCTTTAATTTTTATGATTGTGGTTGCAAAGTAATATACGCTTCTGAATGTGCGTGGACGCTCTTCGTGTTCCTTTATGACTGCTACTCCATTCACAGTCAATTAAAGGGAAAAAAGGGAATTACACTTTTTTATTGATGTGTGTTTTCCCGATGGCTACCTGTATCGGATTTTTTTTACAGAAATTCCCCCCACATTTGTGAGTGGTCATTATTTGGAAACTTTTCCACAATTTGAAACGCACACTTGCTGAATCAGGTATATAGCCACCCTTAAAAGATGCGCCCATTCATAAGTACCTGTCAGTAAAATATTGTAACATACTTAGTATTTATAGGTGTTCATTTATCGTTTTTTGCCATTCAACAAGTGTCTACGAACGCGAGTAGTACGAGTAAAAAGTGAAACAAATTGAATTTAAGTGCATATAATACCTACCCAACAAGTAAGACAATGAGTAAAAGACTACGTGTGTTCGAGTGTTTGAACAATCCAGACAATTTCTGCAATGTTTGTGGCGAGTTTGTAAAGAATAATCACGCACACACGTTTACTCCAGCAGTGCAATTGCAGTATTTGAATTATTTTGGTATTTCACCAAATATCACAGAACCATGGACACCTAAGTCGCTGTGATCTTTGCTATATAATCCTAACCAACTGGGCAGCTGGCGGAAGGTAAGAATTTTTATTTAAACACATTAAGCAAAGCAAAGTGGGATCGTTTGCACTTCCAGTACCACATTCGAATGATGTACCATATCCAGTGTGCCCTGGTGCATCTCTTCAAAAAGCAGAATCGTCAGATCAAGATTCCGAGTCAAGTGCAAGCGAATTTGGGGCGTGCAGAAAGCGAAAATTACTGTCACAGGCCGAACTAAACGATTGGGTGCGCGATTTTGGTCTCACTAAGGAGAAATCCGAACTTTTTGCGTCTCGGATGGTACAGTGTGGATTTGCGGATTCAGAAGTGAAAGTTACAGCGTACAGGAAGCGTCACCAGCAGTATGCAAAATTTTATACAAAGAAAGACGAAATATGTTTTTGCAGCGACATTTCCGGCTTGTTCCAAGAGCTTCACCAAATTCACAACCCCAATGAATGGAGGTTGTTTATTGACAGCAACAAAGAGAGCTTGAAGGCAGTTCTCTTACATAATGGGAATGAAAAGCCATCTCTTCCTATTGCTCATGCGGTTCATTCAAAGGAGAACTATGAAACTATGAACATTTTGCTGAAATGCATAGAGTATAGCAAATATAATTGGAAAATATGCGCCGACCTCAAAGTTGTGGCCATTCTGTGTGGACTCCAAGGAGGCTATACGCGACATTGCTGTTTTCTGTGCCTTTGGAATAGCCGCGCTGATGATCAGCATTATATTCAAAAAAAATGGCCGGAACGAACGAAACCTGTAGTTGGAGAAGCGAATGTTCAGCGCAAACCACTAATAGAGAACCGTGAAAATATAATACTTCCGCCGCTGCACATAAAATTGGGTTTGATAAAAAATTTTGCCAAAAAATTGGACAAAGAAGGTGAAGCTTTTGCCTATTTACGGTCAATTTTCCCTTACCTTTCGCTGGCAAAAATTAAAGGAGTCTTCGCAGGACCCGAGATAAAAAAATGTTGAAAGATGAAACATTCCCGAAGCTGTTATCACCCATCGAAGCCGCAGCATGGAATTCCTTCAGGCTTGTTGTGGAAAACTTTTTAGGAAACAACAAAAGCGATAATTATAAGGACATAGTTGAGGATCTGGTAAAGAACTATGAAGCAATGGGTAGGTTTTTTTTGAAACAAATGTTAATTTAAATAGCGTTTTAATTCTCGTTTTTTTTTCATTTTTGGGTAGGAGTGCACATGTCACTTAAAATACACTTTCTGCATTCTCATTTGGATTTTTCCCTGAGAATTTAGGAGACGTGAGCGACGAACACGGCTAGCGCTTTCATCAGGAATTGAAGGCTATGGAACGACGCTATCAGGGCATCTATGACACGGCTATGATGGGTGACTACATTTGGACCCTAATACGTGAGACCAATTGCAGCGAATACAAAAAACAAAGAAGAAGTCAGCTGTTTTTCCACATGGCATAAAATGTACAGTTATATCTTTGTTTCTACTCATTTTTTTTGGGCGTTGATTTGGTTAATTTCGTTAGTTTAGCTAACCTGGCACATCCATTTCTAATTGTGCCATACATTGAGTATGTAGTGCTCTAAATAAATTAAAAAATTTGTTTATTTTAAATTAAGTTCAAATGTATTTATTCGTTTGCGTTGGGTAGGTAAGCTGTGCAAATAATGAAAATCAAAATATCGTGAAATAGCGGAATTTCGGTCTTTTACCAAAAAAATTATAAGTCCGCCATTTGTTGTCAGATTTTGTTAAGTAAGTGCTTATTTTCTTTGGAAAAATGCCAGCTATACGTAAAAAACCAAAATCGCTGTTAGTATCGCGTTTTATATTTTATATGAATTTTTATATGAATTTTTCTGCCACATTTTTACTAAAAAAACGCAGTTTTTTAACCTTTTTAAGCCGCCAACATCAAAACTACTCACCCGATTTGAGAATGAGTTGTAGACGGCTCAATATGCTTTAATTTGAGTAGTAGTAGGATCAAATACGTCAAAGAAGACGAAAGATATGCTCAAAATTGTAAGTGTACCTCCAAAAATTTAAAAAAAAGTTCAAAAATCAATGAGAAAAAGTATGCTAGAAACAAATAACAGAGAAAATTTTGTTATTTGTGACCTAGTGTAATGGTACCAGAAAAGGCTTGGCGAATACGTTTTTATTTGTACTGATACTTGCAAAGACACTAGATACTTCATAGACCTTGCCCTGTACTGAGTTTTGAGAGTCAATATGTACTGATATAAATGTTATGAGCTATTCAATTGTGATGAGATTACTTCTATTTTTGTGTGTAATTACAAAATATTAGAATAGGTTGAATAGAATAGAATATATGTTATTAGATAATCAATATTTCACTACATTTAAACCCATTGTGGAGTGGAGTGGAAGGAGTGGACCGATATGACTTAGTCTGAGATAGAAACAAAAAACTAAACTAAACGCTTTTAGTTTAGTTCGGGCTAGCCCAATCTTATGTACCCTTACAATGGATAGCATATGAATGGTTTCGGGTACAAATAAAGTTATATTACCACTTTTCAGACCGATTCGTTGAAATTTGTGGTTTTTGTTGTGTTAAGAAGTAAAATCCAGAGGGATCTTTGTATGGGGGGGGTTATAAAAAAACATGGACTTATAAATACCGTTGTTCGTGTGAAGGTTTTCGGGTATAAATAAACCTCAGTTACAAATTTTCAGCCCGATCGGTTGACATTTGTGGTCTCTATGGCTTTAAGAAGTCAAGTCGGACAGATGCTATATATTTGGGCTATTGTCAATTTCCAATCCCAAGTTACCTGCAGCTAAAAGAAGTATTTATACCAAAATTCAGCCACCTAGCTCAAGTATTATAGATTGAAGCGTGATTAGAATTTTAAGACGATTAAGAATATATATCCTTTATGGGGTCTCAGATCAATATTTAGAGGTGCTACAAACGGAGTGACAATATGAATATACCCCCCATTCTATAGTGGAGGGTGTAAAAACGAACTTAACCCGAGAAAAAAAAAAAACAATATTGTCACCTGCCAAAAATGCGTGGGCAAATTAACAGCCATTTGAACAATTTTTCAAACTGAACATGGCAATGTTCGATAAAAACATTGCAATTTACTTCATTTTGACAAATTAAATTGACAAGGACTTAGTTTACCATTTAGCAACTTTTTAGAAATTTTTCAGTCAAAAATAAAATGCATAGATTAATATTAAAAATTCTTTTTAAATGCCATTTTTGTCTGTATTTCTCTGATATTTTCTTGTTAAAATGCCACTAAAATTCGAATGAAATCGACAACTTAAAGTTAGCAAAACTTGTTGATAAATTGAAAAATACTGTGGTTCCGCTCGCACTTAAAAGCAAAGCCTAAACATATACTTCAAAAATTCGTTGGTGTTTTTTTTTGTATGAGTCAGGCTTAGCGGTGTATAGTGTAACGGATGACTAACACAGTACAACACATGATTTTGGGACTCAATTCTGAGAATTGGACGTGAAAGTAGCCCCAAAAAATAAGAACTTCTGCAGCATTCGTTTAGTCAGGTTGGCTCAATTAATAATTTAATGGCCATACGATTTTTTTGCTCAAGATGGATTTTTAGCGCTTTTTCTATATATTTCCTCGGTATACCGTACGGAATATCTCTTTTGTGTTTGAAGCAAAGTTGTAGATATTGAATAGGAGCAAAAAATGCGGAACAATCCTACACGAAAAAGTACATCTAGTGCCTTCAAAATCGCAAAAATGCCCACAGAGTCATACGTAATACTTATAAAACAGAACAGAACATTTTTGCGATTTTTAAGGCACTTTTTCGTGTAGGTTTGTTCCGAATTTTGTTTCTCCTATTCAATATCTACAACTTTGCTTCAAACACAAAAGAGATATTCCGTACGGTATACCGAGAAAAAAATATAGAAAAAGTGCTAAAAATCCAACTTGAGCTTAAAAATTCGTATGGCATTAAATTATTAATTGAGCCAACTTGACTAATGCAGAAGTTATTATTTTTGGGGCTATATTCACGTACAATTCTCAGAATTGGGTCCCAAATCAATGAGCTGAAAAATGCTGTGTAATCTAATCACGATAAACATAATCGATCAGTGCAACTTAAGAAGAACTGAAAAGTTATTTATAACATTGGAAAGTACGCACATACATACATATTATATTTTTGAAAAATCAAACTAATTTTAAATAGCATTTGTTAACTCTATACAAACAATTCCAAGCCATATACCAATCGACTCAACTCAATTTGAAAAACATTTTCCAAAGATTTTGAAAAACATTTTCCAATTTGAAAAACATTTTCCAAAGATTTTGACACTATAGAAAATTTACAAAATGGATTTATTTTAAAGTTCTATTGTCTTTGGCGTCAAATCAAAACCAACGTTTTTCAGTGTAGGTTTATTTTGCATTTTCTCTTAGTATTTCATGAAAAATCCTAGCCGAGTAAATCTCAGGAGTTACGTTGATTAATGTTCTTATAAATATTAATGTTGTATTATCTTTTTATTTATTCCAGATTTTGTTAAAATTTATTAAATTTATAAAAAACATAATAACTTCATCAAATTTGATAACTGCCGCCACCGCAGTTGCTTTACGATGTCAAATGAAATTTTGCGCATTTGTTAAGTTAATCCCGTTTAAATCGCGGCTGTATTTTCGCGTGATTTTTGCGTTTTTTTGCCGCTAAGATTTTTTCTTTACCACTGGTAATTTTGTGCAAACAGTCAAAGCCGCAAATGTAAATTTCATTTGAGTAAACTCCCCCGGTTTTGTGCATAAAATATTGTTTTTTTTTTTTGTTCTTTTTTATTTCGCTTTTGGTATATTCATTCATTCGTTTTGTTCCATTCTTTGATTTCGTCGCCACTGCAGTGGAGACTTTTTGGTGAAAATGAAACTTTTTCCGTTTTATTTCGCTGTGGATTTTTTCCACCGTCATCATCATCGTTAACATCCATTCATCTTTCAAATGAAATTACGATATCTGTGCGTTTTTTTATTGTGTGAGTTCCTTCATTTTTGTTGGCGTTTTCCTTTTCCTGTTGTATCTCGTTTGAATTTTGGTTATTTAGAAAAAGAGAATTTCAAATGAAGTCGTCCAACGTTTAGACTGGTAGAGATGAGAATGGCCACATTGGTCAGACTGAAGATGTATGTGGATAAAGATGACTAACAGATTTTGGTTTTTGCATTTTAATGTATTTTTTTTCGTTTCATTTGATATTTAATCATTCCTCTATTACTAGGGAAACAAAAGATGCATATTACACGCAAAGAATTGTTTCTCACTATAACTACTCAGTAAATTTACGGCAACAGAAAATTCGTTTGCTATCAATAAACATTTTTTGCGTGAAATAGTATCCAGGTTCAACAAAAGAAATTTGGTTTATCGGAAATGTGGTGTATTTTTCTGATACTTGTTTCAGAAAAAAATTTGTATTTGCGTGTATATTTTTTATTTGGTTACGGAGACAAATAGGGTCAAAAATAAATAAATATTTGATACACATACCCGTACACTGAAAGACATTAAAGTCGTTTACATTGATTTGTTGATAAAGATAACAAAGAAGTAAAAAAAAACAATATCATACTTGCATATAAAGTCATTTAATTAGTATCAAGTAAATTATATTTTTAGAAGTTTTTTTGTTAATGATCGATTTAACTTTTATTTTATTACATTTATTGAATGTTTTCACATTCGAATTGTTTATCGTTTTCGATCAACTCTTCCTTTCGAAAGATAGGTTTTTTTTATATTTTTTAGTTTAGGTGTGAAATTGTGTTATCTAAATGTGTTGTCTTTGGCGCCTAATGAATATCATTATATTTAATCCTTTTTTCAGTTATCCACTGAAAAAGCACATTTCGTTCATAAACTTAAAATATTTTAGTTAATATTAAGAAAATCTCTTTAGTAAAATTGTAGAATTTTATATTCAAAGTCAATGTCAATGTCTAAGTCTTTAATGTTATTAACATTGTTTTTCTGTCCAGAAGAGAAGGCAAAGATTGAACACTTTGTTTAATATTGCTCTCAGCCGTCATTTACTACTTGTGCTCTTATTTTGCTCACAACTGTTTTTGATAATTGCATTGGAAAATAATTTAGATTTGTCTAATAGAAAAAATCTTTTTTCCCCCTATCTATCTCTACCTCCTCCGCCACCCTTCCCACATCTCTTTTTGCATTCTTTTAGTCTGCAATTGTATAAGTTATTTTGCATTTTATATTGCTTCAAGTTGAAAGGATCTAATAAAAGCACGGTCGCTGAAGGAGGATGAGAGAGGGGGTAGTTCGGGGAAAAAGGATTTCATTTGCTCGAGACTTGAGAGTAAAAACAAAAATGTTGTTTGCGTGTAATTAAGCACTCATCCTATGGTCGTAATTAAATTTTCCCATGTGCACATTCACAGGGGCTCTTGGCAACGAAGAGGAGTAGCGGCGACAGAGGACGAGTATCCTTGTTGTCATCAGCATCGACATTCGCCTGAACCTGAATCAAGTCGGAGAGACTGTGTGGTGCATCAGACGGCACAACAACGGCAGTGAGAGTACAAAAAACAAGCAAATTTTCGCTTTAGGCTCAAAGTCAGTCCCACTCAAATCTCGAGTGCTCTGCCATCTAACATATGTTGTTGTTGTGTTGTCTTCTTCATGTCGTCCTCCCATCGCATCTAGTCCTTCGCTACGAGTGTGTGTAGGAGTATTTTGCAAACAATTTTGTGAAATTATGCAATTAAGGAATGCACTACAATGTGATTGGCCATATGTGACAGACTAATTTGATTTTTGAGAAAAGAAATGTGCAAAATGTTTTATTTTAGACGACTTTCAATTGCTCATCAATATAATTTTACTTCACAAACAATTGGGTTTACATAGAAAATAGTTCAGGTGCATTAATAATCTTTATTCTGCTCATTTTTATGAACTGGTTACTATACTAACTTCCAGTAGTCTATAAATAAGACAATTGACAATTGACATTGGTAATGAAAACTACATAAATGGAAATTAGCACTTCGAAATAAAATAATGTGTGTATAATGTGGGACCTTGTGACCTTTTAAAAAGTAACAATTTTTATTCTTCACCAAATTATCTTTGAGCCACTGTTCTTCCATATACTCCAAGACATTTAACCAATTGAAATGGAAAAATCAGCCCTTTGTCTTCGTTTTTCTGTTGATGTTCAAGTGTTTGTTGCTATTGTTAGTCGCAGGACGCCTAATTGGTCTGCAGGATAAAATGAAACAGCAACAGCAACAATCAAGGGATGTCCTATAATATACATATGTAGTAGTGTATGTGTTTGCAGTTGAAAAATGTAATCAACCATAATCTAGCCTGAATTTCAATTAATTTTTTGTGCAAAATGGTCTCTTTGTATGGAAGCTACCAAAACGGGTGTGGCAATAATGCTCATTTTTCACGGGATGATAGGTACTAAAAATGCATTGCACTGCACAAAATTTCAAGAATTTATATGTACTGGAATAAAGGTTATAAGCCGTTATACCTTTTGTGCAAAATGGTCCATTTGTATGGGAGGTACCAAAAGGGGTGTGGCAACTTCAAAGAAAGATTCTGATAAGTAAGATTCTGAGCAGTTATTAAAACATCTTTCGCTAAATGTTCACCCTTTGTGGGGTTAACTCGAAGAAGTGGACCAACATGGTTCATCTTCGATATTAGTCTGAGGTAGGCAAAAATTCTGAAACATACCAAATTTTAAGTCTTTCGTTATTCCTATCGACAGTTATCGTGCGCACCAGACAGACAGACGGACTGACATTGCTCAAATTACTGAAAATGGCCCAAAACGGATATCCGCCAACTATTTTTTGGATCTCTTAGGTCACACCTTTGATGTATTACAGTTTTGGCCTGCTGCAACTTATATAGGGTGATCCAAGTAGAGATAATTTTTTCAATAACCTTTTTTGACAGATCAAGTGTGAGTCGTATTGTTTGGCATTTCATCATGGAAAGACTTACGCCTGAGCAACGTTTACGCGTGTCATTCGCCAGTTACCAGTCGAAATGCTCGAACGAGTCATCGATAATTGGACTCAACGGATGGACCATCTGAGAGGTAGCCACGGCCAACATTTGATAGACATAATCTTCAAAAAATAAATGTCAAAGAATGTTCTTTCAAATGATAATAAACATTCCCTATTCAATTTTAATTTTCTGTGTTTTTTCTTTAAACAAGTAGGGAACCTCGAAATGGATCACGCTATATATACCCACGTTCACAATAGTGGGGGTGTAAGAACAAGATTTTGTTGAAATTCTAAATAGGAATTGTTTTATTCATTAGGATGCTAGCCTTGAAAAATTAGAATAAATATTTTTTTCCGATTTTTTCTATTCTTTTAGTTTTCTTGCCACCAAAAACGATTTTTTTTAAAAAATATGTTATTTATTGTTTCATGGACAGTTACTAAACTTCCGTTTCTACGTGAAAGTGATATTTTTAACATTTGCATCATAATTGTCTTTAATTAAAAAGCTAGCCCTGCTTAATCGAATAATTCGTGTTTAGGACACCATATTACACTAGAAAATGATAGACGATGTCACAAGAATTCCGACCACAAACTACCCTAAGGTTCTTGGCGTCACATTTGACAGCCTCTTCAGCTCTAACGCGCATGCCACAGCTATTTTCAATAAAATGAGATGTAGGAACACGGTCCTCAAGTCGCTAGCCGGCAGCACTTGGGGAACAGATAAAGAAACCTTGTTGACCTCTTACAAAGCGATAGGTCGGTCTGTGGTAAACAATGCAGCATCAGTTTGGTCACCGAATGTGAGCGAGACAAAGTGGAAGAATACACAGACCTGCCAAAATGCTCACCTGAGAACTGCGACAGGGTTCGTCCTCATGTCTTCTGTAGACCGCCTACATGAGGAGACGAAGATCACCGTGCGATGACACAATTTTTTGCTGTCGAAGCAGTATCGGCTTGGTTGCTACCGGCCCAGCCATTCCAACCACCATCTTGTGGATAGGCGTCACCTCCCAGGCAGATCAGGAAATACCTTCATGATATAGAGCGCGAGGTCCAACGCTACAAGAGAGAAGCTCTAGATCAAAGAGCTTACCAGGCAGGTATGGCTTACATGCACTCTGATGCAGTCTCTGAAGCCGTGAGTAATTAGTCAATGTCGTGCTAGGAAATCACCCTCTACCAGTGGCCTCGGAGGAAGAGGAATTTCCACGACAGACAAGAGTACTTTTGGGCCAATTAAGATCAGGCTGGTGTAGCCGCCTCAATTCATAATGGACAAGGCGCATTTTTCTGCCTGCCAATCCTACTCAACTTGTTTCCAGGTCTCTTTGGACCCAACCATTGGAAGCAGCCATCTTCCTTTGCCTGGAAATAAATACAGCAGAACCCACTACACAAGGCTAATAAAAACAACACCTAATGGACAACAAACACATACTACAATAACAGAAGAAATAATATAAACCTGTATCCCTATTAATTTTTTTGAAATTTAATATTAAGATTTTTTTAAACAATAAAAATATTTATCTTAAAAAGTACTTAAAGGAAATCTTAACAAAAAATCTTTTACAATTTGTTATTTTTAACTTTTGCTTGTAAATCATATCAAATGATGCGCAATCATCATATACAGTTCTAGTTTCTCATCATCATATTCCCCAAAAAAGTTGCTCGATTCGCTTTTTTATTGTAAATAATTAATTAACAAAATTAAAAATTTTCACACAATAACTTTTTTAATAGAAAACTTTGGCAAAAGATTTTTTATGTGTTTGTGTGAAATTCGAAATTCAGAACAGAACATCAGCAAGGCAAAAAAACAAACACCAAAAAAATGAGAAACTTTGAGAAGTAAAAATGAAAAAATATGAGAAAAAAATCAACGCCTTTAGGCCAAACATATGGTTAATCAGCGAAACGAAACGAACGCACGAACATACCCAAGTGAAAAAGGCGGCATTATGTGTGTTTGTGTGGGAGTATATACTCGTAGCTGAATGAGAATGAGTGTGTTCGTGTGAGGAAGTTAAATTTAATTTCCGTTTGTTGAAATTCATGGAAAATTCATGGCAAAAACAACCTATTGCCTGCCATCATACATATACTCACTCATACATGCATACTTATACACTCCTCTCCTCCTCCACCCCACCTCGGTCTGCTTTCGTTATGGTGGGTGGTGAAAATACCGCCAGCCTTAACTTTGCGTGGGAGTGTCAGAGAGAGGTTCTGTTAAAAAGTTCCTTCAGTGACGCGAGCGAACTGAGCGTTGTTGAGTTCTTTTTTCTGTTAATTACTTAATGAATAATTAAATATTGGCTTAATTTGGTTATTAAAAATTTCGTTGGTATCTCCGCAGAATGAGAAACCAAAAGATGAGAGATGGAATTGGACTGAGGAAAAGAGGATAATGTGAAGATTTATTTATTTGATTTATTCACTCACTCGTTCGTTCGTTCGAAAAATTCTGGGTCTGAGCTTTCTCTTAATTGCAAATTTAATAAACCTAAAATTAAAGTAATGAGACGAATGTAAATCACAACGATTATTTTTCAGGCATGACATGTTGAGTATGCGAATTTTCTGAGACAGAAGAAGATGGTTTGTTGTTACTGTTCCCAAAATTGAAGAGACCCATAAATGGACGGAGTTTTGCGACGATTGAGGAGATAAAAACCGAATCGCCGAAAAAGTAAAACACGTCTAACTGTTGCGTCTCTCATAAATTAAAGTTTTTTTATTTTGTTTAAAAAATTTTAATTTAAAAAAATTACTACCACTAAAATTTTTTCAAAATGATATGGAATATAGACAAGACTATCACAAATCCAAAACAGAGATTTGATTTTTGGGGACTCAATATGTAAAATTTATGGACGAAATACTAAGGTAGGTCTGGCAATTTTTCAATTCAATTCATATCTGAAAAACAGAAGAACAATTTCCAAAATTGCCAGACCTACATTAGTATTTCGTCCATAACTTTTACAAATATTCAGTTCCAAAAATCAAATCTCTGTTTTGGATTTGTGATAGTCTTGTCTATATTCCATGTCATTTTGAAAAAAATGTAGTGGTAGCAATTTTTTTAAATTAAAGTTTTTTAAACAAAATAAAAAAAGTTTTACAAATGTGCACGGAGCAAAATCGCCTTTTTGATATGTTTGAATCTAATGAAAATATATTTGGAACACAAATTTTTAAATATTATATATTTTTGCGCAAATAAATTTTATTTGAAAATCAATAAAATATATTTTGAGCATATATTAATAAATTACAACAAAATATTTTTGCAAAATAAATTTCTCAAATAAAATTTATGTTTCAATACAAATAAAATTATTGTTTAGGAATTTTTCTAAATATATTTTATTCAAAAAATAATTCCAAAACTTTTGTTAACTTTTTCGAATTTCAGTTTTAATTTTTCCTTATGCAGCATTAACTTCAGCTTTAAATCAATCATTTCAAATATCTGAGTATTCCAAGTCATCATTAGTTGTCAATCGTCCAAGTTATTTATATTGATCCAAGATTATACGTTTTCAATTATTATTTATTATTTTTACGAAAATTAAAAATTTCTAAAAATTTAACTTTGAATTACAGAAAAATTTAACACAATGTAGGTATTTTCTGAATACTTTAATGCAAATAAATATTTGATTCGGAAATAATAGACCCAAATAAAAACATATTGGGAAGTAAACAAAAAATTGTGTAGAACAACATCTGTCCAAAAATATATTTTTTTTTAAATTAAAGTTTTTAAAAAATAATAAAAAAGTTTTACAAATTTAAAAAAAATTTTTAAAAATGTGGCCCATTATGTTATTTTTCAAACGACGTAATCTTTTTAAAAATCGGTTTAGCCGTTCAATAAAAAATGTTGTAAAACATGAATTTTCAGGTTTTACGAAATTTTTTAAATTTCGAAACCACATAAAATTTTATATTTTTTTCAAAACATGAATGTAAGCGATATGTAGTAGTAATGAGATATGTAGCAAAGTGTTACATCGCAAACTGCCAAATAAATTTTGAGGCCGGCTTTTAGTAAAAATATATTTTGCGGAAAAACTAGATCATTTGGGTATTTTCAAATTTATTTTGGGAAATGCGAGATTAATCTTTTAAATACAGTAGTGTTAGAAATAACCTCGATTTCTGGTGTCAAGACGTACAAATTAAAAAAATTATTGAAATATAATAATATTTACATATTTTATGAATTTAAAAAGTTTCCAACATTTTTTTTAAATTTTTCCCCGGTCCTTTGCTAGGAATCCGTATTACAAACAGCTATATGCTGATTCCTTTCTCATTATCTTTTATAGGGTTATGGCAATTTGAAATTTTACTTTCCAAAAAATATTCGTTGTCAAAAATATAAAAAATGGAACCCCCATAGGTGACAGAGAAATTTGGCTTATTGGATGTTTAAATAGATCCAACGTTTTTTATTGTCGGCTTAAAAAATCTAAGCAATTCTATTAGATTCTTCAGATTTTTAAATTTGAATGAAAATGAAGAATAACTTGTAAATGTACAGCCGGGGATGATTTCCTCAAGTGGTTATAACTTGATTTGATTTATTTGATACTGTTACGGTACGTAGAGTTGCTTTTAGACTTAATGAACAAATTTGCGGGGTAGGAGCAATGTTGACAAATAAGGGTCACTAATAAACTAAATAATTTAGTTACATTATTAGTCAATTTAACATGGAAAAATCAGTTTTCTGAAAAAGTAAAAGCCTTACTTGCTTACTATAAAAATTCTTACATGAATTCATTACAGTAACAAGGCGTATTATTCATCAATTTACGCGTTAGAATGTTCTTTACGCACACATGCAAATTGTTTCAGGGTCTTTAGTTATGGCTCACACAATATATTATGAAAAACTAAAAGAATTAATTTCCAAGTTTTTTAAATTTTCGTAGAAATAAAGATGTACATAGGACCAATAGTAATCGGTGGCCAATGGCCAACAGATTTTATACGAAGTATACACGGGGCAAATTCGTCTTGTTTGAATCGAAGAAAAATATATTTGAAACACAAATTTTTAAATATTAATTACTTCTGAGCAAATACATTTTATTTGAAAATCAATAAAATTTATTTGGAACGCATATATTAATATATTACAACAAAATGTATTTGCAAACTAATTTTCTCATATAAAATATGTGTTTATATACAAATAAAATTATCGTTTAGGAACCTGTCCAAATATATTTTGTTTAAAAACGTTGAAAATTTTTTAAATTTTATTTCTACTTTTTAATTGATTTTAAGTTATACCTTATAATTAAAAATGACTTATGAAGCAATAAAATTCGTTTTAAAGCACTAATTTTTAAGTTATATTTATTCGAAGTCATCATTTGTTGACAATCCACCTTGCATAATACATCATTTCACAGGATTATACGATTTCAATTATAATGGCTTCAAATAAATATTTGTTCCGTAAATAATAGTCCCAAATAAAAAACATTAGGACGGAAACAACGATTTATTTAGAACAACATCTTTCCAAATATATAATTTTTGTGTGTGAAAAATATAATATATTTAGAGTGTACCCTAAATATTTGTATATTTCAAGCAGAATATGTTTGGGACAATATACTACAGAACCGATTTTTTTTCAGCGTGTATAACTACTAATGGTTATCTTTTATTACATAAAGAACACCAGATTTCGTTAACGCGTTCTATATTTTGTATCGTTATTTTTAAAAATCTTATGAACTGATGCTCGCCTGTTTTCCAAACACAAATTTACCAAGCGAAAAGTTTTTGAACAAGAAAAAGATTTCAAATTAGAGTAAACCACATCAAAATGCATCTTTTTAGACAAGGTGATTAAAATAAAATGTTAGTAATAACAGACGAGATATTTTTGTGCTCTGTATTTTATCACTACTTCAACCGATATAACCTCTTAATAATAGGAGAATGGCCAGTCATCATTAATCATTTCAAAAAAAATCCACTTCTTATTTATAACCAATAAAAATTGCATAAAAAATAATCAATTTGAATTACAAATCGAATGGACATATTATTTTATTTTACTACACGCTGAAAAAAAATCGCTCCTGTAGTATATTGTTCCAAACATATTCGGCTTGAAACATATAAATGTTTATGGTACACTCTAAATATATAATATTTGGTACACACAAAGGTTATATATTTGGGAAGATGTTGTTCTAAACAAATCTTTTTTTACTCCAATTTTTTTTGTTTGGGACTATTATTTTTCGAAGCAAATTAAAAATTTGCACTTAAGTATTCAGAAAGTACCTAAATTGCGTTATATTGCTCAGTAATTCAAAATATTTTTTTTGGAAATTTTTAATGTTCGTAAAAATAATAAATAATAACTGAAATTCTATAATTTTGGATCAAAATAAATTTTTCGGTGGATTGACAACTAATGATGGCTTGGAATACTTAAATTTAAAATGATTGATTTGAAACAAAAGTCAATGCTGCATAAGGTATCATAACTGGGAGGTACAATTAGGAACCAAGAAAAAATTAAAAATGAAATTCGAAAAAGTCAGCACAAGATTTGAAATTATTTTTTAAATAAAATATATTTGGAGAAATTCCTAAAGAATACTTTTATTTGTACTTAAACATATACTTTATTTGGGAAATTTAGTTTGCAAATATATTTTGTTGTAATATATTAATATATTCGTTCCAAATATATTTTATTGATTTTCAAATAGAATTTATTTGCTCAGAAATATATAATATTTAAAAATTTGTGTTCCAAATATATTTTCTTTCGATTCAAACATATCAATAAAGTCGATTTTGCCCCGTGTACACGGAAAAGTCAACTCATACATACATATGTACTCGTACATGAATAGCGCCCAATTCAAATGATCCCATTGACACCACCCACCGAATCAAGAATCTGTGGCAGGAGAATGGTGACATGTTGACATATGTATTTTGCAACTGAACTGAATAAAATTTGATAAATTATCCTGTCGTCCCACAAAAACAGAAAAAACCGGAATCGATGCAATTGTTAAGCTAAAAAGGGGATCATCATCATCATTGTAGTCGTCGTCGTCGTCAGGAGTATTGTCATTGTTATTGTCCTTAACGTTGAGTGTTTGCGGTTTTGCGTCGTGTTGAGAGTCATTAAATTTAGCGCAATCATTTTGTCATGATTCAGTGGCAGTTTTGTTGGACTATCTGCCGGGGGTTTTTTTTACCCGATTCCACCAACAATGGACCATGGTACCCATGGTGCTGTATGCCTTTTGGCTACGCATCTCCGGCCGACTGGTTGCCGGTCTTCGTGCGTGCTGTGTGCCCGAACGCCTGCCATTGGTTTTTTGTCAATGTCCTGTCGTGTTTTGGGTTTGTATTGCTTTTTAGTAGCTTCTGCTGTTGTTTTTTTGCTACTGCTACCACTGCGTCTGTGTCGGTGGAACTAGTCAAGGACTCCCCACTGTGCGACCTAAAGGCGTTAAGTTGGCAATTTTATGTTGTACAACAGAAACCATACGCATCGTATCGCATCGCATCACTTCCGATTTGTTTGTTTGTTTAGCATTAATGAACTGTAATACATATGTACATATTTAGCCACGGACAATTTAATTCGCATTCTCAAATGGGCTGTGTGTGTTACATTGTAAACAATTCCCGGAAAAGTGAGTGAATAACTTCTGAACCAAATATAATAATTTGGAGGGGAGTTACCACCACTTGCTGAGGATGAGGAGGGGAGGATTTGTTTGTCTTTAAGCTGGGCACTTTCAATGTTACATATTTTCAATGATTGTTTATTTGTAATAATCATGGAATTTAACACCCTTAACATTTAAAAAAAAAAACCTGTAAGATATCGTTCATTGCATCCTAATCATTATTACCTAAGTTATAAAGCGTGATCCATTTCGAGGTTCCCTACTTTTTTAGAGAAAAAAACAAAGAAAATTCAAATTGAATGGGGAATGTTTATTATCATTTGAAAGAACATTCTTTGGCATTTATTTTTTGAAGATTATGTCTATCAAATGTTGGCCGCGTCTACGTCTCAGATGGCCCATCCGTTGAGTCCAATTTTCGATGACTCGTTCGAGCATTTCGACTGCTAACTGGCGAGTGACACGCGTGATGTTTTGCTCCAAGGCCTGAATCGAAGCGGGTTTGTAAACTTTAGACTTAACATATCCCCACAGGAAAAAGTCTAACGGTGTGATATCACACGATGTGATATCATGGTGGCCAATCGACCGGCCCAAAACGTGAAATTATCTACTCAACGAAGTGTTCTCTCAATAAATCCATTGATTGATGCGATGCGATGTGTGGGAAGTGGCGCCGTCTTGTTGAAACCAAATGTCGCCGAGATCACGAGTATCAATTTCAGGCATGAAATAGTCGGTTATCATGGCACGGTCGCCATCGACGGTTACGTTCTCACCGGCATCATTTTGGACCGATGATTCCACCGGCCCACAAACCACACCAAACCTTTGTTTTTTCTCGATGAAGTGGCATCTCTTCAGGTTGCTCTTCGTCCCAGATGCGGTAATTTTGCTTGTTTACATACCCATTGAGCCAGAAATGGGCCTCATCGCTGAACAAAATTTGGCTCGAAAACGTCGGATCTTCTTGGAACTTTTCAAGAGCCCATAGAGCGAAGCGATGTCGCTTGGGAAGGTCGGGCGGCTTCAGTTCTTGCACAAGCTGTATTTTGAATGCTTTCGGTCTATTGTTTTTCCTGTACTTTTTTTAAAGTGAAGGAAAAAATTATTACTTTTTTCAGAATAACTTACAGGGACTCCTAATTTTTCATTATTATATTTGGCAAAATGTTATCCACGGTAAATCCGAACACATTTTGTGAACATATCAATACTATCTGAACGTGTCGAGGCACCCTAGATAGCTCACAAATACCACTTTATACCTCAAAAATGTTAGTATGTATTTCACTATTTTGTAACTCAACCAAAATATTTGTTGTTGGTGTAGGGTATGTTCAGTAACTTTGTTGAAAATGTTAAGGCCAATATTTTTGTGGAACATATTAACCCTCTAATTTTTAGCCTTATTTTAACAAATCGTAAAAAATACACCTACAAATAGGGAGGGCGGGGATAAAATGTTCTACAAAACTGTTGGCCATAAAATTTTACTATATAAGTCAGAACACACCAAGCCCAAAACATAATACAAACACCAAAAATAGTCATATTACATTTAAACCCCTTTGTACTGGCATATATATATACATATATTGCTTCGACCACTGGGCCGTATGAATAACATTCCTGCACGAATATTATAAAAGGGTGTTATTGACTAGAATTAGGCTGTTTTTGCTGTTTGTGATAAGTTTTGGGCATTTTTGTAAAACACTTTATCCCCGCACTCCCTATTTTTAGAGGTGTTTTTTACTATTTTTTAAAATAGGGCCTATGTTCCAAGAAAAAGTGTCCTTAACATTTCCTACAAAGTTACTGAACTTACCCTATACCAACAACAAATATTTTTGTTTTAGAGTTACAAAATAGTGAAATACTAAAATTTTTAAGGTACAATGTGGTTTTTGTGAGCTATTTCGGGTGCCATGACACGTTCAGATTTTTCAAAAAAAAGTTCAGGAACCGATTTTCAGAATTTTTCGAGGCCCATAGGGTTATACTACCCTTTGGTAGTAGAATCGAACCTACACTGTTAAGTCAGTGTATTTTAAAAAAGTGTACATTTGTTGCACAGTGTAATTATAAAAAACCTATGTCAGGAAAATTATTTTGTAGTTCAGTATACAATTCCGTACCATTTTCTCAATCTATTCTTCATGAAAAACCAAGCACTGTTACCAAAATCTTTTCCAAGTTGCATGTACCCCAAGTTGTACTCGTATGTTAACTTTTTGTTTCCCATGGGATGGCTGGGACATTAAGCAATTTCCTTCAACTAAACAATAAACAATATTGTAAATTGTTTTATTGTTTAAACACCTCCTTCAAATAATGAATTTCTTCCCATTTCCGTGACCAAGAGCTGTCAGAGGGAGGTAGAGGGAGCGTATACATAAATAAAACCTAATGTATTTTCAACAGCAAGTCAAACAAACATAAACAATGTTTCCTTCCTCGACATTGTTGAGGCCAAACTACCCTCCGATTAACGTTAAACGACGACGACGGCAAATAAATTTGCAATAATGACCACTTTTAAGGGCAAAAAACAATCAAATAACCCCAAAATCGCAGCGGCAACTAACGAAAAGCATAACGAGTCTCGAGTATACTCGTATTTCTTAAATACTGCGGCTATCAAACAGATTTCCACATTAACAACACGGCTAATTGTCGGACATATCATTAGGCCACTTTAGAATGTTTTGCAACAATATAACATTATGAGGAGGAACAAACAATAACACCCGAACACTAAACCAACCCTCTCCCCAGGAGGGGGAGGTAGAATTTAAGCAGTAGCAGAGCATTCACTGCAATATCAACAACTGAGTTAATGGAATTCCTAAAAGTATGCAATGCCCAAACAATATTCAATTTTTACGTGTGTAGCAAAGTCGCAATGTTTGTTTTTGTAACTTGTACCGGTACTTGTAAAGTACTCATGTAAGTAGGTGCGGATGTGTGTAAGTAAATGCTGTTGTTTCTCTGCTAAATCGACTCGAATCGCCAATGTAACCCCACTGTGAGTGTGTGTGTCACCATCACTACATTGCATTGATATCACAGAGTGTGAGGTGAGTATGGGATAAGAGAGTACGTTTAAAAGAGTCTTTTCATGAGGTGATTATTTCATGCCGGTGGTGTTGGGTTGATCGGCGTTGGAGGGTGTAAATTTCAAATTTGACTATAATTGCAAATTTACAAAGAACATTTTGCGAAGTACTCTCTCAGCAATTAATTGTAACAAAACTCTTATTCTTTGACAAACAATAAAGTGATTGCGATACAATAAACAGTGGTTACAAGCGAAAATAATGGGAACATTTCAAAAGTTATATATTTTACAAAATAACTGATTCAATTGAAATTGAAAAAAACTTTATTCGACAAGCATAACATTAATTTCAAAACCACACAAGCGAAATTAAATATTAACAATTTCAAACGAACTTTTTGAATTTCAAGTGCAATCACACTGTACAACACGAAAACAAAAAAAGGGGTTCTGACAATGAATTCTGGTAGAGGAGACCAAATAAAGACGTACGTATATAGGCATCGTAATTTTATTTTAGGGGGGTTACAGTTTCCCCTTCTGTCAATTCTTGCAGCATATCGGTATATGAAAATATGTGTTGCTTACATCTTTGGTGTGGAATAGGTTCAGCAACTTTGTAGAAAACATTAACGCCGATATTTTTTATTAACCCTCTAGCTCCCCCACATAACGGTAATTTTTACTTTACTACTTTAACAAATCGTAAAAACACCCCTCAAAGTGAGGAGGGCGGGCATGGAATGTTCTACAAAAATGTTGGCCATAAAATGTTACTATATACGTATATGTCAGAAAACACGAAATCCCAAAACTTAACGCAAACTCCAAAAACAGTCAAATTCCAGATAATTTCCACTTTCCCGGTATATTTATTGCTTTGGCCACTGGGTCGTATGAATAACATTGCTGCACGAGTTTCTAAAAGGGTGTTCTCGACTGGAATTTGTCTGCTTTTTTTCGTGTTTGTGATAAGTTTTGGGCTTTGTTGTGTTCTGACATATATAGACAAATTACATGGTCAATATTTTTGTAGAACATTTCATCCCCGGGCTCCCCGTTTCGATTTATTAAAATAGTGCTAAAAAATACATTATGTGGAGGAGCTAGAAGGTTTTTATGTTCCATTGGCCTTAATGTTTTTTATAAAGTTGCTGAACATACTCCACACCTCAGATGTTGGTCTCTACTACCAAAATCTATTATCGGAACACCGTTATTTTGGAAAAAGATCGAAATTGTTGTACAGAGTAATTTAAAAAGTATATTTGAGAGGACTGACAAATGGCCCAGTTTAAATTTTTTTTATTTTTTTTTTATCTCAATGGTCTAGGTGATAACTAAAATGTATTTAAAGCGTTTTTGTTTCCAAAATATAGTATTTTTTAAGAAACAAAATAATAGAAAATCGAACATAGGAAATGTTCAATTTTACCGGCTATATCGTGAATATGCCTTTATTCCGAGCTAAATATTGCAAATTTTCGGTTTCAGCAAACGAAATTTCGTTCCTCTGGAAATAATTTTGTATTTGCCTGTAGTTCAAATCTACACAACATAGAAATGTTGACTCGATCTGATTACTATAGGATTAGAATTTTTAATTTTAACTTATGAAATTTATTTTTGCCTAAAAACGCTTTAAAGTTGCCCAATTGAAAAATAAGATATAGTTGGTTCACAATAATGCCTATGAAGTTTATTTAATACCTATGAAGATTATTTTTGGCTAAAAAGTTTATAAACAGTTGCAAACTGGTAAAATAAGACCTCGCTATACTTTTTTTTCAAAAATTTGATGGGGTTTTCAAAATTTAAAAAAAAATATAAATAAAGAGTTTTAGGTTTTTACGAAATTTGTAATAGCTCTCTAACCGATTTTTGTAAAGTTTACATTTCAAAAAAATTAAAAAAAATGGACGATAGTTTTTTTAATTTTTTATTGATTCGATTTTCTTCAAATCGATTCGATAAATTTTCTTAAAATTTACACAGAATATTCGTCGCACTCTCACAAAGTTATGGACTAAATACTAAGAAAGTCTGCCAATTTTGGAAATTTTTCTTATTCTTCTAATTTGATTTTTGGGAACTCAATATTTGTAAATGTTATGGACGAAATAGTAATGTAGGCAATTTTGATAAGTTTTTCTCCTGTTTCCTTACATTCATATGTATTTTAGAATCCCTTTGTATGAAATTTTCAACGCAGTGTTGGCAGAAACCAAAGAATAATTTAAGAAATTGCAGAGCTGCCTTAGTATTTCGTCCATAACTTTTACAAATATTGAGTCCCAAAAATCCAAATGCTGTTTAGGATTGTGAGTTCTGTGTATGTTTAAAAAATATAAGGGTTTACATTTTTTTAAATTAAATGCTTTAAATATATTCGAACAAAAATTGACACAGACGTAAACTTTGTAAAAATCACTTCAGCCGTTCGAGAGCAATTACAAATTTCGCAAAACCAAAAATGTGTTTTTCTCAATTTTTTAAATTTCAAATCACCATAAAATTTTATAATTTTTTTCTCAAAAAATAAATAATAACGATATCATATTTTTCAATGGCAATTTTTTAAATTAAAGTTTAAACATTTTTTAAAAAATCCCATAAAATGACCTCGCTTCAGCCACTTAAGACTTAATTTTTCTCAATTTTTAGAATTTCAAATCCGCATACAATTTTGGAAGATTTTTTTTAAAAATAAATGGTAGCGATATTTTTTAGCAAAAATACGTTTGATTAGTTAATATTAAAAATTGTTTACGATATCGATAATCGACTATAGATCAAAATTTTTAGACTTTAGCTTATTTTACATCTAACATGTCTGACATTGGGGTAAAATACCTTTTTTCAATTCAGAAGTTTATTGAAAATAATAACAATGTAGGGTATGTAATAATTCTTAACTTATAAGTTAAGAGATCAGTCAGCTTGGGCTCTACTGCTTAATTATTTATGAATCTTAGAAATAAATTACACTCGAGTAAAAATTATGGCTAAAATTGACTAAAATACTTAATCATTTTGTAAATTGTTATAATTTTCTTGATTAAAGGATTGATTTTTTAAAACTTGGTTGTGACAATAAACATTTTCCCCAAACGAATTTCTGTTGTTGACAGAATCATAAATTTAACTATAGAACACTAAAATAGTTGCGCTGTCATTTTACCGTTCTGGAAAACAATTATTAGTCATAACTGCAAAAAAGTAGTTGAGACAACTACAAACATTTAATTGGCAATTCTCCCAAAACTATCGATCGGATTAAAAAAGTAATAGAAATTGTTTAAGGAGACATTTTTATAATTTTTACAGATTATAACATAAGGCGACAAAATATAAATATATTTTTCGTAAATGAAAAAAAATGATATATTTACGGAACATAAATTAACGTTTTATCGCGTTATGTTATAATCTTTGGGATTAACGTTTATATGTAATGTTTAGAAAAAAAAAATAATACAAATATCGAACAAAAAATAAACTTAATTATATTCGCAAATTGCTTTCCATTTTGTTGAATAATTTAATTGGCCAATGATATTTCTAAATCCCGTCCTACATTTCCGATTTAAAAAAAACGAGATATGAGTAACAATTCTACTTCCCCTTTTTCCAACTTTTCTTCTGAAACTACTGTGCAATTTAACGACCGGATGCCCCCACTGTTTCAATGCAATTCTGTCGAAAATTTACAGGGTGCCATCGCAGGAGAACACAAAATAGCTTCGCTTTGTATTCCTCTGGTAAATGGTGGGCACACGTTTGTTGTGTGTTCTTTGTTTCCTCTTTTGTTTGAGAACAAAAGCGGGGGATATATTCTCGTTTTTCGTCCTTAATCCTGACGAAGTGTTCAGACCACTTTCAGCGGTGGTCGTGTGTGTTTTGCCAACAAAGTCAGCCTCCTCGCAGTGTGTTAATCTTAAACGGATGACGATTCTTAGCATTCTAGCGGAAACATCACGCTCGCCGGAAACATTAAGGCTTCTTTCTGCCAGACATTTGTTCAAATCTAATGAGGCCTGAATTCGACAGTCACGTGTCCCACATTACCAACTGATAATCATTTTATTGATCCTTTTTATGTTCGCTCTACGTTTAACTTTTTCACATGTTTGGTTTTGATTTTCAGTTTGTACTTACGTCTCATGGCTATTGCCTCCGGCTCCTTGGCCACCTCCAGCTGCTGCTACGGCTGCTGCATTATTGCTACTGCCAAATGTCCCAAAGATATGAGTACCAAAATGATTGGCTGTAGCGGTATTTAAAGTCGTTGTGGGCACTGTCGTGGGACCACTTGATCGTGTGGCCAATGATATGGGTCCACCCACTTCGATGGGCGAGTCAGTGTTGCGTGAATTCGTTGGACTATTGGTAGGATTGCGGGGCGTTCTAGCGCCAGGCGATGGCGAACCGGCACTTATTGATCCCACGGACTGTGAGCCAGAATGCCCACTGTTCATTTGATTCGAGGACAAAGGACGTTCAGTATCCGAATCGATACCAGTACCGTGGGGACTGTGTGAGGACCCTGGTCCGGGACTATGAGAGCGGGGATGTGGTTCATCGTCATCCATTTCACCGGTGATGTCTGGGGAAGATTCACGACTATCATGGAGCTGAAAGAGAAAAAAGAAATGTCAGATATTTCTTAAAAGTGTCCAGTTTATACTCGCATTATTTGTTCTTTAGCTTTATTTGTTCAGTTCTATGAGAGGATTCAACATTAGCTCAATTTTAGCCCCCAAAAATTTTAAATATAGAAAAATGTATCTGGACTTTTTAACCAATATTTTCCTCACGAGTACCAATTTCGAAAGCTCATATGTTTATGCAGGGAGTATAACATCCTAGCCTTCGTGAATTTTCTAATCGAATTTATTACTTCATAATTGCGCACATTTTGTACCCTCTTTTTCTAAAAATAACTTATTTTAGAAGTTTGAAATTAGTTCGTCTCTGGGAGAGCGAACTTATTTCAAACTTCTTATTCAAATCTAAAGGAATTTGTAAAATTTTTAGACAACTTAAGGGATTATTTTAAATCACAGTTTTTATTTTTTGTAATATTATTCAATATATTCTTACATTTTTCAGTTATATTTTTTAATTTCACAACAAAAGTATGCATGTTTAAATCCAGTGCAGAGTAAATTTAGCTTCTTTATTTTCCCATGAATTTGCCCTACAGATATGCTATTTAATTTGATTGCCTTGCTGGGCTTAGAAAAGTTCGACGAAATACGATTTTATCGCAAATTTCATGGAAATTGCAATTTTATTACAAATTTCATCGAACTGTGCTTTTGTAATAAGAACGTCGACGAAAATTTTCTAGAATATTAATAAATTAAATATTATTAATATATTATTGGAAATTTCATAGAAATTGAAATTTTATAGAATATTTACAAGTATTTATTGTAAATTTGTTGGAAATTGCATGTTTTATAACGAATGTCAGCAAAATTTAAGTTTTATACAAAATTGAATAGAAATCGAGTTATTAGGAATATCTTCTAAATCTGTATTTTTAAAAGAATTTGTTGCAATTTAAATTTTCTAAAAAAAATCTGTCGAAAATTATTTTTTTTATAAAATCTCTTTAAAATTACATTTTTCTACAAAATTTCGAAATTTTTTTTTGGCAAATTTTGCCGAAAATATATTGTTTTGCTTTTTTTCTAGATAATTAGCCAAAATTCGTTTTTTTTTTAGAAAATTATGTAGAAATTAAATTTTTCTAGGAAGTTTCGTTGACATTTTCGGACGTTAAAGAAATTTTTCTAGAAAATCCTTCCTAAATTAATATTTTCTTAAAAATGTTATCAAAATTTTATATTTATTGTAAATTTGGTGGAAATTGCGTGTTTTATAAAAAATGTCAACAACATTTAATTTTTATACAAAATTTAATATAAATACAATATTTCGTCAAAATTAAATTTTTTTTTGCAAAATTTGCCGGAAATAAATTTTTGTTGAAAATTTGGTTTTTTCTAGAAAATTAACCAAAATTGTTTATTTATTTAAATTGCATGTGTTATAACAAATGTCAGCAAAATTTAAATTTTATACAAAATTTAATAGAAATCGAATTTTTACAGATTTTTTTTTAAATTTGTATTTTTAAAAAGTTTTGTTGAAATTTCACTTTTCTAAAAAAAAATCCTACAAAATTAAAGCTTTTGCAAATTTTGTCAAAAATAAATTTTTGTTAAAAATTTATTTTTTTCTAGAAAATAGTCAAAATTCATTTTTTCTCATCATTTTAGGAAATTTCGTTGAAATTTTCGTACGTCGACGAAATTTTTCTATAAAATCTTTCCTAAATTAATATTTTCTTGAAAATTTCATCAAAATGTTGTATTTATTGTAAATTTGGTGGAAAATGCATGTTTTATAACAAATGTCAACAAAATTTTGTAGAAATCGAATTTTTAAAGATTTTTTTTTTAAATTTTTATTTTTAAGATTTTGTTGAAATTTCACTTTTCTAAAAAAATTCCGTCGAAAATTAATGTTTTTTATAAAATCTGCATTTTTCTACAATATTTTGTCAGAATTTTTTTTTGCAAATTTTGTCAAAAATAAATTTTTGTTGAAAATTTTGTTTTTTTTTCTAGAAAATTAGCCAAATTTAAATTTTTCTAGAAAATTATGTCAAAATTCAATTTTTCTGGAAAATTTCGTTGAAACTCTGTATACCTCTTGAAATCTTCATAGCGATTTCGTTCAAATTTTTTTTTATTTTCTACAAAATTTGTTGAAATATAGCAAATGTAATGTAGAAATCGAATTTTTACAATTTTTTTTAAATTTGTATTTTTAAAAGATTTTGTTGGAATTTCACTTTTCTAAAAAAAATTGCTTTTTTCTACAAAATTTCGTCAAAATTTATTTTTTTTTTGCAAATTTTGTCAAAAATATTTTTTTTTTAGAAAATAGCCAAAATTAATTTTTTCTCATCAATTTAGGAAATTTCTTTGAAATTTTCGTACGACGACGAAATTTTTCTAGAAAATCTTTCCTAAATTAATATTTTCTTGAAAATTTCATCAAAATGTTATATTTATTGTAAATTTGGTGGAAAATGCATGTTTTATAACAAATGTCAACAAAATTTTGTAGAAATCGAATTTTTAAAGATTTTTTTAAATTTTTATTTTTAAGATTTTGTTGAAATTTCACTTTTTTAAAAAAATTCCGTCGAAAATTAATGTTTTTTATAAAATCTGTATTTTTCTACAATATTTCGTCAAAAAAGCATTTTTTTTGCAAGTTTTGTGTAAAATAATTTTTTGTTGAAAATTTCATATTTTTTCAAGAAAATAATCCAAATTTAAATTTTTCTACAAAATTATGTCAAAATTCAATTTTTCTAGAAAATTTCGTTGAAACTCTGTAAACTTCTAGAAAACTTTATAGAGATTTCGTCCAAAATGTTTTTTTTTAATTTCTACATAATTTGCATTTTCCCAGAAAATGCTTCTTCATAGGCGTTTAATAAAGTCAACGACATTTAATCCGGTCATGGGTTGTCGTTCTATAAGTGACTCATCGATCTTTAATCCGTTCAATGAACCTTAGACCATTCATCAGCCTTAAGTCCGTTCATCGACCATTTATCACAAATCCGGTCAACGACCTGGCTAAGGCGATGACCGAATTAAATGCCAATGACAGGATTATTGGTCACTGAACGGATTAAAGAGCGAATACCGATGGCCGAATTCTCTTCTAGAGAAATGAACTATCAAACAAAATTCTAGAAAACAATTTATTTCAAGAAATTTTGAAGAGAAATTCGATTTAACAAAATTCTCTAGAGAAATTAACATCAACAATTTCTCTAGAAAAATGATTTTTTTTTTATCAAATTTTCAAGAAAAATTCAAATTCAACGAAATTTTTTAGAAAAATTAGATTTCAACAGCATTTTTTAAGAAAAATACAAATTTGAAGATTTTTCCAGAAAAATGCAAATTCAAAGGAATTTTCGAGAACAATGCAAATTGGAAAGAATTTTCTAAAAAAATACAATTAAAAAAAATTTTTGCTGAAAAAATAAATTTCGAGGAATTTTTCAAAAAATACAATTCAAACGAAATTTTATTTTACTGTATTTTTTGGGAGGGGGCCATTAGCTCACCCTGGTTTAGCGTCATTAAATATAATATACTAGGGTGGTCCCAAAATTAGCCTATCTAGCAAAGAAAACACAACAATTTTGGGAAAATGTTTCTTTATTTCTCAACTTAGTCTCCTTTATTCCTCAACTTAATCTCCTTTATTCCAGCGATTTCCAATAGCATTGAAATCCTGTTTATAGTAATAACTTTATAGCTCCTGAAAATAGCCATCAACCGCAACCTCCACCTCTTCATTGCTGGCAAATATTTTTCCGTAGAGCCAAGTTTGAAAACAAAAAAATATTCCGAGGGAGCTTAATCTGGCGAATAAGCTGCGTGCTGAAGCTATTCGAACTTTAATTCATTTATATTGGCAACAGTGAATGCGTGAACTGGTGTGTTGTCTTGATGGTGAGCAAACGCGGCACCCATCTTGCGCATCCGTTTTCTCATCATAAAATTTTCCAATACCATTTTCTGTTTTTTTTTTAATCATTCCTGGCGTGGACGCCTCAGTAGGTCGACCTCTACGGGGTTCGTCTTGGCAGCTCGTATGGCCCTGTTTAAACTCAGCCACACAATACTCTATAGTTGTTAACGAAGCAGCAGACTCCCCCTAAGTAGAATCTAGCTCGGTTTTAATATTGCTTGGACTAAGACCTTTCAAATGAAAGTATTGTATTACATACCGGTGACCAATTTTTTTTTTCAATTTCTAGAACTACCACAAATATGTGAATTCAAAAATAAACACCTCAGGAATAGCCTTGGGCTTCCAATGCCTGCATCCCAAAATCGTTACATGCCATCTTTTCCCGTCATCTTTAGAACACAACATCCTTGGATTCTGATTGAATTCCCGCTATAAATATTTGATTGTAACCCCGTTTTTTTGACTTGCAGTCAAATGGATATTTTTCACAAATATGTTTATTTGTATACTCAGGATCAATTGTCTGCCTCACTGTCAGTTTGTCTGTCAGTCTGCATGCAAGTAGTTGTACTCGTATAACTATTTGCAATATTTTGTTTGTTTTTATTGTTTTTATTGTTACTGGTGGTGTTGTTTACCTTATCCAATGAAACACTGCTGCAGTCGCCATTTTCACGCTTGCGTTGTTCATCCTTAAGGCGTTCCGCTTTCCGCCATTTGGCTCGACGATTCTGGAACCAAACCTAAAATTAAACAAACAGACAAGAAACAAATAAATAACTATTTCAATGCCACAATTATGTACATATATCTTTTGTTATATTTTAGGAATGAAAACCACATTAGGTCCTCCAGGTCAAGATTTCTATTCCGACCGCTGCATTCATATTTATTTAAACAATTTTTCATATTCTTCCATATGTTTATTTTATAATGGCATAAAATTGGAAATAACGAATTTTACAACTGTTTTCATTCGTTCTGAGCTGCCGTAGGCAAATAATTTTTGTCGACATAAATTGGAAAAGTTTCGAAAGTGATAGGAATGAGAGAGAGGGAGAGTGGAGTGACGGGGGGAGAAATGGAAGGACGAGTACATTTCACGCTTAAATAAAGTTTTAATAATTTCTTTCTTTTTTTGGTGTATTGTTATACTTAAACAAACTAAACCTCTAAAAGTTAGAAAAAAGTACAGGCAAAAAGGAGAAGAGGACAGAGGAGAGCGGGGCGCATACATAAAATAAAGAAGGATATCTAAATCATTGTTGTAGTCTTCTCGTAAAACAATGATACAATTTCATTATGCACTTTTCATTCAGAAAACAATTGGGTGTGTGTGAGTGAGTGTTGGTGTGCCTTTGTGTTGATAAAGGAAAATTGAATTTCTTTCTTGTGATTTGTAAAGTTTTCCATTTTCTAACAGATTAAGGGCAATGTGTGCACATAGCCCCCCACATCCTTCGTTACAGGCAACCATGGTTGGCTGAGGGGGCGTATGTGTGTGTGTGTCTACATACATAGTTTCCCTTTATATCCCTTCCCCTTTTTGAGACTAATGAGACAATTAGCTTTACGATTTGTTTTATGCATGACAATATGATAAATTATCATCATCATCTTCATGCATTGCTTTCTCTCTGACTTCTGGTGTTATTCTTCTTCCTCCGTTTGCTTACAAAATGCTCGTGATGTGCTCCGTCGTATTTCCTGTTTTTCTTGTCGATTTTGTTTTTGTTTCCGTTTCCTGTAGACATGATTCTTGTGCTGATGTTTTTGTTTGGTTCGTTTCGGTTAGTGAGTGCGTTTGTGTCTAGTAAATTATGCCAAAATTTAGATAGGATATGAACACACACACACGCAGATGCACAAACACAGTGAGTTGTGAAAGTGGGCATAGCCAATTTTGTTTACATCTTCAGTTCAGTTGGAAGTTTTTAACTAAATTGAAATCTTGTATAGTTTATAAAATAATAATTAATTTTCACTATTTTTTCATAACGTTCTCTAAATTCTCAACTAAAACTATCGGTAAAAAATCACAAAGTCGATCTTAATTATAATAATAATAGCCGATCCTAGCAGACGTTGTCCTGTTTGGGATGTATTGGTTTGATATTCATTGAAATTTCATTTAAATATGTATACATTTCCGAGTTTCAAGAAAAAAATATCAATCAATAATAATGTATATTGGATGGACCTAAGTCCACTACAGGTGCAACTACCGGTTAAAACAGATTATTTTCATGATAAACCACACATACATTTCATATTTTAATCAAATCACTCTGGGGATGAGAATGTGGGAAACAACTTGTACACTCCGCCAGTCTTCGCGTATAAAATAATTCTAAAACATAGATGACTTTTTAGCAAATTCACAAACAAACGGATTATTTGAATATACGAATATAAAGATTATTGTATTATTGTATAAATAAAGCGGTAAATCAAAGCTAAACTAACGCCCGTCGACTATGTTATTCCCCACATCAGGGCTTCACATCGTGTAGGTTCTGCGGCTTCCTTAAAGTCTTGAGAGCATTACAAATATCCTCATATAAAATTGCCCTAGTATGCCAGTATGAAAAAAGTTAAACTTTAGAACAGTAAATTAAATACTGAAGATGTATATCATTTTTTAATTAAACCCTCTTAAGAACATCGAAAAATTCACAGTGATTGTATTTTTATTATTTTATTGTTAAGTCTGATCGTAAAATGAGACCATTCCGAGGAAAATCGATGCCTAATTTAAAAAATTGTAGCTAATTTAGCAAATCTGCAATAATCTAAATGAAATATCGAATGTAAAATTACATTCTGTAACTTAACATCACCATAGCAGCACACTACTAAACCGATTCCACGTTAGCAGACTTACTTAATTAGCCACAACTTTTTAAAATGTTGCATAGATTTTTTTCGGAATGGTCTCATTTTATTCATGACCGATCAGACTTTGCGACAAAATAATAAAAATATAATAGCTGTGAATTTTTCGATGTTTTAAGAAGTTTTAATTAAAAAAATATTAAAATATGACTTTTCCTCAATATCTTGTAAGACATCTTTGAAACCGCTGATGGGATGAAAAATTAAATTATATTAGAAGAAGGTAAAGGCTGTTAAATTTAGTTTCATTTAAAGTTTTCTTGAACCAATTAGGATAAATGGATCTCGAGTTATACTATGTTGTTCAAACTCTGTTTTTTTTAGAAGTTTATCTTTGTTTTGATGTATATATAAGCAGGTCGCATCCCATAAATTGCTATTAATTAATATGCAATAAGCTTTCGTTTGAGCAAAAAAAAATTAAAACTAGAAGTATAATTTTTGGCAAAAAAACGAAAACAATTTTTAATTTCGCAAAAAAATTACAAGCCATTTTTTTTAAACTTGTAAAAAAATTGGATTTGGGAAAAATTTTCTAAATACAGTAGGTAATTAGTAGACAGCGGAATATATGCAATTGCATATTTTTATTGGATAGTTGTGCGGAAAAACCGATAACACACAAATTTTTTTCATTAAAAAATAATTAAATTTACACTTATTTATTTTTGCATATTTTATGCAAACTGCATATTTGCATATATCGTGCATATGCAAACACATTTATGTTTAAAATTTGCCGCAAATTAGATCATTTGTTGTTTTCCCATTTTGTAAAAGCTATTATTTTTCCAAAAAAAAAAGATTTTCTACATTTTTCTTTAATTTTAATAAGTCAATGTTTGTCGCCTAAAATCTGCGCAAGGTTACCTTAATTGTGAAAGAATTTTGTTTCAAAAATTAGTTAATTTTTTTTTTAATTTAGTATTTTTTTGCATAGTCATTTTTTTAGTTGCATATGTATTTTTCATTCAATTATATTTTGCATATTTTGTGCATATTCCCTTGCATAATTTTTGCATATGAAATGCATATATGAAATATTCCTGATCCTAAAATATGAACTCCTTCGGATGACAAATAAAGATTTCATATATTTCCCCTGTCTACTAATTACCTATTGTATTTAGAAAATTTTGCCAAAGTGTGTTCCATAGCCTTTCTTCAATCTTTTTAATGAAATAAAAAAAATTTCCAAAAAAGTATTTTTTTACTTTTTTAGCGAAATTAAAGCTTGTTTTGACATTTTAGTAAAAACCCTATTTTATTTATTTATTTTTTGCTCAAAACAAAGCTTAGTTCATTTCCGTTAAGAGCTTTTTGGTCTATTAGTGGGATGGGAATTATTTATCTACAGTAGTCGGCATAAGTATTTTGACTAAATATTTTTGTGACTATTTGCTTAAAATCGTTAAATAACGGTGTTGAAATTATGAACAAAACAAAGAATATATATTTAATATATACATGCCAAATTTTGTATTGTTTACCTGTCTCTTTCTCTTTCTGGGTATAAGAATGTATGGAGACAACGAATTTTTGCGTGGCATAAGTATTTTGACGGAATCTTTGTGTAACTGGTTTTTCACTTTAGAGCACGTGAAAACCAATCAACTTTTGCATTTAACTTCAATTGATAATTATCGTTGATAAAAAAATAAAAAAATTTAAAAGCTTTTAAAAACCATGGGTAAAACGGCTGAGTTGAGTTTGGTTATAGGACCTGCAATGGTAGCAACGTTTAACGCTGGAACGGCAGTAAAAGACGTTGAAAATGAGTTGAATGTGTCACGTCAAACTGTGGACAACCAAATTAATAAGTTTAAAAAGCATATTGACATAAGAATCTTAACGAGATCAGGTGCAGAGCGCAAAACGACGCATACTGAAGACCGAGTTCTTTTACGGGAATTTAAAAAACAAATATATATTTCTGAAGCCTCAAGCAGCGGCAGATCAATGGAATTTGACGGCAAAGAATCCAATCAGTGAGCGCACTGCCCGGCGACGTTTAAAGGAAGAAGATTTTAAAACAATTACAGCTAAGGACGTGCCGAACATATCAAGGCAAACAAGCTTAAACGACTGGCCTTCGCAAAGGAACATCTGCGCAAGCCAAAGGAGTTCTGGAGAAGCGTTCTATGGACATATGAAAGCTCCTTTGAGTATAACTCATCAAAAAACAAAACTTTTGTAAGATTTCTAAAGGTAGTAAGACAAAAAAATGGCCCGTTTGTGAAAAGGTGAGCCATGGTGGAGGCTCTGTCATGTTTTGGGGATGTGTTGCGTATAATGGGCAGGGTGACTTGGTTCCAATCACCGGTTTGATGAACCAAAGTCAATATCTGAGTACCCTTAATAATAATGCAATTCCTTCCGGAGATAGGCTTACTGGGGTATCTTTTATCCTGCAACATGATAATGTATCATGTCACAAAACCCGGACGATAAGTAACTTTTTGAAGTATGTTTGTGTTACGACTTTGGACTGGCCACCTCAAAGTCCAGATTTAAATATTATAGAAAACGTCTGGTCTCTTTTGAAACGCAAAAGAACAGTTTCGTTAAATAAAACCAGAGAGGAGACAATTTCTGGAGTCACTTCCCTTTAGAAAGAGGTATCTCCAGAGATTCTTCAAAATTTAGTGGATTCAGTACCGAGACGCCTTCAAAAAGTTATTGAAGCCAAAGGAGGTTATACATTTTACTAAATTGTTCTTCATTTCTTTACTTTTGTTAAGTTTAAACTATGTTTTCTGAGCATTATATACTTGACAAAATACTTGTGCCAACACATGAATTAACTAATTAATTTATATCTTTTTAAGTTTCTATGAAAAAATATTTGTTTTCTTATTTTTAAATTTGTATTAGTTATATATAAAAAGGAAAAAATAAACAAGACTTCTTTATAAAGCCATTTAAAAGTTAATGTCAAAAATGCAAAATTTTTATTTCGTCAAAATACTTATGCCGACTACTGTATACATAACTGGAGAACCATTTATTCTAATTGGTCCTTCATCTTGTTCTAATATCATTTTTATGCTTCATCAGTGGTTTCAAATATATCTTACGAGATATTGCGAAAAAATTAAATTTGTTGAGAACATTTTAATAATTTTTTAATTAAAACTTCTTAAAAACATAGAAATTTTAACAATTATTATGTTTTTATTATTCTGATCCAAAGTCTGATTGGGCATGAATAAAATGTAACCAAGAGAAAATCGATAAATAATTTAAAAAGTTGTAGCTAATTTAACAATTCTACCAACCCTACAAGTTTTCAAAAAAATACCAAATGTAACATAACATTACGTAAAATAACATACACGGGGCAAAATCGTATTTTTTGATATGTTTGAATCGAAGAAAAATATATTTGAAACACAAATTTTTAAATATTAATTATTTCTGAGCAAATACATTTTATTTGAAAATCAATAAAATTTATTTGGAACGCATATATTAATATATTACAACAAAATGTATTTGCAAACTAATTTTCTCAAATAAAATATGTGTTTATATACAAATAAAATTATCGTTTAGGAACCTGTCAAAATATATTTTGTTTAAAAACGATTTTCAAAACGTTGACAATTTTTTGAATTTCATTTCTAATTTTTAATTGATTTAAAGTTATAAGTTATAATTAAAAATTACTTATGAAGCAATAAAATTCATTTTAAAGCACTAATTTTTAAATTATATTTATTCCAAGTCATCATTTGTTGACAATCCACCTTGCATAATACATCATTTCGCAGGATTATACGATTTCAATTATAATGGATTTTTACGAACATTTTAAATTTCCGAAAAAAATAACGTTGAATTACAGAAAAAAATAAAACGTGTCTTAACATTAAGGCATTGCTTTATTTTCTGAATACTTAAATACAAAAAAAATTTTGTTCCGTAAATAATAGTCCAAAATAAAAAACATTAGGACGGAAACAACGATTTGTTTAGAACAACATATTTCCAAATATATAATTTTTGTGTGTGACAAATATAATATATTTAGAGTGTACCCTAAACATTTGTATATTTCAAGCAGAATATGTTTGGGACAATATACTACAGAAGCGATTTTTTTTTCAGCGTGTAACATCACACTACTAAACCGAAAATTCTATGTTTGTTGACTTACTTAATTAGTTACAATTAAATTAGGCACACACAGAATACAGTTCGGTTGCCTCAACCGCATTATTTGCCAATCGAATTTTGGTAGTTCTGTCTACTATCATGCGATTCCATTAGGACAACCAATATGTTGGTTGTGGTATACTTCTGCTTCCATATAGACAACAATCATATTTAATTGCGCCAACTACGAAAATGGTGGCTTAAATTATCTGTTGTAGTTGCCACAACCAACTGTTTTAAAAAATTGGTTGTTCTGACATTTTGTCAGTCATATACTAACGACATTTAATTAAAAACAGTTTTCATTAATTTTTATTTTATTTATTGAACAAAAACAAAACAATTCATAACAAAATTAAAAATCCCATATTACAAATTCATCACTATTATGAGATGTGCAAATATTTGACAAACATTTTAGTACACGAAAAAAAACACAAAACTTTTATGCAAATATCGCTTAACCCTGTGCTTTCAATTTCATGATTGTTGCTTTTATTTTTTATTTATGTAAAACATTTTGCACACATATTCTGCATTCCACACATTATTATCCAGACGAGATTATTTTTGATTGCCTATACCGTTCTTGAACAAAATGTTGAAGATTTATTTATGTCGAGTAATTTTATTTTTTGTTTGTCATGTATCAGCAAAAGAACAGCAACCAATCTTTCGGTTGTATTTCCCAAAATACATTTAATAATTCTAAATTTGGGAAATGATTGGGATAACCAATAAACGATTATTTATTAATATTTTTTCTGTTGTAGTAACCAATTATTCGTTGCAACAGTAATCTTTGGTCTATTGATACAATTTCTGTTGTCAAGAATAAAATATTGGTTGTCACAACCAAAAATCGATCATATGGTACTATAATGACAATTTTAAATTGGTTACCACAACTAACCGAGTGTCAATGAAAAATACAATCTTAATTCGATTGATACAACCATCGATTTAGTTGCAAGCATTTTCATTTGATCGTATCCATGTTATTATTGTTGCTTCAACCATTTATTTATAAATACAACCGACAAACGGTGTAGGCAATATACTTTTTGTTGTCAGTACTATTTTTTATTGTTACAATCGAATTCCAACCAATTATTTTCCTGGGTGCATATATTTTCTTTGGAATGACCGATCAGACTTTACGACAAAATAATAAAAATAAAAAAATTGTGAATTGTTTTAATATTTTTAACAAGTTTTAATTAAAAGGTTATGAAAATGTTCTCAAAAAAATGAATTTATCTTGTAAGATAGAAGGTCACATTGTACGAGTACCTGAAAAATGTTATTATTTCACTATTTTGTAACATACGTATTTTTTTGGTTTTGGGTATTCAGCAACTTTAAAGAACATATTAAGGTCAATATTTTTGTGGTAGATATTAACCCTCTAGCTCCCCCACATAACTGTAATTTTTGGCACTATTTTTACAAATCGTAGAAAACTCCCCTTAAAATGAGAAGGGCGGTGATGAAATGTTCTACATAAATGATGGCCATAACATTTTACTATTTGTTTCAAAGCACACCAAAAAAACACAAGAACCCAAAAAAAAACGGTAAAATTTCAGTCAAAACCTCTCCTTGCTCTGTTCCAGCAGCAATGTTAGTCATATGACCTAGTGGTCGTAGCAATAACGATATCAGTAAAGATCGGTTGGTTGGTTTTTGTGTTTTTTGTCATAACAACTATCCAATAGGACTAAACTAGGTGGAAGTTTCATACCGATCAGAAGGCATTTTTATACCCTCCACCATAGGATGGGGGGTATATTCATTTTATCACTCCGTTTGTAACACCTCTAAATATTTATCTGAGACCCCATAAAGTATATACTATATTCTTAATCGTCTGTCCGTCCGTCTGTTGTAACGCTGCAGTTCGCAATAATAGAGCTAGGTTGATCAAATTTGGTACAAATACTTCTTATAGTTGCAGGTTGTTTGGGATTGCAAATGGGCGATATCGGTCCATATTTAGATATAGCTCCCATATATATCATCTATCTTGTTGTTATTCCCACTGTTCTCATCTACTATATGTTTCCTACTGTTTTCATCTACTATATTTTTTGTGTTTTTCGGTGTTATTTTCTTTAGGTTTGAGTTATTTTGTGAGGCCACAGGCTATCCATGTTGGAGGGTATATAAGATTCGGCATGGCCGAACTTAACGCTTTTACTTGTTTTTTAAATGACATGAAATCCCCAATATATAACTGTATAAAAATATTAACTAATGAACTATCCAATAGGACTAAACTCGATGGTAGTTTCATACCGATCAGAAGGAATTTTTTTAAATGACATGGAATCCCCCATATGTAAGAGATTTGTATATAAATACGAGTATTAACCAATGAACTATAAATTAGAATTCTGTCAAATTTTATAAAATTGGTATAATTTTTGGCTATAACCAAATCTGAGCCGATATAAATAAAATCTTATCATACACATCGAAAGGAAATATGTCTACTATAGATGTGAAAAGTGAAATTGGTCAAGTGTACTCGTATATCGAAATTGAATCGATTTTCTTCTAATTCGAACCGATACATATTCGGAATTTTCTGGTTTAAACAAATTTTCTCTACTGAATTTTTGATCTTTTCTTTACAAAGAAACCATTTTTGTTGCAAACGTGGGTTGCTATTTATATTGCGAGCTTTGTCAACACTAACATATGTTGGTAATTTCAGCGTAAACTATGCAATTTTTGGCGATTTACATTTGTAAACATTTTTTTTATTTTATTTTCCGAATTGAGAACCTTTTAAGAAGATTGTGTGAAAATTTAAGTAACCGCGCCTTTTACATGACGCAGTGCAGCAGAAAAACTTTAAAGCGTTTTTCGCACAATCCACGTTTTCGAAGTCGGTGTCCTTTAAACCGGGTTGGCCTCAATGAAAAAATAGTTCTCGAATGCGAGGGCCGATTCCGCGAGCTCGGAAAAAATTAAAAAAAAATGTTTTTGCGAATGTCTCGACATATGCTTTCATATTCCGCTTCGAATTTGATAATATTTTTTTGGTGACCTGAAACGATAAAAAAAAAACGATTTAGGGCCGATTCCGCGGGCTAGGAAAAAAAATTAACAAATGTTTTTGCAATTGTCTCGAGGTAAGCTTAAAAATTCCGTCTCTCATTTGATAACTTTTTTTGGTGACACTAGTGTCCATCATAACTCCAAAAATACTGCACCGATCGTCTTGAAATTTTGAACACTATTCCTGTACATAATTCACAAGGTTAAGCTGGAGTGCATTTTTTTGCCAAATGTGTTAATTTTTTTTAAATTACAATAACAAATTAGTAGATTTTTTTTGTGCAAAAATCCCGTTTTTCACTTCGTTGTGTCCCCAAAAATATTAAAATAGAAATTTCGAAAAACCCTCCATGCGTTACCGGCGGAAAACGTTTGTCTAACGAAATAATTTCGGTTTATTGATTTCAGATGATCCGCCGCCGAGTTATAATAGACACCGCAAATATTGCTGCCATTGGCAAATTTTGTAATACTAACTCTTGAAATTTTTTCAAAATATACTTCGAAAGTTATAGTTTAATTTACCATTGGTTTTTATCAAATGCATACGTCGTCTGTAACTGTGTCGCCACAAAAATTAACACAAAATTGTGCCGTTTTTGAACGAATTAACGTTACCCACCCGTAAATTTTGCTCTCAAACATAAATTTGTTTAATGTTTTTTGTCTCCATGTAACTGATTCTTAATTGTAAGTAACGTGAATTGAATTCCTTTAAGCTCAAGGTCGAGGATAATAACTGATTTCGACTTTTTCATTATTGAAAATAGTAAACTCAAACATCTCCTTAAGGCAATGTTGCGAGTTAGATCACTTTAACCTTCAGCGTTTCACATTCCATTACAGGGCTATTTCGGAACCCCTCCCCCCAACGACATGGCCCAACAACATTACCATATATCAAATCATTGAGCCATCTACATATATGTCTAGCTAGACAATGTTCTAAGGATAAATGTACATCAATTTTTCTAATCAAAATTCAAATTGTTCTACTCCTTCGACACACACACACATATCTCCTCAATGACAGCCAGCTTACATCCTGTAATACGGAGGCAAAAAAATCTATTCAGTAGGATCACAATATTATGGCAGTAGTGGAGGGTAATCAACATGAATCATCTGCATACATATAACCATATACATATATATGTATACGAGTATGTATAATGTTACCATGCCTGTGTGTGCATGTAAAAGTATTTCAATTCAATTGTTAGCCTTAAGCATAAAATGTTTGGTAGCACAATGTAGCAATAAAAAAAACATCCATAAAAGGGCTTTATAATGCTCTTCTTTTATAGAATAATGCAATCAAGTTGAGACCTTATACCACCGACAATACCCCCCAACCCTCCCTCGCATACGTACATACGTACACAAGTCGCCAAGGAGCTTCTCAGAACCACCACCCTCCCACATACACTCACTACTCACCGCCCAATTGTGCTGAGCTTTCCCCGAAACACTTAGACATTCAAGTGTATCCTTTTGTTCCGAGTCATTTTTTGTCTTCTTTACCGTAACAACATCTATACGTTGTTCTCCTCCAGTGTGTCGTCCTTATCTCCCAACTCCCCAACACTCCAATTTTCCCTGCACATGTATGTGTTACCATTATATTCTTCCCATTCTGTCTGTATATGTGTGTGTGTCTGTCGTTCGTTTTGTTAGTGTGAGTGGATTCTCCTGCTGTAACGCCCACCCATAAACTTTTTATGTCTGTGTGTGTGCATGCCATGGAATATCCTTTCAGGTTTTTTCTCTTATATTTTGAATAATATATATCTCTGTATGTGTGTGTGTCTATTATATACCCATACACTTACACATTCACATATATTTTGGGGTTGTTTGCCCTCTGTGCCGCGCATGATTCCCCGATTTGGGTGGTAGTGTGCTTGTGTGTGTGTATGTCGGTGTGTCAGAGTTTTTGCCCCCAAGGCTCCATTGCTGTTTTTTCCTTGTTTCGGTTTTTTAATGGCAATTTTGTTCCTCTCACTGCCCTCTCGCTTTAGGAGTCCCGAGTAAGAGTCTGAGTCGAAGTAGAAGTCCTGCGATGGAATGGCATTTTTGTGTTGCCTTTGGGAGTCATCGATTTCAATTTAGTTAGTTTGTTACTTACAAAATGAAATAATCTTATAAATTACGTTTCATATTCTCGTTATTTTGTTGTTTTTTTTTTCTTCTCTTCCCTTCTCGATTAGATACAGATACAAACACTTTGTATCCTTTTGCCTTTCCTTCCTTATAATGCTGAGTTATTTATGCTCCCTTTCTCCTCTCTCGATCTTCGATTCATTTGGGTTTTTTGTTGCTGTTGTTATTAATTTTGTGGCAAAGTTGATTGGGTAATTTTGTTTAAGTTTTAATGGCTATAATTTTGTTTTTCTTTTGTTGAACTTTTCGTTTCGATGTGGGACGATGTAATGAAAGGATACCTAATTGAAAGGATAATCAATGAAATATGAAAGAAATTCAATGAACTCTGTGATGAGTATCATGGAATGCCAGGATGCGGAAGTTGTTTGCAGAAAGTGGGTCGATATAGTGGAATTTTCTAATTGAACTGAGTTAAACTGCTCTTAAATTGAATGATATCTCTTCCAAGAAATTATGAAATCAAAAGAATATTCGACGGAATTATTTGTTATTATTAATAATAAACTATGTAACAAGTTAACACAGCATTTTAAATGTAATTCGCAATATAATAATTAAAATTGTAGAAAGATCAATTGCAATTAAAAATCCATTCGAAATTAAAAAAGCTTTAATTATAAATTTCAGATGCGTCAATTAAATTTCGAAAAACGTTCAAAACAAAAAAGTTAAAAAGCATCAATTGAAAATTTCGCTTTAGATGAAAATTTCAAGTACAGTGACTGATGTATGTATACCGGAAACTTCAGAAAAATCTTTATATATAAAATCCTTTGTACGTTTGTTATCTCAGAAACCATAAAAGCGAATTGGCTGAAAATTGAACAAAATATTCAGTTTGGGGTCATTTGTGTTTTAGAATTATTTTTACCGCGATAAATTGCGGAGTGGTCAAGTTATTTGAAAAATTCGCATTTCCATAGCGATTTTACTGAAATTTATAATGTATGTATGGTTTGTCTTGATAATAGTTTGTTTGTGTGATTCTAACCGGTAAATGGCGCTGTAGTGGACAGATGGTCAATATACATTTTTTGATGATTTTTTCCCGAAACTCCGGATGTATGCATTTTTTAATGAAATATCAATGAATAACAAAACAACACATCCCAAACCGGACGGGCAGGACAACGTCTGCTGGGGTCAGCTAGTATAATATAAAAATGTATGTTTTGTGTTGGAAATCCCAGGTCGGGATATACCCTCGTCACTTTAGTGTGACGAGGACGAGATATTATTTGCTACGAAAAAAAGTGTAACACATCGAAGGAGTGATCTAAGACCCTAAGTATGTTCCGCGGATATTCGTTTTGGGACATTTTAAGTCGAATGAGCAATGTCCGTCCGTCTGTCTGTCTGCTGGCTGGTGCGCACGATAACTCTCGAAAGGAGTAACCGATTGACTTCAAATTTGGTACGTGGTAATACTTTTTTCTATCTCCGGCTAGGTTCGAAGATGGGCCTTATTGGTCCACTCCTTCTAGTTGTAAAATATTGAATCCTTAATAACTGCTATACTACTTATTCGAATCTTCTGAAATTCCACACATAGCATTAGTTTATTAGTTGCTATCAACTCGAGAAAAATGGGCCATGTTGCTACGCCCCTTTTGGTACCTCACACACAAATGCACCAGTTTGCACCAAAAGTTAACAGTTCGTTATCACCACGCCCCTTTTTGTACATCCCACACAAAACGGCCAAATCATACCAAAATTTAATATCTCATAACGTTAATATACCAGTGCAAATATAAGCTTATAATTCGGCGCAGTGCAATGTATTTAAAGTATCTACTATTCAGCGAAAAATAGGTGTATTTGTTAAAAACCTTCTGGTATCTCCCAAACAAATTGACAGAATAATTCGTTTAATATTCCATATTACATTACTCACAAAGTGAGGGTATACCTTAGTCGGTTTACCCGACTGAAACTTTCGTACTTGTTTCTTTGTCAGACTCTAGAAAAAACTGCACTCACTGTAATTGTGTTACGAAGTAGATCTTTTTTTCGAATCACAACTTTTTATATCGATTTCTGCGGTCTGTTAAATACGTTCAGTTAAATACACGTTTAAGTCAGGCTTTTAAATTGTTCACATAGTTGTCGATTCGTTCACGCATGTGTCATAAAATACCCTCATTCCCATATGCACCGTATGCTATAAAATTAAAGAAAGTTACCAAAAAGACGTCCCTTACCTTAAACCTGTAAAAAAGACCGAAAGTCTGGTGGACCGACTATATAATAAAATTGTTTATTTTCATTGAAAAAAATACTTAGCTCCATCGCCAAGTCAAGACTTATTCCACTGAAGAGTTGAGGATATTGATAATAATAAAAAATATAACAGAATATTCACACATATACTTGATCTGAATTTGAAACGATTACCTTGAAACTAGTATTATCAGCTGAAAACACCTTTTCTAAAATTGCATAAAAATCGTTTCGAACATATCGCCCGTTTAGAAAAAGAACGTCACATTTCGAGTTATGACATTTCACTTATGTGTGATTTAAATGATCTATACAAAAATAACTAAAGGGTACGCCATCTAACGTTTTTTTTCAACTAGTGCTTATTTCGTGAATGGTAATACTTAGCTCATGTCTGATTTGACAGATAATTAGTTTTATCCTTCCGCTGAACGAATATGGTTGTGTATACGCTTGAACAACGCTGGGAGCGATCGACTTACAGAAGATGCCGATTTTGCCAAAAAAAATCATATTTTCAGATGAAGCTTATTTTGATCTTGGCGGGTATGTAAACAAGCAAAGTTGTCGCATTTGGGGCACAGAAAACCCGCACGCATACATTGAAAAGAATACAAAATTGGGCCATTTTTCTTCGAAAAATAGCAAGGAGTGGCCGTTACAGTCAATGGCGATCGTTATCGGGCCATGTTGAACGAATTTTTGTTCACAAAAATTGAAGAGGAGGATATTGGCAACATTTGGTTTCAACAGGACGGCGCTACGTGCCACACAGCCGAAGCTACACTCGAAGTTTTGCGCGATGTTTTTAAAAAAAAAAAAGTTATTTGGCGGACCCTATATTTGGTGGAATGGGATGACATAACTTCTGAAGTGCGCTAAATATTATTGTCTTCCTTAGGAATCAGCCCAATCATGGCTCAGCTTGAAGATATTTAAATGTCAAACAATTTAGTATGACCACCTCCAAAAAAAATATTTTGAGTTTTGACGTTCTTTTTCAAAATGTTTATGGGGACTATATGTAAATCTAATCTAATTTATTTAAAATTTAGCAGCGTTTATTTGTAGAGCAAAAGACTTCCCTCTTCCAATTTTCGTAACGAGGGACTGTATAATTCAGTTTCTACAGCGCATTGATGCCAAATCGGAAGGAATATACACGCAAAGAAAAAATTCGTTTCTGCGAAACGAAATATTAGACAACTACAATTCTCGTTTGCCGAAACTGAAATTTCGTTTGTTGTGACAGAAACATATTCTGACCAAAAGAAATTTCAGTCGTCGTAAACGAGAATTGTAGTTTTCTAATATTTCGTTTCGCAGAAACGAATTTTTTCTTTGCGTGTATATGTATAAAGGGGTCTATATATCAAATCTTAACAGATTTCCACTAACTTTAGTAGAATATATTAATGGCTGAAGATACTTTGCACTGCCTATTTTTACCTTAGTCCGAAGTAAAATACAGCATCTATAGCACTTGGATCACAAATCGGAAGGAACATATATATGTATCGGGGCTATATCTATATCTGAAACGATTTTCGCGAATCTTATTAATCTTTATTAATGGCTGAGGAGACTTTCCTTTGTCAAGTTACATATTGATTGGGTATAAAATACAGCTTCTATGGAGCTTAGATACCAAATAGGAAGAAACATATATGAGTCATTCCATGCCAAACGTTACGATTTTTGACATCACTAGCTGTGATTGCCTCGAAAGTTTGTGTGTGTATAATTCTCTTAAAAATATTTTATACGTGTTTCAAGAAAAAAATAATAGAGATGTGTTCAGAAGTTATGAGCAATTTAAAGATGGCGGAATTACGATTTTTTTCAAAATCGCTTTCATTCAATCGCTTGTAACTCCTGAAATACTTGACCGATTTTGATGCACTGTATGTTTTGAAGATACTTTCAAAAAATAAAAGCTGTCTTGCAACACCCCATTATAATTTCTAAAGTTGTTACCATTATTAAGTTGGCTTAATAATGGTTTGGCTTGAGGTCATGTATTATTTAAAAAACGATGAATTTGTTGTTTTAAACAGTTTCAATTTTATTTGTTTCCAATATTTCGACTGCCTGTTTTTACCATTTTAATCTTTTAGATTTGATTTGAAAAAATTATTACACCAATTGCTTTTTTTTTAAATTTTAAAGTCTTGTTCTTAGACATCTTTTTTGGCGACTGAGTGATTTTGGAAGTGGTGAAATGTTGGGATCTCTTTTTTTTAGACTATTTATCAACACTTCTAAAAGCAAAGAAAATTTCGGTGAATGTATATAAAGGGTCCGCCATCTAACGTTTTTTTTTTCAACTAGTGCTTATTTCGTGAATGGTAACTCTTAGCTCATGACTGATTTGACACATAATTAGTTTTATCCTTCCGCTGAACGAATATGGTTGTGTATACGCTTTAACAACGCTGGGAGCGATCGACTTACAGAAGATGCCGACTTTGCCAAAAAAAAAAACATCTTTTCAGATGAAGCTCATTTTGATCTTGGCGGGTATGTAAACAAGCAAAATTGTCGCATTTGGGGCACAGAAAACCCGCACGCATACATTGAAAACCCGATACACCCAAAACGAGTCACTGTTTGGTGCGGATTTTGGTCCAGAGGCACAATTGGGCCATTTTTCTTCGAAAATGAGCAAGTGGCCGTTACAGTCAATAGCGATTGTTATCGGGCTATGTTGAACGAATTTTTGTTCACAAAAATTGAAGAGGAGGATATTGGCAACATTTGGTTTCAACAGGACGGCGCTACGTGCCACACAGCCGAAGCTACACTCGATGTTATTTGGCGGACCCTTTAAAAGAACAAAGGAACTTTTTTGCGGCATATGATTTTGCCGTCGATTTGGGTATATAGAATTAGCTCTAGTTCTCCTTATATACCGCGATATGCAAAAATGGAGAGGTTAAACCACATATTTGAGCACAACTCGAGAACAATGGATCCCAATTGGATCCCAACAGTTTTAAAAATTGTAAATTGTATGGCCTTTAACTGTTTTCTAATTCCATTCTTTCATCTGTTGAACGGTTTCGAAAATATATGTCAAAATATGTTAAAAATTATTATTTTTATATTTTGTAATAATTACTAAATAAATTAAATTTTTATAATTTTATCGTTAAGCTTGATTGGCCATGAATAAAATGAGCCAATTTTAAAGAAAATTGCTGCATAATTTGAACAGTTGTAACCTTTGAAACCTTTTTGACAAAAACGTATTTCTTGAACACATTTTTTTTAATTTTCTTCTTGAAACATGTATAAAATATCTTTAAGAGAAGTATGCATATGCACTTTTGAAGCAATCAAAGCTAGTGATGTCAAGAATCGTATCGTTCGGCATGGAATGAATCATATGTATATGAGGGCTATATTTAAATCTGAACCGATTTTCTTCAAACTTGCTAGTAATTGTTTTAGAATCAGGGGAATTCCCTTCGCTGAATTTCATATAGATCGCTTAAAAATCGTTGTTTATACAGTCACTTAGGACCCACACAATAGAGGGGGTATACGAGGTATGTTCAAAAAATATCGCGAATTTTTAATTTCCGCGGGCTACGTGTATTTGATTTTTGATATTTTTGTAGCGTTATGTTGGTACTCATGTCCCTTACTTATGCTGACAAGCTGTTGTGCTTGGATGTGTTTTAACTTGTCTTCGATTTTTATCTATTTCAGAAAATGGATCAAAGAATCTGCATAAAATTTTGTGTGAAAAACAAAAAATGCACTGACGCATGCTGACTGTGACATATGGTGAAGCTACCTTGGACCAAAGCAACGTTTATCGGTGGTACAAAATGTTCGAAGGACGAACAGCGTGCCGGACGCATGTTTTTTTTGCTCACAGTTTTCTTTGATTGCAGGGTAGTACGGTCAATAAAGAATAATACCTGCAAGTTATGCAGGTAATATAAAAGAACAAAAACTGGCTTTTGCACCATGATAACGCCCCTGCACACACATCGTTGCTTGTGCGCGAATATTTGGCCAAAAACAACACAGTAATGGTGCCGCAGCCACCGTATTCCCCTGACCTAGCCCCCTGTGACTATTTTTTGTTCCCAAAACTGAAAAGGCCCATGAAAGGATGACGCTACGCCACGATTGAGGAGATAAAGACGGTATCGAAGGAGGAGCTGAACATGATCACAAAAAATGATTATTTGAAATGCTTCGAGGATTGGAAAAACATTTTGGCAGAAGTGTATTATATCCGAGGGGAATTACTTTGAAGGGGACAAAATATATATTCATGAATAAATAAATACTTTTTGAAAAAATACAAAATCATGATTGTGTTGAATTCTGTTACTTTTACCAAAATGGCTATAATTTTTACATTTATCCAAATCTACATTGTTTTCTTCGTTAGGATGCTACCTTTCACATTTTTTGCTACAAAAACAATTTTTCGAAAAAAAAATTCTAATTGTTTTAACAAAATTTACTAACTTTCTGTTTCTACGTGAAAGTGATATTTTTGTAGCCCTCATAATTTCCTTTAATTTAAAGGTTATCCTGGCTTTATCGAGCTTACAATTTATAGAAAATCTGAATTGAAAAAAAAACATTAAACAAAAATGCAATAACATTTTTTTTTAATATTTATTTTTTTCGTTTTTAGGCTATATATACTACACCATTAATGTTATGCACAGTCCTTACACAAATTTTGTAAACTGGTGTATATGTAGTTGTTTTCTGTACAAAGTGCTAGTGTCACGTAAATAATAAGTTATCTGCTATTATGATTTGTATTAAATGTTTTTTCTTTATAATTATAAATGCGTTTTGAAGGCTAAATTTTAAAATGAACATGTGGAAAACCCGGTCTCACCGGTTTTTACCAGTTTTCATACAAAATATTTACTATCCACCGGTTTTTTTTTAAACGGTAAAATACGAATTTCAAAAACACCAGTTTATGAAGTAGCTCTAGTTACAATCTATTCAAGGTAAGAATTGTGTTAGCAAGGAGTGTGCATAATTTGAAAGTTTTATGTTGTCAATTAATTTTATAACACTCTGTTGTAAACTCATTGATTTGATATCTTCAATGATCGTTTATAACTGGTGCGGTGTTATATTATGTTTCATAAAATCACCACAAAAATCGCTATCACGAAATAAAATTCAAAAATATGACAATTAAAATAAAACTATATTTGTAGACATTACGCAACAATAAAGTTGTCAAATTGACAAGGGTGTCAGACAAACTTTCATTCCCGTATGTGCTCAGTTTGACCACGTTTGGTGTATTTTTATCCTTGAATGTAGGAATTTTTATCATGACTTAATACTGATCTATAAAAAATAAAATTAGTTTACATATTTTGTGTTTCCAATTCCTCACATATGAGCAAATCCTGGGTGGCGGACGTTACGCTCCTACGCATTTTGTTTTAGTAATATTCATCCCGTTGGAGTTTTGAATGGAATATTTTCATATAACCTTCAGCAACAGCAATTAATTCAGAGTTCTTTGAAATTACATTTAAATATTTACCTAAATATTTTTGATTAATGCGATATTCGCGGCGAAAGTTCCGTTGCGGACGTTACAGAAAATGGAAGTTGAGGTTAACGTAAACTTACATATTTTTAGCTAAGTTTACATAGTAATCAGAAAAATCAAAATACCATCAAAGAAAGAGGTATATTTAAGGATATTAAAATAGCTCTCATTAGAATAAAACACTTCATGGTTCATCGAAAAAGTTGAAAATCGTCTGTTGCGGACGTTACACAACAATTTCAGTACGTTAAAACGACAATATTCTGCGGAAACTGTTATATAATGTTATAATTTGAATTTTATAGAACCTGCTGAAAGTGTCATTTCAGTGGTCAGATCATTAGAATCGACCGCAAAATAATGATTGCATTACACACTGCCATTTTTTTACATATTTGGTATACAGTTTTTCGAATTTACCCATATTTGATTGAAATATCCCTCAGCTATCAAAAACTTCAGCAATGCGACGAAAACAGGTCTCAATTTTCTACAGAATTCCTGGCATATGGAAGTAAATAGAGATGATATCACCTCCAGCAAAATGAGCCGCCACACGTGCACTCAAGCGCAGCGGCTAAAAAAAGTAAACAAAATCGTTATTGTTTACAATTTGCAACTTTATTACAGACGGATGGAGATGTGTGTGCACTCCGGTTGGTCTTGTCGGCCTAACCAATTTCATTCACAATCACACACCATTCTCCTCGCATTTCGAGTGTATGTATTCGAGTACGTGTATTTAGGATAATTATTGCAAGTGTATGTTCGTGGAAGAGAGGGTGAAAGGAAGGACATCATATTATTGCAGGATAAACAAACCGATTTGAGGTTTGTGTTAAAAAAGCATTTAAAAAAACAAACACTTCAAACTTTGGGCAACCTAACCGCCAAACGCGTAGAGTCCTTAGCCAGGACACCCCATACCACAGAGGCGGTGGCATTGGAAGTGGCTGAAGATGCTCGATTGAATGAATGAACAGATGTGTTAATGCTAAGCTTATTTTCGGCCAACAAACTCTACAGCTCTATTACCCATTACCCTTCCTCGCTGGCATACATTTTCCCTTCCTTGCTTCCTTCCCCCTTGGGCGTTTTGCCATGAGTGAGGGTAACCGCAAAACACTCTTCAATGTTCGGTTACTCAGTTGCCGAGGAACACCCCTTCTCTTCCTCTCAAATGAACATTTGAGCAGAAGGAATGTGTGAGGAAAATGAAACGTCATCATCCTCATCTCCGCCTCTGTAGCGAATTTGTGGTGCACAGTAACAGAGGCATTAAAGGATTACTCCACCAAATGCAATTACCCAAATCGTACAACCCAACACACTCGGAACAAGCAGCAGCACCAGCAGCAGTGTCGGATAAAAGATGAAACACTATGCACAGTTCCGCATTTACAGCGGGCAATAGAGCAAAAATCAACCAGCCAGGAGCAGCAGCGGCACCAGCCAACCCCTTTTGTTTCTTCACTTGGCCCCGGGCTTAAATATTGGTTTCATGAATATTAAATTCCAACAACAGTACCAACTATTATTTTTTCACTTAGTGTCAGACAAAAGGACTCTATTTCTATGATATGCGTTGCGGTGCGTAGTCCTGCCAAAGAAAAATGCCTCAAGGAATTCCAGCCGGATGGCTGCATGAGTGTGTGTAAGTTTCCTTCAAATATGAGAGCTACACTCTCTGAATATGAAAGGGGATGTTGTTGCCTCTACGATTTTGAAAGTTACGGAGTATCCCACCCAGTCATGGCTGATTACCGGGAATTTATTTGACAAATTGTTTAATCATCCGTTTGTTTATTAGAGGAATTATCATGAATTATGGTGTTAGATGATGTTTTAACGACCACAAAATCGAAACTAAAGAAAACGAACGAGAGGAAACGCCGTTTTGGGGGTGGTAACAAGGATTTTGTGTCCTTCACAAAGGATTAGCGAATTGATAGAAAAATTATATGTTTGTTTACAATTGAATGCGAGTAGTTTGATCTCTGGACTTAATTGTTAACCGGTCGAATGAAATATGTCAACAGATGGGAAAATGAGTACCACTTGTTCTCTAGCTTGTTGTATTTGGAAGCTCGAAGTACAACTGTTCCGTTTAAGGTGTTTCGTTAGCTGTGTGGCAAGTGACACCGTCCTGTTGAAACCACCTATTGTCCACATCCATATCTTCCAATTCGGGCCATAAAAAGTTCGTTGTCATCTCACGATAGCGAACAACATTCACAGTAACTGCCTGACCGGCCTCATTTCGAAGAAGTATGGCCCGATGACGTCGCCAGCCCATAAGCCGCACCAAACGAACTGGGCGAGCATGCACGGGTGATTTCACATCTCCAACAGACCCGGTTTGCTAAAATTTCTCCCGATTATGGACACATTTGGTCGATTATGCTGATCAAAAAACATCAAGAAGTGCACGAAATGCATTTTGATTTTAATGCCCATTTTCATAAAAGGCTTAAAAAACTTTAACGCGTTGCTCGATTGTGTATCTTTCCATGGTTCAAATTGAGTTAGTCTGAATTGAGAAATGTCAAATGAAATGCAGAAAAAAACTTGACGTTTAAGTGTGATTCACATTCAACATGGGCCCTTACAATTTAACCACTCTTAAAACGTTATGAGATATTAAATTGTAGTATGATTTGGGCATTTCGTGTGGGAGGTACAAAAAGGGGCGTGGCAATAACGCCCATTTTTCACAGGGCTATAGACACTATAAAAACATTACACTGTACAAAATTTGTTAACTTTTTGTGCAAAACGGTGCATTTGTGTGGGAGGTACCAAAAGGGACGTGGCATCTTCGCCCATTTTTCTCGAGTTGATAGCGACTAATAAGCTAATACTATGTGTGGAATTTCAGAAAATTCGAATAAGTAGTATAGCAGTTATTAAAGAATCAATATTTCACAACATTTTAACCCTTTGTGGGGGAGGTACTAGAAGGAGTGGACCAATATGGCCCATTTTCGAACTTAGCCGGAGATAGAAAAAAATATTACCACATACCGAATTTGAAGTCAATCGGTTACTCCTTTCGAGAGTTATCGTGCGCACCAGCCAGCAGACAGACATACAGACGGACGGACATTGCTCATTGGACTTAAAATGACCCAAAACGGATTTCCTCTGAACATACTTAGGGTCTTAGGTCACTCCTTCGTTTTGTTACACTTTTTTCCGTAGCAAATGATATATACCCTCGTCACACTAAAGTGAGGGTATAAAGAGCCAATCATCGCTTTTGAAAATTTTACAGGAGAAACGCATCTTGAAAAAAACGGGGCTTTCAGGATAATATCCAAACATAATGATGTATACTCGTATATTAATTCAAACAACGTGGTTTTGCAAGTTGTGCGAAAGAGGTATTTTTAACTATAAACAAAATTATTTGGTGTTAGGTCCTTTTGAGTTCCTTTAATAAATTCGACATTTTTGAACAATTTTTCAGGAAATATATTTTGAACAAGTATCTATCAAAAACTCAACTTAGGATTTTTTATTTATAGTCCTTTTTGCATATGATTATATGTACATATATGTGGAGTAGGGCGGGTCGATTTAAAAATCGCCCATTGCTCAGTGAAAATCGTATTCTAGGGATCAAAATAAGAAACTTTGCCGAAGGAACCATACCTCTAAAACGAATTCTGATGTCCCGGAAAAAATCCCACTTTGACCCATTTAGAGTGCTCCAATCGAGTCCAAATGTATGGAACCCCCAGGGGGTTCCAGGGGGTGTGCCACTGGAATGGGTGGGTCGGGCCTCCAAAGTTAGTGGGGGTCGGTCATACATTTGGACTCGATTGGAGCACTCCAAATGGGTCAAAGTTTTTCAAAATTTCGGCAAAGTTTCTTATTTTGATCCCTAGAATACGATTTTCACTGAGCAATGACGACTTTTTTTGCCCCCCCACAAATCGACCCGGCCTAATGTGGAGATAACAAAAGAATCCCTCATCATAGTGCGCGGGAGAGTTGAAGCGCTAAACTCTTTATTTCTAAATGGGATTTCTTTCTTTCGATACAATTTTAACTTCTGTGGAGAGTGGTGAGTTGGGTAAAACTGACATAAATTTAATAAATGTATTACAAATTGAAATTATTACTACTCTTACTCTTGCGGCATACACAGTTGTAAAACCCAACGAAAAACAAAAAATGCGAAAGAGATTAAAAACCACAAAATAAACCTTCTGAAGTTTTTTTTTTGATTCTAAAACATAAATGGAAACGGCAGAGGAGGAGTAGTGTGTAATTGAAGTCTAAAATTGGCATGCAACAACAAAAAACACATGATACCCGATATCAAATTTCAGGCAGACGTTTTGCCATAAATTTCATTACAAACTTCAGTGAGGGCTGGAGGGCTCGCGCGTTCTGACGTCTGGTGTACTTGTTTCCCAGCAATCCGTATTCCATTTAAACAATTTTCAGTTTTTTTTTTGGTTCATCCACCTACCGTGGCTGGTACTTACAAATTATGTACACATTATGAAAACACTGAGCTATAGAGTTTTCATAGAGATTCCCCCGCTCAAGTAGCATGGCAGACAGACAGACGGACGAAAAGGTAGTTGGCTTTCAACTTGACTTGTTGGGCTGGCAGGGCCCAACACCCTTGTCAATCTCTCTCTCAAAACAAAAGTTTGGCATTTATGCCATTATTTGGAAAAGTCCACTCTTGTGTTATGTCAGAATTTCGACAAAAAGGACCAAACGTCACATCATAAAACGGTCTATTTACAGCGATTTCCTTTGGCCAACACGATTGTGGTTTGTTGTCCGAGTAGATGGAGGAGAACAATCAAAAAAGGAAGAAGAAAGGAGAACGTTTTTTTCCCAAATGTAATTTACTTAATGTTAATGTACAATAATTCCATAATGTCAAGAAGAACATAACGTGTTTGTTTTTCCTGTGTTTTTTATGCTTTTCCCTTCAGAAGGAAATATCAAAAAAATTCCATCACAGGTAATTGTTTTATTAACACAGGATAAGAAAATGTGGTAGAGGAAGGGAGGAAACAGAAGCTAAGTAACCTTGCTTCTGCTGTAAGTCTTCCCAGGTGTTTTTGGTGGGTGGTTTGACTGTCTGGCTGAGTGGTTAGTTCATGTCGAATAAATTCCTTAAAATAGAAATGAGGAAAAACTGGCACTTGCCATGCTGTGAACCCATTTCTGGCTTTTGCCATTTGGTGTGACAGCAACACGTGTTCCATGGATGGAAATTGACATGTATGTGTAAGTCTTGTTGTTAAATCTAAATTAAATTCAAAGTATCAAGTGTCAAAATTATTGTTAACAATTACATTAAAGTTTTATATTGCCAATTCCTGCGTTAGTTCACATCCCTTCATTTTTATTCCCACGAAGATATGTGATACTGCGACAAGTTAGACGAGTGTTCTCTGAATGTGTGTGTGTGTATCGAGGAGTGTGTAGATGTGCGTTTGAGGATTTGATATTTTAAGAAATTGTATTCCTTGAAATCTCAAAGGATTTGTTTTGTTAAGAAATATTTTTTGGGACTGTTGCACAGGTTTCGCTGGGAATGCTATTGAACAGATGATGAGTGGAGGGGGTGGGTTTTGAAGGAAGGTCTTTACGAATTGGATGTGATGTGACATTTAACATAATCTGAAAATGTACATTTTGGAAAAATTGAATCTAATAAAGCTTCAAGAGGAGAACAAAAGCTTTCAATTTATATTTTAGGAAATGTATTTATGTACGTAATATACCCCCAGAGAGAACTGGGCTATTTTTTGTATTCGTATAAAATTACACTGAAAGAAAAGTGTACTGAAAATCATTGAAAATTTCTTAACTTTTAAGATTTTTTCTTTGATTTGGCTCCAAAGACAAAGACTTTTAAAATAAGTACATCTTGTACGACAATTAAAGTCATTAATCATCTTTAAATCTGGACATCAAACATCTTTGAAAGAATGACGCCGTATACTTCGATGAAAGACTTCACATTTTTAAATCTATTACGGCTAGTGCTTACATTAAATACATAAAATGACTTTAGATTAAGTACATTCTTTAATTATACCAAACACATTCTGTACTTTCCACAAGTGTAAAATAAGTTTCGTAAAATTTTTTATTTAACTTTTTGTTAAACATTCATGCTAATGATACCCTCACTTTAGTGTGACGAGGCTATATATCATTTTTATTATGTTCTTTATTAAATTATTATTTTTTAAAACATTTGATTTCGATAAACATTTTATTCTGTAGCCATTGTGTTTAGTCTAGTTTTCTTCATATTAGAGGGAATATGAGAATTTTTTCTAATGGATAATTAAATATTTTGCAAAATTTTTCTTAAACGAATAGTTCTCTTTGTATGAGCTGCGGTAGCTGTCAACAAACAGCCGCCAAAACTGTTGCTATTAATGTAGAATTAAAAATGTCAACACGCGCAAGCGCACAAAACCTTTATCTACCACAGCTCAACATGAACTGATTCCAAAGTATTTCAAACAAACTCCATTGTAACTCTCACTATTATTCTCAATTTGCGAAAAAAAGAGGGTCTAAATTGTCCTCCTGCAGATAAAAACGATCTCTCAATTTGAAAGATAACTAATCGTTAATTCAAAAATACCAAAAAACTGGTCTGAAAATTAAGGGTATATTGTCTTTAAAAGCATAACAAGAGAATTTCTACAATTTTAAGGAAAAAATCTTACAAACTATTAAAATTTATACTTGAGTTAATGGCAGTTGTACTACAATCAATTATTATTTCCTTAATTTTATGACGTACCGTTAAAGTCAACATGACATAGTGTTATGGACATCTAATCATAGAAGTAAGGAATTTTACTTTAAACGAATAAAAATTTCTTTGAAATCAAGTAAATTTTCTCAAATTTAAAGAAAATTGTTATTCAAACAAAGACAGATTAAATCTATGATTTAAGGGCAAACTTGTTTTTAATTTCATATCAAATTTTTTTTCAGTGTAAATTGAACTAAATATATATAATGGATACGAGGACAGGGTGGCTGATATGTAATGCAACAAAGTAAAGCGCTATCTTTTTTTAATTTTTTTTTAAATTTTATTGTTCAAAAGCAAAAAATGTCGGAAATAACATAAAATTTTAGAAACAGTTTAGATTTGTTCGAATTGGCCACTTTTGGCACGTATTATGGCCTTCAAATGGCCGACAAAGCCATCACACGCTGCACGAAAGTGGCTCTGCGGTATTTTGGCCCATTCCCGGCGAAGCGCCGTCTTGAGATGATCGATACTTTGGTATTTTTTAGTGCGAACCTTACTCTCTAAAATGCCCCAGGCGCAAAAGTCCAACGGATTGAGATCCGGGGATCTTGGTGGCCATTGTGCGGTAGAAATGAAGCGAGGAACCTCCTTTTGAAGTCATTCTTGGTTGACGCGTGCTGAGTGCGATGGTGCTGAGTCCTGTTGGAATGTCCATTGGTCTGCGGCCGAAATGTTTGTCTGCCCAGGGCTTCAATACTGTCTTTAGGACATTTTCCCGATAATATTCGGCATTTATTTTGACCCCATGGTCGATGAATACGAGCGGGGAGCGACCATCGGCCGTTACGGCGGCCCACACCATTACCATCGGCGGCGCTTGAGTTCTGATGACCAATGGAAGGTGTACATTTTCAGCTGACCTCTTTGGCAAGTAAACCCGATAATTTTGTTTGTTCACAAACTGCTCAATTTGGAATGGCTTCTCATCGGAGAAAACCAAATTCGGTAACTGGCCACTTTCGTGCAAGCGAAGCAACTCCTTGGCTCTTTCCAGTCTAACTTTTTTTGTGCATCGGTGAGCTCTTGCACTTTTTGCAACTTCAATGGCTTTAGTCCAAGCTCATTTTTTAATATGTGTTGTATCCGTTCTCGCGATATAGCTCACGAGCAATTTTTCTACCACTGCGGCGTGGATTTCGATCAAATCTGGCTTTCACTTTTCGGATCATTTCTGGTGTTGTTACCGCTTTTTTTCGTCCACTTTTTGGACGCGATGCAACACTGCCAGTATCACGGTAACGAGCAATGGTACGAGAAACAAAAGATTTATTCACATTTAAATGCTGGGGGGCTCTAACGATAGCCACTTGTGTTTTTCCACCCAAATATAAAGCAATCACACTATCACGCTTGAATTCCATCACGAATAACTTTTTTCTGAATGCAATAGATCATTCTTCTGTAAGCTTGTAAACAATAAAATGAACTGTCACTGAAATAAATCTGTCAGCTATCAGATTAGCGGTTTAGAAATGATAGCAACCTGAAGTTGGTTGCAATACATATCAGCCACTCTGTATATCTTGTCTGCATAAAAATATGTTGTCTTTAGAAGAAGTATAAGTTAGAAGTAGATGATTTCACAATTTTGAATAAATTTTAATAGTTACAAACATTCCAATTTGAAAATATTATAATGTATTGTTATATAAGTATGCATATTTATTTGTGATTACTGTAAATGGATATAATTGAATAATGTGAAGAAATGAGGCTCCAAAAGAAAAATGGCCCAAAGGGGTCTACAAAAACTGATTTCATATAAAATATTCCATAGAAATGCGGACCATTTGTTATACCCTCCACCATCGTTTGTAACGCCTCTAATATTGATTTGAGAACCCATAAAGTATATATATTCTTAATCGTCGTAAAATTCTTAGACGATTTAGCCATGTCCGTCCGTCCGTTCGTTGTGATCACGCTATAATATATAATACTTCAGTCAGGTGGCTGAAATTTGGTACATTTACTTCTTATATCTGCAGATATGTTGGGATTGAAAATAGGCAATTAATGCGTCTTTACTTGGTTTGGGATATTTTCACAATTTAATTTGATGGCAACAACATTTTTTTTTTTTTCAGAAAAAAAAATAATTACAAAATATTAGTTCTACCAATTAATCTATTTTTCTAAGTATTATGGTCTGCCAATTATAAATATTAAGAATGCATTATTTTATTTTTTTAATCATTTTCTCAAAACTTTTATTATAAAAATCATTTTCCACATACCTTAAGAACGATTTGACCATAATAGTTCTCCTAACGTGGGGGCATTTTCTTAAGATCGCCATAATTTGTTGTAGTTCAGGTGGTACATTCAAAGAGTTTATTACTAAAATTTTTAATTGCTCAAATTATCGTATTTCTTGACGTAGAGTGATGAGGAATCGATACCAATGGATAGTTCTGCTCCTCCTCTTGAAAGCAATAGAATTGTAACTATCTAACCTATGTTCTACTATCAGAAGTTTTAAATATATTCAATATTCACATAATTACACGCCCCCTAATACAATTACGCCCACTTCTATAACACTATACAACGGGGTTTAGTCGGGTAAATCGACTTACGTCCTCTTCAGTCCCAAAAAAATATTCGTAAAATTATTTATATTTTTATTTTAATTCAATTATAATCTATTTAAATTGCCTTTTATAACTTTATAATATGCACTTGTATTAAAGTTATAAGTGGTTAACTTTTTATGCAAAATAGTCCATTTGTGTGGGAGGTGCCAAAAGGGGCGTGGAAATAATGTCAATTTTTTCCATAATAAAATCATTACACTGTACAAAATTGCAAGTATTTTTATGCACTGATATTAAAGATATAAGCAGTTAAATTTTTGAAAAAAAATGATCCTTTTGTGAGGGAGTTACCAACAGCTGTGGCGACACTTCGTCCATATTTCTCAAGGTGATAGCGACGAATAAACAATTACTATGTGTGGAATTACAGATGATTCGGATGAGTAGTATAGAAGTTATTAGAGAATCAATATTTCACAAAATTGTAACCCTTTATGAGTGGACCAATATGGTCCATATTTGAACTTAGCCTGAGGCAAAAAAATCCGAGTTATCGAGAGTTCTCGTGCGCTCCAGCCAGACGGACGGACATTGCTCAAATGACTTAAAATTTCCTAAAAAGGATTTCCGCCGAACATACTTAATGCCTTAGGTCACCACTTCGATGTGTTACACTTTTAGCCGTTGCAAATGATATTTACCCTCCTCCCTGCAAGGTGAGGGGATAAATATATGTATATTGGCATTTTGAAAGATTATATCGGAATTTTATTTTAGGTGGCTTAAAGTTGCCTTCCTTTGGTCTGTTCGTGCAACATATCGCTATATGAAACTATGTGTTATTTACATCTGAAGTGCAGGGTATATTCAGCAACTTTGTAACAAATATTAAGGACAATATTTTTGTGGATTTTTGGCTCTACTTTAAAAAATTGCAAAAAATAGCCCTAAAAATGGAGAGATAATGTTCTACAACATTTTTGGCCGTGCAATTTTACTACGAGTATATGTGTCAGAACACACCACAGCCCAAAACTTAACAGAAACGCCAAAAACCAGTCAAACCCCTTTATACTGGTATCGTTATTTCTTTGACCACTGTAGTTATAAGTAATGTTATTCATACAACCTATTGGCTCGAACGGCCAAATAGAGTTTTGACTAAATTTTAATGTTTTTAGGTGTTTGTATAACCTTTTGGACTTTAATGTGTTCTGACACATATAGTAACATTTTATGGCCAACATTTTAGGCTTCATCATCAAAAGAGATGCGATAACGAAGCTGATGGTCGTGTGCCTTAAGCAGCTTGTAAAGAAATAATGCGAGATATTTGTGCAAAGCTGGTTCATGAAATATTGTGTTGTTGTGATCAATGTTCCAGAACTGTGTCGCACAGTCTCGGCTACAGCAGGCGTCGTTTCCACATCAGTGAACACCGTACGTCGACGGGAACCGTGAACGTCGTCCACTAGCATGCTATTCTCAAGAACTTTTTGCCCAAACTTGCCTACAGCAGGTGCGGTGTTTACCTAATTTGAAATAAAACTTATTTCCAATAAACGCACTATTTGGACTACACATCATTGACTTTGGAATACATTTTGCCTTAATTCCCAAAAAGAAACCACTAGATGAACCACCCAATGGCAGTAATCTTGCTCAATTATTGTAGATGGTAACGGGTAGACGGACAGGTCCAAATCATTCAAGAATTTAACGACTATTAAGAATGTGTATATTTTATGGCGATCCTGATCGATGTTTCGAATGAAATATCCGACATACTCGTACATGTTTTATTTCTACTCATATTCTGCGCAAAGAAAATTAACTATCTTTTACTACGGCTCCCCTAAAGAAGTCGATGCTCTCAAACATATTCATTTAAGCTATAAAATTATATTTTCAAAGCAATTTAGCTGAATATTTTCACCCGTTTTATTTTATGTACGTGTATATTAAAATTATGAGCAAGAAAACTCAACTTTATCGATCTATGTTTCAGTATTGCTCCCCTGTAGAGTTCGCTCCTATATAAAATAATGTCTATCATGAACCATATCGATCCATGTTTCGCTATACTCGAATATCCGTAATAGAGAATTCGGTCTCATTAGACTCACAACCAATTGGGATGTAATTTGAAAATTTACTTGGAAGCAATCACATGAACAATGGTTCTTCTATGTCCTATATTTATATAGTTCTCTTCTCATGTGTCTTCCCATTTGCTGTCTTAAAGTCCCTTCAGTGATTAGTCTTGTTATAGCATTGAATATGATCCTTAGTACAAGCTAAGAACAGGCATAATTAGTCACCGTTTCCTATGGTTCATATGTTCTGCTGTGCTTTAGTAACCTTAGATCGTAGAGTAGTGATGAGTTCTGCTCTTACCGTATGAAGATGAGTGATTAGAAAATAATGTTAAATTCACCAATGAAGCTTGCTTGTTCTGGCGCAACTTTATCAAGTAATGTTAAGCAGAGATCAACTCGTGGAATTCAATATTGCTTTCAATCTTTATAATCATGATTCGTGATAAGAGATGTGTTTGATTCTTGGTTTTATGATAGGGTATAATACACATGATTTTGGGATTCAATTCCTGGAGTTGGACGTGAAAGTAACCCCCAAAAATAAGAACTTCTGCATCATTCGTTTAGTCAATTTGGCTCATTTAATAATATAATGGCCAAACGAATGGCCAAGGTGGGTTTTTTGCACCATTTTATATTTTTTTCTCGGTATACCGTATGGGATATCTCTTTTGTGCCTGAAGCAAAGTTGTAAATACTGAACAGGAGAAAATAAATGCGGAACGAACCTACCCGAAAAAAGTTTGTCCAGTGGCTTAAAAACAGAAAACAGAAACAAACATTTTTGCGATTTCTAAGGCACTGGATGAACTTTTTTCGGGTAGGTTTGTTCGGCCTATTTTTTGTCCTATTCTACAATATCTACAACATCGCTTCAGACACAGAGATATTCCGTACGGTATACCGAGAAAAAATATAGAAAAAATGCTTCTAAGTAAATTAATGAATTCGAATGTAAATTTATACAAATAAAAATTATTAAATAAACTGAAGCTGAATTATGAAAAAGGGGAATAAATTCCTTTTAATTTATATAAGATGATATAAAAGATTATACCTCCGCTTTTACTTGTTTTTTATATAGAAATTTAAATCACCCCTGACCGAAGTTTACGAGTTTGAGATGTGACACTTTTGCACGAAAATCAATGTTTTTATCTCTTAAAAGACAACCTTTGACGGTGGTCAAAACCCACTCACCTGATTTTAATGGTCAATTGTCGCCAATTATGAATACGTATTCAAATTTTGTCTGTTTACGTCAATTGTGGCTATTTTTACATATTTATCTATGTCCGTCCCAGTGTTGTGTGTCCATTTGACTGCCTGCCCCTTCGACATATGCAAATGTCCGTCCGTCCTTCTATCCATCCATCCACACATCCTCAATTAATCCTCTACGCTCACAACCAATCATAAGATTCTTGGATTTGGTTTTGAAGACGAAAGAAATAAGATGTAAATTTCAATTTTGCCTCAGATTCAGTTTCATAGAACAGACAAAAAAAAGAGCAAAATTTAGTATGTATTAATTTCAGTGCGGTGGCTAATTTGTTTAATACGCGAAAAAACATTTTTTAAAATGATACTTATTAAAATTTATTGGACATTTGCAAATGTGACGACTGCTTTCGACGACACAAAAGCCCCCACAAAACTGGTGATTACGACAAACAAAAAAAAAACACTCTCAACTCAAGGTTTGCTATATCGTCATTCCATTGAAATCGCCAAGTGTTGGATGAAGAAAAGAAAATCTCAAAATCTCTCTCTATCTGTGGGTAAACTTGGTAAATTGGCTGAATTTTCTATTTTCATTTTCAGAGACAGCGGCAGAAATGCAATTAACACAAAATGTTTGAAGAAGCAGTTCGTGCCGATATTAGCTTCTGTATTGTTGTTTCTGTTCTCCTTTTTACAAAGGATGTCCTCCTTCAACATAATGCTGTGTTCCTCCTTGGCTAGCTTTTTTCTCGGTGTGAGAGTGTGAGCGTGAAAGCTCTTTGGTACGTTATTTCCTCAGCAACAAAAATGAAAAGCGTTCATTAGCGGTTGTTTAGTTAGATAGATGTTCGTATAACAACAACAAATTACATACAAAAACAAATTATCCTTTTTAAGTCTTCAATGACAGGCGGCAGTGTAGAAATAGTGCACAGTGGTCACAGGGTTAAAATGAACAAATGAAGAAAATATTATATATCAAATTTTCAGTTGTAAAAATTTTACTTACAATAAAATTATTATAAGAATAACAGGATAGTCATTCGGGTATTATTTTGAGAGTTATCTTGCGAACCAGCGAGATAGACAGACACTGTCTCATCCATGAAAGATTATGTGTCATTTTAAAAAATCTATATCGTGGGAAATCTGTGCAATCTTTTTTATAAATACAAATTTATATACATTTAATTTTTAGTAGTAACACTGTGCTCGAAATGGACACTTTAAAAATTTAATAAAGGTACCTATTTCGACCTTGATGAATTGAGTAGTGCCAGGCGTTTTTATACCCTACACCACACTGTGGTACAGGGTATTATAACTTTGTGCATTTGTTTGTAACACCCAAAAGGAGAAGAAATAGACCCATCGTTTATTATACCGATCGACTTAGAATCACTTTCTGAGTCGATTTAGCTATGTCCGTCTGTCTGTCTGTCCGTCTGTGCATGTATGTATTCTTGTAATCAAAGTACAGGTCGCAATTATGGTCCGATCTCGACGAAACTTTACACATATCATTTTTTTGGCCCAAGGACGATCCCTATTGAATTTGGTTAAAATCGGTTCAGATTTAGATATAGCCCCCATATATATGTTAGCCCCGATTTAACATATAAGCGCTGTAAAAATTTTATTTTATATCCGATCAGTGCGAAATTCGGCAAAGAGAGGTTTCTTATTACATGAAGGAATACTGCTAAATTCGGAGAAAATCGGTTCAGATTCAGATATAGCCCCCATATATATGTTACCCCCGATTTGACATGTAAGCGCTGTAAAAACTGTATTTTATATCCGATCAGTGCAAAATTTGGCAGAAAGAGGTTTCTTATTACATGAAGGAATACTGCTAAATTCGGGAAAATCGGTTCAGATTTAGATATAGCCCCCCATATATACGTTACCCCCGATTTGACTTGTAAGCGCTGTAAAAATGTTTTTTTATATCCGATCAGTATGAAATTCGGCAGAAAGAGGTTTCTTATTATATGAATGAACACTGTTAAATTTGGAAGAAATCGGTTCAGATTTAGATATAGCCCCCATATATACGTTACCTCCGATTTGACATGTAGGCGCTGTAGAGACTGTATTTTATATGCGATCAGTACGAAATTCGACAGAAGGAGGTCTTTTTACATGAATGAGTATTCAGGGAAGATCGGTTCAGATTTATATTGGTTGTTCCTCCGATCATTAAAATTTTCCAGAAAGATGTTTCTCAATTTAGGAACGAATATTGCTTAATTTAGCGATTATCGTTTCAGAATTAGATAATATGTTTCTACCCATTTACCAATTATTCCAAATTATTATGGCAATGCCCCTTATCGCATTGTTAGGGAGGTGTAGGGTATTATATAGTCGGCCCCGCCCGACTTTCTGCCTTTCCTTACTGGTTTTAGGTTATTTCAGAGGTGATTTGAAATGGAAGACTTCGGAATATACGCTTCAGTCCAAATAACGAAATAAAGGGAACCCTTGGAGATTTATTTCTCTCAGAACAATCACCCTTACCTATAAAAAATTGCAATCAAATCTTATCATATGTAAAACGTCATATTTACAAATCGAAGACATTTTTAGTTGGTATATTCGAGAAAATCTTCCACGCGAAAAAATACTATGAGTCCCTTTTCAACGTTTTTATGAGAAATAAAAAGATTTCAAGTTTTTACCTAATTGTGGTATTTTTCGACTTAGCATACTTTGGAATGAAGGTATCGAAAAGTCCAATTTTCTACATTACTTTGCACTTGCATTGTAAAAACCCCTACTGGGATTCTGACCGTCAAGATAACAAATCGTTCGGTTCTTTCTTTTCTTTTATGCAACTTCTTCGTAGGGTAATCCTTAAAACAGATTTCTATAAGGTATATCATGACTACTCCGTGCGCTGTGATTGCGCTTATTTCATAAGAAAATACACAAACTAAACCACTGTGTTCCACTAGAAAAACTCGTAGATAAAAAAAGAAAAAAAAAAACTCATACCAAACGACCTAATGAAACGCAACGAAAGGAAACATGTTTACTCAAATGTTACATTTAATTGCCAACATAGTCGTGTTAACGAGCTGAAATTCTTTCGCCATTATCCTCTGTATTTGCAGATTTATATCTGTATCTGCATCTCTGCCTCTCTGCAACTGTACGACGAGTATCTCTATCGGTATCTTCAAGTTTAGCATCTCTGTGTTCAGTTGCGACTGCTGCTGCTGGAAGCACTTAAAACATCCGTGTTAGAACGCGTTAAGCAGCTCTCTTTCCTTTTTCGTTTGTTGTTGTCTTGTCCTGTGTCATAAAGCTATTAAGGTTCTCTAGTGGTGGATTTTAAGTCTATTTCCGGCACAATTACTCGTACTCGTCGTGATGCTTAACTACAAACGAGTGTCGAGTAGCTCTATGACTGAGTGTGTGTGTTCTTGAGTGCGAATGAGTGTTGTCGAGTTGGCGAGAAACAAACTGGAGCTCACATGAGTATGTTCTAGTGTGCGGATGTGTTTGTATAATATTTACTATAAAATTAAGGCTAAATTTTGTAACAAAGGACTAAAGGACAGAAACACATACACACACAACAATTTAGAATATAATTATTTGTATGAGAATTTTGTGGTGAGAGACGGACAAATTACGAGAAAGAGTCATCATTACGTGACATCAACCACGGTGATTTGGCTTTTGAAGTGCAGCAATTTGTTTCTGCTTCTAAATCGGGCAATTGTCATACATATTTGTCATTTGTCGCAGTGATTATTTGAAGCCAATGGTTGTGTCTTCATTATCCTTTATAAACTGAACTAAATAATACGCATACAATTAGTATGCTAGTATTTTATGTGCCTCATTGGAGCAATATAATATCGCAGAGTTGAAGTTAAAAAGACAATTTTAATATATTTTTTACCAAATAAACTAAATATTATTCCTCTTATAAAAATGGTCAAAATCAGAAACCTCTAAATGTATCACTATGATTACTGAAATCGAATTGCAGAATTGACAAAATGAGAAATACGAAATAATAATATAATGCTTGGGGATACACACAAAGAAAAAAATCATTTCACAGAAACGAAATTTTAGACAACTACAATTCTCGTTTATGATGACTGAAATTTCTTTTGGTCAGAACAAAAAATTGTTTACGCAAAATAAGTTTCCGTCACAATATAGGAAATTTCAGTTGTTGCAAACGGCAATTTTAGTTGTCAAAAATTTCGTTTCGCAGGAACGAATTCTTTTCTTTGCGTGTATGTATGTCAACTACGTCCATTTTCAAGAAAACAACGGAACCATTGCCGAAGATTAGGATGGCACATTTATAGATTTTTTTAATTATTTTTATTTTGACAGATCATTCCCGCCCAAAATATGGACACTTTTTGAATTTTGCTAGTAAATCTGACATTTTTGAAAGTAAGGCTCTAAAAATTTTGTCAGGATGTGTATTAGGAGCAATGAACAGATGGATGGTTTATAGGCCTTCTTCTCATGATGATAGATTTATATTATCACAATGTCACATTCGATGTTCAAAAAATAATATCTATTATGTGAACTAGATTAATTCAACTCACTGAGATCGCATGAATTAAATTTAAGGTAAAATGAAATATTTAATTCATTAATATTCATAATAAAGCATAGCTGAGCAAAAAGTAAATACTTAGTAACATCGTAAGTTTTTAGTAATAAAAATAGTTAGTTTATGTAACATCAGATACTACACTGAAAAAAAAATTGTCATAAATTTAAAGAAATGCTCCAAATACGTCCTTAGTCTTCAAAATAAGTCCATTTTTACTTAAAACTAAGAACATTTACTAAAATTAAGTAAATAACTTAATATTATTGAAATTATCTATATTTTAAGAACAAAATGTACTTATTTTAAAAAATAATGATTTTAATTATCTTTCAGTGTAAGTTAATGAAAAATTTAAAAAAATTGCTGAACACAAGATATTTTATGTTTGGTGCTATGATCAATATCTGCATTTAAGCAAGACCGATGACTTTATATTTAAAAGCGACAAAAAAGGCTTTCCTCATATTTAAGTTGATGAGAATTCAATTAATAACTTAATTTCATATGCTGCTATGCAATTAAGCTGGATAAATATTTTGATATTTAAACCAAAATTGTTGGAGCTTACATATTTCATTGTCGTGAGTGGCACATGAGTTGCATTTTAATTCAGTTGCTTCTCCTGAATACAATCTGGCAGTATCATAATGTCTAAAACTAAAGAATTGCGGGGAAATTTACTTTGTCAAGAATCCGTCTTTATATCTGAGAAATACTTAATAAATCCATTAGATAAGGCATCGGGGTGTTCTACAATTATATCTTGAATATTTATATTAGGTACATTTTTTGAATTCAACATACCATTTAATTACGGAAAATAAAGGTTGCATCTATAAACAACATTTTACAAATTACATGTGTACGTTGTTGCTTCACTCTAAATGTTTGATACTTTTAGGAAAATCTCCCTAAATCCTCATGTCTCCCGTCACAATAATACTACACAGCGTACCTCAAGGGGGATGATCCTTTAATCTCCTGTACTCAACTGGAAAGAGATCAAAATCGGATCTGCTTTGCTTCACGAGATATCGCGAAAACAGTAAAAAACGTTGTAAGTTATAGTGAACTATACAAAAAATCGCGGAAACTGCCACACAATTTTCAATAAATATAAGTAATTGTAAGTCGTTTTACAATTTACGCGATATTTTCAATATCACCATAGTGAAAATGTTTTGTAGCCCATATTTTCGTATTACTAGAATTACATTTTTCAACGTATCCCAATAATAAAACGAAAAACCAAGTATAAAAAACTTTCTTGAAGGTATGTTTTTACAATAATTCGCGTAATTGTAAGATTTTTTATCTTAAGGTAAAAATCGCTGTCTCTATGGAGACAAACACGATTTTGTAATTTACAAGCGATTTCAGGAGATTCTGAGGAGATGATTTCAAAGTGGTACACGCTGAAAAAAATCGCTTCTGTAGTATATTGTCCAAAACATATTCGGCTTGAAACATATATATATTTAGGATGCACTCTAAACATATAATATTTGGTACACACAAAAATTATATATTTGGGAAGATGTTGTTCTAAACAAATATTTGTTTCCGAAACAAATATTTATTTTCATTTAAGTATTCAGAAAATATCTAAATTGTGTTAATTTTTTCAGTAATTCAAAGTCAATTTTTTAAAAAATTTTAACGTCTTAAATATAAAAAATAATAATAATTGAAATCATATAATCTTGGATCGAAATATATACTTGGAGGATTGACAACCAATGATGGCTTGGAATACTTAGAAAAGTTCAGAAATTTTAAATGATTGGTTTAAAACATAAGATATTGCTGCATTTGGTATCATAACTAGGAGGTTCAAACCAAAAAAAAAAACAAAAAAAATAAAATTTAAATTAGAAAAATTCAACAAAAGTTTCGAAAATCTTTTTTAAATAAAATATATTTGGAGAAATTCCTAAACAATCATTTTATTTGTATTCAAATACATATTTTATTTGAGAAATTTAGTTTGCAAATATTATATGTTGTAACATATTAATATACGAGTTCCAAATACATTTTATTGATTTTCAAATTAAGTTTATTTGCTCAGAAATATATAATATTTAAAAATTTGTGTTCCAAATATATTTTCTTTCTATTCAAACATATCAAAAAAGGCGATTTTGCCCCGTGTACATATAAAGCTAAGGGAAGTATTTTGGTAATTTCGTTTGTGCAACAAAAATGTAAAATTTTTTCTACATTTTGCACTGAAAACACTTTTTTAAGTTCGTTTGTAAAAATGGTGCAACCGTATGAACGGGTTTTGATTTCGTTTGAAAAATTATCGCGAAAATATCGCGTTTTCCACACTCAGCCCAGTCCACGCTGTGGAGTGTTGCACCTTCAAAAAGCAGACTTCAGAACCAAACCTAAATGAAAGCGTACATTCTTAATACACTATCAAATGGTTGCGCCATAATGTAGTTATGGGTTTTACTCACCGCACGATTTTTGTTCAATTGTTCGCATGCACAATTCGAAATTAGAAGAGGGTGCAGGGGGAATTTTTAAAATGTCGCAACATGATGTGACATTATTTTTCAGAAACGAAATCGCCCTTAGTAGGAGTAACGGACTGACTTCAAATTTGGTTCGTGATAATATTTTTTCCTATATCAGGATATGTTTAATCCTAACAAAAGGTTACGATTTTGTGAAATATTAATTTTTTAATAACTTCTATTTTGCTTATCCGAATCATCTGTAACTCCTCACATAGTAATAATTGTTTCGTCGCTATCACTTAGAGAAAAAATGGGCGAAGTGTCGCCACCTCCTCCCACCAAAGTGACCATATTTGTACAAAAATGTAACTGCTTATATATTTAATACCAGTGCATATAAATACTTGAAATTTTGTACGGTGTAATATTTTTATAGTGCCTAGAATCCAGTGAAAAATGGGCTTTATTGGCAGGCCTCTTTTGGTACCTCCAACACAAATGGAATATTTTGCGCCAAAGTTTAATTGCTTATAACATTAATACCACAAATACGTGAAATTTTGTTCGGTGTAATGCTTTTATGGGACCTACAGTTCAATGGGCGTCATTGACACTCCTCTTTTGGTACTTTAAAGTTATTTAATTCAATTTAAATTGATGATAATTTAACTAAAACAAACAAAAAATAAATAAATTTATGAATCTGTATTTTGTGGGATTGAAGGTGAGTGTTTTCGTAAGTCGGTTTACCCGACCGAACTTTCTTACTTGTTTTTTTAAGTTTTTCTCATGTTTAGAACACCATATTACACCAGAAAATATTATGCACGTTCGTTCGGCAAACATTTGTAAACTGGTGTAGTATGCCCCAATAAAATTATTTTTGTAAATTTTTTAAAAAGAAACTATGACTTAGATAATTCCTACACAAAAAATTCTAAATTGTATTCTAATTGAATACATTTTATTCAATGGTATATTTTTTTATTTGAATTACAATGCAAAGTAAATTTATATTCAAATTTTACGGTCCAGCGAAAAGCCGTGTTACAAAGACCATGTGGCTAGATTTTTGCAGCGACCGACCAGAGCCTCTCATGGGAATCGAACCCACTACCTACTCAGATACTTGGACATTCAAAATTATATTTTAAATTTAATATTTGCAAACAAAGGGGATCTGAACGCGGATAGTAGATATGATATATCTCCCATACAAGGAGTCTCCATAATTTCAATATTTTGTATAATTTTCCTTATTATTATGCACTGTCGCATACCATGGTGTAGAGTATATAAGATTATACATGGCCGAACTTAACGCCGTTTTCAACCTCTTTGTACCTCACACATATGTTTCTAATTGATTACTCTACTGCATCTAATTCATGCAGATTTTCAGCAATTCTGACTTTATTTAATATAAAGAAATTTCTTCATTTTCCCAATCTATTCAATTTCGATTTCAATATCATCTCTATCGATGCTTAACATGTTTCCTTGCATTGTTTTGAATAATGAATAAATTGCATAAAATTTTGAAATGAAAGAAAAAAGAATTTTGCAAAGGAAAAACTTTCATAAATCATCAACTCAACATTCATAATGGACGAGTTGTTGAGCAACAGGAAGAACGACGACGACGACGAAGAACATTAACAAAATTGAATATTCTTGAACACAATATTCACAGACGGGAGCACATACAACACCAGCTACATCAAAATAAACAACAACAACTACTGCAACAAAAAAGACAACTTAAAATCCTTTTGATCACACAATGCATGACATATTTTAAAGTAGAAACAAGACAACACAACACAACACAACTACACAGAGAAAGCAATCCATTTATAAGTCCTACCAAAGGACTGGCAAAGAGGTGTGGGAGGAGCGGCAGTTGTGGGGTTACCGGGAAAGGGTCGTTACGGCTCAAGGAAATATGCATAATCTGAGTGGCAAAAAGAGCACAAATGAAATTTGATACAATTTAAAATTTAAACAAATAAATGTTATGAATTTGTTTTGTTTTTCAATTCTTTCATTCTCTTTGCAAAAAGCTCTTTCCATTTACTTCTTTTTTCCTACAAAATAATCCTTATAAAGGATAAGGTGGGGGGTGACTTTTTTCATAACAACAAAACTTGAATAATTTTTGTGAATTGTTTCCTTCTTTCACTTTTTTGTTTTGGTTGTTTCTATTCTCACCTGAACTCTAGCTTCCGTTAGATTAATTTTCATCGCCAAATCTTCACGTGTGAAAACATCCGGATAATGGGTTTGGGCAAATGCAGTCTCAAGTTCCTCCAACTGAAAAAATATGAAAGAAAAAACACCATATGAACTTTCCACATCCCACCGCGCAAAGAACATTCTGAAGAAATGAGAATTCTCCTGACATTTACCTGTTGCAACGTAAATGTTGTGCGATTACGTCTTTGTTTACGACGCACAAAAGTTTCATCATGAATGGCAGGATGGTACGAATAGCTGGTGTCTGTAACAAAATAAGAAAATATTTATAAATACGATTTTTTGGAAAATGTTGAAAGTTTCAAGTGTTTTAGGATTTAGAAGATATTCATACATACATACATTGCCAGGAAGTTGTACATATATGCTAACCTAACAATATTGTCGGAAGATGCGAAATGCTGTTACAGGAAAGTGAATTCTAAAATTAAATCGCTTAGAAAATCTTCCTTAAAAATATTTCTGCATATAAATTAATTAAACTGAACTTTAACGTAACATCTCAAGAGAAATTTGCAAATTGTCAATCTACCTATTTGCACTTTGGTCATAAGGGAGTGATTGATATACAACAAAAAACTCGTAAGCGTTATTAATGTGCAGGAACTGTGAGAGATTTTTAGAATCATTAAATTTCTAAGACAGTTATTGAGAAATTTGGTACAATACTTTTGATATTTGAAGATGGACAATATCAGTCCATTTTTAATATAACTCCCAAATAAGTTACGGCGCTTCACACTGTTCCGTCGCCACACTAGAATTGGACAAAATTAGAAGGAGTTGTCAGAATACAATGAAACTTCATTTCTAAATGGATTCATTCATTTCTAAATGAATTCAAAAATGTTATCGGTATTTACGTAAAATTTACGGAATTCTTGTAAACTCAATCTGATTGGTTGTGTTTCAACTAGGGCTGCTTACAGAACAATTCTCTGTAAAATTCACCATAAATTTTAAAATTTTAACAATAACAACAACAGAAAATTGTATATTAAAAAATATTATTTTTTCATAACATTCCTCTTTTGCAGATTATTTTAATATGTAATATCACTTCCATAATTATCAGCTGATTAATTTTTATGAGAAGAGTTTAATAAAGCTTTCAAAAGTGTCCATATCAGAGTCTGCATCTTGTACTATATAATATTGTACATATTTATCTTAATTTGCAACACTTCAACTGTATTTGGTTCTGCTTACATGTTGCCTCAAAAGTAACGGTTAACCAAATTTACGTAGGAAGTAACTAGTGTTAATAATTAGGATTCATTAGTCGATTTAGCCATGTCCTTCTGTCTGTTCATGTATTCTTGTTATCAAAGTGCAAGTCGTAAATATAAAGCAATCTTTACGAACATTTCTTAGACTAGGGACGACCCCTATTGAAAATGGGACATACCTGTTCATATTTTGATATAGCCCCCATATAAAGATCTCTACAGATGTCACTTCTTAACCCTCTAAAGAACACGTTTTTAAATTTATCTGCCTGAAATTGAAGAATTTATATTTTATATTGCACTTGCAATCGCCCCTGGTGAAAATATAATGGTCCCTTCCGATTATACTTCTTGGCGTTCTAGGTACGCATTTTTTGAACTAGGTAAAAGAACCGAAATCGGAAAAAGACGGAGAAGATTTTGATTTTTTCTGATAGATTAAAGTTCAAACAAAATTATTATGAAAACAAATTTCACCGAATTTTATGATGTTTTTATTTTTTTGCCTTTAAAAATTGGTAATTTTTCAAATATTTATCTTTAAAAATAAAATATATTAATTTATTTTTTAGGATTTATAAAAAAATCAATATTCGTATAATTCCTCAGCAGAAAATAAAGGAATATGCAATTCTTTCTACAAAATTTTTTTACAACAATATTTTCCTTTAACTACTCACGAACGAAACTAAAAAATCCATTTATTTTACCTACACTTTGAATTTCTCTCTAGCCCAAGGTAGTATTTCTATGAAAAAACGTTTCCGAATTTTAGTTGGACTACTCTATTCCACTAAATATGTGATTTGTGAGATTGCCTATGAAGGGCCGATGTTTTGCGAACAATCTATTAACGATTCAGACCCATAGGGCGAATATCGGGCAAGCCAACCATAAGATAGAGCCAGAAAATGAAGATGAAAGCATGCGCTACTGTGAAGTCAGTAGCTTAGAAAAAGGCTTTTCAACAGTTACGGTGAATGGATTGCGCTATCGAGAGATGATTAATGATTTTTTATGGTCGGAGTTGGATGGTATTGATCTGGACAACGTTTACTTTCAACAAGACGGCGCTACGTGCCACACAAGCACCGTAACCATCGCTCTGTTACGGGAAAAGTTTCCGCACCGTGTTATCTCTCGAAGAGGTGATCAGAATTGGCCACAGAGATCTTGTGATTTAACACCTTGCGACTTCTTCCTTTGGGGCCACGTGAAAGATAAGGTCTACGCCAACAGCCCAGCGTCGATTCAAGATCTCAAAGATAGAATTCGTGAGGCTATCGAGGACATAGGGCAGCCACATTGCGATTTGGTTATGGAAAATTTCATGAAAAGGATATGATCCTGTAAGCGTGGTCGTGGTGGCGTTGTTTTTCATTATTAACGGCATATCTTTCTCTTTATTATGAAATAAACATCCGATCATTTATCTCCAAAAATTGCATTTTTCTTTGAATACCAAAATAACACCTCTTGTTGGAAAACCCTTTAATTATGTAACAAAAATATATTTTTTATTTTTCGAATTTGACCTTTTTTGGTGTTTGTGTTAAGTTTTTAGCTTTGGTGTGTTCTGACTAGGGTATTCAAAAACCGGTTATTTTGAAAATACGGTTTTCGGTTTCTTCGAAAATTAAGTTAACTCTAAAACCGGTTTTCGGTTTAACCGAAAATAAAAAAACGGTGAACCGGTTGTTTTCGGTTTTTCTTTTTTAATAAAAATGCATAAATAATGCTCAACATTTTGTTAGATGACGTAAAATAAGCGTAGTGGAAATTCAATATGTAACCATATTCCAATTAAATTAAGATTTATTTGAAAATTTTATTTTAAACACTTCATATTTATATTTATAATAGTTAATTGTTCCAATTTCATTTATGATGTAATATTATAATCTCTCCAATATTTGTAATATTAATCTTCATTTTTTAAAGAGATTTCTTTCAAAAAAATTGATTATGATTTTTATAAAACTTGACTAATAGTGAAGATCGGCAAAATCTTTGCTTTTAGCATCATATAAATGGCAAACCGATTATATACATATATTATCAGAAGTAGCGGATTCTGCCTTGAGCATACTATAGAGATGAAAACTTGTCGAAATGTGAAACTGAACATATGTATTTTATTTATACCTACATTTCAATTAGAAAGGATTGTTAATTAATTTCTATACCGCAATAAGACCCCTGATAAAATATGCAGACGAAGTCAATAGAGAAGTTAGCAATGTAAACAGTATAAATACATATAAAACTGAATTTTGAAATCGATGGATATGCACAAATGATGTCAACGGTTTTTATATTGATGTTTTCAAAATTGTAGGTAGGTTCCTGTTTCAAAAATAATATTTTCTTTATCATTTTATAATAGTTTCAAAAAACCGAAAAGTCGAATAAACCGAGTTGAAAAAACCGACGGTTCGAGTTATTCGAAAAAGCAGAAAAACCGGAAACCGATAGGCGGTTTTTAAAGAGAAACCGATTAACCGGTTAACCGGTGCGGTTTTTGATTACCCTAGTTCTGACACATATAGTAAAATTTTATGGCCAACATTTTTGTAGAACATTTCATCTCCGCCCTTCCCATTTTAAGGGATGTTTTTTACGATTTTTTAAAATGGGGCCAAAAATTCCAGTTATGTGGGGGAGATGGAGGGTTAATAATATTGGCCTTAATATTTTATATAAAGTTGATGATATTTTATATAGGGTATACCAAAAAAATATATTTTTGTTACATAATAGAGAAATACTATCATTTTTGGGGTAAAATGTGGTTTTTTGAGCTATTTAGGGTGTCTAGACACGTTCAGATTGTATTGATATGTTTACAAAAGTTGTTCAGATTTACGTTTGCTACAATTTTGACAATCATTGTTAGTGAAAAATTACGAGTCCCTGGAACTTATGCTGAAAAAATTGTTTCGCAAAAAATGTAAAAAAATTTTTTTCAGCATATTTATAGCTACATTATTGCCAAATATAGTTAAGCGTTATCACCAAGTCTGAATTAGTTGTTGGACAAAAACTGATGACACCTTTTACGAGGGGTCACCAATTACGCCAAACCGAGTATAGGGTTATACTACCCTTTGATAGCAGAATCGAACTTATACTATCAAGTCCGTGTATTTTTTCACTGTTGCACAGTGTAATTTTAATTCACATGAACCCTTTAATTTCGGTGTAATTTCATACGAAAAACTTTTCCGCAGAACATCTCTGGCAATCATCTAAATTTCTTAAAATTATGTATTTTAGATTAATTTTCCAATGACTATAGTCTGACAAAGAATGAGCAGAATTCTCTCACCCTTTCTGGCATCTATCATGAATTACAAAATATACGAGTATTTCTCACAAAGTGAGAACCGGTTTGCTCGATTCTGACTGTTTGTACTTGTTTTAATTTAAGTTTATTTTTGAATTATGTTAATAACGTTTGAGTCCAATCGTTATGCATTCTTTTATTTACAAATAATTAAATCATCACCGTTGTTGTGTACATACGAGTAATTCTATCACTCTCACTCGTCCCCAGTCCATGTCCTTTTGGTGTATCCTTACGTGCTTACCGACACTTTGTATATAATTCTCGGCACGCGAAAAGTGGAGGCGGGGAACTAACATACATATGTCAGTGTAGTGTAATGTAATGAGTGCTCAGTAAACACACTCGTGCAATGCCTCATGAACACTGGAAGGATGGATGGACGGACGAATGGATGATGATATCCATCCACAGTGACCTTAGGCTTTCATTACCAACCTTAAACATGATTAAAAATGTATACCTTACAGTCAGTCCTCTATCCTCACGCGCCATTCAGGACATTTCGATTGCTTCGCTGGTGGGGGACGGATGTTAAAAAAAGAGGAGTATCCATCCATCCAACAACAACAACAACACCGACAAGCCCAAAGAAGAGTGTTAACATTTATATTTCATCATAATTGTGTAGCCCGTATCCATTCACCCGTCCATACTTTCGTCCTTCCGTTCATTCGGACCATGTTTGCCACTCCAATTTTTGACTCTATGCGAAATTAATTTTCAATTTGTTTTAAATAAATAATGACTTACAAATTGCAAAATTTAATTTTAATTTTCTCTGCTGCTTCTGCTGCAGATGTTTTCAATGTGGAAAATGTTTTCCCATTCGTTCGTCGGTCGGTTCGTCCGTTCGGTGCGAGGGTAGTATGGGCAGCAAGTCAAGCATAAATGAGTGCCTCACCCGTGGAGGCATGTGTTCATCTTCAGTCACTTGTTGGCAAAGGACTTTTTTAGCCGACTTGAACTTTACAGCCGAGTGCCGATGAAGCCTGTGTTTGCGTCCATTGCCTTGTAGTCAACCCCCTCTACATATATTCCCGTCCTGATTACGATGGAGCTAATGTTGTTTGTGTTCTTTTGTAATTTTCTGTTAAACATAATCCGATTAGAGCTTTTATACATTTACAAACTCACACACAGGAACTGTTGATATCCCTCTGCGTGTGAGTGTGTTAGTTCAAGTTGTTGTCCTACTTAGAGAGTGGCGGCCTTAGTTTGAGTATGGTGGACTTCCATTAAATCTTCCACTTCCACAATTTTAACTCCTTTCCTTGCCGTCCTTCCCTAGCCGAGACCCGGCCCAGCCCAACCCATCTCAGCCTCTTGAGTTATACTGTCCGTAAGTCTGTTCTTGTCTCTGGGGAATCCTTAATGCGCAGTAATACTGTTAGCTGCCAACAGCTCTACTTGTGTTCTGTTTTTTCAATTTTTCTGGTCTCCTTTCCCTGCATTGGCATGAATTGGAAAGCAAATGGTGGCAAAGCAACTCGTGTGTAAAGGAGAAAAAGGCCTAAAACATTGCTAGTTTTCCTTTCTTCTGTCATCTGACAGTTTCCCTTCCATGTTTCCCCTTTCCATCACCATCGCATCCATCCCATTTGCCATTCTCATACAAATTGTGTTTTAAGTTCATCTTTACTCATGTATTTATTAATATTTAATGAAACAATTAATATTTCAGAGTTTCAGTTTGAGTTTTTATCTTTATTTCTGCTCTCCATTCAAAATTATTTATGCAGCACAGCCGGGAGTACACAGAGGGAGGGGGAGTTACTCACTCTCTCGTACCTTGTGATTAAGTCCATGCAATGCTATGTCGCCATATCCGATTTATGGTATTAAGAAAATTCAATAAAAATTTACATTTCGCATAATTAACCCTTAATGAATTTGTCAGCCAACCAATTCGGGGGTTGTATTTTTTTGAAGGGAGGAGCTACAATTAAAGGAATACAACAGACCACCCAAATGAAAGATAACATTTTCATGGCATCACAAATGCCGTACTAATTACACTATGTTACAGAATAAAAAACACTAATCTAAAATCACTATATCCTAAGGTATTTCCTGTATACATATTATTATTGGGAAAATGAAATATTTTCAAAGGAAATAAAATCTGTAACATATTTAAGCTTACATTAAAAAAAGTAATGTTAATAAAAGAGATATTCAGATATTTTGTATTTGTGTGACAAATATTATATATTTGGAGTGTTCCCTAAACATATGTAAAGGGGGGTTAAATTGTAAGGGCCGATGTTGAACTAAACTTCAATTTTTTTCTGCATTTCATTTGACATTTCTCAATTTCAGACTAACTCAATTTGAACCATGGAAAGATACACAATCGAGCAACGCGTTAAAGTTTTTTAAGTCTTTTACGAAAATGGGCGTTGACATCAAAATGCATTTCGTGCACTTCGGGATGTTTTTTTTTCGACCAAAAGTGTCCACAATCGGGAGAATTGTGCGCAAATTTCAGCAAACCGGGTCTGTAGGAGATGTGAAAACACCTGTGCATACTCGCCCAGTTCGTTTGGTGCGCCTTATGGGCTGCCGACGTTATCGGGCCATACTTCTTCGAAATGAGCCCGTCAGGTAGTTACTGTCAATGGTGTTCGCTATCGAGAGATGATAACGAACTTTTTATGGCCCGAATTGGAAGATATGGATGTGGACAATATGTGGTTTCAACAGGACGGAGCCACTTGCCACACAGCTAACGAAACAATGGCAACAAATTCAATGGCATTTCGGTAGCTGTCACTTTTAAAGCTTTTATTCATTGACATTTGACAAGTAGAAACTACGCCATTACTAAAAATGGAACGATACACGATTCAACAACGCATTGAAATTATTAAAATTCACTACAAGAATGGTGAGAATCTTGCAGTCACATACAGAAATTGGTGGAAAAATTCGAGCTGTTGGGACAAGTTAGTGATGTGAAGAATAAAACCCGTGCACGTCGCTCAAGAACAACTGAGAATATTGCTGCTGTAGACCAAAGTGTTGAAGAAAACCCAGGTTTGTCCATTCCTCGTCGTTCTTTGGAATTGGGCATTCCACAAACGTCATTACACCGTATCTTGCGTAAATACTTGGGTCTTAAGGCTTATAAAGTTCTGTTAACACAAGAACTCAAGCCGGCCGATCATCAACAACGTCGTGTCTTTGCTGATTGGGTCCTTGAAATGCATGAAAATGATCCGGAATTCCATCGAAAAATCATCTTGACTGGTGAGGCCCATTTCCACCTCGGAGGCTACGTCAACAAGCAAAATTGTCGCATCTGGGGCTCGGAAAACCCAATAGTTATTGCTGAGAAGCCTCTCCATCCTTAACGTGTGACTGTTTGGTGAGGTTTATGGTCCGGCCGGCTCATTGGACCTTAATTTTTCGAAAATGAGGTTGGATCAACAGTTACGGTGAATGGATTGTGCTATCGAGAGATGATTAATGATTTTTTATGGTTGGAGTTGGATGGTATTGATCTGGACAACGTTTACTTTGAACAAGACGGCGCTACGTGCCACACAAGCAACGAAACCATTGTTCTGTTGCGGGAAAAGTTTCCGGACCGTGTTATATCTCGAAGAGGTGATCACAATTGGCCACCGAGATCTTGTGATTTAACACCTTGCGACTTCTTCCTTTGGGGCCACGTGAAAGATAAGGTTTCAATTCAAGACCTCAAAGATAGAATTTGTGAGGCTATCGAGGACATAGGGCAGCCACTTTGCGATTTGGTTATGGAAAATTTCATGAAAAGGATATGGTTCTGTAAGCGTGGTCGTGGTGGCCATTTGGCTGATGTTGTTTTTCATTATTAACGGCATACCTTCCTCTTTATTATGAAATAAACATCCGATACTTTATCTCAAAAAATTGAATTTTTCTTTCAATAGCAAAATAACACCCTTTAGTTTATTTTATAGACCACACATGCGATCTATATGTGGATATATAAGAATCGGCATGACCGAACTTAATCAGTCTTTACTTGTTTATCCTTGGTTTCGAATTGTACGTCCCAGTTACAATACGCGTACCATGTGTAGAATTAACTTCAGTTTAAATCAATCATTTCAAATATTTGAGTATTCCAAGTCATCATTTGTTTTCAATCCTGATCCAATATCGTCGATTTCAATTATTATTATTTATTATTTTAATATTATTTATTGTTGACCTTTTTATTTAATGAATTTATTTTAATTGTTGATGGTTTGGCTTGGGGCCATGTATTATTTAAAAAACTGGTGGTTAAGTTATTTTAATTTGTATTGTTTCCAATAGGTAAATGTAATTATTGTGCTTTTATTCTTGTTTTTATTTTTTATTTTTGTATAATTTGTTATTATTTGTATTTTAAAGTGAATTTGCCTGATGATGATGATTTTCGAAGACAATCGAAATTTTGGAAACAATAACATTTAAAATAACTTCAAGTCAAACACCTCAAGCCAAATCATCAACAACTTCATTATTTATTATTTTTTGGAATAAATAAAATTTAAAATAACTTAACCACCTCAAGCCAAACCATCAACAACTTCATTATATATTATTTTTAGAAACATTACAAATTTATAAAAAAATTAACTTTGAATTGCTGAAAAATTTAACACAATTAAGGCATTTTCTGAATACCTAAATGTAAATTAATATTTGTTTCATAAATAATAGTCCCAAATAAAAACATATTGGGATGTAAACAATAATTTGTTTCAAACAGCACCTTCCCAAATATATAATGTTTGTGTGAACCAAATATTATGTATATGATAAGAGTGTACCCTAAATATATATGTTTTAAGCCGAATAAGTTTGGGACAATATACTACAAAAGAGATTTTTTCAGCGTGTAGCTACACAAATTTAAATTTGTTTGGCCTTGCCCGATTTGAACTTGAGTATCCTATCGCCGTAGCAGCATAACATCACACTTTAATGTTGTTGGCCCCAAAAAGTTCATGTTGGCGCACGGGCCAAAATCGCCTTTTTTGATATGTTTGAATCGAAAGAAAATATATTTGGAACACAAATTTTTAAATATTATATATTTCTGAACAAATAAATTTTATTTAAAAATCAATAAAATATATTTGGAACACATATATTAATATATTACAACAAAATATATTTGCAAACTAATTTTCTCAAATAAACTATGTGTTTATACACAAACAAAATTATTGTTTAGAAATTTCTCCAATTATATTTTTTTTAAAAGAGATTTTCAAAACATTTCAGATTTTTCGAATTTCATTTTTAGTTTTTTGTTTTGTCGTCATGCAATATTATACGATTTCAATTATAAAAGAATTTTACGAACATTTCAAATTTCCGAAAAAATAACGTTGAATAACTGAAAAACTTTAAATTTGTCCTTAAATTAAGGTAATGACATATATGCTGAATACCTAAATGCAAATAAATATTAGTTTCGCAAATAATAGTCCCAAATAGAATATATTAGGATATATTAATATATAATTTTTATGTGTGCTAAATATAATATGTTTAGAGTGTACCCTAAACATTTGTATATTCAAGCGGAATATGTTTGGCGCAATATACTACAGAAGTGTTTTTTTTTTCATCGTGCGCTAAAGGTGACTTTGGTGTTTGAGTACACGTAAATGTTCCGTCCAAATCAAATTTCAGCAGATTCAGTCTTCCGTTTATGTTTTGTTTTCGTTGGCTAGTCGTTTACACTGATTTCCATATGTCAGATCGAATCAGCTGATTCGTTACGCTACAGGGGCGTTACGGTTACGTTACGGTTACGTTTGCCTAACCCAGGCTTTAGTATAGTAAGTACAACGTAGTATAATAAAAACGTAAGTACTATTTTTCTCAACTCAGCACATCGTAATTATGCGTTTTGCAAGTACATAGATAACGAAAATTCAAATTATTATAAACATTTTTAACTTGATTTATTTTCCCCGTAAAATCTTGTTATTTGAACATTTTTGTTCTGTAACCAATAAGAATTTTTAAAAATATCTAATAAATACAAACTTTTTTATTCCTGTAACAATTTCATAAATGTTTTAAACTTTCCGAAAGACTTTCGATATTTTTGGAGTACAAATTTAAAGTCATTTGCAATTTATTTATAAATTTGTCCCCCATTTGTCCTTCCAGTCATTCCCTATCGACTCAATATATACTTTTTACTTCCGTTTCTTGCTGTACAAAATCCTTTTTTGGAAGGTTTTGTTTTTACAACCAAAATTGACCAGACGTTAAAAAGTAATCCTCTTAACGAATTTTATTTCTGTGATTCAATAAATGTGTTTTCGTTTTTCGTTCGTTTTTTTTTGCACAAAGTTGACAATTCATAACGCAGGGCAGCCTAGCCAACCAACCAGTGCGGTTGATAAAGCTGCGAAGATAAAAAAATGGCATTTCCACAATTTACATTTTAAAGCAAGCCGGCTTTTGCATTGTATCGATAAAATGTTCTGCCAAAACAATTTCTCTACTCTTTCAAATACCCAGAGAATTGGGAGTAGATTTCATTAAGTTGTGAATACATTATCCTCCAAAGATCTAATCAAGCTACACTTAATCACTATCAAACATTAATTGAATTTATCTCCTTCCGAGAGCATCCTTGTGCTATTCGTATATGTATGGTATATTCCACTCCTTAGATCTCTTGCAGAGGCCAATTTCACTTCTGCGCAAGAATGCTAATGAGTTGAATTAGGTACGAGTGTATCGTCATTATTAAGTATTTTTGTGAAATGAGTGAAAATGACGATGTGTTGTCAGAGTAATTAATATATTAAGACTATCAATATTTATTTATGCTGATTTCGCTTTGCAAATGAGGGGGAAGCGAGGAATTCCGAGTAAATTAACGTAGATGGGGTGAATGGTTTCCTCTATTGTTTCGCCATTGTCACACACTTCTGTTTGGGTTGAAATGAGTCAAGTGTTATTACAGCCCACTGTCAACCGGGTAATTATAACAAATTAAGTTGTACAAATGTCGTACATGCAAAATCCCAAAGTACGCAGTGAGAGACATGGCTAATACCATCTGTAACCAGAACACAGTGGCAAGGATAGGATGGCATAGGACAAGCATCCGATGGTGATAATGGTGATGATGACAGTGACAGCAGTAACAGTGATGGTGCTTATGGTGATTTCGATGATACTACAACAACAGGTCAAAATCATCCCCCTAATTCAATGACAAACAGACAAAGTTTGCTGAAATAACATAGGTTGGTACAAATGACAACGCACAGTGGGTTCAAGATAATCACCCCATTTCAAAGAACATTTATGAAAAGAAAATCACATGGCACATCCGAAGGTAATACAAAAATTAGCCGATCTGACATATAGATGGCGGTAGTAGTTTAAAAAAAATACTTTTGTGAAAAGTGGCAACCTTCTAAAACATATGGTTTCAAGGCGGCATGTTGTTTTGATCTCAGTGAATTTGTAAACATGGAAAAACTTGGCCACCGATATGTAATACAGTACATTCATTTGAAAGATCTCAGTCCAACCAATATTACAAACGAGCTATATATTTTACTTTGAGGGGGTCTGCTCCTTCGTTTATTAATATTGTTTGGCAGATTTTAAGCAGGTCTGTACGAGCCGTAGTGGTCGACCAATTGAGGTGTCCACGCCAGAAATGGTTTAAAAAATCCACAAAATGTTATTGGATAACCGTCGGTTGAAGGCTCGTGAGCTAGCAAAAGTCATAGACAAGTGCTATACATCGCATATTGATGGAAAATTTGATGATGAGCAAGCTGTACACAAGATGGGTGCCGTGTTTGCTCATAATTAAGACAATGCACCCGTTCACACATCCACAATTGTGATAGCCAAAATCAAACAATTAAACTTAGAATTGCTTCAGCACGCACCTTGTTCGCCAGATTTAGCTCCATCGGATTATTTTTTGTTTCCAAAGTTGAAAAAATGGCTCAGCGAAAAAATATTTTCCAGCAACGAAGACAGCAAATTTTTCAGCAGCTAGACAGTGTTTGCTATAAACAGGGTATCGAAGCTATTAAAAATCGCCGGAAAAAGTGTATCGAGCTAAAATGAGATTATGTAGATATATAAACAAAATTTTTCACAAATTTGTCGTGTTTTCTTTGCTAGGTCGGCTTATTTTGGAACCGCCCTCGGGGCAAAATTGCCTTTTTTTGATATGTTTGAATAGAAAGAAAATATATTTGGAACATAAATTTTTGAATATTTTATATTTCTGAACAAATAAATTTTATTTGAAAATCAATAAAATTTATTTGGAACGCAGGTATTAATATATTACAACAAAATAAATTTGCAAACTAATTTTCTCAAATAAAATATGTGTTTATATACAATTAACATTATTGTTAAGGAATTTCTCCAATTATATTTTATTTAAAAATGAACCTATAACGTTTTTAAAATCTTTTTTTTCGAATTTCATTTTTAGTTTTAACTGATTTCGAGTTTTACCTTATTACGAGTACTGAAAAACATTATGAACAACATTTATTATTACTGAAAAACATAAAACTTGTCCTTAAATTAAGATATTCATATATTAGCTGAATAATTAAATGCAAATAAATATTTGTTTCGATAATAATAGTCCCAACATCTTTCCAAATATATAATTTTTATGTGTGCTAAATATAATATGTTTGGAGTGTACCCTAAACATTTGTATATTTGGGACAATATACTACAGAAGCGATTTTGTTCATTTGTTCAAAGAATAGAACTTCTTAAGCGATGGAGTATCAATTGGAAATGAAGCTATGTCTGTGAATTAAATTAATATATTTCAATATTTATACCCTCACTTTAGTGTGACGAGGGTATATATCATTTGCTACGGAAAAAAATGTAACACGTCGAAGGAGTGACCTAAGACCCCAAGTATGTTCGGAGGAAATCCGTTTTGGGTCATTTTAAGTCGAATGAGCAATGTCCGTCCGTCTGTCTGTCTGTCTACTGGCTGGTGCGCACGATAACTCTCGAAAGGAGTAACCGATTGACCTCAAATTTGGTATGTGGTAATATTTTTTTCTATCTCCGGCTGAGTTCGAAGATGGGCCATATTGGTCCACTCCTTCTAGTACCTCCCCCACAAAGGGTTAAAATGTTGTGAAATATTGATTCTTTAATAACTGCTATACTACTTATTCGAATCTTTTGAAATTCCACACATAGTATTAGCTTATTAGTCGCTATCAACTCGAGAAAAATGGGCGAAGTCGCCACGTCCCTTTTGGTACCTCCCACAGAAATGCACCATTTTGCACCAAAAGTTAACAGCTTATAACATTAAAACCAGTGTATAAAAATACTTGAAATTTTGTACAGTGTAATGTTTTTATAGTGTCTATAGCCCTGTGAAAAATGGGCGTTATTGCCACGCCCCTTTTTGTACCTCCCACACAAAATACCCAAATCATACCACAATTTAATGTCTCATAACGTTTATACCAGTGCACATAAATGCTTATAAGTCGGCACAGTGCAATGAATTTAAAGTATCTAATGTTCAGCGAAAAAAAGGTGTATTTGATTAACCCCTTCTGGTACCTCCCACACAAATTGACAGAATAATTCGAGTAATATTCAATATTACATTACTCACAAAGTGAGGGTATACCTTAGTCGGTTTACCCGACTGAAACAAAATCCCCAAACTAAATTCGAAATTCTCTTAAAGCGGAATTTTTGTTTTTCACCCAAAATCGGTTATACTAAAATCGAATATACTAAAAGCTAAAAAATCCTTTTGTACAGGGTTTTCAAATAAGAGTGATATGATTTCTTTGTAAAAAAACACAATTATTGTTAAGGAAATTTAAAAGTTTTTTATTTAATGTGAAGTACAATCAAATGACCTCCATGAATTCTTCTGCAGGAACGAATTCGATGAACCCAATGTTCGAGCACTTTTTCCACTAAATCAAATTGTATGTCATGAATGGCACGTTCAATATTGACTTGTAAAGCTTGAAGAGAGTCTGGTTTATTTCGAAAGACCAATATCTTCAAATAACCCCACAAGAAATAGTCTAATGGTCACTTAATCACAACTTCTTCAATATCACAATTTCTTGAAATAATCGAATCTCCAAACTTTTCTCGCAACAATTCAATTGTTTCATTTGCTGTGTGGCACGTAGCCACAATCGGTCAATGGCTAACAGATAGCTCTTATCGAGAGCTAAAACATTCCTTTTTTGGATTTAAAAAAAGGACTTTCATTTTCAAATGTGAACGGAAAGTTTATTTTTGCTATAGCTCCTTAACGGTACGTCAGGTCGGGAATCGGTCAATGGCAAAAAGATAGCTCTTACCGAGAGCTAAAATACTGCTCATGGGTGTAAAGGTCGAAGGTCACCTGGAAAGTATTTTTTTTTTATTTAAAAAATAAAAAAAAGTTGCTATTGGATTATTTTGATAATAAAACTGAATAATTTGTAAACGTTGTTCTTGCGTATATCTCTCCATGATGAAATTCTAAACACTACTTAATGAAAAACAAATGACAGCTTATGACATATTTCAAATTGCCGAAATGTCACTTCAAAATCATATCATCCCTATTGGAAACCCCGTTATTTAACAACGAATATATGTATTTGTGATCCTTTGTAGTTTGTATGTTTGTCATAACAAGTGTAAAGTAATTCTCGTATCATTATTTTTACAAAAATCAATCCCACAATTCCCAAAATAGTTTAGAAAATCCCTAAAAATTTAATTTTTTGTGTTTTCTCCTATATCAACTATACTAAAATACGGACTCCAAATTCCCTTTGCAATTCAAAATTCCTTACCACATATAAAAATAGTAAAGGCTTCGATATTCTAGCTTTGCGATTGAAGAAAACATGGCTTAGTTTTGAAAAAATATGTGCAAAGATGGAGTAAATTGGAGCAGCTTGGCAACAATACCAGCGAATATTTTTGATCCGTTCGTTTTTCGTATTGTCTAGGAAGTTTCTTTTAAGATGAATGCAACTCAACTACATGCGGATCAATGGAATTGATTCTTTTCTACTTCTTTCTTTCATGTTTCAATTTGGTAATATCCATAATGCAGAACTGAAGTTTACAATATGTATTCTAACGAGCTATATTTCGCTCTAGGGAGCGATTAAAAAGTACTTCCAACGAAACTCTTACATTTTCTGGTTTTACGTATCCTTTTTAGGGAACACAATCTAATTTCATTCGGCCTGACCTAATTTAAATCTGTAATCAATAAACAACAAAAACATTTTAACAATTTGTTTCAAGATACCTTATAGGAAGCGATAAATAAGTACTTCAAAAGAAGTGTTTATTCTCTTGTTTCTATTGCCCGTCATTTCCTAAATATTGATGTAAATTAGCTTCGTAAACTTCATTACCACTGTAATCGCAATTTTTTCCCCCAAAAACCATAGCAAAAATCCACAAAACATCAATATTTTTTATCTGTCACTTTGCCCACTGTGCAAGACTTACTCAATTATTTAACAATGGATTAAATGCCAAGCAATATACCAGAAATCAGACAGCAGCAGAGCCACTCAGCCTCAGCTCTGGCAGAGGCTGTGGCAGAATAGGAAGTCACAATGATTTCAAACAAACCGCACTTGTCAGGAAGACACAAAGTTTAACAAATCCATATTTGCAAATTGAATCAAACCGACTTGTTTCAGCTTTCACTTCATTCACTCTTCCACTCTTTGGCAATTGCCAAAGGAAAACATTCCGAAAATCTTAATACTCCTCAACTCAAAAAAAGGGGGAAGTTGCCTTTTGAATATGAGAAGTGTGAGTGGGTGGATGTGTGAACAATCTTTGATCCATGGTTTGAACGTTCGTTCGTTCGTTCGTTCATTCGATGACGATACTCTTGATGATGATGATGATGACGAACAACCCTTAAAAGTCAAGTAATCAAGTGCAGAGGAAGTACAAAAATCAACCTTCAGTTCCTGTGTGTGTGTGTATGCGTGTGTTCTACAAATCTATTGACATTCATCCTCCTACTCCTTTTCATCATTTGGCCCGTCTCTTTCTCCCTCCACCACCTTCTCCGATGGTTGTTCGTTAGACGCAGGAAGCACATAATTCACAGATAATTCAATTTTCAGACAGTTGGTTTAATGGTAAAACCATCATTAAAGGATTTCTCTACTTTTTTCCTCTCCTCTGCTCTGTTGTGTAGCATAGATGGCAAGCAACAGACTTGGGTTTTCTTTTTCATGTAGTGTACGTATGCTTTTTCTGGGACTCCTCGACCTTTGACCCCTTCCCCATCCTTTCAGCACCTTAGTGCTTTTGCTATCAATGATAATCACTGAGAAATCATTGGCATCATTATCACAAAAAAAACCATCAACGTCTTTATGCTGGATCTGGATCTGAAGTAGAGACGATGATAACTCCATTAGCCATTGGCAGAAGCATCGCAGAGAATTTCTGGGGTCGTTGTTTTGAGCCCAAGTAAATCTCCGGTTATTGATGCTGATGATGTTAATGCTGATAACGACCACTGTGCGTTCTTTGCTAATAGAGATGATGACGATTCGGCTCATCTCAATGTTTACGATGATACTAATGAATGGCTCGAATGACTGGATACTTTTAGGAACATAATAAACTTTCACTAGAAATATATTAACATTTATTTGCAAGGATCTTTATTTTCGTTTAGATATTTGTAGACAAGGTCAATCAATTGTTGTTGTTGTCAATTAGTTGGATACATTTTTAAATGTAGATAAAATTAGATCTTTCTCAAATTCTCAGAAAACGGTACCCTAATCTGTGGGAGTAATGACCCACAATATTAAAAAAATTAATTGAAAATTGGAGGCAGGGGGCAAAGTCACAGTTCAGAAAATGGATTTCCTCTGTAATGGTTTTTTGAAGTTAATTTTAATGCTACAATGCATAAGAAATTGAAAATAGAAAACATTGTTTCTTAAAGGATTTTTCGTTCACTTTTCATAAAAAATATTAATTTTATCTTAAACAATTTATTTCGGTCAGAATCGATCTACTTTCGATTTTTTATAAAAAATGGTCCATATGTACTCTACCGATGGTGTAAGTTTAGGAGTGGTATTTTAAAAATATGTCATGCAGTTTCCAAACAGCATTCACTTCGATATTACTAAAGCTGAAGTCTTCAGGAATCTAGGTCAAAACAAAATATTTAAATATCTCTCGAAGAACAACAGTTATAATCATTTGAATATCGATACGAGTATTTTGTGCCCAATTTCTAATGTTTAAATGTACATTTTCCCATAGTTTTGAAGATTTTTCAACAAAATTTTATATCCGCTTTTAGAGCACCATATTTAACATTTCCACCAAGTTTCATCAAAATCGGAAACCATCGGCAATTTTTACGTGGTTCTCGTCAGAAATAGCTACAAAATTTGAAGTCAAAATATTCTAAATATATTAAAGAGCCAATTTACATGGAGACCGATATAGTAAATTTTTTTTACACAAATGTACTAGAAATACGATAAAAACTTGAAAATTTCAGACAAATCGACGGGAAAATGTAGTATTACTTAAACAATGTGGCTTAAATAAGAATATTTAAGAGCAACCTCTACATGAGGACCATAGCAAAGTATAAACTGATGTAGGTAATTTTTGTTGTCATGAATTCTTATCTAAATAGAATATTTACTCTATACGTAGAGGAGCTATACCAAAACATTAACCGATTCGTCTCATTGTACCCTCCCTTAAGTAGAGGAGGGTATATACCATTTTCTACGGGACAAAGATGTACCACATCGAAGAAGTGGCATAACCCCTAAGTATAACTAGGACTAAGTATGTGCGGCAGAAATCCATTTTATAAAATTTGTCCGTCCGTCTGTCTGACAGGTGCGCTCGATAATGCATGAAAGGAGTACCGGATTGACTTCAAATTTAGTATGTCATACTATTTTTTTTCAATCTCAAGCTAAGTTCGAAGATTAGCCATATCGGTCCCCTTATTCTTGTACCTCCCACACAAAGGGCTAAAATTTAGTGAAATATTGATTTTCAATAATATAATTCCAAACATACGAGGGCGTTACCAAAATTAGCCAACCTGACATAGATGGCGGTAGTAGTTTGAAAAAAAAAATACTTTTGTGAAAAGTGGCAACCTTCTAAAATATGTTTTAGGTTTAAGGCGCCACGTTGTTTAGTTTTTTTGAGCTCTCAAAAGTTAAAGATCTCGGTGAATGTAAACATGGAAAAAATTGGTCAGCTATATGTAATACAATACTTTCAATTGAAAGGACTCAGTCCAACCAATATTAGAACCGTGCTAGGTTCTACTTTATGGCAGTCTTGTACTTCATTTACAACTTTAAATAATGGGATGACAGACTTTAAACGGGGCCGTACGAGCTGCCAAGACGAACACAGTAGTGGTCGACCAATTGAGGAGTCCACACCAGAAATTGTTAAAAAAATCCACAAAATGGTATTGAATGACCGTCAGTTGAAGGCCATAAAGTCATATCGCATATACACGGAAAATTTAATTATGAGAGAGCTGTGCGCAGGATGTGTGCCGCGTTTACTAACTATCAAGACAATGCACCGGTTCACATTCAAATCAAAAAATCAATGAATTAAATTTCGACTTGCTTCAGCATGAACCTTATCCGCCAGATTTAGCTCCTGCGGATTATTTTCTGTTTCCAAACTTCAAAAATATTGCCTTAAAAAAGAGGTGGAGGTTGCCGTTATGGGCTAGTTTAGGAGCTAGACAGTTCCTACCATAAACTGGTTATCGAAGCTATTGAAAATCGCTGGAAAAAGTGTATCGATCTAAAAGGAGATTACGAGGAGAAATAAAAAAAAAACAATTAAAAAAGTTCAGTCGGGTAAACCGACTTAAGAATCCCCTCACCTTTAGACCCAAAAATATTTTCGTAAATTTATTTATTTTTTTGTTTCACTTTTTCTACAAAATGGTACCTTTGTGTGGAAGGTACCAAAAGGGGAGTGGTAACTTCGCCCATTTTTCACCGGACTGTAGGCGCTGTAAAAGCTTACACTGTACAACATTTCAAATGTTACTATCCACTGGTATTAAAGTTGTAAGCTGTCAACTTTTGGTGCAGAATGGTTCATTTGTGTGGGAGTTATCAAAAGGGGCGTGCAAACTTCGCGCATTTTTCTTGAATTGTTAGCGACTACTAAACTAATAACACGTGTGGAGTTTCAGAAGATTCGAGTTAGGAGTTAGAAGTTATTAAATCTATCTATCTATATATATAACAAGTAAGAAAGTTTCAGTCGGGTAAACCGACTAAGGTATACCCTCACTTTGTGAGTAATGTAATATTGAATATTACACGAATTATTCTGTCAATTTGTGTAGGAGGTACCAGAAGGGGTTTATCAAACACACCTTTTTTTTTTGCTGAACATTAGATACTTTAAATTCATTGCACTGTGCCGACTTATAAGCATTTATGTGCACTGGTATAAATGTTATGAGACATTAAATTGTGGTATGATTTGGGCATTTTGTGTGGGAGGTACAAAGAGGGGCGTGGCAATAACGCCCATTTTTCACAGGGCTATAGACACTATAAAAACATTACACTGTACAAAATTTCAAGTATTTTTATATACTGGTTTTAATGTTATAAGCTGTTAACTTTTGGTGCAAAAAGGTACCTTTGTGTGGGAGGTACCAAAAGGGGCGTGACAACAACACCCATTTTTCCTTGGATTGTAGGCAATATAAAAGCATAATACTGTACACAATTTCAAGTATTTTTATACACTGTTATTAATGTTATAAGCTGTTAACTTTTGGTGCAAAATGGTGCATTTGTGTGGGAGGTACCAAAAGGGACCTGGCGACTTCGCCCATTTTTCTCGAGTTGATAACGACTAATAAGCTAATACTATGTGTGGAATTTCAAAAGATTCGAATAAGTAGTATATCAGTTATTAAAGAATCAATATTTCACAACATTTTAACCCTTTGTGGGGGAGGTACTAGAAGGAGTGGACCAGTATGGCCCATCTTCGAACTTAGCCGGAGATAGAAAAAAATATTACCACATACCAAATTTGAGGTCAATCGGTTACTCCTTTCGAGAGTTATCGTGCGCACCAGCCAGCAGACACACAGACAGACAGACAGACAGACAGACAGACAGACAGACAGACGGACGGACATTGCTCATTCGACTTAAAATGACCCAAAACGGATTTCCTCCGAACATACTTGGGGTCTTAGGTCACTCCTTCGACGTGTTACACTTTTTTCCGTAGCAAATGATATATACCCTCGTCACACTAAAGTGAGGGTATAAAAATGGAAAAATGTTTGTATGTGTTTTATAGACGCTTAAACCACTGGACCGATTTTAAAATTGTTTCTTTTATATGAAAGCTATTTGTTTTGAGATGGTTTTGGACAAACATTTTTTGCAAAAAGTGGGCGGGGCAAATGTGGGCGTGCCAAATCGTTTGTTTGTCTGTTTGTTTGTTTGTCGAGTTTATAATACGAAACACATCACATGTCTCTATATCACTAAATGAAATTTTGGGGGCTACAAAGTGCACAGGGTATCGGCTAGTAATCAATATTTCACTAAATGTTAACCCTTTGTGGGGGAGGTACTAGAAGGAGTGTACCAATATGGCCCATTAGCCGGAGATAGAGAAAATTATTACCGCATACCAAATTAGAAGTCAATCGGTTTATTCCCTCTAGAGTTATCGTGCGCACCAGCCAGCAGACAGATAGACGGACTCAAATGACTTAAAATATATACATATAACATATATGTATGTATACGTTTTAAGCAGAATATGTTTGGGAGTCGGTGACTCCTATCGAGATTTATCGTTTGTCAGACAGACAGAGGGATTTCCGTCGAACATGCTTAGCGCCTTAAGTCGTTCCTTGGATGTGGTACCCTTTTTATACCGTCACACCGAAGGAGTGCCAAGAGACCCTAAGTATGCTTGAGCCTTAAAATATGGGATATATATTTTCCTATCTCAGGCAATGTTCGAGGATGGACTAAATCGATGGACTCAACGCTTCTAGAACCTTCTACACAAAGCGTTAACATTTTATGAATTTTTTTTTTTCTAATAACTTCTATTCTACCTATCTAAAAAAGTTCCAAAGTGAGGGTCCAATGTTGCCACGCCCATTTTGGGACGTTCCACACAAAGAGGCTAATTTCTAGTTATATGTAATTCTTTAACAAATTAAAAATTTTTGATAGTAATGTTCTAAAAATGTGTGAGAATAGCTATTGAGAAACATTAAACCTATCAATAAATCAATTTTTAATTTTTCACTGATTTTTTTTTTTTGCATACTTTATGCATAATTTGTTTGAGAGAATATATGTATGTTCAAGGGCTACTTTTTTCAACGTGTAATAATATCTTGTCCGATTACATATATTTCCGTCCACTTCCCGTAATAAGCTTAATATCATATAGAACATTTGCAACTTATAATCAGCAATTACTGACAAAATTTTCTACTTAAAATTACATTTGCACACATTACACCTTCAAAAATCTCAGATTATCTGCACAAGACAAGCATTCATGTTCCTTCACTCCACACACAGAAGTTGAAATGAATGTCGTTCTTGTAGTTCTAAGTAAATCTCATTAATTGCAAGAATGAATATTTGACTTTATTTTGCGAATTTACGACTTCATGAATAATTCATGTTGATGGGTGTGTGTGTATGTGTGTGGCTGTGTCAGTCAGTCAGCTTCCTCATTGCGACGGTCTGTCTTGTCTCATCACATCTCATTTCTTAAGGACGAATATTATCCTGAAACTATGTGCTACTTGATTTGCCAACTAAAAACACCTTTGAGTGTAATTTAATCTCAACGAATAGTTTTACTTTGACTTGCAGACAAAAGCCATAAACACTGCAGTCCTCCAAAAGGACTAATGTGTGTGGGTGCGCATGTGTGTGTGCGAAAATCCTTGCTTTAGTCTATGGAATATGGTGTAGTTGTGAGTAAAGGGAATAAATGCTTGGTTAGAGTCCATTAAAAGGAACTTGAGACATGACTCTAATGTACTAAAATATGCTATTATGAGTATGTGCGCGTTTGGTGCGTGTTGGGTGAGTGAGGTCCTGGGGATACTGTACTGAAGGACATGCCATCAACTAATAAATAATCGTATTATTATTATCATCTATAAGTAAACACAATCTATGAGTATCCTTAGATTACACACACTTAAGAACACATTAATAGAAGAATGTGTGTACGGGTGGGTGTGTGTGTGTGTGTGTCTTGATGTTAATATCTTTAGAAAGGTGTTATAAATAAAGATTTCATAACGATGGCTACAATTTGCTAAACGCCAACAAATATCATTGTAATTCACCGCCATCATCATCATCATCATTATTAAGTGCAAGTATTATTAACATTAATGTCACCTATGTCGATATCTATTGTACAAATGTAAATATCTAATAAAACAGTTTTACAGCAATAAATACAGACATTTTTTTATGCAATCATAATTTGTTGTTTCTTTAATCAAAGCCGCCGCTTCTGTTATTATTTGCCAACATCTAAATTTGTCTTTTCCCCAAAAAAAAATACACATCAAAGCATTGCGCCCAAATTCAAATAATATTACTTTGAAAATATTATGATTTTGGTTGTCAATAAAATTTTGAAAATTTTTCGGTTTCTCCAAAGCGAAAACATAAACGAAATCAATTCCAAAAAAAAATGCTGTGATTGGAATTATGCATGAGCCATGTTGAATGGCTAAGTTGACACATTAATGGAAATTTAATAATCACCAACATCGAGTGAAGATTGACACCTGAGTTGTAGTGAATGTTTTTTGTTTTTGGTTTTTTATTAAAAAGCGTTGACAGTCAAACGACATGAACAACAACTCTATGAAGGACGATGCAGCTGATGATGTTACTCGTATCGTACGTATGTACATACATTCCATACAGCCATCCATCCCATCGATCATACATTGGAGCTATGGCAAATGTATGCACAGCGAGCACCTAGACACAATTTCATTGCAATCCACTCCACTCCACTTCACTCTACTCTGCTCCAAATTACTTCACTCTACCCGGTAATTTACATTCCATAGCAGTAACAGTCGCACTAACAATAACAACAACAATGTTGCCAGGAGCTGCCATATTTCGAGGGTGGATCGAAAAGTAATCGTTGGAGCATTATTTTAAAAACAGCATTATAATATCGATACCTCCATTCTAAACTATGCTAAGTGCAAAAATGTAGTTTTTCAGGAGAGGCGATCAAAGTTTGATGATATTTTTAAAATTTGTGTGGAATTCCTTTGAAATGGAAATTGACTGACCTGCACTGTTGTGTGAATAACTTTTGATTGGGTTGACGGACGGGAACACCAAATTTTGAGTGAATATAATTTAAAATATTCGACTTAGCATGTTTTAGAATGGAGGTATCGATATGTAACAATCGAATTGTTCTAAAGTTGCAACCAATATCTTTTCAACGAATTGTGGGTCTCTGATAAATGATAACAAAAATTGGATATTCCAGAAAAAGGGACCAAAAATAGTACCTTCTCTTAGATATGAAATAGTACTGGATTTGAGTAAAATGCGGGGAAAAGGGTCCTATTTGTATAACCTCTACCACAAATCAATATAACAAAGATGTATTTTTAATTCGAACTTTTTGTGATAAAAGCTTTTCAAAACAGGCCCAAATATGGTACCTTTATTAATTTTAAAAATTCTTACTATTAGCGTTAAAAGTTGGTCAAAAAGAGCCCAAATATAAGGGAACAATAGAGAAGGAATTGTACCAAAAAGTACGAAATAATATAACAAATAGCGCATTTTCGACTTTCGTACTTTTTGGGTGGTAAAATGGTACAAGAAAGGCTCAAATAGTATGACCTCCCATAGAGACGAACTAATAAGTATACAGTGGAATTATGTGCAATTTTAAAATATTGACGGATTCCAATTCCAGCTGTATATTTGAAATATACACAATAATAGTAATATGGTAACTGGATAATTCTGTGCATAAAAAGTCCAAATTGTAATATGCTGCCGGATCCAGATAAGTTCAAAAATCAAAATTGCAAAAATAATAAGGGATATTCAAAATATTTCGCTTCTTGAAGTTTACGCATTAACACATGTATCTATTTTCGATTTCTGTAAAAAAAAATTGTATCTAATGCCTTTTTCGAGGACGGCCCCAAAATTAGCCGACCTGACATATTAGTAAAGGGTGGTTAAATTGTAAGGGCCGATGTTGAATGTGAACCACACCTAAACTTAAAGTTTTTTTCTGCATTTCATTTCTCAATTTCAGACTAACTCAATTTGAACCATGGAAAGATACTCAATCGAGCAACGCGTTAAAGTTTTTTAAGCCTTTTACGAAAATGGGCGTTCAAATCAAAATACATTTCGTGCACTTCGTGATGTTTTTTTTGGTCAGCATAATCGACCAAATGTGTCCACAATCGGGAGACTTGTGCGCAAATTTCAGCAAACCGGGTCTATAGAAGATGTGAAAAGACCTGTGCAATCTCGCCCAGTTTGTTTGGTGAGGCTTATGGGCTGGCGACGTCATCGGGCCATACTTCTTCGAAATGAGGCCGGTCAGGCAGTTACTGTGAATGGTGTTCGCTATCGTGAGATGATAATGAACTCTTTATGGCCCGAATTGGAAGATATGGATGTGGACAATATGTGGTTTCAACAGGACGGTGCCACTTGCCACACAGCTAACGAAACAATGGCTCTTTTGCGCAACAAATTTAATGGCCGTGTTATCTCACGTCGTGGCGATGTCAATTGGCCACCAAGATCATGTGATTTGACACCGTTGGACTTCTTTCTTTGGGGTTATTTGAAAGAAAAGGCGTACGTCTATAAGCCAGCAACAATTCAAGAGCTAAAGGATGAGAAAATTCGGCACATTAGCGGCATAGAACCTCAATAATGCCTCTGCGTGATCGAAATTTTGGACCATCAGATGGAGGTGTGCCGCCAAGGTTGCGGCGGCCTTTGACCGATATTTTGTTCCTTACATAATTGAACCATACCAATATTCGCCCTTATTCCAGTTGGCGTCGTCGATTCTTAGTCGACACTGTTTAGATTGACGACTTCATAAATTTTGAAATTTATTTACATAAATATTTTTAAGTTATAAAAAGAGTTTTTGTTAGTTCATGGATACCAAAAACATTCGTTTTGGCGTAAAGATGACAAAGCTAGAACTTCATAGATATGACGAAAATGATGTGACGACGTCGACGATGCCAACTGGTATAAGGGCGATTATCATTATAAAAAGAAATGACAATAATTTCCTATATAATTTGTGTTTTATTCAAAATTTAACCACCCTTTAGATGGCAGTAGTACAGGGTTTTCCAATAGAGATTTTATGATTTTGACGTGACGTTTCGGCCATTTGTAATATGTCCTGATCTGTCATTTGTTTTTCCTTGTATTCAGTAGTATTTATAATTTCATCATGGAGAGATACAAGAACAAGAACAACGTTTACAAATTATTCTGTTTTATTATCAAAATAATCGTTCTCCGATTGCAACTTTTCGGGCGCTTAGTCCATTTTAAAATAAAAAAAATACTTTCCAGTCGATCTACGACCTTGACACCCATGAGCAATATTTTAGCTCTCGTTAAGAGCTATCTTTTTGCCATTGACCGATTGTGGCTACGTGCCACACAGCAAATGAAACAATTGAATTGTTGCGAGAAAAGTTTGGATATTCGATTATTTCAAGAAATTGTGATATTGAATGGCCTCTAAGAAGTTGTGATTTAACACCATTAGCCCCACATATTTGATGTCATTGGTCTTTCGACATAAACCAGACTCTCTTCAAGCTTTACAAGTAAATATTGAACGTGCCATTCATGACATACGACTTGATTTAGTGGAAAAAGTGCTCGAAAATTGGGTTTATCGAATTCGTTCCAAAGAAATCATATCACTCTTATTGGAAAATCCTGTATTAAAGAAAATGTACGATAAAATAAAAATGTTTCGTTGGCTGAAAAACAATAAAATAATTTTTCCTCCTCTTGTAAACTCTATAAGTCGCTACGACTCGCAATGGCACAAATTTATCCAATTTATAAAATATTTCCAATCTTTAAAGAATATCTGCGGATGCCAATGTTGCCAGTGACATCACATTTGATAGTTTAACATTTCCCAAGAATGAATATAGACATTTCTAAGCTTTTGTTGTCAAATATAAATAAAAACCTAACCTAATAAATTGCCATTCTTCTCTCATTTGTGAATGTAACTCACATTTTGAGGTGCCATTTTTTGCTTTCCGAGAACGATCTTTAAAAATGCATTCATTCGTTGTAGCGCCATCTACATCACAAGTTCAGGGTTTTTAGAGGAAAATTCATTTTCTTTGTTTTGTGATATTTTGTACGAAATAACTAAATAAATTGTCATTTATCACTCTGTAGTAAATTTTACTCGCATTTTCTTCTTTTAGAGAAATTTCTTTAAAAAATCATAAATTCGTTGCAGCGCCATCTACATATCAAGTTCACCATATATTTTCTTTTTTCAAAAGAAAATTCATTTTTCTTATTTTCTGATATTTTGTATGAAATGTTCTATCCTGCCTCGTTTAAATACAAATATATTGTAATGCTTTACATATTCACTCTCTGTATAATTGCATAAAAAAATACTCCATCAAAATGAAAAAAATCACAAAAAGGTGGCACTCCTGAGTTGTTTTTATCCATACCGCTTACTATGAAAGCTCGAGGATTGATAGACTTCGATGATGACGATGGCATGACGCTGACGCTGATGATGGTGACGTGTTGCCTGATGCCACGTATGATGATGATGGCGCGATGATGATGACGACAATTTCTCAATTTCGGGCCATCAGGTATCATCGTTGAGATAGCTATGCCGTCCGTCTGTCCGCGTAGTTGTTGTAAATCGAATCAAATCGAATCCCATTCAATCAAATTGTTGGCAAATTACATTCATTCGCCGCCGCTGCTCTTCGCTACTCTCGACACTGTGTTTAATTTTCCTGCTATTTTTCTCTTCATCTTCTTTTGGGTTTTGATTTTTTATTCATTTGGTCGTTGTCGTTGTTTTCATTGCTTTGGATTTTGCTTCGCTGTTCTGTTCTATTTTTTGGTACTAGTGTTTGCTTTGGGATTTAGTAAATTGAAATGACAATTTCATTACAGCCACAACCAATTTTCGTTTTTTTTTATTTTTCTGTTTTAGTTTGAAAATTGAATTTTAGAAATGTTGATTTTGGTTTTTTTTATCCGAGGATGCCGAGGAATGTCATGTTCCTTGGAAAATTGCATTTGGCTTTTAGATGAGTGGAGTGGAGTGAAGCTTAGTGGAGTAGGAATACATTTTGGAATTCTTTTTTTTTGTTGGTAGGTGTTTCTCATTTGCATAATTTGAGGAATGTGAATCATAAGGGAATTCATTCAATTACATATGTATAGACAAAAGGAGAGTTTATCGGAAATCAGAAATGACAATAAATATAATAGACAAATTGTTGTCTTTGTTTCGACTAGATGTAGCCAGAAATCGGATACCAAACATCAATCTGGAGGTGACTGACTAGCCTTTGAGAGTAATTTCCTAATTGGATTCTCAAAAATAATACTACGAGTATGTGTATAAATTGCAATTTCATAATGTAGCCTCAATTAATCCAACACATTCTGTATGATTTCGATGCACTAAGTCGAATGGTACTAAGTACTTTTCTTCATCACTTCGCCTCTTTTGGAACGTCTCACACAAAATAGCCAAATCATACCAAATTTGAGTAGCTCATTACTTAAACAAAATTGATCCTCGCAAATATTACTGTAGGTTGGCTTTTATACTTTCTACAAAAATTGGCAGGTTTAAGGTTATTGTGCACATTATTTTAAATTCTATCGTATTCAATTTATTTATATAACAATATATTTATTCAATAATTTGTTATTGGTTTCTGACTTGGCTACATTTGCAATGGTTGCTGAATTGGCTTGTATGAAGATAGTGTAAGCTTATGAAGAAAATCTGTGATATGTATTTATGTATGTATTATAACTGTACATTTTTCGAAAAAAAATTGAAAGAGGACCCATAGCATTTTGTTGCGAGATATATAATAGTTAAAGATATTACCTTTAAATTTCGGAGATTTCCATGAATTTTGATATATGGGATATTTCATGTCATGTAAGTGAATTTTTAAAGCAGATGTCTTCTGATCGGGATGAAACTTGCACCAAGTTTAGTCCTATTAAGTAGTACTTATGACACAAGATTTCTACGAGATCACTAAAGGACTGTCCGAGTTTGATGGGGTTTTATTTTGAAATTTTGTTCAAACGGCCTATAACTATAACTAATTACAATGTGTCACAAATTTTCAACAAAGTCGAGACCAACTAAATTTGACACATAGTCTTTATGTAAAATTGTCCGCTAAATCAGAATATGAAGTCAGAATGGTTAAAAGTAGAACAGTTTTTGTGATATATATGAAAAGATCAAAATTGCAAAAAAAAATATTATTTTCCATGAAGTTTGAACTTTTATTTCAACATCTATTTTTTTAAATGTTTATCTTTACTTGATTTAAAATTCAACACCCTCCAACTCGGACACTTCTTAACCCATCTCGTTGAAATTTTGTGTCATAACTACTATATCAAGGCCATCTAAATATCATTCTCAGATAATAAAAGTGTCTTTCAAAGGTTTTTAATTAAAAGTCGTTGCTGAAAATATTATTTGTATACCCTCACTTTAGTGTGACGAGGGTATGTATCATTTGCTACGGAAAAAAGTGTAACCCGTCGAAGAAGTGACCTAAGACCCCAAGTATGTTCGGAGGAAATCCGTTTTGGGTCATTTTAAGTCGAATGAGCAATGTCCGTCCGTCTGTCTGCTGGCTGGTGCGCACGATAACTCTCGAAAGGAGTAACCCATGGACCTCAAATTTGGTATGTGGTAATATTTTTTTCTACCTCCGGCTAAGTTCGAAGATGGGCCATATTGCTCCACTCCTTCTAGTACCTCCCCCACAAAGGGTTAAAATGTTGTGAAATATTGATTCTTTAATAACTGCTACTACTTATTCGAATCTTTTGAAATTCCACACATAGTATTAGCTTATTAGTCGCTATCAACTCGAGAAAAATGGGCGAAGTCGCCACGTCCCTTTTGGTACCTCCCACACAAAATGCCCAAATCATACCACAATTTAATGTCTCATAACGTTTATACCAGTGCACATAAATGCGTATAAGTCGGCACAGTGCAATGAATTTAAAGTATCTAATGTTCAGCGAAAAAAAGGCGTATTTGATTAACCCCTTCTGGTACCTCCCACACAAGTTGACAGAATAATTCGAGTAATATTCAATATTACATTACTCACAAAGTGAGGGTATACCTTAGTCGGTTTACCCGACTGAAACTTTCTTACTTGTTTTTAAGATAAGTTAATCTGTTTGAAGTTGCATTATGGTGAACACTCAGTGAAATTGCCAGAATCTTCAGAAAGAAATTCGTTCCTCTTTCATACAAATTGAGAAAACTCTAAGTTTGCTTAAAGAACTTTCGATGCACAAAAAAAGTTGTGCTAATTTTAAAGATTTAGCTCAAAAGATGGTCTAATCTTTAGAATAAAGACGTTTCACACTTAAAAAATTGTCAGAAACGTTTGCAAGATATGGAAATTGTGATACGTTGGTGTCAGATAACGGCACACAATTCGTGAGTGATCATTTTAATGCGTTCATAAAATCACGAGGTATCCTTCATATGAAATCAGCTCCATATCATCCCCAATCTAACGGACAGGCAGAACGTTTTGTGGGAACACTGAAACGCGCGCTTGCAAAACTCAAGGATGAGGGGAATACTAAGGAAATACTTGAAACATTCCTACAAACATACCGTTCTACTCCGAGGGAAAACTCCAGATCTCCAGCAGAATTGTTTCTTAATCGAAAAATAAAAACCACTCTGGATTTACTAAAACCATGTTCACAACCAGTTAATCAGAAAAGGGACCAGAAGATGGAGACACAGTTCAACAAGAAACATGGTGCTAAGGATAGAAATTTCAAACCAAAGGACCTGGTGTATGCACAAGTATACAAACAGAAAAAGCAAATATGGGTACCAGGTTCAATTGTAGAGCGTGTTGGAGCCGTGAATTACAATGTTTACATTATTGATGAAACCGGGACAAAGTTGATTCGATCTCATATAAATCAGCTTATACGAAGAACTGATGAAATACAGGCGAAAACTGAATCAATTCAACTTTTGCTAGAACTTTTTGGAATTGAACCAAATATACAAAATCAAACTCATCCGCATCAAGAAATTCAACAACCTTTGATCCAAGAAAGTTTAGAAAATCAAGATGATATACCAGAAGAAAACGAATCATTGAATTCGCTTGAAGATCCACAAGGTTCACATTTAGTTTTTAGTACTCCAGTGGCTACAACTCCACCGCGTTTTTCTAGACCAAGTCGTAATCGAAAACCTCCAAGCAGGTATGGGTTTACGGATTAAATATAAAAAGGGGAGATGTTGTAGACACTTACAAATACAACACTTATATATATAATTTATAATATTTTCACATCAATGTAGCATTGACATTTAGTTTTACACATTTTCTAAAACATTTGAAAATTTGTTCATTTCTTATTTTTCCTTTTGAAATAAATAGTCTTAGTGTGCTTGAAATATTTCTTTCGTGTGTTTCTCATTTTATTCAAAACCCTAACAGTTTCATTTGCTCTAACAATTACAATTATTTGATTTTCCCCTTAATTGAAATTTATTAACAATGTCGTCTTCGTGTCGCATCCTTTGATATTGTCCGTTATCAGATTTATTTGAAATTAATTACTATCACTTCGTCCTATCAAAGTGAACATCTACATACTCGTCGTATATGATTTAATATCAGATTTAATCGAATCAAAATATGTATGTTACAAACAAATATTAGATCACAATCAAAAATGTACCAAAAAAAAAAACAAAGGAAATCATTAAAAAACACTGCCCAATTCATAAAATACAAGATAACAACAAGACAAACAACCCTTGAATCAATTAACCCCTCTGAAACAATTCCCATTAGGGCAAACGACAAAGGGACATGCAGACAGACACACAAATCGAAACAGAAGCCAGCAACGTGATCATGAAAGTTGTGGCATCACTCCAGACTGCTGCGGGTGCAGAGAAAGAGAGAGAGAGAGGCGGCGAATGACGAAGGACGTGAATTATCTTAAAATGGTAATCGGATATTTTACGCACTAATATTCGCAGCATTTGGTTACTTGCTGATAGTACGAGTGGATACATAAGTCCATATGCCCTTTGTACGACGAGTACATCTGTAGTGGTTCAGAACAATGAATGAATCCTGGCACTCGTCCTCCGTTTCTGGTGTACATTAGAGGACATCATTGGTACATCTGTTAGCAGCACTTGAGCGTCCCCGAACCATAAACAGTAGCGGAACTTATCTCAGGCTTTTTATCTATGATTTAAGCTGATTTACTAAAAAAGATTGCTGCTCATTTTGCTATTGCCACTTTAACTGCTACGCACAGCCCATTTTATTGGCAAGAACTATGACAATCTATTGTTGGAAGACAAGTTCTAAATATGTAGATCTGACACAGTGGCTTCCAGCTAAAAAAGCTGTATATTTATCTGCATTTAATATGTTCGTTTCCTTATTCTTTACCCCCTCACCTTAGAGAGGAGGGTATACATATATCATTTGCTACGAGCCAAAAGTGTAACACATGGTAGGAGTGACCTAAGACCCTAAGCACGTTCGGCGGAAATCCGTTTTGGGTCATTTTAAGTCATTTGAGCAATGTCCGTCCGTCTGTCTGTCTGTCTGCTGGCTGGTGCGCACGATAACTCTCGAAAGGAGTAACCGATTGACTTCAAATTTGGTATGCGGTAATATTTTTCTCTATCTCCGGCTAAGTTCGGAGATGGGTCATATTGGTCCACTTCTTCTAGTACCTCCCCCGCAAAGGGTTAACTTTTAGTGAAATATTGATTATTTAATACCTTCTATACTACTTACTTGATTCTTCTGAAATTTCACACATAGTATTAGTTTGGTAGTCACTAACACGTCAAGAAAACTGGGCGAAGTGGCCACTCCCTTTTTGGTACCTCCCACACAAATGGACCATTTTGTACCAAAAGTTACCAGCTTATAACTTTAATACCAGTGCATATAAATACTTGAAATTTTGTACAGTGTAATGCTTTTATAGTACGTAGAGTCCGGAGAAAAATGGGCGTTATTGGCACACCCCTTTTGGTACCTCCCACACAAATGGACCATTTTTGTACCAAAAGTTAACAGATTTTATCCTTAATTTAAATTGATAATAATTTAATTAAAACAAAAAAAATAAATTTACGAATATTTTTTTGAGACTCAAGGTGAGGGGATTTTTAAGTCGGTTTACCCGACTGAACTTCCTTACTTGTTTTATTATACCCTCACTCTAGTGATACGAGGGTATATATCATTTGCTACGAGCCAATAGTGTAACTCATCGAATGAGTGAACTAAGACCCTAAGTATGTTCGGCGGATATCCGCTTTGTTTCATTTTAAGTCGAATGAGCAATGTCCGTCCATCCGTCTGCGTGCCTATCTGTCTGGCTGCTGGCTGGTGCGCACGATAACTCTCGAAGAGAGTAACCGATTGACTTAAAATTTGGTATGTGGTATAATTTTTCTCTATCTCCGCTTAAGCTCGATGATGGTCCATATTGGTCCATTCCTTTTAGTACCTCCCCAATTCGGATACTGAAATTCCTCATATAGTATTAGTTTATTAGTCGCTATCACCTCGAGGAAAATGGACAAAGTTGCCACGCCCCTTTTGGTACCTCCCACACAAAAGTTAACTTGAATAACAGCGCATATAATTACTTGCAATTTTGTGCAGTGTAGTACCCACAATCCGGTAAAAATGGGCGTTATTTCCACGCCCCTTTTGGTCATTAAAATATATACTGTTCATCGCAAAATAGCTATTTTCGACCAGCCACTTCTGGTACTCCCCACAGAAATTGACAGATTCATTCAAACACAAATACTTCAGGAGTAATGTTTTCATAGACTGACAAAGAATGAACAATTTTTTCAACGTTCTGGCATCTTCTACCCGTTGTAACATATTACATTAATAACGACCGAAATTTTCTTACTTGTTATCCCCTCACCTTAGAGAGGAGGGTATATATTATTTGACCTAAGACCCTCAGTATGTTCGGCGGATATCCGTTTTGGGTCATTTTAAGTCGAATGAGCAATGTCCGTCCGTCTATCTGTCTGTCTGTCTGTTTGCTGGCTGGTGCGCACGATAACTCTCGAAAGAAGTAACCGATTGACTTCAAATTTGGTATGTGGTAATATTTACTTCTGTCTCCGGCTAAGTTCGAGGATGGACCATATTGGTCCTTTCCTTCTAGAACCTCCCCAACAAAGGGTTAACATTTAGTGAAATATTCATTATTTAATAACTTCTATACTACTTATTTGAATCCTCTGAAATTCTACATATAGTATTAGTTTACTAGCCACTATTACCTCGAGAAAAATGGGCGAAATTGACACGCCCCTTTTTGTACCTCCCACACAAATAGACAATTTTGAACCAAAAGTTAATAGCCTTTAACTTTATTACCAGTGCATACAAAGACTTGAAATTTTGTACAGTGTAATGGTTTAATAGTACCTACAATACTGTGAAAACTGGGCATTATTGCCACGCTCCTTTTGGTACCTCCCACACAAATGGACCATTTTGCACCAAAAGTTACCAGATTATAACTTTAATAACAGTTATTATAACTTTAATAACAGTTATAATAAAAGCATACTTGAAATTTTGTACAGTGTAATGCTATTAGAGTATAGTATCTAGAGTCCAGAGAAAACTGACCGTTATTGTGACGCCCCTTTTGGTACCTCCCACACAAATGGACCCTTTTGTACCAAGAGTAAACAGCTTTTAACTTTAATACCAGTACAAACTTTAAAGTTATCAAATGCAATTTAAATAATGATAATAACTTAACTAAACAAAAAAATAAATAAATTTACTAATATTATTTTGGAACTCAAGGTGAGGGGATTCATAAGTCGGTTTAACCGACTGAACTTTCTTACTTGTTGTGATAGTAACTTTGCTATTTTGGATTTCGAATAAATGTTATTTTTTTTAATTTTCAGTGATAGTTGTCGAGACCTCAATAGGACATGATAATAAATATTTAGTGTTAAAACATCACGAAATAAATGGAATATAAATTAATTACGGTGTAGAAGAAGTTATTATTTTTTTTGGGCCCACTGTGCACTACAGCATAAAAGTTGAATATAATACGAATACTCACATGGATGTGTGGCTGCAAAAGGATACTCCAAGGTTGGCAAACGCGGCGGATGCGGACCACAGGGATGCAAAGCGGGCGGACACTGATAGCAAAACATGCCTCTTCCCGCGGCAGCAGGACCCAACTGAAAATATATCACAAAAAAGTGAAGAATTTGTAAACAAAACAATGCCTTAAGAAAACAAAAAAGAGAAAAAATGTAAAAGAACAGAAAATGCCTCCAATCACGTTTCTAATGGTTGAGTTGAATCAATAATAATTTGTATACAATTCAATTGATATTCAATTACTGTGCGACTCTCCACAAAGCGATCAGACAGAATGCAATGCAACAGCGGCACAATATTAAAGTCATTTAAAAAATTACATCAATAACAAAGCGCGGCAGTCGCTGTTGGACCATAGTTGGGCCTGTGATGCCGATACTGATGCTGGAGCGTGTAACCGACAGGGGTCTGAAGAATTCAATATACGGGTCTCGGGGAAAGCATCCCATCACCACACACAGTCAATTCCTACTCTGGGTTGCTCGGTTGTAATAATAATATACATTTGTACTGCAACATTTGAAATGTGGCGGCAAATGCATTGCATTTGTCTTTGTCTTAGTTTTTTTCGTTTGTTTGTTATTTTATCATCATCATCATCAGTGAGTTAATATTGTCAATTGCACCTTTAATTCGATTCAATTAGAATCAATTATGAGCGTTTTCTTCTTTGTTTTTTTTTTCATTCATTTATTATTATTACTTTACTCTGCCGAATACAGGGCGGTTACGCGAAACAATACCGCCGGGGCATTGTAACCAAGTTATGTCTGTCAGTGTATTGCTTCTCCTTCAACTGCTGCTGCTGTTGCTCATCATTATTAAGATAAATGTAAAATTGTAAAAATTCAATGGATTTTATGGTGGCAGTGAAGTGAAGTGTTGAAGTAGGGGACATTTGCCTGGAAAAGGGGTCAGAAATGGGGAATGGCAAATGGGATGGGGTGATTTTGCTGCACTTTATTTATAACTCTTTACACTTGCATTTATTTTATTGTTGTTGCTTGAAGTAGTTATTGTCATTCACTCGTTCTTTTTGTTGTCGTTGTTGTTGTTATAGTTATTGCTGTTGTACAATGAATTGATTAAATTGTCCTCAAACAAAGCAATTGCTTTAAATTAATTTCATTTCTTTTCATTTTTTCTTTAACATTTTTATATATATTTGCCTTTTGTTGTTGTCGTCTGTTGCATTCGATTCAGTATTGCAGTTTGTTTAGGGGAAATGCCCTCCAGAGAGATTCCAAATTACTTCAAAATGTTTTAACATTTAAATTTTCTACCAAAATATCTTTTTTTTTTTGCAGACCCTAACATTTTTATTAAAAATCTGATTAAACAGATTTATATCTGTTTATTGGACAATTAAATTTCGATTTTCTAATCTTGGAATTAAGAAGATGATAGAATGAAGTCGTGATTTGTTGTTTTTCTTTGGGATGAATCTTGAGTTAGCTTTTATCAAAATCTGTAAAGCTTCCTAGTACTAAAATATGGGACATTTCATGTCAAGTGAGTGAATTTTTACTTTGTAGGTCTTGAAATCGCAAATCGAATTCGCGAATCATTATAAAATTGTTAGGGCCGATGTTGAATGTGAACCACACCTAAACGTCAAGTTTTTTTCTGCATTTCATTTGACATTTCTCAATTCCAGACTAACTCAATTTGAAACATGGAAAGATACACAATCGAGCAACGCGTTAAAGTTTTATAAGCCTTTTACGAAAATGGGCGTTCAAATCAAAATGCATTTCCTGCACTTCGTGATGTTTTTTGATCAACATAATCGACCAAATGTGTCCACAATCGGGAGATGTGAAAACACCTGTGCATGCTCGCCCAGTTCGTTTGGTGCGGCATATGGACTGGCGACGTCATCGGGCCATACTTCTTCGAAATGAGGCCGGTCCGGCAGTTACTGTGAATGGTGTTCGCTATCGTGAGATGATAACGAACTTTTTATGGCCCGAATTGGAAGATATGGATGTGGACAATATGTGGCCCATTTGCAATCCCAAACGACATGCACCTATAAGAAGGATTTCTACCAAATATGATCAACCTAGCTCTATTATTACGGACTGTAGCGTAATTTCAACAGACAGACGGACATGACTAAATCATCTTAGAATTTCACGACGATCATGAATATATATACTTTATGGGGTCGCAGATCAATATTTCAAGGTGTTGCAAACGCCCAAAATAATTTAAAAATATCAACAAAATATAGATTTTTTTTAATTAATTAGTAAAGGTTTCCGTATACCAGCCTTGCGAATGGAGAAAATGTGGCTTACTTTTGAAAATTGTGTACAAAATGGTGTAGAAGAAGCCCGACAACAATACCAGTGAATAATTTTTACTCGTTCTTTCCTCGAGAATATTCTCTAGGAAGTTGGCTTTAAGATGAAAAAAATATATTATACAGGGTTTTCCTATAAGAGTGATATGATTTCTGTGAAAAAAACACACTTATTGTTAAGGAAATTCAAAAGTTTTTTATTTAATGTGAAGTATGATCGATACAATTAAGTTCTAAATAAACGCAGGAACGAATTCGATGAACCCAATTTTCGAGCACTTTTTCCACTAAATCAAGTCGTATGTCATATATGGCACGTTCAATATAGACTTGTAAAGCTTGAAGAGAGTCTGTGTTATTTCGATAGACCAATGACTTCAAATAACCCCACAAGGAATAGTCTAATGGTGTTAAATCACAACTTCTTGGAGGCCATTCAATATCACAATTTCTTGAAATAATCGAATCTCCAAACATTTCTCGAAACAATTCAATTGTTTCATTTGCTGTGTGGCACGTAGCCACAATCGGTCAATGGCAAAAAGATAGCTCTTAACAAGAGCTAAAAAATTGCTCATGAATGTCAAGGTCGTAGGTCGAATGGAAAGTGTTTTTTTATTTTAAAAAAATGGACAGCATCATTTTCAAATGTGAACGGAATTTTTATTTTTTGCTCTAGCTCATTAACGGTACGTCGGATTCGGAATCGGTCAATGGCAAAAAGATAGCTCTAAACGAGAGCTAAAATATTGTTCATGGGGTCAAGGTCGTAGGTCGACAGGAAGCCGTTTTTTGGATTTTAAAAAAATGGACTTAGCGCCCGAAAAGTTGCATTTGGAGAACGTTTATTTTGATTATAAAACTGAATAATTTTTAAACGTTGTTCTTGCGTATATCTCTCCATGATGAAATTGTAAACACTACTGAATACAATGAAAAACAAATAACAGATCATCATGTCATCCCTACTGAAAACCCCGTTATAACTTCTTCTATAACTCCAAAATACGGAATATAATTTTTTTCTTAATTAATTATAAGTAATTCTAATTTCAAACTGAAATCTTGCGGCTTAAGTGGTGTAGTTGTATCAAATATTTTTCAATGTTATTTTTTATTGATTTTTTACTTCGCGAAATAATCACTGGGTGATAATTTCAATATAATTAATAGACGTCAAATCGCACTTGATTTCAGCATTTGTATTTCTCTTAAAATGCCTCACATCAATTGAAAACTTGAAATAACAAAATAGAAATAACATTTCTATGCGATATGTGTAAAACCAATTGCCGGCCATAACCACTCCCCCAGAGATAGAGCAAATAAATCAAATTGCAGAACACTTAAATGCTGCAATAAGCCAACAATGTGATAGGCAACTCCTGCCGCTGCTGCCGTCGATTCTAATGCACAATAAATTGGCATTACATTTTCGCTCAATTGCAATTTGTTGCACTAATAGAATTGTATGTAAAGTGGAATCATCTATTCATTTGAAATCAACTAAAAACTAATTGTTTAACACCTCTCGACCGACACACAATGAAAGCGACGGACGGACCATCACATCACTCGGCGGACACGAACACCTGGCAGCATTTAAAACGGTCCCCTCCGCCCATTCACCACGGCTTCGCATCACCTCATCCTGGGAAATATTTCAGCACAGCTGAGTCCAGTGAACACCGTAGCCATGGCGGCGGCCACTTGCCACTTTATCACTTGGGCACTCAACCCCATCCCCCTGCCAAGCACCCAACCAACCAACGAAGGCCCTTCCCGGCAAGCCAAAAAGCCAAGTATTGTGGTCACACGCCATAGCAAAAAGCCATAAAACTCAGCAAAAAAATAAAACGAAGCAAACTCTGCAGCTCAGGATCAGCAGCAGCCGAAGCAGCATCACAGGCAGAGGCAGTGGCTGTGGCACTGGCACATAGAGAACATTTATTTTGGTTTCATATTACCTCAGAGCACCTGAGGTCCATAGCTTATTACCGTAAAGCTCTATGTTCGAGGATGGCAAAGCGTTGGGTAACAATGTTAGTGAATCTCTGTTTGTGTGTTTGCCGGTGTGTGTGTGTATGTGTGCAATGTGCCCGAGTGTTAGTGCCTCTATATACATTTATAAAGGATATAAAATTCCATTAGAGTTAAAGTGTCATGTGTAAATTTTGCATAATTTTTGCAACTACGAATAGTTATCGCATTTCGGTGTTACTCCCGTTGGGGGGTGGTAATGGTGGGCACCAGAGGAAGCAAGGATACTAGGGCGCCCGGACAGAAGGAGCGAGAGAGGGGTTTGGGCAAATGGATGAAATTTGTAAAATTCATTAAACAAATGAATGAACATGAACCGAGTTTAATTTGTTGCAAAATGAAAATTTCATAATGTTTATTTAGATGGAGATAATGGTACCACAGTTAGGACAGAGTAAAGCGGGGTGGGGCAGAAGAGAATGTATCATGTCTTTCGTTATAGACCATTATGCTCGTATAAATGGGAGTTGCGGATATAGAAACGTATGTACACAGATGATTATGTTTCGAATGCTATGGAGGGATGAAGGTTTCCATGTTGGTTTGGTGGATCGTGGAAAGAAGGGGAAGAGAGTGGAGCTAACGATGATGACGTTTTAATGACATGACATTTATTTTGCAGCATTTCATGTGAATTAATTTCATATGCATAATTTATGTGCCATTATTTGAATGAACAAATGCCAGATATTGCAACGATTTGATGGACTACTCTGTCATTATCTAAGTTCATAGGTAGATAGGGTCATACGGTTACATCCACTCCGTCTCGTTTCACATTTCCACAAATATGAATTTTGTTGAATTAATATAAAATGTAATAAATATTAAACAAGAATTTGTATACTTATAGAAAAACATGTACCAATCGTGGTCAAACGGACCACATACGGGGATGAAAAGTTGGATATTACAAGATGAATGCTGCGAAAAAAAAAATTAGTTATTTCTTATCATTAGTTAATTTTTAATATTTTAAATCCAATTACAAGAACCAGAATTTTTGGTCTTTACGTGATATGGACCCGGATCGCCTAACATCATATGACAGCAAAGCTCTGCACCCTACGCGTTCGACTTAGCACTATCAAAGATGTATGAGACACTGTGTATGAGTACCGAAACAAGTTTGTATTATTACCTTCCACCATAGGATGTAGGGTATATTCACTTTGTAACTCCGTTTGTAACATCTCTATATATTGACCTTGACCATGTAGTATATATATTCTTAATCGTCGTACAATTCTAATCGATTTAGACATTTACGTCTGTTGTAATCACGCTACAATCTACATTGATTGAGTTAGATGACTGCAATTTTGGTACAGATGTTTCTTATAGCTGCAGGTGATCTGGGATTGATAATGGATGATTGTTCATACTCGTTATCGATTTTTCGACATAAACATTTCGGTTTTTGTCAGATTATAGTCGTTGGAAAATTTTTTATAAAGTATTGAAGACATTTCGATAATCATCTGCAGAAGTTCTGCAGACATTATTTCAGTATGTGTACTTAAAAGTCATTTCCCGCCAATTGTGATCACCTCACGGCCCGGAAACTTTTCCCGTAACAGAGCAATGGTTTCGTTGTTTGTGTGGCACGTAGCGCCGTCTTGTTGAAAGTAAACGTTGTCCAGATCAATACCATTTAACTCCGACCATAAAAAATCATTAATCATCTCTCGATAGCGCAATCCATTCACCGCAACTGTCGATCCAACCTCATTTTCGAAGAAGTAAGGTCCAATGACCCCGCCGGACCATAAACCGCACCAAACAGTCACACGTTGAGGATGGAGAGGCTTCTCAACAATAACTCTTGGGTTTTCCGAGACCCAGATGCGACAATTTTGCTTGTTGACGTAGCCACCGTGGTGGAAATGGGCCTCATCCGTCAAGACTATTTTCGATGGAATTCCGGAACCAAAATAAATTCTGACTGAATAACAAAAGCACAGACCAACTATAAATAACAACAACACATACAAACACATGAGGTACGATGACGTTGGCATTCGCCGTTGACAAAACTACATTTGTTTTCGTGGTACGCGATGCGAACCCATGCAAAAAACAAAAATGTATTGGTATGTGAGTTTTAGTATGTTGACTTAGTTCGGCAAAATACGGGTGTGTTTAGCAGTTATTGTTAAATTCAATTTACTGCTTCCATAAGTATTTCAGCTGATTTAAGTTAAAGACATACACTATTGCTACTGAATTCTGAAGATGATAGAGTAGTGTCTATCGAAACTGCAGTCAATTCTACCAAGCAATTAAAACTCTACCAATTTTTGTATTTGTTTATATTACTTTTTTGCTATAGACAGAAAGTAACTGAAACATATGGTCTCAAACCAAAATAAATTCTGACTGAATTTTAAAAAATTAAAAAATAGAATAAAAATAGTTCAAGGTCCACTTTCATCCAAAGCTTGTATGTTAGAGAATTAATAGAAGTTTAAAATATAAAAAATTCGCAAAACTCGGAGAGTACAACAATTTAAAAAACTGCATTCAAATTGTAAAACTTAATAATCGCACACAAAAAAAATGTAATAGCCTTTTTTGACAGATCACGTGTGAGTCGTTTCATGCTGTCATGTTATTTTTGTTAAGTATTGTTTGGCATTTCATCATGGAAAGACTTACGCCTGAACAACGTCTCAGATGGTCCATCCGTTGAGTACAATTTTCGATGACTCGATTATGTTGACCATAAGTTGAGCGAAGTGCACGAAACACATTCCTCACAGAACGTGAATTTTCGTAATAAAGTTGAATGATTTGTAAACGTTGTTCAGGCGTAAGTCTTTCCATGATGAACACGACTCACACGTGATCTGTCAAAAAAAGGCTATTGAAAAAAGTATCTCTACTTGGATCACCCAATATATTTTTTTTAATTTTTTCTGAAAAGTATCGAACATTTCAAAAAAAACGGTTTTTCAAATCGGACCATAACTTAAGAAGTTCTGACCAACTATGATAACTCCTGAACGAATTATCGGAAAAATCTCAAAAAATTCCACAAAGCGTTTCTTCAGGTGTACTAAAAAATATAAAAAAATGGGAAAAATCAAAACCGATTTTTTTGAAACCGTCGATTTGTGGTGGTATTCCTCATATGATTCAAGCAGAATATGTTGGAGACAATATACTACAGAAGGGACCGACCCAAAGGGACCGTTTTGTACCAAAGGCTTATAATTTTAATACCATTACAGTCTAGCGAAATTTTCCGTAATTGCCACGACCTTTTGAAACCTCCCTCATAAAATAATCAAATCATACCAAAATGCAATACTTCGTTACTTTAATCCCAGAGTACGAGGGCGGTCCCAAAATTAGCCACCTTACAAAGAAAACACAAACAATTTTGGAAAAATTAATTATTTCTCAACATAATTTCCCATTAGCTCGCAACACTTTTCCCAGTGATATACAATAGCTTCAATAACCTGTTGATAATTGTAGAAATAACTGTCTAGTTCCTTAAAATATCCATTAAACGCAGACACCACCTCTTCATTATTGGCAAATCTGTTACCTCCGAGCCATTTTTTCAAGTTTGGAAATAGAAAATAATTCGAGGCAGCTAAATCTGGCGAACAAGTTGATTGATGAAGAAATTACATCATTAATTCATTGATTTTGGTCATCACAATAGTGAATGAGTGAAATGGAGCATTGACTTGATGAAACAAGACTTTCTTTTTCAACAAATGCGGTCTCTTTTCTTAAGATCTTCACTTAAACTGCTGGACAGACGCCATAATCTTGCCTGCAGATGGGACTGTATTCGCCTTCTTTGCACAATATTCTCCCATTCCAGTCCAGTGCTTTGACTGTCCCTTAAAAACTCGACAAACATATTCGAGACACTATTTTTGTTTCATTTTCATTCTCATCTTCAAATTATCGATCAATATGTTATGTATATAACTTTTTGATCTGCTGATAACACACCTTCAGCCGAAGATCATCCAATAGTATTTTGTGAATATTTTTAACCGTTTCCGGCGTGAACTCAGTCAATTAGTCGATCTCTAGGATGTTCGTCTTGGCAGCTCCTACCCAGTCGTAAACGAACGAGCAGACTCCTCCAGATTAGGATCTAGCTCGGCTTTACTATTGAATAATGATTCATTTTCCATGTTCACATATTCACCGAGAATACTTATTTATGATGGCCCAAAAAATACTAAACAACGTGGCGTCTTGAAACTTAAAACATATGTTTTATAGGGTTGCCTCTTTTCACCAAAGTAATTGTTTAAACTGCAGCCAGTTTGGCTAATTTTGGGACCACCCTCGTACACAAACACTTGCAAATTCGGCGTATTGGTCAAGCCTCTTCTGGAACCCCGACACAATTGAGCAGATTCCTTGAAACACAACTTCCCATAATTTCTGTAGCAATCATCAAAATCCTGTACATTCTCTATTTTAAACAGCTTTTGCAATGACTATAGACTGAGTACAATGTTCCCTCACTCCTGGCTCCCACACAAAGTACCGTATTCAATTACTCACAAAGCGAGAGAATAGCTTAGTTGGTTTACTCGACAGACGTTTTCTTAGTTGTAATATTAAAATCTCGTTAAAACCCAAAAATGTAAGCTGTTATTAACTCAACTAAACAGGTTGATAAATTTATTAATTAACATTTCTTTAAACAGAAATATGTACATTACAAACTTATTAAGAGTTTTTAGTAATATTAAACAAATTTTATGAAAAAATGTGTATTCTTAGAAAGAATATCATGAATCAAATTATCCGTAGACTTTAAAAGAAATTATGCGATTTCGCTAAAATTTGCTATAAAAACAATCACACGAAATAGCTCAACTGCTTCCAGAGTAGTCAAGGCTAACTGCGTTTTTCTTTAATCTAAAATAATCTCAGTTATCACTCGCAGAATTGCGGCGTGTTGAAAACAATAGCACGCGTTCTCCTTCCCTTCCCTTCTCCCAAAAGGCACAATGCTTTGTTCCAAACATGACGTTGTCGACGGTGATGATGTCGCCAGCGGTGTTGTTCTTGTTGTTGCAGTGGTTGTAACGGCGTCCATTAACAAAATAAATGCAATTATCCAATTGTGATGATGCATTTCCGAGACTGACAACTGTGGCAGTCGAAGCAGCCGAAACAACAACAGCAGCACTGAGACGAAGACAATGCGCACACGCGAAATTCAATTAGGCAATTGTTGTTGTCGCTGCTTCTGCTTTCCACACTTTTACACGCACTTACATTTACACAAATAACACACACACCCCAATATGAATGTGAAAAAAATCCCCAAAATCATTGCAATTCGCAATCGTTGAAAAATCTGCGATAAATATTATCACAGCTTTTAGGGATCCCGAATCGGTGGACAGACAGACCATCAGCAATTGCTGCTGCTGTTGTATCGGACAATAACAAAAGCTCCGGCGAAATATGATGATTACTGGTTTTGTGGCACTAGTGTAGTTGGTGAAAAATGTTGAGGTTATGAGTTGCCACATAATCGTTTTTGGAAAATTAAACCTCTAAACACCAGCTGATATAAGTAAAGGGTCCACCAAAAAACTTTTTTTTTGAAAACATCGCGCAAAACATCGAGTGTAGCTTCGGCTGTGTGGCACGTAGCGTCGTCCTGTTGAAACCAAATGTTGCCAATATCCTGCTCTTCAATTTCGCCATTCAAGATCGCCATTGACTGTAACGGCAACTCCTTGCTCATTTTCGAAGAAAAATGGCCCAATTATGCCTCTGGACCAAAATCCGCACCAAACAGTGACTCGTTTTGGGTGTATCGGCTTTTCAATGTATGCGTGCGGGTTTTCTGTGCCCCAATTGCGACAATTTTGCTTGTTTACATACCCGCCAAGATCAAAAATGAGCTTCATCTAAAAAGATGATTTTTTGGCAAAATCGGCACCTTCTTCTTCGGCATATTTCCCAGCGTTGTTCAAGCGTATACACAACCATATTCGTTCAGCGGAAGGATAAAACTAATTATCTGTCAAATCAGACATGAGCTAAGTGTTACCATTCACGAAATAAGCACTAGTTGAAAAAAAAACGTTAGATGACGGACCGTTTACAAACATATGAAAAAAAATATGAAAATAGCCATCAACCGCAACCTCCACCTCTTAATTTGTTCAATTATGGAAACAAATAATAATCCCAGGTAGCCATATCTGGCGACTAAAGTGCGTGCTGAAGCAATTCGAACTTCATTTCAGTATTTTGGCCAACGCAATAGTGGATCAGTGAACTGTTGATTTGTCTTGATTGTGAGTAAACGCGGCACCTATCTTGCGCACAGCTTTCTCATCATCAAATTTGGCGTCAATATGCGATATATAGCACTTTTTGAAATGCAAATGACTTCAGCTAGCTTACGAGCCCTCAACCGATGGTCATCCAATACCATTTTGTGGATTATTTAAACAGTTGTGGCGTAGACACCTCAATTGTCGACCACTACGGTGTTCGTCTTTGCAGCTCGTACAGCCCCGTTAAAACGCTGCCACCCTCGGTTTCAATATTGATTGGACTGAGACCTTTCAAATGAAAGTATTGTAACGGGTTTTCCAATAGGGATGATATGATTTTGAAGTGACTTTTCGGCCATTTGTAATATGTTATGATCATTTGTTTTTCATTGTATTCAGTAGTGTTTACAATTTCATCATGGAGAGATAGATATACGCAAGAACAAAGTTTATTCAGTTTTATTATCAAAATAATCGTTCTCCAATTGCAACTTTTCGTACGCTAAGTCCATTTTTGTTTAAAATCCAAATAAAACACTTTCCAGTCGACCTACGACCTTGACACCCATGAGCAATATTTTAGCTCTCGTTAAGAGCTATCTTTTGCCATTGACCGATTGTGGCTACGATCCACAGAGCAAATGAAACAATTGAATTGTTGCGAGAAAACTTTGGAGATTCCATTATTTCAAGAAATTGTGATATTGAATGACCTCTAAGAAGTTGTGATTTAACACCGTTAGACTATTTCTTGTGGGGTTATTTGATGTCATTGGTCTTTCGAAATAAACAAGACTCTCTTCAAGATTTACAAGTTAAGATTTGACCTGACATTCATGACATACGACTTGATTTAGTGGAAAAAGTGCTCGAAAATTCGGTTCATCGAATTCGTTCCTGCAGAAGAAGTCGTGGAGGACATTTGAATGACGTTTTATTTAGAACTTAATTCATCGATTCACATAATTTTTTTTTTTTGAATTTCCTTAACAGTAAGTTAAGGAAATTCAAAAAATAAATAGCAGTAAAATACGGTAATTGTATTACCCGAAAACCATTTAATTCAGGGCTTTAAATATCGATAACAAAATGTATTGAAATGGACTTGGTCACTTTATTAACATTTAAATTTGTTTTTATGAAATGAACATTGTCAATTTATCCTGTACCCCCTTTTCAGTATTATCTTTAGATAGTGCGGGTAACCCTGCAGTCAGGAGGAATTATGTTCCTTTTTTGATTTTGCCGAGCCTGCACATATACATTACCACTCACTTCAAAACGTAATTTTCATTTGAATGTAGGTGTTGGTGTTGTGTTGGAAACGTTTGTTGTCTCCCAGATTCCCTAAATGTTTGTAACATGTTTTCGAAGATTAAATTTTGTGGCACACTTTTGCCACTTTGCATATCATCATCACCATCAGTATCTGCGCTTCGTCGTATAACGTATTGCAGTAGAAGAGTAGCAGAACAACAATAAAGTCAACAACGTTATCATTGCTCTAACTAATTCAAATGCAAATTCAATCAAAACATGTCCATCATCACTATCAGGAACAGCGGCAGCAGCAACAGTAATAACAAAAACAGAAACAGCCAGAATAACAATTGCTGCAGCATGAACATCAGCAACAACATTACGTGAATTGGGGACTATCATAACACCAGAAACACAATCATCACACATTAGCTTAGGCTCGGGTCACAACTCGAATTAGGATGTAAATTTTTAAAAGGTCCACACATTTGCACTTGTGTCCGTGTGGGTATGTTCTCGGCGATATAAATGTGAAGGCCACTCAGGGGAAGGCTTTCAAAAAGGCCCCAATCAAACCATAGCCAATCTGCTGTACTCTATATCTTTTTCTAGATGATATATTCTTTGTTTTATACAAATTAGCTTCCTCCAGAAGTTCTATTGCAAGGACATCGCTTGTAAGGGCCTCCATTAAAGGCATGATAGCAGGCCTCCTCCTGCCCCTACTTAACGCTGCTGGCTTGAGTATGCAAATGTCTACTTATGAGAGTCTGTGTGTGTGTGTAACACATCCTGTCCGTTGTTCGTTAGTGAGAATCATCAAAATTCAAATTGAAATTACATTTAGAGTTTAGAGACACCCGTTTGCCTACCCTATTTGCGCGGTGAAGGGCTCTTAGCAATCTCCGGCTCATCAGGATTGCCCCACCCTTGATGTGTGAACATGCAATTAAATGTGGTCGCCATTTAGGCCTAAAACTATTCCAACACCCATCGACATTTGGATGCACAGCCACTTGGCAAAACATGAAATATTCAAAGGTGTTTTGTGGCAATATCATTGGCTAAAATTCTAATACGGCCTAAACGTGTTTTGGCCGTTAAATGTTAAAGTTCTAACGAAACGGCAATGATTTTTTTTTAAATTTTATTGCAACAAAAAACCATTTGGATTTAGACTACAGTTTCAGTTGTATATGTATTTTTATGGCGTCCACAAATTGAGTTAAATTCTTTATTTTTCCATTTTAAACTCATAATCGTATTCTCCAAAGCTTTTAAGATCAGCTTTAAAACTATTTTGCTGGGAACTCATATATCCATAAGGATGGATGGGTGGACAGACGGACACATGAGTAGAGATGATTGTCGCATTCTATTCGAAAATTTGTTAATTTAATTTGTTACTTTTGAAAGCAAAAAACAAAACAGAATAAAACGAGAAATATAGCAAAACAATTCAATTAATTGAAGGCCTTGTACAAACTCTAAACCATAAAAATAGACCATGTTAAATGAACATACTCGTTAACATCTATCCCCAGACATAAATTGTCAGAATAAACATATTTTCATGCGGACACCACGCAGTATACACTCGGGGACAAGAGTAAGCACACATAAAGTATAAAAATGAATTTAATATTTCTAATATCCATATTTCATTTTTAATATTTAAAATCTACCATAATTGAGCTATTTGACTGAAGTTTGGTACATGTACTTCTGCAAATAACTTGGGATTAAAAGTGGGCAATATCGATCCATCTGTCCGATTTTCCTTCTAACGCAGCGATGGGCAAAAGCACTACCCGGGGTTTTTGCTCTCGCGTGTACATGAGCACACACAGTGAATGAGAGCTCGCCTTCATTCAGTCGCTCTAGCTCATTCGATCGACGAGGTTGTTTTGTCGCTTGTTGCTTAGCGTACACATAAGGAAAAAATTGATGATACATTTATTACAATACATACTTCAATTATAGGAATAAAGTTTAGTATGTATTGTATTTTTACCGAAGAATTTATAAACATTTCTTAATACAATACAACCAATGAGGAAAGCATTGATAGGTGGCCACATTCATCAAAGAGCTGATAAGAACACATTGGCTATAGGATTGCTGCGAGGAAATCATAGATTTCAGATGACATATGGAGACCTAATAACCACTCCAGACATGATAAGCTGGTGAAGAAAAGCGCGAGAAATAATAAATGCCAGTGGAGCAAACAGATTGCAACCAAAGTGCAAGGTGCAGCCGATACTCACCGAAGTCGTGATCTCTTCCTATTAGTGCGCCAACTCACTAACAACAAACTTCCAACCAGCAAGCCCTTGATGGACAGCGACGGTGCAACCACAACCTCCAAAGAGATACAGATTATGATATGGGAAGAGTATTACATGAAGCTCCTTTCAACACCTGATCACAACATGCCCATAATCTGTCCTTGCCAACACCATGAAGAAAGCACGCAGTTCGACATATCCTGCCCCAGCATACCCGAAATAGCGACTGCTATATCAGCATTGAAATCAATTAAGGCTCCTGGACCCGACAACATACCCCCGGAGTTTCTGAAAGTAGATCGAATGTTGAGCGCCGATCTGTTACACCCTCTCATATCAAACTTCTGGACGGACAAAGCACTGCATGCTGAGCTCATAGAGGGAACAGAGTGCAAAAAAATGGAGAGACATCACTCTGTTAAGTATGACAAATAAAATAATCGCACATATAATCAACAATCGCCAAGCAGAATATATGTCGCCCAGTATGCGAAACGAACAAGCCGGATTTCGACCGCACCGATCTTGTGTCGATCACGTTAACACATTGCGCATCAAGGCATTATACAACGGCGCCACATGTCGCATACGACATGGGCAGCATCTCAGTGGACAAATCCGCGTAGAGAAAGTTGTGCGACAAGGTTGCGTACTGTCCCCACTGCTCTTTAACATTGTCCTTGATGCATTGATGTCGCGGGTATCTCAGCACAACAGAGGAATTACCTGGGAAATAAACGGCAAACATAGCAATCCCGATTACGCTGACGACATCTGTCTCCTTGCTCATAAACATTCAGACATAACTGGAATGTTAAATGACGTTGAGAAATTTGCAGAGCTTTCCAGATTGTTCATCAACATTCCTAAAACCAAAGTTTTGCGCATTAACACCAACAACCCCCAACCAATTAAGCTAGGTGACATTCCAATTAATACCGTAGAGTAATTCTGCTATCTCGGCAGTATCATAACAACTACAGGTGTTTCAGCTGAAGATATATACGAATAAACAAAGCTCGTGCTGCTTTCGGTTCACTCGAAAAATTAGAATATTTAATGCGAGCATCAAGTCAGTTGCTCTATACGGTTGCGAAACATGGGACGCATCGAGGAAAGAGCTACAAGCACTACAAGCTTTCATAAACCGCTGCTTGAGGAAAATCATACGTGTATTTTGCCTTTATAAAATCTCCAATGAAAACCTATGGGCAACCTCGGAGCAAGAGCCTGTAATTCATAATTCCGACGCCGCAAGTGGAAATGGATTATATCCCATGAATGCCGCAAGACGACATTGCACGCACAGCCCTCGATTGGAACCCACATGGAAGCCGCAGAAGAAGAAGACCTGCAAATACTTGGAGACGCCTGGTAGACGCAGAAGGCACAGAGAAAGGATACACATGGAGTGAAATAAAAAACCTAGCCTTAGAATGAAGTGGAATGATTTTGTTACGGCCCTATGCTCCTCCTAGGAACTATGGGAAAAATATATATACATCTCCCCAATTTTACTTCTTAACTCCATAGAGGCCACAATTTCAACTGATCGGGCTGAAAATTGGTAACTTGGGTTTATTTATACCCGGAGCCTTTCACACGAACAGCGGCAGTCACAGGTCAATGTGTTGGTATAGCCCCCATTAATATAGGTTCTTCAAGATTTCACTTTATATGAGTTATTTTATAGCCGAAACCATTCATGGTGGAAGGTAAAGGGTGGGTCATTTTAAATTTGAATCGGCTATAAAAAAGTTCTGATAATTTTTTCAAATTTCTGGTTTTATTAAAATGGTTAAGCTTTGTCATTTAATAATGAAACTCAATACCATTCATAGGACTACCACGACTGGCTCGACACTTGAGAATTTCAGGAATGAATCGGCTATAAAAAGGTGCTAATAACACTATGCAACAAATTTTTTTTTGTCCCGACCTAAAACTTTTTTGTGTACAATTTTATGAAACCATAATTAAATTTTGTTTAATTTTTTTTCTACAATTCCAGTTTTCATTGAATGTACCTTTAGTATTTGAACTATATTTTTTAAGTAAAAGCTCTATAAAGCCGAGATACCATTTATAATAGTAAATTATGAGGACTATAAATGCTAAAAACATCTCTTTCATGTAGAAACTGAAGTTCAGTAACTGTCATTAAAGTAAATAGGAAAAAAATTATTTTTTTCAAAAAAATCGTTTTTGCTGGTACGACCATAAAAACCATAAAAAATCGATAAAAAATCGTTTGTTCCGCTTTTTGAAAGCTTGCTTCCTAATGAAAACAATGCCTTTTTAAAGAAAATCTATGGATAAATATATAAATTATGACCCATATTGTAAAAATAGGAAAATTCAAAAAAATAATTGTTCATATATTTTGTTTTGGCAATTTTGTTTTTATGTGCCGAGTTATTAAACTTCTGTTGCCACGTGAAAGTGACATTACTAACATTTGTAGTCCTCATAATTTTCTTTAATTTAAAGTATATCCGGGCTTTATCGAGGATATACTTTAAAAAATACTAAAGACACCTTCCAAGAAAATGGGAATTTTAAAGAACAATTTTGTAAAAAAATAATTTATTGACTAAATAATACTATTCTGCACACCCCGAGACAAAAAGGTTTTTCTTTTATATACTTCTTATTACCATTTATGGTTGCTAAAGCCCCCGAAAATGTACAATAAAGTTCACTTAGCGCTTCAACTATAAACTTTTTACTTTCTTTTGACACCGACTGTATGGACTGTGTCACTCAATGGAGCCACAATTAAAATTAACGACCCGCTGTCGCGCCAATCACTCTATTCTGTTACTGTTATTTTTGCTGACTACGCTGGTGGCGTTATGGAGAACGCATTCATTTTTTGCACTCTTTTTTCATCTCTTTTTTTTGCATTGATGTCCTCTTCGCATAATGAAATGCAATTTCATTTGATAAATTTGAATTAACCGAATTAAAAACAGTGCAACACACAAACAAACAAGCAACACACACGCGACAACATCAAACAACAATGCCACTGACACACAGAGACCAGAGCCCGAGACACGCATACATTTGTCACAGGAGTCCCTCTCTCATCAAAGAGTAAAAAGCAAGGGAATGAACAACACGCATATCATATGAATGCAACAAAGGCATATTGTATGCATGCACTTTCATGCATTTGCAAGAGAGGGTGTAGTGTGTGTGTGTTAGTCGTACATTATAGATAGGCTCCACTCACAACTCAGGCTGTGAACTGTTTTTGTTGTTGTTTTATTTGCAATCATTGCCTGTCTGATTGAGTAAAAAATCATCATTTATGACTATGAACAGTTGCAGATAGCCCCCTCATTGTGAATGAATGAATGCATTGCAATTCTTTGTGTGTGTGTGTGTGTCTGTGTAAATATCCATGATACTTAATAATATAAAAGTAAGTACATACATATATACAATATTTAAATTAATATACATATATATGTACATATTGTATGTATCGATGTCTACCTACAACCATATCGTACAACGTGTAATTGCAAATGAAATAAATTTTAAATACGTTGATGACGTTTTGTTTATAATAAAATTGCATTTCATTTATAATTGCATTTATAATTTTTCAGAAAGAATGCCGCTCGCTGAATTCGCACAAAAAAAGATATACACTCAGTTTTTGCACATGTGATTTCCAGCAAAAAACGCCGGTGTCCAAATATTAATTTGACAAACACTCTTTTAATTTTTTGAACCGAATGGTTTTTCCAGTTGCTTTACAAAAACAATCAATAGCAAGCAATACCTTTTGGAGCAGTTTATCATCCATATTTCATTTGGATACAATTTCGACGTACAATAGGCTTCTTATGGTGTAACTCATTCTCATTTTATTTTTTTAAAGAGCGAACCGATTTTAGCCGGTTTTAAGAGAGTAGGTTGTTGTCTGTATGTAAATTGTTGGAAATTTTACATATTACAGTATGGCATCTCTTTTTCGGAGGGATTGTTGTCATTTAATTGTCAATTAAAAAGAAGAACATCAAAATGTGATAAAAACTGAGATAAGGCTTTTATGCAAATTAGTTGAAATAAGCTTTTAGTTTAATATTTCTTATGGAAAGTAAAATGTACTTAAAATAAATAAATTTCTTGAAATTATATAATTGAAACCTGACGAGAAACAAAACTGTGTACTCAGTTTGACATTTCCAGGTCGAGTTCACGTTTAAAAGGACATGACTTTTTGAGAATATAATTATCCAAATTTTTTAGTAATTTTTCTGCCAGTCCTAGTAAAACGATGTGGGTGCTAAATGAAAGCGTGGGCTATCCATTTTTTTCTTAGTTCTGTTTTTTCATAGTTCTGTTTTGTATTTTTTTTTTGTTTTTAGGAAGTGGAACTGAAACGTTTAAAAAAGGACCTTTCAAAAATATACAGCTTTTAACTTTAATACTAGTGCCTACAAATACTTAAAATTTTGTACAGTATAATGTTTTTATAAAACATACAGTCTGTCGAAAAATGTACAAAAGTTATCAGCTTATATCGTGAATATCAATATATATGTATGTATATTATGCCGGGTCGATTTGTGGGGAGGCAAAAAAGTCGCCATTGCTCAGTGAAAATCGTATTCTAAGGATGAAAATAAGAAACTTTGCTGAAGGAACCATACCTCTAAAACGAATTCTGATGTCCCGGAATTTGGAAATTTGATCGGATATATGTTTTTGAAAAAAATTTCAAAACAGCGGCATTTCGAAGCCGGACACGTCAATTAAATTATTCCTAGATAAAGGAAGCATTCTAAGCAGTGAATAATATCCAATTTGTTATCCCCCCACCTTACAGGGTACATGTCATTTGCTACGGGCCTAAGACCCTAAGTATGTTCGGCGGAAACCCGTTTTAGGATATTTTAAGTCGATTGGGCAATGTCCGTCTGTCTGGCTGAAGCGCCTATAACTCTCAAAAGGAGTAACGGATTATATTTCTAGAGTAAGTTCGAAGAGCCATATTGGTCCACTCCTTTTAGTACCTCCATAACAAAGGATTAAAATTTAGTGAAATATACCATTTTGCACCAAAAGTTAACTGCTTAAAGCTTTAATATCAGTTCATGGAAATACTTGCAATTTTGTACACACACAGAATACAGTTTGGTTGCCTCAACCGAATTATTTGCCAACCGAATCTTGGTAGTTCTGTCTACTATCATGCGATTCCATCAGGACAACCAATATTTTGGTTGTGGTATACTTCTGCTTCCATGTTGACAATTATCATATTTGGTTGCGCCAACTACGAAAATGGTGGCTTAAATTATCTGTTGTAGTTGCCACAACCAACTGTTTTAAAAAATGAATTGTTCTGACAATTTGTCAGTCATATACTACCGACAATTAATTAAAAACATTTATCATTAATTTTTATTTTATTTATTAAACAAAAAACAAAACAATTCATAACAAAATTAAAAATCCCATATTACAAATTCATCACTATTATGAGATGTGGTTATATTTGACACACATTTTAGTACACGAAAAAAACAAAACTTTTATGCAAATATCGCTTAACCCTGTGCTTTCAATTTCATGATTGTTGATTTAATTTTTTATTTATGTAAAACATTTTGCACACCATATTCTGCATTCCACATATTATTATCCACACGAAATTATTTTTGATTACCTATACCGTTCTTGAACAAAATGTTGAAGATTTTTTTATGTCGAGTAATTTTTTTTTGTTGTTCATGTATCAGCAAGAGAACAGCTACCAATCTTTCGGTTTTATTTCCCAAAATACATTTAATTATTCTAAATTTGGGAAATGATTGGGATTACCAATAAACGATTATTTATTAATATTTTTTCTGTTGTCGTGGGTCTATTGATACAATTTCTGTTGTCACAACCAAAAATCGATCATATGGTACTATAATGAAAATTTTAAATTGGTTACCACAACTAACCGAGTGTCAATGAAAAAAACTATCTTAATTCGATTGATACAACCATCGATTTAGTTGCAAGCATTTTCATTTGATCGTATCCATGTTATTGTTGCTTCAACTAATTATATATAAATACAACCGACAGACGGTGTAGGCAATATACTTTATGTTGCTATTAATATTTTTTATTGTTACAATCGAATTCCAACCAATTATTTTCCTGGGTGCAGTGTAATGCTTTTTATAGTACCTCGAGTCCAGAGAAAATTGGGCGTTATTGGCTGCTTATAATTCTAATACCAATGCATACTTAAGTTATGAAATGCTATTTAGATTGCTGATAATTTAATTAAAACAAAAAATATTTAAAAATACGAATATTTTTGTTGGGACTGATATTGAGGGGATTCTTGAGTCATTTTATCCGACTTAACTATCTTACTTGTTAAAATACAATAAAGTCTAAAATATACATATGGTTCAACATCTATTTGTTAGATGTTTATTTGATAAATACGAGGGCGGTCCCAAAATTAGCCTACCATATACGAGTATATAGATGGCGGTAGCTGTTTGAAAAAATACTTTCAGGGAAAGTGGCAACCTTATATAACATATACCCAATTTACACGGAGCGACTTGTCTCTGCGACCTGAGTTTGTAGACGAAAAGTGTAGAGAAGCTTCGGGGGTAGAATTATACGAATAATAAATTCAATAAAATCAATGCGAGTGAATGAATAAAAATATGAATTTGTTTGAAGCTATTGAAAATCACTGGAAAAAGTATATCGAGCTAAAAGGAGATTATATTGAGAAATAAAGAAAAAATTCCCATATTTATTGTGTTTTCTTTCTTAGGTCGGCTAATTTTGGGAAAGCCCTCGTACTTTACGGCTTACTCTACAATTTCGCGCATGAGTTTTATTTTGTAATTTCTGTCAACGCCAGGGTTGTGAAGCAACCTCTGCGGTAGCTCCCTAGTATATGGACCAAACCTCATCATAGATCAATAATCTTTCCTACTAGTGACTGCAAAAATACGAAAAAAATCCAATGAAAAGTTTGATTGAATAAATTAACACATTATAGGAACCAATCTATATATAATTTGACTGGATTAATTTTTGTGGTTGTGGCACGACAACTCGAGGATTTGGACTATGCGGATGATATTTGTCTACTCTCGCACAAGATCTCCAAAATGCAGTTAAAACTGGAAGACCTGGAAAAAATAGCACGCAGTGTTGGACGTAACAAACAGGCTCAACAAAGCTAGAGCAGCATTCGGCTCACATACATCCAGGAAAACCAAGATCAGAATATTCAATGCATGTGTTAAGTCAGTTCTAATGTACGGCATTGAAATCTGGCTTGAGCCTATCACCATCACGCAAAGGTTGCAGGTATTCATTAACAAGTGCCTCAGAATTATATGCAAAATATTCTGGCCCTACACCATAAGTAACATAGAACTATGAAACTTGTCAAATGAGTAACCAATACTGAAGCAGATGAGGCATAGAAAATGGAGATACATCGACCATACCTTAAGGAAAAACCCCCATAGTATTACAATGTTGGCACTTGAGTGAAATACTTAAGGATCAAGCAACCACGGTCGACCAAGAAACACCTGGCGACGCACAATTATCCAAGAACTAAGCAAAGCAATCTTATATAGGAAGAAGCAAAAACAACTGCAGCAAATCGTAAAATGCTCCCAAGAGGAGTAACGGAGAGTGGCCTTGGGTAGCTCAGTGGTTAGTGCATTAGACTTGGATCCCGAAGGTGCTGGGTTCAATTCTCAGTCAGGGCACTGGACAAATTTAACATAAATATTTCATGTTTTCATCATAATTCGAGTTTCTGCAGCTAAAAATATTTCAACGGTCGCACTACAACAACATCTGATCACCGAAGTCAACAGGGAAGCTAAAAATGAGTAGATGAAAACAACGTAAGGGTCCCGCGATAATGGGATATATCCTGGAACGAAGTCTGTAATAGGAATAGACTTAAGCATTATCAACTCTGCGTCTCCAAGTTGCTATAAAAACGGAGAATAAAAATTCTGTAGTTGAACATTCTATTAGCAATTCAATTAAAATGTTAATTGAAACAATTAACTAAAATAATTATGGAATCAGTGAATTATTAAAAAAAATTTTGGAAAATCTTTCTTTATTGTACTATTTAACAACATTTTTTTATTATGTGCGTAAAACCTTGAAATTCTATAACATAACATTCGAATTCTTTCACTTTAAAGATATCGTATAAATTGACAAATTCATACAATAACTTATTGTATGATATTTTGTATGACAAAAGAACATATGTTCTTGGTATTGATCAACAACAACTCTATGTAAATCTCTAGCTGGCAGTTGAGTGTTGTGGGGTCACCTGTATTACCCAATAATCTTCCTTGAGTTTAACCCTGAATTCTAAACAAAATCTAAATAAATTCTTTTGAATGAATTCTCTCTTGGGACGGCTATTCGGTGTACGGTTTGGAGGAAAATGTAAGTGCCTTTAACACGTGCTAAATCTATTTAGCGATTGCGGATGTAGGCACTTTTTTCGTTATTTGAATTTAGATGGACGTAATGAAATCAACGCTACACTTAATTTAAAAATAACGATATGATTGCCGATGTCTGTCTTTGCGTTTGTCCGTCTGTCGCTGACATAGAATACCACCACCGTATGCCAGTCTGCTGCAGAACGCCTTCCCGCCCCAAGCTCTCTTCCACTCCGTCCGTCCACTAAAATCCGCCTGTTGCCGAGTAAATGCAATTTTCAGACCTAATTATCACTTGCAGCACACACAAACAAACACACGCTCTAAGTTGTTGCACTTGCTGCAGAACGAATCGTTCTCGGTGGTGGTGTGATGATATCACTTGAAAATTTGCGACAAAATTCAAAGTGATATCCACCAAATTGAACGGATGCAATTGCGAATAACTCATCTCAGCTCAGCTCGGCTCGGGCTCAACTAACACCACCCACCTCTACATTTTGACATACATTCGAGGCGATTGCAGTTGCACTGGAGAGGCTACGGCGAGTAGCACGGAGAGACAGAAGGGGAAATTTAAATTTTCAGATTTCTAATTTGAGATTTTCTGTGGGGACAAAAACTTTTCCGCCGTTTGTCTCGTTACGACATGCCAAACGGACTGACGGTGATGATTTTTAGTCTGTCCGACCGTTCGGCGGACACCGTTGTCGTTTCGCATTTTCTAACAAAACTAAATTTGATTGCCAGCGATTGCAGTGGTGAGTGAGTGAGTGATAAGTGTGCTAAATGGTCTCATCATCATCATCCGAGGCATTGCCACGGCGGCAGCGGCATCCTCCTCATCGTCTCGCTTACTGTGATTTAGAAGAAGAAAAAACAGCCAAAACACACACACACAATTACCCAACACAAATCTAGCAAAGATCACGATTTCATTTTAAACAATTGTTTTGTAAATTCAATTATCGTTGGCATCACTTTAAAGCAGAACTCACACACTCTTCCCACACTCTTCACAGTGATGATGCTCATACGTTCGCGTATAATCGTATACTCGTATCTACGTACCGACTAATTCAACATTCAAAGCACACGTTGACAATGACACTAGTAATAAACAACCGAGAACTAAACAACAACAACGACAACTGACAAACGAACAAAAGCACACTAATATTCCCCTCACCCTCTCTATCACTCAACCGGTTGGCATCACTCAAGTGTGGATAGAGTTGTCGCCTTTGCTATGCTATGCGGCAACAGCAAGTTCAAATGGGGTGGATTTTTAAGATTTGTTGTGCAAAACAAAATCCTTTTTTGTAAAAATCGAGAAATCCTGTCGCGTGAAACGTCCGCTTTTAAATATGTTTGTCGTGCGTAAATGTCTTCACGCTCGTATTGTTTGACTTGTGAAAAGATTCGATTGTTAGAGTTGAGTTGGCTTAATTTTCTGTGTAATTACACACAAACAAAAGACCTATTATGGTGACCTAAATGACACAAGGGCGAATAACAAGATAATGGATGAAGAGCAATGGTTATGGAAGTGGACTAAGGAAGGAAATAGAAGAGCCTTTGATGAGAAACGGAAGAGTATAAATTTTGTAAAATTAAGTTGCAGTCCTTTAATATCGATTTTAATGACATTTAGGCCATCGAACGATAAATTCAAAAGTGGGTAATGAGGGCTCAATTGCCCTCTTAGCTGGCCAATCAGAAAATTTTATGAGAATATTTTGCAAACGGAAGGACGAAGGACGACATTCTTGTTTTCTAACAAATAGTGGCAGTGATTAAAAATCGGGAAGAGCTGGAAAACATTCTATGAAATAGTGGCAGTGATTCTAGTTGTAATTATTTATGGTGTTTTCTTTTCTAAAAAAAAGATGTTGCCCTGTCAGAGATCAGCATTTTAACAATGTCGCCTACACCCTCTGTACTGCTGCATTTTTTATGGTTGGAATCGAAAACAAAAATGCAAAAAGGTAGTCTTTTAACTCACTCACAACAAAGAATACTTCACGGCGCCACCTAAATAAAGCATCTTTCCACATTTCATGAAAAAAGATGCTTTGACACCACGCTATTCGCAGAAAACATCTGTTTTGTAGGGCAGCGTTTTGAAACCCTTTCACACTGCATCATTTTTTTACAAACGAAAACAAAAAGGCATTTCGTTTGGGGCGAAATGCAGACAAATGTTGCATTTTTTGGCACAAAAGAAAACACCCTTAGACTTTTGGTCGTGTTTCCTATGGAAAAAACTCAGTTAAAGATATTTTGCTTTTCGGATATCCAAAAACGATCTATAAATCGTTGATGTACGAGTATGTAGAATATTGAATAGTAATTGTGTCGTACATGACATTTTCATACAACTGTCGTGTACGCCATAAGAAGGGACATTGTCGCCCATCTAGTCGTCAATCGTACAATCGACAAACTCACTCAACAAACTTCAGTGTTGATCGGCAATTACTGCTACTGCTAACAAATATGCAAATATCTATAATGGGTAAGCTCTAATCCTCTATATTATTTCTATATAATAATGATTGTTCGTAAAATTATTCTTTATTCATTTTACCTAGCAGCAGAGTATTTCATATAATGGAGGTTTATTTTTAGAGGTTTATTTATCGATGACAGTTAAGCTGTTAAAAATTGGTCAAATCTGGCGAGGCTAATAGCAATTATGCTCAGTTAGGTTTGTCGAATATCACAGTCCAGTGCAGGAACTATTTTATCGCAATATTCTGTTCTGTGTTGAGGCTCATGTACGAGGGCGGTCCCAAAATTAGCCTACCTAACATAAAAAACACAACTAATTTAGGAAAATATGTCTTTATTTCTCAACATTGTCTCCTTTTAGCTCAATACTCTTTTTCCATCGATTTTCAATAGCTTCGATATCCTGTTAATGGTAAGAACTGTCTAGCTCCTGAAAATAGCCATAGCCAAATAGCCAGGCGCAAGTCTTTCCATGATGAAATGCCAAAGTCAAAAAGGCTATTGAAAAAAGTATCTCTACTTGGATCTTTGACTATTTTTTTTCCAAGTTTACAAATTCACGGAGATCGTTTACTTTTGAGTGCTCAAAAAAAACTTCACAACGTGGCGCCTTAAAACATATGTTTTAGAAAGTTGCCACATTTTGATATATATATATATATATATCATCCACGAGGCAAATATATTAATATACATATATATATTAGACCGGCGAGGGAGGTACTCTAAGGAGTGGACCAATATGGCCCATCTTCGAACTCAGCCTGAGTTAGAGCAAAATATTAACACATACCAAATTTTAAGTCAATCGGTTACTCCTTTCGATAGTTATCGCGCGCACCAGCCAGCAGACAAACGTACAAACACACAGACAGACGAACGGGCGGACAGACATTGCTCAAATGACTTAAAATGTCCTAAAACGGATTTCCGCCGAACATACAAGGTGGCGCAAAAGTAACCATTCGATGTTTTTTGGCTGCAATTTAAAAAAAAATGAAAAACTTTGATTCTTCTTGTGGATTATTTTTATTTGGTCTTTTAATTTTTTTTATATCAAGTCGAGAATATGATGTCATGTAAATGGCCGCCGCCACGGTTGATTGTCATTTGAGCCCTTTTTATGGCATTTTCCATCACTTTGGGCAAAACTTCCGGCGATAGGTCCTCACATTCTTGACGGATATTGTCTTTAAGAGCTGCAAGAGTCTGAGGCTTGTTGACATAAACCCGCGACTTCAAAAAGCCCCACAAAAAGAAGTCTGGAGCGGTCAAATCAGGCGATCTTGCTGGCCAGTGCAAATCGCCAAAACGGGAGATTAGGCGCCCGGGAAATGCATCCTTCAGCATATCGGTTGTGGCACGTGCAGTGTGTGCCGTTGCACCGTCCTGTTGGAACCACATGTTTTCCAATCTCAATTCATCAAGTTGCGACAAAAAGAACTCGTTGATCATTGCTCTATAGCGCTCACCATTCACAGTAACCGTTTGGCCCGCGACGTCTCAATATTCTCTGCAGAACGGCTACTCCGGGGTCTGCCACGCCTGGCAGCATCTCGTGTTGTGCCAGTCTCTTCGAGGCGAGCGGCTAAACGTCGCAGTGTTTCACCAGTAGGCGTTGGACGGCCAGGAAATCTGCGACGAAATTCACGTTGTGCCAAAGTCACCGACCGATTATTGGTCAAATAAATAGTCAGCAATATTCCGCGTTCTGTAGCAGTGTAGCGTAACATTGTTTATTAACGTGTATTTCGCATGTGTTTACTACACAAATGTCAAAACAGAACTGACATTAGGGGCCAATCGCAAAATTTATAGCATTTTCTGATAGGAGGATTACTTTTGCGCCACCTTGTACTTGGGGTCTTAGATCCCTCCTTCGATGTGTTACACTTTTGGCTCGTAGCAAATGATATATGTATACCCTCCTCTCTAAGGTGAGGGGATAAAAAGTTGTAGCTAATATAGCAAATCTACATATCAAAAAAAAAACCAAATGTAACATAACATTATGTTAATAAAATAACATCATCATAACAGCACACTACTAAACTTAATATTCTATGTTTGTAGATTTACCTTATTAGCTACAACTTTTTAAATTATGCATCGATTTTCTTCGGAATGATCTAATTTTATTCATGATTTTAAAAATGATTTTTCGCTATATCTTGTAAAATATCTTTGAAACCTCTGATGGGATGAAGAAATTATATTACTTCCAGGAAAATAACTGGTTGGGATTCGATTGTAACAATAAAAAAATAGTACTAGCAACAAAAAGTTTATTGCCTACACCGTGTGTAGGTTTTATTTATGTATAAATAGTTGAAACAACAATATTAACATGGATACGATCAAAAAAAAATGCTTGCAACTAAATCGATGGTTGTATCAATCGGATTAAGATTGTTTTTTCATTGACACTCGGTTATTAATAAATAATCGTTTTTTGCTTATCCCAATAATTTCCCAAATTAAGAATAATCAAATGTATTTTGGGAAATACAACCGAATGATTGGTTGCTGTTCTTTTGCTGATACATGACAAACAGAAATAAAATTACTCGACATAAATAAATTTTCAACATTTTGTTCAAGAGCGGCAACATACAACATATAATTTTAGCCACCATTTTCGTAGTTGGTGCAACCAAATATGATTGTTGTCAACATGGAAGCAGAAGTATACCACAACCAAAATGTTGGTTGTCCTGATGGAATCGCATGATAGTAGACAGAACTATCAAAATTTGATTGGAAAATAATTCGGTTGAGGCAATCAAACTGTATTCTCTTTGGATTTAGGATTAAAGCTTTCCCGAACCAATTACGATAAATGTTTCTCTATGCTAAAATTTATGGTCAATCCTTTTTAGATGTTTGTCTTTATTTTGATAGGTAAACTAGTACCATCCCATTAATAGATCAGACAGCTTTTAAAGGAAATGACCTTAACTTTCTTTTGGGCAAAAAAAAACTAAAAAAAAATATGGATTTTGACAAAAATGACAAAACAAGTTTTCATTTCTCAAAAAAACATCACAAAAACGTATTTTTCTTATTTTCTTTAGAAGAATGAAGAAAAACTGTCCAAAACACTTTGACCAAAATTTTCTAAATACAATAGATAGAATAGATCGGCTAATTGCTGAACCGCCCTCGTAGCACCAGTATTTGTATGCGTTACAATAATCTGGACCATAACAAACAAAACCCTGTACCACAGTGAGGCCATTTTTGCATTGATCGATTTTGCAATTTTTGGAAGAAAAATATTCTTTGAATTTAAAAGGTTATTTGTTTAATGTTTCCAGGACAAATATTTTTTTTATCGAAATTGCAATTCGAATATTTAGCTGTTCATCATAATTTTATTTATTGTGTTCTTTGCTAATTTATTGAGTAATGTTATGACACAATTTATCGTGAAATCGTGGCTTTAAACTTCGATAGCAAACTTTTATCGATCATGAGCATATATAGGGTGATCTAAATAGAGATACTTTTTTCAGTAGCCATTTTTGACAGATCTCGTGTAAGTCTTGTCATGCTGTCATGTTATTTGTGTTAACTCTTGTTTGTCATTTCATCATGGAAAGACTTACGCCTGAACAACGTTTACAAATTATTCAGTTTTATTATCAAAATAATAGTTCGCCAATTGCGCTAAGTCCATTTTTTTTAAATCCAAAATAAAACACTTTCCAGTCGACCCACGACCTTGACACCCATGAGCAATATTTTAGCTCTCGTTAAGAGCTATCTTTTTGCCATTGACCGATTCCCGATCCGACGTACCGGAATCATCGGTCCATATTTCTTCAAAAATGATGCCGGTGAGAACGTAACCGTCAATGGCGACCGTTATCGTGCCATGATAACCGACTATTTGATGCCTGAAATTGAGAGAACACTTCGGTGAGCAGATAATTTCACGTTTTGGGCCGGTCGATGGGCCACCAACATCGTATGATATCACACCGTTAAACTTTTTCCTGTGGGGATATGTAAAGTCTAAAGTTTATGCGGACAAACCCGCTTCGATTCAGGCCTTGGAGCAAAACATCACACGTGTCATTCGCCAGTTATCAGTCGAAAGAATATTCTTTCAAATGATAATAACATTCCCCATTCAATTTGAATTTTCTGTGTTTTTTTCTTTAAAAAAGTAGGGAACCTCGAAATGGATCACCCAATATATCGCCGACAACATGCGATATGGTATTCATCAATATATCTCGAAAAATATTACTAAATACGAGTAAGATCATAAGATTCCAAGTATTTTGCTTCGCATACTTCCCCTCCGCTCAAAGTTGCAGAACATTCCACCATGTGACGCTTCAGATTTTTCGTCGACGATAACACAGCTATAGTTTCGCCTCCATTCATTTAGGATTTGAAAAAAACAAAAACGAAATCGTCAAAAGTGTTTGAATTCATACCTCGGCAGAGTGTGTGTGAAATTAAACACGATTAAATAAATTTAATAAACAGTCGGGCATGAGAACACTTGAGCGGAGCCACTCGTAAAGCTCTTGAAGGACTTCCTTCGGCGATAGCAACGACTGCTGTCGTCGTAGTGCAACACACTCAAAGAACACCAAGTATACATGTTCTCAAATACTCCTCATCACACATTAACGAGGGAATTCTCATATAGAACTAAGCAACCCTAAATGATGGCGATGAGGATGTCGAATTCAAATTCCAGCGATTGGGGTAAAAAAAGACGAGTTAACATATTGAAACCACAACCGAAAAGCCTATTAATTAATTTGCAAATTTACGTAATTGATATTAATTAAAACTTTATAAACATTTTTATCCCTATTTGAGCTAATTGGCAAATCTACCTCTGATCTCTTTCTCTGTCTCCTAACCTATCCCAATTGCCTTTGCTGGCAAACTCCACATAGTTGCCGCCGCGGCCGTCGCCACAGTTGTTTGGCTGCAAACAAATTGAAAAACCGCCATTAATTTTGTTGAGATATATCCGTGCCATCTCCATCATCAGCATCAGCCTTGGAGCCGCAACATCCATTGGTCGGAATCAATATTGAATTATTTGCAATCAAACGTTTATTCTTTCCTTTTTTGCCAATACATTTTTGCCGACAAAAACCCCATTTTTTGTTGTTGCTGTTGGCAAAATGCAATGCTGGCCCCCCGAGAAGCGCCAATGGATCCATAAGCCACCCCACAATCAGCCGCTTGATAGAAACAACGATTCCGCCATGGTACTGGTGTATGCACATACATATGTATGTGGCACGATGCATGGACTATCTATTTATGTGTAGCCAGGGTCTGTGCCCCATCATCATCAGCAACAGTAGCATCATGAGGCTCAGGCTGAGGCGGAGGCTGATTCTGATGACGATGGACAAAAGCGTAAATTAAATTGATAAACCACAAATTAATTGAGAGAGGAGCTCTAATGGAGTGTATTCAATTTATTGTATATCGAGTCAATGGTTGGCCAAATGTTTTTTGTTGCTGTCGTTCCTCTATCTGTCTGCCGGTCCGTCCATCTTCAGGCATTTGTGGCAGTCACCAGCAGTAGTCAATATAACATGGATGCAACATGTGTGGCTAAAGTTGTCTTGTTCTGCTTTTTTTTATTTGCCACAATAAACGGAGGGGGTCGATTAAATCTGTCAAACAGAAAAATTCCCCCATGAATGGAAAGCTGATGAGGCAGAGTCAAACTCGACTTGGTAGGTCTCAATGCCAGTTAGATTTGAATTCTTCTGTAGTTTATTAACCCATAATTGCAGTATAGGGAAAATAGAAATAATTAAATTCGATTTTGCCAGAACGTGCTTATTTCTGACTGGGTAATAGATAATATTTTATTTGGTACAAACATATTTGATCGGAAATCAGCTGTTTGTCGCATAGGAGTCATGCGAACATTAAGGCCAATATTTTAGAAGAACATTTTAACCCACTAACTCCCCCACATAATGGTAATTTTTGACTTTATTTTAGTAAATCGTACAAAACACTTCTAAAAATGAGGAAGGACGAAATAAAAAATTAATAAACATCAATAGTTCCACAAAAATTTGTTCATTAAATTTTACTATGTATGTCAGAACACACCAAAGCCCAAAAGCTATCACAAACACCAAAAAACGTCAAAATCCCGTCAAACAAACCCTTTTGGAATATTCGTGCAGCAATGTTATTCATACAACACGGTTGCTACTTTACAACTATAGAAGGGTTTAACTGGGAGTGTTTTTTTGTGTTTGTTTTGGGATTTGGGGTGTTCTGACATATCGCTCACTCACTTCAAGAGTGACATAACTCAAAATTGAAAATTGTTGAGGTTGCCTTACAAAAATTCGAATTTTGCAAATGTCCATAAATTAATCTCAGCGAAACTTGATCTATAAGTAAACAACCACATTTCGGATTATTCAAGAGTATTTAAACATCTTATTTCATGTTACTTATCTTTTTATACGGAATTTGGCAATTTTGAGTTATGTCACTCTTGAAGTGAGTGAGCGATATATAGTAAAATTTTATGGCCAATAATATTTATAGAACTATTGATATTTTTTTCATTTCATCCCGCCCTTGCTCAGTTTTAGGAGTGTTTTTGCCGATTTAGTAAAATAGAGCTAAATATTACCGTTTTGTGGGGGGCTAGAGGGTTAAAATGTTCTCCTAAAATATTGGCCTTAATATTTTCTGCAAAATTGCTGCAATAGTCAATACCACAATTTGTAAAATATTCAAAAATCCTTAAAAAATTAAATTATTTAATTTTTCCCTATATAACGGGTTATCCCATAGGGATGATATGACGTTTCGGTCATTTCTAATATGTCATGAGCTGTCATTTGTTTTTCATTGTATTCAGTAGTGTTTACAATTTCACCATGGAGAGATATATGCAATAACAACGTTTACAAATTATTCAATTTTATTATCAAAACTAGCTGGACCCGGTCCACTTCGTTGCCCCAGACTTCAGATTTCCGATGCCGTCCATTTATCAAAACATGGTCCATGTAGATAGCGACAGTAGGAATGTCCTTAATCTATTCGTAGGTACGGACAGTAGGAATCACTAAAAACATTTGCTTATATGGGCGGACCCACGCCGCCTCAATCAATAACTTATGAAGCCTATGTCACCCTCTAGGCTTATCTGAACATTCCCTGAAAATGTCATCAAAACCGATCCGTTTTGGAGTCCATACGTAACATACACACATCCATTTATATATATATAGCTGGACGCGGTCCACTTCGTTGCCCCAGATTTAGATTTCCAATCCCGTCCATTTTTGAACCAATCACGAATACTTCCACCAAAAACACCTCCATAAAATAAGAGCACTCTAGCTAAAAATTTTTGAAGATATCTCAATTTCACGCCTATTGATCCGATGCCTCCCAGTTTTGGACCAATCACGTAGACTACCACCAGATACATGTGCACAAAATTACAGCACTCTCGATAAGAAATTGTGCAATACATCTTAATTTCAAAATTTGGCTTGTATGGGCGCGGCCACGGCCTTTGGTCCGATCCCAGCTATTTTTGGAACAATCAGGTAGACTACCACCATATATATATGTACAAAATTACAGCACTCTCTCTAACATATTGTGAAAAATATCTAAATTTCAAAATTTGACTTATATGGGCGGTGCCACGCCCAATTGTCCGCTTCCGGCCATTTTTGGACCAATTAAGTAGACTACCAGCAGATACATGTGCACAAAATTACAGCACTCTCGAAACAAATTGTGGAAGATATCTTAATTTCAAAATTTGACTTATATGGGCGGTGCCACGCCCATTGGTCCGATTCCGCCCATTTTTGGACCAATCACGTAGACTACCACCAGATACATATGCACAAAATTACAGCACTCTCGCTAACAAAATGTGCAAGATAAGTCAATTTCAAAATTTGGCTTATAAGGGCGGTGCCACGCCCATTGACCTGATTCCGCCCATTTTTAGACCAGTCACGTATACTGCCACCAGATACGTATACACAAAATTCCAGCACTCTCGCTAACAAATTATGCATGATATAACATTTTTAAATTTGGCTTATATGGGCGGTGCCACGCCCATTGCTGCGATCCCGCCCATTTTTGGACCAATCACGTAGACTGCCACCAGATACATATGTACAAAATTACAGAACTCTCGCTAACAAATTGTGCAAGATATCGCAATTTTAAAATTTGTCTTATGTGGGCGGGGCCACGCCCACTTTATATATTGAAAATTCAAGTACCCTATTTTCACCACGCCCCAAATATGTACATTCTGTGAAAATTTCAAGAAGATCGGTCCAGCCGTTTAGACGTCTATACGGTACAAACAAACCAACAAACACACATTCTTCTTTATATATATAGATAATAGTTCTCCAATGGCAACTTTTCGTGCGCTATGTCAATTTTTAGGATTTATGATCTTGTTAATCCTCACGAGTTGCAGAAAAACAATGCTTCACACGAATATTCTTACGATCTTCCAGTTATATCCTCTGAGATGAGTCACGTTTTTACCACTTTCTTTTCAAAACGCTATTTCAGATTTAGGGTCAGAAGGATTTGATGTCAATATTTTTAAAGAAAATCTAAAGGATATTTGGAGTTTTAAACGTGGCAGTCATCGAAGACTTTTTTGAAGTTTGAAAATTGGAATTACGTTAAATTAGAGGGACAACATTTTCTAATATTTCAAGTCGAAACGCAACACTTTTTCCAGCAACAAATCCGACATTAACCCCAAATTTTGCAACCTCCGGTTAGAGCTAACTCACAGTTAAAAAATAAAAATTTCATACAATTTGACACCTATAACTGTAACCGGAGATTGTGAAATTGACCGTAAATATGAATAATAGCGACATATTAAATGTATTTTCTTATATAAAAAGTTGGTTATAATTTTCTCCTATGGGGTACACTATGACACTTTTGAATCACAACGGACCTTCGGACATGTGTATACCCTAAGGAGGGTTTATATCAGTTTCTACAAGCACATCGAAGGAGTGACCTAAGACCTAAGTTTGACGGAAATCCGTTTTAGGACATTTTAAGCCATTTGAGCTCTGTCCGCCCGTCCTTTATTCTGTCTGTCTGGATGGTGCGCACGATAACCCTCGAAAGAAGTATCGTATTGATTTCAATTTTGGTATGTGATAATATTTTTTCTATCTCAGGCTAAGTTCGAAGATGGGCCATATTGGTCCACTCCTTCTAGTACCTCCCTCACAAATGGTAATCATTTATTGCGATATTGATTCCGCAATAACGACATACAACCTGTCCGAAACCTTTATCTTTCGTTATCACATTGAGAAAAATGGGCGAACTGTCCCCGTCCTTTTTGGTACATCCCGCACAAAGGAACCATTTTATACAAAAAGTTAAATGCTTATAACTTTAATACCAGTGCATAAAAATAATTGACATTTTGTGCAGTGTTATGCTTTTATAGTACATACGAGGTATGTTCAAAAACTACGCTACGCCACGATTGAGGAGATAAAGACGGCATCGAAGGAGGAGCTGAACAAGATCACAAAAAATGATTATTTGAAGTGCTTCGAGGATTGGAAAAAAACGTTGGCAGAAGTGTATTATATCCGAGGGGAATTACTTTGAAGGGGACAAAATAGATATTCATGAATAAATAAATACTTTTTGAAAAAATACAAAATTCGCGATATTTTTTGAACATACTACGTATAGTGCGGTGTGGCATTACACATTACACACACATTTAAGTACCTCCCACTCAAAATGACCACCGCATACTAAAATGTAACGCCTCATAACGTTAATATCAGTACACAATTCAGTATAGTGCAATGTATTTGGAGTATGCTGAAACATTTGGAATCGCATTTCTCATTTCCTGGGAAAAGTCACAATTTCGACACTTTCTGTAGATAATATTTCGATAGATTGCCGTTTACAACAGCAAACAACATAACTATCCATATTTTATTTCCTAAACTAACTAAAGGTAGTTATTCTCTCATTACGGCTGAGGTCGTTCAATGGTGATGCGATGCAAGCGTGTTAGACGACTTACGAACAGAAGGTCGTGAGTTCAAACCACAACTAAGGCAAATATATGATGTCTTTGAGCAGACTGACTAAAGGCTGGGTTAGGCAAACGTAACCGTAATGCCCCCGTAGCGTAGCGAATCAGCTGATTCGATCTGACATATGGAAATCCGTGTAAACGATTAGCCAACGTAAACGGACGGCTGAATCTGCTGAATTTTGATTTGGACGGTACGTTTACGTATATTTGCAAACAAAATTAGCAAAACAACGAAAAAAGAAGACATTTATGCGAATCTTTTGAAATGGAATGATAAGTAAGTAATAAAATATTAAAATAAGTGCAAGAAAATATAAAATAAAATAAGGAATTTTGGTTGGACATATGGCACGTTTTTCAAGTTTTGGGTAATTGCCCCAGCGGGCAATGTTACGACTGCGCTAAAGTTAAGTTACGGCTAAGTTTGCCTAACCCAGCCTTAAAAGTTTTTATGCTCCATGACGGCACGAAGCTTAAAACATGCAACTCGTGGTTCGAAAGCAAGAAGCATTGGTAGTGCGTGTTGCAATTGCGTTAGAGTGTCGTCAGTTCTATCCCTGGCTCAGCCAAATAGAATTTTTGGTTCCAAATGCTTTTTTCCCTTGTGGATGTTACTAAATAGTTATTTATTGAGTGTATGGCAGAAGAGGCCCATTTCATTGACAGGAGTCACTTGATGATTTTCAACTTCTTGTAGTGACGTTGTAGTGACTTCAGCGATAGAAAATGTTTGCAGTGGTATCTACTGTTCAGCGCAAAATAGGCCTATTCGTCAAGCCTTTTCTGGTACCACTCATACATAATGACAGATTCATTCGAACACAGCATTCCCATAATTTCTGCAGCAATCATCTAAATGTTTTCTTATTTTGTATTTTAGACAATATTTACATGACTATTGACAATGTTCTTTAATGACAATTTCTTATTCATTCTACCCGAAGAACCTATTACATTACTCACTATGTGAGGGTTACCTTATGGCGATTTCGTTTCTGGAAAAAATGTTGCCCGTTAACTTTAAATACTAGACAATAGTTGCACCTTTTAAGGCGAAATAATGTAGTCACTCGAATTAAACTTAACTCCAATTTTAAAATTTCCAAAATATGTGCAGTTTTTCCAGAATTAAAATCCCCATTAGTCGGTTTACCCTACTGAAATGGGTAGCATACATTTGTTGTTAATTTTTTTTAAAGAATCACAAATTCGTCGGACATATTTGTGTAGAAGTAATTTAAATCTGTGGCTTTAATTTGTTGCAGGGCAGTAGGTCCTGCTTAAACACAAAGTGGTTTGGGGGGACATTACTGCTTGAGTTCAATTCAAACAGTAATGGCCGCAGAGCAAAAAAGTTTTTAGTCGATCTGGCTGAAATCTGAATATTCATTTCTTTTTAATGTACTTTATATTTTTAACCGATCTGATAAGGATTTTTGTAGTTCTATGTTAGTCCACGTTTTAATACAATTCCGATATAGAGGTCATTTCCGGTTTTTAATCCCAGAAACACACATATTGGCTTTGTAAATAGGTGTAGTATTGTAGGATAATAAATAGTCGCCTGCGGCCGACTACAGGCGTCCCCTGTTTTGATCCAGTAAACCTCTATAGACAGATTTGCAACATGGAATATACGTATATTAAGATAGTGTATTTTACAGATGATAACTAAAATCATGCAATTTGCAAATCACTCTTGTGTAACTTTCGACAACCATAATATATCGAAATTGATTTGGTATTAACAGTAAATGTACATATATCTATCAAGAATTCATACGACGCCTCCTCCTTTTTTTTAAGAAATTACATATAAAGTCCTTTATATGATCTTTGCTAGTTTATTTAATCCAATTGTAATTTTTGTAAAAAAAAACACAATAAAAAAGTTAAATGGTGTATATTTCGAGCATTACCTTGTTCCCGTCTGTGAAAATTTTGGCAGTAATTGTTTGGCGAGTTTCGTCAAGAAACCCGGCCGTCGTTGCAACACGAATTTACAGTTATTCAAGAACTCACACTCAAGGCAATTTTTGCCAGTTAACGGCCGTAGGATGATGAGATTTTACACTTCTGTTTCTGTTTCCGTTTCCGGCACCTGCCAAACACTTTATACTCAAAGGAGTTTGAAGTTTTGTTATAGAAGATTTTCCACACACACAAGTACACACACTAACACGCGCGTATAAAGTTTTCTTGCGAAGAAAACAATTTGGGGTTTAATTATCCTGAAAAGTGGATAAGGATGTGCTTGACTGCAGCAGCAGTTTGTTTCACTTTGTTTGGTTGTGTTCTTCGTACGTTGTTCGGTCGGTTGTGTGAACGAACAGGTGAGGAGAGTTCAAATAAAAGAGCAAACGAGGTTGAAAACTTTGTTCCGGAAAATATTCTTAGAAAATAAGTCGAATAAAAAACCTTCAAAGGAAATGGCAACACGCTTAGACACGTAATTTTAAGTTTGAAGTTTTTATTTTGTTTTTTTCTTCTTCTTCTTAAGTTTTAAGATTTTAATAACGGTAATGCCCTTACACACCTGGGAATTGTTTTCAAATGATGTTGATTATTATTATTTTTTTAATTTTAATTAATTCACTTTTAAATGTTTCCACAAAAGATTTGTTATTATTGTTTTGATTGTTGTTTATTGATTACAATTAGCCGCTGTAATCTGTGGGTATTAATGTCAATTAAGACGTTTTACACAGGATTTTGTGGCGTGTTGTAACACGTTTTTCTTGTTTTGTTTTTTTTTTTGTTCAAGAGCCGTTAGAGTCGCGTGCACTTCGTATCAAAGCTAAACAGCGAATGATCTAACGGTTTATTTTGCAGCATGCAACACCATGCGGCGCTGTTGCCAGACGTCAAAGTGTAAAGGAAATCCAAGCTCTGCACACACACACAGACTCAAGCACACCGCGGCAGCGTTATAGCAGTACACATCACCACCGTTGGACTTGTGGAAAAGCAATGGCGGCACTGATGTTTGATAATGCCTTATGAGGGGTTTCCACGTCACACGACACATCCATTCATACAACCCCCATTCATCACTGAGTGTATAGCATTAGCCTTGCAAAACCCGCCTTCTTTTATGTTGTCTCCTGAGCGGCAGAGAGTAAATTTCCCGTTATTTGTGTGCGCAAACTATTATCTTTCTCTCTCCCTCTCAATATGTCTCTGCCGGTGTCTCTCACTTAAGTGATAGATTCAATTTATTCATTTGTATGATATTCCACCCCTCGTTTCACTCCACCTCCTTTGCTATATCAGAGCCTTTGTATTTGGCAACCCACCACTTTGCTTATTATGTGTTCGTGTGTGTGTGTTAAAGGTCTTCATTAAAAGACAATTTTCTCATTTTGTGTGAATTTTCTTCACGTTTCGTTGGGAAAATTGAATTTCTTTTTCTTCTCTTAAACTTAATGACGTTGAAGGTGAATTTACTCCTTGTTAACTTTGGCCAGGATGTGTGTAATGGGAAGAGTGAGTATGTGTGTGCTCACTCTTCTCTCTCTCTGTCTCACATTCACGGTATATTTGTTGTTCCCTTTGGATCCGTCGGTTATTTTTATTTTAGCTAAAGCTGTATACTTTATTTTATTACACACTTTTGCAGGGGGTTCCCCCCAAGTGGTTCCGAGGAAACTCACAATTTGTGCTAAGATTTTCCTGTGCCTTTGTGCTGGCAGAGTGACAGAGTAAGAGAGAGGGAGATGGCATATAAACATACACACAGGCACACACCTAGGCAAGTGGAGACAGAGCAAAAATTGGATTTCTATAGTCGAGCATTTATATTTAGCAGCAAACAAAAGGAAAAGAGCTCCTCTGCCGCCTGATGAGGTGAGGAGAATATCCCATTGCATGTGTGTGTTGGGGTAACACTTTTGGGTGGCCATCATGTGTATCTCTGTGTGTGCGAATGTGAGTTTGGGGTGTCTCTAAAGCTCGTTGGCGCTCAAAACGATTATTCACCGAGGAATTTATTTCGAATATCATTTTTGACAACTCAATTTATTTTTATTAATTTTCCTCTCCTCACCAGACCAACATCACAGTTACTGAAACACACACACACACCCAGCATATCCACTCAGACAAACTCGGGCACGAAACACCAGCTATGAAAAAAAGCTCTCTTACAAACGTATAACAATCATTTCAAATTTCGTTTCGGCAGTTGGGTGGGGTTTCGGTTTCTGTGGCCGTTACCATTGTTGTTGTTGTTGTTGCCTCTGCTGCCACCGATGATGGCGTCGTTTTTCTTGTTAGTATTGTCGTTGTTGTTGCTGGCTTTGGGGTTTTTAATGCCACTCGTCGTAAGTGAATTCAGTTAATTTATTATCGGGTATTATTGCCTTTATTGTTATTGTTTTCGTTTTTCTGTTTTTATATCCACACACATAATCATTTATTTCACTCTACTTATTATACTGTTCGTCATTCATTCTCTCGGTGTCCCACCCACCCCACCCCCCTCTGCCGAGGCTATTTAATTTCTCTTCATAGCAGAAGAGATCCTTCGTTTGAATATAAATAGAGAAAAATATATGCTGAGGTATGTATTTGCAAACTTGAGTGTAAAAGTATAAGAATACATTAGATGATGGCATCTCCAGAGAATGCGGGGCATTATTTCCCAGATGGGGGGATTAGATAACTAGGAAAACCTTGATTTAAATTAATTAGATAAATAAATAGAATTATATTTTAATAATATTGTCATACACTGAGAAAATGTACAGGAAATACATAAAAGATTCGATTAGTGAATAATTGAATTGTGTTTGCATAATAATATGTACATAACTAATTATTTTATATCCATTACGTTTCTGGGATTAGGCTCCAAATATTTACCGTTAAAACAATTTTCATATTTGCACCGACATACATACACCACTCTAAAATATTTTAGTTTCTTCGTGTACTTATGCTCATGAGTGTAAGTGATAGGTACGACTCCTCTCTCATCAGCATCGTTATCTTCTTTGAGCTGATTTGCCTTAATACCGTATTTTATAGAGCAATTAGGAAATGAATTGTAGTTATTGTAATCTACAACGAGTTAATGTTTGGTCAGATATGTGACATTAGGTTGGTTCTGAATTGTAAGCTTTCATCTGAACCACGATTGCCAGTACTGGGATGTTCTCTCTAGATTTTATTGATTTTGTTATATAAACATTTTGAAGTAAAATATCAATTCGACTTGATAAGATTTATATTGATTTGATAAATAAAATTTGATATAAATATTTCCCCTCAAACTCGCCAAGACCAAACAAGGATGCTAAATCTAGGGGGAAACCCCTAAACTGGCCTCTCTGATCAGAACTATCCGATGAGAACAAGTATGGAAATTTAAGTTTATTTATCAATATTACTATAGCAGAATAAAATATCTTGGCCAAACTGAGCACATACGGTAATGAAATACTATCTGACACGTTTGAACACAAATCAACCTTGTGAACAATTCGACATACGTTGTCCATACACGCTTAAGTTGTAACCGAATAATCGCAGCTAATCCTTGCTGAGGGAAGAGCTTTGAATAACTGAAAAACTTAAAATTTTGTTTACAATTATGGTAACGATAAACAAGTTCTGAATACTTAAATGCAAATAAAAGAATATTGGGATGAAAACAAATATTTTTTAGAACAACTTAATTTTAGTAAAATCAATCCTGCAACTTAGTCCAATCTTTTTACTCACATTGATTTAATTTTTTTCATAAAACTAGGAAAATTTATTTAGTACGAGTAAGTTCTGCCCGTTTTGATGATATGCAGAATAGTTCGTTAACTAAAAATGAGGACATATCTTTGTTAAAATAATGTTTTCAAGTTCGAATATGCACAAATTTAATTGAATTCAGACACATGCGGTGGACACCCAACCTCGATATAAGTAAATTATGAACTAATAATGGAAAACGTTTGTTATAGAACACTGTAACTAAAAGTAATCGATAAACCATGTGCTCGATGTCCACGAATTTTAACTCAAAATTAGGAAAACTTTACTAAAATCAAGGAAAAATTTAATATTTTTGGACCTCATAATTTGTAGTCCCAAAAATGTGTCTATCCCTTTTCATCCGCAATTTTTATTTTTTGTGCAAATCATTTTGCGATTGCTATGAAAATTTCATTTACCTCATGTCACAATTTTAACCATTTGTGGATGAGGTACCGCCAAGAGTAGGCCGATATGGTTGTCTATCACACACAAATTGGGTGTGAAATTTTAAATCATTCGGTCACTCCTTTTCCGACTTAACTTTAGCAGCACTCAGTCGAACTGACAGACGGACGGACACTAATAAATTCATATTTTTTAACCCATGGAGAACCCACGCTGAAATTTTAACATTTTGCGGTAAAATATGTGGGTAATTTTTAAAAATAAAACGTAAAAAATCGAAGGTATGATTTTCAGGATAATCAAGGATTAAGGACATTTTTATCCTTTTGATGTCCTTAAGAGACAAATATTAATTACCTAATTTATAATTCTTAGACAGGATGTTAAATTCCTTCAAATGGTAATTATATCATTCAAATCTCATATGCCAGTCAAAAGTTATCTAGACTTCGAACAGGCTAAATTTGTAAAAAAAAATGTTGTAGAAGACCAACTTGGGCACCCTATAAAATCTAAACCGTTATGAATTTGGACAATCGGTAAAAAGTAATAAGTTTGCATGGTCTTCTAGTAAACGCCTGTAAAATTTCATCGAAATCTAAATACAAAAATATTCGGAGTGGGTCGGTTTCCTTTGCAATTACCCATAAATCATTTGCTACGAGCCATATTTGTAACACATCGAAGGAGTGACCTAAGACCCCAAGGATGTGTGGCGGAAATTTGATTTGGGTCATTTTAAGTCATTTGAGCAATTTTCGACAATCCGTCTGTCTGCATGCCTGTCTGCTGGCTGTTGTGCACGATAACTCTAACAAGGATTAACCGATTGACTTCAAATTTGGTATGGGGTAAATTTTTTCCCCATCATTATCATTTCGCACAAAAAGTTAAGTTTGAAAGTTGAAACAGTGTAATACTTTTATATCCCTATGCTCATTATAGGAACTAACGGAAATAATTTTAATACTTAACAGTACCTAAAGTCTAGAGAAAAGTGGACGTGTGCCAATAACGCCCCTTTTGGTACCTCCCACACAAATGGACCATTTTGCACCAAAAGTTAACAGCGTATAACTTTAATACCAGTAGTATATGCCTTAAAGCTGTTAAATGCAACTGAAATTGATAATAATTTAATCAAAACAAAAAAAATAAATAAAATTAAGAATACTTTTTTTGGAATGAAGGTGAGCGGATTCTTGTCGGTTTTCTCGACTGATCTTTCTTACATGTTTTTCAAATTCAAGTAGACAGAACAATACTTCGTCGGAAGATTATTGGAATGTTTAATTGTATTTAAAAGTTAATTTCTCATAAAAATTTAAGTGTCGCAGAACGGAAGGGTCTGGGATCGAATCGCATTTCGTGTCTAATAAGCAATTTCAATGCCTAACATAAAGAAGATAGTCATCAAAGAATGAGTGATAAGAGATTTTAGTATATAAAGTTGGAGGAGTCTGACAAAAATCGCGTAATAGTTTCAAGGACTAGAAAAGTCAAAGAATATTTTGTTTTTGCATTAATTTAATTAAATTTTCCTAAATTTGAGTAAATAAAGGGTGGGCCATTTAATATTTTAAATTTGAACTACTGATTACTTTGACTTGTGATTTGAGCGTTGAAACAGGAAATCGAAGTTGCCATTATAGAGCTTCGACCCGAAACAGTCGAAAATGTACTGAAAAATTGGGTTGAGCGGATGAAGTACTGCCGAGCCATTCGTGGTAGTCATACACGGGGAAAAATCGCCTTTTTTGATATGTTTGAATCGAAAGAAAATATACTTGGAACAGAAATTTTTAAATATTATATATTTTCGAGCAAATAAATTTAATTTGAAAATCAATAAAATGTATTTAGAACCCATGTGTTAATATATTAGGAATAAATATATGTTTGCGAACTAATTTTCTCAAATAAAATATGTGTTTAAATACAAATAAAATTATAGTATATGAATATTTTTAAATATATTTTATGAAAAAAAAAATTTCAAAACTTTGCTGAATTTTTCGTATTATAGTTTTAATTTTTTCCTTGTTTTCGAATTATGCATTCCTATTAAAAATGGCATACTTACATTAATTTCTATTTGAAACCACTTATTTTTATTTTCTAACTATTCCAAGTCACTATTTTCAATTATAAAGAAATTTTACTAACATTACAAATTTCTAAAAATTACCTTTAAAACAAGCAAATAGATCTTTGTTTGGGAAATGACATATCCAAATAAAAAATATTTGGATGTAAACATAGTTTTGTTCAGAACAACATCCTCCCAAACATATAATATTTGTTTGTGTCAAATATTATATATTTGGAGTGCACCCACATTTTGTCAAAATTGCATTTTTCCAAAAAAATAACTTTCAAAATTGAATTTTTCTGGAAATTTTCCTCAAAACTATATTATTGCAAAATTTTGTCGAAAACACAGTTTTTAGTTATTGACTTTTCTAGAAAATTGTGCCAAAACTAAATTTTTCTACAAAATTTCGTTTAAAATGAAATTCACGAAATTGCATTATTTTACAAAATTTTCCAGAAAAATTTAAATTCAAGAAATTTTTTAGAGAAATGCAATTTTAACCAAATTTTCTAGATAAATGCAATTGTAACAACATTTTCTGAATAAATTAAATTCAACGATTTTGCTAGAAAAATTCAATTTTAACTAAATGTTGCAGATAAGCAAAATATAGACGAAATGTTCCAAAAAAATAATGCAGTTTCAATGAAATTTAGAAAATTTTAATTTAATTTTTTTTAGAAAAATGTAAATTTGATGAAATTTACTAGAAAAATGCAAATTTGAATGCTATTTTCTAAAAAAAATAATTTTAAAATTTTCTAGATATATTTAACTTCAACGAAGGATTGTAGAATATTTAAAATGTTTATAAGCAGTTACAAATAGGTAAAATAAGATCTCGCTATCATTTTTTTTTGTAAATTTTTTTTTTACATAAATTTAAGGGCATTTTAGTTTTTGAGAAAATTAAAAAAAATTGGTTTTTGTGTTTTACGAAATTTCGATTTTTTCAAAATTTAATTTGTTTAAAGAGGACACAATGCGCCATTTTTTGTAAATTTTATTTTTGGAAATTCTTAAAAAAAAAAAAAAAATCTAAAGTTTTTTTGAAAAAACCTGTAGAAAAAATTGCTCTCCCCTCTTTTTTATTTTTTCACAGAATATTCGTCGCACTCACAAATCCAGAAGAGTTAATATTTTTTGCGAGACTCTATATTTGTAAAAGTTATGGACGAAATACCAAGACAAGTCTGACAATTTTCGTTTTTTTTGCAAAACACTGCACAGTGGTATGAATTCGAAAAGGAGAAATAATTCGACCGTTTCTTAACCAAACAACCGATTGCGACCAAACTTGGCATGGCAGATGAAGAGGTTTTAGAGAAGTTAAGTTTTATACTTGGACCCCCTATGTCAGACAGGGCCGGAGCTAGAGGGCCTGAAAGTTGGCCACATCGGGTGAAGAAAATGTTCAAGCGTGTGTGTGAGGTCTACAAAAAAACTTTTTACACATAAGAATTATCTCGTATAGTTACCGAGATATCTGCAATTAAAAATGAAATTTTTATTTATTTCCCCTTACCGTGTGCTAGTAAATTGTAAATAGGAAGAAAATCGAGGTAGGAACAATTTTTTCTACAAAAGTTTTTTTAAAAAAAACATTCGTAAAAATTTTTTTTAAATTTCCAAAACAAAAAATGGCGCATTGCGTCCTCTTTAAAACAAAGTAAACTTGGCAAAAATCGGTTCAGCCGTTCGAGAGCAATTATTTATTTATTTTTTTTTATTTTTCCAAAAATTAAAAAGCCCATAAAATATTTTCAATAAAAAAAAAATTTTTGAAAAAAAAAAATTATAGCGAAATCTTATTTTACCTATTTGTAACCGCTTATAAACATTTTAGCCAAAAATAAACTACATAGTTCGATATTAAATATTCTGACCCAATTCCAACAACATTTTCTAAAAAAAAATGCAATTCCAACTAAACTTTATTTTATTAGTCATATTAGAACCGAATTATAAAAAAATCGTTTCTGTAGTATATTGTTCCAAATATATTCTGCTTGGAATATATATGTTTAGGGTACACTTTAAATATATAATATTTTACACACACATTCCTCACAGAACGTGAATTTTCGTAATAAAGTTGAACGATTTGTAAACGTTGTTCAAGCGTAAGTCTTTCCATGATGAAATGTCAAACAATACTTAACAAAAATAACATGACAGCATGACACCATTCACACGTGATCTGTCAAATAAAAGCTATTGAAAAAAGCATCTCTACTTGGAACACCCTATATATCGATAACTTAATTGTATGACTAGTTTTAAGCATTTCTATAATTCAAAGTAATTTTCTAGAAATTACAAATGTTTGTAAGATTCTTTTATAATTGAATTTTAATTTATATTAACTTATGCGCTCCAAATAAATTTTATTGATTTTTAAATAAAATTTATTTGTTCAAATATATATATTTTCTTTGAATTCAAACATATAAAAAGAGCGATTTTGAAAAACTGAAAAACTTGAAAAACGCCAATTAATTCCATTTTGCCAGTAGTTTCAGATGTATATCATCCGGTTCAAGTTCTACGACTTGTGATTCCAATTTTTTATACTATGTTACATTTAGTTAGTACTTTTTTATGGAAGAGTTTTATGTAAACATTTATTAAAAGTTTACTAATAATGCTAGAATGTTGACATTTTGTGGAGTATTACATTATATATAGGTTATTAACATATATTTTTTTGGTATAAATTGTTGGAGGTTTTCAAAGGATTTTAAAGGATTTAATTTTTCAAGGACATTTTTGAAGTCCTATTTATTCTGGAATGGTATGTATAAAAAATACTAAATACAGCAAAAATTCTCCTCTTTAATTTGACACCAATATGAATACCGTAGGACGCGAATAACTATTTAAAATATTTTTTTTTTAATGTTATCCTTTGAAAATGTGAAGTCCTTTTAAAGGGCAACAGGACCAGAAAAAGAAAAACTGAAAATGCCAACTAACTGCATTTTCCATATAGTTTCAGACCTATATCATCCGGTTCATGTGTAATATTGACTGCCGGACGGTGTAATATTTTAGGATTTTAGTTTCAAATATATTTTCTTCCAATTCAAAGTTAGTAACATTATGCACTTATTTAAAATACTCAAACTAAGGCCAACACTATTGTACATACAATATATAACAATTATTTTTGTTTGTGTGTGTGTGTGTCAGTCACTACGAGTATTACTTGATTTTCCAACATTTTGCTTGGGATTTTACAATTTCATCAACACATTTAAGTTTCTCTGGCTAAGGATGCACAGGCCTCTCTCCTTCTACCTTTCTGCCTATGTGAGATTTTGGTAACATTGTCCTCGTCGCTGTCTTCGTCGTCGTCCTGGTAGGGAACATTTTCTGTAAATTAATGTTTAGTGATTTTCATTTTGGTTACACTCGTATGTGCTGGTAGTCGTTGTGCTTTTTGCCCCCCATGCCACCCCATATCTGTCTTGCTCCTTTGGATAAATTCCATTTGGTAAATAGGGATTTTGTTTAGATAAATGGATAGGATCATGGAAAATTAAATGCATTTAATGTTATAAATGTTTGTCGGTAAGTTTTCCTGGATTCGAGGGGTTGTGGCAGAGTGAAGATCAAGACTGTAATTAGAGCAATGGGAAGTATGTAGCTGAGGTGGATGAAATCAACTACAATTCATATTCGAAGGTATTCTCCACCGGGCAACTAGAATACTAATGAGTAGGTCCATTAAATGGATCTGGTCAAATGAAATAATAATCCCTAAACCTCTTGAGGATGGCATTTTACTTGACACTGATTTTAACTATGTACTGTATTGTATATAAATACAATACTTGAATGGAATAACTAATTTGTGTTTATAATAAAGTGGATTCTTTTGATGTTTATAAAGTTTGTGCACTAAAGACCATTTATACATCGCAAAATACAACAAAGGTACTAACTATATCTTTAATTTTTGGGAATGAAATTAAGATAATCCTTCGACACTTAATCTCCGTATTTTCCTTCCTACACACAAAGAGAGAAAAATGCACATAAACGTAAGAGATGTTTTGTTTTTGTCTAAATAAATATAGACTGAAAATAATTATTAGGTGAATGCATTTTCTTACTTTGCGATGTCAGATCCCACCAAGTGCATGATGGAAAATAACGCGCTCAGTGGATATTAAAATTCTGTACGCTATGGAAAAACATTTTTATAGTCTGATAATTTTTCCACAATAAATTGACGTTCGAAACACTTTCAGATAAACTATTATCGGAAATGTTGAATTGGAATAAAGTATATTTGGAACAAATTGTTTCAATTGGACAAATTCATTTTATTTGAAAATCAATTAAATTTATTTGGAGCGCATATGTATGTTAATGTATTAGAACAAAATATATTTGCGACTAAATACAATAAATGTTTAAAGACAAATAAAATTATTGTTTAGGAATTTCTCCAAATATATTTTATATAAAAAAGATTTTCAAAACTTTGGTGACTTTTTCATACTTCAGCTTTAATTTTTTCTTGGTTTCCAATTATATCTTCCAGTAAAAAAATAAAATACAAAATAAATATTACAAATATTACGAAATAAATATTGTTGTCAAACCTTTAAGCAATTTTTTGTCTTCCATACGCTGAAAAATTGCTTTTGCGGTATATTGACCCAAACAAATACGGAAAAAAATGTTGCCATAAAATAAATACAGTTTTTACTTATAGATAATTTTATTAATATTAAGTAAATTTTCTTAATTTTAAGTACAAAACGTACTTATTTTAAAGAGAGATTGAGGACGTCTTTGGAGCAAATGATTACTTTAATGGCAACATTTTTTTTGTGTAATCTGCTTGAATGTTTAGGGTACACTTCAAGTATATAATACACACACAAATATTATATGTTTGGGGGGATGTTGTTCTAAACAAAACTATGTTTCCATCCTAATATTTTTTTATTTGGAATTTATATTTCCGAAACAAATATATATTTGTATTTAAGTATTTTGGCAATGCAACGATGCCGTAATTTAAAGGTATGTTTTTAGTTTTTCAGAAAATAAACGTTAAATTTTGTAGAAATTTGATATGTTTGTAAAATTTATTATAATTTAAATCGTATAATATTGGATAATGATAAATTGCTTCGATGGATTGACAATTGGAACTTTATAAATTAAAAATTAGTGCTGTTAAAAAACAAATAATGAAAAAAATCGCTTCTGTACTATATTGTCCCAAACATATTCTGCTGGAAAAATACATATTTTCGTTCCGAAGTTATCTTCACTTATCCCCAAATTACCCCACATATATTTTCTTTCAATTCAAACATGTGGAAAATTATGATTTTCTCCCGCATCAGTAAAGTTATATTTATTTCAAATATAATGAATTTGGTCAAATTCTTTAACAATGTCTTTGTTTGTTTGTAAACATATATGTATTTTATTTCGGAAAATCAGTTCGCATTATTTTGAATCACCCGGTATTTCGGCAGCTGTCACTTTTGAAGCTTTTATTCTTTGACATTTTACAAGTACACTGAGCCAAAAATTAACCTTATATAAGGTTAACTTAACCATAAATAAACATGATGTGGAGTCTACGTTATATAAGGTTAATTTGAACATTTTCTTGTTGACTGGTATTTAACAATAATAATATTTAATTTAACTATTCCATGGTTGAATTTTTTAACCATGAAAATTGTTAATATTATAATAATAATTGTTACTTTAACAATGCATTTTTGAATTTTTTAACGATGAAAATTGTTAATATTAACATTTCATAGTTAATTTATTGAAACAATGCATGTTCAATTTAACAATGAAATTGTTAATATTATTAACTATGAATATTGTTATTGAAACCTTTTTTATTGTTAATTTAACTATTTAGTGGTTACTTCATGTAACCAGAAACATAGTTGTTTCAATAATTTTTAATATTTATATTAAATAAAACAAGATCAATTTAACTTTCGCATTTTTATTTTTTATTTTATTTACAAAATATATGTTAATATATATGTATGTATAAGAAACACCTGAAAAGAAAAAAAAAACAAAAAGGTTAGAAAATATAAGTATAAATGTAAAAAAGGGTGCAATTCTAAGAAGATCTTTTGACTTTTTACCTAAATTCTGTAGTTCAAAGAGCATAAGCATTTACCGATGGGCTGATCTGATGGAAAAATCTGCTCTGTGACTATAAGTTAAGTGCCTACGTTTCTGTGCTTGACCAACATGTGATCAGTCCCCGCTCAAAAGGTGCCGTCCACGTATCCCACGTGTCCCACCAAAATCATAATCGGAATAGATATAAAAATCAAGGATTGGGTAAGTCAATGGATGATACTTCAAGGAAGTGCACTGAGTTGTATTTTAAGACAAGTAAGAAAGTTTCAGTCGGGTAAACCGACCAACGTATAGTTGTTATTAAAGAATCAATATTTCACTAAATGTTAACCCTTTGTGTGGGAGGTACCAGAAGGAATGGACCAATATGGCCCATCTTTGAACTTAACCGGAGATAGAAAAAAATATTACCGTATACCAAATTTGAAGTGAATCGGTTACTCTTTTCGAGAGTTATCGTGCGCACTAGCCAGCAGACAGACGGACGGACATATCTCATTCGACTTAAAATGACCCAAAACTAATATGCGCTGAACATACTTAGGGTCTTAGATCACTCCTTCAATGTGTTACACTTTTGGCCCGTTGCAAATGATATATACCCTCGTATTACTAAAGTGAGGGTATAAAAAAACAAATGTATGCATGCATACCACTTTTCCTGTAATTACTTCGCACACTACAACTAGTATTGGTACAGCTTATCAACAGTTTCTAGTATTGGCACAACTTACCAACAGATTCAAGGCCGGACTCCCAGCACAAGCAGCCGCAAGCCACAGAAAAAGAAACAATTGAAAAGAAAAAAACGAAAACATCGTTTATATGTATGTGGGTATTACGAAAGCACTTCTAACAACATATGTATGTATGTACATTTAACATCGCACAACAAAAAAAAAAAACTAACGTATGTATGTACGGCGTAGCAGCCACAAGAGTTCAAACGAAAAGACAAGATGAACACATACCCACACATACACATCACTTCTCTCCGTATGTTGCTGCTGCATATACTTACGTTCATACATTGTTGTTGGTTGTTTTTCCATGCTCAGTTAATGCGAAAGCGTGTACATATTTTTTCCACTCTTAACCACTGAATTTCACAATTTTAATGGCATAATCACAAAAAATAATATTAATATTACATTCGCCTTTACTATAATTAAACAGGCACAAAACACTATTAAAATTTTTAACACACATATTTTATTATTTCACGTTTTAAATACACATATGTACATACATACTTATGAATGTAGTTCTTTACAAAATGTTTTACTACTTACCTCTATACCAACAGCTTCCGACAACAGCACTAGTCCCATCGACTATTCAACACCAACTGAACTCCCGCACTCGATCAAGCACCGAAGCTGGCATTTGGTGGTGTTTTGAATGAGCGAGATAAATTCTCTTATGACGACAGTCGCATTCGTTTCAACTTCGTTTAACTTAATACTCAACTTCGCCTAACACAAAGCAGTTGAAAAACGTCGACCACAACAGAGCCGAATTGTTGTTTATCTCGCACATTTTTCTGCCTCTCTTTCAAAAAAACCAACCATATATAATGTTAACTTAACCATTTTTCATGTACATTTGAACTTATATAAGGTTATTTTTCTCTTCGTAATCAAACATTTACCATGAAAAATTTAACCAGACACATGGTTAAAAAAATCATTGTATTTTCGGCTCTGTGTAGAAACTACGCCATTACTAAAAATGGAACGATACACGATCATCGAACGATACAAAACGATCGAACAAAACAACGTACGAACGATACAAAATCATCTTGACTGATGAGGCCCATTTCCACCTCGGTGGCTACGTCAACAAGCAAAATTGTCGCATCTGGGGCCCGGAAAACCCAAGAGTTATTTTTGAGAAGCCTCTCCATCCTCAAGGTGTGACTATTTCGTGAGGTTTATGTTCCGGGGGGTCATTGGACCTTACTTTTTCGAAAATGAGGTTGGATCAACAGTTACGGTGAATGGATTGCGCTATCGAGAGATGATTAATGATTTGTTATGGTCGGAGTTGGATGGTATTGATCGTTTACTTTCAACAAGACGGCGCTACGTGCCACACAAGCAACGAAACCATTGCTCTATTACGGGAAAAGTTTCCGGACCGTGTTATCTCTCGAAGAGGTGATCACAATTGGCCACCGAGATCTTGGGATTTAACACCCTGCGACTTCTTCCTTTGGGGCCACGAGAAAGATAAGGTCTACGCCAACAGCCCAGCGTCGATTCAAGACCTCAAAGATAGAATGCGTGAGGCTATCGAGGACATAGGGCAGCCACTTTGCGATTTGGTTATGGAAAATTTCATGAAAAAGATATGGTCCTGTAAGCGTGGTCGTGGTGGCCATTTGGCTGATGTTGGTTTTCGTTATTACCTTCCTCTTTATTATGAAATAAACATCGGATCATTTATCTCAAAAAATTGCATTTTTCTTTGAATACCAAAATAACACCTCTTGTTGGAAGCCCCTTTATTATATGTTTGGAAGGATGTTGTTCTAAACAAAAGTACGTTTTCATCCAAATATTTTCTTTAGAATTAATATTTCCGAAAAAATTCGTATTAAATATTTTTGTCAATTGGTCAGTGCCTTAATTTAAAGGCAAGTTTTCTGTTTTTATAAATTTATATGAATTAGAATATTTATAAATTAAACAAGTAAAAGCGTTAAGTTCGGCCATGCCGAATCTTATATACCCTCCACCATGGATTGCATTCAATTCTATTACCGGAAAAATCGTTGGATATAGAGCAATTCTTGAAACCATCCTTTTTGAACAAGCAAATTATAAACGGTGCAATTTTTATCCAAATATTGGCCTCAAATTTTTAAGCCAAACTCTTCGTCTGGAAAATGTGGTATTTATGGCTTAAATTAGCATATTTGTGGGCTAACTCTACACGGAGACTACACGGGGCAAAATCGCCTTTTTTGATTTGTTTGAATCGAAAGCAAATATACTTGGAACACAAATTTTTAAATATCATATATTTTCGAGCAAATAAATTTTATTTGAAAATCAATAAAATGTATTTAGAACGCATATGTTAATATATTAGAATAAAATATATTTGCGAACTAATTTTCTCAAATAAAATATGTGTTTAAATACAAATAAAATTATTGTTTATGAATATTTCCAAATATATTTTATTTAAAAAAAAGATTTTCAAAACTTTGCAGAATTTTTCGAAATTTAGTTTTAATTTTTTCCATGTTTTCGAATTATGATTTCCTATTAAAAATGGCATTCTTAGCATTAACTTCTATTTGAAACCACTTATTTTTATTTTCTAACTATTCCCAGTCATTATTTTCAATTATAAAGAAATTTTACTAACATTAAAAATTTCTAAAAATGACCTTTCAATTGCTGAAAACTTAAAACAATTAAGGAATAGATATATATTCACGCAAATAGATCTTTGTTTGGAAAATAACTTATTCAAATAAAAACCAGTAAGGAAAGGCTAAAGTCGGGCAGTGCCGACTATATAATACCCTACACCACTCTCGTAATATTGAATAACTCTGATATATAAATTTTGTAATTCATGTATAAATTGTTTACATAAATTTACTTTTGGGACATTTTATACTTAAATAATACCCTGTACCACAGTGTGGTGTAGGGTATAAAAACGATTGAATCTAAAGAGCCAAATCGGATGAAACATATATATGGGAGCTATAGCTAAATCTTTACCGATTTTCTTCAAATTCGGCAATGTTGGTTCATGAATCAAGAAACTCTACCATTCTAAATTTCAAAACGATTGGATGTAAAATACAGCTTCTATAGAACTAAAGGGCCAAATCGGACGAAACATATATATGGGAGCTATAGCTAAATCTTAACCGATTTTCTTCAAATTCGGTAGTGTTGGTTCATGAATCAAGAAACTCTACCATTCTAAATTTCAAAATGATTGGATGTAAAATACAGCTTCTTCAGGACTAAAGAGCAAAATCGGACGAAACATATATATGGGAGCTATTGCTAAATCTTAACCGATTTTCTTCAAATTCGGCAATGTTGGTTCATGGATAAAGAAACTCTCCCATTCTAAATTTCAAAACAATTGGATGTAAAATACAGCTTTTATAGGACTAAATGGTCAAATCGGACGAAACATATATATGGGAGCTATAGCTAAATCTTAACCGATTTTCTTCAAATTCGGTAGTGTTGGTTCATGAATCAAGAAACTCTACCATTCTAAATTTAAAAATGATTGGATGTAAAATACAGCTTCTACAGGACTAAAGAGCAAAATCGGACGAAACATATATATGGGAGCTATAGCTAAATCTTAACCGATTTTCTTCAAATTCGGCAATGTTGGTTCATGGATCAAGAAACACTACCATTCTAAATTTCAAAACGATTGGATGTAAAATACTGCTTCTATAGGACTAAAGGGCCAAATCGGACGAAAGATATATATGGGAGCTATATCTAAATCTGAACCGATTTAAACTAAATAGCGATCTTAACAGCCGCGAAATACTCTAAACTGCAAAATTTCAGAACGATCGGAGTGAAATTGCGACCTGTAGTCGACGAACAACTTTACATGGACAGACGGACGGACGGACCTCGTTAAATCGACTCAGCTAGTGATTCTGAGTCGATCGGTACACTTTAAGGTGGGTCTAGCTGTGTTATTTTCAGGTGTTACAAACATCTGCCGTAAAACAAACTTATAATACCCTGTACCACAGTGTGGTGTAGGGTATAAACATTAGGATGTAAACATAGTTTTGTCTAGAACAACATCCTTCCAAACATATCATATTTGTATGTGTCAAATGTTATATATTTAGAGTGCACCCTAAAAATATATATGTTTCAAGCAGAATATGTTTGGGACAATATACTACAGAGGCGATTTTTTTTCAGCGTGTACAACAAAATACAAACTGACTTGTATACATTTTATTGAGATAAATTCTTGCCAAAATGTGAAAATGTGGTGTTTATGGCATTAACAAGTCGTTTTGGAGGCGACATCTATAGGTGGACTATAACAAAATGTGAACTGATTTAAAAAAAATTAAGGTGATGTATTCTTGTCTAAATAAAATACAAACTGCAAACATTCGCTTAAAATGCTTAGAAAATGTGGTATTTATGGCTTAAATAACCCTAATTTAGAGCGACATCTATAGGGTGACTATAAAAAACTATGAACCGATTTATAAAATTTTTGCTGTGATGAATTAGTGTGAGAATAGAATACATACTACAAAGTTTCATCTAAATTGCTTTAAAAATGTTGCATATATGGCTCAAATAGCGTATTTTGGAGCGACCTCTATAGGGGGCTATATCAAAACATTGGCCGATATAGCCCATTTCTACTATATGTGCCCGCAATACACTTTTATGACAATTCAACAGTCTTTTAATATAGTGTTTTTTTACAAGGAATCTTTTTGTTCGATTTCAACTACTTTTGATATATATTTAGTTTTGTAGGGAGATTGTCAGCGGTAAGGTGATCAGGGGGTGGCGGTTGTTTTGGAAGAAATACTTCCTGAAGTATCTCCTTTATTTTGTTCTTTGACGTGGAGCATCTATTCCGCAGTCTTCAAGCTACAAGCAAAGTGGCTAGCAGCGAAATTTTTTTTAAACAATTTAAAAAAAAATATATAAATAGTTTTAGGCCCACTTCCATCCAAAACTTGTATGTTAGAGAATTACGAAAAGTTTAATATATAAACAAAATTCGCTAAAATCGGAGAGTACAAAAAATTAAAAAATGCCATTTATACTTTAGAACTTGAAAATCGCAATTTTTCTGAAAAGTTTGGTAGATTCGGACCATAACTTAAGAAGTTATGACCAAAAACCCGATACACGGAGTGATATCTTAACGTTTTTAACCCACCTTAGAGAGGAGCGTCTATATCATTTGCTATGAACCAAAAGTGTAACACATCGAAGGAGTGACCTAAGACTCTAAGTATGTTCGGCGGATATCCGTTTTGGGTCATTTTAAGTCGAATGAGCAATGTCCGTCCGTCTGTCTGCCTGTCTGCTGGCTGGTGCGCACGATTACTCTCGAAAGCAGTAACCGATTGACTTCAAATTTGGTATGTAGTAATATTTTTGTCTATCTCCGGCTAAGTTCTAAGATGGGCCACATTAGTCTACTCCTTCTAGTACCTCCCCCACAAAGGGTTAACATTTAGTAAAATATAGATTATTTAATAACATCTATACTACTTATTTGAATCCTCTGAAATTCTACACATAGTATTAGTTTATTAGTCAAAATTACCTCGAGAAAAATGGGTGAAGTTGCAACTCCCCTTTGGTACCTCCCACACAAATAGACAATTTTAAGCCAACAGTTACCAGCTTATAACTTTAATACCAGTGCATACAAGGCTTGACATTTTGTACGGTGTAATGGTTTAATAGTACCTACAATACAGTGAAAAATGGGCATATGGGCCACGCTCCGTTTGTTACCTCCCACACAAATAGACCATTTTGTACCAAAAGTTACCAGCTTATAACTTTAATACCAGTGCATACAAATACTTCACATTTTGTACAGTGTAATGCTTTTATAGTACCTAGAGTCCAGAGAAACATGGGCGTTATTGGTACGCCCCTTTTGGTACCTCCCACACAAATGGACCTTTTTGTACCAAAAGTTAACAACTTTTAACTTTAATACCAGTACATACAAATACTTGAAATTTCGTACAGTGCAATGCTTTTATAGTACCTAGAGTCCAGAGAAAATTGACCGTTATTGGGACGTCCCTTTTGGTACCTCTCACATAAATGGATCATTTTGTACCAAAAGTAAACAGCTTTTAACTTTATTACCAGTACATACTTTAAAGTTTTTAAATTCAATTTAAATTGATAATAATTTAATTAAAACAAAAAATAAATAAATTTACTAATATTTTTTGGGACTCAAGGTGAGGGGATTCATTAGTCGGTTTACCCGACTAAACATTCATACTAGTTTTATCTGCATTTAAACACACACAGAAAACAGTTTGGCTGCCTCAACCGAATTATTTGCCAACCGAATTTTGTAGTTGTGTCTACTATCATGGGATTCCATCAGGACAACCAATATTTTGGTTGTGGTATACTTCTGCTTCCATGTTGACAACAATCATATTTGGGTGCGGCAACTACGAAAATGATGGCTTAAATTATCTGTTGTAGTTGCCACAACCAACTGTTTTAAAAAATTGGTTGTTCTGACAATTTGTCAGTCATATACTACCGACAATTAATTAAAAACAGTTTTCATTCATTTGTTTTATTTATTGAACAAAAAAATCATTACAAAATTAAAAATCTCGTATTACAAATTCATCACTATTATGAGATGTGGAAATATTTGACACACATTTTTGTACACGAAAAAAAACACAAAACGTTTGTGCAAATATCGCTTAACCCTGTGCTTTCAATTTCATGATTGTTGCTTTTTGCTTTTATTTGTTATTTATGTAAAACATTTTGCACAACATATTCTGCATTCCACACATTATTATCCACACGAGATTAATTTTGATTACCTATACCATTTTTGAACAATATGTTGAAGATTTTTTTATGTCGAGTAATTCTATTTTTTGTTTGTCATGCATCAGCAAAAGAACAGCAACCAATCTTTCGGTTGTATTTCCCAAAATACATTTAATTATTTTAAATTTGGGAAATGATTGGGATAACCAATAAACGATTATTTATTAATATTTTTTCTGTTGTAGTAACCAATGATTCGTTGCAATAATAATCTTTGGTCTATTGACACAATTTCTGTTGTCAAGAATAAAACATTGGTTGTCACAACCAAAAATCGATCATATGGTAATGAAAATTTAAACTGAGTGTCAATGAAAAAACAATGTTAATTCGATTGATACAACCATCGATTTAGTTGCAAGCATTTGCATTTGATCGTATCCATGTTATTATTGTTGTTTCAACTAATTATATGTAATTACAACCGACAGACGGTGTAGAATAGAAAGAAAATATATTTGGAACACAAATTTTTAAATATTATATATTTTTAAGCAAACAAATTTTATTTGAAAATCAATAAAATTTATTTGGAACGCATATATTAATATATTACAACAAAATATATTTGCAAACTAATTTTCCCAATATGTGTTTAAATACAAATAAAATTATTGTTTAGGAATTTCTCAAAATCCATTTTATTTAAAAAATATTTTCAAAACTTTGCTGACTTTTCGAACTCTAGTTCTAATTTTTCCGTGATTTCGAATTATACCTCCCAATTAAAAATGGTATATGCAGCATTAACTTCTGTTTTAAAGCACTCATTTTAAATTTCTAAATATTCCAAATCATCATTAATTGCAAATCCTTCTATTAATTTATTGTTTTCCAAGATTATACAATTTCAATTATAAAATATTGTTAGAAACATTAAAAATTTCTAAAAAATTAACGTTGAATTGCTAAAAAATTTAACACGATTTAGGTATTGGTATAATACTGAATACTTAATTGCAATTAAAACTTTGTTTCGGAAATAATATTCACAGATAAAAACATATTAGGTGGCAAACAAAGATTTGTTTATACCTCCCAGATACATCAGATTCGTTTGTACCAAATACTACATATTCATAGTGTATCCTAAACATAGATATGTTTCAAGCCGAATATGTTTGTGACAATATACTACAGAAGCGATTTTTTCAGCGTGTACACAATTATTAATTTTGATATTCTTAATTCCACTTCCAGATCATAGATTTTTATTTCCAAAGAACATAATAACATCCGTCGTATCACATCCTCATGATAAATTCTTCGGATTTGATCCAATTAAGAAATACCTCCAGATCGCAACATTTGGATCGTACACGGAGGAAAATCGTCATTTTTGATATGTTTGGAACGAAAGAAAATATACTTGGAGACGATTTTTTTAAATATTATATATTTGTTAACAAATAAATTTTATTTGAAAATCAAGAAATTTTGTTTGGAACGCATATATTAATATATTATAACATAATTTATTTGCAAACTGAATTTCACAAATAAAATATGTGTTTACACACAAACAAAGTTATTGTTTAAGAAGATTTCCAAATATGTTTTATTTAAAAAGATTTTTAAAACACTGACTTATTCGAATTTTAGTTAGTTTTTCCTAGTTTTCCTGTTGAACTTTATAGCTAAAAATTTCCTTATTTATAAATATTCCTATTCATCACTTTTTGTCAATCCATCAATGTCGTTTATATTTACGAAAGATTGTTCGATTTAAGTTTTGATTAAATTTTACAAACATATAAAATTAATAAAAAAATTTCTCTTTGAAAATCTGAAAAACAGAAAACTTGTCTTTAAGTTAAGGTATTTAATACATTACCAAAATAAATAATTACAAACGAATCCTTGTTTCGGAAATACTAGTTCCAAATAAAAAATATTTGAATGGGAGCATATTTTTTTTAGAACAATATCCCCACAAACATATAATATTTGTGTGTGTAAAATATTATATATTTGGAGTGTACCCTAAACATATGTTTATTTCAAGCCGAATTTGTTTGGGACAATATACTACAGAAGCGATTTTTTTCAGCGTGTATGCTCTGCGATTTACAATAGCATTGCTGCCCAGTAATTACATATATTTTTTCATGCTGTTTTATAAAGACTTTCCATTTCTCAAATTGGTTTTGAGCTAGAAAATATTCTAGTTTCAAAATTTTAATAATTAATCCTTTAAACCGCAATTTAAAACCTCTCTTATAAATGTACAGATTTCTGAAGAAAAGTTTAGTCTCACATTTTTACGCACTTAAAATAAAACATATCTTTTAATACTGAACAATTTTGGAATTTCCTTTTAAATAAATTGGCTCCCAACAACCAATGGTAATTTCAAATGCGGCAATCAAATAAAACATTCAAAAATACATTTCGGCCGCAATTATGAATGAAATAATGTTGCTTATACTAAATGTAATAAATTTTATTGTCTACATTCCCCCACCCTCTCCCCACATCTGCATTGTTGGCTGTGACCGCGACCCCCACCACATATGGGCAATAATATTTATGTTTTAATCCTTTTTACCTATTGCGCTAATATCATAAATATTGCAAAACCTAATTGAAACTGAACCGAACTGAATGCCATAAAAAGGATAACAGCCTGCAAACAACAAGGATATATTCTCTGATACACACACACACGAACACTCACGAAGATAAACATTATTACCAATGCATTATTACAAGTTGAAGTGAAATGGCCGCTCAAATACTTTTCGAATAAATTGTCAGTCATAAATAACATCAAAATTGTAAAATGAATGTTTTCTGTGTATATATACATACATATATGTACGAGTACGTGTGTGGCCACACCGCCATTTAACTTGAGTTATATGGCCACTCCACGGCCTCCCCTCTGGATTCAACAGGACACCCTACTCGCAGTTCTTATCTATTGGAGCTTGGCTGTTCTTTCGTTGGCCAACTCTGATGGCTCTGACTGTCTAAGTGGCTCTGGGTACACGATGTACAGCTTGTCACGGCACCGCCGACCACCACCTCCTTTCCCAGAAATGAAGTGAAGAACCCACAAAAAGACACCGAAGGACTGCGAACAAAAAGGAGATGGCGACCGCAATAAAATTTAAACGAACATAAACGTTTTACCAACAAAGCTCATACGTACCAACCGAGCGACCGATATACTTGTAGATCAGAAGTTCCCAATCGGGCAGACTCGGCACTCGGGGGACGCACACGGGGAAAACATAATTTTTGATATGTTAGAATTGAAAGAAAATATACTTGAAAAGCATTTTTTTACTATAATATATTTGTTAACAAATAATTTTTTTGTCGACATTTTGTTTGGAGCGCATATATTAATATATTAGAACATAATTTATTTGCAAACTGACTTTCACAAATAAAATATATGTTTACACACAAACAAAGTTATTGTTAAGAAGTTTTCCAAACATATTTTATTTTTAAAACTTTGCTGACTGATTCAAATTTTAGTTAGTTTTTCCTAGTTTTCGTGTTAAACTTTATAGCTAAAAATGTCTTAATTTATACATCAATATTCCAATTCATCACTTGTTCTCAATCCATCAATGCAATTTATATTTACGAAATATTATACGATTTAATTAATCGTAAATTTTACAAACATATAAAATTTATAAAAAAAATCCTCTTTTAACATCTGAAAAACAGAAAAATTGTCATTAAATCAAGGCATTGATACATTGCCAAAATACATAAATACAAATTAATCTTTGTTTCGGAAATACTAGTTCCAAATAAAAAAAAATATTTTAATGGGAACATATTTTTGTTTAGAACAATATCCTCCCAAACATATACTATTTGTGTGTGTCGAATATTATATATTTGGAGAGTACCCTAAACATATGTATATTTCAAGCCGAATAGGTTTGGGACAATATACTACAGAAGCGATTTTTTTTCAGTGTGCAAGAATCTTTAATAATTCTTAATTTCTCAATACCCCAAATTTTAAGTAAAATTTCCAGTTGTCTAACAGGTACCTCATTTGTGTATACTAGGGCGGGTTAATTTTTTTTTTAAAAATCGTATAGCAAAAACTTAAACTACATAAAATGCTACGAAAATTCTCCGAAGAAACCATGTATCTAAAATAAAATCCTAATCCGCGCCTCTCGACTTGAAAATGTATGTGCAGAATTTCAGAGGATTCAAATAAGTAGTATAAAAGTTATTAAATAATCAATAATTCACTTAATATTAACACTTTGTGGGGGAGGTACTAGAAGGGTAGGGATAGAAAAAAATATTACCACATACCAAATTTGAAGTCAATCGGTTACTCCTTTCGAGAGTTATCGTGCGTACCAGCTAGCAAACAGACAGACAGACGGACGGACATTGCTCATTCGACTTAAAGGACTTAAAACGGATATCCGCCAAACATACTTAAAATCTTATATCCCTCCTTCGATGTGTTACACTTTTGGCCAGTAGCAAATTATATATATTCTCGTATCGCTAAAGTGAGTGTATAATAAAACATAATATATTTAAAAAAAATAATTTAAGCGAAGGAAGAGGAAAAAAATTTTCAAGTCGAGAGGCGCGGATTAGGTTTTAATTTTAGACCCAGGATTAGGTTTTAATTTTAGAGTCAACTTAAGAAGTATTCTTTAAAATAATGGCAACTGTCATACACGCTGTTTATTGTCCCAAACACATTCGGCTTGAAACATATAAATGTTTAGGGTACACTCTAAATATATAATATTTGGTACATACAAAGGTTATATATTTGGGAAGATGTTGTTCTAAACAAATCTTTGTTTACTCCAAATTTTGTTTGTTTGGGACTATTATTTTTCGAAACAAATTAAAAATTTGCACTTAAGTATTCAGAAAGTACCTAAATTGTGTTATATTGTTCAGTAATTCAAAATAATGTTTTTAGAAATTTTTAATGATCGTAAAAATACGAAATAATTGAAATCCTATAATTTTGGATCAAAATAAATTTTTTGGTGGATTGGCAACTAATGATGGCTTGGAATACTTAGAAATTTGAAATGATTGATTTGAAACAAAAGTCAATGCTGCATAAGGTATCATAACTGGGAGGTACAATAAGGAACCAAGAAAAAATTATAAATGAAATTCGAAATATAAAGGGTGTCCCAAGAAGAGCGCAATTTTTAAATCTCGCAACATTCGAAGTGTCATTGTTTGACTTTTGAATAATTGTTATTGTTTGTTAGTAGAAGGTACGAGGTTAGTAAAAATGGAGCGCTACACGAATGAACAACGCATTCTCATTGTGAAATTGTTTTACCAAAATGGTGAAAGTTTTGCGGCTACAGTTCGCAAATTGCGATCAATTTGGGGTCACAATAATGCTCCAAAAGAGTCAACTGTAAAGAGATTAATGGATAAATTTGCCGAAACTGGGTCTGTTAGTGATGTAAAGACAACAACGCGCCATCGACCAGGTCGATCGACCGAAAATGTCGCAGCTGTACGTGATGATGTCGCTCAAACTCCATCCACCTCAATTCGACACCGAGCTCAGCAAATTGGTGTCTCCAAATCCACTTAACCAGTTTTTTCTTGCCTAGAATTGAAGAAATGAATGTGGAGGGCATGTGGTTCCAACAAGACGGCGCCACATGTCATACAGCCAGAGAAACAATTCAATTGCTGCATCAGTCATTTCCCGGTCGTGTTATTTCGCGTTTTGGAGATCAGAATTGGCCGCCTAGATCGTGCGATTTAACACCATTAGATTTTTTTCTTTGGGGTTTTTTGAAGTCGATGGTTTACGCGAATAAGCCGACGACGACTCAAGCCTTAAAAGACGAAATTGGACGCTGCATTAATGAAATACCGCAGCATTCATGCAAAACGGTCATTGAAAATTTCATTAAAAGATCGCGTGCATGCCAGCAAAGCCGCGGCGGCCATCTGCACGATATATTGTTCCATACATAACCTCATTCTGTCTACTTTACGATATAATAAAGTTTCACGATTTTTTCTTAAATATCTGTGTTTTATTTAAAATTAAAAAATTGCGCTCTTCTTGGGACACCCTTTATTTGGAGAAATTCCTAAACAATAATTTTATTTGTACTTAAACATATACTTTATTCGAGAAATTTAGTTTGCAAATATATTTTGTTGTAATATATTAATATATTCGTTCCAAATATATTTTATTGATTTTCAAATATAATTTATTTGCTCAGAAATATATAATATTTAAAATTTTGTGTTCCAAATATATTTTCTTTCGATTCATTCAACATATCAAAATAGGCGATTTTGCCCCGTGTACAATTATCCTACAGAGACGACTTTTTGTTACAGTCAACACAGCCTTAATTTTATTTTTCAAAGTTTGTATACTCGTAATTAAGTCCGACCCGGCTTTAAAACTATTACTTGTCTACATCAAATATACATAATATATATTACATAATATATATAATGAATCTTGTCACAAAAATAAATCACAATAAAATGTGTTCTTTAATTTTAATATGCAAAATTTAAAGATGGGCTTACAAAAAAAATGAAGATTAGTGTTTCATTTAATCAAATACAAAGAACTTTATATCAATGAAAATGTCTTAAAAAGAATGTAAATTTTAGACATTTGAATGAATATTGTTCTTTAATTTATGCCTAAGTCGCATACTAGATTTAAGAGTGTGTCGTCATTACTATCTTTTTTTAGTGCATTACATTTTTTTTATTAAAATAAAAGATTTGTGCCAAAGACGCCCTTAGTCATTAAAAAAAGTACATTTTTTGTACTTAAAATATAGATAAATTTATTAATATTAAATAAATTTTCTTAATTTTAATTACAAAACGAACTTATTTCAAAGATTAAGGACGGTTTTGGTGCAAATCTTTAATTTTAAGACAATTTTTTTTCTGTGTGCAATGTCGGAGCGGCAGGTGGTCACCTAGTGTAAATACTGGACACTACAACAGACTTTTTACGCCTAAGAAATGCAATTGTATTTACAAATGATCCCACAATTAACAAAATAAGTTCGAAAATGCCCAAAAACCGATTTTTTCGCCCTAAATCTCCTATATTAAAATCCCAGCCTAAAAACCCTTTTGCAGTTTACCTTACTGTTCTTTCTTCCAAAACATTATCCAAGATATTTAAGAAGCCTTAGGATCCAATGTGTTGGGAAGCCCTGTTGTCGACCCACACATACATCTGTAAGTACGAATGGAGGAGAGTCATCATCGTAGTCGTCGTCGTCATCATCGTTGTCGTATCATGGCCCAAATGCCGTAAAAGCTGTGCATTTTAGATTTGTGTGCGGAAGATATGGCACCCAAAAACAGAAACATTTCTATTACTCAGCATCACCAGACTCACTCACTCACCGCTCACCGGCCTCAAACAAATAGAAACAGAAACAGAAACATCAGCATCAATTCCACAATTTCGGTAGGTTTATTCCTAAGAACAACAAATTACTTACGAGGATGGGCTGTATAAGTTGGATACAATGAAGGACTGTAGCTAAAAGGGATGTCGATCAGGACTGTGTTTCGGAAATATTTCAAGGAGGATGTGAAGATGTTTATCATAATAAACTAGATCTGAAGCGATAAACTACATAAATAGCGCTTAAATAGCCAGGAACATAATATATATGTGGCTATATATAAATCTGAACCGATTATCCCCAATTTAAGCAGTATCAGTTCCTAAATTAAGGCACTTATATCTGTCAAATGTTGCAATGATCGAAAGTAAAGTACAACTTCTATAGCGCTTTGATACCTAATCGGGAAACATAAAATGGGGACTATATCTAAATCTGAAACGATTTCCCACAAATTTTGCAGTATTCATTCCTGTAATAAAAAATTCTGCCAAATTTCGTACTTACATGTGAACGCTTACATGTGAATTCGGTGGTAACATATATATGGCGGCTATATCTAAATCTGAACAGATTTTCCTCAAATTTAGTATTTATTTTCTCTAAGTGTATCAAGAGATTTTTGTGTTAATTTTTTATCAGATCGGTTAAAAATTTTGCTTATACAGTGCATAAATGCCAAATCGGAGGTAGATATATAGGGTGATCCATTTCGAGGTTCTCTACTTTTTTAAAGAAAAAACACAGAAGATTCAAATTGAATGGGGAATGTTTATTATCATTTGAAAGAACATTCTTTGGCATTTATTTATGTCTATCAAATGTTGCCCGCGGCTACGTCTCAGATGGTCCATCCGTTGAGTCCAATTTTCGATGACTCGTTCGAGCATTTCGACTGGTGACTGGCGAATGACACGCGTAAACGTTGTTCAAGTCTTTCCATGATGAAATGCCAAACAATACTTAACAAAAATAACATTAGAGCATGACACGACTCACACGTGATCTATCAAAAAAAAGGCTATTGAAAAAAGTATCTCTACTTGGATCACCCTATATATAGGAGCTATATGTAAATCTGAATCGATTTTGACAAAATTTCAATAGGGATTATCCTTGGGCCGTAATATGGGAGTAATGTAATATGGAATGTTCGATGTGTGGGACCAGGAATGTAAACTAATTTTATTTTGTTTATAGTCATTGCAAAATTTGTCTAAAATACAAAATATGAAAACTTTTAGATGATACCTACGGGGAAATGTTCAAATAAATCGGTCAATTTGTACGGGGATACCAGATTGGGCTTGAAAAATGTTCATCGGTAGATACTACAAAGACATTGCTATTCTATGTTTTTATGTGCACTGGTATTCAAGTTATGAGCTATTAAATTTTGGTATGATTTTGCCATAGCGTATCCACTGTTACATTTATAGAACTTACACCACTTAGTATTTTCTTTAGCAAACAAAATTCCCGATGCCTGACGACGATTAACTTAGAATTGATATGTTTAAATGATATCTACCGAATTGAGAAAAGTATAGCGTCACTCTACTAAAAATCAGGATTTCCCGGGATTAATACACAAAACTCCCGGGATTCGGGAATTTCTGGGATCGTGGAATCCCGGTATTTACGGGATCGGGATTTCCCGATCGACATCCCTAGTATGTAATAATGTATTTTTGGGAATATGATGTAGTCCTAAACAAATCTTTGTTTTCATCCTAATATTTTATATTTGGTTCTATTACACTGTCCAACAAATTAATACTTTTTGATTGGAACAGAATAACGACCCTATAATTCTGAAAGGGAATATATAGTAGATAATTTTTGTAGAATAAACTTATGGTCCAGCTGGTCTGAGTTTTTTTAAGATGTAAGATGTAAGTTAATATCTGAGAGATTTCTCATTACCAGAGTTATATAGGGGAATTTTATGAGGATTATTTTTGTGGAAGATATTAACCCTCTAGCTTCTCTCTTAATGGATCAATTTGGCCCTTTTTTCGTAAAAAAAAAAACAAAAAAAGTCCTTTCATGCAAATAACAAGTGTATACATTTCATTACTGAAGGACTATTGTATAAGGTGCTCTACCACATTCAGCGCTGTTTCCACTGATCTTCCTTTGACATTTACGAATTTTAGTCTGCCATCCGCTATTTTACTTTTGACCATGTCATCAATTATTCTATTCATTGTTTTTAACAGGAAAGAAGTTAGTCTAATAGGTCGATACGCCTTTGGGATAATTTAACTCGCCTCGACAGGCTTGGGTGAGTTAGGCATGCAGTGAAAACTTCAGTCAGATGAGTTGATATCAGATCCACCTCATTCTGAAGAAGTACCGCAGCCTTGAAAGGAGAGAAGTTAGGCATGCAGTGAAAACTTCAGTCAGATGAGTTGATATCAGATCCACCTCATTCTGAAGAAGTACCGCTGCCTTGAAAGGAGAGAAGTTTTTTATCGCTTCGTTACCCATAACATCTGTTATATCCGTAACAGGTACTTGATGCATGGCATTTTTGTTCTGTAACTATTCTTCTGTCGGTCCAGCATTACCAGTCGGAAAATGAGTTTTCATCAAAAGCCTTGTAGTTTCCATCCATTTCATCAAGAGCCGTATAGTTTCCATCCTTTTACCCGTGTCATCCACCAATGTTTCGGTTTGGATATGATTTGTAATTCGAAAAAAGTCAATTGCAATTCGAAAAATATCAATTGAAATTCGGATATTCCATTTGAAACTCAAAAATGGTCAATTGAAATTCGAAAAGCATCAATTGAAATTCGAAAAACATCAATTGAAATTCGAAGCGCATCACTTGATATTCGAAGAACATCAATTGAAATTCGAAAAACATCAATTAAAATTCGAAACACATTAATTGAAATTCGAAAAACATCAATTGAAATTCGATACACATCAATTGAAATTCGAAACACATCATTTGAAATTCGTAAAATTGCAATTGAAATTCGGAATACGTCAATTGAAATTCGAATTTTTCCATTTGAAATTCATAATGCACCAATTGAAATTCGGAAAACATCAATTGAAATTCGAAATTCATCGTTTGAAATTCGAAAAATGTAAACAAAATCAATGCTGTATATTAGATGGGGTGGCATTTTAGTGATACAATTTGTCTGTGTTAAACCTTTAATATTAAAATATTTAAATATGTTTTGTTTCAACTAATTTTGAATAAATATTCATAAGATCATATATATGTTTTCTGTTCGTCACATTATTTGTTAAGATTTAGTCAGCAAATGTGTTTAAATAAATTCTACCCAATCTAATGTACAGATTTGTTAACATTTTCGAATTTCGATTGATGTATTTCGAATATCAATTGATGTTTTTCGAATTTCAATTGGTGTATTACGAATTTCAAATGGAAATTTCGAATTTAAATTTATGTATTTCGAATTTCAACTGATGTATTTCAAATTTCATTTGATGTTTTTAGAATTTCAATTGTTTTGTTTCGAATTTCAATTGATGTTTTTCGATTTTCAACTGATGTGTTTTGAAATTCAATCGATGTGTTTCGAATTTCAATTGATGTATTTCGAATTTCAATTGATTTTTTTCGAATTTCAAATGAAATCTTTAAATTTCAATTGACCTTTTTCGAATTTCAAATGGAATCTTCGAATTTCAATTGATCTTATTTGAAATTGAATTGATTTTTTCGAATTACAGTTGAAAATGGTGTAGACGTTGTAATTCCTAATAAAAGGCCTTAAAAATACCTACTTTCATCTAAAGGCGGATTATTACTTCAGTCGGTAAACGCAATTTCTTACTATGTATTAATTAATTAATTAATGCATTTTTATTTACAGCATTTGCAGGTTCAAACTCAAGCAAAAATTGGCTACACATATTCCATAATAGAAATGAAAATTGCACAAATTTTCTTCGAAAGGGTAAGTTTTTACTTAATTATTTAATTTATATTTCTATTATTTTAAAATCGCCAATTTAAATTGCTAATTTTCACTGATTCAACTCCATTTTATAAATCGAAAATCATCGAATCGGCTTTTTGTAATTTTAATATTAAAAGTTTTTTTGATGATTTAATTGTAATTACACTCACTGAAATCCTAAATTTGTTGGATGGTATGAATGTTTTTCTTTCAGTGTAGTAATTTTTGTTGTTAACAACTCTCTTTTTGAATACAGTTGAGATGTCTATAGTAATTTTCTGTGTTTTTGGATTGTTGTCCCAAATCTATTCACCGAAATTATTATACCGCACCCACTTCCCTCGTGTTGGATAATGAAGACGAAAAGCGGAAAAATAAAAATGTGAATAAAATTTTCATAATGATAGCCTCTCATTAAGCGCCAAATGTAATACATCTTTCCGTTTTTGCTCTTGTTTTTTTTTTTTGGACCACTTCAGTCGTTTAGTCGTTCAGCCGTTCAAACGGCATAAAAGGAATGAATACAAGACAGGCCAAAATATACTGACTGAAATGACGACAGTGGCGCAATCGTAAAATGCATTACACTCCGTCCGACCGACTGGTGGTGAATGGAATGGATCCACAGAGATGACTGTGTGGGCTGTCACCCCTACAGTATGTATGAGTTCGTGGTGGTGATGGTATGGTTGTGGCACTGGTCCATTCCATATACAAACATACATACATCGCTGGAAAGCAATTTTAAAACAATTTGCTAAATTGAAAGCAAAATATGCCATGATAAAGAGATGTACGAGTATATCCCACATAAGGTGTGGGGTGTTGGTGGTTGTAGTAGTGCTCCTGGAAGGCCTCACTTTCTCCCTCACTCTGGATCGGCCACTGAAAAACCTCAAAAGGAATACTACGGACGACGTATCGTTTTGGTCGCTGGTCCCATTGCAAACAATTTTTAATTTAATGTACGGCAGGCAAACAGCTTGGCCTGACTTCCTGGGCCTGGCATGAGTTGCAGATGGCGATGGCGATGCCATTTGCCATAATTCATTGGCCACAAGAGCAGCACCAGTGTTCAAGAGCACTGCAGTGGAGGAGCTCACAAGATGGGTGTCTCCGTGTACCCACGGCAGCAAACACTCGTACTCGTACTATTCATATTGGGCCATACAATGGTGGAGGCTGGCATCCACAAAATCAGCACCATTCGCATTATTATTATTTTCCACGAGTGAGTGAATGAGTAGTTTGGGTGGCATCCTGGCATTCTGGCCGAGGCACTAGGAAATTAATTATTTTCCATTAAAGCCAAGTTAAGGCAAAAGAAAACTTCCATGAAAGGCAATTTAGCGCGTCAAGTGCTCATATAAATAACATCAATTTCATTTTCTCCATTTATTTTATGCTCCGCATAACGTACGGCTCCATGGCCCCCACCACAACACCCTAGAAACACCAGCCTCCGCCCAACCAACCGCTCGCTCTCTCCTTGGCTGCCTTGAAACATGAGAACACACATTTCATTTGGTATTCAGAGAAAGCCCAGCTGGCGAACTCGGAATTCGGAGGAGAAGGTAACTAAAACATATTAAACGGCAACCGGAAATGGCGAAAAAAAATAAAGTGAATTCACACAATCAACCCGTCCATCGTCCGTCCGTACGTCCCGGCAAGCATCCAGCCAAACGTACACCATCCATTTATCCCAGCCATCCTTCGTCCTTTTATGGCCTCCCCTTCTCCTCGCCCCAAGATGCGGGAGTAAAATAAATTTATAGAAACAGAAATTGTATACACACGCAAACTAAATAAATGTAATAATGTGAGGGAGTTCGCAAAAAAAAAGAAGTGAATATAAAAAAAGATGCTCGCCTCCCGCCCCACCATCCACGAGTTCAGGGGAGGAGCAACTGCTTGGACTCCAAGACGGGACTCCTCCATAGCCTTCTGCTGAGTCCGCTGCGGCTGTGGCATATTAAAATCGATGGGCATGCCTGGCATGTAAACCAAGTTAAGGACTCCTATTCATATCCTGCTAAGAGATACGATAACATCCTATCCCTAATGATGCTCATGCCAATGTGGTGTAATCAAAGATTATGTGTAGCTTGGGGTTCTGGTGGAGGGGAAGAGAGGGAGGTGGTACATACATCAGGCTCCATTGTTCGTTCGCGGGGTGTAGTGTATGGTCAGCATTTATGTAATTCATTTTGTCAAGGGGAGAACGAAAGGAGTTGAAAGTATTGTGGAACTGCTGTATTGCAAATGGCCTCCTCATTGTCCCCACAATGGAATCTTTGTTAGCCGTTTATCTATTTATCTAACACCCACACATCCAAACACACATGGATACACTCTTAAAACTGGATTAAACAAATGAATATTTTATCAAGACACTCAATTACATAAATTGAAGGGTTTTATGAACCTCAACGCGCGCAGGAACGAGTGATTGTCTTCTATAGGAGACAGATACTTTCGCCTGTTACGGCTGTTTCAGAAGATATATTTACGCAACCATTTTCGGAAGTTATGAGCCCCACCAATTTAGACGTTGTATTAAATATAATAATATTCTGATGTACACGCAATAGCTGTAATTTATATTGATATTTTAAATATATAGTTTGAACACTCTAAACCCAAATTTCTTTTGTATTATGTATATTATCCCAAACATATTATGCATGAAACATACTTAAGCTTAGGGTACGCTTTAAACATATGATATTTAACACAAACAAATATTATATGTTCTGGGAGATTGCGTCCCAAATAAATACACTGTGCCCGAAGTGGACACTTTGAAAATGTAACATAAAGTAGACCCTATGGATATATAACTATTTCGACCATGCTGTATCCAGTGGTATTAATCATTTTTCTATGTTAGCTCTTGTTTTCGCGATATTCGACCACAACGAATACTGGGAAATCAGAGAGGTTAGTTGCTTTAGTAGTGATTTTTAAATGGAATACTTCGGAATACATGCTTCAGTTCAAAGAACGAAATAAAGGGAACGTTTGAAGAATTATTTCTCTCCAAACAGTCGACCACGCTTCTCACCCTCTTACCCCCAACAAATTTTAATCAAATCTTACCATATGTCAAACGTCATACAAATCGACAAGTTTTTAAGATTGTGTCTTCGAGAAAAATATTCCTCGCGAAAAACTATTATGAGTCCCCTTTCAATTTATATTTATGAAAAATCAACAGGTTTCATTATTTCATAGGTTTTGTCAGTTGAGTCCATTGAGTCCATTGAGTTTACTTTTAGTTACATTTTTGGACAAGCACAGTGATATTAATTTCCATCATAACACTTCCTTACTTGGATACATTTTTCGCATAATTTGCATCTACGAATTCGATTCTTTAGAGAGACGCTAGAAGTAATTATTGGAAATCACTTTCATTGGAAATAGAATATACACGCAAAGAAAGAATTCGTTTCTGCGAAACGAAATATTAGACAACTACAATTCTCGTTTCGGACAACTGAAATTTCGTTTGTTGTGACAGAAACTTGTTCTGACCAAAAGAAATTTCCAAACATATTCTGTTGGAAACATACATATGTGTACCTAAGTGTACCCTAAGTACACTCCAATTATATAATATTTGACACATACATATATTATACCGGGTTTCCCATTAAGGACATAACATTACCTTTACCAGAGGCCAATTGGAGAAGTTTCGGCGTTTCAAATGATGAAGTGGCTTTAGTTCTTGAGTCAGTTTGATCTTAAGGCCAAGATCTTTTCGCAAAATACTCCACAGTGTGGTTTGAGAGATGTCCAACTCCTGAGAACGACGTGGAATCGACTGATTTGGCTTATTTTGAACGGATACTCTTACGGCTGCGATATTTCAGTCAAATCGTCCGCAAATGCGGATTTTGCAAATAACTTCACCACTCCGTCAATTATCTCGGTTAGAATAATTCTAAAACACAGATGACCCCGATGCAATTGGCAATTTTTAGCCAATTCGCTCCTATGGTTTCGGAGACATTCGTTAGAAACAAACGTAAACATGATTTTATATATAAAGATGATCATTAACATATTCTGCTTGAGACATATACATTAGGGGAGGTCAATTTGGTTGGAAAAAATGAACAAACTGTCAGTCAAAAATGAAATCTACGGAAAATTGTAAGACTATTTCTCCTAGGATCCATGGGTCTAAAATGAATTCCTAACCGACAAAAATCGACTTAAAATTGTAATTTTGCTGAAACATGTGTTTTTATCCTGCAACGGTTGGAATTGCAATTGTATAAAATCGGTCAAGGATTAAAGATTTTCGCCATACAAGGACTAAAGGAAGGTCGGGTAAGAACGTCGTCTTTCAGCGTTATCTCCCGAATTATAAGAGCTAGAAAGATGCAAATTGGTGTGTAAGTCATTGGAACAGAAATAAATTTATTTTTTGGTAAAAGTGGGCGGAGCCACGCTCCTTTGTAAACAAACATTGTTTGTTTGTGAACACATATTGTATTTCCAAATATATTTTGTTTAAAAAAGACTTTGAGAACGTTATAGATTTTTCGAATATCATTTTTAATTTATCCTTGGTTTCGAATAATGCCTCCAAGTTAAAAATAGCGTATACAACAAGTTTTTAAATATTCCAAGTCATCATTTATTTGTTGTCAATCCAACAAGTAATTTATTGTTATCCAAGATTATACGATTTCAATTATAAAGTATATATTTATAAAAACATTGAAAATTTCTAAAAAAATCACTTTGAATTGCTAAAAATCTTACCACAATTGATGTTTTTCTGAATACTTAAATGAAAATTAATCTCTGTTTCGGAAATAGTAGTCACAAATTGAAACAAAGATTTGTTTAGAACAACATCTTCCCAAATATTTATATATTATTTGTGTGTACCAAACATTATATATTTAGAGTGCACCCTAAACATATATATGGTTCTAGCCGAATATGAAGCATGTGTACACAGAGAAAAAAACCAGAAACAAAATATGTCTGAGAGCAAAATATATACAAAATATATTTTGATAAATCATGACCGCACGCTGGAAAAAATCGCTTCTGTAGTATATTGTCCCTAACATATTGCTTTTAAAGCTGTGTTTAAATACGAAAAAAATATTGTTTAGGAAGTTCTCCAAATATATTTTATTTGAAAAAGATTTTCAAAACATTTTCTGGCTTTTTTTGAATTTCAGTTTTAATTTTTCCTTGGTTTTGAATTGTACCTCCCAGTTATGATACCATATGCAGCATTTACTTCTGTTTTAAATCAATCATTTCAAATTTCTGAGTATTCCAATCCATCATTAGTTGTCAATCCTCCAAGTTATTTTATTATTATCCAAGATTGTACGATTTCAATTATTATTATTTTTACGAACATTAAAAATTTCTAAAAAAAATTACTGAAAAATTTAACACAATTTAGGTATTTTCTGAATACTTTAACGCAAATAAATAATATTGGGATGTAAACAAAGATTTGTTTAGAACAACATCTTCCCACATATATACATTTTGTGTGTTCCAAATATTATATGTTTAGAGTGTTCCCTAAACAGGTATATGTTTCAAGCCTAATATGTTTGGGACAATATACTACAAAAGCGATTACTTTTCAGCGTGTACGGACATAACAATTTCATTTCTTTATGTCAACCCACCCCCAAATATTTTTAATGATCTTTCAGTGTGAAAACGTTAGTCGAAGTCAACGTTTTTCTTCATGGTAAATTTCACTTACGTGCATCATTTTGAAAATTATTAAAAATTACTAACGAAACAAAATTCTGAGTTTACTCCAATTTTCGGCCGTAATAATCGTCCCACCCGCCAGGCTGTGCGTGTTATAGTGGATAAATTTGAATCCAAATTTTCACTTTTGCATGTTCCGGCGCCAAAGGGACGCTGTACCGCTCGAAGCGACGAAAATATCGCAGCCACAAGTGTAGCCGTTTAAAATGAGGCAAATCAGATTCCACACGGGGCAAAATCGCCTTTTTTGATATGTTTGAATCGAAAGAAAATATATTTGGAACACAAATTTTTAAATATTATATATTTTTTAGCAAATAAATTTTATTTGAAAATCAATAAAATATATTTGGAACGCATATATTAATATATTACAACAAATTATATTTGCAAACTAAATTTCTCAAATAAAATGTGTGTTTAAATACAAATAAAATTATTATTTAGGAATTTTTCCAAATATATTTTATTTAAAAAATATTTCCAAAACTTTTGCTGAGTTTTTCATATTTCAGTTTAAATTTTTCTTGGGTTTCGAATTGTACCTCCCAGTTATGATACCATATGCAGCATTACCTTCTGTTTTAAATCAATCATTTAAAATTTCTGAGTATTCCAAGCCACCATTAGTTGTCAATCCTCTAAGTACTTTATATTGATCCAAGATTATATGATTTCAATTATTATTTTTTACGAACATTAAAAATTTCTAAAAATTTAACTTTGAATTACTGAAAAATTTAACACAATTTATGTATTTTATGAATACTTAAATGCAAATAAATATTTGTTTCGGAGGTCCCAAATAAAAACATATTGGAATGTAAACAAATATTTGTTTAGAACAACATCTTCCCAAATATACAATTTTTGTGTGTACCAAATATTACATGCTTAAAGTCTACCCCAAACATATATATGTTTCAAGCCGAATATGTTTGGGACAATATACTACAGAAGCGATTTTTTTTCAGCGTGCACGTCGTTCTCAGGAATTGGGCATCTCTCAAACCACACTGTGGCTTATTTTGCCTTCATCCTTATACCATCAGACTGACTCAAGAACTAAAGCCACTTGATCATTTGAAACGCCGAAACTTCTCCGATTGGGCTCTGGTAAAGTTAATGTTATGTCCGTAATGGAAAACCCGGTATAAATAATTTTATAAATTGAAAAAATAATTTATTCGCATATTTTCTGATTTAAGCTTAGGAATCCTGAACGGAATCTGTGAAATGCCCCATAATATATTTGCAAAAAACCTTTCTCGTTTGCAAACACATATTTTATTTGTGAGAGTCAGTACACAAATTTATTTTGTTGTAATTAATACTTGATTGATTTTCAAATAAAATTTATTTGTTTAAAAAAGTATAATATGTAGGATTTTTGTTCCAAATATATTTTCTTTGAATTCAAACATATCAATTTTTACCCTTGTAGATATTAATGGTTTTGTAACAATGTTGTATGCTCGAAGTCCGGCTTCTACGACTGAGAATCAACTGATATTCTCAGTCATCTAGACAACATTTGCAAAACATAATTTTCCTCTTTACCCTAATATATTACTGGTATTAATTCGCATTGTTTATTTTATCCAAATGCTAAGCAATTTTAGGCGAAAATATTTCCCCATCTCTCTCCCTCCATCTCTTTCCCGGTTAACATGACTTAATTATAACAACAAATAAACAACATCAAGAACACATTATTACTCTACCCAAAAATGTGCTGCAAAGAGAATTTTTATTAATAAAAATTGACAATTTCAATTAAAAATTCAATTGAATTATATGTCGGTATGTAGGTATGTATATATGTATATTGTGGAGAACCCCCACATGCAAAATGAAATAAATTTCGTTATTTTATGATAAATAAATAAAATTAAATCATCCAATAAATGTTGTTATAATCGAATCCCCCAGTTGTACAACAACATCATCAACATTTAAAAACGACAGAAACAGAAACAAAAACGAGAACGACAGAGACTTTGTCAGGGACAGCAACAACAAAAGCAGCAGCAGAATCTCCGAACAGTAAATTCATATTTCTAATAATATTTTAATGGAATTCCAACAGATATTAGGCCCCAAAACACCTCTTCTTCATTCAAATCTCCATCAGAGGGACTCCTCTCTTCTCACATACGACTACATACTCTCACAACTCCCACACACTTAATACCAAGCCAACTGTCACTCATTCCACAGAGTACAAACAAGACAAAAACAAAGAAGTCAGGAATAAATGACAGAAGCGGAGCGGGAGAAACCTCTCCAACAACAGCAATAGTAACATTTTCGCCTTTTCGAATATTACTTTAGTGGTAAGCAAAGCACAAAATTGCTTGTGACACTAAGTCATCAGCAACAACAACACATACCTCCAACAAAAACTAATGCAGCAACAACACCAAAGTAGACAGACACACACACGCACACACTAAAATAATTTTTAAAAGCACAAAAGGAATCAAATAAAGGAAAGAATTACGAAAAACAGATGAAATTGCTGACACTGTCTCTTGTTGTATACGTCGCCCGCCAAACCGCCAGTCCACCAGCCAACCACAAACTCATCCCACTGCGGTGGCAGTGCAATTCGCATTCCGAATGTTTGTGTTGTGTTGTGCTGCTCTTGATGTTGATGCTGATGCTAAGATTTAATAAATGAAATTGGTGTGTGATTAAAAACACAAAAACCAAACGAAATCCATCTAATCAACTTTTGTTCCCCTGCTCCACCAGCAGCAACTGGCATCGTCGACGCCACCAGCCACGACACTCGTAGCGGCAGCAGGCAAAAACATTAAAATAAATTGTAGCTCCCAAACATCGGCTGCAGTAGTAGTGTTGGCAGCGACAGCAGCAGAAGCAGCACCCATTCAATTTGTTTGGAAACTCTTGGCCTACCAGCGAAGCACACACAAACACACCCACCCACCAACAACCATGCACTCACCTAGGCAAAACTAGCAACCACCCACCATAAAGAAGACAACGCCGACGACGACAACAAACGGGCAACAACCGGAAACAGCAGCCATTTGCCCTGTAATACTCGTCGTCGTTGTCGTACTACGTCACGTGCTAAGTGCTCTAAGGAGAAGACTACTTCAAAAGCAAAGTTGAGGATATGGCGTCTCAGATGGGTGGCCTCCTCCCAAAAAAGAAAATGAGAACAGCACTAACAAAAACAAAGCTATAAGAAAACAAAAACAAAAACAACGACAATATCCCGCCATACACATCGCTCCCTCACTCACTTGGCTGAACACAATAAGGGGAAAAGTGGTTGTGTTTACTAACACCAATGCAGTTAAACGGAGAGAACAATTGCTGTTAGGTAAATAGGCGGAGTTTGTACGGAGAGTGAAAGAGAGAACATACTTAAATAACGGGAATGCAAATACTGGGTTAAATGCACAGAACTCTTATTTATAGGGGTATAATTTATCAAAGACACTAATCCAAATGGTGCGTGTCTTTGATAATAAACCGTTGTACTGTACAGTACTTTTGTAAAGGAAATTAGGGGGAAATAGTTGGCAACTGTATAAAGTGAAATGCTAAATTGTGATCTTGTTCATTAGGGTGCTCAAAAACTGCACCGATTAATCGGTTTCTATTTAAAATCGCCTTTGGCTGTTCAGTTTTTGTTGCATTTTCAAATAACGTAACTCGGTTTAATTTAAAGTTGTTTTCTTTAAAAACACTATAATACGAGTAAAATATGAAAATATTGTTTTTAATACTGCAAACAAGAGCATTTCCATGTTAATTGATCACAGTATTTTTTGGCTCATGTCACGGATTTTGATGAAACTTGGTATAATGGTTGTTCTAAGTGTAGTCTACAACCTATGCAAATTATTTGGCAAAAATATAAAAAACAGGCCTACTATGAGGATTTTAAAATTTTCGAAACTGAATTTTGAGGAAAATTGGGTTATTAAAAAAATTATATCTTTTTATCGGTAAAAGCTATCAATATGGGACTTTTTGCAAAATGTTAGTAATTATTTGCACTCCTAATGAAAAATATAAAAAAAATAAAAATAATTTTTTTTTCTAAATTTTTTTAAAAAAAATTATTAAAATAAAGTAGAAATATTTTACTTTTTTCATAGTTTTTCTTTAAAGACTTGCTTAATGTTGAAGTTGGGTTTTGTAATTGATGCTAATGCTGCATTAGGCATTAGAGTACAATGTAAATACATTTTAGGGCAATAGGACATGGCCTTCTAATTTTTCTGCAACGTTGAATTTAAACGTTTTAAAGTAAGTAAGAGCACGCGACTCCCTTCTTCCAATTTTCGTAACAAGGGTCTGAAAAATACGACTTATACAGCCCTCAGAAGTCAAATCGGACGGAACATATATATGGGGGCTATATCTAAATCTGAACCGATTTCCACTATATTTAGTAGTCTTTATTAATACCTGAAGAGATTCGTCTCTGGCAATTTTACCTCGATCTGGTGTAAAATACACCTTGTCTAGCCCTTAGAAACCTAATCGGAGGAAAATATATATCGGCGCTATATGTAAATCTGAAGCGATTTTCACCAATTTGAATAGGGATCGTCCCTGCGCTATAAAAGTGCACTGTGGCCCACAATGTGGTGTAGATATAAAAAATCCACAATGGGAGGAATTTAAAAAAGAAAATAATTCGGCCGCTTCTTAACTAGACAAACGTTTTCGAGAAAACTTGGCATATTTGTAGAAGAGATATTAGAGTAGTTACATTTAGAATTTGGGTCCTCTATGGTATACAGGGGCGGAGCTACAAGACCTTAAAGTTGGCCACCTCGGGTGAATATCTTGTTCGTCTGATTCATAAATTATTATTTTTTCCTCATTATACACTAAAGCATATTTCAGCTCATTGATTTGTGACTCATTTCTGAAAAGTAGCCCCATTTCTGAAAAGTAGCCCCAAAAAAAAGAACTTCGGCATTATTCGTTTAGTCAAGTTGGCTCAATTAATAATGTAATGGCCATACGAATTTTTTTGCTCAAGGTGGATTTTTATCACTTTTTCTATATTTTAACACGGTTATATCTCGGTATACCATACGGAATATCTCTTTTGTGTCTGATTCGAAGTTGTAGATGTTAAATAGGAGGAAAAAATGCGGTTTATGGGCTGGCGGCATCATCGGGCCGTACTTCTTCGAAAATGTGGTCGGCCAAGCAGTTACCGTGGATGGTTTTCGCTATCGCGAGATGATAACGGAATCCTGTGGCCAGAAATTGAGGATATGCACCTGGACAATATGTGGTTCCAACAGAATGATGCACTTGCCACGCAGCCAACGAAACAATGTCTCTTTTGCGCGAGAAATTCAATGGCCGTATTATCTCACTTCGTGGCGATGTTAATTAGCCGCCACGATCATGTGATTTGACACCGTTGGACTTCGTTCTTTGGGGATATTTAAAAGAAAAAAGTGTACGTCAATAAGCCAACAACAATTCAACAGCTAAAGGATGAGATAATTCGGCACATTAACGACATTGAACCTCAACTATGTCTCAGAGTCAGTGAAAATATAGACCATCGGATAAAGGTATGCGACCGAAGCCGTGGCGTGCATTTGGTCGATATTTTGTTTCACACATAATTGTCATAGATCCTTCTATCATATTAAAAAATACTAAGATAATTACACTATGCAACAAAAAAATTTTTTTGTGTCCTAGACCTTACAATTATTTTTTTTGTATAGATACATACTGTTATATAAAATCAAAACAAAAAATTTTTTTATGGATACATTTTTTTTATTAAAAATACTATTATCGTCGAAGGTACCCTTAGTATTTGCACTATAATTTTTGGAGTATATGCCTTATACGTTAAATTGAAGCTATTAATGTGGGCTACCAATGTTGGAAATATCCCTTTCACTTAGAAACAGTGGTTTAGTAACAGTCATTAAACAAATTGGAAAAAGAAGATTTTTTCAAAAAAAAATCCTGGGACAAAAAAAAAACATAAAAAATAGAAAAACATCGAAAAAATGTTTTATTTTATTTTTTAAAAGTTTGCATCCTAGCGAAGAAAATAATGCCTATTTGAAAAAAATCTATAGATAACTGTAGAAATGATAGCCCTTTTGGTAGAGGTAAGAGAATTTCAAAAAAACTTTTTTTTTTAAATTTCTGTTTAAATAGCGATTTTATTTATTACTTTTATTTATATTATGTACATTTGAGTTTATTTAAATGAACAAGTTTCATTAGAAGTAATTGTGAGTTCTTTGTTGACGTTTGTAGATTTCGGAATCGGTTTCTCTAATGAGGAACCAAATATAATCTCCCATAATTCTTTCATCCAAGTGCCCTTGGTAACGCCGCTCGATGGACTTCAATTCTTGATGAAACCTTTCGCCATGTTACGTCGCCAAGATTCTCGGGGTAAAAGTTTAAATGATAATGAAAGACATTCATTTTGAGGGACATACTTACACCTGTTGGAATACATAAAGCGAAAAATAAGTTGGAAGAATACATAAATATGTGTTATATACATAAATATAAAAAAAATATTTCTAACCAATTTTTTCATAATTTGTTAAAAAATCATAAATTAATGTTTCATATTGCGGACTTTTATTGGTTTTATTTTATCAATTTTGCCATTGTTTCGTATGATTCCTTAGTGTTGACAACATGAGCAATGGGAATCGACGGTTTCTGATATCCGTTGTGTAAAAATACTGCTTTCAAACTTTCTTTACAGCTGTCAACAAGTAACCGCCATTCCTTTGAATTGTATGTTTGATTACGTTCCTCGAACAATCCTGGAATGTCCTTGCAAAAGAATCTGTTATCCACAGTTGTATAAAATTGTTTGTATGGTATATCACTCTATAATATGATATGTTAACATCTGGGGCCAAAATATTGTACTGTTTCATCCCAGATGCAAGTAGTTCTGCCTTATCTTTGGTCAGTTCCAAATATCTCACTAGATCAATGAGTTGAAACTGAGTTAAAAGCGATGACTTCTGACTCAAACTTGAATCGCTCAGAGTTGAGTACTCAGTTGAACTTGATGATGTTTCCGTTATTACGCTGTTAGCTATACTTGGACACTTCCTACTCCAATCTATTAACTTTGACAAAAATAGCAGTCCGTATCCATATGAATGAATGGTTGTCTCCAAATCATTGGCATTCCAAATTGCACGTGAAGTCTAAAATTATTCCACAAAACATTGTAATACATTAATTTTAAAGTACTTACCGCATTATTCCACTAGTCCATCGAGTAAGATATACATGGCACGAATTACACAAAATACTAGGTGTCCACGGTTCGTTCATATTTTTAACTCATATACCAAAATATTACACATATGTTTCTTCTATTATTTTACTAAACGCACGTCGATTTTTTAATTACATATTTTCCGCAGATGTAGCAGAAATTGTCGGGATCATTTACACATTGAAAAGTTCTTTGCCTTTTACTCATACTTCGAAATATAACTTTGTAATATTTTTCAGAAAATCGACTTATCTCTTTAAGGCGCTGAATTACACTAATTTATTAATAAGAAATTTCATTCATAAATTCCGGGTTTAAGGTTAATAAGTTGCAGTACCTGTAGCTGACATACAGGGTGGATGATATGTATTGCAACCAACTTCAGGTTGCTATCATTTCTAAACCGCTAGTCTGATAGCTGACAGATTTATTTCAGTGACAGTTCATTTTATTGTTTACAAGCTTACAAAAGCATTTTGATCTATGTATAGTTTGCTTCGAAAGTAGACACCCAATATTTTCAAGACTGCCGCGTACTACTTTGTATTGCGTACATATACTTTTACTACCTGTATATACGACTGGGATGTCCATTCCCCTAAGTGGCAAACTGAATGGAAACCTCATAAATAAAAAACCACAAATATTGTTGAATGACCCTCTATCTCAGCGGATCTCATCCAATATAGCTCTCACATTGCATATCATGTTTTATGGAGGGTTACGAACGGTCATAAAACCTCGTCCTCTCTATAATTTTATAATGTCTGACATCAACACTCATAAAATAAAATGCAAGTGCAATGTCTCTTATATGTCTCTCTCACATATGGCGAATTCAATATAAGCAAAAACATAATTTAAAAACGAAAAAATATGAAACAAGATTTTTTTGAATTTCCCTAACAATTACAAAATGGCTCATAACTTTTACATCTATCCATAGATTTTTTTTCAAATAGACAGTGTTTTCTTCGATAGCATGCTGGCTTTTTAAAAATGTGATAAAATAATTTGTTCTATTTTTTATGGTTTTATTTGTACCAGGAAAAAGTGTTTTTTAAAAAAAATCATTTTTTTTCATATTTTTGACGATTGTTACTAAACCAAAGATTATACGTGAAAGCTATATTTGCAGCATATGTAGCCTTCATAATTCCCTTCAACTTGAGGCATAACACGGCTCAATCGGGCTTATACTTATATATAAAAATGATGGTCCAAATACTGGATGTACTTTCCATGAAAGCTGGAATTTAAAAAAAAAATTTACCATAAAAAATTTTTTAATATTATTTTCGTGTTTGTGACACCTAATTGCACCAGAAACTGTTATCCACATCCCTTGGACAAAAATTTTGTTGCATAGTGTTATCCGAAAAATTTTTGTTTTATTTACAACTAGCTGACCCCAGCAGACGTTGTCCTGCCCGTCCTATTTGGGATGTATAATTTTGTTATTCATTAGTATTTCATTCAAAAATGCATAATCCCGAGTTTCAGGAAAAAAAATGTATATTCACCATATGTCCACTACAGCGCCATCTACCTGTTAGAATCATACATACAAACTATTATCAAGACAAACTACACATACATTTTAAATTTCAGTCAAATCGGTCGTGAAATGGGAATTTTGCTAATAACTTGACCACTCCGCAATTTATCGCGGTGAAAATAATTCTAAAACACAAATGACCCCAAACTGAATATATTGTTAAATTTTCAGCCCATTCGCTTTTATGGTTTCGGAGATCATGCGTTACTTACAAACGTACAAAGGATTTTATATATAAAGATTAACATCGTGCATTATGGTTGAACCACCCCTTAGTATCCACAATCCATTGAAAAATGCGAATTACTGCCACTCCCACTTTTGGTAACTCCCACACAAAATGCCCTAAATAAAAACAAGTAAAAGCGTTAAGTTCGGCCATGCCGAATCTTATATACCCTCCACCATGGATAGCATGTGACCTCACAAAATAAATCAAACCTAAAGAAAATAACACCGAAAACACAAAAAAATATAGTAGATGAGAACAGTAGGAATCACAACAAGTTAGATGCTATATATGGGAGCTATATCTAAATATGGACCGATATGGCCCATTTGCAATCCCAAACAACCTGCAACTATTATTGCGGACTGTAGCGTGATTACCACAGACGGACGGACAGACGGACATGGCTAAATCGTCTTAGAATTTTACGACGATTAAGAATATACTTTATGGGGTCTCAGATCAATATATAGAGGTGTTACAAACGGAGTGACAAAATGAATATACCCCCATCCTATGGGGGAGGGTATAAATATGAAACATGATTTTTTGCATTCCCCTTACTGTAATAAAATAGGCCATAACTTAAAAAGGGTGGTTAAATGTTAAGGGCCGATGTCGATTTTGAATAAAAAACAAATTATTTAGGAAATTATTGTATTATGATAATATTGGTATAGTTCAATTATGAATGGAACAAAATATCGGCCAAATGGCTGCCGCGACCTCGTCGGCACACCTCCATCCAGTGTGCCGAATTATCTCATCCTTTAGCTCTTGAATTGTTGCTGGCGTATCGACGTTCACCCTTTCTTTTAAATAACCCCAAAGACAGAAGTCCAACGGTGTCAAATCACATGATCTTGGCGGCCAATTGACATCGCCACGACGTGAGATAACACGGCCATTGAATTTGTTGCGCAAAAGAGTCATTGTTTCGTTAGCTGTGTAGCAAGTGGCACCGTCCTGTTGAAACCACATATTGTCCACATCCATAGCTTTCAATTGGGGCCATAAAAAGTTTGTTATCATCTCACGATAGCGAACACCATTCACAGTAACTGCCTGACCGGCCTCATTTCGAAGAAGTATGGCCCGATGACGTCGCCAGCCCATTAGCCGCACCAAACGAACTGGGCGAGCATGCACAGGTGTTTTCACGTCTTCTACAGATCCTTCACGAAATGCATTTTGATTTGAACACCCATTTTCGTAAAAGGCTTAAAAACTTTAACGCGTTGCTCGATTGTGTATCATTCCACGGTTCAAATTGAGTTAGTCTGAAATTGAGAAATGTCAAACGAAATGCAGAAAAAATCGTAACGTTTAGGTGTGGTTCACATTCAACATCGGCCCTTACAATTTAACCACCATTTACGTTTATCCATAATTTGTTTTCAAATGTGCATTGTTTTCTTCTTTAAGATACTAGATTTAAAAAAATTAATACAATATTTTTTGCGATTATTAACGTATGAATTTTATTTTTGCTTAAAAACTTTATAAAAGTTAGCTAATGGTAAAATAAGATATGGTTAAGATAAGGTTGCTAATGGTAAAATAAGATATAAGATATATATGTTACAAGCCCGGTCGCATTTAACCAACAAAAGAGAATTCTATTTGCATTTATTAGTAAAATAGACAAATTTTCAACGGTTAAACTCGAAATCGGCTGGGGATATTTTCATAAAATTTTACTGCATTTTCATTAAATGTTCTCCACAACATTCCCCAAAAAACTGATTTTTGAAAATTGTTTCCAAAGTCCTATGCGTTTCCAAATTGTTTCCAAAGTTTCCTATCGTGCGACGTAAAGTTTGTAAAAATCTGTTCAGCCGTTCAAGAAAACCAAAAAATGTATGTTTTAAAAATTTTTTAAAATTTCAAATCCCCATGAAATCGATACCACTATTCTAAACTATGCTAAGCGCAAAAACTTAGTTTTTTCGGAAGAGGCGATCTAAGTTTGATGAACTTTTTAAAATTGTGTGGATGTCCTTTATAATGCAAATCGAATGTCCCGTACTGTTTTGTGAATAACTTTTGATTGGGTTGACGGATAAACACCAAATTTTGACTGAATATAATTTGAAATATTTAGAAATTAAAAATGCAATCTCCCAAGAAACATGCTAAGTCGACTTAACATTTTTTTAGAATGGAGATATCGGATTTTTTTTTTTTCAAAAAATAAATGTTACTCTTAGCTATATCTAATTTTTCTTTTATCAACTTTTTAAAAAAAGTTTCAGGCAAAAATAATTTTCATAGGTTAATATTAAAATTCCTGACCCTATGGTTTTTTCGTGTCATCAAAAAACGATTTTTATTGAAAAAATCTACCCTTTTATACTTTTTTTTAACGACTGTTACTAAACCACTGTTTCTACATTTGTGTAATTTAAGAATTCGATGCTTTGAAAAATCCCATATTTTGTGTTTGTTTTGAAACATTGACTACACTAAATCAAAAAACATGCAATTATTAATTGATAATAAAAACACAAATAAGACATGCTCTTAGCGTTCTTCTGCTGCTCTTCTTTAAACCCCCCAACTAACTCCACCGATCGATCCTCTTCACGATGATGAGACTAAATGAGAGACAAGCCAAACCAAAGAGCTAAGAGCCAAGAGAGCGCGAGAGTATAGAACAGTGTAGTCAACGGTGAATTGAGTATACACCAGACCAGGGGAGCCTAAAACAAAGAAACTACGAAGACTAACACACCAACACAGAACACACCGATTAACTTTGTATTTGGACATTTGGTGGCCCCCATCGGAGGCGGCATTTTTAGCTCTGTTGTTCAGTATACAACGACTCTTTAAGCACAACGTTCAGTGGTACGACGACCGGGTCCAAGTACAACGCTGTGAGGTGTGGAAAATTCTATTAAAAAAAATTGACAAAAGAACCAAACAAAAACAACAACAATAAAATATAAATGCTATACAATAATAACTAAGGAAAGCGACAACAAATAATATTTAAATAAAAATAAAATAATAATATTCAAATGTTAAACTATAACAACAACAACAAATAAGTGTATAAAGTGTGAATAGTAATACAAATGTGACGAAAAAGGCCTATAATTCCGAGGCAAAGTTCATATTTCAATAAAGCTAGAGCTCAAATTAAGTTTTTCACTACTCGGGGTAATAAAAAATATAATCAAATATAGTTTCGACAAAAATAAATAAATAGAGAGTGAAACTGAGAGTGCTCTTTCGGTTACACAAGCAAAAGAATCCCAGAGAAAACCAAAAAAACCCCAAAGTTTTGCCCTTCTTAAATAATAAATCAAAATAAAATCACCCGGTGTGTGAATAGCAATCAATCATTTGTACAAAGAAAATAGTGGTGTCCAAAACGTAAACGTGAAATAAATAAGGAAAATTTCAAATAACCATAACAAAAGATAAAGAAGAGTTCTCCCCACGGAAATCGTGAAATTGTCGTGGATTAATACTACACAGCCGCTCCGCGCCGCACGTATCTTATCTTTCGTCGCCGTCGTCGTCAACATTGTTTGTTGGTGTTCTGTGTTCTTTGCTTCTCTCTCTCTCTCTCTTCTGAACAACATTCGTGGTCGTTGTCGCCGACGTCGACGCAGTGAGCCTTTTGTGTGGTGTGTTAAACGCGCACTGCGCTGCTCTCTTAGTAGTGCATTTGTTGTTTTGCATGGTGGTTGTGTGGAGCCTCATTTGGCTCTCATTTTCGGTGCGCGCATTGCCCATTGCCTCCCCCGCCGGACACCCCATGACGATCAATGCAAAATATTGCAATATTTTTATAGTTATTTAAACAGAAATTAACAAAACAAACCAATAAATAACACATAACAACTAGCGGTGGCGGCGTTAAAAAAGAAAGAACGCAAAAACGAAACTAACCTATCCCCGCGTTTCTCTCCCCCACCGCCATTCTTTCATAAACGCTTTACGGCTTTGTTAATGCAGCAGAAGAACTAAGAACGCTGGCTGTCTTTCTTGCACTTCGTTGCTTTGCTCAATTGAGACGAGTCAAGTTTTAAGTCGAATACGAGTACTACTTCCCGAAGACCTCAACTTTGCAACCACGAACGACGGACGACGGGTGCCTTATGCCCTCTATTGTGGCTGAGTGTGTACATACATACATATATTGTTGTAAATCGTATTAAGTGGAATTTATTTATTAAGCATAATTTTGTCTTCCGCCTGCATTCTTTGTGAAAATTAAAAACAAAAACCTCTGACTCAGACAGACTCGGAGAGAATAAGACATTCATAAATGCACAAATAAATAGATCAAGAAGAAGAAGATTGCATTTCCTGTGACCATTGATCAGTGATATTTCTTCTACTTCGCGCTACTCTCAATTACTTCTCCTCCTCAGACTACTACTCCCACTCTTCATACTAAAGTACAATAAGAATAGTAAACCCAAAAACAACAACAGAAAATCCCATTGAGTGCTACTGTTAAATTACTGCCACTACTACTTACACATGTACTTACCGCCGTTCCATACTATTGTTGCTATAATAAAAAGCCGCCCAGTTCATTGTCTTCATTGAGGCGTAATTATTACATTAATACCTACATACATACATATGTACACATGTACATATATTTGATTGTTTTTCTCTTATCAATTCAAAAGTGATCAATACAAAAATTAATGCATACAAAATAACTGCTATTACTACTACTATTATTATTATTGTTATTAAGTACAAGTGCAAGTGTAAGTAAGGACTGGACTCTTCAACCCTATTCATCCCACATAAGTCGGCAAAAAATTATCTAACAAAAAGTGTGCATTAAAACGCGGAACTTATCGTCTCTACTCCACCAACACCACTACACCTCTCCCAACGCCAACACAATCAATACCACCACCAACACCACCTGCTGCTGCCCTCTTCTGCTGCTGCTGTATTTTCCAACTAATAATAATAATTGTTATTATTATCTCATTTTCTCTCCCGTTCGTTCGTATTAATTGTTGTCATCTATATCTATCCATCTATAAACATGTAAGTTTATTTTCATATTAATTTTATTGCTTTGTTTTCCTCATTCACAGTCTAAGTATTGTTTTTTTTTTTTTTTGAATCTGCAAAAATTTTCCTTAACATGTTGCCAAAAGAGCGAATGAAAACAAAGTGCAAAAAAAAAACTACGCCAACCAAATAGACCTATAAATTTTTCGCCAAATTGCAATTGTTTTGTTCCTGCCTGATTTGTTTTTATTCATTTTTGCTTTATATGATTTTGTGACAAATGTTCTCTCACTGCGATATCATTCTCTCTGTGTTGGACTCTCAATCTCTTAATAATGCAAAGCATACACTCAACATAGCTGGTCATTAATAGAGCACTAGCGAAAATTGAAGGTAGAAGAAAATTTTGTATAATTTTTATAATAGGTATTAGGAATTTCTGCAGATAAACTATAAAACTGAAAACAAAATCGAAAAAGTTTGCGAAAATACTCTTGGATTCGAAACTTGAACGGCTCTAAAAAAAACAATAGTTCAATATTCCCGCTGGGGGCATTCAAAATCGCTCAAAAGAAAAAGGTTCAAAAATAAATTAAAAATTTGCGTTAAAAAATAAAAATAGTCCAAAATTATTAACGAAATCTCTGTAAATTTTTCAAACCTAGGAGAGTTGCATATGGTTCTATAGGTAATGCTCATCAAAATCCATATCAGCAAATAAATTTTATTTGAAAACCAATAAAATATATTTCCAAAGCATATAAAGGGTTTTCCAAAAAGAGTGATATGATTTCTTTGAAAGAAACACACTTATAGTTAAGGAAATTCAAAAGTTTTTTATTTAATATGAAGTACAATCGATACAATTAAGTTCTAAATAAACCGTCATTCAAATGGCCTCCACGACTTCTTCTGCAGGAACCAATTCGATGAACCCAATTTTCGAGCTCTTTTTCCACTAAATCAAGTCGTATGTCGTGAATGGCACGGTTAATATTGACTTGTAAAGCTTGAAGAGAGTCTGGTTTATTTCGAAAGACCAATGACTTCAAATAACCCCACAAGAAATAGTCTAATGGTGTTAAATCACAACTTCTTGGAGGCCACTCAATATCACAATTTCTTGAAATAATCGAATCTCCAAACTTTTCTCGCAACGATTCAATTGTTTCATTTACTGTGTGGCACGTAGCCACAATCGGTCTTAACGAGAGCTAAAATATGGCTCATGGGTGTCAAGGTCGTAGGTCGACTGGAAAGTGTTTTTTTTTATATAAAAAATAAAGGACAGCATAATTTTCAAATGTGAACGGAAAGTTTATTTTTGCTCTAGCTCCTTAACGGTACGTCGGATCGGGAATGGGTCAATGGCAAAAATATAGCTCTTAACGAGAGCTAAAATATCGAGGTCGTAGGTCGATTTGAAAGTGTTTTTTTGGATTAAAAAAAAATTGACTTAGCGCACGAAAAGTTCCTATTGGAGAACGATTATTTTGATAATAAAACTGAATAATTTTTAAACGTTGTTCTTGCGTATATCTCTCCATGATGAAATTGTAAACACTACTGAATACAAAGAAAACAAATGACAGATCATCACATATTACAAATGGCCGAAACGTCACATCAAAATCAATATCATCCCTATTGGAAAACCCTTTGTTAATATAATACAACAAAATATATTTGCAAACTAAATTTCTCAAATCAAAATATGTGTTTAAATACAAACACAATTATTGTTAAGGAATTTCTCCAAATACATTTTATTTTAAAAAGATTTACAAAACCCTTAAAAATCTTATATGTGTTTCAAAAATTTCTTAAAAAAAATGTTCGAAAGTTATGAGCAATTTAAAGATGACGGAGTTATGATTTTTTCTAAAAGGTTTGTTCATTCAGTCGCTGTAACTCCTGAAATACTTGACCGATTTTGATGCATTATACATTGTTTTGAAGGTACTGTTAAGTACTTTAAAACTAGTAAGATAGTTTATTCGGGTAAACCGACTTATGAATCCCCTCACCTTGAGCCAAAAATAAAAAATGGTAAATATATTTTTTTATAATTAAATTATTATCAATTTTAATTTGTGTGAAGGGTATTAAAAGGAGCGTTCCAGTAACGCCCACTTTTCTGTGGTCTCTAGGTATTATAAAAGCATTACACTGTACAAAATTTCAAGTATTTATATGAACTGATTGAAGCCATAAGCAGTTAACTTTTGGCGCAAAATGGTCGATTTGTGTGGGAGGTACCAAAAGGGGCGTGCCAATAACGGCCACTTTTCTCTAGACTCTAGGTATTATTAAAGCATTACACTGTCCGAAATGTATAGTATTTTTATGCACTGATATTAAAGTTAAAATCTGTTAACTTTCTAACCATTTGTGTGATAGATACCAAAAGGGGCGTGCCAATAACGCCGATTTTTCTCTGGACGCTAGGTACTATAAAAGCTTTACACTGTACAAAATTTCAAGTATTAGTATGAACTGATAATAAAGCCATAAGCAATCAAATTTGTTGCAAAATAGTCCATTTGTGTGGGACGTACCAAAAAAGGAGTTGCCACTTCGCCCTTTTTCCTTGACAAACTAATACTATGTGTGAAATTTCAGAAGATTCGAGTAGGTAGTATAGAAGGTATTAAAGAATCAATATTTCACTAAAAGTTAACCCTTTGTGGGAGAGGTAATAGAAGCAGTGGACCAATATGGCCCATCTTCGAACTTAGCCGGGGATAGACAGAAATATTACCGCATACCAAATTTGACAGACAGACGGACGGACATTGCTCAAATGACTTAAAATGACCCAAAACGGATTTCTGCCGAACATACTTAGGGTCTTTGGTCACTCCTTCGATGTGTTACACTTTTGGCTCGTAGCTAATGATATATACCCTCCTATCTAAGGTGAGGGGATAACAATAGCCAACTTATACCCACACCATGCACCTTAGCTGTTAATGATACTCGTTTACTACATTGGCATGGAATGACTCATATGCAGCATTATGTTCTGTTTTAAATCAATCGTTTCAAATTTCTGAGTATTCCAAGCCATCAATAGTTGTCAATCCTCCAAGTAATTAATTTTAATCCAAGATTATACGACTTTAATTATTATTATTTTTACGAACATTAAAAATTTCAAAAAAAAATTTGCTTTGAATTACAAACAAATTAACACAATATAGGTACTTTCTGAATACTTAAACATAAATAAATAGTTGTTTCGGAAATAATAGTCCTAAATAAAAACATGTTGGGATGTAAACAAGAATTTGATTAGAACAACATCTTCCCAAATAAAACGGGTTTTCCAATAGGGATGATATGATTTTGAAGTGACGTTTCGGCCATTTGTAATATGCCATGATCTGTCATTTGTTTTTCATTGTATTCAGTAGTGTTTACAATTTCATCATGGAGAGATATACGCAAGAACAACGTTTACAAATTATTCAGTTTTATTATCAAAATAATCGTTCTCCAATTGCAAATTTTCGTGCGCTGTCATTTTTTTTAAATAAAAAAAACTCTTTTCAGTCTTCCTACGACCGCGCTCTCGTTAAGAGCTATCTTTTTGCCATTGACCGATTCCCGATCCGACGTACCGTTAAGGAGCTGGAGTAAAAATAAACATTCCGTTCACATTTGAAAATTATGCTAATTAATTTTTTTTAAATCCAAAAAAAAAAACGCTTTCCAGTCGACCTACGACCTTGACACCCATGATCAATATTTTAGCTCTCGTTAAGATCTATCTTTGTATCATTGGCCGATTGTGGCTACGTGACACACAGCAAATGAAACAATTAAATTGTTTTGAGAAAAGTTTGGAGATTCGATTATTTCAAGAAATTGTGATATTGAATGGCCTTCAAGAAGTTGTGCTTTAACACCATTAGACTATTTCTTGTGGAGTTATTTGAAGTCATTGGTCTTTCGAAATAAATCAGACTCTCTTCAAGCTTTAAAAGTCAATATTGAACGTGCCATTCATGACATACGACTTTATTTAGTGGAAAAAGTGCTCGAAAATTGGGTTCATCGAATTCGTTCCTGCAGAAGTAGTCGTGGAGGCCATTTGAATGACATTTTATTTATAACTTAATTGTATCGATTGTACTTCACATTAAATAAAAAACTTTTGAATTTCCTTAACAATAAGTGTTTTTTTCAAAGAAATCATATCACTCTTATTGGAAAACCCTGTATAATTTTTGTGTGTACAAAATATTATATGTTTAGATTGTACCCCAAACATATATACGTTTCAAGCTGAATATCTTTGGGATATTATATATTATACATAAGCGATTTTTTCAGTGTGTATTATGTAAAATTCCTACAAAAATCACAGTATAGATTAATACTGATAATTCATGTTGGGCTATTTTTCACATCAAATATTTTTTCATAATTTTTTAGAGTGATTTTTCGACGCCCTATTCCTATACACGTCATTTAGCGTCATTACAAAAACGCCATTGAAAAATGAGCCAACAAAATTATGAAATATCGCCCAAAACAAAAATAAATTGATTAATGCTAAATTAATAAAAAATATATTCAAAAATAAAAGTAAATAATAATAACCTATAAATCCCTAACAATGCGAAAAGGGACATTGCGATAGTAATTTGGAATAATTGGCTTCGTTTCAGTTAACAAAGTACTTAGCTCCACCGCCTCATCAAGGCTTATTCCAAGAGGAGTTGAAAATGTTGATCAAAATAAACTATATATGAAACTATAACCTTAAAATGTGCAGAATCGTAAGGAACAAATATATGTGTTGGAACTATACATAAACAGATTTTCATCAACTTGGATCAAAATCCTCATTTCTGCCAAATTATATAAAGATAATTTTACATTCGATCTGAATATAATTTGGCCGTTTTAATAGCGCTTAAATACTAAATGGCAGAAACATATATATGTATGTGGGTATATCTAAATCTGAACCGATTATGCCCAAATTAAACAGTATTTGTTCCTAAATTAAGAAACTACTATCTGCCAAATTTTGTAATCATTGGAAATAAAGTACAACTTCTATAGCGCTTTGATGACAAATCGGGAGGAACATATATATGTTGGCTATATGTAAATCTCAACCGATTTTCCCCATATTTGGCATGTAATAAGAAACATATTTCTGCTGAATTTCGTACTGATCGGATATAAAATACAGTTTCTATAACGCTTACATGTCAAATCGGGGGTAACATAGTATATATGGGACCAATCCATATATACTATGTTAATCTGAACCCATTTTTCTCAAATTTTGTATTGTGTCTCACAAACACCAAAAACAGTTGAATTCCAGTCAAAACAATCTTTTGTCTGTGCGGCCACTATGTCGTATAAATAAAATTAATTAATAATCATACGTACTAGTGGTCGAAGCCAAACGATGCCAGTAAAGAAGGTTTTGACTGGAATTTGACAGTTTTTTTTGTTGTTTCCACTAATTAGTGCTTTTATTTTGTACAAAGCTGTACTTGCACATATTTTAATCCAAACACAATAGGGTTGCCAATGCACAGTTGCTTATTGAACTAATTGGTTGAAATAAGTTCGTATCTATTTGATAGAAACAGAAAAAAATCATTTAAAATCAATATGAAATCGAATTGATTCAAAACGATTTTCTTTGTAGAGCATCGACAATGATTCAATATGATATGATATTGATTTTAAGCACCAATCTCGATCTTAATACACGTGATGGTATATTGATCCGTCAAATTTCATGTTGATATAACACGCTTTTACTATGCCTCAACATTGAATACACTAGTTTACAAAATTTTGTCGAATGGCTGTGCATAACATTTTCTGATGTAATATGGTGTATTAAACACGAAAAAAATATTACAAGATTTTTTTATGGTTATTTTTTTTAATGTTTCTTTAAAAATTTGAGTTTCCTAGAAGGTGTCTTAAGTATTTGAACCATATTTATATACCCTTACATTTGTGTGGCGAGTGTATATATCATTAGCTACGGGCCAAAAGTGGTGGCATGGACCTTGTGACCCAAAAATTATAAAGTCCATGGTCATTAAGGATAAAAGACATTTAATAAAAACAAGTAAAAAAATATTTTTTTCAAATAAATCATTTTTGCTGGCACAAAAAACCCTACAAAATAGAAGAAATCGGCAAAAAAAATCTTTGTTCCAATTATTGAAAGCTAGCATCCTAACGAAGCAAAAATGCGTATTTGATCAAAGGATAAATGTAGAAATTATAGCTCTTTTCGTAGATGTGAGAAAATTTCAACAAAATCATATTTTTATACTCCCATTATTGTGGGTATATATCAGTTGCTGCGGGCCAAAAGTGTAACACATCGCAGGAGTGACGTGACCTAAGAGACCCAAGAATATTTGGCGGAATACGAAAAAGGTTTTTTTTTAAATTTATCCTGCTTTTATTTATAGAAAACAATGCATATTTGAAGCATTGTTTTTTTTTTTTTTTTTGATTTTTTTATGGTTATTTCGGGGTAGCAAAAACGAATTTTTTGAAAAAAAAAATAATATTTATCTATATATAAAACAATTTAACGACAGTTACAAAACCTAACTACATATATGAAAGTGATATTGCCAACATTCTTTGCCCTCGTAATTTTCTTCTCTTTTCTTCTCTCTTGGTATCACTGCTCTATGAGGAGTATACTTCAATAAATATAGTCCACATAGCTACCAAGAAATTGGAAATTTAATTTTTTTAAATGTACCATAAAATTTTTTTTAAATATTTTTTTCGAGTTTAGATTCTTTTTATCCCCTCACCTTAGAGAGGAGGGTATATATCATTTGCTAAGAGCCAAAAGTGTAACACATCGAAGGAGTGACCTAAGACCCTAAGTATGTTCGGCGGATATTCGTTTTGGGTCATATTAAGTCGAATGAGCAATGTCCGTCCGTCCGTCTGTCTGTCTGCTGGCTGGTGCGCACGACAACTCTCGACAGGAGTAACCGATGGACTTCAAATTTGGTATGTGGTAATATTTTCTTCTATCTCCGGCTAAGTTCGAAGATGGGCCATATTGGTCAACTCCTTCTAGTACCTCCCCCACAAAGAGTTAACTTTTATTGAAATGTTGATTATTTAATAACTTCTATGCTACTTAGTTGAATCCTCTGAAATTCTACACATAGTATTAGGTTATTAGTCACTATAACGTCGAGAAAAATGGGCGAAGTTGCGTGGCGCCAAATGGATAATTTGGAACCAAAATTAATAGCTTCTAACTTTATTACCAGTGCATACAAAGACTTGAAATTTTGTATAGTTTAATGGTTTAATAGTCCCTACAATACAGTGAAAAAATTGGCATTATTGCCACGCTCCTTTTGGTACCTCCCACACAAATGGACCATTTTGTACCAAAATTTACCAACTTATAACTTTACTACCAGTACATACAAATGCTTGAAATTTTGTAAAGTGTAATGCTTATATAGTACCTAAAGTCCAGGGAAAAAATGGGCGTTATTGGCACACCCCTTTGTGTACCTTCCACACAAATGTACCTTTTAGTATTGCAATGCTTTTATAGTACCTAGAATATAGAGAAAAGTGACCGTAATTGGCACGCCTCTTTTGGTACGTCCCACACAAATGGATCATTTTACACCAAAAGTTAACAGCTTATAACTTTAATACCAGTGAATAAAAATGCTTGAAATTGTGTACAGTGTAATGCTTTTATAGTACCAAGAGTCCAGAGAAAAGTGACCGTTATAGGCACGACAGACAGACAGGCATGGACCATTTTGTACCAAATGTAAACAACTTTTAACTTTAAAACCAGAACATACTTTAAAGTTATTAAATGCAATTTAAATTTAATTTAATTAATTTTGCTAATATTTTTTTGGGACTCAAGGTGAGGGGATTTGTAAGTCGGTTTATCCGACTGAACTTTCTTACTTGTTTTATTATACACCAACGTTTAGCATTCGAACACTCTGAAAAAATTTGCTTTGGTAGTATATTGTCCCAATCATATTCTTTTTGAAACCTACACATGTTTTATGTACAGTGTGCACTTCAAATATGGGTGATTCCACGTAAACTGACCCTATCACAAATTAATCAAATAAATCAGATTTTTGCACAAAAAAATGACATAAGGGACATCACGAACAATTGAATTTCAGAAATTCATGAAGAGTTGATAACATTTGGGAATAGTTTTTTCCCTACCACTGAGTTTCTGTAGGTTATTATAAAATTGTTGGATGCACTACTTTTACTGTTGAACTGACATGAGCTATTTATCGACTTATTTTTTATTTTCTGAAATTTGTTATTTGACTACACGGGGCAAAATCGCCTTTTTTTTTATATGTTTGAATCGAAAGAAAATGTATTTGGAACACAAATTTTTAAATATTATATATTTCTGAGCAAATAAATTTTATTTGAAAATCAATAAAATATATTTGGAACGCATATATTAATATATTACAACAAAATATATTTCCAAACTAAATTTCTCAAATATAGTATGTGTTCAAGTACAAATAAAATTGTTGTTTAGGAATTTCTCCAAATATATTTTATTTAAAAAAGATTATCAAAACTTTGGCTGCCTTTTTAGAATTTCAGTTTAAATTTTTCCTTAGTTTCGAATTGTACCTTCAAGTTACAATACCATATGTAGCATTAACTTCTTTTTAAATCAATAGTTTCAAATTTCTGAGTTAGTATTCCAAGGCATCATGTTTTGTCAACCCTTCAAGTAATTTATATTGATCCATGATTATACGATTTCATTTATTTTTATTTGTATTTTTACGAACATTAAAAATTAAAAAAAAATAACTTTGAATTAGTAAAAAATTTTACACAACTAACGTATTTTCTGAATTCTTAAGTGCAAATATATATTTGTTTCGGAAATAATAGTCCCAAATAAAAACATATTGGGATGCAAGCAAAGATTTGTTTAGAATAACATTTTCCCAAATATATACATTTTTGGTGTACCCAGTATTATATGTTTAGAGAGTACCCTAAACATATAAATGTTTCAAGCCGAATATGTTTGGGACAATATACTACAGAAGCGATTTTTTTGCAGCGTGTATAAGAAAGTACGCATCCTTAAGTGTAGTTTAGTGTAAATTCTTAACTTTTGGAAATATTCAGTGCCTGCAAACGGTTTGGTATCTTGTAGTGTTTTGTTTGTCACACCCGATACGTAAAATATACAAAAAGTTAAATTTAATACATTTTATGTGGATGGACGTGTGCCGAAGAAGTCGCGGCGGCCATTTGGCCGATATTTTGTTCCATACATAATTGAACCATACCAATATTATCATAATAAAAGTGTTTTATTCAAAATCAACATCGGCCCTTAAAATTTAACCATCCTACATATTAGAACAATATATATTTTCGAACAAATTTTCTCAAATAAAAAATGTGTTTAAATACAAATAAAATTATTGTTAAGGAATTTCTCCAAATAAATTTTATTTAAAAAAGATTTTCTAAACTTTTCCGAATTTAGAATATTTAAAGGTTAGTTCTTTCAAAAAAAATGATTTAATGCTGCCTTTGAAATTGTTAACGAAGTCTGGGAAAAATTAAAAAAATAATTTAGAATTATTTTTTTAAATAAAAAAATGTTGAAAAGAATATTTTATTTGTGAAAATTAATACGCAAATATATTTTGTTATAATATATGAATATATGCGTTGCAAACAAATTTATTGATTTTCAACAAAAATGTATTTGTTTATAAATATATAAATACATACATACATAATTTTAAAACATTTTGGTTTCAAATATATTTTCTTTCAATTCAATTGAAACATAGGTATCAAAAATTAAGATTGAATTTTTTTAAAGTTATGCCAGAGTTTTTCGCAAAGTCGTGGGACAAAGCTTAATCGTGCGAAGTGGAATTCGTATCGTATATTTTCTAGAAATATATGTACATACATAATCAGTTGAAATGTTCCCGGGAGAGTTTATATTACACAGTACAACATTTTTCAGCTCATTGATTTGGGACTCAATTCTGAGAATTGGACGTGAAAGTAGCCCCAAAAATAAGAACTTCTGCATCATTCGTTTAGTCAAGTTGGCTCAATTAATAATTTATTAACCATACGATTTTTTTGCTCAAGGTGGATTTTTTTGTGTCTGAAGCAAAGTTGTAGATATTGATTAGGAGAAAAAAATTGCGGAAAAACCCTACCAGAAAAAAGTGCACTGGATGCCTTAAAAATCGCAAAAATGTTCTGTTCTGTTTTATACGTATACGTACTACGTATACGTATTTTCCAATATTTTACTGACAGATATTTTATGGCTTTGTGGACATTTTTGCGATTTATTCGCGTAAGTTTGTTCCGCATTTTGTTTTCCTATTCAATATCTACAACTTTGCTTCAGACACAAAAGAGTTATTGCGTACGATGTACCGCGAAAAATTATAGAAAAAGTGAAAAAAATGCGCCTGGGGCAAACAACTTCGTATTGTTATTGAATTATTAATTGAGCCAACTTGACTAAACGAATGATGCAGAAGTTCTTATTTTTGGAGCTACTTTCACGTCAAATTCTCAGAATTGAGCCCCTAAATCATGTTTTGTACTGTGTTATAATCCATCAGATTCCAGATGCGATCTTGGTAACTTGGCAACCCATTTTGCCCAGTTTCATTCTCAATTTTTTGTCGACGTTTGAGTTTTTTTGTTATGTCAAAGCTGTATTTCATTTTACGTTCAGACAAACACACACTCCGAAACAGTGTGACAGCGCACAACCACTTGTTTCTATTTTTAGATCATCGTTTTTACTGTTGTTGTTGCCTTCTGCCTTATATTTGTTTGCCTTATGCCCTTTTCCGCAGCTCTCCCAATTGGATGACGACGGACGGCTTTTCACTATTTTTATATTCTGAATACGATTAAGCGAAAAACTGAAGTATGCGGCGACAGTGGCAGCGACAAACAACTGCTGCCGACGACGACGACAACCTGTGTGCTCCACACTCGCTTCGCTCACCACTCCCGCTGATCTCCACCATTCGTCGTTCGTTCATTGATTGTGTCGCCGTTCGCGTCGCCACGCCAACGAGAGGTTATGATTGAGAGGAGTGTGTTATGGCTTTGATTTGTTGTTTTTTTTTGTTGTGTTCTTGGTTGTGTCTTTTTCCGTCCGTCTGAATGTTTGATTGTCTGCTGACGCATATTTTAGTCTGAGACAATCCGAGAAGAAGAACGAAGTCAACAACAAACCGAAGACAACATAAACAAAACGTGTTTTCTCTCAATCGTATCGTATCGAAGAAGATGACAACAAAACAAAAAATTACGATAATTTTGTTGTTATTGTTGTTTTTGATTATTGCTCTCACTTTGTCTGGAGTTTTGGCGTCTTTTCAGATTTTGTTATTATATTAAGTGATGCTTATTTTGAATTGAGTTGTCAATTTTTAGTTTAGCGGAGGCGAAGAGAAAAGTTAACCATGAATTCTCCAAAGAATGTGACTTTTAGTATTTGTACGAATATATCTGTGGTCACAAGAGAAAACCGCCTAAGTCGACCTAAGAAATGTTTGAGCTATTTATACTATCATACTCTACTAACAATACCCTATATTTACGTTAAATCTCCTTGTTTTTTAAAAAGATATTAATAACCAACGTCATAATGAAGCTCCATTACAAAAAAAAGGGATTTTTCTCGAATGCATGATTGTCGACTTAGGCTGTTATTGCTTGTGATCACAGATATATGTATCCGATTATTTGGGAGCGTATCGGGGATGGCATTAGCTGTGAGTAAGTCCCAGAAAGAGTACACCAACCAAAAATGTTTGAAATTGATCCAAATTAATTTTTAAAATTTTATAAATATGTTGATGGTCAGTATTTCGTTGACCATCAACACATAAATTATTACCAAATCCTACACAGTACAACACATGATTTTGGGACTCAATTCTGAGAATTTGACGTGAAAGTAGCCCCAAAAATAAGAACTTCTGCATCATTCGTTAAGTCATGTTGACTCAATTAATAATTTAATGGCCACACGAATTTTTTGCCCAAGAATGATTTGTTTAAGTCCGCGCCTGATAGGCGGAAACAAACAAATAGAAACAAACTTTATATTAAATTATTTTATTTAGACGGTGTGGTTTGGTGTAATGACAGTAATGAGTGAAGTAGGCGCAAGTGTGATGATCACCTGTTTGTAAAAATAGATGACATCTCATTCACAATAGCGCTACGAACAATAGAGTTATTTCCACGCTGCTCCTAGTGTTGCTCTGTCATCGGCTACGTAACCGGATTTTTATATGTGAACTGTTTAAGCGTAAGTCGCTTAAACAGGATTTTTTGCACTTTTTCTATATTTTTTCTCGGTATACTGTACGGAATATCTTTTTTGTGTCTGAAGCAAATTTGTAGATATTGAATTGGAAAAAAATGCGGAACAAACCTACCCAAAAAAAGTGCGTCCAGCTCCTTAAAAATCGCAAACACACTCAAAGAAAAAGCGCATCTGCGAATGAAGTTTACTTACATAGTTTGAAAATTAATTGTATTCCCTCTTCTGGGGTATAATAATGTCACTCTTTTTATACCCTCACTTTAGTATACAATAGTTATTTACTACGGCCAAAAGTGTAACACATCGAAGACGTGACCTAAACCCCTAGGTATGTTTTGCAGAAATCCGTTTTAGATCATTTGAGTAATGTCCGTCCGTCCGTCTGTCTGCCTGACTGGATCGCACGATAATACTCGAAAGAAGTAACGATTGCCTTCAAATTTGCTATGTGATAATATTTTTTCTATAAGGCTAAATGCCCAACTCTAATATGCATAAGCTAGATTAAGCATCTGTGCAAATACATGTAAATCGTATATAGACAAGTCCTAGAAACAGTCCACCAACCAAAAATTTTTGTGATTGATGACATTTCTCAATTTCAGACTAAGTCAATTTGAATCATGGAAAGATACACAATCGAGCAACGCGTTAAAGTTTTTTAAACCTTTTAGGCAAATGGGCGTTGAAATCAAAATGCATTTCGTGATGTTTTTTTGATCAGCGTAATCGACCAAATGTGTCCACAATCGGGAGAATTGTGCGCAAATTTCACCAAACCGGGTCTGTAGGAGATGTGAAAACCCCTGTGCAAGCTCGCCCAGTTCGTTTGGTGCGGCTTATGGGCTGGCGACGTCATCGGGCCATACTTCTTCGAAATGAGGCCGGTCAGGCAGTTACTGTGAATGGTGTTCGCTATCGTGAGATGATAACGAACTTTTAATGGCCCAAATTGGAAGATATGGATGTGGACAATATGTGGTTTCAACAGGACGGTGCCACTTGCCACACAGCTAACGAAACAATGGCTCTTTTGCGCAACAAATTCAATGGCCGTGTTATCTAACGTCGTGGCGATGTCAATTGCCGCCAAGATCATGTAATTTGACACCGTTAGACTTCTTTTTTTTGGTGTTATTTGAAAGATAATATGAGATAATTCGTCACATTAACGGCATAGAACCTCAATTATGCCTCAACGTCATCGAAAATTTGGATGGAGATGTGCCGCCGAGGTCGCGGCGGCCACTTGGCCGACATTTTGTTCCATACATAATTGAACCATACTCGTACCACTATTATCATAATAAATAGAAATGACAATAATTTCCTAAATAACATCAAAATCAACATCGGCCCTTAAAATTAACCCACCCTTTATATATAAAAACATGTATTTCGATGAACATTAATACAAAAATTATTACCAAATTCTACCCTACCCTTATCAGAATTCATAACGTCATTAAAAAATCCTTTTTTATTTCATTATTCTGTGCACTAGTGAAAAAAATACACGGACTTGGCAGTATATTTTCGATTCTATTACACTATACTCGGTTTGGCGAAATTGATGACCAATAATTTTATGGGCCTCAAAAGATTCTCAAAATCAGTGGGCCCCTCGAAAAAAGTGTCATCATTTTTTGTGCAACAGCAAATTCAGACATGGTGATTCCGCCAAACTATATTTGGCAATAATGTAGCTAAGAATATGCTGAATAAAGTTTGTTAACATATCCCGTTGGAACACTCATCATCTTACTAATGTCGATCTTGTTTAGTTTCAGAAAACTTCTTGTTATACCCTTACTTTAGTGATACGAGGGTATATATCACTTGCTACGAGCCAAAAGTGTAACACATCGAAGGAGTGACCTAAGACCCTAAGTATATTCGGCGGAAATCCGTTTTGGGTCATTTTAAGCCATTTGAGCAATGTCCGTCCATCAGTCTGTCTGTCTGTCCGTCCGTTTGTCTGTGGCTGGTGCGCACGATAACTCTCGTAAAGAGGCGCCATTTTGTTCCAAATGTAAACAGCTTTTTACTTTATACCAGTTCATACAAATACTTGAAATTTCGTAAAGTGTAATGCTTCTATAGTACCTAGAGTCCAGAGAAAAGTGGCCGTTATTTGCACGCCCCTTTTGGTACCTCCCACACAAATGGACCGTTTTGTACCAAATATAAACAGCTTTTAACTTTAATGCCAGTACATACTTTAAAGTTATTAAATGCAATTTAAATTGCTAACAATTTAATTAAAACAAAAAACATTTACGAATATTTGTTTAGGACTCACGGAGATGGGATTCATAAGTCGGTTTACCCGACTGAACTTTCTTACTTGTTTTCTTTTCATTTGGGTCACCCCACAGTATCTTTGAAGTTGCTCCTACTGTTGCGATATTTCACACAGTTTGTGTGTGATCAGTGCCCAGTGCTTCAACTAAATCCTTGGTGACTTCGAAAGATTTTTACAAGTTTATTACTCAAAGTTCTCTGCCCTTTGAAGCCATGCTTTTTGCCCGTTCACTTCCATCACTCCGTTGTGTCCTGGTACGCAGCAAATACGCAATTGGGCTGAGTAATCATTTATCGTTCTTTTGCAGTCTAAAACAGTTCTGGATTTGACCCTTTCGCATGTTATTGCTTTGATCGCCATAACATCGGAACGAAATATTTGTATTTCACTTTTTTGCAACTTTGTAGAAAACTGTAAGCCCAATATTTTTGTGGAACATATAAACCCTCGAAATTATTAAATATATACGAGAGTGGAAGTTGGTGCATGTACGAGGGACGATGATTACTGAATTGTCTTTTTTTGAAGATATGCGCTTTTAGCAAACAGTTCTCGTTTAATGATACTTGGCTGTGCGTATATATTTAATAATTTCGACTGAAGTAATAGTTGTAATAAGGATATTGATAATGGGAGTTTGGTGGCTCCCGAAACAGATCTGTCTATCCAACCATTACAACCGCCCCCAATACATGTGACTTGCTTCTTCTTTAATTTTTAACAAAGTTGTTTTCATATACTGAAAACAACGATAACGATCTTGAGCCTGAGTACAAAAAAAAAATATGTACTATGAAAGCAGATCTAATAAAACCAAAAACTTAAAACAAGCATAACATTTTACTATATATGTCAGAACACACCAAAGCCTAACACTTATCACAAACACCAACAATTATTTCGTAAAAATAAGAAAGTTCAGTCTCGTAAACCGACTTACGAATCCCCTCACCTCCAGTCATAACAAATATTCGTAAAATTATTTATTTGTTTGTTTTAATTAAATTATTATCAAATTAAATAGCATTCAAAAACTCTAAAATATGTACTGGTATTATAAGCTGTAAACTTTTGGTGCAAAATAGTACATTTGTGGGAGGGAGGTTTCAAAAGTGGAGTGCCTATAGCGCCCATTTTTCACTGAATTTTAGGTAATATAAAATCATTACACTGTACAAAATTCCAAGTATTGGTATGAACTGATGTTAAAAGTTATAAGCAGTTAAATTTTGGTGCAAAATGGTCCATTTGTGTGGGAGGTACCAAAAGGGGCGTAGCAACTTCGCCAATTTTCCTCGAAGTAATAGCGAGTAATAAACTAATACTATGTGTGGAATTTTAGAAGATTCGAATAAGTAGTATACTCGTATATGTTATTAAAGAATCAATATTTCACAAAATATTAACCCTTTGAAAGAGTGGTGCAATATGGCCCATCTTTGAACTTCGCCTGAGATGGAGAAAAATATTGCCGCATACCAAATTTGAAGTCAATCGGTTACTCCTTTCGAGAGTTATCGTGGGCACCAGCGATCAGACAGACATACACACGGACGGACGGACATTGCTCAAATGACTTTAAATGACCCAAGACGGATTACCGTCAAACAAGCTGAGGGTCTTAGGTCACTCCTTCGATGTGTTACACTTTTTGCCCGTAGAAAATGATATACGAGTATACCCTCCTTTCAGTTAAGTGCGGGTATAATGACCCAAATCGAATTTCCACCAAACATACTTCGGGTCATAGGTCACTCCTTTGATGTGTTACACTTTTGGCTCATAGCAAATGATATATACCCTCCTAATAAAGGGTATTGTTTTAGACTGAAGAAATCTAATGTCAAAACACATTCCTGACAGTTTGTATAAAATCCATTTCTTTGTATGTATCTCTATCGACATTTATTAAACATCTCCACTGTTTAATTCAAAGCATTCATTCTTGGGTTGTAACAATTGCCTGGATTAACACTGACTCATCTTAAATACTTCAACTTGAAATTATCGAAGTAAATGTGTAGTTTTCAGTAGTCAAAAGCAAATACAAAAACATTACATTGTAAAAATAGATTTAATTCGATGAATATTCATTCGATCAAACAAATCACAAGTCATTGCAAACAATAAACATTAAACGGCGATTGAGAAATTCTTAAATGTCATTTGATATTTCCGGAATTGGTTGCCAAATGGCAAAATAGTTTGTTTCATTGTTGCAGTGCAGTAGTGCAGCCATACATATATCTAGTATACTGCACGTATGCACATGCATGGATGTTTGAATATTAGGGTATACCGAAAAATTTTTCGCGATATTTCAAGAATGTTAAAGTTGTGCTTGATATTCAGTGCATTTCAATAGTTTAGCGAAATTACATCGAAAACTAAATGATCAATATAAGACCCTGATTAAGAAAAGCATTGAATTTTTTATAAGATATAAGAGTAAAATTAAATGAATGGGGAATTTAGAATGATATCGCTTATTTAGAAAAAGAACGTCACAACTCAAAATAATATTTTTTTGAGTTGGTCATACTAAATTGACCTACATTTCAATATCTATAAGCTGATCCATGATGAAGACAACAATATTTGGCGCACTTCAGAAGTTATGTCATCCCATTCTGCCAAATGGTTATATTTGTATAGATTATTTAAATCAAACTTAAGTGGAATTCATATTTTGAGTTGTGACGTTCTTTTTCTAAATGAACGATATGTATTATGTGCGAACGAAACAATATTAAGACATTTCACAAAAAACAAGTAAGAAAGTTCAGTCGGGTAATCCGACTTCTGAATCCCCTCACCTTGAGTCCCAAAAAAATGTTAGTAAATTAATTTATTATTTTGTTTTAATTAAATTATTATCAATTTAAATTGAATTTAATAACCTTAAAATATGTACTGGTATTAAAGTTATAAGTTGTTAACTTTTGGTGTAAAATGGTCCATTAATGTGAGGGTACCAAAAAGGGCGTGCCAATAACGGCCACTTTTCTCTAGACTCTAGGTACTAAAAAAGCATTACACTGTACAAAATTGCAAGTATTTGTATGCACTGGTATTAAAGTCATAAGCTGGCAACTTTTGGTACAAAATAGTCCATTTGTGTGGGAGGTACCAAAAGGAGCGTGGCAATAGTGCCCATTTTTTACTGTGTTGTAGGTACTGTTAAACCATTACACTGTACAAAATTGCACGTCTTTGTATGCACTGGTAATAAAGTTATAAGCTGGTAATGTTTGGTACAAAATGGTCCATTTGTGTGGGAGGTATCAAAAGGAGCTGGGCAATAATGCCCATTTTTCACTGCAATGTAGGTACTATTAAACCATTACAGGTGTTTTTATGCACTGGTTATATGCTATTAACTTTTGGTTCAAAATTGTCAATTTGTGTGGGAGGTACCAAAACGGGCGTGGTCACTTCGCCCATTTTTCTCGAGGTGATAATGACTAATAAACTAATACTATGTGTAGAATTTCAGAGGATTCAAATAAATAGTATAAATAGATGTTATTAAATAATCAATATTTCACTGGAGTGGACCAATATGGCCCTTCTTCGAAATTAGCCGGAGATAGAAGAAAATATTACCACATACCAAATTTGAAGTCAATCGGTTACTTCTTTCGAGAGTTATCGTGCGCACCAGCCAGCAGACAGACAGACAGACAGGCAGACGGACGGACGGACATTGCTCATTAGGGTCTTAGGTCACTCCTTCGATGTGTTACAATTTTGGCTCGTAGCAAATGATATATACCCTCCTCTCTAAGGTGAGGGGATAAAAACATTATTAGTTAATAAAAATAAATTATTTACATTAATATAGTCAGTTTGATAAGTGTGTAAGCTGAAATGAATTCATTTCAAAAAGTGAGTGGTTTTAAATCTTTAGGTTTTGAAATTGTTTTAATAATTATTGTCAAAGTGAAATTTAATATTTTGCTATTTTTGGGATCGATTTTTTCTTCGCCGATAACTTGGCAAATCTTTGTTGTCCTCATTTTTGCGTTTGTTTCCATTTAGTTCGACAAATCAGCGACACGAGTGTGTCAAGTATCAATCAAATCATTTGTAGACAACTATTTTGGGCATAAGTGGCACGCATATACGCAAAATAGACATATGGGTGACTCCAAAGAAAAAATATGGTAATATGCTATAACGTATTTAATATTACATTTAAATCGTTCAAAAAGTCACTTATTTTCTTAACTCTTGATATTTTACACGAATTTGTAAAATTATGCATAACCTACTTCTACGACATATCATCGCTCATTTTGTACAAAATTTTCAAAATTCAATATTTGAAATTTTTGAAGTTCCTATACAAATGTGCCACAAAATTTAATTCAAGCTATCAGAATTAGACTGATTCTTGTGGAAGATAGTTACACTGAAAGAAAAATCGTACATCAAAATAATGTAAAAGTGTCATCAATTGATTTTCATTAAATTGATGTAATAATTCCATCGATTTCATGAATACCTTCATGAATACCCCCTCTCCCGCTCACTAGTCAATCATCCATTACAGGCAGCCAAACACACCACCATCCATCCAACCCAAGAAAATGATTTATTTGTTGTTTGCTGTTGCGTTAGAGGGTATATGGAAATAATTGTTAACTACTTTTAGATGAAAAATATAGGAAATCCTGGGTTGCGGACGCTACATTCGTACGCATTAGTTCATCCCGTTGGTTGGCGTTCTGAATGCAATGTTTTCATATAACCTTCAGCATCAACAATTATTTCAGAGTTCTTTGAAATTACATTTAAATATTTACCTAAATATTTTTGATGAATGTGGCGAAAGTTCCGTTGCGGACGTTACAAATATCAGGTCAGGTTAATGTGAATTTGCATGTTTTTTTAGCTAAGTTTGTATGTAATTAGATAAATCGAAATACATTCAAGAATGAGGAACATTTAGGGATATTAAAATAGATCTTATAAGAACAAAACACTTCGTGGCTCATCAGAAGACTCGTCAAGGAGTCTTAGACAGCAATTTCTACACGTTAAAACGACAATATTATGTGGAAATTTTTATATAATGTTATAATTTATATTTTTTAGAACCCACTGAACGTGATTCCATTACACACCAGGCATTTTTATACCCTCACTTTAGTGTGACGATGGTAAATATCAATTCCTATCATGGACCAAAAGTGTAACACACCGAAGCAGTGACCTAAGACCCCAAGTATGTTCCGCGGAAATCTTTTTTGGGTCATTTTAATTCATTTGAGCGATGTCCGTCTGTCTGCTGGCTGGGGCGCTTGATAACTCTCGAAAGGAGTTACATATTGACTTCAAATTTGGTATGCGGTAATATTTGTATCTATCTCCGGCGAAGTTCGAAGATGGGCCATATTGGTCCACTCCTTCTAGTACCTCCCACACAAAGGGCTAAATGTAGTAAAATATTGATTCTTTAATAACATCTATACTTATTATTTGAATCTTCTGAAATTCCATACATAGTATTACTTTATTAGTCGCTATCACCTCGAGAAAAATGGGGGAAGTGGGGGGCGTTATCAGAACGCCCCTTTTTGTACCTCCCACACAAAATGGCCAAATTATACCCAAAATTAATATCTTAAAACTTTAATATACCAGTCCACATAAACGCTTATAATTCGGCACAGTGCAATGTATTTAAAGTATCTACTGTTCAGGGGAAAATAGGTGTATTTGTTAAACCCCTTCTGGTACCTCCCACACAAATTGACAGAATAATCGTGTCATATTCCATATAACATTACTCACAAAGTGAGGGTATTCCTTAGTCGGTTTACCCAACTGAAACTTTCTTACTTGTTATGTTTTTTTTTCGTAAATTACCATAAAACTTTTTAGGACACCATATTACACCAGTAAATGTTATGCACAGCCCTGCGGCAAACATTTTGTAAACTAGTGTAATTTCTGTGTAACGCAGACCCCATAGATAAGTCATTTCACTGTTTAATCGCATAGGATATTTTTCGACCCCCTCTAATACTCATATTTGCTGTGTAAATAGACCAATCTAAAGTCTACACATGGCACGAGTATTTTAATACAAATGTCATATAAAATGGCATTTCTTGTGTATTGTACTATTACTTCTCAAGTCTATGAATTAAGATTTTAAAATCACAAACAGCTGCAATTTCTATTTATTTTTGTTTTTATTTGCAATAAAATAAAAGTTGTTAAAGTGTTGAGCTGATCTGTGAACTCTTTTCAATTGAAAGGCAATCATTTAGGTAAACACTTCTATTATTTATGCGCTAATTAGAAATAAGTAACCTTATTAATTATAGCCTTTTTTAAATTGTTGTATACCCACAACAAATAGCGAATAGCAAACAATCAACAATTCAACAATCGACTGTCGACAATCGGCAAGTTCTCTTTTCAACAATTATCACATTGTCAGAACTGACATGACCGAGCGACCGACCCAACGACGGACAGATCGACAAAGCAATTGTCTCTAGGGAGGTGAGTTAGTAGATACTACAACAAAGATAAAAATAGCATCAAACGAAAGAGAAATTAAGAATTAAAAGCACAAATGAATAAAAAATAGCAGCATTTATTTATTTTTATACTTCATTAAAATGATCGAAGCGTCGAAATGCAAAACGAGCGAACGATCATTGACGGCATCAGCGCCACTAACTAACAATGAACGGCAGAATGGAGACTACAGACAGACATTCAAACGGACGGACGGATATTGTTGGCATCCAAGTTGGGCCAAGCCAAGATCAAGATCTGCGATCCGTAATAAATTGATTTGCACATCGCGCATCGCGTTTTAACTGTTTTGCGCTTTGCCTGGCTATTCATTGTTTTCGCAGCTTTTTCATTGGCAATCGGCGTTTGGCAAAACGGCAAATAAAATTTGCATTTATCTGCAGTCATGTATCGTCGTCGATGCCGTCGTTCGTCGCACCCTCTCTTCGCCAGCGAATCACCTCGCGTTGATCACCTCTTGAACTGATCTCCTCAATCGATGAGAAAATCACTTTAGAAACGATCAGATCGCAGCTCACATTGTCTCACTTTTGTTGTTTGTTGGCTGCCGGAATGGCTGCGCTCGGTAAGTCGGTCGGCAGGTTGGTTGGTTCATCGCATATTTATGAAGATCGATGATCGGAGATCACACAGTCACAGTTGCATCAACGAACACGTTCGCAGCTGCGCTAGCTTACGTCAGACCATGCTGGCGTGCATTCCTCGAATCTACATTAGGGGCATTTACTTGATATTGTATTTAAAAAAACTACAAATAATTTTTTAGGTCACAGATGAGGAATGCCAAGGGTCTGCCCTTTAAAGGAAACATTTTTTGTTAAAATTATCTTTATTGAGATTGCTATATAATGGAAGTTTGTAGACCCCGCGTAGACTCGAACTTTTCAAGCAATGGGGCGTATCTAGACAATGAATCCCACAACGGTACCTTCCAAAGGGTCTAAGGTTCCCACAACGTTATCATCCAAATGGTATAAGGTAACCCCAGAGAAAATAATGTGAAGGCTTTGAATCACACGATTTCAGAGGCAATTGATTGGCCCTTTTCGAGAAATAACTCGTTCAACAAATAGATATTTTCTTCAATAAGTCGATTGTTTGACTCGCTGAATGATAAACCAACAACACTTTTTCTATACGTACTGGGTGTGGCTATATCAGCGTTTCTCACCAAGTTCTGCATAACAGCCCACATCCGTGCACCCTCAGACAACCAAACATTTTGAAAATTGTACCAATAACCATTGGACATTAATAATAACACAATTTTTTTTTAGCAAACATAAAATTATATATATATATATATATATATATATATATAGTGTCTAGTGTCATATGTGAAGTGTCTTCCATTTTGTTTGAAATTAAAAAAAATTATATCGGCTAAATAAGCATCTCCCGAATTTATGCACATTTGTGCTCCTTTCACGTTTTAGGGGAAATGGACTTCGTCGCTCATTGGCATCAGCATCAGTACAAATGTGCATGAACTCGGAGGGTACTCATTTGATCCAAATATTTTTTTAAACCTAATGTAATAAATTTTACATCTTTATATACATTTTTCGTGAAAGCAGAATATTTTTCATTTGTGTCAGAATTTTTAATATTAACCCATGAATTTTATTTTTGCTTAAAAAATTTATAAAAGGTTGATAACACTGTCCAACAAATTAGGATTTTTGATTGGAACAGAATAGCGAACCTATAATTCTGAAAGGGCATGTTGAGTAGATCATTTTTGTAGAATAAACTTATAGTCCAGCTGGTCTGAGGTTTTTTTACAGTGGGTCAAAATGTTAATTTTTTGGTCGGAGGGAGCATTATACTAAATGAAAAATGTGATGTAATTTAATGTCAGAAATGTTTTTATTGTCAGAGTTATATAGTGGAATCTTTGTGGAAGACCTTAACCCTCTAGCTCCCCTCTTAATGGGTCAATTTGGTCCTTTTTCGAAAAAATCTAAAAAAGTCCTTTCAAAAAGGACATTTAAGGATAAATATATTCTACCAAAATTTTTGTCGTAAAATTTCAGTGGGGGTCGCCAAAGACGCGAAAGTTGTAAATATAGCTCTTTACGCTTAATAAGCTAAATTACACGCCAACTTATATAAAAAAATTCTGTATTGTAAATTAAAAGTCGTAATATCTATGGAATGATTGGAGCTGAAGAGCGATTCGGTAATTCTGAAAGAGCATGTTGAGTTGATCATTTTTGTAGAATAAACTTATGGTCCAGCTGGTCTGAGTTTTTTTACAGTGGGTCAAAGTCATTTTGTGGTCGAAGGGAGCAGTATACTAATTATGTAATTAATAATGATGTAATTTGATGTCTGAGAGATTTCTTATTGTCAGAGTTATATAGTGGAATTTTATGAGGATCATTTTTGTGGAAGACCTTAACCCTCTTAATGGGTCAGTTTGGCCCTTTTTTTCGAAAAAATCAAAAAGTCCTTTCAAATAGGTCATTTAAGGATAAAAATATTTCACAAAAATGTTTGCCGGAAAATTTGAGTGGGGGTCGCCAAAGACACCAAAGTTGTAAATATAGCTTGTTACGCTTAATTAGCAATATTACCCGCCAACATATACAAATAAATAATATAAAGTAAATTCGAAAAAAGGGCCAAATTGACCCATTAAGAGGGAAGCTCTTGAGGGAAGAGGGTTAAGATCTTCCACAAAAATTATCCTCATAAAATTCAAGTATATAACTCTGACAATAACAAATCTCTCAGACATCAAATTACATAATTTTTTTATTTAGTATAATGCTCCCTTCGACCAAAAAATTAAAACATTGACCCACTGTAAAAAAAAACTCACACCAGCTGGACCATATGTTTATTCTACAAAAATAATCTGCTGAACATTCCCTTTCAAAATTACAGAGTCGCTCTTCTGCTCCAATCATTCGATAGATATTACGACTTTGTTGGCGTGTAATTCAGCTTATTAAGCCTAAAGGGTTATATTTATAACTTTGGCGTCTTTGGCGACCCCCACTGAAATTCTACGGAAAAAAATTTTGTAGAATATTTTAATCCTTAAATGTAATTTTGGAAAGGACTTTTTTAGATTTTTTCGAAAAAGGGCCAAATTGACCCATTAAGAGGGGAGCTTGGGGGTTAAGATCTTCCACAAAAATGATCCTCATAAAATTCCACTATATAACTCTGACAATAAGAAATCTCTCAGACATTAAATTAGATCACGTTTTTTATTTAGTATAATGCTCCCTTCGACCAAAAAATAAAAACTTTGACCCACTGTAAAAAAACTCAGAACAGCTGGACCATAAGTTTATTCTACAAAAATGATCTTCTCAACATGCCCTTTCAAAATTATAGGGTCGCTATTCTGTTCCAAAAATGCTGTTGGACGGTGTAATTGGTAAACTAAGATGTAACTATAATATATTTTTTGAAAAAAATACCAAAATTTTATGGAGATTTTAAATTTAAAAATTCATTTTTGGTTTTACGAAATTTTTAGTTTCTCTCGATTGGCCGATTTTTGCAGAATTTACGTCGTTTCAAAGAGAGCAGTACGGGTATACATTTTTTTCGATTTTTTTTTTTAAATTCACATTGAATATGCAGTAATTGCATTTTTGGGGAAGCAGTATTTGTAAAAGTTATAGGCGAAATACTAAGGCAGGCCCGGCAATTTTTGACATTTTCCCTTTGTTTCTACAAAACACCGCGTGTAAATTTATTTTTGTTGACATTATAATCTTTGCAAAAATTGGTTCAGCCGTTCAAGAGCAATTATATATTTCGTAAAACCAAAACAAATATTTTTTTTAACAATTAAGCTCTTTCAAACTTTGATTACAATACGCAATACGTTTTCGAGACCTAAAACCTTTATGAAACCAAAAAAAAAAATTATTTATGGTAAAGTGTTTTTTTAATATTTTGTTTTCTAAAATTCTAATTTTCATCCAAGGTACCTTTAGTACCATATTTTTTGAAGTATAAGCTCGATAAAGCCGGGTTTCCATCTAAATTTTCTATTTAAATTAAAGGAAAGGGCTAGAAATGCTGAAAACATCACTTTCACGTAGAAACAATGGGGAAAAATTTAAAATTAAAAAAAAACTCAAAAAAAGTTTCAATTTTTATGGGGGTACCAAATCGGGCGTGGCAATAACGCCCATTTTTCATTTATTAATTATTTTGAAATTCTCTTATTTCTACCAACAGGTCTATAATTTCTACATATATCCATAGATTTTCTTCAACTAAGCATTGTTTTCTTCGTTATGGTGTTAGCATCAAGCAATTGTTTGACCTTAATTAAATTTTTTGGTTTTTATTAGTGCCAACAAAAAACTTTTTTTAAAAAAAAACTTTTTTTTTTTAAAAAATTTTGTTGCATAGTTTTATTAACCAAAATAAGACAGAACGCTGAATGTGTGGTTTATTGTAATTCTGAAGATACTAAAGAAAATTTCCAATTTGTTAATTTTTTACCAATTTAAAAAAAATCGCCATGTAGATTTTTTCAATCAAAAAATTGAATGAGCATTTTGTTCACCAAGACGTCAAGGCCCACCACATATGCCGCTGCGGCCCCAGTGGATACTTCGGTAATTCGCTCCAGACAGATTGACAGTATAATACTCTACACCATTTTCAACTGTAATTCGGAAAAAATCAATTCAATTTCGAAAAAGATCAATTGAAATTCGAAGATTCCATTTGAAATTCGAAAAAGGTCAATTGAAATTCGAAGATTCCATTTGAAATTCGAAAAAAAAACAATTGAAATTCGAAATACATCAATTGAAATTCGAAACACATCAATTGAAATTCGAAAAACATCAATTGAAATTCGAAACAAATCAATTGAAATTCGAAAAACATCAATTTAAATACATCAATTCAAATTCCAAATACATCAATTAAAATTCGAATTTTTCCATTTGAAATTCGTAATACACAAATTGAAATTCGAAAAAAAATCAATTGGTATTCGAAATACATCAATCGAAATTCGAAAATGTAAACAAATCTGTACATTAGATTGGGTAGAATTTATTTAAACACATTTGCTGACTAAATCTAAACATATAATGTGACGAACAGAAAACATACAGATGATCTTATCTTTTATGAATGATTATTCAAAATTAGTTGAAACAAAATATATTTACATATTTTAATATTAAAGGTTTAACACAGACAAATTGTATCACTTAAATCCTACCCCATCTAAGATACAGTATTGATTTTGTTTACATTTTCGAATTTCAAATGATGAATTTCGAATTTCAATTGATATTTTCCGAATTTCAATTGGTGTATTACGAATTTCAAATGGAAAAATTCGAATTTCAATTGACGTATTCCGAATTTCAATTGCAATTTTACGAATTTCAAATGATGTGTTTTGAATTTCAATTGATGTGTTTCGAATTTCAATTGATGTTTTTCGAATTTCAATTAATGTTCTTCGAATATCAATTGATGTTTTTCGAATTTCAAATGGAATCTTCGAATTTCAATTGATTTTTTTCGAATTACAATTGAAAATGGTGTAGATATGTGTACGTTTTCGTGCATTATTATTATGGATTGTTTTAGAGGGAATATCCATGTAAAAGGTGGAATAAAACAATAGTGTGATTACAACAGACGGACGGACATGTCTAAATCGTCTCAGAAAGTTATTATAAGTCGATTGGTATAATAAACGAGTGGTTATCTCATCTTCTTTTATGTGTTATAAACAAATGCACAAAGTTATGATGCCCATCACCATTGATTCTTTAGTAACCCTTATGCTACTTATTCGAATGTGGTACCTCCCACATATCGATACCCCATACTAAAACAAGCTAAGGCGACTTGTCATGTTTTTAGGGAGATCGCATTTTTAGTTTCTAAATATTCCAAATTATGTTCTGTCAAAAATTGGTGTTTATCCTTCAACCCAATCAAAAGTTATTTACAAAACAGTACTGCTCAATCGATTTGCATTATAAAGGAAAATTTACCATTTTGCACTTAGTATTGTTTAGAATGGAGGCATCGATATGTTGACAGATTAATTCGGGTAATTATCTATTTTACATTACTCACAAAGACACAGTTAGGGCATATCAAAGTTAGACTGAAATTATTTACTTGTTTAAACATTACTTTTTCAAAATTGTTTTATTTTTTTATTTATTTTAATTAATTTTTTCTTTATTTCCAGGTAAGTGCACACTTTTTATTTCTTGCTTCTGAAATTGGTAAGTTATAAAGGGTGTCCCAAGAAGAGCGCAATTTTTAAATCTCGCAACATTCGAAGTGTCATTGTTTGACATTTGAATAATTGTTATTGTTTGTTAGTAGAAGGTACGAGATTAGTAAAAATGGAGCGCTACACGAATGAACAACGCATTCTCATTGTGAAATTGTTTTACCAAAATGGTGAAAGTTTTGCGGCTACAGTTCGCAAATTGCGATCAATTTGGGGTCACAATAATGCTCCAAAAGAGTCAACTGTAAAGAGATTAATGGATAAATTTGCCGAAACTGGGTCTGTTAGTGATGTAAAGACAACAACGCGCCATCGACCAGGTCGATCGACCGAAAATGTCGCAGCTGTACGTGATGATGTCGCTCAAACTCCATCCACCTCAATTCGACACCGAGCTCAGCAAATTGGTGTCTCCAAATCCACTTAACCAGTTTTTTCTTGCCTAGAATTGAAGAAATGAATGTGGAGGGCATGTGGTTCCAACAAGACGGCGCCACATGTCATACAGCCAGAGAAACAATTCAATTGCTGCATCAGTCATTTCCCGGTCGTGTTATTTCGCGTTTTGGAGATCAGAATTGGCCGCCTAGATCGTGCGATTTAACACCATTAGATTTTTTTCTTTGGGGTTTTTTGAAGTCGATGGTTTACGCGAATAAGCCGACGACGACTCAAGCCTTAAAAGACGAAATTGGACGCTGCATTAATGAAATACCGCAGCATTCATGCAAAACGGTCATTGAAAATTTCATTAAAAGATCGCGTGAATGCCAGCAAAGCCGCGGCGGCCATCTGCACGATATATTGTTCCATACATAACCTCATTCTGTCTACTTTACGATATAATAAAGTTTCACGATTTTTTCTTAAATATCTGTGTTTTATTTAAAATTAAAAAATTGCGCTCTTCTTGGGACACCCATTATTTAATTTATTTTGGAGAACATATCGAGCCATAACCGCCACTCACAACAATTTAGAGGAGAAGATTTCTTTTGCTGTTGTTTTTGGTTTAAATGCATACATATGTTCATATTACTCTTAAATTTTGGTATAACGGTATATTTAATAGCATTATGCCATTATGGAGGGAAATCGTTGTCATAAACGATTTCTCTCCAAAAAATTAAAATAAACCATGATGGCGCTTACGTCTTTTTGGCGGTTAAGACTCGATATGTATAGAAGAAGACTTGTCATGACTTAAAATTCAAAGAATTCTATCATCTAATAACACTGTGGGCGAATTTATATTTTAAAATGTACCCCCAAAGATATTAATATATCGGACATAATATCATTTCCGTCTTTTCTGTACCACATCACGCTATTTAGATATTTAATCACAAAGTTTGCTGGGAAGATTAACCACTTCAGCAATGTAGGTAATGCCGAAAAAGATACTTTGCGACAGAAATTATTCCTTGTGGCAACACTGAGTTATTTAAAATATTCTCATGCGTACCCCTATTCACATTCTTTCGGAAGTTTGTCTGAATGTCGGTTAATTTGATTGACTATTGACTGGGGCGCACATTTTGTATTGTTTTTTTTTTTTTTGCTTTGCACTACAAAAAACTTAAAATTTTGCAGAAAGAGCAGAAGAGAACGGTTATCGTGCCAACAAAGAGTGGTCACTACAGAGACGAAAAACGACAGAGAGAAGTCCAAGTGAACAAAGGTTTATTTTTTCTCATACCGATCTTCCTCTTCAAGTATTTGAAACACCAGTGACTAGTCTGGACCTGTGTCTGCTGCATCAATTATGAAATTCCTCACAATTCCTCCGGACGAAATCGGGACTGCAGACATGCATTGGTGGAATTGACTAATTAGTAACTGACTGCGACGACATTGACTAACAGCATGAATCTCCCCCAGTATTTAGTGCCGCATTTATTGTGGCCTTTGATGCAATACAAAAATTCTTGGTATTTTTTGTGGTCGACAACTGTCATGTCGCTGTCGCTGTTGTTGTCGTCATCGCGATGCATTTGTTCAATGAGTTAGTTACGTCGATGAGTGAATGACTGACTGAGTGGTGGCATTTTACTACAACTTCAGAAAATGTCTGAGCTCGTGCTCCTCGAATATTTTAAAAGGCATCAGACCAACAAACGAAATCTTTGTTGTTTTTTTTTTTCGATTATTTTATTGCGGTTTCTCAATCATTAACAAACTCTCTTGATGGATTTTCACTTAATTGTTTGGCTAATTCTCTTTCTTTCTCCCTCTCTCTTTTACGTTCTCTTACTATGGCAGCATTTCTCTTAAATACGCTCTTAAATGCTGAATTAAAGAGAACATTTTCCACATCATTTTCTGAATAAAGAGAGTACACAGTATTGCCAACAACTATCGATTTCAATAGATCACTTGACAGGTTCGGAATGGAAAACACACAACAATTATGTGCGAATACGGATTGTACGATTTTAAAGCCCATTGTCGCCACTTGTTCAGCATATTTATCATTTGTCTTTCGCAAATGATCGTTTAGTGATCCGGGGGAAGCGTATGGCGTTTTCCCATTAGGCAGACAATTACATTAGGTATAGCAAAAATTAAAACAACATAGAAATAATGGATCATCCCCCATACACTCCCGATTTAGCAACTAATGACTTCTGGTTACCGCATACCAAAGATAAAGCTGAGCGGAAAAAAGTTTAAAAGTGTTTTTTGAGTATTACACAGTACAACTCATGACTTTTTGTCTCAATTCTGAGAATTGGACGTGAAAGTAGCCCCAAAAATAAGAACTTCTGCAATTTTCGTTTCGTCAAGTTGCCTCAATTAATAATTTAATGAACATACGATTTTTTTTTTTGCTCAAGGTGGATTTTTAGCACTTTTTCTATATTTTTCTCGGTATACCGTACGGAATATCTCTTTTGTGTCTAAAGCAAAGTTGTAGATATTGAATAGGAGAAAAAATGCGGAACAAACCTACCCGTAAACAGTGCATCCAGTGCCTTAAAAATCGCAAAAATGTTATGTTCTGTTTTATAATGTTACGTCCCAATAATGAGCAATCCCTCAGATGGACACCACCCTTCAATGGACACTTAACAGAAAACAAATTTTCAAATTCATTGTATTTAATTTCCCACAAGTGGACACTTCCCTTCAATGAACAAATGTCTGCCGACCGCGACTGTGCATTGTTGAGAGGTTTCACTGTAGTCTGGCAAAGAATGATTTGTCCACCATTCTGGCATCTCCGATACATATTCGAAATTTTGTTCTTTGTTTTAATTTGCTTTTAAAGTTGCAAAAGTCACATACCTAATGTTCGTGTTCGCGTAGCACAAGCATTTGAATAATTGAGCTAAAAATACTCTAATAATTTTAAATACATTTTGCGTATGGTGACCCTAATTTCCGAAGCATTTCTAAAATGTTAATATGCAACAAAATCACAGCAAATGTTGGGGGTGGAATGTTTCTTCACGATAAACTCATACACGAGTAAGTAGAAGAAACCGTCCAACGGGGATAAGCGGGGTGTATTTTTATTTTCCTTCAAAATATTTTATATTTTAATTTAGGGCAATATTATCAGCACACATATAATGATCCATTTAGTGGTTCATTATCCCCTCACCTTAGAGAGGAGGGTATATATCATTTGCTACGAGCCAAAAGTGAAACACCTCGAAGGAGTGAGCTAAGACCCTAAGTATGTTCGGCGGATATCCGTTTTGGGTCATTTTACGTTGAATGAGCAATGTCCGTCCGTCTGTCTGTCTGCTGGCTGGTGCGCACGACAACTCTCGAAACGAGTAACCGATTGACTATCTCCGGCTATGTTCGAAGATGGGCCATATTGGTCCACTCCTTCTAGTACCTCCCCCATAAAGGGTTAACATTTTGTGAAATATTGATTATTTAATAACTTCTATACTACTTACTTGAATCCTCCACATAGTATTAGTTTATTAGTCACTATTACCTCCAGAAAAATAGGCGAAGTTGCCACGCCCCTTTTGGTACCTCCCACACAAATGGACAATTTTGAACCAAAAGTTAATAGTTTATAACTTTATGACCAGTGCATTCAAAGACTTTAAATTTTTTACAGTGTAATGGTTTAATAGTACCTACAATACAGTGAAAAATGGACATTATTGCCACGCTCTTTTTAGTACCTCCCACACAAATGGACCATTTTGTACCAAAAGTTACCAGCTTATAAATTTAGTACCAGTGCATACCAATACTTGAAATTTTGTACAGTGTAATGCTTTTATAGTACCTAGAGTCCATAGAAAAATTGGCGTTATTGGCCCTCCCCTTTTGGTACCTACCACACAAATGGACCTTTTTGTACCAAAAGTTAACAGTTTTTAACTTTAATACCAGTGCATATAAATACTTGAAATGTTGTACAGTGTAATGCTTTTATAGTACCTAGAGTCCAGAGAAAAGTGACCGTTATTGGGACGCCCCTTTTGGTACCTGTCACACAAATGGACCATTTTGTACCAAAAGTAAATAGTTTTGAACTTTAATGCCAGTACATACTTTAAAGTTATTAAATGCAATTTAAATTGATAATAATTTAAAAATAACAAAAAATAAATAAATTTGCTAATATTTTTTTGAGACTCAAGGTGAGGGGATTCATTAGTCGGTTTACCCGACTGAACTTTCTTACTTGTTTTTAATTTTGTTTTTCTGTTTCTCTTTTGTGGGAGACCGTGAAGAACCGATGTTATGCGAACAATCCACAATAGTTCTAAAAACAAGCAAATCAACGTAGAATACTAAAATTAGGATATGAATAGCAGAACAGTAAGATCCGCAAAATATGTTGTTTCCCAATTTTTTTACCGTGGGTCTTAAAGGATAATGAAGGACTAAAATTTGCAAGGCCATTTTCGGAACTTTTTATTTCAACTTTCAAAATAGTATTTAGATTGCCCAAAATGTGCCCTTTCATTTGACACCCATATCGTCTTATTAGAACTTTCAGAAAAATTACAAAAAAAATGTTGAATAATTATATCCTTAAAAATATCATGTCCTTTTAAACACGAACTCGATCAGAAAATAAAAAAACTGAGTGCACAATTTTGTTTTATTTCTAGTCAGCTTTCACAATTTTATAGATATGTCCATTAAATTTTGTCGCACGGCGTAATAGGTTTCTAATACATAAATCGCTCGATTTTTGCTAATGTCCATAAATTTATTTCAACGATTTTTTGTTTATTAATAAACAACTATATTACGGATCATTCCAGCCATTTTTAAACATCTTATTTTATATGTATATATTTATTCCTGTTCATCCAATGTGGAGTATAGGGCCATTATATTTTATTATTTTATTTTATTTATACATCGCAATGCAAAAGCCATTTCGTGTTACTTATTTTTTATTTGAAGTAATTAAGCGATATTTAGTTGTTATCTGATTCGAATCATTTTTTTAAATTCTGTTGCACCGTGTCTTTTATCAACCAAAGAAACATTTGCTCATTATCTGTTGCATTTTATTTTCGTAAATGCTGCCACCAAATAAGTAACTTTTCAGCTAAACAGAGAGTTTTCTGTATCGAAAAGAATCGCCATAAAAATCAGCTCACAATACTGTTTTTTTGGCGTGCCAACGTGTCCAAAGGTTCTGAGTTTTTCGCAGAATGCAGTTTGTATAATTTTAAAGCATACTTATGTAGAGGTTATTTCGATTCCTTTGGCCTTGTCTGTGTAGATCCGGTTTATGGCATGTGGAAGTTTACACTGAAAATAATGATAGTGAAAATAATAATGATGTTCGTCATAACGAAGACAAAGATATTGTAAAACAAATTATTTCATTCACAGAAATGTGTCTTTATAATTAAGAAACACTTTCATAGATTTTTTGGTTCTTTATGATAGATTCCTAAACGAAATATTTCTTATGTAAATCTACCAGCTTATATTCAGTTGCTAGTTTGGTCGTACGCGTAGTTACAGAGCGACCCCACAAAAAAGGAGTACTGTCTCCACTAATTCGGAAACAAGCGTTGAATGGAATCCTGTTAAAACTAGAACGTTGTGGCTGCAAAGTCGTGCCATATGCGGATGATGTGACAATTGCAGTATCCGGCAAATTCGAAAACGTCCTCAGAGACATCCTATAGGTGGCTTTTAAGCAAATTAGCTAGATGGGCCAGAAGCAGCGGTTTGGACGATAACCCAAACACGATAGAATTGGTTCTCTATACAGGGTGGCGCAGAATGAGCTATATGGGTTAAATGGTATATAATTTTTGTTTTTAAATATAGTATATTATTGGCGAATTTTTTGCAATTAGCTTTGAAAAATGATATCCTGTAAATGATGTCCATTTTCTGCTTCGCACATACGTACTCTTTTTAGCATATTTTCCATAACTTTTCGCAAAATTTCGGAAAAATTCAATTATTTTTGTACGTTGTTCGATTCATAATTAATTCCCCTAGTCTCCTTCACAAAATGCTGAAAAAAACAAAGAAAGAATAATAATTAAAAAAATTATAAAGAATTCAAACCGTATAGCTCATTCTGCGCCACCCTGTATTATAAAATTTTAAAGAAGTGAGGGATATGAAACGAACGAAAATTTTTCGCAAAAATTCAATTGTTTTTGTACGTTGTTCGATTCATATTTAATTCGCCAAGTCTTCTTCACAAAATGCTGAAAAAACAAAGAAAGAATAATAATTAAAAAAGTTATAAAGAATTCAAACCATATAGCTCATCCTGCGTCAGCCTGTACTTGGTAGAATAAGGTCCCACATGTGGACGCCATAAACTATCCATTATAAACCAATTACCAAAGCAACAAAAAAAGTGTTTGTGTCCAAGACCTAAACAACTTTTTTGTATAGGTTGAAGCATACTATTTTATGAAATCAAAAAACATTTTTTTAAAATTCTAATTTTCACGGATTTACCTTTGGTATTTGGAACATATTTTGAGTTGAAGTATAAGCTCAATAAAGCCGGTATACCATTTAAATTAAAGAAAATTGTGAGGGAAATGCTGATAACATCACTTTAACTTAAAAAAGGAAGTTTAGTTAGTAACTGTCGATAAAACAATCAGTAAAATTTAGATTAAAAAAAAACATTTTTTTCTGACAAGGAAAAACCTATAAAAAAATAGGAAAAAATGCAAAAAACGTGTTTGTTCCATTTTTTAAAGCTAGCATTCTAACGAAGAAAACAAATCCTATTTGAAGTTCAGATAACTGCCTGCGTATGTATTAGCGTAGCGTTGAGGACTCAGGCGATGAAGCCGTCCAAAGTTATGGGCGGCCGCGCATGGAAACCGATCGACGGCGGCGCACAATGGGAAAAAAGGGGTAAATACGCGCGCATAGCAGTATTTTCTATCTCATGACTATACCGTTAGAGATAAAGTCATACGGTTTGGGCCATCTTTAAGAGAATTCTTTGGAGAAGAAATTGATTTATTTTTTATTTTACTGTTATCATGTATCGCACAGTGGGGCTACAAAAGCGACTTTGTGGAAATTAGTGTGAAAATCAGATTATCGTACCAACTTCAGTGATCTTGATTTTATATTAAAGCTGACAAAATGTAGTTCAAAATCTATTTGAGTTACTTAATTGTGTGTTGCTGCGTTTTAAATATATAGATCATTGAATTTCAAACATATTTAGTGCACAAATGCATTTACACAATGGGTCGTCGACTGTTAATAAGAGAAAAGTTAGATTAAAAACAAAAAATAATCGGTCCACCCTAATATACATAAACTGCAGAAGCGTTTAACTATATTTTTATAGTTTTTGTAGAAGAAACTATAAAAATTACACATATAATCATAATAATATTAATTAGATCGATAATTTTGGCCGTAGAACTCTACAAACTTGCATCCGGACTTGTACCGGTCCTATTTATTTTCCGATTTAGCCGAAATTTCGTAAAACTTATTTGTTTTAAACCAAGAAAATAGGTCCATATGTTTCGGGAAAATCGGTCCATAGATAGATTTAGCTCCCGCACATATTTTCATTATTTAAAGTAAAAAAAGCTCATATTTAAAGTGCAAAAATCGGCCTTAATCGCAAAAAGTCGCAGATAAACTAGGTACCGTTGGATTCACCACTAAATCACCTATGTCATATCGTAGTGATCCCACGTGATCCAAAAAAGTTGTATTCCATTTACTGCGGATACTTTTTTGAAAAACAAAAAAAAAACGGTATTTTTGCTTTGAAATATATCTTCATTTATGTTACAAGTCCGGTCGCATTTCACCTAGAAACGAGCATTCTACAAGCATTTTAGAATATACAGTTTATCATCGCAATTTTATTTGCATTTATTAGTAAAAAAGACAAAATTTTAAAGGTCATAACTCGGAATCGCCCAGAGATATTTTCATGAAATTTGAAGGTATTTTCATTAAAAGTTATCCGCAATAAAACAACATTCCCAAAAAACTCATTATACCCTCACTTTAGTGTGACGAGGGTATATATCATTTGCTACGAAAAAAAAGTGTAACACATCGAGGGAGTGATCTAAGACCCTAAGTATGTTCGGCGGGTATTCGTTTTGGGTCATTTTAAGACGAATGAGCAATGTCCGTCCGTCTGTCTGTCTGTCTGTCTGTCTGTGTGTGTCTGCTGGCTGGTGCGCACGATAACTCTCGAAAGGAGTAACCGATTGACTTCAAATTTGGTACGTGGTAATATTTTTTTCTATCTCCGGCTAAGTTCGAAGATGGGCCATATTGGTCCACTCCTTCTAGTACCTCCCCCACAAAGTGTTAAAATGTTGTGAAATATTGAATCTTTAATAACTGCTATACTACTTATTCGAATCTTCTGAAATTCCACACATAGCATTAGTTTATTAGTCGCTATCAACTCGAGAAAAATGGGCCATGTTGCTACGCCCCTTTTGGTACCTCCCACACAAATGCACCATTTTGCACCAAAAGTTAACAGCTTATAACATTAATACCAGTGCATAAAAATACTTGAAATTTTGTACAGTGTAATGCTTTCATAGTGCCTACAGTCCAGTGAAAAATGGGTGTCATATTCACGCCCCTTTTGGTACCTCTTACACAAATGTACCATTTTGCACCAAAAGATAACAGCTTATAACATTAATACCAGTGTATAAAAGCACTTGAAATTTTGTACAGTGTAATGCTGGTACCTCCCATACAAATTGACAGAATAATTCGTTTAATATTCCATATTACATTACTCACAAAGTGAGGGTATACCTTAGTCGGTTTACCCGACTGAAACTTTCTTACTTGTTTTTGAAAGTTGTTTTCAAAGTCCTATGCGCATATTTCATCATATTTTCCCATCGTGCGGCGGTTGATCAACTGAGCCGATAAAGTTCCAGCAACATAAAGCGCACGAATGACATTATCCGGCAAAGATGGCGCTTTCAGATATTTTCAATAAGAGGAAAAATACTTAAGAAAAGTTATGAAAGTTTTGATGTAATGTTAAAATCGGTTCAATAAACCTCTACTTATAAAATCGGTTGGGCCATTCAAGAGCTGTTGTAATTTCCGTAAAAACCACAAACGCATTTTTTAATTTCAAATCCCCATATCGTTTTATGTTTTTTTTAATAAATGATAGCAAGATCCATTTGGAAACTTTTTACGCAAAAAAAAACTTAATAGGCCGATATTAAAAATTCGATCCTATTGTATTACTTAGTAGTCACTTTCTTAATTTTCATAAAATAAATGTTTTTGTATCACTTAATAAACTTCGGTGGCTGAGTTTCAGCCGATATTAGCAGCTAAAATCGGCGGCGACGCCGGCTGAGGCGCGCCGCGTCGGCCTCATGGCCTGTGGGGAATACAGCGACTGAGTCTCTATAAGCCCTACTCCATCTACTGCTCATTGAACTGTCAATCAATGTGGAGATATTAGAAATAGGGCCACATGAGGATACCACAATGTAGAGCTGTGGTAACCGGACTATATAACAACGGTGTACACCTTCGTGAGGAACTTCACCACTAAGATACCTGCCAGAGAGGAATGGGTTGGCATAACGCTAGGAAATAGAAAACATCTTCACTTCTACACAGAGTGCACTATAAAGAACTCAGTCTTTATATAGCTCATAGACAAATACCTGTAGTGTCTATCAAGCCAAGTTAATGGCAATAAGGGAAGTAGCCAAGTGGCTGAGTCTCAACGTAGTGACCAATACTGGCGTTGTCATTTACTCGGACAGTCACGCTGCCATCAATTCTCTGGAGGCCACATCCTTAAATTCACAAACAGCCATCGACTGTCGCAGATCTGTTAACCAGATAGCTGAGCAGTTCAACATAAACCTCATATTGGTACCTAGTATAACGGAGAAATGCAGAGCTGGTGAACATGTTAGGAAAGGGACGACATTGCAAATTCTCGAAGAATATGCATATATTGGTGCGCCACTGTCCACATGACTTGACACTGTCCATTTGACTTAGGCAGGAGGCAATCAGGCAGTCCAATGAAAGATGGCCAGAAATCGGCACCTAAAGGCTAGGCAAATCTGCGAAGGTAAAAATATCTCCTCGCACTAGAGAGAAAAAGATTGTCTACTTTAGTATCAGTTTTGACTTGATCGGCGAACACGCCAGAAGGTTTGGTATTGAGTCCAATGTCTTCTGTAGGAGCCGTGATAATGAAGAAGTGCAGAGCATTGGTCACCTGCTTTGCTACTGTCCCTCATTAAGTAAACGACGTCTGGATATACTGGGGTCGGTCTTTCTAAGAAGTCTGACAGATCTTTCCGGTTCCGAAATTCGTAATATTGATATATTTGTTTATCAAACAGGATTCAGGTTCCGATGAGTGGATCCGTGGCCGTCGCATCAATAGGGACACACGTTTGGCTGCCACGCTAACCTATCTTTCAAATAAATTATGTTGTGAATAATATTTAATGAGTAATATTTCTCCTTTTTAATGAACATTATTTTTTTTTCGGTGTAGTATCCAATTTGCTCTGAGGACACAAAAGTGTAATTATGATTGACAAAGGAACGAAAAACCAGACCGCCAAATGACTGTCAGAGAAAGGTCTTCATTGTTAGCATTCTCCCGTATAAATTATCAATAAAATTGTTGCACATTTGCTCAAGCGGCAGATCGCAAGAAGAGAATGTATTTCGCTGTGATTTTGCTGGTGTCTCAAACATTATTTTTATAGTGAATGGCGAGCAATGGCTGTGAGACTTATTGAACCCAATGAATAGATCATTAATTTATACAAAAGTGTTTTTACTCTTCAACATTACATTAATTTCACAATTTATCCTTTTTTACGTCTTTACACTAGTTTATTTACATACACGTGTCTGGTTTTGTTATTGTTGTTGTTGCAGTTACTGTTCTGTGTCCAATCATTTTTCCAGACTACAATGATTTTGCGCTGTAAATTGCTTCTGGGAAGAAAGTTTTGCGCTATTCAATTAAAATATAACGCCCAACTATAAATTTATTATAAACAAAAAAAAAAAACAAACAGACGAAAAATATGGCAATAAATTAGAATTGAATATTTTGTGAGAGAACAAGGCAATTACATCGTATCGACTGAAGCCACAAGTCGACCAAACGATCAACTGATCACCCTAAAACCAAACAATCAACCCAGCAGATCGGTAAATGCTTAAACAAAATACAAAATAAAATAAAACAATAACAAACAACCACCATCGACAAAGCATCAGAACTACTCTCCTCGAGCAGATCGAAGGAAAACATGTCGTTTACGTGTAATAAAAACTGTAAAATTCTTTTCAATTCCGACGATTCCGAAACTATTTCAATAATTTCGATATCGTTGCCGATCTCCATCCATTTCTCTCACATTAAACGAATTCGAATTGTTCGATTGGGAGCGCTGCTGTCCCCATTCGTAACACTACACACTTCCTTGCTACGCACACATATTTACTTACATATGTAGGTAATGTCCATGATCTTCATATACACGAGGAAAAAACATGACAATGTCTGTGAACAGCACTTGGCCATTGAATGATGCCAAATTGAGATGAGTGAATAAGAACAATAGGTGTGTTTTATTTGTCAATCTAAAAAATTGCATAAAAATCGTTTGAAAATTTACCTTTGCCAATTTTTACAGGCATACATAAAATTATTATATCTAAATCTAAACAATGTAGTTGCGTTTATTCGTAGACCAACTGACTCCCGTCTTTAAACTGATGTCCTTAGAAGCCAAATCGGAAGCAACATAAGAGGGCGGTCCCAAAATTAGCCTTGACATATAGATGGCGGTAGTAGTTTGGAAAAAAAATACTTTTGTGAAAAGTGACAACCTTCTAAAAAATTGGAGTTATTGATATAAAAATCCCTATGTGATCAATTGAGGTGTCCACACCAGAAATGCTTTAAAAATGCACAAAATGGTATTGGATGACCGTCGGTTGAACGTTCGTGAGCTAGCTGAAGCCATATTTATTTCAAAAAGTATTGTACATCACATATATACGGAAAAATTGATGATGAGAAAGCTGTGCGCAAGATGGGTGCCGCGTTTGCTCACAATCAAGACAATGCATCAGTTCACATATCCACTATTGCGATGACCATAATCAATGAATTAAAGTTTGAATTGCTTCTGCACGCACATTATTCGCCAGATTTAGCTCCCTCGTATAGTTTTTGTTTTCAAACTTGAAAATATTGCTTGGCGGAAAAAGATTTGCCAGCAATGAAGAGGTGCAGATAGCGCTTGATGTCTATTTTCAACGAAGTATAACGAAGCTATTGAAAATCGATGATAAAACTTTATCGAACTAAAAGGAGATTATGTTATGTCGGTCAATTTTGGGATTGCCCTCGTATGTTTGGTGGAAATTCGATTTGTAATTTTTTAAGTCATTTGAGCAATGTCCGTCCGACTGTCTGTCTGCTAGCTGGTAAAAAAAACAATATATGGTAAATTTTTTTTGAAAGAATTTTTTTTTTTAATAATCTAATTTTCTTGGAAGTTGCCTTTAATATACTCGTATGGACCATATTTTTTGTAATTATTTGCTCGATAATGCCGGGATAAACGTTAAATTAAAGGAAATTATGATGTTGGAAATCAAATGTTGGTAATGACACATGTTAAAACAGAAGTTTAGTAACTGTCGTTAAAATAATTAGAAAAAATTTATTTTTTTTAAAAAAAACCGTAAAAATAGAAAAAAATGCCAAATCGCCGTTTGTTCCATGTTTTGAAAGCTAAATGTAGATATTATAGCTCTTTTGGTAGAAATAAGATAATTTCAACAAAATTCGTTTTTATAACCCCACCCTCCCCCCATCCCCTATGGTGAACAAGAGTATATATCAGGTGCTGCAAACCAAAAGTGTAATACATCGATGGAGTGACCTAAGAGACCCCAAGAATATTTAGCGGAAATCCGTTTTGGACATTTTAAGTCATTTTAGCAATGTGCGTCTGTCTGTCTGTGTGGTGCACACGATAACTTTCGACAGGATTAACCTATTGACTTAAAATTTGGTATGTGTAAATATTTCTATTTCAGGCTAAGCTCAAAGATGGTCAATGTTGGTCCACTCCTTCGAGTACCTCTCCCACCCACTAAGGGTCAACATTTAGTGAAATATTGATTATCTCATAACTTATATACTACTATTCAGAATCTTTGACCATTCCACACATAGTATAGGGTGACCTTAGCAGATATACTTCTTGCAATAGCCTTTTTTTGACAGATCACGTGTGAGTCGTGTCATGCTGTCATGTTATTTTTGTTAAGTATTGTTTGGTATTTCATCATGGAAAGGCTTACGCCTGAACAACGTTTACAAATTATTCAGTTTTATTATCAAAATAATCTTTCGCCAATTGCGCTAAGTCCATTTTTTTTAAATCCAAAAAACACTTTCCACTCGAACCACGACCTTGACACCCATGAGCAATATTTTAGCTCTCGTTAAGAGCTATCTTTTTCGCCATTGACCGATTCCCGATCCGACGTACCGGACTCATCGCAATCATTTCTTCAAAAATTATGCCGGTGAGAACGTAACCGTCAATGGCGACCGTTATCATGCCATCATAACCGACTTTTTCATGCATGAATTTGAAGCTCGTGGTCTCGGCGACATTTGGTTTGAACAAGACGGCGCCACTTCCCACACATCGCATCAATCAATGGATTTATTGAGAGAACACTTCGGTGAGCACACAATTTCACTTTTTGGGCCGGTCGATTGGCCACCAAGATCGTGTGATATCACACCGTTAGACTTTTTCCTGTGGGGATATGTAAAGTCTAAAGTTTATGCGGACAACCCCGCTTCGATTCAGGCCTTGGAGCAAAACATCACCCGTGTCATTCGCCAGTTACCAGTCGAAATGCTCGAACGAGTCATCGGAAATTGGACTCAACGGATGGACCATCTGAGACGTAGCCGCGGCCAACATTTGATAGACATAATCTTCAAAAAGTAAATGCCAATGAATGTTCTTTCAAATGATAATAAACATTCCCCATTCAATTTGAATTTTCTGTTTTTTTTTCTTTAAAAAAGTAGGGCACCTGGATCACGCTATATTAGTTTATTAATCGCTATCATATTTAGAAAAATGGGCGAAGTTGCCGCGCCCCTTTTGGTACCTCCCATCCAAATGGACCATTTTGCACAATAAGTTAACGGCTTATAACTTTGATTCCAGTCCATACAAATACTTAAAATGTTGTACAGTGTAATGTTTTTATAGTACCAATAGTATATTATAAAATGGGCGTTATTGCCAGATTCCTTTTGGTACCTCCCAAACAAAATTGACAAAATAAAAAATTTGAAAAATTATTTTTTTGGAATTTCCCTTTTTTTACAATATGGGTCACAATTTATACATTTATCCGTAAAATTTTTTCAAATAGGAGCTTTTTCTTCGCTTTCAAAAAATGGAACAAACAAATTTTTTCTATTTTTATAGGTTTCTTCGCAACAGCAAAAAAATTGTTTTTGAATAAAAAATATTTTTGACAGTTACGACAGTTACTAATCTTCATTTTGAACATGAATGTGATGTTTTCAGCATTTTCCTTTAATTTAAATGGTATGTCGGCTTTATCGAGCTTATACTTCAAATAATATGGTTCAAATACTAAAGGTAAATTCCATGAAAATTGGAATTCTGGAAAAAATATTTAAAAAAAAACTACCATAAAAAAATGTAAACAAAAAAAGTTTTTAGGTCTCGGATACCAAAAAAATTATGTGTGCTGCCAATTTTTAATACATATTTATACACCGCCATGTATAAAACACTTGTTTCTGTAATAATATAGAAACAAAATGGTCTTGAAGCCGGGAGAATATCCTAGTTAGAATCACAAAGATTTGCAGACCATATAAAAGCAAGCAAACAACACAATTTTTTTTTATTTCATAAACAGTGCATTTAAATACTTGAAATTTTGTACATTGTAAAGTTTTTATAGAACCTACAGTCCAGTGAAAAATTGGGGTTATTGCCACGACCATTTTGGTACCTCCCACACAAATGTACCTTTTTATACAAAAAAAAAATGTAATAACTTCTATGCTAATAATTGGAATCTTCTGAAATTCCACACATTGCATTAGTTAATTATCACGAGAAAACGAAGGAGTTACCAAGCCACTTTTGGTACCTTCCACACAAATGGACCATTTTGCATCAATAGTTAACAGCTTAAAACTTTATTACCAATGCATACTTTAAAGTTATTAGGTTAGGTTCAAGAGAGGAGACGTTTAAACGTCTCATGTCCATGGACATACACTGAAGCCAGTGGTTCGGTCTGTTGTGCGCTCCTTATATATGATCTTTTTATACCTCACGAGTTACAGAAAATCGGTACTAGACACGAATTTTCTCAGTATCTTCCAGTCATATTCTCTGAGATGAGTCAATGATTTGGGATGTTGCATGTGTGAAAGCCGGGCAGTGACACAGAAAATGTTCCATCGTTTCGATGTTTACCCTGCATGCCCTGCATTCGTCGTTTTCTGCTAATCCTATGCGATGAAGATGTGCTTGTAGGCTTGAGTGTCCCGTAAGAACACTCATCATCTTACTAATATCGATCTTGTTTAGTTTCAGAAGACTTCCTGTTTTCTTTTCATTTGGGTCACCCCACAGTATCTTTGCAGTTGCTCCTACTGTTGCGCTATTCCACACAGTTTTGTGAGCCATCACTGCCCAGTGCTTCAACCCATTTTTCGTCGCTTCGAAAGGTTTCCAATTTTCCAAGTTTATTACTCGAAGTTATCTTCCCTTTGAAGCCAAGCTGTTTGCCCGTTCATTTCCAACCACTCCGTTGTGTCCTGGTACCCCGCAAATAAGCAATTGACCATGCATGGGCTGAGTAATCATTTATCGTTCTTTTACAGTCCAACACAGTTCTGGATTTGACCCTTTCCGATGTTATTTCTTTAATTGCCATTTGGCTATCTGTGAAGATGTTGGCATATTTAGGCTTTGTCGTGTTATTGAGGCAGTTCCCACACCCCGTGATTGCTCGAACTTCTGCTTGAAATACCGTGTTATGGTCAGGGAGGCGGAAGTGAAGTTCGACTTCTGGTTCATCAATAAAAAGTCCCAGACCCGTTCTTCCTCCTCGCTTGGACCCATCCGTGTAGCAGCTGGTTCCCACTAACACATGGGCCAAAGTTCCATTTTCCCAGGAGCGTCTGTCTGACAAAAATGTATCACAGGTAGCCGTAAACCGCACTTCAGGAATGCGGTCGGAGATTTCTGATGTTTGAATGTGACCAACTACATAGAGATTCTAAAAACTTCTGATGGTACGACTTGTGGTCTCGATTTATCCATTCACCCATCACTTGTAGACGTCTTGCTGTGAGGGCTGCCTCATACTTTATACGGTTGTCTATTGGTTGGATGTGCATTATAGTCTCCAACGCTTTTGTTGGTGCAGTTCTAAATGCCCCGCTTATGTCTAGACAGCACATACGTTGAATTTTTTGCGAAGGTATTACGTTGCACTTCTTGTCCATTGATGTCCACCACACTACACAGGCGTAGGTGATTATTGGTCTAACCACGCTCATGTAAAGCCAGTGAGCCATATTTGGACGTAGTCCTCATTTTAAACCTATAGCTTTTCTGCACAACGACCAGAACTCTTTCTTCAAGATGATCTTTCCAGTAAAGTTATTAAATGCAATTTTAATTGATAGTTGAACAATTGATGAACAAACAAATAAATCAATTTACGAATATTTTGTGGGGGTATTTGTAAGTTTTTCTGCAAATGTTCATGTAAAAATGACTTTCATATACATTTTTTTGGCAGTTCACTTTGAATAAAAGTGACTCAATAAAATATAGGGAAATTTTATTGAGTCAATATTATAGTTCTTTACTTCTGTCATGTGGAAACACAACTTAAATCACCCTTTACTTATTACCTACTTTTACAGCTTCCTATAAAAAAGGAGGTGTTGTAATTCAGCGGAACTGTGCTGTACACATACGAGTACACTAACAACTCTCTGCATTCTCCACATTGGGGATAACATTTGGGGGTAAAAAACGAAGCTCGACTACCACCACACACTCGCACACACAGATATTCAAACTCACATGCGAATTCCATACACAAGCCAAGCACTTCTCGGGCACTTCAGTGAGCAGTGAGCCAGGCAAACAGTCGGCGAACCTGCCATACAAACCGATCGATAACTTCGCTTCGTGGCTCGACTCTCCATCAGTCAATACGAAACAAAAACAGTATAGATTTAGCCCTCCTCATGAACACATCGTCGTTATTGAAAAGTAATAACGAAACGCGATCACATTTTTTCACACTCTGTAACGAATCGCAAATAAAAACAAAAGAAACAAACGCCGCCTTTTACTTTAAAAATATTAAATAAACAAACAAAAAATAAAAAAAAAAAACATACGCAAATGTTGTCTTAAATAAAAGAAATCCAACGCAAAGTGTGTTTTACGTGCTAAATGGAAAAAAATTACGAAAGTTTTTTGTTCTAATTCTCTTACAACTATTATCGCAAGGTTTTTGTTGTTTTCGTGGTCATTTCGCGTGTCGTGATAAAAGGAAACAGTTGGAAAACAGCGTTACTTACCCTCCACCGAAGTGCTCAAGTGTCCAACGCATCCCACCGTCATATCGGCGCAACACGTCCGTGAAACAAAGTCTATCAAAATATCAAAAATCATTTTGAAAGTCCTGTGAGCAAAGCTCAAAGGTACGGCTGAGTATTGTCCAAATACCTATAAAGAAAAAATATATTCATTTCATGTCTTTTCTGATAATGTTTGAAAGTTTAAAGAAATCAAAGTGACAATAAAACAAAAAAAATAAATGCCAATTTGTACCTTTGGCAGCCGTGATTTTAAATTTCAAGTGGTTTGTGTGTGACTTTTGTTGTGAAGTGTTCTCAGGTTTTTTCCGATTTGTTATTATTATTTTTTTGCACTGAATAAACAAATGATTTGATAAGTAATTTAGTTAGTTAAGCTTCCCTTAATGGGGCGCCTTAATAATATTATTTATATAGAAATACATACATACATACATACTCGTACTATATATTATTATTATTATTACTACAATTTTTGTTCCTACATACTAAATGAAGTGATGGTCATGTGACTGAACGCCACTGGCACTGACTGTCTGACAACGATGTCCGTCCGTCCATCCATCTACTGTGGTCTCTTACAGCACTGTGCTGCAAGTATTCTTTACAATTTACAAAAAACTGCAAAGAAAGATAAAACATAAAATTTTAGTAACTTTTTTTGAAATATTTTTTATTGTTAAGATTTAGAAGCTGGACTCAAAGTTGAGAATATTGGGCGCCAGAGCAAACATTTTCAACATTTTAATATTAATAAGTTAAAAAACGTGTCGTGATTATTGATTTTAAATTTTACGCTCACTTTCTGAAAGTGATAGTGAATTTTGCACATACTGGCTACGAACATCCAGAGTATTTTTATAGTTGAATTATCTAAAAATACCATAATTAAATAAACCTGTTCTTTGAAGTCAATAAAAGAAATATATTGGATTTAAAAATATATATATTTAAAATATTTTAAAATTTTATTTCAAGTGAGTGAATTTTTAAAACGGATTTATTCTGATCCGGATGAAAATTGCACCAAGCTTAGTCTTATTGGATAGAATTTTCAACGAGATCGGTTAGGTTGTTGAAATTCTTTTTAAGAAAATAAAAAAATTACAAAAATATTTTTTGTGGATTTTTTTGCGAAATAAAAATTTGTTTTGGCATTTTTGTCAAAAGCATATTTTTTCGTTTGACTTTTTTGCTTAAAAGAAAACTTAAGTAACTTCCTTTAATAGCTTTATGGTTTATTAGTAGAATGGGCCTTGTATATCTATCAAAATAAAGATAAACATCAAAAAAACAAATTGAGTTTGAACCAGATATGGGCAAATCCGAAAAACAGTGTACCAAAAGTGTAAAAAATGCCAGATGTGTCATGCAATCATTATTTTACGGTCGATTCTAATGATCTCGCCATTGAAATGACACGTTCAGCAGGTTCTACAAAATATAAATTATAACATTACATATATAAAAATTTCCGTTTTAACGTAGTAAAATTGTTTTGTAACGTCTGCAACGTAACGTCCGCAAAAGACGAATTTTTATTTTTGGGAAGAACCATGTAGTCTTTTATTGTAATGAGATTTAAACTTTTATTGTTTTATATCCTTAAATATTCCTCTTTCTTCAATGTATAAAAATAAAAATTTACGTTAACCTGAAAACCTACTTCCATTTTTTGTAACGTCCGCAACGGAACTTTCACCGAGAATATCGCATTCATCAAAAATATTTAGGTAAATATTTAAAAGTCATTTCAAAGAACTCTGAAGGTCATATGAAAATATTGCATTCAGAACGCCAACGGAATGAATATTAGTAAAAGAAAATGCGTACGAATGTAACGTCCGCAACCCAGGATTTTCCTATATTTTAGCGTAACTCAAGAACAATTCATGCTAATTGGTTGAGGAAAGCTTTATTGAATCCTAAATTAGACTTAGCATTCTAATATGATTTTTTCATCCCATCAGCGGTTTCAAAGATATCTTACAAGATATTGCGGAAAAAATTCCGTTGTTTACGAAATTTTTATTAATTTTTAATTAAAACCTTTTAAAAATATCTAAAAATCCACAAATATTATATTTTTATTATCCTGTCGTAGTCTGATCGGTCATGAATCAAGTGATTTTTAATTTAAAAATTTAATTAGAAGAAGATGAAGGCTACTTAATTTAGAATTAGTTGAAGCTTGTGCCAATTACTCTAAATGGTTCTCCAGGTATGGTTCTACCTCTATTTTTTAGAGGTTTATCTTTATTTTGATAGATAACCAGTCCCATCGCACTAATATACCACAAATCTCTTAAATTAAATGACCTAAGCTTTATTTTGAGCAACAAAAAATGAAAAAAAAATATGGTTTTTAGACAAAAATGTCAAAACAAATTTGTAGTTCGAAAAAAATATTTTCGTTACTTTTTTCTTAAAAATATTGAGGAAAAAGCTATCGAAAACACTTTGGCCAAATTTTTTTGAGTACAATAGGTAAAAAGGATGGGAAAAATGTCAGATTGACCAAAATGTCAATACTCAATACCCTCCAACTTGGACAGTCCTTACCTAATCTGGTTGAAATGTTGTGTCATAAATAGGACTATTCTTGGTTTTAACCCGATTAGAAGAAACCGCTTTTAAAAATTGACTCTCTTGACATGAAATCACCATACACATTTAAAATATATTTCATTAATATCCGTATGCATTAATATCACCAATTTCAAATAGTGACCTATTAAAAAAATACCTCAGCACGATTTTTTGTTGTTTCAAATCAATCAAAATCAAAAAATGTACAGACATACCCTCACATTATGAGTAATATAATATGAAATATGGTACTTTATGTATGTGGGAGATGCCAGAACGGCTCATTCTTTGTCAGTCTACAGTCATCGGAAATGTTACCTATTCACTTGAAAACAACTTCTCCATAACTTCACTGCTTCGATGGAAATAATAATGCAATAAAACTAAAGATATATTTATACCAGACACCACGCTGTGGTACAGGGCATTATGACCTTGTGCATTTGTTTGTAGCGCTTAAAGAACAAAGAGATTATAGTTTATTATAACGATCGGCACAGAATCACTTTCTGAGTCGAATAGTCACGTCAGTCCATCTGTCTGACCGTCTGTGTGTCAATGAACTTTAGGACAATTGATACAGAGGCATTTCTTAGACTAGAGATGATCGGTTCATGTTTTGATACAGCCCCCATATAAAGGTCCCCACCGATGCCACTTCTTGACGCTCTAGAAAACAAATTTTTTATTGCTCTAGAGAACCCATTTTTCAATCTGGCTGACATTTAAGAATTTATACTTTACATATACAGGGTTTTCCAAAAAGAGGTGTTATTTTGAATCACCCGGTATTTCGGTAGCTGTCACTTTTGAAGCTTTTATTCTTTGACATTTGACAAGTAGAAACTACGCCATTACTAAAAATGGAACGATACACGATTCAACAACGCACTGAAATTATTAAAATTCACTACAAAAATTGTGAAAATCTTGCAGTCACAGTTCGCAAAAATCATCTTGACTTATGAGACCCATTTCCACCTCGGTGGCTACGTCAACAAGCAAAATTGTCACATCTGGGGCTCGGAAAACCCAAGAGTTATTGTTGAGAAGCCTCTCCATCCTCAACGTGTGACTGTTTGGTGCGGTTTATGGTCCGGTGGGGTCATTGGACCTTACTTTTTCCAAAATGATGTTGGATCAACAGTTACGGTGAATGGATTGCGATATCGATCCATTCGAGATGATTAATGATTTTTCATGGTCGGAGTTGGATGGTATTGATCTGGACAACGTTTACTTTCAACAAGACGGCGCTATGTGCCACACAAGCAACGAAACCATTGCTCTGTTACGGGAAAAGTTTCCGGACCGTGTTATCTCTCGAAGAGGTGATCATAATTGGCCACCGAGATCTTGTGATTTAACACCTTGCGACTTCTTCCATTGGGGCCACATGAAAGATAAGGTCTACGCCAACAGCCCAGCGTCGATTCAAGACCTCAAAGATAGAGGTCGACAAGGACATAGGGCAGCCACTTTGCGATTTGGTTATGGAAAATTTCATGAAAAGGATATGGTCATGTAAGCGTGATCGTGGTGGCCATTTGACTGATGTTGTTTTTCATAATTAACGGCATACCTTCCTCTTTATTATGAAATAAACAACCGATCATTTATCTAAAAAAATTGAATTTTTCTTTGAATACCAAAATAACACCTCTTATTGGAAAACCTTTTATATATTATGGCAAACATAGGTGCATATTTTGATATTGCTCACATATAAGGGTGCCTCCCGATTAGACTTCTTGGCGTTCTAGGGAACGCATATTTTAATTTCATGCGGAAATTTAAGAGCCTCAAATTTTTAACAGGTTATTCTGGAATTTCTAAATGTACTCTATTTAACCTGCAACAGTTAATATTATTAATGGTTATTCATGCATTTGTTGGCAATCAATGGTGGAGGGTATTACACAGTCGGCCCCGCCCCACTTTAGTCTTTTCTTACTGGTTTTTATTTTGTATGGGAGGCAGCAAAGGGGGCGTGGCAATAACGCCAATTTTTCAATGGACTGGGCTACCATACATTCATTACAATTCACAAGTATTTGCATGCTTTGAAATCAAAGTTACAAGCCGTTAACTTTTAGTGCTTTAGTGCTTCCTTTACGTGGGAAGTACCAAAAGGGGCGTGGCAACTTCACACATTTTTCTCAAGGCGACAGATATTAATAAACTATTACTATGTGTGGAATTGCGGAAGATTCTGATAAGTAGTATAGAAGTTATTAAGGTCGAGGGGGTAACGTTAATTCGTGTAAAAAAGGCACATTTTTCTAATTTTTTTGTGACGAAAGGGTTAAAATCTCTTGATTAAAACCAATGGTATATTACACAGTACAGCACAAGATTTTGGGACTCAATTCTGAGAATTGGACGTGAAAGTAGTCCCAAAAATATGAAATTCTGCATCATTCGTTAAGTCATGTTGGCTCAATTAATAATTTAATGGCCATACGATTTTTTTGCTCTTTTTTTGCGCACTTTTTCTGTACTTTTTTCTCGGTATACCGTACGGAATATCTCTTTTGTGTCTGAAGCAAAGTTGTAGATATTGAATAGGTTACCTTTCTTTCTTTCTTTAATTTGTATGTTTTTTTTCGAATCAGCAAAAAATCAAATTTTTTCTATTTATAATACGACTGTTACTAAAGCACTGTTTTACGTGAAAGAGATATTTCCAACATTTGTAACCATCATAATTGCCTTAAGCGTAACACGTATTCCGGCTTTATCGGGCTTAACTTCAAATAACATAGTCAAAATACTAGAGGTTCATTGTTTGATCATTTACAAATAAGACGTTACAAAAATGTTACCCTAAAAAATTTTGGTTTGATTTTATAAAATATAATGCCTGAAACTACACAAAAACTACACACAAAAAAATTTTGTTGCATAGTGTTACCTTCAAATTTTGTGTTTGGTAATATTCTCGCCATCTCAGGAAAAGTTTCCAAGATAGGCGATATTCATCCACTTCTTCTGGTACCTTCACCATAATGGGTTAATATTTAGTGAAATATTGAATTTCTTATACTTTTACGCTACTCTTCCCAATCTTCTGTAATTTCATACTTTGTAATGAACTCGAGAAAAATCGATTTCAACTCCTGAAATTATTTGGCATTCATTTTAACTGAGAGTGAAGCTGTAAAGATAAGTCGATTTACTTCACTAAGATTTTCTGAGAAGTTTTTATTTTTTGAATAATTATTTTTAATTTTATTTTATTATATTTTATTATTTTATTTTTAATCCGCAATGCAATGTTTATAATTACATATGTAGTTGGATTACTTGAAAACTGCTGCCTTTGCCTGTCAATCAGTCTACCCTTGCATGTGGCATTTTGAATTTTGTGCCTCAAAATTGTATAATAAGTATTGTTAGAAAACGTCAATAGTATTACAAAAACAAATATTTCTTTCGGCAAATTTACTTTGTTTTGTTTAACAAATTTTGCCCATATTTCGGATGTCTTTAGCCATCATAGATAGATACATATGTATGTAGTTATAATACAATAAAACTATACAAAAGATAAGAAAATAGATCACAAAATGACAAACAAAAATAATTGACAGTTTCTGCACAGTGTAGACATTTAAGAAAAAAGAATATGTATATGTTGATAGAGTGTATTTTTCTTCCATTAATAAGAGTTCCAGATCATGGATTACTTACTTTATCAATACGGACATTAATAGATATGTGGAATTTCAAGGTTTTGTCATCTTCCCGCATCCCTTCTCATGTGATAAGATTCCTCATCTTTGAGAGTGGGCTCGACAAAAATTGACAAATAAGATTTTCATTTAATATCGTAGGACTGGTTTATTATCCTATCTTGGCGGGTGGTACAGGAAAAAGAACAGTGGTGAGTTAATAAAGGGTGGGCCATTTAAAATTTTAAATTTGAGTTTTATTGGAAAGGTTGAACTTTGTCATTTAATAATGGAACACAATATCATTCATATGACTACCACGACTGATTCGGCAGTAACTCATCCGATCAACCCAATTTTTCAGCGCATATTCTATTGTTTCAGGTCGAATCTCTTCAGTGACAACTTTGACATTTGCGTAACATTTATCCTTAATGGCTCCCCACAGAAATTAATTCAAAGGGATCAAATCACAAGTCAAAGAAATCGGTAGTTAAAATTTAAAATTGTAAATAGCCCACCCTTTATTACCCATTTGCAAACAAAACATTAGTTTTGAAATATGAAAGAAATATTATGACATGCAAAATTTGATGTTTTCCCTTCACTTGTGTTCATGGCCATATACCAATACACCGGCAAATGGATGGTCCTAACGAATCTCAAAATATACACATTGACGAGCTTGTTACGAAAGTACCAATTGTTTGTTTTTCTGAGGGTACGTTTGGACCTCCACCGGACCAGCCGTTCAATGAATCATGACTTGAAGAACATATCGATACCTCCATTCTAAACTATGCTAAGTGTATAAAGGTAGTTTTCAGGAGAGTCGATCAAAGTTTGATGAATTTTTTAAATTTGTGTGAAATTCCTTTGTAATGGAAATCGGATGACCTGTACTGGTTTGTGAATAACTTTTGATTAGGTAAGTAATTTGGAATATTTAGAACTTAAAAATGAAATCTCCCTAAAAACGTGCAAGGTCGACGTAGCATGTTATAGAATGGAGATATCGATATGAAGGAAATGTTAATATTAACATTTTCTCAATCCACGGTACCAAATTTAATTTTTTTAGATACAAAATTTAGAAAAAGTGGTTTTACGAAATTTTGAAAATAAATATATTATAACATCCACAAAATAGTTAGTGATTTATTTATGAAAAGGGCTAATTCAGTTTAATAACACAGTACAGCATTTTTCAGCTCATTGATTTGGGACTGAGAATTAATTAATAATTTAATTCCCATACGATTTTTTTTGCTCAAGGTGGATTGTTAGCTCTTTTTCTATATTTTTTTCTCGGTATACCGTACGGAATATCTCTTTTGTGTCTGAAGCATCCAGTGCCTTAAAAATCGGAGAAATGTTATGTTCTTTTTTGCACGTATGTATACGTATTACGACCGATATTTTACCGTTGTTTTTATACCCTCCACTATAGGATGGGGGTATATTCATTTTGTCACTCCGTTTGTAACACCTCTAAATATTGATCTGAGACCCCATAAAATATATATATTCTTAATCGTCGTAAAATTCTAAGACGATTTAGCCATGTCCGTCCGTCTGTTGTAATCACGCTACAGTCCATAATAATAGAGCTAGGTTGATCAAATTTGCTAGAAATACAGGGTGGCTGATATGTATTGCAACCAACTTCAGGTTGCTATCATTTCTAAACCGCTAGTCTGATACCTGACTGATTTATTTCAGTGACAGTTCATTTTATTGTTTACAAGCTTACAAAAGCATTTTGATCTATTGCATCCAGAAAAAAGTTATTCGTGATGGAATTCAAGCGTGATAGTGTGATTGCTTTATATTTGGGTGGAAAAACACAAGTGGCTATCGTTAGAGCCCTCCAGCATTTAAAGGTGAATAAATCTTTTGTTTCTCGTACCATTGCTCGTTACCGTGATACTGCATCGCGTCCAAAAAGTGGACGAACATATCGCGAGAACGGATACATATCGCGAGAACGGATACAACACATATTAAAAAATGAGCTTGGACTAAAGCCATTGATGTTCCAAAAAGTGCAAGAGCTCACCGATGCACAAAAAAAAGTTAGACTGGAAAGAGCCAAGGAGTTGCTTCGCTTGCACGAAAGTGGCCAGTTACCGAATTTGGTTTTCTCCGATGAGAAGCCATTCCAAATTGAGCAGTTTGTGAACAAACAAAATGATCGGGCTTACTTGCCAAAGAGGTCAGCTGAAAATGTACACCTTCGATTGGCCACCAGAACTCAAGCGCCGCCGATGGTAATGGTGTGGGCCGCCGTAACGGCCGATGGTCGCTCCCCGCTCGTATTCATCGACCATGGGGTCAAAATAAATGCCGAATATTATCGGGAAAATGTCCTAAAGACAGTATTGAAGCCCTGGGCAGACAAACATTTTTCCGCAGACCTTGGACATTCCAACAGGACTCAGCACCATCGCACTCAGCACGCGTCAACCAAGAATGGCTTAAAAAGGAGGTTCCTCGCTTCATTTCTACCGCACAATGGCCACCAAGATCTCCGGATCTCAATCCGTTGGACTTTTGCGCCTGGGGCATTTTAGAGAGTAAGGTTCGCACTAAAAAATACAAAAGTATCGATCATCTCAAGACGGTGCTTCGCCGGGAATGGGCCAAAATACCGCAGAGCCACTTTCGTGCAGCGTGTGATGGCTTTGTCGGCCGTTTGAAGACCATAATTCGTGCCAAAGTTGGCCAATTCGAACAAATCTAAACTGTACTGTTGAACAATAAAATTAAAAAAAAAAAAAAAAATATAGCGCCTTACTTTGTTGCATTACATATCAGCCACCCTGTATTTCTTATCGTTGCAAGTTGTTTGGGATTGCAAATAGGCCATATCGGCCAATGTTCCCCTATAGAGGTCGCACCAAAATACGGTTTTTGAGCCATAGATACCACATTTTTAAAGCAATTTAGCAAAACTTTGCAGAATTCATCTCAGCAAAAATTTCACAAATCGGTTCATATTTTGGTATAGTCACCCTATAGAGGTCGCTCTAAAATATATGTGTTTAAGCCATAAATACAACATTTTCTAAGAATTTTAACTGAATTAACAATTTGTATTTAATTAAGACAAGAATTCATCGCCGTCCATTTTTTTTTAAATAAGTTCATATATTGTTATTGTCCACCTATAGTTGTTGCTTCCAAAAACGTTTTTTTATGCCATAAACACCACATTTTCTAAGAAATTTAGCTGAAACTTTGCCGATTGTATTCTATTTTGGCCAAAATTCACTCAATAAAATTTATACAAATCAAATTCTATTTTGTTGTAGATGTAGCTCTCAAAAATGCTATATAAAGCCATAAATACCACATTTTTCAGGTGAAGAGTTTGGCTAAAGAATTTGTCAAAAATTGCAGCGTTCCTTTTTTTTGAATAATTTACTTAAACAAAAACATGATTTGCTCCCTATCCAAAGATTTTTCCAGTAATAAAATTGAATGCAATCCATGGTGGGGGGTACATAAGATTCTGCATAGCCAAACATAACGCTTTTACTTTTAATGGATGTGAAGGTAGCTTCTGGTACTCTTCAGGTTGCTCATCAGCCCAAATACGGCAATTTTGTTCATTATCATACTCTCTACCACAGTGTGGTGTATGGTATAAATATTAGGATGGAAACATAGCTTTGTTTAGAACAACATCCTCCTAAACAAATAATATTTGTGTGTTTAAGATATTATCTATCTTGAGTGTTCCCCAAAAATATATATATATATTTCACACAGAATATATTTGAGACTATAACGGTAGACCGCTACAAAAGTAGACCGACAGGGACAGCAAACGACGCCACATTTTTTGCCGCTCTTTTGACATTTCTCTTCAGTAAGGTTTGCCATTTCATGATGGAAAGATATACGAGCCAACAACGAGTCGAAATTATTACAATTTACTACCGAAATTCGGAGTCAGTGGCATCAACGTTAAGAGCGCTACGTCCAATTTATGGTCGTCATAATCGTCCTAGCAGATCAACAATTGAGCGTCGAGTTGAAAAATTTGAATCCACAGGCACAGTACAAAATGTTCCCGTTCCAGTGAGACAAAGAAGTGCCCGTAGTGTCGAGAATATTGCTGCCGCTGAGGCTTCAGTTGAAGAAAGCCCAAATGTGTCTCTCACACGTCGTTCTCAAGCGTTTTGCATCTCTGTGACGTCGTTGTGGCGAACTTTGCGAAAAGATCTTGGCCTACATCCTTACAAGATCAAATTGACGCAAGAACTGAAGCCGCTTGACCACCAGAAGCGTCGTATGTTCGTGAATTGGGCTGAGCAACAGCTTGAAAATGATTCGGATTTTCATCGAAAAATCATCTTCAGCGATGAGGCTCATTTCTGGCTGAATGGCTTCGTCAATAAACAAAATATGCGTTTTTTGGTCAGACAGCAATACACACGTACTCCATGAGTCATCGTTGCATCCCAAAAAAATTACGGTTTGGTGCGGTTTATGGGCCGGCGGCGTCATTGGGCCGTACTTCTTCCGTGATAATCAAGACCGGCACGTTACTGTGAATGGAAATCGCTACCGTTCAATGATAACCGAATATTTTTGGCGCCAATTGGATGATATGGACTTGGAGGACATGTGGTTCCAACAGGAAGGCGCCACAAGCCACACAGCGAATGCCACAATCAATTTATTGGAAACCAAGTTTGGAGAACGTGTTATCTCACGAAATGGTCCAGTCGATTGGCCGCCTCGGCCGTGAGATTTGACGCCGTTAGACTATTTCCTGTGGGGCTACGTCAAGTCTATGATCTATGCCAACAAGCCAGCGACGATTGATGAACTTCGTACGAATATCGAACGTTAAATTGCAGCAGTATCGGCCGATTTATGCTTGAAAACCGTCGAAAATTGGGTTCAGCGTCTGGACTTCTGCAAACGTGCCCGTAGTGGCATGCAAAAGAAATCGAGTTCCATACATAATGGCATCGAACGTACTTTCACAGGAATAAAGAATTTCATTGATATCCAAAACCGTTTTTGTTTTATTTAAAAAAACTTTTGTAGCGCTCTTATTGAAAAACCCGGTATATTACAGTAGTGATTTCTATTTCAGCATGCGATAAACTTTTGCAGGAAACATTTATGTTCTAGCATACATTTTTATGTCAGGACATTTTCTGCAAATATGTACATATGTATTACAAACGTTTTTCATTTGAAAATTCGTCTTTAAATACATATTTAATTTCGATTTAAACATACCAGAAATCTAGATTTTCTTTGGTGCACCTATCTATCACCATTGCTTTGTGAATTTTAAAATTGAAAAACTGTCTGTTGCTTTGTTTACAATTTTCGTTTCAAAACGGCTTTTGTTTACTTTAAGATTCATTTGTTTATTACTATTTCGTTTCTTGATCAAGGTTAGGATATACACACATTATTGTAAAATCTAATGACTTCCTGATGAACATGATGGAATATCGAATTCGAGCCCTCAATAAAGATTGTTTTCTTCGTAAATTTTTGCTGGTAATCAAGATTTGTACAATTTTACAACAGGAAAACGACTATCCTATTAAATTGGTTACAACCACGTCGGTACTTTGCAGGACAGTGTACTCGTTAATTGTTGTCAGACGCCAGTTAAGATGTGACATTAACTTCGAGTGATACACAAAACAATGGCACGGAACAGCGATTGAATAGACAGAGAGACAGACAAACAGGCAATTCATTCATTTATTGACTTCGTCGTGGTTTGTACGTCCGTCCGTCCGCCGTCATCATTGATCGTGCAAATACTGACGGACTGATTCATTACTTGGTCGATTGGTTGTTTGGTTTATTGGCTGGGTTGGTATATACATAGATAGCGAGGAAAATACAGGCATATATACAAGTACATACTCTTATATACATATACATATGTATGTATTTACTCGTACAAATGTTAACCAAGAAATCTCTATCGATCATTGTTTTAGCGTGACACCGTGTTTTGTGCCATAGCGATTCGTCCCTCTGTCTGTCTGTCCGTGCACTTTGTGTCATGTGCCAATACGACAAGTACATTCGCAGTATCGCAAAGTTAATACCTTTAATTAAGTTTTCCAAAAACATAGATTTGACAAGAAGATTTTCATTTGCGGCATTAAAATCTTAATTATGAAAAATGTTTGCAAGCTTAGTTAGTTTGTTTGTTTTAATCGCAAAAAAACGCTATCTCCACAATGAGTGCTCCAATATACGAGGGACATTGCAGAAATTGGTGATAGAACGGTATATAATCAAGTAATCAGAAATTTCAGTCGGGTAAACCGACAGAGGTACACCCTCACTGGTGAGTAATGTAATATGGTACATAGGGACAGAGATGCCGGAATTGTTCATTCTTTGTCAGTTTATAGTAATTGAAAATGTTGCCTACAATACAAAATATGAAAACATTTAGATGTTTGTTGCAGTAGTTACGGGAATGATGTGTTTGAATCAATCCGACTGTGTGGAGGGTACCAGAAGTGGCTTGACGTATACGGATATTCTGCGCTGAACAATTGATACTTTATAGACATTGCACTGTACTGAATTGTAAGTGTTTATGTTAGGAGGCATCCAATTTTGTTATGATTTGGCCATTTTGTGTTGGAGGTAGCAAAAGAGGCGGCGTAACTTCGCCTATTGTTTTCAAGGTGATAGCAACAGATAAACTATTATCTATTATTATGTGTGGAATTACAGATGATTCGGATAGGTAGTTAATCAATCAATATTTCATTAAATTTTAACCCTTAATGAGGGAGGTACTTCAAGGATTGGACCAATATGGCCTATATTCAGACGTAACCTGAGATAGAGAAAATGTTATCACATACCAAACTTGAAGTAAATCTGGACATTGCTCAAATGACTGAAGCGAATTTCTTCCGAACATACTTGGAATCGTAGGCCACTTTTTCGATGTGTCACACGTTTGGCGGGTAGCAAATGAAATATTGCAGTTGTTTTTGTATAATGGTGAAAAAGATAGAGTCTTGTTTTTTTTTAAAAAAAAAGGGTCAGAATTTTTAATAAAAACCTAAGAAATTAATTTTTGCCTAAAAACTTTATAAAAATTCGCTAAATGGAAGAAACATAGGTGTTCTGAAATTTAAAAAATGAGAAAAATGCATTTTTGGTTTTTACAACATTTTCAATTGCTCTTGAACGGCGGAAGCGATTTTTACAAAGTTTACCATCTCATTTGAAAGAGAAAAAAAAAAATAACGGGCCATATTTTTATGGAGTTTTTTTTTAAATGTAAAGTGTTTTTACATTAAATTTTTTAAAAACTCTTCTAAAGATTAAAAAAAATCAATCAATCAATCAGACCAACAATAAATAACAACAACACATACAAACACATGAGGTACGATGACGTCGGCATTAGCCGTTGACAAAACTACATTTGTTTTCGTGGTTCGCGATGCGAACCCAAGCAAAAAACAAAAATGTATTGGTATGAGAGTTTTAGTATGTTGACTTAGTTCGGCAAAATACGGGTTTGGTTAGCAGTTCTTGTTAAATTCAATTTACTGCTTCCTCAAGTATTTCAGCTGATTTAAGTTAAAGACATACACGATTGCTACTGAATTCTGAAGATGATAGAGTGGTGTCTATCGAAACTGCAGTCAATTCTACCAAGCAATTAAAACTCTCTACCAGTTTTTTGTATTTGTTTCTATTACTTTCTTGGAATAGACAGAAAGTAAATGGAACATATGGTCTCAAACCAAATAAATTCTGACTGAATAACAAAAGCACAGACCAACAATAAATAACAACAACACATACAAACACATGAGGTACGATGACGTCGGCATTAGCCGTTGACAAAACTACATTTGTTTTCGTGGTTCGCGATGCGAACCCAAGCAAAAAACAAAAATGTATTGGTATGAGAGTTTTAGTATGTTGACTTAGTTCGGCAAAATACGGGTTTGGTTAGCAGTTCTTGTTAAATTCAATTTACTGCTTCCTCAAGTATTTCAGCTGATTTAAGTTAAAGACATACACGATTGCTACTGAATTCTGAAGATGATAGAGTGGTGTCTATCGAAACTGCAGTCAATTCTACCAAGCAATTAAAACTCTCTACCAGTTTTTTGTATTTGTTTCTATTACTTTCTTGGAATAGACAGAAAGTAAATGGAACATATGGTCTCAAACCAAATAAATTCTGACTGAATAACAAAAGCACAGACCAACAATAAATAACAACAACACATACAAACACATGAGGTACGATGACGTCGGCATTAGCCGTTGACAAAACTACATTTGTTTTCGTGGTTCGCGATGCGAACCCAAGCAAAGAACAAAAATGTATTGGTATGAGAGTTTTAGTATGTTGACTTAGTTCGGCAAAATACGGGTTTGGTTAGCAGTTCTTGTTAAATTCAATTTACTGCTTCCTCAAGTATTTCAGCTGATTTAAGTTAAAGACATACACGATTGCTACTGAATTCTGAAGATGATAGAGTGGTGTCTATCGAAACTGCAGTCAATTCTACCAAGCAATTAAAACTCTCTACCAGTTTTTTGTATTTGTTTCTATTACTTTCTTGGAATAGACAGAAAGTAAATGGAACATATGGTCTCAAACCAAATAAATTCTGACTGAATAAAAATCAATTTTTTTAAAAAATAATTCCACAAAAAATGCCCGTTATGTTCTGTTTCGTACGACGTTCGGGGTAATTAAAAATTTCGAAAAACCTAAAAGTGAACTTTCTTCAATTTTATAAAATTTCAAATCATATGAGAATTTTTTTTTCAAAAAATAAATGATAGCGATATCGTTTTTTTCCAATTAGCAACATCTTAGGCACAAATCAATTCCACAGGTTAATATTTAAAATTCTGACTCAGAAGCAAATCTTTTGAACAAGAAATGGGAGAAGTTGCCTAGCCCCAAATTGTGTAAAAGGTTAACAACATATAATATTAATACCAGCTTCAAATGTTGTGCAGTGTATTGCTTTTGCAGTACAATACAAAAAAACGTACTGAAAATCAATCGAATTATACTAACTTTTATGATTTTGGCGCCTAAGTCAATTACCATTAAAATAAGTTCATCTTGTGCTTCAATTAAAGATACGGAACGTCTTTAAATCAATTACATATTGTATTTCATTTAAAGACATGCAACAAATTTAAATCAATGAACTATTGTCCTTAAATGGGGGGATTTTTTAAGACGACACGGTTAAAATCTTTTGATTACAACCAACGGTATATTATAATATATAAAAAAATATGGCAACGCCAGAAACTATTCGGAAGCGTCTCGGAAAAAAGTTGAATTGAGGTGTCCATCATGATGGATGATGGATTATCTAAAATCTAAAAACCAAAATTATTTCGTTAGGTAATCGTTTTCTCCAGGTAACGCTGGGAGAGTTTTTCAAAATTTCTTTTCTTTGCAAAAAAAAAATCGGCTAATTTGTTATTTTAAAATGAATTTCTTTAACAAATTCGAAATTATCTCTCAGGCGTTACCTCGTAAAGTATGTACAGGGTTGCCCATATTCGACGGACCCATGTTTTTTTTGGGCCCATTCCAATCGACGAGGCTTGTCCGCAGGCAACAATCTTTGCGTCAATTGAATTTTGTACGGGAACAAATGCAAATCAACGCGAATAATCCGTTGTAAAGTGGACCGAGCCATGCCCAACTGCTGAGAACGGCGTTTTTGGGATGTTCTTGGGGACCTCTCAACACTGGCTCGTACGGCAGCGATATTCTCGGCCGATCGCCTTGGTCGACTTTTATTTGGCCTCTTCGGATTAGAAAGAGCCTCACCAGTCGAAAATTTTTCGTACACTAAAAAAAAAGCGTACTGAAAATCAATGAATTTTTCGTAAAGTTTAAGATTTCGGCAATGATTTCGAGCCAAAGACAATCGCTATAAAAATAAGAAGGTTTCATAGTTAATTTAAAGACGTGAATAGTATTTGTTTTGAGGATGCATTTCATAGAATTAAGAATTTTGGGTAATAAAACTAATTAAGTTTGGTCTTAAAATAAGCACATTTTTGCGTAAATTTAAGTATGGCGCGTGCTTATTTTTAGTAAAATGTCATATAATTTAAAACATTATCGTAATAAAATTTAAAATGTTTGTCCTTGATATAAGAATATACTGGTAATTAATTTAAGGCATACATGAATTTAAATACAGTTTTTTTAAATATGTATGGAAAATTCGTTACATTATGTATATTGATTATAATGTTACTCTTTTAAATGAATCATTTTCTTTGAAATCATTTACTATTCATAGAAAATTCAATAACACAACACTTTATCTTTCTAAATAAATATTTTATTTGTTATATTCTATATTGGAAAATACAAAAAAAATATAATACATATTACGGATAACCTTGAACATTTTATAATTTAAAACAGTATGTAATTGTATAAAGACAAATCGGCCAACACACCATGAAGTTTGACTTTTATTCGAATATTATATTGTTATGTATCGATTCTATAGCGGGATTCGTTTCTCTATTTGTTGTCCATGAACAATTTTTATCGGAACCGACCTTAATGATTTTTAACCTAGAATTTGGCTGGAATTTAAATAGAAATTATATAAAACAAATATTATATTATTTATCATATAGGTTGGATGCTCACTCATTTCCTGCAATTTGTAAATTTTTAATTCCCCACTGCATTTTTCATATATCCAAATAAAGTTCAATTGCGCTAACTAAAATAAAAATAATTTGAATAGAAATCAAACAGCATGATTTATATACGATAAAGTATTAAAATAAATTTTATCATATAACTGTCACAAAATGTTGAAAGATAAGAGATATATTAAAATCTTTGGAATATACTTACTTACACTGAAATATTTAGTCACTCTTCTACGACACAAATTCTCATAATAGATCCATACAAAATTTGCTGTACTAAAAGTTAAAAAAAATATTTATGTAAGATATTATTAATAATAGAAACTGATTGTTTTGAAAGTGGCGAAAGTGAAATTTTTCATATAAACTGAGTTATCAAAAATAATTTTCTCAAAAAAATCAATCGTGACTTAGATTTTAAAATCTTAAGTTTTGTTAGCAAACAAAACTACAAAAACTTATTAAAAATTACTTCTGTAAAACTAAAGCTAATGCTGCTTATGACATTCTTAACCCTGGTGTTAGATTAGCAAATCTGTACGAATCCTAGATTAAGAGTCCATTTGGTCAACATACATTTTTCATATAAAATGAATGTGGAAGACAATATTTTATATTTATTTTTATTCAATACTTCGTGAAAAGAAAGCAGCTTATTTACAATTATTTTTGAGCAAAAACGCTTATTATTTTGATTTTAGTAAAACTAAAATATCCCTTGGACAAAATTATAAGGCAATATATATACATACATATATATATACAAAAATTGGACCAAATGGGCCTAATCTAACAGCAGGTTTAATTATGAAGTACTTATGAAGCAATTATGAACACGAAATCAGGGAAAAATTTAAACTAAAATTAAAAAAAGGAAAAAATCTTTTTAAATAAATTATATTTGGAAAACTTTTTAACAATAACTTTGTTTGTGTGAAAACACGTATTTTATATGTGAACGTCAGTTCGCAAATATATTTTGTTCTAATACATTAATATATGCGTGCCAAATTAAATTTCTTGATTTTCAAATAAAATATATTTGTTCAGAAATACATAATACTTACAAATATTGTTTCCAAATCAATTTCCTTTCAATTCAAACATTCCCATGTAGGTGTATGCAAGTTATAAATGGCATTCAGCACTGCATTTTCATATATCCATCACATTTATCTTCAAATATTGCGTGATCTAAAATTAAAATAATTAAATTTTTTCTGAAAATAAATCAAATAAAATTATCTATAAACAAAAAAAAAATGCAAATAAATTTTATCATACCACAATTGGAAAACGCTGAAAACTAAGAGAAATATTTCAACCGTTCATATATAATACTTACGTTGAAATATTTTGTAAAATTTGCAACTCTTCTCACAAAAGACCCATTCTAAAATTGTTTTACTAAAAAAATTAAAAAAGATAGTTATATGTATAACATATTATTAATAATAAATTTCTATATTGCCACAAATAATTTTACATTTCTGCATTATGCGCTGGTATTTTTAATAAATAAATACTTTCAATTAAAATGTGTTTTGTTAATTTTGTAATTGCCAATAAGATGTTTATTTCAGGATAATAATATTATTTGTCACGTACCTAAACAGTTTCCCATTGTCTCTTTCAGTATTACAAAATCTATTACTCACATTTTTGTCATCCATTTGGCACAAATCTCTTCACAGGACTTACAAACAAGATCTCCTTCAAAAACGCATGTACATCGCCATAAATAACAGACAGGAAAAATAACTATGACACACGCCCTCCCTTATCACAGAGATCGATGGTGACGCCGACGGCATAACCACATGCATACACACATGTACACGACGGTTTCATTTGTTGTTGTTGCTATGCTTTAGCAAAAATAACTGTTAACAGCCCATATTAAAATTATTTTCGGTGCAATATGCACGTATGTATGCACGTATACTTACATATTCACAGCAATCAAATTTTTTCACAACTCGCGTCCCGAAAACAGACAACCGTTTCCTTCCATCGCTTGTAAATAACTGACGATTTAAAAGAAAACGAACAACAGAACTGTTTTCTATTTTCTCTTCTAGCATTCCATAACAATTATTGATTCACACATTACCAAACAAAACTGATTCTCCGAGCGAGAGAGGGAGGGAGAGATTGTATAATTCTCTCGTATGTATTCTTAAAAATAATGACAATAGTCATAAAATTTATTACCAAGACAGCCTTTCCTTTAAGGGGAACATAGCCTTAAATTTATTACTCAAATATCTCATACTGTTAATTAAGTCCGATTCGGCATTAAAACTATGACATGTCTACGTCGTAGTGTTAATGTAGAAAATCCTTAAAAGTATTGAAATATTACTTAAAATAATGCGGATTGTCACAAAAATAATGATTTTTTTCTTAAATTTAAATGCGTACATTTAAAGAAGCGCGTACACAAAACTAATGATTAGATATACATTAATTCAAATTCAAAAAACTTTATATTAAGGAAAATTTCGTAAAAAACGTGTAAATTTTCATTATTTTAATGAAAATTGTCATTGAATTGATGCCGAGGTAGCATTCTTAATATAAGAATGTGTCATCATTAGTTTTATTACTATTTTTTTTTTCAGTGTATAAACGCTTAATGGTGTTCTTAGAAGGCGCACTTCTCACATTTTTTAATATTTTAAAAGCACGTTGAGTTTTCACAATTGACTTCTTCTGTTGAATGTAAATTTCAACTATTTCGCGTGGCGTGTATTGTTCCATGGTAAAAATCTGCTTGGACTGACGCTTCAAACGCGGTATGTCATTAAGCGATCTGACATCTCTGTCAAAAGTTATGGCGTTGCCAGATGGCTCCGTCGAATATGGGAGACCCTGTACAGAAATAGTGTTCAACATTTCAAAATGATCGGTGTAGTAGTTTTGAAGTTATGATGAACACCGACTTTGAAAACGTGGATTGTGGGACAAACGCTTTAAAGTTTTTATGATGTAGTGAGTCACGTATGAGGCACGGTTGCTTAGACTGCTTCGTTCGTTTTGCTCCGATTCATCACAAATGTTCACAGAATATTTTTGAGAGGTTCCATTTAAAAAAAATAAATAAATTCCAAAAAAAGACATACAACGACTTTAAATCAATTAACTCTTGTACTTTAATTAAAGGCATGGAGCGTCCTTACATCAATTACATGTTGTAATTAAATCAAGACAAATATTATTTATCATCATGTTTATTGATACTGCATTATTCTATTCTATTGTCTGATACACAACCCTCGGCTTCTATCTCGAACGTATACGTTTAAGCCTTTTTTTATTATACATTACAAAAAAGCCCTGATGCTCAGAGAATGAAAGAGATAATATAATTAACTCTCGAGAGAGGGAGAGTATAATTATCTCTCATATTGAGTCAATTTAAGAAGTATTCTTTAAAACAATGTCAACTGTCATACAATTTACTTATAGAGCCGATATTTTTAATTTTGCATATTGAAAATAAGTCTGATTCGGCTTTAAAACTATTACTTGTCTACATCATTTTTTTAATGTGCAAAATCCTTAAAAGTATTGAAATATTACTTAAAATAATGAAACTTGTCACAATAATAATGATTTTTTCTTTAATTTAAAGATAAACGTACACAAAACTAAAGATTAATGAATTATTAATTCAAATACAAAAAACTTTATATCAATGAAAATTTCTTAAGAAACATGTAAATTTTTGTTACTTAAATGAAAATTGTTCAAAAATGTATGCCGAGGTCGCATACATGATTAATGATAATATGATAATACGTCGTCTTTAATTTCATTACTCTTTTTTCGGTTTTCCCGACTGAAATTTCCTTACTTGATCCAAAGACAATGCAAAAATGAAAAATTGCGAAAATTTAATCTTAATTTTTGAACTGTTGAGAATATAGATTCTCAACTTTTACACAGGGGAAAATAGCCATTTTTGATACATATGTTTGAATTGAAAGAAACTAAATTTTTAAGTATTATACGAGTATATTTGTGATCAAATACTTATACATGTTATTTGAAAAACAAGACATTTTGTTTGGAACATATATATTAATATGTTAGAACAAAATATATTTGCGAACTGACTTTCCCAAATAAAATATGTATTTACACACAAAATATTTAAAAGATATTTTTAAAAGTTTTGAATTTTAACGAATTTTAGATTATTTTTTTCGTAAATTCCGCATTTTACTTTATGGTTAAAATTGTCACAAGCAACATTAGGTTTAGTTTTACAGCACTTATTTTTAAATTATAAATATTCCAATTCATCACGTTTTGTCAATCCATTAATGCAATTTATAGTTAATATTATACGATTTACATTTTTATCGTAAAACTAATTTTTTCTAAAAAAAAACATTTTGAACTTCTGAAAAACAGAAAACTTACCTTTAAATTATGGCATTGAAACATTGCCAAAATATTTAAATACAAATGCATCTTAGTTTCGGAAAAAATATTAGGGTGGAAACATAGTTTTGTTTAGAACGATATCCTCCCAAACATATAATCTTTGTGTGTGTGAAATATAATATGTATATTTGGAGTGTGTCCTTAACATATGTATGTTTCAAGCAGAATATGTTTGGGACACTATACTACAGAAGCGATTTTTTTCAGCGTATACAGATTTCTTTTTTGGTTTCTTGACAGAAGCACAGTTTTTATGATCAGATGGCAACGCCTTGTTCAAATCTATAAATTAAAACCGCTTTGTGTTAACATAAAATATGAAAAACATATGTTCACACCCCTCCGGTGTGAACTTTCCTTAAGAATGATAGTTTATATATAATTTCTGATTCATATGTACTTTAATACTTAGTAATTTTTATGTGATCACTTCAAAATGCTGTTATACGTCGCATAAATGCTATTCTTGAACTAAGTTGCTGAACAATGTCCTTGCATGTTCTCCAGACTTGTAAAATGTCTAATTTGGTACTTCCAAAGCAAAGTCATATCATAAATTAAGTGTCGAATAATACGGTAATTGTTTATTATAAGAAATAAAATTGTTTAAAAAACAATTTGAACTTCTAAATTTATGGAAACTTTTTGTTCACCGTTTTATCAGAAAAATTATAAACGAATAATAAATTAATAAAAATTTATTCTAGATCTTCAAAACATTTGTCTTTGTTCGACAAGCAGCAATAAATGAAATATTTAATTTATTTTATAGCATCTAATCCACATTTTTTGATATAAACGCGACTAAAAATTGCCAAGGCGTGTCCAATAAATTGCAATCAATTAAAAAACTTGATTTTTTTGTTACTCTGGTGAAGATATACATACAAACTTACTTACAGTGTATGTATCTATTTGAGTGAATATTTATAATTGTTGTTAAATATTATAGATTTGATTATGAATTGAATGGTGTGATTTCGTCAATTTGTGTGATGGACGCACCGAAAGATGGGGAAGGACCACATGATTTATTTGCCACTTGTAGATAGCGACAAATATATATATTTTCAAATGCGAAATATCAGCAGAATCGGCTAAAAAGAACATCAGTAATATGATTTTCAGTACTTCACACAATTTAGACTATTTTGTGAAGGAGGCAACCGAAGTGGTGTAACAATATGATGATCCAACTTCGAACTAAATTTCGATATTACCATATTCTTAAATAATACAATAATATAATTTCTAGAGTTATTTTAGGCCGCAGATAGATCGACGACCTGACGTACACAGCTCAAACTATAGACTAATATACTGCTCTCCTAAGTAGTAGTTTTGAGATATTTAGCTTTTACGTTTTTTATCTGTACCCTCAGAGTTTATGTATACATACACAATACAAAGCCTTTTGAACCCATCCTCGCCTATGCGGTCTATCATCGATCGTTTTATGAAACGATCGATCATTTTGTTGGTTTCCAAAGTTAGTAATTGCTAACAAATGGAAATTTTGTCACTTTTTAACGCATTTGAAGCACACAGAGCAAGCAGACCACTGCTTTGCAAAAACAAAAATTGCTTTGGGCCCCTTCGCACTGGTTTACTTACTGGTCTTTGGGATTTGTTGTGACGGTAGCACCACGGTCCTCAAAAATTACATGTAATTGTAAACACCATCAACAAGTTGGAGGCATGCAACAGGTGTTCCGAAAAAGAGTATTTTTTTTTTTGATTTCATATTAATCTGTTGTTGGTTGGAGGAGTCGTGTCCATCCATGGTACGCGTAGAGCTCCCTCTGCAACCCGCAATTCTTGTTTGGCAAATTCAAGTAAAACAGAAGCAAATTGAGGCGAGTGAGCAGTGTATATTAACATCACTTCATGCTCATATTCAATGGGTTTCTTAGTCAGGTTGTTTTCCTAATGTTACGAGATTCAATTGAAAAGGGGTGGAAGTATGAAAAAATGTTGTCAGTCTTTGTGTGTTCTGTTCAATATATTCAGAATTGATTTTAAATTTTAATAGATTAGAAAATTTCTGTCGAAGGGCTGTGCATAATATTATTTCGCAAAATAAAATTTTGTTTAAATTTTTGAGTGCTATCATCCTAACGAAGAAAACAAAGCTTATTTGAACCAGTAAGGAAAGGCAGAAGTCGGGCGGGGCAGACTATATAATACCCTACACCTCCCTAATAATGCGATGCGGGTCATTGCCATAATAATTTGGAATAATTGGTAAATGGGTAGAAACATATTATCTAATTCTGAAACGATAATCGCTAAATTAAGCAATATTCGTTCCTAAAGTGAGAAACATCTTTCTGGAAAATTTTAATGATCGGAAGTAAAATACAACTTCTATAGCGGTTTGATACCAAATCAGGAGGAACATATATATGGAGCTTTAATATAAATCTGAACCGATCTTCCCTGAATACTAATTCATGTAAAAAGACCTCCTTCTGCCGAATTTCGCACTGATCGGATATAAAATACAGTCTCTACAGCATTTACATGTCAAATCGGGGGTAACATATATATGGGGGCTATATCTAAATCTGAACCGATTTTCTCCGAATTTGGCAGTATTCCTTTGAGTAATAAGAAACCTCTTTCTGCCGAATTTCGCACTGATCGGATTTAAAATACAGTTCTACAGCGCTTACATGTCAAATCGGGGTAACATATACATATATGGGGGCTATATCTAAATCTGAACCGATTTCCCTCAAATTTGACAGTGTTAATTCACGTAATGAGAAACCTCTTTCTGCCAATTTTTTTACTGATCGGATATAAAATACAATTTCTACAGCGCTTACATGTCAAATCGGGGGTAACATATATATGTGGGCTATATCTAAATCTCAACCGATTTCCCTTAAATTTTGCAGTATTCCTTCATGTAATAAGAAACCTCTCTCTGCCGAATTTCACACTGATCGGTTATAAAATAAATATTTTACGGCGCTTACATGTGAAATCGGGGGTAACGTATATATGGGGGCTATATTTAAATCTGAACCGATTTCTTCCAAATTTAACAGTGTTCATTAATATAATAAGAGACCTCTTTCTGCTGAATTTCATACTGATCGGATATAAAATAAAGTTTTTACAGCGCTTACAGGTAAAATCGGGGCTAACATATATATGGGGGCTACATCCAAATCTGAACCGATTTTAACCAAATTAAATAGGGATCGTCCTTGGGCCAAAAAAAATATGTGTGTAAAGTTTCGTCAAGATCGGGCCATAATTGCGACCTGTACTTTGATTACAAGAATACATCTACAGACAGACGGACAGACAGACGGACATAGCTAATAAACCTCTGCATCAAGACATTCATTTCTTCGTCTACAGTAGTGTACACTACTTCACTGCACACTGAAACATTGTATATTTTACTCGATTGCCACCACCATAGAATGATCGGAAAAAAACAACAAACACTTCACACTGTTTGATGTTTACAATCTAGTCGTGTACTCTGCTCGTTCGGTTGTTGTATTCTTTATACTCGTTTCAATTCGTCGATGAGTATAATGAAGCGAGTACAGTGCTGTTTTCTATTTCTTCAGTATGTACACTAGTGTATTTACCCCTCAAAATCAATAAATTTCTAAGGTGGTCCGTCGCTCTTTGTTGTTGCGTCTCTCTTTGCAATGACAATGAGTACAGTAGTGCAGTGTACACTGAAATCGAGTATTTCAGTTTTTGTGTACAGTACTTGAATGAGTGTACTTCTCCATTGTCTTGTTACTTATTTGTTTTGAAACCTGTTTGGCGGTTACTGTTCTCTTCACTCATTCATTTGTTTTGTCAAAATAGAGTGTGTGGCAGTAAGTATTTGATAAACAACTGAATGTCTTGAAAGGCCATTCAAGACATTCATTGCAGAGGTTTAATAGCTAAATCGACTCAGAAAGTGATTACAAGTCGATCGGTATAATAAGCAATGGATCTATCTCTTCTCCTTTTGGGTGTTACAAACAAATGCACAAAGTCATAATACCCTGTACCACAGTGTGGTGTAGGGTATAAATATAATGGGAAACATCAAAATCTATTATATTAACCCTTTGATTTGTCGTAAAATCCTCCATATATTTATATTGTTAATCGTCGTAAAATTCTAAGACGATTTTGCCATCTCCCTCTGTTCGTCCGTCCGTCTATTGTAATCAGGCTACAGTCTACAATAATTGAGCTAGATGGCTGAAATTTGGTATATACGAGGATACTTCTTATTGCTGCAGGTATCCTGGGCTTATTTACACCCGAAATCCTTCACACGAACAACGGTAGTCATAGGCCCATGCTTTGATATAGCCCCCATACAAAGGTCCCTCTAGATTTGACTTCGTAGCGCCACAAAAACCTTAAATTTCAACAAATTGGGCTGAATTTTGGTATAGTTAGGTTTTTTGTACCCGAAAACATTCACATGCGGTCCATGCTGGAGGGTATATAAGATTCGGCATGAACGAACTTAATCCGTCTTTACTTGTTTTATATAGGCTTTGTTTTCTTGGTTATTTATTTCTTTTTTGATTTTTCGGTGGCAGGAAAAAAATATTTTTGAAAAAAAAAATTCTAATTGTTTTAACGACAGTTAATAAACTTTTCTTTCTACCTGGATGTGATGATTTTCACAATTTCCTTTGGTTTAAATGGTTATCGAGCTTATACTTCAAAAAATATGGTCCATGAAAATTGGAATTTTAGGAAAAAATTAAAATAAAAGATAAAAATAACTTTATCATAAGAAATGTTTTTGTTTTGGTTTCATAAACTAGTATGCCTCAATCTATACAAAAAAGTTGTTAGGTCTCGGAAACAAAAAAAAATAGTGTAATCAAACAAAAATGCAAATGACCTTGTCGCTAATTAAAATATGTTTTAATCAGTTATCCCAAAACATTCAGCAATTCTCTGTGCGATAATCGTAAGTTATTGTGACGTTATTATGTTTATTACAACTTTCAATGGTTCAACCCCTTTTGCCAAGCGAAATGCGGAGGAAAGAATAACTAGCCTATTGTCAACGCGTATTTTTATACTTTTTTATTTTACTCATTATTTAATAAACTACTTCTGTGCTTCTTAGCAGTTGTAGTCACATTCCGATTTAAAGGCAACAACTAAAAATAATAATAAACTTGTAGGTGATCTAGTACGAGTTGCTCCCCTTCTTCGACGTGATAATATTTGAAGATATTTTACCAGCCGTAGTTGCTGATATTTTTGCCAATTTTGTACTAAACCTCTCCCTTTGCCCCATCCTGCCCCAACGACAACATCGTCCTCCTTAGCCTCCTAGCCAATGGATATGGTGTTTTAAGTTAGCTCGGTTTTCAGACACGATCATTTGTCATTGTTGCTGTCTGTCCGCCTGTCCGTCCGTCTGGCGATGGTTGGCTCAGATTCATTTCGATGTTGTTAATAACTGTGTTACCATAGCACTGCCGCCGCTGAAGCTTTGTTAGTTTGTTTTTCCTGATAAACGTTTAACACTTTTTTGTGCTGTAGTTATTTATAAATTCTTTAAAGCTAAACAAGAGTTTTTTTCCTTCAGATATTTTTAAAATTTTTCGTTGACTTGTAATATAAAGTCGGCGTATCTGACATTTGCTATTGGTAGGCCTTTGAAGTTGTGGATTTAGTGGTGATTGGCTTCTCTAAATGTTTCTGTTTGCAATGCACACGCGTATGATTCGCACAGTGGTTTATAAAGTCATTTATTAAGGAATACATTTTTGTATACAAATTACGAAATCGTGGTATATACAACAATTTTGTATTGATGTTATATCAATAATGTGTTGTCTGTATTAATATAATCGCGAATTTATTTCTTATTGTGTAATTTTGGGCAAAATTGGAAAGGTCCTTGGTGTCCTGCAACCGTCAAGCCGACATTTTTAAAGAAAAGGTAGTGTGTAAATTTGCTTTAGCTTTTTACAGGGCCCGATCTACCAAAAAGTTTTTCCTGATTATGGTGGACGTCGAAACAGCACGTATTCCACATATAAATAATTGCAAATTACTGCTCCAGAAAGTGAAATTATTCGCATGTGAAAAAATAATTTGCAATGTTATCCATATGGTCAGTTGGAATTTATACGGCGGCCGGAAGTTGGACCCCAAGAAAATGCACCCCAAATTGATAATGAAAGTGCGCCCCAAATTTGGGGCCTATTTTCGTTACAAAAACTGATTTAGGAAATTACACAGCATGAAATAACAATAAACCCCAAAAAAACTAAGAAATTTTCTCTTCCGAAATCTGGTTCTAATTATAAATCCATTCCTGTGCGGTCGGCCTACGGCCTGCGGCCTCAGTTTAAGACTTTCTCATATGGACAGGTTGGCATCGTGGAGCAAATCTTTTATGCGTACACGGGGCAAAATCGCCTTTTTTGATATGTTTGAATCGAAAGAAAATATATTTGGAACACAACTTTTTAAATATTATGTGTTTCTGAGCAAATAAATTTTACTTGAAAATCAATAAAATATATTTGCAACTCGTATATTAATATGTTACAACATATAATATTTGCAAAAATTATCTATTGAAGGTTTTTCTCATCTTTTCCTTCTCCTAAAATGTTTTTAATGTATGAAAACTTGTTCCTTATAAACCATCTCTTTATAGCATAAATTACTACATGTAAATACCATTTTATAAATAAAGAGTAATAATAACAATAATATTTGCAAACTAATTTTCTCAAATAAAATATGTCTTTGAATACAAATAAAATTATTGTTTTGGAATTTCTCCAAATATATTTTATTTAAAAAAGATTTTCTAAACTTTTGTTGAATTTTTCGAATTTCAGTTTTAATTTTTTTTTTTGGTTTCGAATTGATTCTCCCAGTTATGATACCAAATGCAGCATTATCTTCTGTTTTAAATCAATCATCTAAAATTTCTGAGTATTCCAAGCCATCATTAATTGCCAATCCTCCAAGAAATATATTTCGATCCAAGATTATACGATTTCAATTATTATTATTTATTATTTTTACGACATGAAAAAAAGTTAACACATTTTAGGTAGTTTCTGAATACTTAAATGCAAATGAATATATGTTTCGGAAAAAATAGTTCAAAGTAAAAACATATTGGGATGTAAACAAAGATTTGTTTAGAACAACGTCTTCCAAATATATAATTTTTGTGTGTACCAAATATTATATGTTTAGAGTGTACCCTAAACATATATATGTTTCAAGCCGAATATGTTTGGGACAATATACTACAGAAGCGATTTTTTTTCAGCGTGTAGCCTCTCCTGTTTCTAAATTAATAGATGAAAATAAGCCCCAAAAAGCAGACAAGGATTGAAAGTTAACCCCAAAAAGCAGACAAAAAATGTAATTAAGCCCCAAATAAAATTGGTGTTGTTTGATATGTTATTTTTTGGGGCCCATATTCATAAAAATAGTGGGGTGTATTTTCCTGGGGCCCAATTTCATTCCGCCAATTTATACCTATTGACTAAATTAGATTTTAGCAAGTGTCCGAACCTAATTGCAAAATTTAATTCGAATCAGTTAAATGTTTCAAGAGAAAATGACCATTTTCTAACCACACTCTAATAAACATGTCTCGGGAAAAAATTAAAATTTTGCAAAAAGGTTCAAATGGTTTTATTTTTCTCAACCAGGTTGTTAAAAAAATTCCAAAAAATATTTACCTTCTAAAATTGTTAACACACTTGTTTTATTTTTACCTATATTTTTATTTTGGCCATTTGGATGGTACCAAAATGGGCGTGGCATTCTATTGATAAATTAGGTACTATAAGTATAAAATCAATAGACTGTACAAAATTTCAAGTGTTTGTATGAACGGAAATCGAAGTTATACGCCGTTAATTTTTTGTGAAAATGTAGCATTTGTATGGGAGGAATCAAAAAGGCAATAACGCCCATTTTTTAATATACTATGGGTACTATAAAAACATTTCACTGTACAAAATTGCAGTTATTTGTATGTGCGGGAAACCAAGTTATAATCCGTTAACTTTTTGTGAAAAATGGTCCATTTGTGTAGAATATACCTAAAGGGGCGTGCAACTTCCCCCTTTTTTGTCAAGATGAGTGAGACAAAGAAACTAATACTATGTGTGGAATGGTCCAAGATTCTAGTATAGAATTTATGAGATAAGCAATATTTCACTGAATTTTGAACCTTTGTGGGGAGGTACTCGAAGGAGTGGACCAACATAGTCCACTTTCGACCTTAGTCTGAGATAGAACAAAATATTGACACATCAACCAGACAGGCTGATTCACGCAAATATTATATACATATTTGGAAATATGTTGTTCTTGTTTCCAACTAATATTTTTTATTTGAGACTTTTACTTCTTAAACACAGAATTATGTTCATTTAAGCATTCAGAAGATATATCGATATCTTAAACTTAATGCAAGTTTTAAGTTTTTAAGTAATAAAAAGTTTTTTTTAGAAATTTTTAACATTCGTAAAATTCAATTATAATTGAAATATAGCTATAAATGATGAGATGATAAGATGGGTGATAATATGGATTTACAACAAATGATGTCTTGGAATATTTAAAAATAAAAAATTTGTGCATTAAAAAGTTAATGCAATTTTTGACTGAAAGACATAACTCGAAATCAAGAAAAATTAAAAACGAAATTCGGAAAATTCAGCAGAGTTTTGAATAAATTAAAATAAAATATATTTGAAGAAATTTCTAAACAATAATTTTATTTGTATGTAAGCACATATTTTATTTGAGAAAGATAGTTCGCAAGTATATTTGTTGTAATATATTAACATATGCGTTCCAAATAAATTTTAATGATTTTCAAATAAAATTTATTTGTTCAGAAATATATAATATTTAAAAATCTCTGTTCCAAATATATGTTCTTTCTATTCAAACATGAAAAACGGGGATTTTGCCCCGTGTACCCATGTTCACAATAGTGGGTGTATAAAAACCGGATTATGTTGAAATTCTCTTATTTATGTATACTAAAAGTTCTTTAATTTCTACATTTATGCATAGATTTTCTTCAAATATGTATTGTTTTCTTAGTTACAATGCTAGATTCCAAACACATTTTTTTTGCTAGTTTTTTTCTTTTTTTATGGTTATTTGTGCCAGCAAAAAACGATTTTTTTGCAAAAAAAAATCAATTTTTTTCTAATTATTTTAACGACAGTTACTAAACTTCTGATAACACGTGAAAGTTTTATCACTAATATTGACGTCTTTGATTTAGACACTATCCACTAAAACTTGTTCAAACAAATGGTACTTATAAAATATTTATTTATTTCTAGAAAATCCATATAAACATTTACTCATAAAAATTGCTCCGTGGAACAAATCTCCAACCACTGTGCACACTTTCATCGTCACCATTTCGGTTTTCAACACATTTGGGGCTGGTACGAGTCGAGTAGTTTTCTAATATTTAATATTTTGTTTTCGCTGTGTTTGTTTTATTTTAATTTTATAACAATCACGATGATTTTTGCAGCTACGAATGTTTTATTAATAATAAATAACACAATTAATTGGCTATTTACTCGACCGACTCGTCGGTAGTTTCCTCCATTCCAACCAACCGACCGACCGACTGTGAGTGCACAGAGGGTGAGTAACAAACCGAATACCCGAGTAACCATTCACTTGCTCGTTCGTTCGCTCACTCACTCAGTCGCATTCATTTGCGTTTGTGTTTGGGTTAGGTTAGGTTTTAGTGGCGCTGAATTCTATACTACGAAATATTTACTCGTACAAGTGAACAATTTCGTGACAACGAAACGCGCACTGAACTGTTGCTGCTTGGCTGCCTGCCTGCCATATGTTCGTCCGTCCGTCCGACGTTCGTTCGTCTGTCATTCAATTGATTTAGTGTAATATTTGTCGATTTTGATTGGCTTAAATTGTTTGTGTTTTCAATTTCCAATTAAAACGGCAAAAAGCAGCAGCTACAGCGACAACAACAATAATAATAACAACATTCATTTGGAATTGTCTATAAATAACCAATAACAACAACAATAATAATAACAACAAGTGAGAAGTAAATGATTCTATCTTAACCGTGAAACATGTCATTGGAAATGAATCTCGCCATAAAAAGCGGAAGTTGCGGAAGTTAATGACTAACAATTGGAGGTGGCGACACTTGAGTTTCATTGCTTGTAATTTTCATTGATAGATTTATTTATAGAAGATTCACTCTGGGGTGACTTGCATGAAATTCTAATTGTCATAATGAGAACGCTGATGGAATATTTGGGTATGATTGTACGATCGATTGAATTCTTGATATTCGATATAACGATTTTTTTAAAGTAATAATCAGGACGAACAATCCTGAAGGGATAAGGATCGCCGATTATTCAACTCCATGGAGAGACCCTTTATAACTGTCCAATCTTTTCATACTCTCACTTTAGTGAAGGAGGGTATATAACATTTTCTAAGTATATTCGAAAGAAATGCAATGTGCGTCTGTTTGTATCTTTGATTTCGCACGATAACTCTCGAAAGTAGTAACCGATTGATATCAAATTCTGCATGCGGTAATACTTTTTCCATAACAGGCTCTGTTCGAAGATGGACGATGTTGGTTCACTTCTACTAGTAACTTCCCCACACGGAATTTAAAAAGTTGTGAAATATTTTTTTCTCAAATAACTTCGGTACGCTGAAAAAAGTAACAAAAAGTTGGCTTTAAAGTTAGTACATTTCCTACTTAAATTAAAAATAATTTACTTAATATTGAACCTTGAGGAATATTGGAGAAGATGCTCCGCCCTTTTGTTATCTCCCACACAAAATGACCATTTTGTACAAAAACTGGACAGCTTATAATTGATAACGCCTATTTTTCGCTGAACAGTAGATACTTCAAAGACATTGCACTCTACCGTGTTTATGTGTATTAACGATTACATTACATTTTGGTATTATTTGGCCATTTGGTGTTGGAGGTACCAGAAGGGGCGTAGCAATAATGCCATTTTTTATGAACTGTACACTAAAAAAAGCATACTGAGAATCAATAAAATTATCCAAACTTTTATGATTTTGGTCTTGAATTGGCGCCAAAGACAATGATCATTAAAATAAGTACATCGTCTACAGTGTTGCCAGACGAATTTGAACCAAAATCGTCAAAATGGGTGCACAAAAATCGTCAAAATAAATTTTCGAAATCGTCAACACAAAAATTTGCCAGTATCATACAGCATTTAAGATTTTTCAGAGTGAAGGAGGGCATGTTTCAAATACAGATACGTATTAATTGGTACTCTCAAACGATATTTGCAGTTTCTCAAAGTGATTTTACAAATAAATTGTTGTTTACAAATAAAATGTTGTTATTATAATTCTTAAACGCAATTAAAATAAAAATCTTATACATATCAGTTTATAGGGATTGAAATTGGGCCATATTCGTATATATGTTGATATAAACCTCATAAATGGATCCCAATCGATTTTATTTCCGTCATAAAAGCCACAAACTTTAACCGATTGGGGCGAAATGTAACGAAATATGTAGCCCACATACAGAGGTTCCGCTATATTCGTCGTCTCGACAGAATTTTGACAATATTTATTTAAATTTGTCTCGAATAAAACCACATAACCGATTGGGCTGAAATTTGGTTATTTGCGTTTAATAAATTAATTCATAAAATAAATGACCTCACTGGTCACATATTGGTATAGCCCCAATCCTATTTGACTTCTTAGCGAAATAGAAACCACAAATACCAGCTGACGGGGCTAACATTATATTATTTTAGCCAGATCAATTTCAAGGACCAAGCGAACTCATTGGCCCATATTTTAACGTCCCATACAAAGGTCCTATCTGATTTGACTTCTTGGCTCCAAAGTAAATAAGACAAAAACCTACCAATTGGACTGGAAAATTGATAATTTGCGATTAATTTTAACTGAAACCATTCGTTGGAATAATGACCTCCTATACACTGATAGAAAAACCGTTCGTCACCATGACGAATCAGTTTCGTCAATATATCTTCGTACTTGTGACAAAAAGTTTCGTACATGCGATGTTTTTGTACGTCAATAGAACGAACACGATCATCAAGTCATGTTTCTGGTGATTTCGAAATTCGTCGAGAGAACGATACGGTTTCATTCCCACGACGAAAATATTTATTTGACCATTTTGCTGAAAATATGATCAAACGAAGCAATCAAATTATAGTTTCTGCTTAAATGTACTGTTCTATATGCGTTCTGATTACCTTAGTTAAGTAATTTGTTGTAAAAGATCAATTTAAAAAATCTAATAATTAATGACGAACACCGTTCGTCAATAAGATTATCCATTCATCATGAGAACGATCGACTTATTCGCCCTTTACGGCAACGTAAACTCCTACAGCAAAAGAAAGTAAGACATGCGACGTTGTTATGTTCGTCCACGTGTGTGTTCCACGCAGCACCGATTGGTTCAAACCAACCGCACTGGCACGGCGTAACTGATGTTTGTTTAACAAAACATCAAACACATGCATACTCGTACATGCAGCACGACAAGCTGTATAAGTGTGAAACATTTGTGCTAGTGGTCTGTTGGCAAATACATTACTTGATGTGATTATTTTCGATTTAAAATAGCAGAAGTAATGAATACTTCTCGTTTGTTTGATTTCAGCCTTACCTGATAATAACTGCGTCTCGAAACGAATATTCACAACTAAACCTAGCAATGCAGTCAAATAATTTTTTTTCCATACCATTTTAAATGGTTTAAAACTAGAAGAACAGTTATTGGAATTTTTAAAATTGAAATAGTCGTGGGCATGAATTCGACGTGGTGATGAATGGGATTCGTCGTGATAATGAATGGGATTCGTCGTGGTGACGAATGGAATTCGTCGGGATGATGAATGGGATTCGTCGTGGTGACGAATGGAATTCGTCGTGGTGATGACTGGAGTTCATCATGGTGATGAATAGAGTTCGTCGTGGTGATGAATAGAGTTCGTCGTGGTGATGAATGCTGTTCGTCGTGATGATGAATAGGGTTCGTCATGATGATGAATAAGGTTCGTCGTGATGATGAATGGATCATCCTGAGGACGAAAGTTTTTGGAAACAGAAATTCGTCATGGTGACAAACAAAATTCATCAAGAGGATTATTCCGTACGTTAGCTGACTTTTGACGAAAAAATAATCGTGATGATGTACAAATTCATTGTCATGGCGAAGCTTTTTCTATCAGTGTACATATGGAATTACAGAGGATTACGATAAGTAGTTTACAACTTATTTGAGAATCAATATTTCACTAAATTTTAACATTTTACGAGGGAGGTACTAAATAGAGTGGACAAATATGGCCCATCTTCGAACTTAGCGTGTGATAGAAAATAGATTATCACATCCCAAATTGTCCAACCATTACGCCGGACAGACATTGCTCAAATGACTTATAATGACTTGTATCTTAGATCACTCCTTCGATGTGTTACATTTTTGCCGCGTAGCAAATTATATATACCCTCCTCCACTTAAGTGACGGTATAATTAGATATTTTAATTAATTCTTAACTTTATATGAATCTTAATCATTTGTCCAGTGGAGCAAATCGTACCAACTTTGAAGAAACCATATTAATTTTAATGTCAGTTTAGATAATCACTCGTTTTTAAAATACCTATCTCAATGAAATTGGTTAGAATCGATTCACATTTTGATATATCTCCTTGACATCTAAACGCTGTAGTAGAAGGCACACTCTCCATCCAATCTGGATTCTTAATCCAGCATCACTGAACAATTTGAAGAAAATCGTTTTCATTTCATACGAAAATAATTACCACATAAACTCTGTATAAGATATAAGTAAATCAAACAAATTCTGTATTTTAGATTAGAGTAGGTCTAATTCAAGAATAACGTTCATATCCTTCGAGGGGGTATTATAAAACATTTCAATGGATATCAACCTAATACATCAAGGAACAGATAAAAACTAATAATAATAATAAATGAAACTTCTTAAAATAATGTATCACAACCTCTGTACTTATCTGAAAGTGATTATTGTTTAATAATGAAAACAATAATACAAATTAAATTTTGCCTAATCTATATGTGTAGCTCTTAACTAAGTATTTCCTCCCCCGGGTTGCTAATCATTGCCCCATGGAATTTTGCAAATGCCCCCATAGAGACGATAGTCAACAAAATTTGCATTTGATTGATGTTTAGCTGTGATTAAAATTGTAATTCAACACATTTCAGCCAATCGAACGACAGCAGTTCAATAGCACTCGGAGCTGATTGGATGCGGATACAATGCAATTATATGCCATTATCCCCACACTCATTCCAAGTGTTTCTGTTGTTGTTGTTGTTGTGCAGTGCCGTGCCTCTCCACGCTGATGGTGGTGTGGAACACCTTGTGACCGAGCAACGGGTAAATGGACGGACGTATGGACAGACAGACAAACAAATGGACGGACGGTCTGAACGACCAGCAACAAGGTCTCTAAGCTACTCCACCATTCATAGGAACACGCATAGTTCCATGACAAAATCGTGCATCGTGCGTGCGTTTACCAAGTTAAATTGCAGGTTGACAGTATAGCACAAAAGTTTTCGTCTATCGGATGTGAGTGTTTTTAAGTGAGGGTTTTTTTCAATTGTATTGCGTAAAGAATGTAGAACTTGCAATAAATTGATTCGGGAAGAGTTCCTAAAGCGGCTATAACCTATAACCACCCCTCCACAAATTTAGAAACCACAAAGGAACAATAAGAACGCTAAACTTTTGACCATATGTTTTGTTGTATTTATGATTTTTTTAAATAACTAAACCTTTCTTAGAAAGAAATATTTTTTCCCGTAATTAATTAAATATGTCCAAACTTTTTTAAAAGCGATGTCTACTGATCGGGATGAAACTTGCACCAAGTTTAGTCCTATTGTCTAGAAGTGATGACACAAAATTTCAACGAGATCGGTTAGAACTGGCCGAGTTGAATATTGACATTTTGGTCAAGCGGCCCTGTCTTCGCATCCATATAACTAATTACCTATTATATTTACAAAATATTGCCCAAAGTGTTTTCGATAGATATTGCTTCAAACTCCTTTTTAAAAAATAAAAAAATTGCTAAAATATTTTTTGTGAATAATAAAATTATTCGAGTATACTAAAATTAATTATAAATTGTTCGATGTTGCATTATCATATTAAGATATTGTCCCCATATACTCGTATACATTAGGTTGGCCTCATTTATGTAGTAGTAAAAAAGTTGCGGTATTGTTGTTATTGTTAGGCAGTTTTTATATTATGTACATTTAATACAATTTAAAATGTTTCTCTTCTGGCTAGCTCTAATAACATTTTTTGTAACAAATTGCCTTTTAATGATTCTTCTTCCGATTTACTTTAAATATGATTGGTAGATGAATACAGACTTCGCCTTTCTACTGTATATATTTGAACTATGTCTGAGATTGCCACAAGTTTAAATAACTTATTAGGTGTCTTAAACGTTTTTTGTTTTTGGCCGTTGTGTTGGCCGTCGACGTAGTCTAACGAAGACATGAAATTAACGCACTCTGTTCTCGTATAACTGTGCCAGTAGGAGGGGTAATATTGCGTTCAACACCGTTCCATATGTTTCAAAAGCGTTTTCCAGTCTCTCCGCCACACAAAATAAACGATAATCACATGGAAATGTTGCAACAATTACGAGTGTCTAATAGCGGCCACAGCGTGTGGCGACCAACGCGCCACGTCAAAGACCTAGGCAAAAAGGCAATCTGCAAATGTTGATAGTGTTGCAGTGGGCTCGGTTGCTCGGTCGGTCGGTGTCAGTGTTAAAGCCATACTCGCTCATACATACATAGAACGAGTATCAAATGTCGAATGCCAAAGAGACTCCTTTGCACCACATAAAATTAGCAACTAAATGTGTGGCTTGGGGGCTGGCTGACAGGCCCATCGCAGACGCAGAGATCACATACTCGAGACAAGAAAGATGTCTTGTGCTGATCTAAGGAGCGTTTGTCAACGAACTCCCCATGCAGCTTGGCATTTGTGTTGCACATGGGTTAAACGCCGTACGATGTACGCCGTTTTGTAGGAATGTGGAGATCGTTGCTCGCATACATCCATCCCACTGCTGCAACCTGCAACGGAGTTGAACCCACCGCATTTATCGGTTGATTTGATAAATGCTACGATTTTTGCTATCTATGCAAAAAAATAACTGATCATTTGTATCGTAAATTAAGTTTATGTACATTGACCGAATAAGGTAAAATGTCAGTGTACATATATATATTTACGAGTATTTTAGTTTATTTTGTTAGTTTTGCGAATGAAATACGCAATTTTTAGTTGCACTTGATAAGACCGCAACTAGTGTGTATTAGGAAGACAATTTTCGCTACACTTCGCATAAATATGCACTTTGAGAAATTTTATCTTTTAATTGATAAAACTATTTAAGACACTATTTATTAATACTAAAGACTCTATTAGTAAAAATATTTCCATATAAAAATAGGAGTTACGTTCTTATACATTAAAAAATCGCACAATTTCAAAGATAAGAAAGGTCAATGGCCCTGCCCTGCAATGTCAGAATGGTCCTGTCCACATTCAGTGCGAAACGACAAAAAGAGGATATTATTTTTAGCACTCCATATGCAATACATATCGAGGCCTGCAATATCATTGGAATGTAATTTATTAACGATTGCTTCGACTACTCGCAGATCTGCCCGGATTGTGAAGCCTGACACATAGATTCCAAAAAACGATTTTGATAAAAAAATACGATGTCCTACTTATTCCCCTTAAATGAAACTATTTTCAATAAGTTGTATATCGATAAAAAAAATCGGTCGACATTCCCTCATCGGAATCAACCTGTTTAATATGCAAAGTTCAATTATACGACCATCGGTGCTGGCTAAATCTGTCAGACTTCTTAGAAAGACTGACCCCAGTACATCCAGGCGTCGTTTACTCAATGCGCACAGTAACAAAGTAGGTACTCAATGCTCCCCACTTCCTCCTCATCACCACAGTTTCTGCAGAAGTCATTGGACTAAATTCCCAACCTAATGGCATGTGCGCCGATCAGGCAATGTCCTGTCGGAACTGACACTAACGTAGACAGTATTTTCCTCTCTGTCCATATCTCATTGGACTTCCTAAGCTATAGCTTACATGTGGACCGTGAGATTTTATAATTCCCTTTTAGTCATTATTTCAGCTTGATAGACACTGAAAGTATCTGGAATTCTGTGGGCTTTATCAAGACTAACAACATTTTAATCAAGCTTCGAACCATCTGTATAGAAGTGGAGATTTCTTATATTTCCTGGTATTACGCCAACCCAGCCCTCTCTGGCAGGTATAATAGTGGCAAAGTTATTTTCGAATGTGTACACCGTTGGTATATAGTCCACTCGATCGGTTACCATAGGACTACAGCGTGATATCGCCATGTGGCCGTAGTGCTTGTACCTACACATTGATAGAAAGTTTAATCTTAAGGCCGTTCTGGTTGCAAATTCTCTAGCCACAATATCAATAGACAGTAGATGGAGTAGGACTTGTGGAGACTCTTTCGCTGTATTCCTTAAAGTCCCGCTTATGCTTAGGCAAGCAGTTCTCTGAACCTTTACTAATCCCAATACACTAGTATTTAGACATGTGTCGAACTAGTTCTCTAGTTCTCAAACTCGTTCAATTACGTGGACCAGACAAACTATTACGAACATAATCGTTATATCGAACATTTCACTTAGTTCGTGAGGGTCAGACCTGGTCATCCTAAAATAAAAAAATTAACTGTTTATTTCCGAACTACACAACTCTACTAGTATTGGGCGAACTACTGCTATGTATATCCAAGAGACGGTTTTAGGAGAAAGGCCCCAACGCTTTCATACAAGAATATAAGGCGACGTTGACCTTCCTTATCCGTTCTAATATATAAGATAACCAATTCTGTAAAGAGAACCTAATGTGTATTTTCTAGGTTAAAGCTCAAACCACCATGAAATATGCTTTGAAAACAACTTTCAAAAATCAGTTTTTTGGGAATGTTGGTTTATTGTGGATAACATTTAATGAAAATACCTTCAAATTTAATGGAAATATCTCTGGGCGATTCCGAGTTATGACCTTTCAAATGTTGCCTTTTTTAATAATAAATGCAAATAAAATTGCGATGATAAAATGTATATACTAAAATGCTTGTAGAATTCTCGTTTCTTGGTGAAATGCGACCGGACTTGTAACATATAATAAGATTATATTCATCTAAATTTTTGAGTATAAAACGTATTTTTAACGCCTTTAAATGAAGAGATATTACAAAGTAAAGATACCGTTTTTTTGTTTTTCAAAAAAAATTATCCGCAGTAAATGGAATACAACTTTTTTGGATCACGTGGGATCACTACGATATGACATAGAGAAGAGAGGTGACTTAGTGTTGAATCCAACTTTACCTAGCATATCTGCGACTTTTTGCGATTATGTCCGATTTGTGTACTTGTGCTTTTTTAATTTCGGCAAAATCGGATAATAAATAAGACCGGCACAAGTCTGGTTGCAAGTTTGTAGAGTTCTACGATCAAAATTATCGATCTAATTAATATTATTATGAGCATATGTGTAATTTTTATAGTTTTCTTCTTCTACAAAAACTATAAAAATATAGTTAAACGCTTCTGCAGTTTATGTATATTAGGGTGGACCGATTATTTTTTGTTTTTAATTTAACTTTTCACTTATTAACAGTCGACGACACATTGTGTAATTACATTAGAGCAAAACTTCAGCTTTCAAAAAACTGCAATTTTATCCTATTTATGTTGTTTTGGTTTCAATTTCAAAAACATTGCCCGGTTTTGTAGACTATTAACGCAATTTTCACAAAAATATGTTTGAACTTCAATGGTCTATATATTTAATATGCAGCAACACAATTAAGTAACTCAAATAGATTTTAAACTAAATTCTGTCAGCTTTAATATAAAATCAAGATCACTAATTTTGTACGATATTCTGATTTTCACACTAATTTCCACAAAGTCGCTTTTGTAGCCCCATTGTGCGATACACAGTAAAAGTAAAATAAAATATGGGTACATCAATTTCTTCTCTAAAAAATTCTCTTAAAGATGGTTAAAACCGTAGGACGTTATCTCTAACGGTATAGTCATGAGATAGAAAATACTGCAATGCGCGCCTATTTATCCCTTTTTTACCATTGTGCGACGTCTGCAAATGTGTCGACTTTGCAGCCACAACGTTCCAAATCTAACAGGATTCCATTCACCGCTAGATTCAAAATAAGTTTACAAATCTCGCTACAGTTGTGGCCCCGATACTTGCTGTTTGCGTCTTCTGGTATGCAAACGCTGAATTTCTCTTATCAAGATTACTTATTACTGCATCTGATTTAATGTTTTTTAAATGCATCTTCAATATCATGAAAGGCCTATAGTGATCTACATATTTTTCTCTAGCCAAACCTTTCCCAGCAAACTTTATGGGCAAATATATCAAAAACGTGAAGTGGTTAAGAATTAATGACGGTTAATGAAAATAAGAAATGATGATACTAAGGCACAGTGAGCGTATGATTATTTTATCTCAAGCATCACTCATACGCAGTTTGTACTTAAGGGTAAAAACTAGGGATGTAACGAATGTGGCTTTAGCGAAAGCGAATGCGAAAGCGAATATTGAAATATATTTCTTGCGAATGCGAAAGCGAATAATAGTTAGAGCCTTTAGTACCAACAAATTTAAGTAACTGAATTGATTCTTTTCCAGGATATTCAAGTATTAAGACTGTTTTCCATAGTTTCACCTCCTGTTACCACAAGCACACACATATCTTCAAATTGTGTGAAGGGAATAAGGAGATTTAACACTTTAATAAATGGAAGCGAATACTGAAATATATTTTTGCGAAAGCGAATGCGAAAGCAAATAATCCAAAGATGGTTTTTGCGAATGCGAAAGCGAATTTTAAAATGATGCGAATATTCGTTACATCCCTAGTAAAAACCTTTAAGAAATAATCGTGTTTAAAAGGAAATAAACTTTTCAAACAGTTTATTTCATACCACTACACCGTAGTCGTCTACCACTTGAGGTTTCCACGCCAGAAATGCTTGAAAAATCCCCAAAATAGTATTGGCCGACCGTCGGTGGAAGGTTGGTTAGCTATCTGAAGTCAAAGGCATTTCTAAAAGTGCTATACATCGCACATTGACGGAAAAATTTTATGATGAGAAAGCTATGCGCAAGATGGGTGCCGCGTTTGCACACAATCAAGACAATGCTCCAGTTCACACATCCACTATTGCAATGACCAAAATCAGTGAATTCATGTTCGAATTGCTTCAGTACTCACCAAGTTGGCGATAACTTCAGTGTCTATGGTGTCCTAGCCGATGCTGAATTGTTGAATTTAAATGAGAATCATGAAGAAAACGAAGAAAAATAATCGACAATTCCAGTCACTTTGAGCGAAGCAAAGACATCTCTTTCGATTTATTCTCAGTTCGCATTACGAGTACTATCAAAAATTTATTTGACAATGATCGATTGAAAAAAATTTCTAAAATGATGTGAATCAAAGACTTGTTTATTTGAAATTTTCACATCCTCACTCTTGATAATTTGAACTCCTATTTTATATTTTGAAACTCTCATTAATTTGAACTTCTCTGGTCGCTTGAGTTTCAAATTACCGATTTCTGCTAAGATTAACTGTTTTCTTCAAGTTTTGTCCCGCTTTAATAATTTTAAGATTTCTTAGGAATTTGATCAATTTATTCAGTAGTTGGCCATCCGACAAATATTTTGCACAGTGTATTCGATGTTGCGCGACAATGAAATAGAAACCGTTTCGTTGTAAGACCACTTACATATTTCTCCGGCTGATTAAATTCCTTTAACGGTTCCACTGAATGGAAACAATCACATTTTGGGCGGCAATTCTTGACAGGCTACAATAGGCTCGTTTGGCGCTTTCAATGGAGCCAACGAGCGTCACATTGAACATTGCCACGAGACGCAGTGCAAACGACGACTCTTCCGTTAGTTATCGGTTTGTGTAGTACGAATATGAAAAACAAGTATGTACGAACGTTTGCACAAGTTACGTTGACAGTTTCATGTTTGTTCCGTTTTTTATTTAATTTTTGTTTTTATTTTATATTATTTTTAAACATACGTATAAATATATATATAAAATAATTTTGCCTTGAAAGCTATTTATAGTGTTCGAACCCACAACCACTACAAGTGCGATACGAGAACATTTTATTTATACATGTGTATATATGTACATATGTAAATAAAACTAAATATACTATGTAAACACGATTCCCATGTAAATATCAATTTAAACATATACATATGTACATATTTTCTGTATATACAACATCCGCACTCCGGCCTATCTATTATTGATATAGTATTTGATATGCGATTTACGAGTATGAGTATGTCAAGTATTGTTGAAGTTTTGGACTGTCCGTCTGTCAGTCCGTCTATTTGTATTTAAACATTTACAAACAATTGATTTTGAATTGTTTACATACGCCCAGCTTTATGTTTATACTCGTATAAACATACTCGTATGTAGATATGCCCAATCATTATTTGTGTATTGAAATTCACATAAAAACATTTTGAAAACAACGAAAATTTGAGATTACATCCACTAATTACTGTAATGGGCCAAGACATCGACGACAACAACAACAAACAGACACTACGAGTATATACACAACAACAATGAACACGATCACGACAACTCTTCGAGACATCGAACATTATACTCCAAACCCCAATAGTCTCACAGACAGTCTGGAATACAACAATGTATTTATTCACTCTGCCTGCCTCTGTGACGATGTAACGAGTTGCGATTAACAGAAAAGTATTTTAAATATTCCACTTGAAATTGTTTAACAACTATTGTATTGTCAGAATAAAAAGGCTATCTTGATTTGTAAAAACCATATTTTCACTACAGTACATCGAGAGAAATTTCAATCCAAAATGGGATAGAATAATTTCTAAATTGAATCATCCAAAAAACTAACTTGAAGTTTATTTTTGCCTAGAAACTTTATAAAACGTTAAATTTTGAAAAAAAGTTCCAAAATTTTATGGGGATTTGAAATTTTAAAATTTGTTAAAGAAATGCATATTTGTGTTTTACGAATTTTCTTATTACCCTTGAACGGCTGAACAGATTTATACAAAGATTACGTCATTTGAAAGAGAACACAACTAGAATTTTTTTAAAATAAAATTTGTTGATTTTTTCGGAAGTTTTTTTTACTTCGATTTAAAAAAAATGCTCCCTTTAGATTTTTTCAAATTTACAAAGAATATGTGCGAGACTGTCACAAATCTAAAACAGTAATTGAATTTTTGGCATTTAATATTTGTAAAGGTTGTGGACGAAATACTAAGGCAGGTCTTGCAATTTTGAAATTTGTCTTTTGTTTCTGCAAAACACTGCGTGTACAATTTCATACAACGGGATTTTAAAATTCGTATGTGAAAAAACAGAAGTACATATCTTTTACAAATATTGAGTCTCCAAAAATCCAATTACTGTTTTGGATTTCTGAGAATCTAGTGCATATTCTGTGTAAATTTGAAGAAATCGGATGGGAGCAATATATAGAAAAATTCAAAAAAAAAACGAAAAATAATTTTACTAGTTTTTTAAAAAACCCATTTCATGTAAAAGTCGTTTCAACTTTTTAAGAAGATGAAGCCTCTTGGACCTGGATTTTGGCCAAATAAGCACAGCTTGTTAATTAAAAACAACTAAAAGTCAATGATCAGTTTAAAGGGCGATAATGCCTGATTAATGGACAAGGTACGGATAAAAGGTTGTTGACTTTATATCGAAGACAATTTAAAGAAAAATTTAATTTTTAAGAAATGTTCTAGATATAATAAATTTTAACGACATTTTCAATGAGATTTATTTTCGAACAAATTTTCTAAAAAAAAGTAAATAATTAATTTTATATAACAATTAATATTTGCTGAAATTTTTATAAAAAAATTTAATTTTAATTGCGATTTGTATTGAACCCTCTTATAAGATACAAAGCTAAACTTTTGTAAATATACACGACAAATATATGCGCGAAAAATAATTTTCAATTCTCAGATTGTGGTCAATGTAGCAGTGACCAAAATCAATTTTCATTATTTCAGTGCTTTTAAAAGTTCCTTAAGAGTTAATAACCGAAAAAAGTATATGTACATACTGACCTCAAAGGAGATGCGAAAACAACTGTCCACTCTGGGGTTAAAGTGGATTCTTTCTGTGGTCAGTGTAGCAGTGACCAAAGCATTTTTCACTCTTTATGTACTTTTAAAGTCTATTATGAGCCAACGGATGCGATTTTACACAAAACGCAAAGTGTTGTATAACCTACGGACTATCCACATAGTCGATTTTTGGATTTTTTGTGGCCTTTGTGGTTTAACAGTGACCAAAGCAATTTTCATTGTTTCACTGCATTTCAAAATTCTTTAAGTTTTTTGCTGATTCTTCCAATACTTTAAAAATCCCTTAAAGAGCAATGGAGCAACACATCTTCCGACTTGTAGCCAAGAAGTACACAAAAACTGCGAAATTATTTTTTAAATTCTGTTCCAAATATAAGGCCCTCCTATTACAGCGGTAATATATTTAACAAAAATTAAGCTCTTTTTTGAATTGTGTGATATGATTTCTATTATCATAACTTAACAGATTTTATTGAAATTTGGAAAATACATAACATATTAAGCATTTGTTTCTCCGCCACGCGTTTTGTGATCTCTTGACTAATGAACCCGTGTAACAGTATTAACCTGAAAATTTGTACACATACAGTAAAAACGGCGTGGCTGGAATATGCTATTCACAAAATTTGAACATTGGGCAGTGCAGTAGTGTACAAAACAATTTTCAATCTTTAAAAAGTCACTTAGGAACTAAGCATCTATAAATTAATGTGTATATACTGATCTTCAAGGATATTCAACTATTTTATGTCCAGCCTGTGGTCAAATCTACTATAACAACTAAACTGATTAAATCAAAACATGGAACGAGGATATGACTTTCCGAGACGCGTTTAGCGACCTCTTGATCTCTGAGAGGTATTATGCAGAAAGTTTGTACACATATAGTTAAGTGTGGCTGGAACAATACACTACTCAGGATAACGAAATTTGAACAGTTGGGACCAAAATATTATATTTCCTTTTTGAAATTTAAAGGGTCGATTAAGAGCTAATATCCTACATGCTAGGATACATTCACATATTCTAATTTCAAATTTGTGGTGAATGCAGTCGCGATCAGAAGTAGTTTCGTACCGTTTGAGTTTATGAGAGCGTCTGGTATTATTTTCAGCGGTTTGAAAGGCTTCCAAGTAGACTAATCGCGAATATTAAACCATTTTTAATTACCGGCATGCGGCCAAACAGTAAAAAATTATTTTAAAAAAAATTATATATATGTTTTCCATTAAGGACATAACGTTAACTATGCCAGAGCCCAAACGGAGATGTTTCGGCGTTTCAAATGATCATTTGGCTTTAGTTCTTGAGTCAGTTTGATCTTATAAGTATTAAGGCCAGGATCTTTACGCAAAATACGCCACAGTGTGGTTTGAGAGATGCTCAATTCCTGTTTGAGGGTGCGTTGACATATAGCCAATTTGCTTTTACATTTTTGGGTCCTGATTTTTATACCCACACTGTGGTACTGGGTATTATAACTTTGTGCATTTGTTTGTAACACCCAAAAGGAGAAGAAATAGACCCATCGTTTATTATACCGATCGACTTAGAATCACTTTCTGAGTTAATTTAGCTATGTCCGTCTGTCTGTCTCTGCATGTATTCTTGTAATCAAAGTACAGGTCGCAATTATAGTCCGATCTCGACGAAACCTTACACATATATTTTTTTGTGGCTCAAGGACGATCCCTATTGAATTTTTGTTAAAATCGGTTCAGATTAAGATATAGCCCCCATATATATGTTAGCCCAGATTTGACATGTAAGCGCTGTAAAAACTTTATTTTATATCCGGTCAGTCTGAAATTCGGCAGAAAGAGGTTTCCTATTATTTAAATGAACACTGTTAAATGTGGAAGAAATCGGTTCAGATTTAGATATAGCCCCCATATAAACGTTACCCCGATTTGACATGTAAGCGCTGTAAAAATGTTATTTTATATCCGATCAGTGCGAACTTCGGCAAAGATAGGTTTCCTTCTACATGAAGAAATACTGCGAAATTCGGACAAAATCGGTTCAGATTTAGATATAGCCCCCATATATATGTTACCCCCGATTTGACATGTAAGCGCTGTAGAGACTGTATTTTATGTCCGATCAGTACGAAATTCTACAGAAAGAGGTCTTTTTACATGAATGAGTATTCAGGGAAAATCGGTTCAGATTTATATATAACATCCGTGTATATGTTTCTCCTGATTTGGTATCAAAGCGCTATAGAAGTTGTACTTTACTTCCGATCATTAAAATTTTCCAGAAATATGTTTCTCAATTTAGGAACGAATATTGCTTAATTTAGCGATTATCGGTTCAGAATTAAATATATCCACATCGTACCCATTTACCAATTATTCCAAATTATTATCGCAATGACCCTTAGTCGGCCCCGCCCGACTTTCTGCCTTTCCTTACTGGTTTCTTCTATAACATCAGCAATATTAAAAAAATACTAAAGTTTCACTAATACAAGAACTGTCTACGGCCTATACATATCTGAAGTAGACACATACAACTCTCTTTTCTGTACGCGTACAATTAGCGGCCAAGAGGTCGAAAATCGCTTGATGAATCCAAAATCAAAGTACGCAACGTGTTTTTGTATTTGTTTTTCAATCAAGCTCGAGGTCTGTGTTGTTATTGATTTATTTACTATATTCAATATTTCGACCTTTGAATATCATCCTGAGGAATTCTACAATGTTTTAGAAAACGTATGAAGAAATACACAATGTATAAATGAACATTTTAATGCGACAATTCACAACTTACAAATAAATAAAAGAAAATAAATAACACATAAACTATTCATTAATATCTATCCGTTGTCGTTGTCATCTGTTATTGCACTGCCCATCATCTGTTTAATATTGCACACCATTTGTTTCCAATAAGAACTGCAACTTTAAAAATATTGGCGTATTTGCCTACTAAGTTTTAAGGTACTAAGATAAGATAATAGCCCCAGCCCAGTAGATGTCATGGTGATGCAAACAAATACTGATTTTATGATCGGTCTGTGGTCAGACCTACAGAAGAATTTAAGACCAAACACTTATGTTACCATTTTTATTTTTTGTGGTAGTCTGAGCTAAGGATTTTCATTCTAGAATTTGGATCAGCTTCAAAATTGTGCTGTTTTGATGATTTTATTAGAATATATTCATGCTTACAAAGTTTGTATCATCAAAATAAAATGACGCGCCTCTGATTTCGGAATAGATCTGTAAAAATTCGTTTAATTCATATGAACCGCGCACTGGATGTGCCTTGACGATCATCGTTGAGACAAAAGTGTCTCGTTCTTCGCGTACAAGACTTCAATCTTTAAATACGTACCCATGGTTGTTAAGTGCACCACAGCAGTACCCCCAAAGAACTTAAAAATGAATTTAAGAACTTTATACTAGAAAAATTGTCAAAAACAAAATTTGCAATTTTTGCAAAATTTGAAAAAAGTGAATAAAATTTCGGAAATTCATTATTTTGTTACGCGCCCCTGATTTTAGGATTCGCAATGTAAAAAACATTCTGGGAAAATCAATTCAGCTCAATATATGTATAACTGTCGATGTGCCCCGCGAAATACACTATCAAAAAAAATTCACGCAAGTTTAACTAAGGTTTGGAGAGCTCTAGCGTTGGTTCCATTCGGAGCACATCATCGACACCTATATGGATTTGTAGCTACTTTCAGCCACTATAATTCGGTGATTTTTCATTACATAGAGGGGCGATCAAAAAACAAAAAACACTTGAAATCGCATTTCCAAAAGTTATGAGCTATATTTTTTCGCGGAAAGATTTTTCTACATTTTTGAAATGTATGTGCTTATATCTTTTAGAGTATATAAGATAATAGCAAAATTTTTTGGGAAAAAACTTTTATGTCTGTTGTTTATCTAATTCCATCAACTTTTGTACCGAAATCTGTACACAACGCGAGAAAAGTGACAACTAACATGATTACCTCAATGAAAAAAAATTGACTTCTGCCCATATACATATCGCTTACTTACTTCAACAATAAAAGTAACTCAAAATTGAAAATTGTCGTGATGTGTAAGTTTAAAAAATGTGAAATAATCCGAAATATGATTTTTTACTTATAAACTAAATTTCATTGAAAATAATTTATGGATATTTACAAAATTCGCATTTCTGTAAGACTATCTAAAGGGAAATCAATAGGAAAGTAAATATTTGTGTTTTAAAATTTTTATAAAATTTAATTCCAAAAAAACTTAAGAGTATTTCAAAAAAATATTAAAAACAACATCTAGAAATAACATGGTAAACGTTTTTAATTCAAATTTTCTTGGAAATGCATACCTTTAGAATATTGAATATATTTTTCAAGTATATTTGTCGGAAATCCGTTTTGAGTCATTTGAGCAATGTCCGTCCGTCCGTCTCTCTGGCTACCTGGTGCGCACGATAACTCTCGACACTTTAATATTTGTTTACATATCAGGCAAATATAGAAGATGGACCATGTTCGTCTACTCTTTCTAATACCTCCCCCACAAAGGATTAACATTAAGTGAAATATTTATTCTTTAATATCTTCTTTACTACTTATTAGAATTTTCCGTCATCGGTTGCAATTGTTTGTTAGTAGATAACATCTTAAGAAAAATGGGCGAAGTTTTTGTGCCTCCCATACAAATTCACCATTTTGCATAAAAAATTAACGGCTTATAACTTTGATTGTTCATAACAATTGTGTGCAGTGTAATGATTTTATAGTATCTATACTCCCGTGAAAAATGGGCGTTATTGCCAAAGACCTTTTTGGTACCTCCCATACCAGATTGCGCTGTGATTATGGGTACGAACGCCTTTTTATAGTCTATGTATGCTAAGTAGAGTGGTGATCTCCATTGAACAGATAGCTCATTTAACACTCTTAGGCTGTTGACGTAGTCTATACAAGATTTTTTATTTCGCTTATTTAAATCTTGTTTTCCTTTTTTTACATAATGCAAGAGAATAAATCGATTAAATTTTCATGTGCGTCGACTTATAAAGACCTATTGTTATTGTTGTTCTACCAAGACAAAATTTTCATAAATGTATAGATTGTCGCCAAAGACGTCCCACAAAATGTTTCGTTGTTGCAATGAATCATTTTCGTTGAAAGATCATAAAAATGGATGATGGAATGTTGTTTTATATTTCTATGTATATACAATAATTTCATGATTGAGAAAGGAAGTTATAAAATGAAACAAAAAAATCCATTTATACACAGTGAAAATAACGAGGTTCTGGCAACGGATAATGGAACACAATAGCATTCATATGATTACCACGACTGGCTCGGCAGTACCTCATCCGATCAGTAATTTTTTTTCAGTATTTTTCAATTTTTCAGTAAATTTTCGATTGTTTCTGGTCGAATCTCTTTAATAGCAACTTCGATTTCTTGTTTCAACGCTTCAATTGGCTCTGGATGCTTTACGTTACATTTATCCTTAATGGTTCCCCACAGAAAATAACCCAAAGGGCTCCAATCACAAGCTAAAGTAATGGGTAGTTCAAATTTAAAATTTTAAATGGCCTACCCTTTACGTGTATTGACGTTTTGAAAGTTTACGCATGGAGGTCATTTTAGAGGGTTGTCAATATTCCCCATTTTTCACATTCTTATGATGAATCGGCATAGGAAACCTTATGATCCATACATTTTATGAAAGGGATAGGTTCAGTTATATTACTTAAAACACTACGAGGAACATTTTTCTGGGACATTTTAACCGTCTACCTGCTCCACGTAACGGTAATTCTTAGATCTATTTTAATAAATAATATTATGGGGAGGGCGGCGATGAAATGTTGACCATCAAATTTTACTGTATGCGTCGGAACACACCGAAGTTCAAAATTTAACACAGACACCAAAAAACAGTCAAATTCCATCAAAAACCTCTTTGCCCAGTTCGAGACACTAGGTTGAATGAATTACATTGCTTATACGACATGATGTTCGAAACAATAACAATACTAGAATTGGAAACACCAAAGTATTTGTGTTAAATTTGGACTTTTTTAACATTTAACATAACAAGGAAGCCACATAGCCATATCGGCTGAAAAGACCAGACCCTAGGTATATTTAGGATAATTCGTTTTAATATCGGAACTGGGGCCATGTTAACCAACACCTTGTAAATCCATCACAAGTGGTCAAAATAGGGTCTTAGGTCACTTCTCCGATGTTTTACACTTGTAATCAGTAACAAATGTCATGTAATCTCTTTCCTGTAAAGTGAGGGTATAATTACAATATTGCCAATTGGTTTTGCTAATACATACCTTTCCAACTATATATTTTTCTCGGTGTAATTACACAAATTAACCATGTTTAAATTAACACTCTTCGGAAAACAGAAACGGTTAACAAAATAATTTAAAGGCAGTGACTACGTCGTGTTTTAACAATTTGTAATTAAGAAAGAAATCTTATTTTTATCGCACACGCATATTTTTCAGACCATTTTGTAAACAATTATATTGATTACTTTATGACATGCGGGCAAAGGGGGGGTGGGAGAAAATTAACATTGTAAGTAATGTATCGATGATTGACGAAGTAAAAAAAACGACTGACTGTCAGTCTCCGCATGTCATTACATACAATGTATTCATTTTATTGACTTCGAAAACAGACAGACAGACAGACGGGCAGACTGGCGGATAAAAGCGGAACGAACGGAAATGTTTTGTTTTTCAATTGGATTAAATTGTGACAAAAACACAAGCTTAAGTAGCGATCTACGATCTCCTATCTTCGATTACCGTGAATATTGTGACAGTTGAATGAACGCCCTCACTGAAGCTGAGCAATTAATTCGGTTGCTTCAATTACATTGATTACTTCCATTTGGATCGATAGCGTTGTAAATGCCAAAGGAGACCATTCGACGCTTCTGATTAATTAATTAATGATGAGAACTGCGGTGATGCTATTCGTTTTTCAATTGAAGAGTTCTCCAGAATTGGTGTTTTCAATTGGAATACATACAGGGGACTGGATCAGATAAATCCATTATTGCTGCCAAGAATATTTAATTGAATTCTAACAATGTTTTTTATTACTTGTATTTTCCAGAAAAAAACTGGAATCCGTTCCAAGTAGTCTGCACGGTCATATAAATATGAGGCGGAATTCAATATACATATACACGCAGAGAAATATTAAAGTTACTACATTGTAATCAATGATTTATTTATACTTTTCTCATAATCACATGACTATATTAAAACCACGGCATCCATGATCATTGTTAACGTGACAATGTACTTATAACTTTTTGTAACCACTGTGCTCTGTGAATGTGATAACGTTGATTACAATTTTTCTCTGTGTGCATATTTCAAAGAAATTTCTCATAAATGTCGATCAGATGTTAGATTTTATGGCGAAAGGGACAAACAATTTAATAATTGAACACATTTCTGAATAATTCTCAAATTATACACATATAAAATTAAAAAAAAAAAACACATATATTGGCAAATTTGACATCAGTCTACAAAGACTAAAATAAAAGCGAGCAAACTATTTGAAATGAACGCAGTAAATTTCCACTTCCATTGGGTCTATTTATTTCTATTATTAATGATACCGATCGAATTAAAAATAGCATGCAAAATATTTCCGCAGTTGGTTTGATTGTGTAACACACAAATACTTTTGGAATATTATTATTAGCTGGCATTATTTTTTTCATCTTATCAATTTTATATTGCGATTTATTTGCAATCATTATTACTCGTGTACCTTTTGGTGCGGTGAATTGCAATAAATTTGAATTTCAAAACGAACAAACTGTCAATGACCATAATGAGTTCAATATAAAAGTCATTACACCCGTTTGGCGATTATTGCGATTAATGATGGCAATTTGACAAATTTACAAGTAAAGATGACGAATACGAGTAATTATGATTTTTATTTTTATAAATTTTTTTCGACTATGTTTTGGGGGGTATTTAGGTTTTGATTCCTTTTAAATGATATGTAATGTTTTTTGCACGTGCCAACAAAAACGAAACTTTTGAATTTTTTTTCAAATTCTTGCAATTGAAACAAGTAATAGTGGTATTAAATGTGATCAGATTAAGTCATGAACATTGTACACAAACAGTTTAAAAAATGATTAAAATTTCTATATTTAAAATTCACCCCAAATCAGAAACAACATCTTGGGAGAAACAAATACCATTAAAACGGTTATAATGGGATTTACACGGAGGAAAATCGCCATTTTTGATATGTTTGAATTCAAAGAAACTATACTTGGAACCAAAATTTTTAAATATTATATATTTTTGAACAAATATATTTTATTTGAAAATCAAGAAATTTTGTTTGGAACGCATATATTAATATATTACAACAAAATATATTTGCGAACTTACTGTCACAAATAAAATATGTGTTTACAAACAAACAAAGATATTGTTTAAACATTTATCCAAATACATTATATTCAAAATAATATTAAAACATTGTTGACTTCGGCAATTTTGAATTTTGTTTTTACTAGATTTTGTGTTATACTTTATAGGTAAAAATGTCGTAAGCAACATTTTCTTTTGTTTTACAGCACTTATTTTTAATTTATAAATAGTCCAATTGTCAATCCATCAATTTGTCATTACCCAAGATTATAAGATTTACATTTTAATATTATTTTTCAAACATATACAATTTCTAAAAAATTAAACTTTAAATTTCTAAAAAAAAACTGAAGACTTTCCTTTAAATTAAGGCATCAATACATTGCCAAAATAGTTAAATACAAATTAATCATTGTTTTGGAAATATTATTTCCAAATAAAAAAATATTGGGATGAAAACATAATTTTGTTTGGAACAACGTCCTCACAAACAAATTATATTTGTGAGTGTCAAATATTATATATTTGGAGTTTACCCTAAACATATGTATGTTTCCAGCAGAATATGTTTGGAACAATATACTACAGAAGCGATTTTTTTTCAGCGTGTATAAGCACAATATGGGCACGTCCCAGAAACAGTCCAGCAACCAAATAATTTTTAAATTGATCGAGCTTCATTATTTTTATTTTTATAATTTTATAAATATGTAGTACATATATGTAAAAAAATGTATTTCGATGACACTTAATAAAAAATTTACCAAATCAGATTCCTAATGTTATAAAAAAATTTACATTTTTTAGGTGTTTATGTCATGAATTTAGTATTAACATAAATGACCCGATAGAATATATTTATAACCATATAATGGGTGATTCATCGTGAGGTTTGATTTATAATGTAAAATAAAACACATAAATTTGAAAGTGGACATAAAATTTTTATTATCGGTTAGAAGAACAATTTATAGAAATTATATCCTGTAAATGTTGGCCAAGACTACGGATGAGGTGGTCCATTCGGAAGGTCCAATTTAGGGCAACCTGGTCGAGCATAGCGACTGGTATTTCACGAATAACACGAGTAGAGTTGGCTTACAAAGAGTCAATCATAGCTGACTTATTCCTGAAGACCTCAGACTTTACATATACCCAGAGAAAATAGTCCAAAGCTGTGATATCGCACGGTCTAGGTAGCCAATTTACCGTAGCAAAACGTGAAATTAAGTGCTCACCAAAATGATTTCTCAACAAGATCATTGTTTCACGCGCTGTATGGCTCCTAGCGCCATCTTGTTGAAACCGGAGCTCATTGATCAGGAAGCACTAGAATATCAGGAAGCACAAAGTCCGTTACCATTGAAGGTAACATTCTAATTTTCCTCATTTTTGATGAAATGTAGACCAGGTTTGTAACGAAAGTGGCTTAAGCGAATATTGAAATATATTTTTTGCCAATTGCGAATAGTATTTTTATACCCTACACCACACTGTGGTACAGGGTATTATAAGTTTGTTTCACGGCAGATGTTTGTAACACCTGAAAATAACACAGCCAGATCCACCTTAAAGTATACCGATCGACTCAGAATCTCTAGCTGAGTCCATGTAAAGTTGTTCGTCGACTACAGGTCGCAATTTCACTCCGATCGTTCTGAAATTTTGCAGTTTAGAGTATTTCGCAGCTGTAAAGATCCCTATTGAATTTGGTTGAAATCGGTTCAGAATTTGAAGAAAATCGTTTAAGATTTAGCTATAGCTCCCATATATATGTTTCGTCCGATTTTGCTCTTTAGTCCTGTAGAAGCTGTATTTTACATCCAATCATTTTGAAATTTAGAATGGTAGAGTTTCTTGATCCATAAACCAACATTGCCGAATTTGAAGAAAATCGGTTAATATTTAGATATAGCTCCCATACATATCATTCGTCCGATTTGCCCTTTAGTCCTATAGATGCTGTAGTTTACATCCAATCGTTTTGATATTTAGAATGTTAGAGTTTCTTGATCCATGGACTAACATTGCCGAATTTGAAGAAAATCGGTTAAGATTTTGCTATAGGGGGCCGTTCAAGTATTACGTAAGCACTATAGGGGGGTGGGGGGGTCTTTGCTTTGCTTATTTTTGATGACATTGGGGGGGGGGTGTTGGAGATGGTGATTACGTCAGCAGTAGTTCTTTACTTTTTTCCACATATGACAACCCACACAGATTGTGATTACTTCAGCAGTAGTTATTTACTTTTTTACACATATGGCAACCCACACAATGTCTATGCTCGAAAACAAAACCCATATTCGGGGATTCCCATAAATAATGAGTACATTTAGGTACTCGCTTAGAATTTCTTCAATCAGTTTCGTTTCGGTACGATTGACGATTTGACGTGGTGTAAGCAAAGCAAAGCAAGTAAATATTTGTGTTACCGTGATCCACTTTCGCCAAAGTGGAATTGTTTAAGATGTCGTTTCAAATAGACAAATCCAAGTTATACCAACAATTGTTTGAAAGTTTTAAAAAATCTCATACGAATACAAAACTACAAAAAGTACAGAAGTTAGTTAACGAAGTGTGGCGTAATTATAAGTTACAAGCAAAATCGGACAAGGAACTTGATATTATTGTCTCTAAGAGAATTAAAGAAGAATTGCAAGCAGCGACTAAGAATAAATCCAATCTACTACGATTTTTTTCCAAGGTGAGTGATGAAGTTAATGTAAATTAAACAATCACCCCTATCGCAGAAAAAATTTCACGTGAAATGTTGTGATCCCTAGAAAATACAAAGTAGAAATTGAAGTCTATAGGTATATTATTCTGCGTTAAAGAGATTTGCAATGAAGAAAATGATAACTACTCGTCTTAAAAGTCTATTCAAGTGGAACTATTTTCACTTTCCATTTTGATTTTATCCCTTCAATTTTTCTGGGGAGCAAAACTTTTCACATGGAATTTTATTCACGATAGGGGTGAATATTAAATGTACTCACTATAGTGTGTATGTATTAATAAGACAAACATTAGCAGTACCTATAAAATGTTTTAATTTTTAGGCAACGAATACCTGTAAGCCTGCAGAAAAACCACAAATTATACAGCCAGCTTCAAATTCTAAAGAACAAAAAGACGACATAAACCCCGGAGTGGAATCACAACAGCAATGCGAAAACACAGAAAATACAGATAAACAGCCGAGAGCAAAACCTTCGCAGGAAGCTATGAAAAATAAGATTGCTCTACTCGAAAAAAATCTGAATGCTTTGTATTCTGCCAGAGATAGTATGCCAAGCCGTATTGAAGTTGATAAACAAATCAATAAGTTGCGCGAAGAATTAAAAACAGCGAAAATGTCTTTAAACAGGAAGATTCAAAACGAAGTTGCCCAGAAGAAACACAGAGATGGTATGAAAAGAAAGTTAGAAGATATTTCTCATGCAAATCCAGAAATAAAAAAAAACTATCCATGAGGGATTCAGTGGGACGGCCTAGCCTAGAAAATGATCAACCATTATTATTGAAAACAATTGCGGATATTGCTTTATTTGGCAGTGCAGCAGATGATAGAAGACGAACAGAATCTATTCGCAGTGTAAAAACTCTTGACGAATTAACAAAAGAATTACGAAAAATAGGATTTGACATTAGTCTTCGTTTGATTCCCAGAAAATCTAATTCTGCAGAGGGACGAAGACATGTATCGACAGTCCCTGTAAAGCTCACTCGGGCTCAGACTGATCAGCACAAAAGCCACTTAGATAGCAATTTCGCTGAAACATCAATCCATTATTTGGAGAACATAGCATCCATACTTGGACCAGATCAAGTATTTTTCATATCTCAAGATGATAAAGCTCGGGTCCCTATTGGTGTAACTGCGGCAAATAAGCAAGCACCTCTTCTAATGCACATGGAATATAGAATCAAATTGCCTGATCACGACTGGGTAATCGCTGAGCGGCATAAATTAATACCATCAGTTTATGCTGGTATCAAAATCACTTCCAGTATGCTAGGACAACCGCAAGCCGTTGGATATTCTGGACCAACATACATCGCTATTCGAAGTGGAAAGCATAGTTCATCTACTGCAAATACTCATGCTCATGATTTCGAGACGCTTCTCGAACTTGAAGAGTTTCAAGCATTAACTAAAACTGACCATGGGTTGGTAAAACCAGTAGTAATCATGACGGTTGGTGGAGGGCCAGATGAAAATTCGCGTTATACAAAAGTTATAGGGTTTGCTATTAAACACTTTAAGCGACATGATCTCGATGCATTGTTTTTAGCTACCAATGCTCCTGGCAGAAGTGCGTATAACAGAGTAGAGCGCAGAATGGCTCCTCTTAGTCGGGAACTGGCTGGTTTGATATTGCCTCATGACCATTTTGGGTCACATTTGGATGCACGTGGTGTTACAATTAATGAACATTTAGAAAGATCCAATTTCGAGTTTGCAGGAAATGTGTTAGCTGAGATATGGAGTTCAATGGAAAATGATGGCTATCATGTTACTGCACAATATGTTGGGCCGGGCGAACAAGATCTGCCTGATTTGCCAGATATTGAATGGTATTCAGAACATGTGCGTGAAAGCCAATACTTACTTCAAATTGTAAAATGTAGAAACATAGAATGCTGTCGTCCAAGAAGTGGCCTATTTAGATTACTAGACAACAGGTTTCTTCCACCACCAGTAAAAGTAAAACAAACAGTTGATGACTTGGTTTTGGATAATGGAGGGCAATTTCTCAATCTTCCAGTCAATTTAGCTCTACGCTTAAATTCTTCACTCAAAGATTTCCTACAAATGCCATACGATTATTTTTGTCCGACGGTAAAATTGAAGCTATTAAGTCTAACATGCAAAACGTGTGGTCTTTATCATACTTCCGTCAAGTCACTAAATCGTCACATCGAGAAGATCCATAAAAAAGTAAACACGCACACTGATATGAAAGTTAGGCCTTTAAGAGTGGCTGGTCGTCGTGCTAATGAACTGATGTGCATTATTCAAAATTTAGAGCACCAAGATGTTGAATGGCTCGATGAAAACGACGTAGACATTCCAAAATCGAATGAAAGTGAGCAGACACACAACATTGAGCAGCAAACATCCAATGTCATCGAAAACTTAGAATCATGGATTCGGGTGTCATGGACTGAAGACTGTTAATTGGAATTAATATGTACACCAAAAATTTAAAAGAATTTTGTTTAGTTCGTAATATTACTTAATAAGATTATAATATTTGTACTTTACTCTATGTTGAATACCGTATCAATAAAGTTTGTTTAAATGAATATTATGTGCGTTAAAGTCCTCTATCCTAAGCCTATTTTCTTATTTCTAGAATTTTAACTGCTGCTCATGAATGAATAACAAAAATAGAATACATTAAATGAAAAATGCATATAACAATGTTTACGTAAGCATGGGGGGGGGGGATAAGAGCTTTGCTTACTTTTGATGACAAGGGGGAGGGGGGGGTAAATAATTGCAATAAATCTGCTTACGTAATACTTGAACGGCCCCTAGCTCCCATATATATGTTTCATCCGATTTGGCTCTTTAGTCCTGTAGAAGCTGTATTTTACATCCAATCGTTTTTATACCCTACACCACACTGTGGTACAGGGTATTATAATTTTGTTTCAAGGCTGATGTTTGTAACACCTGAAAATACTAGACCCTCCTTAAAGTATACCGATCGACTCAGAATCACTAGATGAGTCGATTTAACCATGTCCATCCGTCCGTCCACTTCACAGTGTGGTTCGTCGACTACAGGTCGCAATTTCACTCCGATCGTTCTGAAATTTTGCAGTTTACAGTCTTTTGTTCCAACTTAATACGACACTTTTATTATACCCTATACCACATATTTAAGTACCTATACCGGGTATTATTTAAGTATAAAATGTCCCAAAAGTAAATTTATGTAAACAATTTATACATGAATTACAAAATTTATATTTCAGAGTTATTAAATATTACGAGAGTGGTGTAGGGTATTATATAGTAGGCCCGACTTTAGCCTTTCTTAACGAGAGCTAAAATATTGCTCATGGGTGTCAAGGTCGTGGGTCGACTGGAAAGTGTTTTTTTTTTGGATTTAAAAAAAATGAACTTAGCGCAATTGGCGAACTATTATTTTGATAATAAAACTGAATAAAAAAATCTGTCAAAAAAAGGCTATTGAAAAAGGCTTGGATCACCCGTTACAAGAACAATACTTATATTTAATCAATAAAATTCCTATGTCTTTTAGATCCATTAAGACTACAGTTTGAGTTTTTCATGGTCAGTTCTTAATAGTTTGACCCTTTAGTACATACGTACTACTAAATTGATACTTACCAGGATATTCTAGTATTAAGGATGTTTTCTATAGTATGACCTCCTCTTACCACAGGGACAAACATATTTTATTGAACTGTAGCAGAGGTTTTTATTGGTATTAATATCTTCAAAATGGTTAGGAAGATATGACAAATTTAACAAATGTTAATTTTGAAATAAATCCTCGAGATAGTTAAAAAACTACAAACTAAAATCGCGAAAATATTCATACACACAACGTATTTTGGAGCGACCTCTATAGGGGAGCTATATCAAAACATTGACCGACAAGGCCCATTTGCAATCCCAAACAACCTGCAACTATAAGAAATATTTCTACCACATTTGATCAACCTAGCTCTATCATTATGGAAGGTAGCGTAATTACAACAGACGGACATGGCTAAATCGTATTAGAATTTTCCGACGATAAAGAATATATATACTTTATGGGGTCTCAGATCAATATTCAGATGTGTTACAAATGGAGTGACAAAGGCCTATAGCACATTTTTCTCTTTTTCCCTTTTAAAGCACATTTTTATGTTTTTTTGTGACAAAACGGTTAACTTTTTTTGATTGAAACAAATTATAACTTTCAAATTTTATTGTGTAAAATTTCCGTAAAAATATACAAAAAAAATATGGCGGCGACAGCATTATGCGGAAGCGTCTCGAAAACAAGTTGAATTGCGGTGCCCCCATAAATCGATACCAGATCATCGGCTTTTAGGAAAATAAATTTATTTACTTAGATAATTGTTATAGCCAGGTGACGCTGTCAAGTTTTTTTTCGAAATTTTAATTTTTTAATTTTTTGGAAATTTAAATTTCACAAAATTGAGATTTTTGCGAGAAAAATCGACTAATTGGTTATTGTTAAATAAAAAGAAATTGAAAAATTTATAAAAAACTGGACAGCGTTTCCTCGCACGTTATGTAAAGAAACAGTGTTAACAATTTCAAAAGGATCGGTTCAGTAGTTTTTAGGTTATGAGGGGCACCGTTTCCCACAACATGGATTGAGGGAAAAAGGCTTTACATTTTTTCTGATGTACTGAGTCACATATGGGACGCGGTTGCTTAGACTGCTGTATCTTCGTTAGTTTTGTTCCGATTCAGCTCAAATTTTCACACAACATTCTTAAAAGATTCTCTATTCAGAAAAAAATTACAAAAAATGCCAAAAAAGTTTATAAACGTTACCCCCCCTCTTAACTCTTTGTATCTTTGTATAAATGGCTACCCTATTGATTATTTACTCATTGGTCACTTGTAACATACTTTTAATAAAGGGTCCGCCAAATAACTTTTTTTTTGAAAATGCTATAAAAAAACTACTGAATATTTTCTCAAATTTCTTTTTTTATTTGAAAGTACAATCCTTCCGGTTAACAATGGAAAGTAATTTCATTCAAATGGCTGCCTCGGCTGGCCATGCAGTAGCCTACACGATCGGTCCAATTTTTAAGCACATTATCGATTGTGTGCAGCTGTATTTCACCAATGGCTTTACGAATATTGTCCTTTAAAGCGTCAATTGTCTTTGGGTTGTAGGCGTAACACTTATCTTTGAGGGCACCCCACAAATAATAGTCCAACGGTGTCAAATCGCAGCTCCGAGGTGGCCAAACGACATCAGCTCTGCGGCTGACAATGCGATCTTCAAAAACAGGGCGCAAAACGGCGAGTGTAGCTTCGGCTGTGTGGCTCCTGTGACTCCTTTTGGGTGTATCGGCTTTTCAATGTATGCGTGCGGGTTTTCCGTGCCCCAAATGCGACAATTTTGCTTGTTCACATACCCGCCAAGATCAAAAAGAGCTTCATCTGAAAAGATGCTTTTTTTGGCAAAATCTGCATCTTCCGTCAGTGGATCGCAGGCTTGTTTAAGCGTATACACAACAATATTCGTTCAGCGGAAGGATAAAACTAATTATCTGTCAAATCAGACATGAGCTACGTGTTACCATTCACGAAATAAGCACTAGTTAAAAAAAACGTTAGATAGCGGACCCTTTATAGTCTCAATGTTGGACGCAGTACTCTTTTTCTGAGTGAACATTCTCTTGCTCTTGCAAACTGCAGAACGCCATCTACAAACTAGTTATTAACAATTCGTTGTGAATCGGAAGGGTTGTATCTTAAGCCAGATCGGACAACGTTATCAACCCTGTAAAAGTGCTGCAAATGTACGGACAATGACAGATTGTTAGGCAAAGTTGAACTGACAGTTAAGACGATTGCAAGAAAACCTTAAAATTTCATATATTTACAATATATTTTGTAAATATTTATATTTAGGATTGCCAATAAAAATATTTTATTGACAGTGTTGCCAATAGAATGTTTTTCTGACAATGGCGCCGTTGTCACATGCATGAACTTCGCACATCTTACAATCTGCAAATTATCTCACAATGACTTTTCTGCTAACGTTACAAGACAAAATTGTATGTTCACACGGTTGTACTTTCATTTTCTCCGCCATTTTTCTGACAATATTGCCCGATCTGGCAATCGCGTGTACTTAGCTTTAATATCTAAGTTTTTGGACATTCCTAGTTTGAGGGAAAAAAATCACAAAATGTACCTTGGACACACAACCACCACAGCGCCACCTAGCGGGTAGAATCACAAGCTATTTTTAAGCAAACTAGATATGTATTTTAAATTTCGGTGAAATCATCCGTAAAAGCGAATAACTAGACCACTCGCCATTTATCGCATAAAATAATTTTACAACATAGATGACCCCGAACTAAACATATTGTGCGATTTTTAACCCATTCACTCTTATGATTTCGGAGACCAACAAACGAACAAAAGATTTTATATAAAGATGTTGGGGCTATGTAAAATCTGAACCGATATAAATACGACGTCCATAATGACCTCCTAAGAATGAAAGTCACATCTCTATTTTAATAGTTTTCAATATTTAGCTTTTACGCATCTTTTTAGTTTAGTTCTATGTTAGGGACCTAAATTGGTCTATGTAAGCTGGTAAAACCGGCTGCCACTCTAACCTAAAGCCGCGAAAGTTAAAAAACGTTAAAGTTAAATCTAAAACCTTCTAAATGGAGATGCGACTTTCTATCTTATAAGGGCAGTATAGATGTCAAATCTGAAGTAAATATATATGGGGGCTATACGAGTATATAAATGTGAACTGAGTTTTTGTCTGTGCCGAATTTCCTTTGTATTGCTCCAAATTTACGACCTGTACATTGATTACAACGTTTAAATGAATATCAGATGGACGGGCCGACATCGCTAGTATATGATACTAAGTCGATCCGTATACATTAATGTGTCGTTACAAACATCTGGATCAAACCAAACGTATAACACTCTGTACCACAGTGTGGTGATGGGAATACAAATTTGCAGTGCATGGCAAAAATCTGTAAATCGTCATTTCCTATTTTTTTGACTGTAGTAAAAGTATGTCATAAGTCATAAGGTTTAAAATCGGCGTCTCTAAAATGAAATCGAAATGAATCGAACTTTTTGCTCCCAGAAAAAGTTCGTTTGATTTAATTTTAGTGACGCTGATTTCAGCCGTTGTGGCATCAGTATGGGAAATATTTTCAGATATAATTCTCAGTAAAAATACATTTACGTATTGATTTTCCATTTTTAAATTCTAACATTTTCATAAGTAGCTGTGATCCTTGATCATATACTATACTTGTTTGGATATGTCTTATTTACATATCTACGAGTATCTATAACATATGAGAAATTCCAAGACAAATCGACCTTTTCAAAAAAAGTTCCGTTTTGATTTTTCTCGTGGTTTTTTTTTAATTTTTCCGATAGGTCGTTCAGAATTTATCGATATTTAAAAAATCGTTAAAATATCACTCTGTGTATCGGGTTTTTGGACATAACTTCTTCAGTTATGGCCCGATTTGACATTTTTTTTCTTAATTTTTTTATTTTTCGTACTTTCAGAAAAAATATTAAAAAAATTTTGTGTACGATTTTTGAAATTTAAATTTCTTTTTTTAATCTGTTTGACCTCTCCGATTTTTCTATTTCGATTCGTTTTTATATTTTAAACTTCTATTAATTCTCTAACATATAAGCTTTGGATGGAAGTGGATCCAAAATTATTTATATATTTTTAAATTTTTATTAATCACTTCGATATTCTCCTGGCTCTAGATAAGTTTTTTTAAAAAAAAAAACGGCGAAGCAAATACATAATAGAGGCAAATATGGTCTAGAGCCAGGAGAATGTCCTAGTGACAGATCAATAACTATTTAAAGACCAAAATAAAAACAGACGAAAATACTATAATATAAATGTATGTATATAAAAATAGGAAAAATCAAAACGTAAGTTTTTTTGAACTGCTAGATTTGTCGTTGAATTCCCCATATGTGCACCACAGGGATTCTATTTCATTGCTTGTACGTATTTTTTTAAACCGTTTACGTTAATACCATATAAATTCCGCACCACAAAAACATGACCACAAATGTCATTTAGTCAAACGTCTTATTTATTTAAATTCTAACTATGAATATGAGTATAGCTATTTCCGCTCATTATGTCTGGAAAACGATGAAAGTCGCGCTTAGTCCAACCAAACTGACTTGACTACTTATCGGCATTTGCCACTGTGCGCAATCTAAGCACAAATTGTAATTAAATATTTTCGCAAAAAAAGATGCAATCATGCATTACTGCTAAATCAGATTGTAAATAAATTAATTAAAAACAAACACACATCACATTAACTGATAATAATACTTATAATAATGTCGAGTATTACTGATTGTCTTCACTGCTTCAATTTTTATTTTTAGGGCTTTTGTGGAAGTTCCGGCGATAAACGTTTTCGCGGTTAAACGTCAAAATCGCTTGCATGCGCATTTGTTTTGATCGGCTGTGCTTCGCCAGAGAGAGGCCAGCCCCAACCGACAGAAGAGCCAATAATAATGCTACTTCCCCGCAAACGCCGGAGCAGCAAATATACAACTATAATGCAAGTAAGCCCACCTCAACAAATGTCCAATCAAGTGTCATTACCACAAGTCCCTGCGCCAACACAACAACAGTCAAAACTGCAGCATTAGCAGAACCTCAGCCACAAACCACCTCAATAACAACAAGAATAGCAACAGCAACAACGCCCATAGCAACTTACAGATCTGTTGCGACATTAGGACCAACGGATGGTGCTTCCATCAATGCCTTGGATCCTCCGCCGCCAATAAACAACAATAGAAACGCAAATAAAGCGAATAGTTTAGTTTTAGCAGATCAAAGAAGCATCAGTCAAGTTGGCAACTCATCCACGTTGTTGAATTCCCAGCTATCGGAAGCAACAACCACAACAACAAGAACAATAACAATATCTTCGCCAGAAGAAAACAAAATAACGCCCACGCCAAACATAAATATTTTGGAAAAACAATCTTCGGTCTCTTTGAGCAAAGCGGAAATTTTCCCAGAACAACAAAAAACACCTGACCCAGCATCAGCTGCTGCAGACGCGGTAGACGCCGCAAGAGAACAAGAGGCAAACGAAGAAGACTACAGCCGCCAAACATTTGCGGTGGCCGACGTTGAATTACGTCAAGGCAACGTAAGCAACGAAGATCACCGGCAGCAACATCAGCATCATCATCAACCGCAAAGTGTCGCAGACGCCGACGACGTCGCAGCCAACTCATCCGAATCATCATCCGAGGCAGCATCAGCTAAAATGCAGCAAGATCCGAATGCCAACATCCAGTTCCAACCCGATCTGGGTCTCGTGAACAACAATAATTTGCAAGCGCTCGGCGGAACACTGATCGATCAGAACACCGGTGCCATACGTCTATCATTGCCGCTCAATCAAACGGATTTGCTAACGCATACGCTTATCTACGGTACAGTGCCCACGGGGGCCCAACAACTCAATACCGATCCGAATCTGCAGACACGCAATTACCTCCACCAGCAGGAGCTGCAACTGCAGCAGCGCTATCAGCAATTGCAACAGTTGCAGGCCCAAACACAAGGACTTTTTGCGACGGCCCCCTCCAGCACGCCCATTATTCTGCAACCCACCGCTAGTGCTACCGCAGGAGCGGTGTACGCCACCACACCCAACGATTATTGCACGCAACAGAAACTCCTGGCTGCCCAAATGCAGGGCCTGTGTATTTCGGCACCCAACTCCACGGGGTCCCCAGTCAATGCGGGAGGTGTCATGGATCCAACCGCAGGCGGTGGTTTCAATGTACACAGCAGCAGCAGCAATTCATCGTATGTACCGGCCACACCTCATGAGGAGCGTCTCATACAGTGCATCCAGGCCAAGGACCTCAAGATCCAGGAAATGCAACGCGCCCTCCAATACAAAGACAACGAAATAGCTGAGCTTAAGTCGCATCTAGACAAGTTTCAGAGTGTTTTCCCCTTCTCGCGCAGCGGTGCCACAACGCCGTGTGGCGGTGTGTCAAGTGGCGGTGGAGCTTCTATCGGAGCTGCTGCCGCCGGTGGAGTTCGCAAATCTGGTCAATCATTTCAGCGTCAACGTGCTCAGGGTATATCGGCTGAGCCACAGAGTGAATCATCGGTTTTGCTGAATAATGTTACATTTCCTAAATACGATAAAGATGACAAGTGAGTACACAGCAATTTATTTTTATTTTCTAATATGTATTTTTTAATAGCGACAATTACTTGAGCATTTTGGTTAGAAATCAACGATAAGCATATCGGTCATTTAGAAAAATAAAGTCACAACTGAAAATAATATTATGTTTGATGTGGTCATACTAAATTGTCGTACAGTTCAATATCTACAAGCTGATCCATGATTGAGCTGATTCCTGAGGAAGACAAACATATTTGTCGCACTTCGGAAGTTATGTCATCCCATTCATCTAAATAGTTATTTTTGTATAGATTATTTAAATCACACAAAAGAGCAATATGTATATTTATATAAAATGTTTATGTGAATCCGCATCGAACAGATGATTTGCAAAACGCTCAAACAAGAGTGCGATTCTTAGCTATGCTAGGGTCCAGTAGGTAGTGGACAATAAGTTTATGCTATTACCAACATTTTCGTTTATCGTGGAAAATTATTAATTTTCATAAAACTAATTGGAACTCTGCCAAGAAAGAAATGTGATCAAAATTTGACTAGGTTGCGTTACTATAGAGTCAGAAATGGCAGAACAACACATGTATATAAAGTGAGCGAAGCAATTTCGTTTATATTCGCACAACATTTTCGTTTAACGAAGAGTAAGTTTTATAGCTATGATGGGGTCTGCAGGAGCCGGTTAGGCTATGACCGTCAAGAAAGAAAATAACAAATATCTGGAATCAATAGGTGCTCCAGCGGCACACTTATTTAGAAATATTATATGTAAATATAAGTGATCAAAATTGTTCTGGGGGCACGGGATTTTTTAGCGGTAAGGGCAGAACAACGTCCGCTAGTCCAGCTAGCTTATAAAGGGTTGGTATGCAAAATGATCCATTTGTGTGGGAGGTACCACAATGGGCGTGCCACTAACGCTCACTTTTCACTGAACTTCTACTATAAAAGCATTATACTGTGCAAAATTTCATGTATTTGTATGAAATAATATTAAAGCTATAATCAGTTAACTTTTGGTGCAAAATGATCCATTTGTGTGGGAGGTACCAAAAGGGACGTGGCAACTACGCCCATATTTCTCGATGTGATAGCAACTTATAAACCAATACTATGTGTGGAATTTTAAAAAAAGAACAAGTAAAAGATTTGGTTGGGATATGCCGAATCTTATATACCCTCCACCCAGGGCTGCGGAGTCGAGCCGAAACTACTAAATGGTACTTTTTGCACAATCCATCTCGGAGTCGATCATAATTTTCGACTCCAGACTCCGACTCCGGGCGAATTTCCCAGATCCGACTCCAAGACTCCGACTCCACAGCCCTGCCTCCACCATGGATTGCATTCAATTTAATTACTGGAAAAATCTTTGAATATGGAGCAAACCATGAAACGGTCCTTTTTGTTTAAATAATTTTTTTAATAAATTAAAAAAAACGAACGCTGCAATTTTTAGCCAAATTTTAGGCTGCAAATTCTTTTACCAAACTCTTCACCTGAAAAACGTGGTATTTATTTATGACTTAAAATAGCATTTTTAAGAGCTACAGCTAGACGGGGACTACAACAAAATAAAATTTTATTTGTATAATTTTATTCAAATGAATTCTTGCCAAAATAAAATACAAACTGCAAAGTTTCAGCTACATTTCTTAGAAAATGTAGTGTTTATGGCTTAAATAAACCTTTTTGGAGCGACATCTATAGATGGAATATAACAAAATATGGACTGATTTTTACTGCGAGGAATTGTTGCCTTAATTAAATTCAAACTGCAAAGATTCAGTTAAAGTGCTTAGAAAATATGCTATTTATGGTATTTAGAAATATGGTATATTTTGGAGCGACCTCTGTAGGGGAACTATAACAAAATATGAATCTATTTGTAAAATTTTTGTTTTGATGAATTCTTGTCAAATTGAATACAAACTGCAAAGTTTCTGCTAAATTGCTTTAAAAATGTGGTATCTATGTATGGCTCAAAAACCGTATTTTGGAGCGACCTCTATAGGAGAGCTATATAAAAACATTGACCGATATGTCCCTTTTGCAGTCCCAAATAATCTGCTACTTTAAGAAATATTTCAATCAAATTTGATCAACCTAGCTCTATTATTACGGACTGTAGAGTGATTAAAACAGACAGAGGGACATGACTAAATCGTCTCAGAATTGTATGACAATTAAGAATATATATACTTTATGGGGTCTCAGATCAAAATGTAGAGGTGTTACAAACGGAGTGACAAAATTAATGAATATACCCCCATCCTATGGTTGGGGGTATACTAATTTCCCAAATTGCCGGTCGTGCCTTAGCATTTCGCCCATAACTTATACAAATATTACATTCCCAAAAATACAATTAGTGTTTCGGATTTGTGAGATGTGATGCATATTCTGTGTGAATTCGAAAAAAACGAAGGTGTAGTAAATTTTTAAACTAAAGTTTTTAAAAGAAAATCTAAAAATAATTTTAAGTTTGAAAAAATGCTTCCAGAAAATTTTTCTCTTTCAAGCAACGGAAACTTTGTAAAAATCGGTTCGGCCGTTTAAGAGCAATTAACAATTTCGTAAAACCAAAAAAATCATTTTTTAATATTTTAAAATTTAAAATCCCATAAAATTTTCGAAATTTGTATTTAAAAAAATAAATTATAGCAATGTTATATTTTACCAACATTTTATAAACTGTTTAGGTAAACATAAAATGCATAGGTTAATATTAAAAATTCTGACCCAAATCACAACTTATAAGTATTGGAATTTCAAACATAGTTATAATTTCTTCAGTGCTATCAACTGTAGGAAAATCGACGATATTTATTGTCTCATAACATGAATACCAATAAGAACAAACAATTGAAAGTCGGGGTTTCAAGTACCCACTGCAACCCATTTCTGGTACCTCCCACACAAATTGATATATTTTTACGAAAATAATTTTCACACATATTCGATTGATATTTGAGTTAAGTCTGACAAAGAAGAGAAAATCGTTTCCACCAGTTCTGCTACAGAAACTATGAAATTACATACGAGAGCGTTTCCAATATCAGCAGATATGACATATAGATGGCATTAGTAGTTTGAAAAAGGCAACCTTCTAAAACGAATGTTTTAAGTTTCAAGGCGCCACTTTGCTTTTTAGTGCTCAAAAGTGAACGATCTCAGTGCATTTGAACAAAGTGGTGGTCACCGATATGTTATACAATACTTTCATTTGAAAGGTCTCGGTCCCACCAATATTAAAACCAAGCTAGATTCTACTTTGGGGGAGTCTGCTCCTTCGTTTACAACTATAAAGACTATAACTATAGCGTGATCCATTTTGAGGTTCCCTACTTTTTTAACGAAAAAAAAACACAGAAAATTCAAATTGAATGGGGAATGTTTAATATCATTTAAAAGAACATTCTTTGGCATTTATTTTTTGAAGATTATGTCTAACAAATGTTGGCCGCGGCTACGTCTCAGATGGTCCATCCGTTGAGTCCAATTTTCGATGACTCGTTCGAGCATTTCGACTGGTAAGTGGCGAATGACACGCGTGATGTTTTGCTCCAAGGCCTAATCGAAGCGGGTTTGTTCGCACACACTTTAGACTTTAGACGTATCCCCGGAAAAAGTCTACCGATGTGATATCACACGATCTTGGTGGCCAATCGACCGGCCCAAAACGTGAAATTATCTGCTCATCGTAGTTTTTTTCTCAATAAATCCATTGATTGATGCGATGTGTGGGAAGTGACGCCGTCTTGTTAAAATCAAATGCCGCCGAAATCACGAGCTTCAATTTCAGGCATCACGTCGGTTATCATGGCACCGGCATAATTTTTAGAGAAATATGGACCGATGATTCCACCGGCCCACAAACCACACCAAACCGTTGTTTTTTCTGGATGAAGTGGCAGCTCTTGAATCTCTTCAGATTGCTCTTCATCCCAAATGCGACAATTTTGCTTGTTTACATACCCATTGAGCCAGAAATGGGCCTCATCGTTGAACAAAATATGGCTCGAAAACGTCGGATCTTCTTGGAACTTTTCAAGAGCCCATAGAGCGAAGCGACGTCGCTTGGGAAGGTCGGGCGGCTTCAGTTCTTGCACAAGCTGTATTTTGTATGCTTTCAATTTAAGATCTCGACGTAAAATGCGCCAAGTCGTTCCATACGTCAGTCCTAGCTGCTGCGAACGGCGCCGAATCGACTCTCCACGGTCTTCGTGTACACTCTCAGCTACGGCCGCTACATTTTCTTCACTGCGTGCTGGACGTGGTCTATTCGGTCGAATATTATCCAATAATGAATGTTGGGTCTCAAGATGGCTGATGGTGTTGCGAATAGTACGTTCAGTAGGCCGATTATGTTAACCATAAGTTGAGCGAAGTGCAAGAAACACATTCCTCAGAGTTGAACGATTTGTAAACGTTGTTCAGGCGTAAGTATTTCCATGATGAAATGCCAAACAATACTTAACAAAAATAACATGACGGCATGACACGACACACACGTGATCTGTCAAAAAAAGGCTATTGAAAAAAGTATCTCTACTTGGATCACCCATTATATATAACAATCTGATTACAACTTTTTAACGTAATTTTTCTCATAGTGTAGTCGAATGACTTAGGTCAGGCTCCTTTTATGTGGATTTTAATGTATGGAATTACAAAGTTTCGTATGAAAATTGAGTATTTTTGTGTGATCTGAAAAACATGCCTGTTTTTTACACTAGATGTTTATGTCTTTGGCGATTAGACCCTCTATGTAGCTATTTTGATCAAAATAACACCGAACATACGTGCTGCTTACCAGCTAATACAAGACAAGAGAATATGCCAGTTCTAGATAACCCTGATGTCGATTTTTATTCAAACATTAATTGACTAAAACTAAGCGAATACCACACACTCTATCTAGTCCAATACAACGCCACATTTTTCTTCAGACATGTCCCTGAATTTATTTATGTGACTCACAAGAACATAGAACATTGGCGTGTGTCTCTTAAATTCAATGGCAGAATGCGCGAAGCAAACCCATCATCTGCGCATAAAAATAGGCAAATTGTAAATGATCGATTTTTAATTGACGTCATTAATCGTTGCCGCACAAACATCCATATCTCAAGCCCATCCGTCTGTCCGTCCAACAATTAGGAAAATATTTTCAAAATTCGAAACCCCCAAAAAACAAGAGCAACTTTTTGGCGTAGGCGTCAACACACCCAGTCTGTCTGTTAGCAAGTGATTTGTTTGGAATCGAAAACAATAACAAAAGAAAAACGTGCGACATGGCCCGTCTATGGCTTCACGCTGTGCCATGTCACACGCCGAAGAGTGACTCTGTCTGTCTATCTGGCAATCTGCATAACTCCAGTGCCCACAAAAGGAACGTAAACAACAAACAGCTGTCGATAAGAAGGTGCGTAATCGGTTCCACCTCCTTCCTCCCTTTGTTGCGAGGGCGTTGTGGTCTCGCCGTACGGTTAATTGGCATAACAGTGAATGCGACATCATTTTGCCATTGTCGACGCAGCGCGGCTGTCAATTGATTGCATTCTGTCAGTTGCTTAGACGACGCCAATGCGATCTGTCAAAATTTCCATGTTTACTTTTCACACATTGTGTGTTAACGTCAAGCGCACTCTGTGTCTATAACTGTCACTGAGCGACTGCGATCGTTTGTCTGATTTATTTGTTTGCCATAACTTTGACACTTGCAAATTGAGATTTTTATTACAACGTCACAAACACGCAGACAGACAGACAGACGGACAGGCGGAAAGACAGACAATTGGCAAATCATATCAATTAAAAGTCTACGTCGTTGTCGGTACTCGTACCTACGAAAATGAAAATGATTGAGGAAAAATGATTTGAACAATCTCAGTTATGGGGATTTTTGAGAAAGATCAATATTTTATTTCAACGCCGGCAGACAAATAAATGGACAGACAGACAGAAAGATCGCTTGACACTCATATACAATAAAAAATAATTGTGTGCCAAAGTAAACAAAATAAAAAAATGTGTAAATATTAAATAATTACCAAATGCTTGAGTCCGACACGTGGATAAATATTTCCTTATTTTTTCATTAATAAATTAAAAAAATGTGGCATGTCAACAAATGACGCTTTTTAATAGATTTTCATAAATATTCGAAATGGGGAGACTGTCGTTGTAGACCGTCCAATGGAATTTGAAGTCTGCCAAATAATCAAGTTTTTGTTCGGTCCGTTTTTTATTCACTGCAGCCTTTTGGACCAATAAAATTTGCCTAGACATAACCTGAGGACATTAGTGTGACACTTGGTCTACATAAATCATGGCAATTTTTGGACCACAGTCGGCGTACAGTAGTTACAATTAATTGTATTCGCAATGGGAAATAAATAGGCAACAATCGTTTCAAAATATACAGTGGTGTGTGTGTGTGTGTACTATACCGCACAAATGACTTTTCTCATTTGTTTGTAACAAAACATTAGACGCATAGTTTTTATTGCCGATCGATTTTTGTTCATCTGTAAATGTGCTCTTGGGTCAGAATTTTTTCATATGTATTTTATTTTTGATTAAAAAGTTATTAAATGGTAAAATAAGATATCGCTATCATATATTTTTATAAAAAAAAATATTTTTTCCAAAATTATATGGGGATTAAAAATTAAAAAAAAAACATTTTTGGGTTTTAAGAATTTTTGCTCTTTAACAACTGAACCGATTTGTACAATGTTTACGTCGTTGAAAGATAATATAACGTGCTATTTTTATACCCTCACTTTAGTGTGACGAGGGTATATATAATTTGCTACGGACAAAAAGTGTAACACATCGAAGGAGTGACCTAAGACCCCAAGTCTGTTCGGCGGAAATCCGTTTTGAGCCATTTTTAGTCATTTGAGCAATGTCCGTCCGTCCGTCCGTCTGTCTAGCTGGAGCGCACGATAAATCTCGAAAGGAGTAACGGATTGACTTCAAATTTGGTATGGGATAATATTTTTGTGTCGGTGTTGGTTGCCCGTTATTATTTTCGTCTGTAATCGTTATGATTTAAACTGAGATACTCTCTCGGCTAAAGACCAACCTGCTTCTATACAGTGATAGAAAGCAAGTATTTTACATGGCAAAATATATTGCAAGTATTTCATTGCGTGCCCACAGACTATATCATGATTTCTGGGGCGTGACCCCCTTCATCAGTAGTCGACATGGCCGGATTTTTGTTCTATCTCAGGCTAAGTTCGAGGATGGGCTATATTGGTCCACTCCTTCTAGTACCTCCCTCACAAAGGGTTAAAATTTAGTGAAATATTGATTTTCTAATATATTCTATACTAACGTGTTTTTCAACAAGAGGTGTTATTTTGAATCACCCGGTATTTCGGTAGCTGTCACTTTTGAAGCTTTTATTCTTTGACATTTGACAAGTAGAAACTACGCCAATACTAAAAATGGAACGATACACGATTCAACAACGCATTGAAATTATTATAATTCGAAAAATCGAAAATCATCGAAAAATCATCTTAACTGATGAGGCCCATTTCCACCTCGGTGACTACGTCAACAAGCTAAATTGTCGCATCTGGGGCTCGGAAACGCCAAGAGTTATTGATGAGAAGCCTCTCCATCCTCAACGTGTGACTGTTTGGTGCGGTTTATGGTCCGGCGGGGTCATTGGACCTTACTTTTTCGAAAATGAGGTTGGATCAACAGTTAGTTGGATGGTATTGATCTGGACAACGTTTACTTTCAACAAGACGGCGCTACGTGCCACACAAGCAACGAAACCATTGCTCTGTTACGGGAAAAGTTTCCGGACCGTGTTATCTCTCGAAGAGGTGATCACAATTGGCCACCGAGATCTTGTGATTTAACACCTTGCGACTTCTTCCTTTGGGGCCACGTCAACAGCCCAGCGTCGATCCAAGATCTCAAAGATAGAATTTGCGAGGCTATCGAGGACATAGGGCAGCCACTTTGCGATTTGGTTATGGAAAATTTCATGAAAAGGATATGGTCCTGTAAGTGTGGTCGTGGTGGCCATTTGGCTGATGTTGTTTTTCATTATTAACGGCATACCTTCCTCTTTATTATGAAATAAACATCCGATCATTTATCTCAAAAAATTGAATTTTTCTTTGAATACCAAAATAACACCTCTTGTTGGAAACCCCATTACTTATCCGAATCCTCTGTAGTTCCACACATAGTAATAGTTTATTTGTCGCTGTCAACTTGAGAAAAATGGGTGAAGTGGCCAATCCCCTTTTGGTACCTCCCACACAAAGGGACCATTTTGGACAAAAAGTTAACAGCTTATAACAGTAATACCAGTGCATAAAAATACTTGAAATTTTGCACAGGGTAATGCTTTTATAGTGCCTATAGTCCAGTGAAAAATGGTCGTTATTGGCATGTCCTTTTGGTACCTCCCACACAAACGTACCATTTAGTACAACAATTTAAAAGCTTATAGCGTGAGTACCAATGCTCGAAAATACTACAAAATCTTGCATAGTGTGACGCTTTTGAAGTACCTATAGTTCTGTGAAAAATTGGCGTTACCACCACGCCCCTTTTTGTACACCCCACACAAAATGGCCACTTTATATCAAAATTTAATAACGCGAAAATAAGTGCATTTGACAAACAACTTCTGGTACCTCCCACACAGATTGACACATTAATTCGTGTAATATTCCGTATTAAATTACACACAAAGTGAGGGTATACCTTAGTCGGTTTACTTGACTGAAACTTTCTTACTTGTTTTGTGGATTTTTTAATCGATTTTCGATTTTTTTTAAAACATTCATTAAAAAACATGAATACGATCAAATGAAAATGCTTACAACTAAATCGATAGTTGTATCAATCGAATTAAGATTGTTTTTTCATTGACACTCGGTTAGTTGTGGTAACTACTTTTAAACTTTCATTATAGTGCCAACGAATGTTTTATTCTTGACAACAGAAATTATATCAATAGACTAAAGATTATTATTGCAACGAATAATTGGTTACTATACAAAAAAAATTCATAAATAATCATTTTTTGGTTATCCATGATTTCCCAAATTTATAATAATCAAATATTTTTGGTAAATAAACAAACTGTTGTCTGTGTGTATTAGGAAAAAACTGATTTTTTTTTAAGAAAAGATCGCAAAAAAAATGTTTTCCAATTTTTTGAAAGCTAGCATACTAACGAAGAAAACAATGCCTATTTGAAAAAATCTATGGATGAATGTAGAAAATCTAGCCCTTTTGGTAGAACTAAGAGAATTTCAACAGAATCATGTTTTTATACCCCCTATATTATGAACGAGCGTATACATCAGTTACTGGGGCCAAAAGTGTAACACATCGAGTGACCTAAGAGATCCCAAGAATATTTGACGAAAATCCGTTTATTTCCATTTTAAGACATTGGAGAAATCTCCGTCAGTCCGTCCATCTGTCTGGCTTTCGACAGAAGTAACCGATTCAATTTAAATTTGGTTTTTTTATATATCAGGCTAAGATCAAAGATTGACCCCGTTGGTCTACTCCTGCGAGTACCTCCCCCACAAAAGGTTAACTTTGATTCCGGTCCATACAAATACTTAAAATTTTGTGGAGTGTAATGCTTTTACAGTACCTATAGTCCTGTTGACGTTGGCGTTATAACCACGACTCTTTTGGTACATCCCTTACCAAATGGACCATTTTGGACAAAAACTTTACGGTTTAGAATTTCGATTCTCCCGCATACAAACACTTTAAATTTTGTACGGTAGTATTGCACCCATAGTCTATTAAAAAATGGACGTTATTGCCACGCCCCTTTTGCTACCTCCCAATCAAACTGGCCAAAATAAAAAAATACACGCTGAAAAAATCGCTTCTGTAGAATATTGTTCCAAAAATAGTCTGCTTGAAACATATATATGTTTAGGGTACACTCTAAATAATTGGTGATTTTTTGGCAACACTGTTTTAAAGTTCAGTTTATTTCACGTTTTGGGCTTGTCAATTGGCCGCCTAGATCGTGCGATGTAACGCCTTTAGAATATTTTCTGTTGAGCTATGTTAAGGCTCGTGTCTATAGGGACAAGCCCGGAACGGTTGACGCAGTGAAAGCCAATATTGAAAAATATATTCGTGAGACCCAGCGTATGAACCATTTGGGGCGCAGCCACGGTCAACATTTACATGAAATCATCTTTAAACGTTGAATTATATAGACCGTTCTATCGACTCAAATAAAGATTTCATACATTTCTGTAAATTTTATGGGTTTTTTTATTTAATTCGAATCCGAAAGCTCTTAAAAAATCACTCATTATATAATATTTGACACTCCCAAATGTTATATGTTTAGGAGGATATTGTTCTAAACGAAACTATGTTTCCATCCTGATATTTTTTAATTTAGATCTAATATTTCTAAAACAAAGATTAATTTTTATTTAAGTTTTTGGACAATGTATCGAAGCCTTAATTTAAAGGCAAGTTTTCTGTTTTTCAGAAGTTCAAAGTGATTTTTTTTTAGAATTTTTACTTGTTTGTAAAATTCGATTATAATTAAAATCGTATTATCTTTCGTAACTATAATCAATAGTTAATGGATTGGAATATTTATAAATTAAAAATTAGTGCTGTAAAACAAAAGCTAATGCTACCTATGACATTTTTAACTATTGTATAAAGTTTAACACGAAATCTAGGAAAAACTAACTAAAAATCTTTTTTAAATAAAATATATTTGGAAAACTACTTAAACACATATTTTATTAGTGAAAGTCTGTTCGCAAATATTTTTTTTCTAATAAATATATTAATATATCACAAATATATATTTAAAAATCTTGTTTCCAAATATATTTACTTTCAATTCAAACATATACAAATTGAGGATGATATGGGCGGGTCCACGCCCACTTCATAGATCGAAATTCCATTTACCCTATTTTTATCACCCATTAAACATGTACATTCTGTGAAATTTTCGAGAAAATCGGTCCAGCCGCTTAGGCGTCTATACGGAACAGACAAACAAACAAGCATACCCACATTAATTTATATACATATATCGTATATAGATTTCATAGCAAATTTTTGCGATTTTTCTTTGCGCGTTTTTCCTTTGCCCGGTCAATGAGTAACATTGCCCGTTATCTTCTCTTTCAAATGAGGTAAATTTTATAAAAGTTCAGCCGTTCAAGAGCAATCAAAAATGTCGTAAAAACCAAAAATGGATGTTTCTCAATTTTTTATATTTTAAAAAGGCCAGAAAATTTTGGAAAGAAGAATTATAAAAAAAAATTTATGGCGATATCGTATTTTACCATTTAACAACTTTTTAAGCAAAAATAAAATTTATAGGATAACACAGAACAACACATGATTTTGGGACACAATTCTGAGAATTGGACGTGAAAGTAGCCCCAAAAATAAGAACTTCTGCATCATTCTTTTAATCAAGTTGGCTCAATTAATAATTTAATGGCCATACGAGTTTTTTTCCTCAAGATCTCTTTTGTGGCTGAAGCAAAGTTGTAGATATTGAATAGGAGAAAAAAATGCCGAACAAACCTCCCAGAAAAATGTGCATCCAGCGCCCTAAAAATCGCAAACATGCCCACTGTCATAAAATATCTGTCAGTAAAATATTGAAAAAATACGTTTACGTATTATTAATTTGTATACGTATGAAACAGAACAGAATTTTTTTCAATTTTTAAATCACTGGATACACTTTTTTCGGGCAGGTTTGTTCCGCCTATTTTTTCTCCTATTCACTATCTACAACTTTGCTTCAGACGCAAAAGAGATATTCCGTACGGTATACCGAGAAAAAAAATATAGAAAAAGTGCAAAAAATCTATCTTGAGGAAAAAAATCGTATGACCATTAAATTATTAATTGAGCCAACTTGACTAAACGAATGATGCAGAAGTTCCAAATCAATGACCTTAAAAATGCTTTACTGTGTAATATTAAAAATTCGGACCATATTTCTATAACGTTTTAATGAGAATCCTTTAGCCGTAAAAGAGAGATGGCGTATCGAGCGCAATAACATAAAATGACAGAAGAGTAAAATTGTGCGCCAATTTCAGGTCCGCTAACTCTGAAAATCTCGGCAGACCTCTACTGGGTTAGTACCTACTTTCCAATATAGTCATTTTATTCTGTTGCACTGTTGTTTAAGTTTTGTGGTAATGTTGTTGTCGAGTTTTTTGGTCTGTTTTTTTTGCACACATAGTAAAGTTTTAGTCGTCTTTATCAACTAAAGAAAAGTGGGCATAATTTTCACACCCTCCCACACAACGGAACCAATCAATCTTCATTACTACTATAACGCCATATAAAAATAATTCATATTTTCAAGTCACATAAAATATAAACATTTGAAATCATAAAAAATTTTCATACTTAGACAGTGGACATAAATTGTCTGTCAACAGTTGTCATATAAGTACTACGAGAAAATTGCCAAAATGCCTTTCAACCATTTGACAAATTATCTTCAAGAAACCAGTTGTCTAAACAGTAAAACAAAAACATGATTTGATTGACGAGTTGCATGAACATGTTGTTAGTTTAGTTGTGATTAAGCCGAAATGAAGTAGGAAAAATGTTTTCAAAAATTATGTCTGTTTTTGAGACACATGTATATGCAATTGGTAATTGATCCCTTGGAAACCACTGTCTCCCAGAGGCTGTCATGTCAGTGTCGATTGTGGTGATCATAGATAAACAACAAATTTCGGGGGAATATTGAATCTCTTAAATCACATAACATACATACGCATACATAAATATGTATGTATGTATGTATGTACTCTTGTGAATGTATGTAGATAGTCCCACATATCTCTGTCCCTAAATGCAGCCGGATAGATAGATTAACACAATGGCAATATCAACTGCAATTGTGTGGTATTTTTATATTCGCAATAAATTTGCAGAAAAAAACATTTTACGAAATATTGTTACAAATGATAATTTTCAATTACAATTGGCCACTAAGAGTCCATTTAACAAAACCACACCTCCGCAGGAGTTTCTCTCTGTCTATCGATATATCAATTTCAACACACATACGTAGATTCGGACAATAAACTATGAACACATACGAGTACATGATATCTATCAATTTGTTCATAGATAACTTTGGGTAAAATGCAGCAGAAACTAAGTGTTATAAATTGAAATTCTAATATATAATTCAGATACATGTTGCAAAATCGTCGTATTTGATATGCTTGAATCGGAGGAAAATATATTTGAAACACAAATTTTTAAATATTATATGTTTCTGAGCAAATAAATTTTATTTGAAAAATCAATAAAATTTATTTGGAACGCATATATTAATATATTACAACATAATATATTTGCAACCTAACTTTCTCAAATAAAATATGTAGAATTAAATTTTTATTTTTTCGTTGATTTAGAGTTACAACTTACAATTTAAACTGACATAATTACCAACAAGTTTTTTTTTTGTTAAACACTAATTTTAAATTTATATTTTTTCCAAGTCTAATCATTGTTGTCAACCCATTAAGCTGTATCATTATGCAAAATTATACAATTTCAATTATAAAAAAACTTTACGAACAATAAAAAGTTTTGAAAAAATTTACGTTGAATTACTGCAAAATATAAAACTTGTTTTAAAATTAAGTTATTTTTTCTAAATACTTAACTGCAAATAAATATTTGTTTCGTAAATAATAAAACCCAAATAAAAAATTAGGACGGAAACTAACATTGGTTTAGAACAACATTTTCCAAAATATATAATATTTGTGTGTGCCAAATATAATATTTTTTTCAGCGTGTATTTTTTATTTTTACACGGAGGAAAATCGTAATTTTTTGGATATGTTTGAATTGAAAGAAAGTATACTTGGAAACGATTTTTTTAAATATCATATATTTGTTAACAAATAAATTTTATTTGAAAATCAAGAAATTTTGTTTGGAACACATATATTGATATATTAGAACATAATTGTTTTGCAAACTGACACTCACAAATAAAATACTCGTATGTGTTTACACACAAACAATGTTATTGTTTAAGAAGTCTTCCAAATATATTTTATTTAAAAAGATTTTTAAAACATTGCTAACTTATTCGAATTTTAGTTAGTTTTTCCTAGTTTTCATGTTAAACTTTATAGCTAAAAATGTCTTTTGATTTATAAATATTCCAATTCATCACTTTTTGTCAATCCATCAAAGCAATTTATATTTAAGAAAGATTATACGATTTACGTTTTAATTAAATTTTACAAACATATAAAGTTTATAAAAAATGTTCTTTGAACATCTGAAAAACAGAAAACTTGTCTTTAAGTTAACGCATCAATACTTTGCCAAAATAAATAATAATAAACAAATTAATCTTTGATTCGGATACCAGTTCCAAATAAAAAAATATTTGAATGGGAACATATTTTGGTTTAGAACAATATCCTCCCAAACATATAATATTTGTGTTTGTCAAATATTATATATTTGGAGCGTATCCTAAACATATGTATATTTCAAGAAGCGATATTTTTTCAGCGTGTAAAATTTTTGGTTTTCTTTACTAAAATTATAGAAAAGTGGGGTTGTCGTTTCAGGACATATTAAGTCATTTGAGAAATGTCCGTCCATCTGCCTGTCTGGCTGTAGTGCACGGTAACTCTCGAAAGGAGTAATCGATTCACTTCACATTTGGTATGTATATAACGGGTTTTCCAATAGGGATGATATGATTTTGAAGTAACGTTTCGGCCATTTCTAATATGTCATGATCTGTCATTTGTTTTTCACTGTATTCAGTAGTGCTTACAATTTCATCATGGAGAGATATACGCAAGAACTACGTTTAAATTATTCAGTTTAATTATCAAAATAATGGTTCTCCAATTGCAACTTTTCGTGCGCTAGGTCCATTTTCTTCAATCCAAAAAAAAAACACTTTCCAGTCGACCTACGACCTTGACACCCTTGAGCAAGCTTTTAGCTCTCGTTAAGAGCTATCTTCTTGCAATTGACCGATTGTTGCTACGTGCCACACAGCAAATGAAAGAATTGAATTGTTGCGAAAAAAGTTTGTAGATTCGATTATTTCAAGAAATTGTGATATTGAATGGCCTCCAAGAATTTGTGATTGAACACCATTAGACTATTTCTTGTGGGGTTATTTAAAGTCATTGGTCTTTCGAAATAAACCAGACTCTCCTCAAGCTTTACAAGTCAATATTGAACGTGCCATTCATGGCATACGACTTGATTTAGTGGAAAAAGTGCTCGAAAATTGGGTTCATCGAATTATAAGTGTGTTTTTTTTCAAAGAAATCATATCACTCTTATTGGAAAACCCTGTATATATTTATTCATTTAACTCCCACTGGAGCATAGGGCGCTATTTGGTATAGTTCGAAGGCTAAGTTCGAAGATGGGCCATTTTGGTCCACTCCTTCTATATAGTACCTCCCTCACAAAGGGTTACAATTTAGTGAAATATAAATTCTCCAATAACTACAGGTTTTTCCAACAAGAGGTATTATTTTTAATCACCCGGTATTTCGGTAGCTGTTACTTTTGAAGCTTTTATTCTTTGACATTTGACAAGCCGAAACTACGCCATTACCAAAAATGGAACGATACACGATTCAACAACGCATTGAAATTATTAAAATTCGAAAAATCATCTTGACTGATGAGACCCATTTCCACCTCGGTGGCTATTGTCGCATCTGGGGCTCGGAAAACCCAAGAGTTATTGTTGAGAAGCCTCTCCATCCTCAACATGTGACACTGTTTGGTGCGGTTTATGGTCCGGCGGGGTCATTGGACCTTACTTTTTCGAAAATGAGGTTGGATCAACTGTTACGGTGAATGGATTGCGCTATCGAGAGATGATTAATGATTTTTTATGGTCGAAGTTGGATGGTATTGATCTGGACAACGTTTACTTTCAACAAGACGGCGCTACGTGCCACACAAGCAACGGAACCATTGCTATGTTACGGGAAAAGTTTCCGGACCGTGTAATCTCTCGAAGAGGTGATCACAATTGGCCACCGAGATCTTGTGATTTAACACATTGCGACTTCTTCCTTTGGGTCCACGTGAAAGATAAGGTCTACGCCAACAGCCCAGCGTCGATTCAAGACCTCAAAGATAAAATTCGTGAGGCTATCGAGGACATAGGGCAGACACTTTGCGATTTGGTTATGGAAAATTTCATGAAAAGGATATGGTCCTGTAAGTGGACCATATCCTGATGTTGTTTTTCATTATTAACGGCATACCATTATTAATGGCATTTTTCTTCGAATACCAAAATAACACCTCTTGTTGGAAACCCTTTAATATACTACTTATCCGAATCTTCTGTAAATCCACACATAGCAAGAGATTATCCGTCGCTATCAGCTTAAAAAAATGGGGGAAGTTGCCCGCCACCCACAGTACCTTCCATACAAAGGGACCATTTTGTACAAAAATTGAATTGCTTATGTCTTTAATTCCAGTGTAAAAATACTTTAAATTTTTTACAGTGTAATGCTTCTACAGTACATTTTTTTACGTTCTGGCATCTCCCTGTCGCTCTTCCATATTACAGTTCTCACAAAGTGAGGGTATACCTTAATCGGTTTATCCGACAGAAATTTTCTTACTTGTTTTAATATAAAATATGTATTAAGTCACTTGTTGTATCAGCCAATCACACGTATCTAACATTAGAGAGATAGATATATATTTCCATTCCAATCTATGTCCATTGCATATGAATAATGTATAACCAAACAAATAAATTTTTCATTAACATTTAACACGAGCAAAAAATGGCACAAGACTTTTCCTTTATTAACACAAGATTTCAATTTCAAACAAATGAGTACCGATCTTCTGCAGCTGAACGCGCACCTAACACTAGTTCGCTGTTGCGCATGCTCCCAATGGTGCAGCTTTGGGAAATTTATATTGTCCGAAGATTAATTTCGATGTCCACGTAAAGTGTTTATGATCTCAACTAAATCAATCGGGATTAATGGTGGAGTCTCCACCACGACCAGTTTGGCTAAAAAACGGGCTTGTGTTCTCAGCCGTACTGTGAGTGCAGTTTCTTAATCTCCTCATCAATTTCGGACCAACACTGGCCAATGTCTTACTGTGGCTAAAGGCAATTTTCGCAACAAACACAATGTAAAGGAGACAAATTTCACAAATTTTCAACTATTTTTCTTAATCTAAACTAAATGTTGAGCGTTTTTCTTTTGTCGCTGTCGCTGCCGCTGTAGTTGTTGTCTTTTTGTGCTGGGGCACTTTTTTTCAAAAGTATAGCGGTTGCTTTCAATTTGGTATTTTGTTATTTTTTTTTTTTGCGAAAACCGCACACATTTTGGCATAATTTATTGGCAAATCATTCTAGTTTAGGAAGTAATTTATTGATATTTTATTGAAGGTTTTAATGCCGTTTTCATTATTATTAATATTTCAAGTAATTCTATTTAATACACACATTGTAAATTGAATGCGGTTGGCCGGCCTGTCCATTTGTTTTTTATTATTATTATTATTTTTATTTATAAAAAAAAACATAATTTAAGTTATCTCAAAAAAAAAATCAGAAGAGCGAAACACGCCAAAAAACTCAACGCCACAGTGGAGCTACTATCAATGATCAAATGACGATTTGTCAATTTTATATTTATAAATTAAAACGTGTGTCATTGTTATCTGTCAATTAGATATTTCTAATATTAAAATCAAAAGAGAACTAAGTTAAGAAAAACAAGTGGTAATCTTATCTTGATTACAAATAGACGAAAGACGGCCATTGTACTCGTATTTTATTAATGTTGAAGAATGTTATTCGAAGTGGTTCAGTAAACAAAAAATATTTGACAGTTACCAATTTTATTATTTTTATGGTATCACCTTTAAGGGTGTGAACAGCAGGATATGTCGGTACCTTCTACCTGGCGACTTAAAATACTTTGGACAACAACATAGTAATCAGCACTGTTGTCGCCATTTACTCGAACAGCCAGTTTTCCATTAAATATCTGCCGCAGATATCTTAACGAGATGGCAGAGCAGTTTAACTTATACCTCATATGGGTACGTGTGCCGGGAACTGCGAAGCCGATGAACTTGCTAGAAAATGGACGTAATTACAAATTCTCGAAGAATTTACATACAGTATCGGAAAATAAATATTGGACTAACTTTAAACTCCAGACCACTACATTCCCGAACTTAGCCGGAGATAGAAGAAAATATTACCACATGCCAAATTTGAAGTCAATCGGTAACTCCTTTCGAGAGTTATCGTGCAACAGACAGACAGACGGACGGACATTGCTCATTCGACTTACAATGACCTTAAACGGATATCCGCCGAACATACTTGGGATCTTAGAGCACTCCTTCTATGCGTTACACTTTTAGCTAGTAGCAAATGACATATACCCTCCTCTCTAAGGTGAGGGGATAAAAATGTGTTTGTAGGGCATATAAACCTATATTCCTACAGCTTCAAATAATCAAAATATACATCGAAGGTCTAATTCTCCTCTTTCCAAATTATTTTAGAGATTGAAAATGGGTTAATAATTAACAAAGTTATAGGCGTTCAAGTGAAAAAAGGGGCGTTCAAGGGAAGAAAATCGGTTGTCTGGATTTTGGGGGTGTCCGGGGAATTCGAAAAAAAGATTCGTGTTATACTCGACAAGACCTACAGGAAAAATAGTATCGCGTTATTTGCTTCTCAACTTTAGTTTATTTTGTCGCACTGTGTAATAAAAGGACTTTCATAAAATCTTAGTAGAAATGCATAGTCCAATAGGTTTTGTCGTGTGAACTTTCGACATATTTTGTTTGGCTTGTGAAATAAATTTTTTATTTCAAATAATTTAAGCTACCAAATTGTTATTTTTTCGTAAATTGATGTAATTTCGTAGGTAATAGGAACAATTTTTGAAATATGTCATTGTAGTTTTTCAAATCGTGGCAATTGAACAGAAGTGTGAGGCTAATCCAATATGTATTGTCCGATATTGTATATTGGTACAGACAAGCTTTGGCTTCGTCGAGAGGCAGGTTAGTTGTCCAATGAGAGATAGGGTAGATAGACAAATCGATGACTCCATTCTAAACTATGCTAAGATCAGAAAGGTAGTTTTTCAGGGGAGACGATCAAAGTTTGATGCATCCCAATTTTTAATTTGTGTGTGTAATTCCTTTATAATGCAGATCGAATGACCTGTACTGTTTTGTGAATAACTTTTGATTGGGTTGATGGATAAACACCAAATTTTGACTGAATATAATTTGGAATATTTAGCAATTAAAAATGCAATGTACCTAAAAACATGCTAAGTTGACTAAGCATGTTTTAGAATGGAGGTATCGATACGTGCTACGATATGATCTGGGAAGGTCAAAATATCTCCTCCCACTAGAGAGGAAAAAAGATATACTTTGGCGTTAATTCTGGCAGATAGGCGAACACGCCAGGAGATTGAGAATTTAGTCCAATGACTTCTCCAGAAGCTGTGGAGACAAGAAAGATGTGGGGAGCATTAAGTAACTGCATTGGTACTGTTTCTCATTGAGTAAACTAGGGATATAAAACATATGAATATACTGGGGTCGGCCTTTCAAGGAAGTGTGTCAGATCTGGTACTATTGATAACCTCGTGTTTGTTTCAGGTTGATGCCGGTGGGGGGTAACTGGGACCGTACTAGGGACATTGGTCATATGAGCAGGTAACTCTAACCTAAGAACAAATATAATTTTCCAAAAAATTTAGAAAAATCTATTACACTAGTTTATTAAATGTTTGTCGAAGGGATGTACATTGTACATAACAAAACATGAAACAAATATTAAAAAAAATGTACTGTACATTTTTTTTAATTCCTACACGGGGCAAAACAGCGTATTTTAAAATATATGTGAATCGAAAGGAAATATATTTGTGACACAATTTTTTAAATATTATATATTTCTGAGAAAATTAATTTTATTTGAAAATCAACAAAATATATTTGCAACGCATATATTAATATATTACAACAAAATATATTTGCAAACTAAATTTCTCAAATAAAATATGTGTTTAAATACAAATAAATTATTGTTTAGGAATTTATCCACATATTTTTTATTTAAAACTGATTTTCAAAACTTTTTCTGACATTTTGAAATTTCAGGTTAAATTTTTCCTTAGTTTCGAATTGTACCTCCCAGTTACATGTCATATGTAGCGTTAACTTCTCCTTAAATCAATAATTTCAAAATTCTGAGTTAGATTTCCAAGTCATCATTTCTTGTCAATCCTTTAATTTATTTTGACCCAAGATTATACGATTTCAATTATTATTATTTATTATTTTTACAAACATTAAAAATTTCTAAAAAATGACTTTGAATTAGTAAAAATTTAACGCAATTGACGTATTTTCTGAATTCTTAAGTGCAAATAAATATTTGTTTCGGAAATGAAAGTCCCAAATAAAAACATATTGGGATGTAAGCAAGGATTTGTTTACAATAACATATTCCCAAAAATATATACTTTTTGTATGTACCCAATATTATATGTTTAGAGTGTACCCTAAACATATATATGTTTCAAGGGACAATATACTACAGAAGCGATTTTTTTCAGCGTGTAGGATCATTAGAAGTGGATTATTTTTTTCGGATTTACCCATATGTAATATTTGTATCCCTCAAACATCGGGCATATATTTCAAAAAATATAGTCCAAATACTAAAAGCACTAACTTTGAAAATACACGCTGAAAAAAAATCGCTTCTGTAGTATATTGTCCCAAACATATTCTGCTTGAAATATACAAATGTTTAGGGTACACTCTAAATATATTATATTTGTCACACACAAAAATTATATACTTGGAAAGATGTTGTTCTAAACAAATCGTTGTTTCCGTCCTAATGTTTTTTATTTTGGACTATTATTTACGGAACAAAAATTTATTTGTATTTAAGTATTCAGAAAATAAAGCAATGCCTTAATTTTAAGACACGTTTTATTTTTTTCTGTAATTCAACGTTATTTTTTTCGGAAATTTAAAATGTTCGTAAAAATCCATTATAATTGAAATCGTATAATCCTGCGAAATGATGTATTATGCAAGGTGGATTGTCAACAAATGATGACTTGGAATAAATATAATTTAAAAATAAGTGCTTTAAAACGAATTTTATTGCTTCATAAGTAATTTTTAATTATAACTTATAACTTAAAATCAATTAAAAATTAGAAATGAAATTCAAAAAATTGTCAACGTTTTGAAAATCGTTTTTAAACAAAATATATTTGGACAGGTTCCTAAACGATAATTTTATTTGTATATAAACACATATTTTATTTGAGAAATTTAGTTTGCAAATACATTTTGTTGTAATATATTAATATATGCTTTCCAAATAAATTTTATTGATTTTCAAATAACATGTTTTTGCTCAGAAATAATTAATATTTAAAAATTTGTGTTTCAAATATATTTTTCTTCGATTCAAACTTATCAAAAAATACGATTTTGTCCCGAGCAGTAATGGAATAAAAGTTATAAGCCGTTATTTTTTATGCAAAATGGTCCAGGGCGTGACAACTGCACCCATTTTTCTCAAGGAGGTAGCTACTAATAAACTACAGGGTCTCCCATATTCGACGGACCCATCTGGCAACGCCATAACTTTTGACAGAGATGTCAGATCGCTTAATGACATACCGCGTTTGAAGCGTCAGTCCAAGCAGATTTTTACCATGGAACAATACACGCCACGCGAGCGCTCTGAAATAGTTGAAATTTACATTCAACAGAAGAAGTCAAGTCAACGTGCTTTTAAAATATTAAAAAATGTGAGAAGTGCGCCTTCTAGGAACACCATTAAGCGTTTATACGAAAAATTTTCGACAGGTGAGGCTCTTTCTAATCCGAAGAGGCCAAATAAAAGTCGACCAAGGCGATCGGCCGAGAATATCGCTGCCGTACGAGCCAGTGTTGAGAGGTCCCCAAGAACATCCCAAAAACGCCGTTCTCAGCAGTTGGGCATGGCTCGGTCCACTTTACAACGGATTATTCGCGTTGATTTGCATTTGTTCCCGTACAAAATTCAATTGACGCAAAGATTGTTGCCTGCGGACAAGCCTCGTCGATTGGAATGGGCCCAACGAGTCCGTGGGTCCGTCGAATATGGGCAACCCTGTATTACTATGCGTGAAATTTCGGATGATTCTGTTAAGTAGTATTTATATACGTTTTTAAGGAATAACAATTTCACAACCTATTGACCCTTTGTGGGGGAGGTACTAGAAGGAGTGGACCAGCATGCTCCAACTTCGATCTTAGCCTGATATAGAAAAAATACTAACATGTACCAAATTTAAAGTCAATCGAGTACTGCTGTCGAGCGTCATCGTGCGCTCCAACCAGACAGACGAGCAGACGGATGAATGGATATTGCTCAAATGAACTAAAATGGCCCAAAACTTATTTCCGGCAAATATATTTGAGGGGTTAGGTCACTCCTTCGATGTGTTACACCTTTGGCCGCTAGCATATGATATGTACTCTCGGCCAAAACATGATTTTTATGTAATTCTCTTACTTCTACTAAAAGGGTTGGCTATAATTTCTACATTTATGCATAGATTTTTTCAATTTGGCATTTCTTTCTTCTTTGAGATGCATTGAAAAATTAAATACATTTTTTTCTATTTGCTATGGACTTCTTCGTTAAAATTTAAAATTGGAATTAAAAAAAAAGTTTTTAGGTCTTGGGCAAAAAAAAAAAAATTATTGCATACTGCTATTTACAAATTATTAAATGCATACATAAATGATATATTCCTTTTTTATAGATAACACTGTTCAACAGCATTTTGGAACAGAATAGCTACCCTATACACTTATGGTCCAGCTGGTCGGAGTTTTTTTTTTACAGTGGGTCAAAGTTTGCATTTTTAGGTCGAAAGGAGCATTATACTAAATGAAAAAATGCTGTAAGTTAATGTCTGAGAGATTTCTTATTGTCGGGGTTTTTTGCCACTTATGGGTAAAGAGTTTTATTTACATCTTCGGTGTCTTTGGTGACCCACACTGAAATTTTCCGGCAACAATTTTTGTAGAATATTTTAATCATTAAATGTACTTTTTGAAAGGACTTTTTTCTTATTTTCTCGAAAAAGAGCCAAATTGACCCATAAAGAGAGGATCTAGAAGGTTAAGATCTTCCACAAAAATTATCCTCTTAGTGGCAATATTGCTATTGTATATACTATGTATAAGAAATATAAAACGTCTAAATTTTTGTGAATAATCCACTAACTTTTGTATCAAACATCCCACTGTCCACCTTAAGGCGGCCGGTCACTTTATGACTACATTATGATACCGAACAAACAAAGTTGTCGAGACTCGATTTTTTATGCATTTTTCCAAACATTGAGCACATGCGTCAACCCCTTAAGAACCCGACTCCTACTTTGTTCCAAATAATTCATATTGATTTCCACAAACAAAATCCATTTGCAAACTTATCTATTTTATTTCAAATATGATAAACATTTAATGCAATTTACTCTTTTCTGCGTATGAATATTTTCTTGCCTTCACTCAGCAGGAAGACGGAACAGTTTTTTCCGACGAATTTGGGATATTGGATGTTTTCTAATATCTAGTTTCAGACACCAACAACAATGTGAAATATCTAATTTAAAATTTTGTTCTATATGTTTATTTGTGGCAATTTTTGTAATTTATAATTAACGGATACTCGTACAAGGAGTTCTAGTATATTAAAAACCTTCTATTAATTCCTACAAGTGTTGAATATAATGTTATTACATGACAATAAAAATTTAAATCTTCCAAATATGAAACATTAAATTCATATTAATTTCCATGATGCACATAATTTGCAAAATTTACACAATTGTATTGCATATTTTTTATAAACTATCCTTGTAAAATGTTTATACACTGTAATTTTGGTTTAAAAATCAAATGTGATTTGAATTCTAATCGAATATTCAAATTCATGCTTCCAATTCGGTACCAAACATTTTTGCGATGTTATCATTTTTTTGTTGTTGTTGTTGAATGCAACAGCATTTCGTATACGAGAACATGAATGAACATGCATTCCTTATACGAAGAGAATTGCACAAAAACTGAAACCAAATTTAGAAGCGCAAATTCGAATTCAAATCACGTTCCGAATGCAGAACGGGGAAGACAAATTGAAATATTTGCCACATACAATTTGAGCCTATAAATTTGGTGGTGATTGCACTATTGTTGTATTGGAAGTGATATTGTAATCTACATCTACAGAATGTTAACCAAGACGATTAAGATATAATTTTTTATATAGAAAATCTTTAACTCACTGATATTTAAGAATAACACACTCAAACTTCACATATTACAAATACCATTCAATTTTTTAACTTCGAAAATTATATTTCTTTGAATCAGTTATGTATATGATACCACATCGAGTAATATTATTTATTGTGTTTCTCGCCAATCAATCCTCACGTGATCAGAGCACTGATAGGTCTTGATTTAACCAGTTCCGAGTTCGGTACATTCAGGTCAATTGGAAACGCCTTTCCTCGTATCTATTGTCTGACTAAGAATGGGCAAAATATGAAATATATAGGATTATATTGAAATTTTCTTAATTCTTAGTTGAGCTGAATTGACGGATTTATGTTTCAGCTAAATTAAAAATGGATAAAATCTCGAAAATGGATTTATGCCACTTTCAATTATAAAGGAATTTGAAAATAAATCTTGGAATTGAAAAAACATTGTAAAAGAGACATGTAAACCATTTCTATACACGTGTAAAATATTGTTGTCTTTAGTATGTATTTATATTTCGTATAAAATGTATTCTAGTAGATCACCAAATGGGTTAAGCTCCTAAACGTTTTTGTGTTTCTTCGGCAGCAACTATACACTTGGCGTGTTTTTGACTATTATATTAGGTGTGTGTTTATGCCTGCATTTATATAAATCGCAAATAAAGGGTGACCAGATAAGAAAGATAGTTAAAGAATTTATAGTAGTCGCCCTCATGTGGATTGTGTTCACTCCAATAACGGCTATTTTCTTTTAGACATTTCGGCTGAGCCAAAAATGGTCTTCATTCGAAAGTATTATCTTTTGGGTAAAATCCGTATCTCCGGCCAATATTTCCAGCGCCCAATTAGCGAACTCACGACGTTGTCTAGCCCACTTATCCGATCTTGACAGTTGTTCGTTTAGTCACATTTATTACTGCCAAATGTTCACATACTAGATTTCAAGACGATTTGTGCATTGGGTATCCAGATATTATGTTTTCAATAATGCAGTCATATACGAATAAAGAGTAGAGACCGACTTGAAGGAGCGAGCTAAAACCGTACGATTATTTGTCGGAAATTTGTTTTGGGAAATTGTAATCTATTACAGCCGTCCGTCTGCTGTGCACGATACTTTCGAGAACAATGGTCGAATGACTTCAAACTTTAGAAAAGTTTGCCCAAAGTGTTTTCTATAGGCTTTTCAAAAAAACTTTTATAAAAATAAAAAAATATTTATCTGTAATTTTTTTGCGATATTAAAAATTGTTTTCACATTCTTGTCAAAAACTATGTTTTTATATTAAAAATGTTTGCTCAAACGAAAGCTTATGTCATTTGATTTAATAGCTCAAAGGCGATATTTTTCAATGATTTTGCCTTAATTGAAATGCCTGTCGTGTCCCATTCTGTGCCGACCCAATTTTTCTACACATTTTCGATTGTGTGGCCCTGGTGTAGCACCAATCCTTCCCATCTCCCCACAAAAAAGTCCAACGGAGTCAAATCGAATATGCGAGGCGGCCTTAGTTCAAAAAGCAACCGCCAGATGGGCCTAACGTTATAATTCGTGATGTCAAGCGGGAAACCCCAATCCCGAAAAATCCCGAATCCCGGGATTCTTTTTAAAAATATTTTAATAATAATATATGAAGTTTTCTTGTATAAAATATTAAGTGAAATATATGTAGATACTCGTAGATACACTCTGTCGACAATGTATCTAATCTAATGAAGCAAATTGTTAACATCAAAAAACATTGACAAAATCCTTTGAAAAAAATATAAATTTGGAGAAGAACAAAATATATCATAAATTTAATTATAAACAAGTAAACTTAAAACAAAGCCACAAATGGAGTTTGTGTCCCACAAAACAAAGAACGTTGTATTCTATTCTTTCAAATTTATGAAAAAATCCTAATAAAAGATCTGATTTGGATCGATAAAAACGGAGTTATCCCGAAAATCCCGGGATATCAAAAAATTTCGGGATCCCGAAAAATCCCGAAATCCCGGGATTTGCAATTTTTAAATCCCGAATCCCGGGATTTGTGAAAACCAATCCCGTTTGACATCTCTAGTTATAATCCTATTAATCCTATTAATATTATAAAATCGTTTGTTTGTCTGTTTGTTTGTTTGTTTGTTTGTTCCAGCATCACGCCTAAACGGCTGAACGAAACTTCTTGAAACTTGGTGGATAGATAGACCAATGCCTGGGAAGTGCCATAGGCTACTTTGATTTTCGATTTTCCGGCAAGTGATTTTCGACCACTTGACCACAGAGGCTCCTGTTAAAGCTAGAGAGCTGAAATTTTGCACACACATAGACTGGAGTCTTGTATAAACTACGGACTACTCGCTTAATCATATTTCGGCCAGTGGTCAGTTGTAGCGCTATCAAAAACTTGCGTTTTGTTTTTGTCGTTTCGGAATCCTCTTATAAGATACAAAGTTAAAACTTATATATGAAGTACTATAAACCGCAAATATATGCGCGAAAAATTATTTTGAATTATCTGAATGTGGTCAGTTTAACTGTGACCCGAACAATTTACAAATGACTGATCTCAATGGAGATGCGAAAACAACAATTCGATGTCCAGTCAAACCGGACATAAAACCGCGTCCTAAAATTTTTAAAGCCTTTTCAAAATATATCGCTCACCACTTACTGTGGTAACCTATCTAACATTGTCAATTCGGTCACTTCTCCGACTGTGGTCAGTTTAGCAGTGACCAAATCAATTTCCACACTTTCTGTGCATTAATAATCATTTAAGAGCTATAATCCTAATAATTTATGTTTGTATACTGATCTCCAAGGGGTGCGATTTTACACCAAGCGACTTTTGACCGCTTGACCATTACGGTACTTTTAAGAAGTAGGAAGCTTTAAATTTTTGGTATAGACTTGAGGGTTGTATACCCTTCGGACTATTCACACAGTCGTTTTTTACACGTAGTCAGTTGTCGCGCTATCAAAATTTTAAATATGTTTTTGTATTTCAGAAGCGCCTAAAATGATACGCAGATAACAAAATATGTAGTACTATACCCGAGAAAAGCAATTTTGAATTCTACGATTGTGGTCAGTTAAGCAATGACCAAAACCATTTTCAATCTTTACTGGATTTCAAGATTCTTTAAGAGTTTTTCATTCTTTCAATACATTAAAAATCCCATAAATTGCACTCTCATAGACATGAGTGTTGTATAAACCACGGGCTACTCACGTAGACATTTTTCGGCCAGTGGTCAGTTATATTGCTATCAATTGTTTTTGTCCGTTCTGAAGTCTCTTATGGGACACAAAGTTAAAAGTTTGTAAATATAATAATTTTGAATTCTCTGAATGTGGTCAGTGAAGAAGTGGCCAAAACAATATTCACTATTTTACAGATTGTAAAACTTCTAACCCCTGTTCAAAATATATCTCTCACCACTTAATGTGGTAAGATATACTTATATAACATAAATTTTGCTATAGCCAACATTTTTTTAGTTTTTGGGTCCTATTTTTTATTCAAAATCAAAAATAATGTATTTCTGAAGCGCCTAAAATGATACACAGATAGAATAATATGTAGTACTATACCCGAGAAATACAATTTTGAATTCTACGATTGTGCTCAGTTAAGCAATGACCAAAACCATTTTCAATCTTTACTGGATTTCAAGATTCTTTAAGAGTGGTCATTGTAGCAGTCACCAATGCAATTTCCACTCTTTCTGTACATTAAAGGGCCCAAAATGGCAATGTTAATACTAATTCAAGCGACTTTTGGCCGCTTGACCGTTGCGGCTCATAGAACAGGTAGAAAGCTAGAAACTCCAGTGTGGTATAGCCTACGGACTGTTAACATAGTCGTTTTTTGACCAGTGGTCAACTCTCTCGCTTAAATTATACAAAGATAAAATAATATGTAGTATACACAGGAAAAAAACAATTTTGAATTCTAAGATTGTTGTCAGTAGTGACCAAAGCAATTTTCATTCTTCCACTACATTTAAAAATTCTTTAAGATTTTTTCATTCTTCCAATAAAAATCCCATAAAGATCTGTGGAGCTGCACATATATGTGCATAAAACGATCTTCAAGGAAATGCGTCGTCCGGCCTGAGGACAAAAGGTACACATAAACGGAGACATAATGTTTAAAAGTCTTTTCGAAATATATCGCTCGCTATATACACCGGTAATATTTAAACAAAAATGTATACGAGTATATCGAAATTTGAAACATACATAGCATATTATGCATTTGTTTCTCAGCCACTTATTTGGTGACCTCTTGACCACTGACCCCAGAAAAGTATTAATTTGAAAGTTTGCACACATATCGTACATTTGAGGTTGTGCTTTCATATTTACAGAATTTTTTACTGTTGTCAGTGAATTTGTTTGAGTTTTTGAGAGCATCTGGAGTTTGATAGACTTTCAAGTAGACTGAATCTGGATGTTAAACAAATTTTTAATGATCAGCGTATGATCAAATATTCAAAGGTATTTGTAAACCAAAGATTTTAAATACGTATTTTTACATAAATTTAGCTATAGCCAAAATTTTTTTAGTTTTTGGGTCCTTATTTTTTATTCAAAATCAAAAATAATACTAATGTTTGGATCACTGTTTTCAAAGGCAACCCGGGCATCGCCGGGTATTTAAATGCTAGTATACATATAAATATAAGAAAGATAAACATCTAAAAAATAGAGGTTGAACCACATATTTTAGCATAACTCGAGAACCATTTATCCTAATTACTTCAAGAATGCTTTAAATAATCCTAAATTAAGTAGCCTTCATCTATCAATTAATATCAATTGTTCATCCCATCAGCGGTTTCAAAAAGATCTTACAAGATATTGCGAAAAATACAACGTTTTTAGAAAATGTTGATAACCTTTTAAAAAAATTAATTGTTGACCATAATAAAATATTTATTTTTTCCAATTACTGCTATTTTTATTTTAAAAAAGTTCTCCGAAGGTTCCAAGGGCTTTTTGTAAATGTCAGTAATGTCCTCCCTTTCTGACACAAATGTCCTCCGTTCAGAAAAATGTTTATGATAACCCTGTATATGGTAATATTTTTTCCAAACTTTATTTCCTCCAATTTTATGTTTTACAATTTTATAAATACAAAAATTATTACCAAAATTCTACCCCAACTCAGATCACTTTTATCATTTTGTAGGTGTTTTTATCATTAATTTAGTGTTAACATAGATCACCCGATCGAATTCATTTACTCGTATAAACATATATTCGTTCATCAATTAATTTATAAACTTAAACTGTTTATTATTAAATGCTAATAAAAAATAATATAAATTTTTTGGTTGAAATAAACACACATTTTTGCTTATTTATAAGCTACCTACTATAAACAAGTACTTATAAAGACGATGTTAAGTTTGGTCATGTCGAATCTTATATACCCTCCACACGGGCACATATAAACTAATATTACCAAATTTTAGACCGCTTCGTTGAAATTTGTGGCTTTTGTTCTGTTAAGAAGTAAAATCTAGAGGGACTTTTGTATGGGGCGATACGAAAACATGGGCCTATGGCGACCGTTCTTCGTTTGAAGTGTTCTGTTTATAATACACCCAAAATACCAATATTCAACCCGATCAGTTGAAATTCGCGGCCTCTATGTCGTCAAGAAGTCAAATCGGGCAGATGATTCATACTCGTATGGGGGCTATATCACAAAAGGGGGCCGATATTGCCCATTTTCAATCCCAACTTACCTGCAGCTACGAGTATAAAAAGTGTGGAATATATATTCACTATGGGGCCCCAGATCAATATTTAGAGCTGTTGCAAACAGTGTTGGTCTCAATGTTGCGACTCAGCTAATTGGCGGCTTCCCTTATTGCCATTACTTCGGCTTAATAAACACTGTAAGTATCTGGTAGTCTGTGAGCTCTATTCTTCTCAACGGCTTCGAACTATCTGCATAGTTTATATTTACTAGTATTCTGCCAATCCAGAAGTTACTATCTTCAGTTAGTATGAGTATCTCTTCATAGTCAAAATCTGGTATATGCTCTGTTTGCGCAAAGTGGGGAGCAATTAGACAGCGGACAGCGGAACCTTAGCTACTGCTGTAAGGCTAAGGTTCAAGAGGATTGATATTTATTATTAAGCCCAATTTATTTAAAAAAAATCAATTAAATTTCAAAATAAGATCAATTGAAATTCAAAAAAGCTGAATTGAAATTCAAAAACTCTATTTAAAAATCAAAATAAATCAATTGAAATTCAAAACATATCAATTAACAATCAAAACACGCGTATTGAAATTCAAAATAAATCAATTGAAATTCAAAATAATCTAATATATATTCGAAACACATCATTTGTAATTCAAAATACATAATTTCAAAGTCAAATCAAATCAATTGAAATTCAAAGTATTCCGTTTGAAATCCAAACAAGATATTTAGTTTAACGCCAAATGTGTAAATCGTACCCTTTTAGAAGTTTTAATTATCCCCTCACCTTAGAGAGGAGGGTATATATATCATTTGCTACGAACCAAAAGTGTAACAAATCGAAGGAGTGACCTAAAACGCTAAGTATGTTCGGCGGTCATTTTAAGTCGAATGAGCAATGTCCGTCCATCCGTCTGTCAGTCTGTCTGTCTGCTGTCTGGCGCGCACGATAACTCTCGAAAGGAGTAACCGATTGACTTCAAATTTGGTATGTCGTAATATTATCTTCTATCTCCGGCTAAGTTCGAAGATGGGCCATATTGGTCCACTCCCTCTAGTACCTCCCCCACAAAGGGAAATATTTAGTGAAATATTGATTATTAAATAACTTCTATATTACTTATTTGAATCTTTTAAAATTCTACACATAGTATTAGGTTATTAGTCACTATTACCTCGAGAAAATTAGACGATGTTGCCGTTTTGTCCCTTTTGGTACCTCCCACACAAATGGACAATTTTTAACCAAAAGTTAATAGCTTATAACTTTATTTTTTTTTAATAGTAAATACAATACACTGAAAAATGGGCATTACTGCCACGCCCCTTTTGGTACCTCCCACACAAATGGACCTTTTTGTACCAAAAGTTAACAGCTTTTAACTTTAATACCAGTACATACAAATACTTGAAATTTCGTACAGTGCAATGCTTTTATAGCACCTAGAGTCCAGAGAAAAGTGACCGTTATTGGGACGCCCCTTTTGGTACCTCTCACACAAATGGACCATTTTGTAACAAACGTAAACAGTTTTGAGCTTTAATACCAGTACATACTTTAACGTTATTAAATGCAATTTAAATTGATAACAATTTAAATAAAACAAAAAAAAAAATAAATTTACAATATTTTTTTGAGACTCAAGTTGAGGGGATTCATTAGCCGGTTTACCAGACTGAACTTTCTTACTTGTTTTTTTATGATTTTGTGTATTAGTTTTATTCACTCACGAGATATATATCAAAAGGAATTTTTTTAAATTGTCGGGAGTTCAAGATCGTACCTGAGTAATTTCATAACATAATCAATAATATTATAAATTATATAACCCAAAGATATGCGTGGAATTAACGAATATGATTCCCTACAATTAACAAACTATCTCGCAGTAAATTTAGATAGACATACCGCCGCGGCAACTGCGTAAACAATAAACATATATATAAGACAGTTGTTATCTTATCAAACAAAAACTCCACAGCCCAAGCAATCGAAATGATACACAAAACACTCCTATTATTCTTATAGAAAAGCATATTCATATCGTAGACATAATATATTATATCTTGTAAATGCCACATGCAACATACATGAGCCTATCATAAAGAAAATGTTAATTAATTGTTGTTACGTTTTACTGTTGCCAATACTGGGAGGGTAGTAGCTCTCCCCTCCCTCTCGTTCTGACCCTCCACTGTCTGCTGTTACCATTTCCATTCTTATGCGTTACTCGTAAACCTGTATTGAAAACGGCGGCTTCCCTAAGGGGATTTGGCAAATTGCATGTGGGGAGGGGAAATGGGGGAAAACAGAACATAACAAACAACACGATAGCTATAGCTGTAACTTTGACGGCGATGGCGTCCGAACGGCGCAGACGCAAATTTCCGCATATTTCGATACAGCGCATGATCATCGGGGTTATGTATATTCCAAATCGGTACTGCCGCAACAAGCACCAAACGATCGAGCGATCGACCGACCGCCCAACTACTGTGTGAAATATTCTAAGCGTTGGTTTCGTCGTCTACACGATACATTTCCCGGCAACGAAATGCAACATTTTACCATATATGTGAAAAAACAAAAAAATTCTAACACGACACGACCCAAACGTTTAAGTTGTGCATTTTTGAAATGTTTTGGACGACTTTATCGGCGGGTATGAAATATGCCGCGATAATCTCAATGACTTCGAGCGACTATTGTTGAAATGCTGCAATACAGGTGTTTTTGGTGGTCAACTTGATGTTGCAGCTACCGATGCCACGCGAATCTCCTACCGCCGGCAACAACTAAATTTTGATCTCAGTTGAACTCCTGCGTAACAAATTAGAATCACAGTTGGTCTGAGGTGTAAACATGTGCGATGGTTTCGTATATTTTGGACATTGGACATATACTTGCCACCAAATTTGGGCTGACTACTTGGGAGACCGTTGCGCATGCGTTCTTCGACAATGTCTGCAACGACTGAGGTTTTTGGACATTTTTTCTGCTGGTAATTAATCGCAAGTGTGCAAGTTGTCAATTCATTTGTTGCCGATAAACGACATAGCCCGAGTTGGGCACATTACCATTAAAAAAAGGAAGAAAAAAACTAATATTGTTGTTGCACCAGCAGTAATTGGCAATGTGAGTTTCAGTGTATGCACTCGCGTACATGTATGTCTGTTAATTGGTATTGGTTCATTGCTAGACATCGTGTAATGTTCAACATTCTGGTTGCGTTTTTGTTGCACGCACTTTTTAACCGTATTTAAGTTTCTTCTTGTGGCATAGAATCTGCAACAGGACACGGCGGTTGGCAATGGAAAACACTGCAGTGGGAAAAATTTGTTGCCATGCGATTTCTTTAGATTTCCCGGCTCTCACGCACACAACACTATGCCACAAAAGTCTACACACACAGAAGGTGGCATAAAATTTCCTGGTGTAATATGGTGTCATAAGGGGTCGACTCTAGTATTGTTCAAATTTAGTGACAAGAACAAACTTAGGACTAGGAAGAAGTGTAGGCACACTTTTCCGACTTACTGTTTCATTAGGAATGTCTCACAATCCAAAACGCTTTCTCATAATGACTTGAAAATTGGCTGATTTTTAAATTCGGAAGCGAGTTTTATATATTTACTTGACGCCACAAACATATCTTAATATGCGAAATTCATGATATTCGCCTAAGATATGATATGACTTAAGTGGAATATGATGTCGAAGCCAACCGGCTGGCGGTTTGGTTTGGTTTGGATGGCTGGATGACATTAATGGAGCAGTGAACGTATGTATGCGTAATGTGATTGGTTGGTTCGTTGTTTGGTTTCAAGTTAACCCGGCATTCCTTTCGATTGATGGATTTGAATAGCCGTGTGAGTCATTTTAGCGGACGTTGTTAAATCGAAAATTGGTCAAATTGTAAGTTACCCAGTTGGGTGTTTATTGGGGAGGGGGGAACAAATCGTTAACAGATAATAAATGGAGTCGATATCCTGTAAATTGGTATTTTCAACTATGTATTTAGGAGTAGACATATACTCATTGTGAGAAAACCCGCAATTACATCGCACAACTGCTAATAACAATTCAAGATTTCCAAAGAAACTGAAGCATTGGTAAGCAATAAGTTACAATTTAGAGGCAACATGAGTTTTTTATAAATCGATACCTCCGTTCCAAAATATGCTAACAAACAGTTCGTTTTTCAGGAAAGCCGATTAGAGTTCTATGAAATTTTTAAATTTCTATGGAATTACTTTATAATGAAAATCGAATGCCCTTTATTGTTTTGCGCATAACTTTTGATTGGGTTGACAGATAAACACAAAATTTTGACTGAATATAATTTGGAATATTTAAAATTTAAAAACGTAATGTCCCTTAAACGTCCTAAATCTACTTAACATACGTTGGAATGAAGGAATCGATATTTGTATGTGAATTTAGTTTAACTTATTTATTTGTGGGACTTAGAACACATTGCTTTCATTGCTTCGTGCCGTGAGGTTCCCTTAGGAATATCTGCACCAAAAACTGCACGATCATCACAGAATCACGTGACCAAAGACAAGAATAATGAACCACCTGACTATGTGCACAATGTGATTCCTACGGGATGTGCAAAAATAAGCGAAAAGTGCTAATTGACGCACTGCACAGTAAATTAGCGTTTTTATTTAATAATATACAGAACCTTAAATTAACCAAGGTCAACGATCCCGGTTTCGTTGGGTTATTGAAATGAGCTCATGATAAACTGACAAAAAAAAAATTGCATGGATATGCCTTAGTCTGCATTAAATCAGAAAAAAACTTAAACTGCAAGTTTTCCCTCTTCTTAGATGCACTCATAGAAAAAAGTACCAAAAGAATTCAAACTGCGTACATACAGGGATTTTCAATTATGGTAATATGTACTAAGCATTTTTGCGACAGATGTAACGAGCGTCGTTTTGACACCATGTGTTACGCCAAATTGTTTTTATTTTGACATTACTAAATAACTCAAATAATAATAATAATGCCTTTTTCCACTTCAAAAACTAAGCTACACTGAAAGAACTATCATTCATAATATTTATGAAGCGCCTTCATAAAAAAATGTTAATTAATGCATTAATCAATTTCTTAATATCTACGAAACTTTATAAATGAAGGGTTTTCCAACAAGATGGTGTTATTTTGGTATTCAAAGAAAAATTCCATTTTTTTAGATAAATGACCGGATGATTATTTCGTAACAAAGAGGAAGGTATGCCGTTAATAATGAAAAACAACATCAGCCAAATGGCCACCACGACCACGCTTACAGGACCATATCCTTTTCATAAAATTTTCCATAACCAAATCGCAAAGTGGCTGCCATATGTCCTCGATAGCCTCACGAATTCTATCTTTGAGGTCTTGAATCGACGCTGGGCTGTTGGCGTAGACCTTATCTTTCACGTGGCCCCAAAGGAAGAAGTCGCAAGGTGTTAAATCACAAAATCTCGGTGACCAATTGTGATCACCTCTTCGAGAGATAACACGGTCCGGAGACTTTTCCCGTAACAGAGCAATGGTTTCGTTGCTTGTGTGGCACGTAACGCCGTCTTGTTGAATATAAACGTTGTCCAGATCAATACCATCCAACTCCGACCATACAAAATCATTTATCATCTCTCGATAGCGCAATCCATTCACCGTAACTGTTGATCCAACCTCATTTTCGAAAAAGTAAGGTCCAATGACCCCGCCGGACCATAAACCGCACCAAACAGTCACACGTTGGGGATGGAGAGGCTTCACAACAATAACTCTTGGGTTTTCCGAGCCCCAGATGCGACAATTTTGCTTGTTGACGTAGCCACCGATGTGGAAATGGGCCTCATCATAAATGCTTTAGTTCTGCGAACTGTGACTGCAAGACTGTCACCATTTTTGTAGTGAATTTTAATAATTTCAATGCGTTGTTGAATCGTGTATCGTTCCATTTTTATACCCTACACCACACTGTGGTACAGGGTATTATGACTTTGTGCATTTGTTTGTAACACCCAAAAGGAGAAGAGATAGACCCATTGTTTATTATACCGATCGACTTGTAATCACTTTCTGAGTCGATTTAGCTATGTCCGTCTGTCTGTCTGTCTGTCCGTCTGTATGTCTGTCCGTCTGTCTGTAGACGTATTCTTGTAATCAAAGTACAGGTCGCAATTATGGTCCGATCTCAACGAAACTTTGCACATATCTTTTTTAGGCCCAAGGACGATCCCTATTGAATTTGGTTAAAATCGGTTCAGATTTATATATAGCTCCCATATATATGTACCTCCGATTTGGCACATATGCACTGTATAAGCAACATTTTGTAACCAATTTGTACAAACATTGACAGAGAGTAGTCTCGTGATACACTTAGATACAATACAAAATTTGGGGGAAATCGGTTCAGATTTATATATAGCCCCCATATATATGTTGCACCCGATTTGACATGTAAGCGCTGTAGAAACGGTATTTTATATCCAATCAGTACGAAATTCGGCAGAAAGAGGTTTCTTATTACATGAAGGAATACTGCCAAATTCGGAGAATATCGGTTCAGATTTAGATATAGCCCCCATATATATGTTAGCAACGATTTGTCATTCAAGCGACTGTATTTTATATCCGATCAGTACGAAATTCGACAGAAAGAGGTTTCTATTTTACATGAATGAGTATTCAGGGAAAATCGATTCAGATTTATATATAAGCTCCATATATATGTTCCTCCTGATTTGGTTACAAAGCGCTATAGAAGTTGTACTTTACTTCCGATCATTACAAAATTCTCCAGAAAGATGTTTCTCAATTTAGGAACGAATATTGCTTAATTTGGCGATTATCGGTTCAGAATTAGATATATCCGCATATATATGTTCTTACCCATTTACCAATTATTTCAAATTATTATCGCAATAACACTTATCGCATTGTTAGGGAGGTGTATGGTATTATATAGTCGGCCCCGCCCGACATTCTGCCTTTCTTTACTGGTTAGTAATGGCGTAGTTTCTACTTGTCAAATGTCAAAGAATAAAAGCTTCAAAAGTGACAGCTACCGAAATACCGGTTGATTCAAAATAACACCTTGTTGGAAAACCCTGTATAATGAAAGTTTTCTTAGAATGTTTCACAAAAAGTTTGAGATTCATAGTAAAACCAGTATAGAAAGGCTATAGTCGAGCGGAGCCGACTATACGAGTATGATACCTACACCACTTTGTTAGCAGAATAAGTACACGTATAGTTGATCTAATTCTGAAACACTTAGATTTGATTTCGCTGCGTTCCCAACTACGAGTTTTAAGTCCTATTGGATAGTAGTTATGACACAAAATTTCAAAGAAATCGGTTTGGAGGGTGTTGGGATTTTAAATATTGGTAAAACGGGTTTTTACTATGCAACAAAAAAAAGATTTTTTTTGTGACCGAGACCTAAAAACATATTTTTGATAGATTGAAGCCAAAACAAAAATTTCTTTATCGTAAAGTTTTTTTTTTAATTTTTTCTAATATTCACATTATGTAAGTTACCTTTAGTATTTGGACCACATTTTTTCATTCATAAGCCGGGATACCATTTAAATAAAAAGAAATTATTAGGGCTTGAAATGCTGAAAACATCATTCACGTAGAAACGGAAGTTTAGCGACTGTATAATAAAAATCATTTCCAAAAAAACTATAACAAAAAAGGAAAAAAATTGCAAAAAAAAAAATGCTTGCTCCATTTTTTGAAACTAAAAGTAAAAGTAGGGAAAAAAATTTCATATTTTTTATTTTGGCAATTTTGTTTGGGAGGTACTAAAAGGGGAGTGGCAATATCGCCCATTTTGTAATTCACTATGGGTACTATGAAAACATTACACTGTTCAAAATGTCATATATTTGTATGTGCAAGCAACCAAGTTATAAGCCGTTACATTTTTATGCAAAATGTGTCATTTTTATGGTCTATTTTGCACAGGTCTACACATAGGCACTGTAAAGGCATTACACTCCACAAAATGTTAAGTATTTGTATGGACTGGAATGAAAGTTATAAGCCGTTAACTTTTTGAGCAAAATGGTCCATTTGTATGGGAGGTCCCAAAGGGGCGTGGCAACTTCGCCCAGTTTTCTCAAGATGATAGCGACCAAGAAACTAATACTATGTGTGGAATGGCTAAAGATTCTGAATAGTAGTATAGAAGTTATGAGATAATCAATATTTTACTAACCCTTTGTGGTGGAGGTTCTCGAAGGAGTGGACCAACATAGTCCATCTCCGAACTTAGTCTGAGATAGAAAAAATATTGTCACATACCAAATTTGAAGTCAATCGGTTAATCCTGTCGAAAGTTAAAGTGCGCACCAACCAGACAGACGGACGGACGGACGAACATCGCTAAAATGACTTAATATGGCCCAAAATGGATTTCCGTAAAATATTATTGGGGTCTTTTAGGTTACTCCATCGATATGTTACATTTTTGACCTGCAGCATCTGATATACTCGTATACCCTTGTTCACAATAGTAGGTGTATAAAAACTGAATTATGTTGAAATTCTCTTATTTCTACCAAAAGTAATATAATTTCTAAATTTATCCATAGATTTTCTTCAAATATGTATTGTTTTCTTCGTTAGAATGTTACCTTCCAAAAATTGTAACACAATTTCTTTGCAATTTTTTTACCATCAAAAAACGATTTTTTGAATAAAAATCAATTTGCCAAACTGTTCTCGAAAATTTTTTCTTCAACATTTTTTTAAAAATAAAAAAATGCATTTTTGGAATTTTCTTTTCTTCGTTAAAATGTTACCTTCCAAAAATCGAAACAATTTTTTTTGCAAATTTTTTTTACCAGCAACAAAAGATTTTTTAAAAAAAATCAATTTTTTCCAATTATTTTAACGACAGTTACTAAACTCCTGTTTCCATGTAAAAGTGTCATTACTAACATTTGTAGTACTCATAATTTCCTTTAATTTAAAGTATATCCGGGCTTTATCAACCATAAAAATATGGTCCAAATACTAAAGACACCAAGAAAATGGGAATTTTAAAGTAAAATTTAAAAAAAATCCATAAAGATTTTTTTTCGTTTTTAGGACACCTTATTACACCAGGAAATGTTATTCAAAGCCCTTCGGCAAAAAAATAGTGCTACCTATTATATTTAAAAAATGTTGTCCAAACTGTTCTCGATAACATTTTCTTCAACATTTTTTTAAAAATAAAAAAAATTGGAAAAACCCTTTTTTGGCGAAATTAAAAGTTGGCGATTTTCTTTGTAATAGTCTCATTTTATTAATGACAGATCAGACTTTACGATAAAATAATGAAAATATACAACATAAAACAAACTTTAATTTCGCAAAAAAAATACAAAAAATATTGTTACGATTTTCTTTATTTTTTAAAAAAGATTGAAGAAAAAGCTATCGAGAAGACTTCGGGCAAAATATTCTAAATACAATAGGTAATTAGTTATATGGATGGGAAAAAATGGCCGTTTGACCACAATATCAAAATTCAACACTCTCCAACTCGAGCAGTCCTTCACCGATCTCGTTGCAATTTTGCGTCATAACTATTATCCAATAGGACTAAACTTTCTGCAAGCATCATCCCGATCAGATGTCATCGCTTTTAAATATTCTCTCATTTGCATGAAATCCCCATAAATCGGTTCAGATGTATTATTTATATATACATCTGAACCGATTTTTCAAACTTAGCAATCTTCGTTTTTTTTGTCAAGAAACTCATCTTAACAAAATATTATAAATATGGATGTAAAGCAAAGGTTGTAAAATAAACGTTGGTACCAAACCGAAAGGAACGTACTTATACATACATATATAAATGCAATAATCTGCAAGCGTTGTTCGTTTGTAAGTCGATTCATGGTTAAGTAATAGACAAAACAAGTAAGAAAGTTTCAGTCGGGTAAACCGACTAAGGTATGCCCTCACTTTGTGAGTAATGTAATATTGAATATTACTCGAATTATTCTGTCAATTTGTGTGTGAGGTACCAGAAGGGGTTTATCAAATACACTTTTTTTTTTGCTGAACATTAGATACTTTAAATTCATTGCACTGTGCCGGCTTATAAGCATTTATGTGCACTGGTATAAACGTTATGAGACATTAAAATGTGGTATGATTTGGGCATTTTGTGTGGGGTACAAAGAGGGGCGTGGCAATAACGCCCATTTTTCACAGGGCTATAGACACTATAAAAAATTACACTGTACAAAATTTCAAGTATTATTATACACTGGTTTTAATGTTATAAGCTGTTATCTTTTGGTGCAAAAAGGTACCTTTGTGTGGGAGGTACCAAAAGGGGCGTGACAACAACACCCATTTTTCCCTGGACTGTAGGCAATATAAAAGCATAATACTGTACAAAATTTCAAGTATTTTTATACACTGTTATTAATGTTATAAGCTGTTAACTGTTGGTGCAAAATGGTGCATTTGTGTGGGAGGTACCAAAAGGGACGTGGCGACTTTGCCCATTTTTCTCGAGTTGATAACGACTAATAAGCTAATACTATGTGTGGAATTTCAAAAGATTAGAATAAGTAGTATAGCAGTTATTATAGAATCAATATTTCACAACATTTTAACCCTTTGTGGGGTAGGTACTAGAAGGAGTGGACCAATATGGTCCATCTTCGAACTTAGCCGGAGATAGAAAAAAATATTACCACATACCAAATTTGAGGTCAATCGGTTACTCCTTTCGAGAGTTATCGTGCGCACCAGCCAGCAGACACACAGACAGACAGACAGACAGACAGACAGACAGACAGACGGACGGACATTGCTCATTCGACTTAAAATGACCCAAAACGGATTTCCTCCGAACATACTTGGGGTCTTAGGTCACTCCTTCGACGTGTTACACTTTTTTCCGTAGCAAATGATATATACCCTCGTCACACTAAAGTGAGGGTATAACTAATCATGTCACCTTTATTTACAAACGCTTAAGTATCACAGTAATTCATCCCCACATAGACAATAAAATCCGGAATATGTTGATGAGGTAGGTCTCTTTCACATTGATAAGCTTAAAAAAATAAGCTTGTATCGAAAGTTCATACAACTTTATATCAGTTATTTGAAGTTTTGTTTAAACAGTTAACGTTATTAAAAAATCTCTTAAACCGAAATACTACTCTGTGCAAAGCTTTTCGCCGGCAAAGCTTTTTGAATTGGCAGCAAAGCGAATACGCTCAGTGATTCGAGTGGTTAGAGACATGCACGAAAAGTTTGCCGTCGTGAGAGGGAGAGTGGCCGAAACAACAGCAGTATAGAGTGGTTGTCTGTTTAGTGGTTGTCTTCCTAAAACCGAAACAATCCAAAACGAAAATATTTGGTGTTGAATATTTTCTGTTTTCGCACAGAAATACAAATTGAAAAACCACTGACAAACAATGGTGGCAAACGTAGCGTTGCACAGTGTTTCGAATTGAAATAAAAATACGTGTTCACTTTTTTGGTTATATAAAATATGTATATTAAATTTGTATGGAAAAGTCTATTGAAAATGGGAATAAACATATTTCTTTCACAACCTTTCTAAAAAAAAGTAAAAACATTTCAGTCGATCAAATTCTCTTTGTGAGTAATTTTAATAAGAATTAAATTATTAAATTAAACGGCAATATTTTACTTCGTCTATAGTCATTGCAGTTGTAAAAAAAAAACAAATAGAGTATGAAAACATTTAGATGATTAAGTACCATAAAATGTATTGGGAAGTTGTGTGGGGCTACATGAAAGGGCTTGTCCAATGCGCTTATTTTGGTCTGAACAGTAGATAAGGGTGGTTAAATTTTAAGGGCCGATGTTGTTTTTGAATAAAACACAAACTATTTAGGAAATTATTGTCTTTTTATTATGATAATATTGGTATGGTTCAATTAGTATGTATGGAACAAACTATCGGCCAAATGGCCGCCGCGACCTCGGCGGCACACCTCCATCCTATGGTCCAAATTTTCGATGACGCTGAGGCATAATTGAGGTTCTATGCCGTTAATGTGCCGAATTATCACATCCTTTAGCTCTTGAATTGTTTCTGGCTTATCGACGTACACCTTTTCTTTCAAATAACCCCAAAGAAAGAAGTCCAAATCACATGATCTTGGCGGCCAATTGACATCGCCACGACGTGAGATAACACGGCCATTGAATTTGTTGCGCAAAAGAGCCATTGTTTTGTTAGCTGTGTGGCAAGTGGCACCGTCCTGTTGAAACCACATATTGTCCACATCCATATCTTCCAATTCGGGCCATAAAAAGTTCGTTGTCATCTCACGATAGCGAACAACATTCACAGTAACTGCCTGACCGGCCTCATTTCGAAGAAGTATGGCCCGATGACGTCGCCAGCCCATAAGCCGCTCCAAACGAACTGGGCAAGCATGCGCAGGTGTTTTCACATCTACAGACCCAGTTTACCCAAATTTGCGTACAATTCTCCCGATTATGGACACATTTGGTGGATTATGCTGATCAAAAAAACATCACGAAGTGCACGAAATGCATTTTGATTTGAACGCCCATTTTCGTAAAAGGCTTAAAAAACTTTATCGCGTTGCTCGATTGTGTATCTTTCCATGGTTCAAATGGAGTTAGTCTGAAATTGAGAAATGTCAAATGAAATGCAGAAAAAAAACTTGACGTTTAGGTGTGGTTCACATTCAACATCGGTCCTTACAATTTAAGCACCCTTTACAATAACACCGGTTAATCGGGTCTCTTTTTCTGCATTTTCGAATAATTCGAACCGTCGTTTATTCGACTTTTCGTTTTTTTTTTTAATTAAAAGAAGTCAGAAAATATTTCTTTTAGAAGTAATTTTCACTTTATAAATTATAAAAAATTATATCGTCGGTGCGCTGACAAAAACTCCTATGTGTAATTTTTCGATTTTTTTTTTATTGTCGAATTAGAACGTCCTTGCGGTCAAACGACTACCCACCAAAGCATTTTGCGCTATCTTGACCGGTTCCGAAGTTACCAAAAACTCCTATGTGTATCCCTCTATAGCAATGCTCCGACAAAAACTCCTATGTGTTGTATGCACAGCCTGTCCCAAGGGATATAAGGTTGGCTTAGATTCACGCCTAAAAACGGCTAATGAGGTTTTGTTCAGAATCATCCCCTCTATTCGACAATGAATAGAACAAAATTGTATCTGCTTCCATTCGCGAGTTATCGCGAAAACAGTACTTTTACTCAAAACAAACTTAATATCTTTGATTTGTAAAGAAAAACGCGAAAATTTAGAACTGTAACACAATTTCCTTTAAATATGATTATTTGTAAGACGCTTTGTAACGTCCGCGAAATTTGCCCTATTTTGATATTGCGAATTTTGTGTAATCCATAAAATCGACTTACACCGCCAAATTTTTCCAAAAATATTATACCGAATTTAATAAGATTAATATATTTGCATTCTATAATCTCTGAGGAATAGATTAATATCAGCATTTTCGCGAAAAATATCCCTCGACGAATAAATTTTGTACAAAAAAAATTAGTTCGGAATTATTTTACTATATAATGCTATTATCTCGCGAATGAACAGTTCTAGGTAAAAGTAGTCAAAGGAAGTTTGGGAGATAAGCGAAAGGCCTACAACTCTTTCTTTAACAAACAAAATTTATAGTAATTTGGTAAGGATTTACAGTGTGTTAAAACTTTTGTATGCTTTTCCCTTTATATGAGGCATATTTTGATTTGACACATTGTAAATCCCTACCAAATTATTATAATTTTTTTTGTTAAAGAAAGACTTGTAGTCGTTTTTAATATCTCCCAAACTTTCTTTGACCACTTTTTCCTAGGACTGACCGTTCGCGTATTAATATCATTATATAGTTAAATAATTCTGAACTTAAATGTTTTTTGTTCGAAATGTATTCATCGCGGGATGTTTATGGCGGAAATGCTAGTATCAATCAATCCCTCAGAAATCATAGAATGTAATTATATTAATTTTAATAAATTCGCAATAATATTTTTGTAAAAATTTAGCGGTGTAAGTCGAATTTTTGGATTACAAAAATTTCGCTATAGAATAATTTAGCAAATATCACGGACATTACAAAGCGTCTTACAAATGTTCATATTTATGGGAAATTATGATATAGTTTTAAATTTCCGCGATTCACTGTAATTAAGTTCGGTTTTTTGGTTAAAAATTGTTTTTATCGCGATAACTCGCGAAAGGAAGCAGATCAGATTTTGATTTCTTCTTATCCGAGTAGAGGGGATGATTCTGTACAAAACCTCATTTGCCATTTTTGGCCACAATCCAGGCCAACTTTCGTTTGCTTGAGGTATGCTGTGAGCATTCAAATATCAAAACTCCTATGTGTACATTTTTTGTTTTATAAATATTTAAAATGCTCCAAACAAAACATCCTATGTGTCGATTTTCATGAAAACCATTTACCACGTCATGGAATTTTCACATATACCATTTCTGTTATGATATATTGGTGGTAAATAATTAAAAGAAAAATTCAAAAATCTGAGATGTTAAAAATATCGCGATTTGACGAAATAGCAACGTGTTTTGTCTCTCCTGAAAACTAGTAAAAAAACACATAGGAGTTTTCGTCGGCGCACCGACGATATATAATAGCACAATTATTGTTCATATATCGATACCTCCATTCAAAACTATGCTAAGTAAAAAAGCGTAGTTTTTCAGGAGAGGCGATCAAGGTTAGATGAAATTTTTAAATTGACCTGTACTGTTTTGTGAATTAATTTTGATTAGATAAACGCCAAATTTTGACTGAATATAATTTAGAATATTTAGAAATTTAAAATACAACATCGCTTTAACCGACTGCACTTTCTTACTTGTTTAATTATTATATGAATGCACAATTTCACGCATTTGGTTTCCCGAAATCAATGTTCTATGTGTATTTTTATTCAAAAAGTAAAACCTACAGCAATACAATACAAAGTAAATTTATATTCTAATTTTTACGATCCAGGGAAATTCCGGGTTACAAAACCATGTACCTAGATGTTTTGCAGCGACAGACCTGAGCCTCTGGTGGGAATCGAACCCACGACTCCCAAACTGAACCGGTTTTTTTTATTTTGGGTTAAACCGAATTTTCAAAGAAACCGGAAACCTCTTTTTCAAAACAACCGGTTCTTGTATCACCCTACATACATTGTACATTATAAATGATGTTCGACGACAGCTACTGAATGTGTTTTTTTTATAGGTTTCCCATTGGATATTCTCCCAAAATCAATTAAATGCGCTTGACCTTGATATGAGGGCCAAGGTGCTGACTCAAACCTTTTCTTGTGATTATTTTTTTGGAGCCACTGTGTGTAGCCAGCCCATTGATGTTCATCATATGGATGTCTACGACAAGTACAACACGCAGTTGATATTTTTTTTTGAACAAACATATGATGTTTTCTGCTCACGTTCCACCGTATCGTTGGTCTGGCCTGGCCTGGTCTGGTTGATAGGTAGTGGTGGTGGCGGCGGTGGTGCTGGTCTGTGGCTGGTTGGCTGGCCAAGTTGCTCGGTGTGCTTTACCAGTGAGACTGACAGAATACGACGCTATCGAGCTTCCACCGATGGCGGTGCACCAGTTGAACGTTCGCATTCGTTGCTTACACTAATCAAACATCACGCGGACGGACCCCGAAAAGTTTTGCCTCCTTCGTGCTCGTCCCCGTCGCGCTCTTTGTTGACGATCGTCATTGTTTGCCGTTTTGTTTGTTTGTAAAGTTGTGGATCCACAAATGGATCCATTGGAGAATTTATGAATTTCTGAAATTATGTATGGAATACTCTAATGTCGTCCGTCGTTGTCGCGCGGCTCTGATCAATCAAGGCCTTTTCATTTTAGTTTTCGTTACGATTTGCAATCGCTTGGGTTTTTTTCTGCAATATTTGGACGTTTGTGGTCGTTGTTCGCGAGTTTTTGTTGTATCTCTTGTTGTTGCTGTTGTTGACACACAAATATTTTCTACATTATTTCGGTATCTGAAAATCCGCATCCACCGCTGCCGCTCTGATGTTGTTGTGATTTATTTAGTGGCTGAATGCGTGCAATTAATGAAAATTTCAACAAATGTTGGCAGTTTGTTAATAAACAAATCTACGCACACAGCAGATTTTAATTATGAACATTTTTATAAAAGACGCGGCATAGAAAATTGAACAGTCAGCCATGCGCCAAGAACTAAGACTATATATAGTACATTATGCGGGTCGATGGATAACGAACAAGTGTTACATGTTACAAGTGCATTTATTGGTCTATACCAAAAACTGCAGAAAATCTCAACGATTTTCTTTTTAATAAAGATAGCATCAAGAATCAGCTTAGCCGTCAGCGCAATCGTGATCGTGATAGGCGTAAATTAAGCTTTTTAATTACAATGTTTTACAATGCGCGAGGCCTCCTCGGGCTGTGTGTGACGCTGTGACGCGCCGCCAATGACATTGAGGTGCTGTCGTTGTCGCCGTTGTTATTGTTGTTGCTATTGCTTGTGTAGCTGGCGGCGTTAAAAAATGCACTGATCTGTGAATAAATGATGCGATGTCCGTCTCTTGGCTCAGTCAACATTAGAGAGCGAGTCCGACGATCAAACGGTCGGCCGTGTTTTATACTCTCCATCCATAATCGTTTTATTGATTCCATGCTCGGGGCAATTTAGAATTTAAATATCTATGCAGCGGATAGTGTCGACTCGAATAAACAACAACCGAAGGGATATAATTGTTTGGTGTTTAACGCCTTTTATGGAAGTAATTTATGTCCAACCGAATTAGAGTAATAGCTCCCATTACGGCTCTGGTCATATAGGAACAACCGAATCATCTAAAACAGAAACCGTATAGTGGGAACTCAAAGCATTGGACCTACCGACTGTGGTACCAAGCACAGTAACATTCTCTTTACAGGTCAACATCCGAAAAATAATAGATTTTTTACATATAAAAATTAAATTTCGCATTGGAAGACCCGTTATGTTTGGTGGGAATCTGTTTCAGAACATTTTATGTCAATTGAGCAATGTCTGTCCGTCCACCCGTCTATATGTCTGTCTGTCTGGCGGGTACGCACGATAACTCTCGAAAGGAATAAATCATTTTACTTCAAATTTCACTATGCAACAAATGAACACTTTTTGAAAAATGACAGTATAGGTTCGATTCTACTACCCCTCGAAAAAGGCGCTTTTGTCCGACAACTAATTCAGACTTGGTGATACCGCTTAACTATATTTGGCAATAATGTAGCTGAGAATATGCTGAACAAAGTTTGTGGACATTTTATGCTAAAAAACACATTGTACCTCAAAAATGTTAGTATTTTACTATTTTGTAACAAACATATTTTTTGGTGTAGGGTATGTTCAGCAGCTTTATGGAAAATATTAAGGCCAATATTTTTGTGGAACATATTAACCATCTAGCCCCTCACATAACTGTATATTTTTACCCTATTTTAACAAATTGCAAAAAACACCCCTAAAAATTGGGAGGGCGGGGATAAAGAGTTCTACAAAAATGTTGGCCATACAATTTTACTATATGTTAAGTTATATATATAAAGTTTCTGAACATACCCTACACCAAAAAAAAATTTTGGTTACAAAATAGTGAACACATTTTTGAGTTACAATGTGGTTTTTTGAGCTATTTAGTGTGCCTAGACATGTTCAGATTGTATTGATATGTTTACAAAATATGTTCAGATTTACCGTGGCTACAATTTCGCCAAATATTGTTAGTGAACAATTACGAGTTCCTGTAAGGTATGCTGAAAAATGTGAAAAAAATATTTTTGTGCGGGAAATATATTATATTTCTCAGTCAGAATTTATTTGGTTCGAGACCATATGTTTCAGTTACTTTATGTCTATTGCAAAAAAGTAATAGAAATAAATACAGAAATTGGTAGAGAGAGCAGTTTCGATAGACACCACTCTATCATCTTCAGAATTCAATAGCAATAGTGTATGTCTTTAACTTAAATCTGCTGAAATACTTATGGAAGCAGTTAATTGAATTTAACAAAAACTAACTAAGTCAACATACTAAAACTCTCATACCAATACATTTTTCTTTTTTGCTTGGGTTTCTTTAACTTTTGTCCCCAATTCAATAACATCGGAGCCAAAAAATATACCAGGCGTTACGGAATTTTGCAAGTTATTTAAAAAATAAGCAGTTTTCATATTTTTTTGTCATAAGCACATTAAAGAGACATATACATACAACATATTTTAGCTGATCTTGTTTCAAACATTAATAAATACAATATAAACAAATAAAATTTTGTGCGGACGCTTTACTTTTTTCCGAAATTTTGTAGCGTCCGTGCAAGATCTATTTCTTTATATTATAACTTGAATAATTGATTAAAAGAAGATTATAAAAAAACATTATACTTTTTATACTATGTGTCAGCAATTTTAATATTAACATTTTGTCGGCTTAACGCTCTTTCAGATTCTGCAATCACTTTTTTCCTATCTCGTCTAGTTTTCGAGATATTGGTAGGGTAAATCGATTTAACGCTGATTTACGGGAAATAATTTTGATATTTTTGTTCTATGTCTCCATTTTTCTATCGCTCTATATTTTTTACTCACTATTTTACATTATTTCGATCACAATATGTAAATTACTCTCCTCCCATACCGACCCTCTTTGTGGTCCATGTAATACAAATACGTGTGTGTAACTCTTGAGTCCCGTTTTTATTCAAACAATAAATTGTTTTTTTCTCCATTCATACAAAATTGCATTAAGCCGACGATTTGTATTGTTGCCTAAAAAGTTTATTAAAAGTTGCTAAATGGTGAAATAAGATATGGCTATTAATTATTTTAAAAAAATCTAAAGTTTATGGGGAATTGAAAATTTAAATAATTGAGAGAAATTTTTAGGAAAGCAAAAATAGGAAATGCGAAAGCTAAAGGTCGACCCGGCCGAGTTTCAACTTGCCTTACCTGTTGTTATTAGCAGCAAAGAACGAACGATTAATAGTCGTATACTCGAAGCCATAATGGCAGTTTTTCCACTGAAAACACTGATATGATTTTTAACGAACTACCTCGGATTTCCCCATATAATTGCTATGTTTGCATGCAAACAATTTAGCATTTCATTGCTATTCGCATAATATTTGATCACCTCGTTCGATATAATATTATTTTATAAACGCTACTTTTAAATGCAGCCTTTGTCCCGCTTTTTCAATTGTTTTTGTTTGTTAATAGAGGGTTATGTTCATTTTTATGGCTTCTCCTATTTTCTAAACTATTAATATAACTATTGATCTAACACATATGTATTGTAAACGTTTATGCCAACATTTTTGTAGAACATGTCATTCTTCCTCGCCATTTTTAGGGGCGTTTTTATGATTTATAAAACTAGATTCAAAAATTACCTTTATGTGGGGGAGCTAGAGGGTTAAAATGTTCCTTGTGGTGTTTTAGGTACACGGGGCAAAATCGTCCAGTTTAATACGACGCGAGATAATACGCTCACCAAAAGTTTCCTTCCATAAATTGATTGTTGTTGGAACCAAAGATCATCCACATCAACATCCTCCAATTCAGGCACGAACAATTGTAACATTATTTCCGTCTTCATTTTTGAAGCAATATGGACCAATGATTCACTCCGTTACATCCGTTGTGGATGTAACGGCGTCTGAACAATGTCTTGTGGATTATCGTTACTCCAAATGCGACAATTTTGTTTATTAACGTATTCATTCATCCAAAAGTGAGCTTCGATCGAATATTGGCAGCAGCGCGCGATGCGTGATCCGAACCATTATTTGCAAACGTTGATCCGGAGTAAGTCTACTCATTATGAAATGCAAACTAAACAGCATAAATCATGTGACAGCTGTCAAAAAGATCAACTTCGAAAAAAGTATTGCCAGATTGAAAACCACACGTCTAAAAAAAACACCCTGTCTTAACATATTGCAACAAATATATTTGAAAGTTTCTCAAATAAAATATGTGTTTATATACAAATAAAATTATTGTTTAGAAATTTATCCAAATATATTTCATTTCCAAAAGATTTTCAAAACGTTGCAGATTTTTCGAATTTAATTTTTCATTGAATTTGATTTATACATTATAATTTTAAATGACATGAGTAGCAATAACATTTGTTTTAGAGCACTAATTTTTATTTCTATTTATAAAGGAATTTTACGAACATTTAAAAGTTCCGAAAAAAATTACCATTGAATTAATGAAAAACATAAAACTTGTCTTAAAATTAATGCATTGATATATTTTCTGAATGCTTAAATGCAAATAAATATTCGTTTCATAAATAATAGTCCCAAATAAAAATATTAGCATGGAAACAAAGCTATGTTTAGAACAACCTCTTCCCAAATATATAATTTTTGTATGATCCAAATATAATATATTTAGAGAGTAACCTAAACATTTGTATATTTTAAGCTGAATATGTTTGGGACAAAATATGTTTTGGATATCGATATCATTTATTTTTTGAAAAACTAATTTTTTCAAAATGCATTTTTGCGTTTTACGAAATTTTTAACTTCTCCAGAACGGAGGAACCGATTTTTAAAAATTTAGCTTGGCTTGAAAAAGAATATAGGAAGCCACCTTTTTATGGATTTTTTAAAATTTTTTTGATACATTTTTCTAAAACTAAAAAAATTGCACCTCTTCGATTTTTTAAAGTTTACTCAAAATATGCACCAGACTCACAAATCGAAAACAGTGTTGGATCCTGTGTAAATTCAAAAAAAAAAACAATTATTAAATTAAAGTTTTAACAAAAACTTTTGGAAAAATACACATTTTATTTGGGAAAAAATCCATAAAAATGTCCGCTTATGTTTTCTTTTAAACGACGTAAAAAAAAAAAAAAAAATTCAAGCATCCTATTTTCACCATAAATAATTCCCCCTAATTATGGAATTCCTATTACACTATACAACAATTTCGAACTAACGGGGTTCTGATAATTGATTCTAAAAAATATACGTGTATCGACGACTTGAAAGATCACATCGGAAGTGGTTTAAAGTTTTCGACATTTGTCCTCTTCGTACAGCATATCGGTATATGAAGCTATGTGTCCTTTACATCTGAGCTGTAGGGTATGTTCAGCAACATTGTAGCAAATATCAAGGCCAACATATTTACCCTCTAGCTCCTCCACGGTAAACTTTGGCTCTATTTTAACAAATCATAAAAAACACCCCTAAAATGGTGAGGGCGGTGATGAAATGTTCTACACAATTGTTGGCCGTAAAATATTACTATATTTGTCGGAAGACACCAAAGCCCAAAACATTTAGTTGATTTAGACCACGAAGACGAAAATTCAAGCAGCCTATCAGAAAATTATAATGGGTGATTCATCGTGAGATTTGATTTATAATTTAAAATAAAACACATACATTTCAAAGTGGTATCTCGCGAATAACACAGGTAGTGATGGCTTCCAAAGCGTCAATCGTAGCTGGCTTATTCCCGAACAACCCAGGCTTTTCGTTATCACCAGAGAAAATGGTCCAAAGGTGTTATCGCACGATCTAGATGGCCAATTTACCGGCCAATTCACGCGCTGTATGGCTCGTAGCGCCGTCTTGTTGAAACCAGAGCTCACCTAGACCATGCACTTGAATTTAAAGAAGCTCATAGCCCGTTGACTTGGTGCGGTAACGGACAGTAACATTCTGATATTTAAGAAATATGGACCAATGATTCCAACACACCCTACCGTTGTTTTTAATGGATGTAATGGTTGCTCTTGGTACTCTTCAGGTTGCTCATCTTCACAAATACGGCAATTTTTTTATTAACTTATCCATTGAGCTAGAAATTAGAGTGATCAAAACCGGTTTAAAATAAACCGGCCCACCGGTTTTTTGCGTCCACCGTCCCCGGTTTTTCTCAAAATCATGAATTTCGAACAACCGGTGCAACCGGTTTTTTTTCGTTTGTTTCCACCGGTTTTCCGGTTTTTTTATTATCACTAAAATATTAAAAATTATTTACAACTTTATATACAAAATATCACAAATTAAGATAATAATATGAAAGATCTCCTTATATGGCCTAAAAAGACTCGGCAACTTTGCTAGAATCCGAAGCCATTCGCCAATTTCTATACAAATTACAAAAATGTAAAGAAAATAAATGATTCATACGCGCAGAAGTTATGTGAAAAGTAAACGCATTCTCCCACTTCCAAACCGAAACAAAAACAAGTAAGAAAATTTCAATTGGGTAAACCGACTAGTGTATACTCCTATATATATATTTATATACTCGTATATACCCACCTGCACTAAAATATATATGTATAAAGATTTAGTACCTCTATTAAATATTCTATTTAATACCCCGAAATATTAATATTTTCTTGACTGAACTACATAAGGGGAATTTCATGTCAAGTGGGTTAATTTTTAAAAGGGATGTCTTCTGTCGGAATGAAAATTGCACCAAGTAGACCTATCAGATAGTAGTTATGAGACACAATTACAACGAGATCGGTTAAGGACTTTCCTTGTTGGAGGGTGTCAAATATTGACATTTTTGTCAAACGGTTGTTTTTCCCATCTGAAATGCAAAAATGTTTGGTTGAACGTAAATTTTTTTTAGAGGTTTATATTTATTTTGATAGATCAACAGGTCCCGTCCCATTAATAGGTCACAAAGCTTTTAAAGGAAATTATCTAAGCTTTCTTTTAAGCAAAAAAATCTAAAATTAAAACATAGGGTTTTACCAAAATTTCAAAAAAGTTTAATTTTGCAAAAAAGTAATGAAAATATATTTGCTAATTTTATTAAAAGGTTGAAGAAAAGACTTTCTATAACAATTTTGGAAATGTTTCTAAATACAATAGCTAATTAGTTAGATGTATGAGATAAAAGGACCGTTTGACTTAAATGACAATATTCATCACAATCCAACTCATAACTACTATCCAACAGGACTAAATTTGGTGCAAGATTCCCGATCAGAAGACATCGCTTTTAAAAATTTAATATAAAAAAATCGCCTTTTTTGTTATTAAAAAGGAAAATGTTTTTCAAACGACAATTTTCATACTGTTTTGTTATGCAGAAAAAAACCGATTCTACCGGTTTCCCCGGTTTTCTTCGAAGAAAAAAACCGTCCACCGGTTTTTTTATAACTTAAATAAACCATCCACCGGTTTTTTATTTTTTCAAAAAAACCGGTTTTTTTATCACTCTACTAGAAATGTGCTTCATCACTGAACAAAATTTCATAAAACACCGGATTTTCATTTTTGAAGACGCTGTTCATTTGGAGACGCTGTTGTGTTGTGAGTCTTTCCATGATGACTTGCCAAACGATATTGAACAAAAATGACAAAGCAGTATGCTTTGAGTCACGCGTCATCTTTAAAAAAAAATATTGAAAATCAAACCTCACGATGAATCACCCGTTATAAACAGACAGATGGACGGACTCGATCGGAATAAAAAATTTTGTGTTAATCTCTTCTCCTGCTGTAGCACAGTGTGATAGGGTAGATTGCAGTATTCGGTCGGACGGATGCTATTGTTTTATACGGGTAGCCATCAATCAAGCTGATCGCCAAGTGCGCATGCGCAACACTCGTTACTCGTTCGTTCGACCATTGAAATGATACAATATTTATGTTTGTTGTTGCTATTATTTATTGATGTTGATTGCCATTAATTGACGACGATGTGAACTTAGCAATTGTTTACAATTTGTTACAGTTTATTGCAATGGCATTGCCCTCGCTAACAATTTTCAATTTCAAAAATATACATACGAGTATGTGCATGTGAGCAATAATAACTCAGAAGGAAAACTGAGAGCAATCAAGATAAGCAAACAAAATACAAAACAAACTGTGTTTTTTTATTAATATTTAAAATCTATAGTCACTCATAGACATATAATCGAAGTTCATATGTATAACAACTTGGTTATAATTTGTGTTAAGTCTTCCAAAACAAAAACATTAGCCAAAATAATGCCAAGACGGCCGTGCGAATAGTGTCATCATCAACGAACGCATCGCGTAAAACCCCCGAACCACGTACCGCCGATAAATTTCACAGGCACCGACTGACTGACGCATCGTGATAACTTTCGCTTTCGTTTTGTAGTATGTGCGATCGCCTTTTCGCCACCGTCACCACCGCTGTCGCCATCGTATTGGGTGTTAACTAACCACGGCACCGTATCGCACCGCTAACTACCTCATCAGTTTATTTGCGAATGTGGGTCTTGCAACCACATCAGTCCAAGAATAAATATGAGCCAAAAGCGTCATGTGGTGAACTATTCCAAAGAATGCCACAAACTGGAAGAAATTGTGGACAATTTACGTCATGAATTGCACTTCACCCGTTTGGCTTTGGATGACAAGGACAATGAGGTGCAGAGTCTGAAGAAGACCCTAAGGGAATCGCATAAATGTAGCTCACATCAGCATGCGCTGTCGACATTGGCCAGTACGGCTGGCCAACGACATCTGGAGCGTTGTGATGGCATCAACGATGAGGCACATCATGAGCCACCCCCGACAGCCACCGAGTTACAGGAAATGGTTGAGCTGATCGATCATTTGCAAGTGGCTTTACGGGATAAAGAGAAAGCACTCGGTGAGTGCCAGGAAAGGAATCGTTTCTTTTGTCAGAGTATAGCTCGTCTCCAGCAGGAGTGTCACACCAAAGATGCCCTAGTCGTTGAACTCCAGAATGAAATAGACAAATTTCGCCAAGTGGTACGGCCCCTCACACAGGTCTTTCTGCAGCATCACAAAACCGAATGTGATGATCTCAACTGTAACATAGGCATGGAATCCACACGCGTCTTACCTTCGGAGTATAGACGCATTAAGCGTCAGGGTTACAGTGCAGAGCCTCTGACCGATCTGGTCGAGGCCGAGGATAAACTTATGAAAATACCAAAATGCTCAAAGTAATTACAATACACACTTAGATCTCTGTAGAGATTTTATTTATTTCAATATTTATCTATTTCTTTTTGTTTCCATCCCCCGCTCTCTTACAGATCCCGTGATCTCATCAAATCTGCCATATTGGACAATGATTTCATGAAAAATCTGGACATTACACAAATTCGTGAGATCGTCGATTGTATGTATCCGGTGAAATATGCCGCCAAGAGTCTTATCATCAAAGAGGGCGATGTCGGCAGCATTGTTTATGTTATGGAAGGTGAGTGAACCAAAACAATTTCCCCAAAAACGAAATCGTAAAAAAAGCTCTTCGTTTCTTCACTTGATTTGATTTGCTCTGCTCCATTGGTGGGGTTTAATTTCTACGTAGAGCCCAAAAATCTGCTATAGTTTTTGTTTTAATTTAATATTTATCTTTATGTATGATATTATATTGCCAGTCTCTTGAGGCAAAAACAACAACCACCACGTTGTCGAGTTAATCTTTAATAATATGGGATATTTTTATGTACAGATACATTTCTTGGACTAGGGACGATCCCTATTGAAAATGGGGCATATCGGTCAATGTTTTTATACAGCCCCCATACATATAAAAGATCCCACCGATGTCATTTCTTGACGCACTGGAGAACAGTTTTTTCAATGAATCTGGCTTTAAATAATTTGCACCTTATAGTGGACCTAATCGTCCCCTTCGATGTCACTTCTTGCGGCTCTCTAGGGGATATATTTTTCAATTGATTTAGCTGAAATTTAAGTATTAATACTTTACATTGTACTAAAAATTGGGAACATCGGTCCATGTTTTGATTTTGTCCTCATATTAAGTTCACATTCATAATATGATTAGGTATAATATCATGCAGAAATATAATAAAAACAAGTAAGAAAGTTCAGTCGGGTAAACCGAATAATGAATCCCCTCACCTTGAGACTCAAAAAAATTTTAATAAATTTATTTTTTTTAATTTAAAATTTAAATTCCATTTAATAACTTTTAAGCATGTACTGGTATTAAAGATCAAAGCAGTTTTCTTTTGGTACAAAATGGTTCATTTGTGTGAGAGGTACCAACTTTTGGTGTAAAATGGTCCATTTATGTGGGAGGTGCCAAAGGGGCGTGCCAATTACGGCCACTTTTCTCTAGACTCTAGGAACTATAAAAGTATTGCACTTTTCGAAATTTCAAGTATTTGTATGCACTGGTATTAAAGTTAAAAGCTGTTAACTTTTGGTGACAAAAGGTCCATTTGTGTGGGAGGTACCAACAGGGGCGGGCCAATAACGCCAATTTTTCTCTGGACTATAGGTACTATAAAAGCATTACACTGTACAAAATTGCAAGTATTTGTATGTAGTGGTATTAAAGTTATAAGCTGGTAACTTTTGTACAAAATGGTCCATTTGTGTGGGAGGTACCAAAAAGGAGCGTAGCAATAATGCCAACTTTTCACCGTATCGTAGGTAATATTAAACCATTACACTGTACAAAATTTCAGATCACTGGTAATAAAGTTATAAACTGGTAAATTTTGGTACATAATGGTCCATTTGTGTGGTAGGTACCAAAAGGAACGTGGCAATAATGCACACTTTTCACTGTATTGTAGATACTATTAAACCATTACACTGTACAAAATTTCAAGTCCTTGTATGCACTGGTACTAATGTTATAAGCTATTAACTTTTAGTTCAAAATTGTCCATTTGTGTGGGAAGTAGCAAACTTGGCTTAGTTTTCTCGAGGTAATAGTGACTAGTTAAATAATACTATGTGTAGAATTTCAGCGGATTCAAATAAGTAGTATAGAAGTCAATAGTAGTATATAATCAATATTTCACTAAATGTTAACCCTTTGTGGGGGAGGTACAAGAAGGAGTGGACCAATATGGCCCATCTTCGAACTTTGCCGGAGATAGAAGAAAATATTACCACATACCAAATTTGAAGTCAATCGGTTACTCCTTTCGAGAGTTATCGTGCGCTCCAGCCAGACAGACAGACAGAGGGACGGACATTGCTCAAATGACTTAAAATGTCCTACAACGAATATCCGCCGAACATACTTAGGCCTTAGATTACTCCTTCGATGTGTTACACTTTTGGCCGTAGCAAATGATATATACACTGGTATCACTAAAGTGAGGGTATAATTAGATGATAGTTAGTGCTGCTGACAAAGTATTTAAATTTTTTATAATTTTAGAAAAAGATTTTTAAAGTCTCGAATAACACTGTGAAACAGTGAAAAAATACACGGACTTTAAGTATAGGTTCGATTCTACAACCAAAGGGTAGTATAACCCTATACTCGGTTTGGCGAAATTTGTGACCTTTTTTTATGGGCTGAAAATCAGTGGGCCCCTCGAAAAAGGTGTCATCAGCTTTTGTCCAACAACTAATTCAGTGATATCGCTTAACTATGTTTGACAATAATATAGCTAAGAATATGCAGAACAAACTACCTTAATGTGGTCTTTTTGAGTATTTAGGGTGCATAGACACGTTCAGATTGTATTGATATGTTCATAAGAGTTGTTCAGATTTACCTTGGCTTGTTCAAATTGTATTAGTGAAAAATTACGAGTCCCTGAATGTTATTCTGAAAAAACGAAAAAAAATATTTTTTTTCTTTATTTTTTAAAATATTAAAAATCTTTGTTCAGCTATATTATTGCCAAATATACCTAAGCGGGATCACGAAGTCTGAATTAGTTGTTGGACAAAAGCTGATGAAACTTTTTTCGAGTGGCCCACTGATTTTCAAAAAGTTTGGAGGCCCATAAAAAAATTGGTCATTCTTTTCGCCAAACCGAGTATTGGGTTATAAAGGGTTTTCCAGTAAAGACATAAACATTTTATTTATTAATTAAACACAGAATATTTAAGATGTTTACATTTTACGAAAGAAATTCGATTTCGGTCATATGACCACCACGAGCCCGTCTACAGCGATCTATTCTTTGGACCCATTTTCCCCCACTCTTGCACACTTTTCGACCGGAACGTTGGCAATTTCGCGTTGGATGTTGTCTCTGAGCTCATCCAAAGTTATTGACTTGTTGGCATAGACCAATGACTTGATTAAAAATAAATTAAATGGCGATAAATCGCATGAACGAGGTTGCCATTCGATCGGGCCCTTTCTCGAGATAACACGTTCACCGAATTTGCCTTTCAGTAAATCGATTTTAACGCGTGCTGTGTGGCTAGTGGCACCGTCTTGGTGAAACCACATATCGGCGATGTCAAGCTCATCCAATTCTGGCCAAAAATAATTTTCTAACATGGTACTATATCTCCATTAACGGTAACATCACGATTGTTTTCATCGACGAAAATATACGGCCCACACAACCGGCATGAAAACCACACGGCTGCGATATTTTCGTTGCTTCCAAAAGTGAAAATTTGGATTCAAATTTATCCACTATAGCACGCACAGCCTGTCGGGTGGGTCGACTATTACGGCCGAAAATTAGAGTAAGCGCTCTTAAAGTTGCGACCACCGACTCAGAATCTCGGTAGTAATTTTAAATAATTTCCAAACGTTGCACGTAAGTTAACTTTACCATGATGAAAATGTTGGCTTCGACTAACGTTTTGACACTGAAAGATCATAAAAAAAAATTGTTGTATAGTGTAATTTTATAAAAATTTTTTTTCTATAAAATAAAGTAAAAAGTAGTATGTAAGTAACCGATTGACTTCAAATTTGGTACGCGGTAATATTTGTATCTATCTCCGGATGAGTTCGAAGATGGGCCATATTGGTCTACTCCTTCTGGTACCTCCCACACAAAGGGTTAAACTTTAGTGAAATATTGATTCTTTAATAACTTCTATACTGCTTATTCGAATCTTCTGAAATTCTACACATAATATTAGTTTATTAGTCGCTATTACCACGAGAAAAATGGGTGAAGTTGTCATGCCCCTTTTGGTACCTCCCACACAAATGGACCATTTTGCATCAAAATTTGGCTGCTTATAACTTTAATACAAGTGCATAAAAATGCTTGAAATTTTCTACAGTATAATGTGTTTGTAGCGCCTATAGTCCGGTAAAACATGGGCTTTATTGTACAGCTCCTTTTGGTACCTCCCACACAAATGGACCGTTTCGTACCAAAAGTAAATGGTTTGTAACTTTAATACCAGTGCATACAAATACTTGAAATTTTGTACAGTGTAATGCTGTTATAGTGCCTATAGTCTTGTAAAAAGTGGGCGTTATCACCCCGCCCATTTTCGTACCTCCCACACAAAATGACCAAACCAGTGCACATAAACGCTTATAGTTCTGCACAATGCAATGTATTTAAGAATCTACTGTTTACCGAAAAGTATGTGTATTTGGAAAAACCCTCCGGTACCTCCCACACAAATTGACAGATTTATTAGTGTAATGTTATATATTACATTACTCACAAAGTAAGGGTATACCTTAGTCGGTTTACACGACTAAAACTTTCTTACTTGTCAATATTACATTACTCACAAAGTGAGGGTATACCTTAGAAAGAAATTGCAATAACAGTTTCCCGTTATGTTCTCTTTCAAACGACGTTAACTTTGTAAAAATATGATCAGTCAATTTAAAATTCCGTAAAAAATTCACTTTTTCAATTTTTTAAAATTTCAAACTCTAATAAAATTTTGCCATTTTTTTAATAAATGATATGCATAAAGGGTGGTTAAATTTTAAGGGCCGATGTTGATTTTGAATAAAACACAAATTATTTTTTAATGAAAAAAAACACAGAAAATTCAAATTGAATGGGGAATGTTTATTATCATTTGAAAGAACATTCTTTGGCATTTATTTTTTTGAAGATTATGTCTATCAAATGTTGGCCGCGACTAGGTCTCACGATTTGTAAACGTTGTTCAGGCGTAAGTCTTTCCATGATGAAATGCCAAACTATACTTAACAAAAATAACATGACAGCATGACACGACTCACACGTGATCTGTCAAAAAAGGCTATTGAAAAAATTATCTCTACTTGGATCACCCGTTATATGGTTCAATAATGTATGGAACAAACTATCGGCCAAATGGCCGCCGCGACCTCGGCGGCACACCTCCATTCGATGGTCAAAATTGTCGATGACGCTGAGGCATAATTGAGGTTCTATGCCGTTAATGTGCCGAATTATCTCATCCTTTAGTCTTGAATTGTTGCTGGCTTATCGACGTACACCTTTTCTTTCAAATAACCGCAAAGACAGAAGTCCAACGGTGTCAAATCACATGATCTAGGCGGCCAATTGGCATCGCCACGACGTGAGATAACATGGCCATTGAATTTGTTGCGCAAAAGAGAGATGTGTGGCAAGTGGCACCGTCCTGTTGAAACCACATATTGTCCACATCCATATTCTCCAATTCGGGCCATAAAAAGTTCGTTATCATCTCACGATAGCGAACACCATTCACAGTAACTGCCTTACCGGCCTCATTTCGAAGAAGTATGGCCCGATGACGCCGCCAGCCCATAAGCCGCACCAAATGAACTGGGCAAGCATGCACAGGTGTTTTCACATCTCCAACAGACCCGGTTTGCTGAATTTTGCGCACAATTCTCCCGATTGTGGACACATTTGGTCGATTATGATGATAACAAAAAACATCACGAAGTGCACGAAATGCATTCTGATTTGAACGCCCATTTTTGTAAAAGGCTTAAAAACTTTAACGCGTTGCTCGATTGTGTATCTTTCCATGGTTCAAATTGAGTTAGTCTGAAATTGAGAAATATCAAATGAAATGCAGAAAAAAACTTGACGTTTAGGTGTGGTTCACATTCAACATCGGCCCTTACAATTTAACCACCCTTTAGATATCTTATTATTAAAAATTCTGACCCAGCGACCATACTCGATTGGACTTTTTGGTGTCATTAAAGGCCAAAATTACTAAAGAACTTTTTGTAGTTTGCATTTGCTTTTTTGATTTTTTGTTCACGTAAATTCAATAAATTTTGATCAATTGCGAGTTTGAAATTTTCACATCTAACGCCATAAATTTGGCATCGTAAAGTTCTGAGAGGAATATTCCCCAAACATACCAACATAAGTAACCCATTCGATATGTTACACATTTAGTCCGTAGCATTGTTCTCCATAGTCTCTCATCATTGTAAGACGATGTTATAATGGGTGGGCCATTTAAAATTTTAAATTTAACTAACGATTACTTTGACTGTTGACTGTTACGTAAAGCATCCAGAGACAATTGAAGCGTTGAAACATGACATCGAAGTTGCCATTGAAGAGATTCGATCCGAAACAATCGAAAATGTACAAAAAACTATATTATGTTCCATTATTAAATGACAAAGATCAACCTTGCAATAAAACCAGAAATTTGACAAAGTGATTAATACATTTTTATAGCTGATTCAATTTAAAATTTTAAATGACCCACCCTGTAATAACAACATTTGGTTACCTACAGTACTTGTTGAAATAATTTGCAATTGCTCTGATATGATCTATTTTTAAAAGTTTGTACAATTTCCTCATTCCCATTATTGGTTAAAAATAAACGGGAAGGAGTCTGAAAATTGCTATATAAAGTTTAGGGACCTTATTCATAAAAATTTAATGAAGGTTTCTTTATGAATAAGGCCTTATGTCTTTAAAATTTCCTTAAATAAATTTTGCAATAGGAATATTCAAAAAGAAAGAAGTTATGCCAAAAGGTCTGGATGTTCTGCAAAATAACAGTGAATACCGGAAACAGTGTTCATCACCGATATGGCAACATTGCCGGATTTGCACATGTACGAGTGTGAGAGAGGGTATTTGTTTTGTTCTCCTCTCTTTAGGTTTTGTTGAATCTCCAGCACAAAACATCAGCAGCCACAAACGTCAAACATTGTTTTTGCAATGATTACTCGCTGTATTTGCTTGGTATCATGTCTCCCGTCTCTTCATGCCAACGAAAAGTGTTTGAATGTGCGTGTGGCTGTGTGTGTTTTCTTGTTGTATTACTTGCCAAAGATCTGTTCCTGTGATCAGACACAGTCAGTCAGTCGTGTTTTGATCACAACGCGAAGAGCAACGTTTAGCGCATTGGTTTGTTGTTTCGGTCGGTCGTTCGGCTATCTCAAACCCCCAAAGTGTGTGGCTTCGCGTTTATTTATGTTTAGTGCGGCCGTCCGCATTGTTCACGTTATTGTCTTGTCGCTTCTCAAACAATTGAAAGAAAAAATAACCACAACACAAAAATTGTTACGGAAGAAAGAAAAACAAAAGAATAGAATCATAAGTAAATAACAACATCTAAATCACATTTGCAGAAGAAATCAAAGTGTTCACTTCGTTCGGTTTTTAAGTGTGTCTGTGTGTGTTAACTGCTGCCATTTTAATAATAATAATAATATTAGTTGTGAAAAATAAAACAAAATCAATTGAAATGCGCGAATTGAATGAAACATATTTAATAAATATTTGATAACGATACATTCAAAGATAGAAAGAAGGCACACGACATAACAGAAAAAATAAAATATCAATAAGTGTGATACAGTAATTTGGAATACCATTTTTTGGAAAATAAACATAACTAACGCCTACTGCCTGGTATATATATGAATGCACTATATACATATTTATGTATATACATAGCTATAGCATACAAACATACATATGTACATATTTATGTACGAAATGCATTGTTGGATTATTGTGTGCCTACCTGTCAGTCAGTCAGTTAGTCCGTCTCTCTGTCTGCCTGGCCTGGCCTGCTGCTGCAGCTGATTATTATGCTTCGAAGTATAAAATTTCCTGATTTCAAAATTCTGAAACTCTTCATCGTCGTTGGCTGATTATTGTTTGATGCGGTTGTTGCTGCTGTTGTTGTTTGCAGCGCTTTTTTCGGTGTATGTTTAGTTTATGCATTATGACTTCGGATCATGCAACAGCTGTTGTTGGTATTGTTGAAGTTTTTTTCTCTTCCTTTGTTCGTATTGTTCGATATGCATAATGATCACAGCAGCGAACGAACTAGTAACACCGCACGAGCACACAAACACTCGCACGTAAATGGCGTGCTCAGAGACAGCAGTTGGTCATTCGATTGCAGCAGCTAATAGGCATTTGATATCAACTTTGTTTTTTGGGTTCTATAAGACATGTGGATAAAGGGTTAAATTCTTCTGGGGCTAACACAGTACAAAATTGTCCAACTCATTGGTTTGGGACTCAATTCTGAGAATTGGACGTGAAAGTAGCCCCAAAAATAGGCACTTCTGCATCATTCCTTTAGTCAAGTTGGCTCAATTAATAATTTAATGGCTATACAATTTTTTTTGCTCAAGATGGATTTTTAGCCCCTTTTTCTATATTTGTTCTCGACACACCGTACGGAAAACTCTTTTGTGTATGAAGCAAAGTTGTAGATAATAAATGGGAGAAAAAATGTGGAACAAACTTCCTGAAAAAAGTGCATTCAGTGCCTTAAAAATCACAAAAATGTAATGTTCGGTTTTATAATGCTCTGTTTTATACGTACGTATACGTATTACGTATACGTATTTTTCAATATTTCACTGACAGATATTTTATGACTTTGTGGGAATTTTTGCGATTTTTTTCGGGTAGGTTTGTTCCACATTTTTTTCTCCTATTCAATATCTACAAATTTGTTTCAGACACATACCGTATGGTATAGCCAGAAAAAATATAGAAAAAGTGCAAAAAATACACCTTTTCTTTTTGACAACACTGTTTTTGCCAGCTCAGCTGTTTTCGTTTAACATGTTACTGTAAAAAATGTTCAGTTTGGTCTATAATTTAACCATGAATCGTCTTAGTTCGGTGAACAGTTTGTTTCTCGTTTGGGACCGGTCAATTGGCCGCCTAGATCGTGCGATTTAACGCCTTTAGATTATTTATTATTTAAGGCTCATATAGAAATCAGCGTTCCTCTTTCCAGCAATGTGTCCAGGGACCCACCCAACCTAGGCTTATCCTATCTGACAATTGTTGCATTTCCAATCGACTATCATTTACCACATTGACTGCCAAAATAGACTGTTATGTGCTCGTTTGGCACATTATGTCGACTTTGGGGGAAAATTTTAGAACTGGTGACAAATAGTCTGTTGGTCCTGTTAAATCCCTCCAATTTGACGCCTCATTCAGATAGACGAATGTCCCAGTCTGAATTACGCCACATATGTGCCTCGCGGAGTTTCAAGGCACACTTAGTGAAACTTCACTTTACAAATTGACCTATCGGTTGCAGACTTAGTGGAGTGTTAAGGGCTGATGTTATTAGTATCTGAAATCTGAGAAAATAGAAAAATATTCTCAAAAGGCGTACGTTTCGAGTTGTGTATTTGCGAAACGCGTGGGCGCATTTTTAAAAAGGAAGGATCATTTTAAAGTTCGTAAGTTGTTCTTTTTATATAAAGAATAAACAATCATTTTTTACTAAATAGAAAGACTCAATAAATTAAATTAAATTAAAATTGTTAAAAAAAAAGAACTAATCTGAACATCATCTTCGTAGCTTTATTTTCTCAGAATTTTAATTTGGTGTCATTGATGTGCAGGATAAAGAAGCAGATTCATATGCATTTAAAATTTTTAAATTAACCGGAATTACTATATGTTCTTAAAAGTACATGTCACGATATTACAATCGAACCTAACTTCCAAATACACCTTTTCAGATATTTTACCAAATTTGTCAGATGCTTATAACATCTAAAAAATTTTGTTTTTTCTCGCCAACTACAAGATGATATATTTCCATAGTAAAACGCGTTAATGGCCCTATGCTCCACTCTGCAACGAAGGGAATAAATATAAATATATAAAACGCATTAACAAAATTTCAAGACAATCGGTAATGTCGACCAAATTTTTTTTTGAAAAATAGTTCGGTTTGATATGGAATGAGCGATATACTGATGCTATTCTTTGTACTTTCTCTTACCGTTTTGAGCTGAGTACTATAATTCAACGCATTTCACCAGACCACTGAACCATACGAAGGTAAGGATAGGGCACACAATAGCTGTGTATATCCAATGGATAGCACTTAATCTGAGCCCCAAACTCGTACCTATGGAGCCCTTGCAGGAGTAGATTGCGTTCAGTCATTTTTTGACTATTTCCTCAGTGTATCTTTTCTGGTCAAGTATGACACAAAGGTATTTTGCCTGCACGGACAGTTTAAATTCTACTGCTCCAGAATAGGTTGGGTGAAAGGTAGTATCGTATATATTGAATAAGATCGGTTAGAGGGGGTACGACCTCATCCAGGAAGGAGTCGTGTATGGATTCCAATTTCACATTATTGGCGGCTCCTTCTATATGCAAGAAGGCAGTTAAGTGAATTGGGTTCTTCCTAAATATCCCTTAATGTAAACCTCCACATCGTGTAGAGCACTATCCACACACTAAAAAAAAAGCGTACTGAAAACCAATGAATTTTTCGTAAAGTTTAAGATTTCGGCAATGATTTCGAGCCAAAGACAATCGCCATAAAAACAAGAAGGTTTTATAGTTAATTTAAAGACGTGAATAGTACTTGTTTTGAGGATGCATTTCATAGAATTAAGAATTTTGGGTAATAAAACTAATTAAGTTTGGTCTTAAAATAAGCACATTTTTGCGTAAATTTAAGTATGGCGCGTGCTTATTTTTAGTAAAATATCATATAATTAAAAACATTATCGTAATAAAATTTAAAATGTTTGTCCTTGATATAAGAATATACTGGTAATTAATTTAAGGCATACATGAATTTAAATACAGTTTTTTTAAATATGTATGGAAAATTCGTTACATTATATTGATTATAACGTTACTGTTTTAAATGAACCATTTACTATTCATAGAAAATTCAATAACACAACACTTTATCTTTCTAAATAAATTTTATTTGTTATATTTTATATTGGAAAATACAAAAAAAAATAAAATACATATTACGGATAACATTGAACATTTTATAATTTAAAACAATATATAATTGTATAAAGACAAATCGGCCAACAAACTATGAAGTTTGACTTTTATTCGAATATTGTATTGTTATGTTTCGATTCTATAACGGGATTCGATTCTCTATTTGTTGTCCATGAACAATTTTTATCGGAACCGACCTTAATGATTTTTAACCTAAAATTTGGCTGGAATTTAAATAGAAATTATATAAAACAAATATTATATTATTATATCATATAGTTTGGATGCTCACTCATTTCCTGCAATTTGTAAATTTTTATTTCCCCACTGCATTTTTCATATATCCAAATAAAGTTCAATTGCGCGAACTAAAATAAAAATAATTTGAATAAACAGAATGATTTATATACGATAAAGTATTAAAATAAATTTTATCATATAACTGTCACAAAATGTTGAAAGATAAGAGATATATTAAACTCTTTGGAATATTTAGTCACTCTTCTACGACACAAATTCTCATAATAGATCCATACAAAATTTGCTGTACTAAAAGTTAAAAAAAATATTTATGTAAGATATTGATTGTTTTGAAAGTGGCGAAAGTGAAATTTTTCATATAAATTGAGTTATCAAAAATAATTTTCTCAAAAAAATCAATCGTGACTTAGATTTTAAAATCTTAAGTTTTGTTAGCAAACAAAACTACAAAAACTTATTAAAAATTACTTCTGTAAAACAAAACCTAATGCTGCTTATGACATTCTTAACCCTGGTGTTAGATTAGCAAATCTGTACGAATCCTAGATTAAGAGTCCATTTGGTCAACATTACATTTTTCATATAAAATTAATATGGAAGACAATATTTTATATTTATTTTTATTCAATACTTCGTGAAAAGAAAGCAGCTTATTTACAATTATTTTTGAGCAAAAACGCTTATTATTTTGATTTTAGTAAAACAAAAATATCCCTTGGACCAAATTATAAGGCAATATATATACATACATATATTACCGTTTATAAAGGAAACGATACAAAAATTGGACCAAATGGGCCTAATCTAACAGCAGGGTTAATTATGAAGTACTTATGAAGCAATTATGAACACGAAATCAAGGAAAAATTTAAACTAAACTTCAAAAAAGGAAAAATCTTTTTAAATAAATTATATTTGGAAAACTTTTTAACAATAACTTTGTGTGAAAACACGTATTTTATATGTGAACGTCAGTTCGCAAATATATTTTGTTCTAATACATTAATATATGCGATCCAAATTAAATTTATTGATTTTCAAATCTATATATATAAAAATGGTGTGAAAAATGTATAGTAATTCATCAATTGAGAACGGCTGGACCGATTTGGCTCAATTTTTTTTCAGTTCGTCGTATTTGCCTGGAGAAGGTTGTTACGAAAGAAAATTTTGGGAAAACCCTCCGGAAAAGTCGGAAAATTGGGAAAATCGAAAATTGCTATTTCTTGCGAGATTCCTACTGCTCTCTTTTTGAATCCAATTTTTTTATTAATTTTCTATTAAACAAAAAAGTTTTCTATTAAACATATGTACGAGTATGTGCTATTTTTCTTGCTGCAATTCATTCGAGTTTTGCGTATTGTTACACTGATTTCGCGTATCACATCGACAAACGGTACAAGCATTACGATCAATTAAAATTCACGATATTTATCAGTTCGAAAATTTTTTCACATAATAAGTTTGAGTATATGAGGTAAGGTTATCTTATTGGATTGCGGGCACTGCAAAATCATAATTTCGGATGAATGCACGATGGCGCATAAACGAGCTCTGGAGGCAGTTGACCGAACGATGAAGGATTTACGACGTGATTTGAGACAATTTGGTGAGTCTATGATATTGCTCTCCAGAGATTTTCGTCAAACGCTTCCCGTCATCCCGAAATCTACTGCCGATGAAATTAATGCATGCCTGAAATCGTGGTCTTTGTGGCGGCATGTCAAGAAGTTGAAATTGACCACGAACATGAGAGTCGCGTTGCAGAACGACTCATCGGCTCTTGAATTCTCGAAACAACTGTTGGCGCTTGGCAATGGCCAAATTACTGTTGATGTTTCCACTGCATTGATATTGTTCCCGGCAAATTTTTGCGAGTTCACATCGTCGAACGAGGAACTCATCACCAAAGTGTTTCCAAATCTCGATTAGATTAGTGAACGGCAATATTAGCAGCGAAGAATAAGGACGTCAATAGCATGAATTTTATTATTCAAAGTAAAATCGAACTCGCTTGATGTGCCAGGAGCTCCGCCGCATAATTTACAGCTGAAGGTGGAATCGATCATAATCATGTTGCGGAATCTGAATCATCCGAAATTGTGCATAGTTCGCGGTTGTCCATTATGAAACTGATGGACAATGTGATTCAGGCGACGATCATCAAGGGAAAATTCAAAGGAGAGGAAGTCCTTATCCCACGAATTCCGATTATTCCAACTGATCTTTCATTCCAATTCAAGCGGATTCAGTTCCCTGTACGATTGGCTTTTACGATGACAATCAATAAATCTCAAGACAAATCGTAGGAAGTCTATGGAATTAATCTCGAATTTCCCTGTTTTTCGCACGGTCATCTGTACGTTGCCTGTCTTCTGTCTTCGTTGTTTGTTGTTTATCACATCGCTCTCTACTGATTTCGATTCCTTTTAAACAAATCGCATTAAAATTTTAACTATCTGTGTTTTATTATCACTCTGGAGTTTATCTGAAGGCGTTCAATTGGGGCGAGGCGAAGTTCGCCGGGTCCGCTAGTAAAATATATTTGTTCAGAAATACATAATACTTACAAATATTGTTTCCAAATCTATTTCCTTTCAATTCAAACATTCCCATGAAGGTGTATGCTCACTTATTTTTTGCAAGTTATAAATGGCATTCAGCACTGCATTTTTCATATATCCATCACATTTATCTTCAAATATTGCGTTATCTAAAATTAAAATAATTAAATTTTTTCTGAAAATAAATCAAATAAAATTATCTATAAACAAAAAAAAAATGCAAATAAATTTTATCATATCACAATTGGAAAACGCTGAGAACTAAGAGAAATATTTCAACCGTTCATATATAATACTTACGTTGAAATATTTTGTAAAATTTGCCACTCTTCTCACAAAAGACCCATTCTAAAATTGTTTTATTAAAAAAAATTAAAAAACATAGTTTTTTTATTTTTTTATTTTATTATTAATAATAAATTTCTATATTGCCAAAAATAAATTTACATTTCTGCATTATGCGCTGGTATTTTTAATAAATAAATACTTTAAATTAAAATGTGTTTTGTTAATTTTGTAATTGCCAATAAGATGTTTATTTCAGGATAATAATATTATTTTTCACGTACCTAAACATTTTCCCATTGTCTCTTTCAGTATTACAAAATCTATTACTCACATTTTTGTCATCCATTTGGCACAAATCTCTTCACAGGACTTACAAACAAGATCTCCTTCAAAAACGCATGTACATCGCCATAAATAACATACAGCAAAAATAACTATGACACACGCACTCCCTTATCACAGAGATCGATGGTGACGCCGACGGCATAACCACATGCATACACACAAGTACACGACGGTTTCATTTGTTGTTGTTGCTATGCTTTAGCAAAAATAACTGTTAACAGCCCATATTAAAATTATTTTCGGTGCAATATGCACGTATGTATGCACGTATACTTACATATTCACAGCAATCAAATTTTTTCACAATCCGCGTCCCGAAAACAGACAACCGTTTCCTTCCATCGCTTGTAAATAACTGACGATTTAAAAGAAAAAGAACAACAGGACTGTTCTCTATTTTCTCTTCTAGCATTCCATAACTATTATTTATTCACACATTACCAAACAAAACTGATTCTTCGAGCGAGAGAGGGAGGGAGAGATTGTATAATTCTCTCTATGTATTCTTAAAAATAATGACAATAGTCATAAAATTTATTAACAAAACAGCCTTTCCTTTAAGGGGAGCATAGCCTTAAATTTATTACTCAAATATCTCATACTGTTAATTAAGTCCGATTCGGCATTAAAACTATGACATGTCTACGTCGTGGTTTTAATGTAGAAAATCCTTAAAAGTATTGAAATATTACTTAAAATAATGCGGATTGTCACAAAAATAATGATTTTTTTCTTTAATTTAAATGCGTACATTTAAAGAAGCGCGTACACAAAACTAATGATGAGGTAGACATTAATTCAAATTCATAAAACTTTACATTAAGGAAAATTTCGTAAAAAACGTGTAAATTTTCATTATTTTAATGAAAATTGTCATTGAATTGATGCCGAGGTAGCATACTTAATATAAGAATGTGTCATCATTAGTTTTATTACTATTTTTTGTTTCAGTGCAGAGCGACCCTTTATATACGCATGTTGATAGCTGCTGATTGAAGACGTTGTAAACGATCTCTGATATAGGTGTCAATCGGTCTTTCCAAAGATAAAGGGTTACAATTCAGTGAAATATTGATTCTGTAATAACATCTGTACTACCTGTCCACACCCTCTGTAATTCCACAAAAAGTTATATTTTATCTCTTATTATCAGGTTCTTCCTAAATTTTCCTCAATGCAACCCTTCACATCGTGTAGAGCATTATCAACAGAGTGACCCTTGATATACGCATGTTGGTAGCTACTGATTGAAGACTGTTGTAAACGATCTCTGATATAGGTGTCAATCAGTCTCTCCAAAGATAAAGAGTTACAATTTAGTGAAATATTGATTCTCTAATAACTTCTATACTACCTATCCAAACCCTCTGTAAATCTACACATAGTTATATTTTTATCTCTTGCGATCATCTTGAGAAAAATTTACGAAGGGGCGGCCTTTTGGTACCTTCCACACAAAGGGACCATTTTGTACAAAACAGATAGACGGACGGACAATGCTGAAATAACTTAATATGACCCAATACTGATTTCCGCCGAACATACTTAGTACTTAGTGTCTTAGCTCACTCATTCTATGAGTTACACTTTTGGCCCGTAGCTATGTATATAATAACGTAGGGATATAATAACCTGCTTTTTTTCAAAAAAACATCAGTGGGACTTCATTCAATGACCGGGTGCTACACGCTCACTTACACACTATACTCTAGTAGAGCACACTATTCTTCAACTGCATTCTGGTTTATGAACAATTTTTTTCTGCTAGTTGTTCCATTGTGGCTCGTTTCCACATGTGCGCTATGTAAATTGATTCTTGTGCAAAAAAGAAACGAAACGGAACAGAGCAAACTCAGCACAACAAACAAAGCACGGCACGGCAAGAAAAAAGTGAAAGTGAGCTCATGTTTATCACCATCACACCAGCAGTAGTACCAGCGGTCGCTGCAACGACAGCAGCGCCCAACCAATAATCTGTGTTTCTAAACCTTGTTCTCATTATTTTGTCTATTTTGTTTCACCTCTGCATTTACATATGAACTACATATCAAATTTCGTTTATGTATAAATTCCTCTATACAGCATTGCTTAGGGTTCTCTCTCTTTCTTCCATTCTCCTCCTTCTCTCATGTTCATTACAATTGTCATCATCGCACCTACAGCAACAACAACAGTAATAATCACAGCATCTCAGCTGTAGCAAACAAAATTCGTGATCAATGATCTTTTGAGTATTTCTTTTTTGGCTAAGGAGCTGTTGTTGTGGCTGTGGCTTTGTTTTCCTTTTCGATGAGTAGTTTGTCGGCGAAAGAAATAAATGCCACCACTACCGCCGCCATCAATTTATAATAAGCTGAGAAGACACAAAAACAAATCAAAAATAATAAATTCAATATACGGCCGCCGTATTAAATCTTTTTTCAATTTTTTTCGTGTCAAAAAAACATTTGAATTCCGGTTTTGTTTTTCGGTCATTGGTCGGAAATCGCATGAATCGTCGTTACAAGACAACAAACACATGGCAAGGCGCGCGCTTGCTGCATTTAGTAGAGACTTGCATACATACACCAACACACATGCACTTTGTGTAAAGAAAAACCAAAACTTACCTTCGCAACCGTCAACTCTTCGAACGGTTTTTTGGGAGTGTTTTGTGAAAAATTATTTTGATTTCTTCGAAGGAGAATTTATGTCATACCTTCGAAGAGCCAGTGATGCCATTTTGGCGGGTTTCGTTTCTTTCATCAGTGTCGTATTTTGAACAGCAAATTTGAGTCCTGTAAACAAAATAGCATATTCACACTTCTACGATTAATAAATATAATTTCAGAAATTTATGTTATTTAACTGCCGCAGTCGGAGTCGAATGATTTTAAAATTCGACTCCGGAATTCGGAGTCTAGTAGTTTTGGCTCGACTCCACAGCCCTGGTTATGAAAGGCTTCAAAATTGATATTTTAGAATACCATTACTAACAAAGAGTGGACGAAATTTGCCCACACCTTCTGACACCTTTTACTACAAAAGCTACCAAATTACTGGTTGCAGTTCTTTGAAGTTGAGGTTATACAAGGTGGCGCAAAAGTAATCCTCCTATCAGAAAATGCTATAAATTTTGCGATTGGCCCCTAATGTCAGTTCTGTTTTGACATTTGTGTAGTAAACACATGCGAAATACACGTTAATAAACAATGTTATGCTACACTGCTCCAGAACGCGAAATATTGCTGACTATTTATTTGACCAATAATCGGTCGGTGACTTTGGCACAGATTTCCTGGCCGTCCAACGCCTACTGGTGAAACACTGCGACGTTTAGCCGCTCGCCTCGAAGAGACTGGCACAACACGAGATGCTGCCAGGCGTGGCAGACCCCGGAGTAGCCGTTCTGCAGAGAATATTGCTGCTGTAGCCGAGGATGTCATGGAAGCGCCGTCGACATCGACCAGACGACGTGCCACGCAAATGGGTATCAGTCGACGGTCTCTACAGCGAATTTTGGTACAAGATTTGAAGATGTTTCCGTACAAAGTCCAGACGGTGCATCAGCTGTTAGCTGCTGACCGCCAATCGCGTCTAACATAACATCGAAAGGTTACTTTTGCGCCACCTGTTACATCGCCAATTTACCTAACTGAAATTTGTTTACTACATAGTTTTTTGTAACAAATTGACATAAATTTCGTCATATAGTCAACGCAGTATTGATTGAGTTATTAAAAAAAATAATATTTCCCCGTTATTAAATTTCGAAACGAAATCAGTCAAAACAACCTTCGAATAACTATTCTCAAACTAAATTCAAATAAATAAATAATCTAGGAACATCCGCATTTTATATTGATCACTATTTAGGCTAAATTAATGAAGCTAAGAAATTGATAATTTTATTTTATTTCTTTTTTTAAATGTGTTTTAAATTTAAACAACAATCTTCTGCTACTTGATTGCCGCTTTTAACCCATAACCGAAAACATACACTCACACACACCCCAAAACAAAACAATGCGAACACTTGATTTTATTTACTAAATTGTTTTTGTAATAAAACAAGTGTTGATTTTTTTTTTTTGTAGTAAAAACAATTTGTAAATATAGAAAAATAGCTCTAGTTTTCACGTTGCGCGATAAGGTCGCTATTGTTTGTATTAACACGCATAATAACAAATATAAACAACAAATAAATGAATCAATGAGAACAATAAAATGTAAAATATATTACGGAAGAACAATATCGGAAATTCAAAATTATTTGCCTTACTTTACCTACAAAATCGTTAAATCTGCAAAACAAAAATAAGATTCAAGATTTAGTAGATGTTATCAAAGCTTCCTACAATATTTATAATAAGAGCATTTCTATCATCTATGTAGTTTAAATAATACGTGATAAATTGAGTTATACACGTTCAATCTATAGTGGGCGATTCAAAACAATCGTATTTTGGATACTTTCGAGTATATCCGCATTGAACTATCCAATCGATAAGACACTTAAACATTTTTTTCAAGCGGACAGCAATGATATCACTCCATCATTCAATCTTTGTTTGCATATTATAAATTTCAACAGCTTCGGTTCGTTAGCATAGAAGCTATAAAAAATATTCTCCATAGAATTTTTACGAATTTTCAGTGGAAGGAACAATGGGACCATCTTCGTGTTTTAACTAATTGATTTAATTATCATCAGCTCCAGAACGACTGAAAAACAGATCTAGATTAAATTACTTAAAATGCTAAAATAGGATTTCCCCCAACCATGCATAGAATCGAAGCTTCTACCCCACCGATATAACTTTTACACATTTAGTCATAAGCAAATTATATATGTATGGTTTTCTGGAATAACCATATACATATATCTAGTATAAAGATCTTAGCGTAGACAGTTGTGTGTTGAAAATGTGCAATCTGTTCACACCTGCACTCAGAGAAAAAAATTACCAAACGTGATCCAACTGAATCTATCACACACAACAGGTACTACATTTGTAATGACTTCTGTATACGTAATGTGACAACAAATTGTGGACATTGTTGGTATCATAGTGACAACTAATTGGGTACATTTTCACCACCAATGGGTACACATTATCACCATATTTGTTGAAGTTTTAACCAAGCATGAACTCGGTTACAATAAAGTTCGAGTTAACAACATTTAATATTTATAAGCATTTTTCCCTCAGTGTAACTGTTTGCGTAGCAATAAAAACAAAAATAAAATAAAAACACAAGATTTTGTAGTTTTTTCCAATAACAAATTGGTAATGTTTATTGTTGAAAACAATTACCTTGGTACAAAAGAGGGATGCTGATGTTCGCTGTAAGCGATCGGAAAACGATTGAACTAAAAAACTAACGAGCAACAAGACGGTGAAAGGCGGCAAAGGCACTCGTTGGAAACTATCACGTTTGTGCGTATATTCGCACAAAGTCGCATTGATACGTAGTAGATAGTTACCAACGCACAATTTGCAAAGATGCAGATCGATAGATAAATCGATCAACATAATTGAACGACATATTATGAACTTAAACAGTAACAATGTTTATATGGCTCGATAGTTATGTTATCAGCTCTAGTTATTTTACTTCAACATAAAATAGTAAGAACGGTAGAAAGTACGACCGGACCATAAACTATATACCATCATTGCATTAAATTTTATAACCGGAAAGATCTTTGAAGTGGAAAATATTTAAATCAGGGAGCGATATGGTTTCTTCTTGGAATGCTGCAAAGTCTCAGCCAAATTGGTTAGAAAATGTGGCATCTATGCTTAACTAATAATATTTTATAGCGACCTCTACATGGGACAAAAGTTAGACAAATATGATAAATTTCCGTATTTTTCTGCCAAATTTGATCAACCTAGCCCTATTATTACTGACTGTAGCGTGATTTCAACAGACGGACATGGCTGGAGGGTATATTTACACAACAAACAAAATAAAATTTGATTTGTATAAATTTTATTGACATGAACTCTGGCCAAAATAAAATACAAAATGCAAAGTTTCAGCCAAATTTGTTAGACAATTTTGTTTCTATGGCTTAAATAAGCCTTTTTGGGAGCGACATTTATAGGTGGACTATAACAAAATATGAACTGATTTAAAAACTTTTTGCTGCGATGAATTCTTGTCTTAATTAAATTCAAACTGCCAAGATTCAGTTAAAATGCTTAGAAAATGCGGTATTTATAACTTAATAATACGTATATTTTGGAGGGACCTCTATAGGGTGACTATAAAAAAATATGAACAGATCTGCAAACATTTTGCTGTGATGAATTCTTGTCAAAATAGAGTACAAACTACAAATTTTCTGCTGAATTACTTTAAAAATGTGGTATCTCAAAAGCCCTATTTTGGAGCGACCTCTGTTGGGTAGCTATATCAAAACATTGACCGATATGGCCCATTTGCAATCCTAAACAACCTGGAACTATAGGAAATATTTCTACCAAATTTTATCAACCTAGCTCTATTATTACGGACTGTAGCGTCATCACAACAGACGGACGGACGGACATGGCTAAATCGTCTTAGAATTTTACGACGGTTAAAAATATATATACTTTATGGGGTCTCGGGTCGATATTTATAGGTGTTACAAACGGAGTGACAAAATGAATATACCCCCATACTATGGTGGAGGGTATACTAATAATTAATATTTCTGACTTATGCGAATGTTCCAAAGAAAACATCCATTATTAGCTACTCTACATGTAGGTAGTGTATAAAAACATTTCTATATTTTCGACTAACGAATGCATTTTTCACAAATCCGACATTTAGAATAATGTGTGATGCAATACCACTTATTTGCATTGGAGAAATTATTTTTCTGAGTGTTTGGCAACACTGTCATTTAACAAATTAATGTTTAAGCCAACAACATGCTGAGTGTTGCTTACTTTGAGTGAGCGAGAGAGATATGGTGAGCGGGAGAGGTATACTGCTAATGAGAGCACGTGCATTTTGCTTAATATACATAGAGTGGGCTTTTGCATTCAGCTTCGTTTAAACTTTGATATTTCCATCCATCGATTTGTTTTAAGTTCACAAATAGTTTCAAAAGGTTAAATGAAGACATTTCAGCTTTTTTTTGGTTTACATTTTGCTTCTTCTGCCCCCACTTCTTCTACTTCGTCTTCTTTGGCCAGTTAAGCAGAAACATCGCTGAAGGTCTTTGAAGCCATTAAAGCCACAGTGTGAAGAAACTCCTTAATTAAGCCAATTTCAAAATTTACGTGTCGTGTCTGACGGAGCGACAGACGATGGGACATACAGCCGTACTTCATACTGCGTAATGCATAGCATACGAGCTGTTGAAGGGCATCCGCTGCTGATGATGATGACTTCGTTGGGGAAAATGTAATGGTGAATGACACATCAAAGACTTCTTAGTCATTCTTGACTGAAATCCAAAACAAACAAATACCTATGTACATCAATTTTAATTCCAACAATGAAGTTAAGGTTAAAAGCAAATTGGTTTTCCCTCCACAAACTCCAAATTAAAATGCAATCAAATGTTTGCAGAGATCGTAAAACTAAAAGTGACATGGATGTCAATAACAAACGACAGTTTACGGAACAGAAGAGCGAAATAGTGCAATAAATAGTACGAATACGAATGTGTGTGTGTGTGTGTATTAATGCGTACCGTACCTATCATCCATCGACCATAACTTATGTATGTTCATGCGACCCCAGAAGAATACAGGTGAATGTTCTGCATGAATTGCATGTGAAACACAAAGAAGTATGTATGTACGTCTGAAAGAATTCACTTGGCCCTCAGAATTGCTAAATGTTCAATGGTTGCATGCATACATACATGCACAAATCACGTATAGTTGCTCACAGCACTATAGTTTTTTTCATCGGCACAGTGGCTTAACAACAGTGGGACCAAAATGGAATAAATAAATTCCTATTATTGTGGCAATTACGCCCAGTTTTCTCGAGTTGATAGTCCCCATTTTTTTCTTATTTTATTTTCAATAAAATTTCCTTAACAATTGGATTACTTAATTTATACGAGGCAATTTTAGCCACGGCAATTCGGTATTTGTAAATCGAGGCATATTGTTGATAACAGCTCTTTATGGGAAATTTGATGCCAATTAACTTGAATTTACAGATCCCAGGATTAATTAAGTCAAAAGCTATCAATAAGCTAACAATATCCCGATTAGGTATGTACATGACAAAATATGTTTCAGTGAAAAATACTTTTCAAAGGGAAAGTATTAAATGATGATTTTAAATGGGACTTGTCCTGCCGCTAATAGTATAGTGACATGTTCTGTAGGTCTCTCTTTAGACCAGAACTTGGAAAGGGAGTGAAGATAGAGTCTAAAGTTATAGTCTATTTAGCCAAGACAACAACCTGTTATACTTATAGTCTAAAGTTATAGTCAGTTTTCGCAAACTGTTATACACGAACAAAAAAAAATAAATATTTATTTTTTTAACAATTAAATGATATGAAATAATAAAAAAATATAATATTGAAAAACCCAAAACTTTTAAAAGTCGATTTAATAAAAAAAAATTAAAATACACATGTTTCAACATGTGAATTGAGTCTATTGCCTAACACAATTCAATAGCCCATAACTCGAAAAGTATATTGGGTTAATCCATACTATGACCACTTGATAGATAGGTCTCGATGAGCACAATCGAATGATGTAAAATTTGTCAAGGTTTATCGTACAGTTTTTGACCTAGTGGGCCATACATAGAACCCCTATAGGGTCTAACACAATTAAGTGGCCCATAACTCAAAAACTAGATAGGGTTAATCTGGACTATGAATACTTTTGGATAGGTCTCGATGTGCACAATCCAATGATGTAAAATTTATCAAGGTTTATCGTACAGACCCATATAGGGTCTAACACAATTAAGTGGCCCATAGCTCCAAAACTAGATTGGGTTAATCCATACTATGACCACTTGATGGATAGGTCTCGATGAGCACAATCCAATGATGTAACAGTTGTCAAGATCTTTCCGTGACCACTTGATGGAAAGATCTCGATGAGCACAATCCAATGATGTAACATTTGTAAAGGTTAATCGTACAGTTTTGGACCCAGTGGACCATTTATAGATCCCATATAGGGTCCAACACAATTAAGTGGCCCATAGCTCGAAAAGTACATTGGGTTAATCCATACTATGACCAGTTGATGGAAAGATCTCGATGAGTACAATCCAATGATGTAACATTTGTCAAGGTTTATCGTACAGTTTTTGAACCAGGTTATATTGCCACCTCTTATGGCTTCGCAATTTGCATTTCTGTGCTGCAGATATATGTATGCTCTTATTATCAAGCTTGGACAGAACTTCATTTCAGAAATTTTATTTATTGGCATAGTTGCTGCTGAAAATTTAGAAATTTGAAGGCAAATAGAATATGATCACCTTTATTAATATAAAGTATAGAACAGCTTAGCTTTCTCTTCTCTTCTCTCTCTTGAACGATTATTTGCTTATATCCATATTATTTTAGTTGCGTACGGAGTGTAGAAATGCGTTGTTTGCAATAATTAATATGTTCCATTATCATTTTTGTGCTGACCTAATCGAATTCTAACTAAATATTTCCCTGGGTGCGTAGTGGTCTAAAATTTCATTCTGTGGATCGCATTTCTGTATCGTTGCGAATATGGTCAAATTATTATACAAAGCAAATAAAAATAATTCAATTAAATTATTGTAGATTAGATTAATTTGGTTTTAACATCTTCAGCGGAATTTTATTATATATAAAATAAAATTTGTTTCGCATCACAAAATATTCATCAGATTTTCTAGGGATGTTTTGGTTTTTGGTCTACATTTATGTCTAAATATGAACGATTTGGTATTGAGTCATTTTAGAAATAATTTGTAGTCTGAAGTTTTATTTAAAAATTAATCAAGTTAAAACAATATATTTATTCAGACCTTCATTATCCTAATCGTTAGCACTTAATCATAGTACTTAATAGTTATAAATATCCAAAGAGGTAATCTTTTTTCTCTGCACACAAATAAACGCTATCCATAGAAAGGAGAAGTTATTTGTTGTTATGCAAAATTTTAAATTGACGTCACGCCAAAAGCCAGTTTGCAAATGAAGACAATAAATAGAAAACAAGTTTAACTTCATTGTAATAGAAATTATTATGGTTTGTTGACGACGACTTGGAACTAAATGAACTGTCTGGCATTTGAATTCATCCAACTTAGTTGATAATAAAATCACAGTTGATTCGCATTAAGATTTGTTAATGTTAGCCAAGTTTATTGTCTTTTATAATAAATTCCTCTGCATATTGAGTTTTAAATTTCACTCGATTAAAAATGATATTCCGTTCCACATCCAGCATTGGCCATTTATTTAGATATTGACTAAAGGTATAGCATCTTTAGCAGATAAGTACTGCTTGGCGCTTTTGTCATTAGTGGCCCTATTGTTCATGGTCGTCTTTTGTCTCTTCCGTTCTCCAAATAGAAATTTCACGGGAGAAATTCAAGCAAAAGATCTTTTCTAAACCGTGACAAATCGGCAGGTTTGCCATTCATAAAAACATATTCGATTTGAATAATAATAAGTATGTACATTAGGGTGTCTCAACAAAAAAATCACTAATTTCTATAATATAGAAATTATTTAAATAAATTTATATGTGAAGAACTAAAATCTATGTTTAATTAATTCCCAATTAAAATTGCAAGCCGTTAAATTTGTGTACAAAATGGTCCATTTGTATGGAAGGTACCAAACGGGGCGTGGCAACTTCATCCATTTTTCTCAAGGTGATAGCGACAAAGAAACTAATACTATGTGTGGAATTGTGAACTATTCTTATAATTAGTATAAAAGTTATTACAGAATCAATATTTCACTAAATTTTGGCACTCTGTGGGGGAGGTAGTCGAAGGAGTGGACCAACACGGTCCATCTTTTATCTTAGAAAAATATTACCACATATCAAATTTGAAGTCAATCGATTACTTCCTGGATGGATCGCGCGCACCAGCCAGCAAGCAGGCAGATAGGCGGATGGACAGACATTGCTCAAATTACTAAAAATTACCCAACTCTAATTTCTACCAAACATACGGGTACATGGGGTCTTAGGTCACTCCTTCGATGTGCACACTTTTTGCTCGTAGCTAATGATATATATCCCTCCTCTGTAGGGTGAGGGGACAATAAAAATAAAAATTTTCTCTTTATACCCTACACCACACTGTGGTACAGGGTGTTATGGCTTTGTGCATTTGTTTGTAACACCCAAAAGGAGAAGAGATAGATCCATTGTTTATTATACCGATCGACTTGTAATCACTTTCTGAGTCGATTTAGCGATGTCCGTCTGTCTGTCCGTCTGTCTGTCTGTCCGTCTGTCCGTCTGTCTGTAGATGTATTCTTGTAATCAAAGTACAGGTCGCAATTATGGCCCGATCTTGACGAAACTTTACACATATCTTTTTTTTTGCCCAAGGACGATCCCTATTTAATTTGGTTAAAATCGGTTCAGATTTGGATATAGCCCCCATATATATGTTAGCCCCGATTTGACATGTAAGCGCTGTAAAAACTTTATTTTATATCCGATCAGTATGAAATTCAGCAGAAAGAGGTCTCTTATTATATGAATGAACACTGTTAAATTTGGAAGAAATCGGTTCAGATTTAGATATAGCCCCCATATATACGTTACCCCCGATTTCACATGTAAGCGCCGTAAGAAATGTATTTTATAACCGATCAGTGTAAAATTCGGCAGAAAGAGGTTTCTTATTACATGAAGGAATACTGCCAAATTCGGAGAAAATCGGTTCAGATTTAGATGTAGCCCCCATATATATGTTACCCCCGATTTTACATGTAAGCGCTGTAAAAAGTGTATTTTTAATCCGATCAGTACGAAATTCGGCAGAAAGAGGTTTCTTATTACATGAATTAATACTGCCAAATTTGGAAGAAATCGGTTCAGATTTAGATATAGCCCTTATATATACGTTACCCCCGATTTGACATGTGAGCGGTGTAAAAAGGTTATTTTATATCCGATCAGTGCGAAAGTCGGCAACAAGAGGTTTCTTTCTACATGAAGGAATACTGCCAAATTCGGAGAAACGCGGTGTAGATTTAGATATAACACCCATATATATGTTAACCCCGATTTGACCAGAAAGCGCTGTAGAAATTGTATTTTATATCCGATCAGTGCAAAATTCGACAGAAAGAGGTTTCTTATTACTCGAAAGAATACTGCCAAATTCGGAGAAAATCGGTTCAGATTTAGATATAACTCCCATATATATGTTACCCCCGATTTGACATGTAAGCGCTGTAAAAACTGTATTTTATGACCGATCAGTGCGAAATTCGGCAGAAAGAGGTTTCTTATTACATGAAGGAATACTGCCAAATTCGGGGAAAAACGGTTCAGATTTAGATATAGCTCCCATATATATGTTACCCGCGATTAGACATGTAAGCGCTGTAGAGACTGTATTTTATATCCGATCAGTACGAAATTCGACAGAAGGAGTTCTTTTACATGAATTAGTATTCAGGGAAGATCGGCTCGGATTTATATTAAAGCTCCATATATGTTCCCCCTGATTTGGTATCAAACCGCTATAGAAGTTGTGTTTTACTTCCGATCATTAAAATTTTCCAGAAATATGTTTCTCAGTTTAGGAACGAATATTGCTTAATTTAGCGATTATCGTTTCAGAATTAGATAATATGTTTCTACCCATTTACCAATTATTCCAAATTATTATGGCAATGACCTTTATCGCATTGTTAGGGAGGTGTAGGGTATTATATAGTCGGCCCCGCCCGACTTTCTGCCTTTCCTTACTGGTTTTAACCTGGAAAAGTTCGTATTAAAAATAAATTGATAGCACCTACATATTTCTCCGCGCTTTGGTTGGCAAAAAAGATGGAAGCTATTATACAGTCGTCCCGCCCGACTCTACTCTTTCCTTACAGGTTTTTAAATGAAAAAAGAAAAGTGGAATCAATCGAGACATTAAGAATAAATAATGGTCACCACATAGCCTTTCTTAGAAATGTTGATAATTTTTCCACTCAGAACAACAACAGAACTTTTAGCATTCTTATACAATTCTAAAGATATGAAAAGTTGTTTGCCCGCTTATTACTTCAACTAATTTGTGACGATAATGTAATACCACTTTACATGCATCGCCCCTCTGTTGCGCTCTATTACAATCCATGAGGGAGAGGGGGAAACTATAAAAAGAAACCAACTACATACAATACTTATGGCACAATACACGAGTAAATACCTGAAACTCAAGAACCGTTACCAACAGCAAGTGATTACCATACTCTTCCTCTGCGCAGGCGCACCGATCTCAATTGATCTTTTCCACTGGAGCACTACAGGAGTGGGGCGACCAACAGCCCCACCACCACCACCTGCGCGAACTGAGCGCTACCAACGAGACCACTAGAACAGGTTTTCTTTTTTTGCACATTTTCCTTTTAATGTGAATTAAATTATCATATTCTCGTACCATTCGGGGCAATTCGTACTGATCACAGATCAGTCAGTCAGTCGGTGGTGGCGTTGGTAAAACCTATGAGTGTACCTATGAGAGTACATTCATGTTTTTATAATTGTTGTACTCCGGGTATTAAATTAAGTATTTGCTATAGTTTGTTTTTTCTTCTTCTTCTCTCTTTTTTTATTGTCCATTCCATTTGTCTTTACGGACCAGTTGACCTTGTAAGATCTACTCTATTCTGTTGGGCTCTGTTTGCGGGCTGTCTTTCTGGCTATTTGGTTGTTTGTCCCGCCTGTCCGTCTAGCTATCAATTGTTGTTCTTTACACTGATGTTGTGGATGTAAAGGGTTATTTAATAAGGTCTATACATTGCGAATACCACTATGCCACCACGGAAAAGCATATGGTTTGCCTATTATACAAACAGTAAACTTTGAAAATATTATACATGTTCTAAACCACTTGTTGATCAGTTCAATAGATTCAATGACGTCCATAATTTGTTTACTGGGAAAATTCCAAAGATGTGGTATTAATATATTATATATATTTATGGGAGATTTCATGTCAAGTGAATATTTTTTTAAAAGCGATGTCTTGTGATATGTGTGGAACTTGTACCATATTTAGCCCTATTGGATTTTAGTTTGTTATGACACAAAATATCGACGAGGTCGGTTAAATTTTTGCCCAAAGTGTGTTCGATAGCTTTTTCTTCAACCTTTTTAAGAAAAAAAATTTTTTTATGAATTTTTTTGCGAATATATGTTTTTTGTTGGGACCTATTTATCTTTAAAAATAAAGATACACCTATAAAATATTAAGATTCAACCATATATTTTAGCATAACTGGAGAACCATTTATCTTAATGGGTTAGGAAAATATTAAATCATTCTAAATTAAGTAGCCTTCATCTTGTTCTAATACAATTTCTTCATCCCATCAGCGGTTTCGAAGATATCTTACAAGATATAGCGAAACATCGAATTTTTTGAGAAAATTTTAACATTTTTTTAATTTTTTATTTTATATCTTTTGCAATATAAAGTTCAATTTCTTAAATTCAGACGGATCAATAGACAAATGTGTTCTCTAAAGCTCAAAGAAGTGGTATCAGAGTCGACGTATATATAGGGGATATACCAAAACATGGACCGATGGGCCCAATTTTTTGCTAGGGACCATTAGGTCCAGTATAAAGTCAGAATTCTTAAATTTCATCCGCATCAATTAAAAAAACGTGTTCTCTAGATCGTCAAGAAGTGGTATCAGAGGAGATTTTTATATGGGGCCTATTCCAAAAACATGGACCGACTAGAGACGATCCCTATTGAAAACGGGGCATTCAATGGGAATCGTCTCTAGTCTATGATATGCCTCTGTACCAATTTTCCTGTACCTTGATAAGAAGAATATCTGGACAGACAGACGGACATGGCTAAATCGACTCAAATAGTGATTCTATGTCGATCGGTACAGCGGTATAATAAACTAAATTATCTCTCGTTTTTAGGCCTGTACCACAGATTGGTGTCGGGTATAAATAAGTATGTATTCCCTAATTATATTATAATGGTCAGACTAAGCGCTATGAACAAATATTGACCTACTTTTAAAGGTTAGGACGTCTTTGGAATTTTGTACTTGAAAATAAGACAATATATTTAGTATTAAGGAAATTGTCCTCATTTTAAATACGAAATTTGATTACATTAAAGATTACATCATCTACGGCACCAAAACTTTACATTTAAGACATTATTTTTATGAAAACTTGTAAGTAATTTGAGCTTATGTCTGTCTGGCTGGTGCTCACGATTACTCTCCAAAGGAATGCTCAGCAAAGTTCAAATATGGGCCTTGTTGGTCCACTACATTTCGCACCTCTCCCATAAGGTGTTACAATGTAGTGAATATAGCTTATCTTCAATAATACTAAGCCGAATCTCCTCCAATTTCAAACATTGTAGGAGATTACTGAGAGCAGCTTCAAAGCCCCACAACAAGGGGCCAATATGTAAAAAAAACTACTAGCTAAAACTTTTAACTTTAATACCAGTTGAAATTTTGAACAGATTCTTTGCAATACCTACAGTTAAGTGACAAATGGCCGTAATTGCTACATATCTCCCAAAAACTTAACTCTCTATCTTTATGTACATACTCTTCAGCGCAAGATAGGCACATCTCCTTCTGGTACCCATACACAAATTTTGCAAGTTCATACGGAAATTATTTCCCAATAACTTCCGTAACAATCTTCTAGATGTCCTCAAATTAAGAACTTACTTTTCCAATAACTATGTGACAAAGAAGGTGACAAATGTTTCCAACGTTCTGGAATCATCCACCTAATGTACAAAATTCCATATTGTATTCCTCACAAAGTCAGGGCGTATCACACGTGTACTTCATTCAGTGTTTCCATATTTAAATTTAAAGCGATGAGCCTGGATTTTTTTTTGTGATCACAAACAAAACATTTTGTCACTTCATCCCCTTGACAACTGACTACCGGACGCTATGATAGCTATGAGTCTTAAGCTCGGCTGGATGAACAGATTGTGGCGTTATAAACCTAAAAATCCTAAAAATGATTCAAAATATTTAAATTCAATCTCTTTGTTATTTTTATTCCTCCATGATGTAGGAGTATTTATATTTCACATATATAGTTCTAATGTCATAACCCTTTATTCAAATCTGATTGCTTTGTTTGCGGTATATGAATGTATATTATTAAGTGAAAAAAACGTATCTTTTTGTCTTAGTAATTAATTCAAAATGCGTTACTCAAAAACAAAATCCAACTTGTTTTGGTGTTTTATTGTTTTGGTTTGAATTTATTCAAATCGAGTTTTTTTGTATCCTATCCTAAGTGTTTTGCAAATTGAGAGTGTTAACTTTTTGCTGTCGTTGACAACACGATTCGGAGAATTTTGAACACACTTGGGAGTAGGATTTCAGTGCATAGGTGGTACTAAGAGTATTAAATCAGAATTTTATATAGTGTGTTTTTTTCTTTTTCTCTTACTCACAACCTTTTCAAACAAGTTCGAGTTATTGACATGATAGAATAGCCACTCTCGAGGTTATGACTATTTATTTTCGGCAATGCATTCAAACGGGTTTACAAATTAGACATCAAATACTAAAACGAAACGTTGATAAATTGTGAAAGGTAAAATTTATTATGAGACCATAACAATTGGCTAATAAACAAATTGTTATGCCGAAATTCCAAAATAATAATGTCATTTGGATGAGTTCAGAAAAACGAATAACAAAACTTGTTCAAACTTAAGTCCAACAATTCTATTTTACATATAAGAGTGCCATAGGTTGACTGGTTACGAAAGCCATTTTTTTAATCGAAATTACCCCTTTTCCGTCAATTTTTAGTATAATTTGTGAGTGATGAAAACATGGATGTACTTGCTTCAGAAGACTTTTGAAATATCGTTCATTGAATTTCAAAATTGAAAATTTTCTAGTTGGTCACATACAGCAGGGGGCACTTCAAAACCTACAAACTATTATACAAAATTTTAAGAAACTTTTTTCGAAAAAACCGCCATGTCTTGAACTTTTATTCTTGAAGGATTTGGATACTGTATGCGTAAAATGCTAATACTTTATAAAATTCGTAGAAAACAATTAATATTCTCGTCCGAAGGGCATAAACAAATCGTCTGTTTGTCTGTTTATGAAATTCCCCAGACACCCTCAAAATCCGGGCTTACCTGTAAATGCCGGGTTTTTCTTACCTTGCGAAATTATAAACCTATAACTTATAGTGATTACGATTCTGAAAAAAATTTTGTCACTTCGCACTGTGGGGCCTTTGCTCGAAAACAGTGGCAAAAAATTTCATAAAAGCTTTAGTAAAATTGATGATGCCATTCGATAGAGAACTTTCTATGAATTCTTAATCCTTTTCAAAATTGAATAAATATCTCCTTTTACAGGACCGGTTTACAGGACCGTTGAAAGGTACGTTAGATTTCAATCAAATGAAACAAAAGTTTGATTCTTATGAGAATTATGGTGTTTTCTTTTCTAAAAAAGATGTTGCCCTGTCAGAGAGCAGCATAGTAATAATGTCGCCTACGCCCTCCTGTACTGCTGCATTTTTTATAGTCAGAATCGATAACAAAAATGCGAAAAACCAGCCTTCTAACTCACTAAAAGTAAACTAAAAACAAAGAATACTCCACGGCGCCGCCTAAATAAAGCATCTGACCAAACTTCATTATAAAAAAGCACGCACGGACACACGCGGGTATTTAGGCTATTCGCTCGACGCCGAAAAAGCATTTGTTGTGTGGGGCAGCGTCCACCCCTTCGATTAAATACAGGGCTGAAATGTTGCTTTTTTGCCCCGTGCAAGTGCGACATTTTTCACAAAAGAAAACGAAACCCTTTCACAGTGCAGCATTTATTTTACAATCGAAGACAAAAAGGCATTTTTTGGGCGAAAGGCATAAAAAATGTAGCATTTTTTGGCACAAAAGAAAACACCACTAGTTAGCTAAATATACTGTTGTAAAAAACACAATATTTGGACCGTTTTTCAACTTTGGTAGAATATAACTAAAAAAAGTTTCGACTAGCTTCGGAAGTTATCACTTTAGGGTGAATAAATACTTATTGCTCTACCATATTCAATTGAACTTTACATGTAATTACAATAAATGTACGACAACCGTGCAATAATAATAAAAATAAAATACAGCCAAAAATTATAAATGTTTTGTCGTGCTTTTATACCATCTACCATAGGATGGGTGTATATTAATTTTGTCACTCCGTTTGTAACACCTCTAAATATTGTTCTCAGATCCCATAAAGTAAAGGGTGGTTACATTTTAAGGGCCGATGTTGATTTTGAATAAAAAATATCGGCCAAATGGCCGCCGCGACCTCATTGGCACACCTCCATCCGATGGTCAAAATTTCCGATGACGCTGAGGCATAATTGAGGTTAATGTGGCGAATTATCTCATCCTTTAGCTCTCGAATTGTTGCTGGCTTATCGACGTACACTTTTCTTTCAAATAACCCCAAAGAAAGAAGTCCAACGGTGTCAAATCACATGATTTTGGCGGCCAATTGATATCGCCACGACGTGAGAAAACACGGCCATTGAATTTGTTGCGCAAAAGAGCCATTGTTTCGTTAGATGTGTAGCAAGTGGCACCGTCCCGTTGAAACCACATATTGTCCACATCCATATCTTCCAATTCGGGCCATAAAAAGTTCGTTATCATCTCACGATAGCGAACACCATTGACAGTAACTACCTGACGGGCTCATTTCGAAGAAGTATGGCCCGATGACGTCGCCAGCCCATAAGCCGCGCCAAACGAACTGGGCGAGCATGCTCAGGTGTTTTCACATCTCCTACAGACCCGGTTTGCTGAAATTTCCGCACAATTCTCCCGATTGTGGACACATTTGGTGGATTATGCTGATCAAAAAAACATCACGAAGTGCACGAAATGCATTTTGATTTGAACGCCCATTTTCGTAAAAGTCTTAATAAACTTTAACGCGTTGCTCGATTGTGTATCTTTTCATGATTCAAATTGAGTTAGTCTGAAAGTGAGAAATGTCAAATGAAATGCAGAAAAAACTTGACGTTTAGGTGTGGTTCACATTCAACATCGGCCCTTACAATTTAACCACCCTTTATATATATTCTTAAACGTCGTAAAATTCTAAGATTTAGCCATGTCCGTCTGTCCGTCCGTCCGTCTGTTATAGTCACGCTACAGTCCGTAATAATAGAGCTATGTTGATCAAATTTGGTAGAAATATTTCTTAAAGTTGTTTGGAATCACAAATGGGCCATATCAGTCAATGTTTTGATATAGCTCCCCTATAGAGGTCGCTCCAAAATACGGGTTTGAGGCATATGTAGATCCCACATTTTTAAAGTAATTTAACGGAAACCTTACAGTTTGCATTCTATTTGGATTTAAATCATCACAGCAAAAATTTTACAAATCGGTTCATATTTTGTTATAGTCACCCTATAGAGGTCGCTCCAAAATATACGTATTTAAGCCATAAATATCATATTTTCTAAGCATTTTAACTGAATCTTGCAGTTTGTATTTAATTAAGACAAGAATTCATCGCAGTACAAAATGTTTAAATCAGTTCATATTTTGTTATATTCCACCAATAGATGTCGCTCCCGAAAATGCATATTTAAGCCATAAATACCACATTTTCTAAGAAATTTAGCTGAAACTTTGCTGTTTGTATTCTATTTTGGCAAGAATGCATCTCAATAAAATTTAGGCAAATAAAATTGTATTTTGTTGTAGTCCCCCTAAAGATGTAGCTCTCAAAAATGCTATTGTAAGTTATAAATACCACATTTTTCAAGTGAAGAGTTTGGCTATAGAATTTGCGGCCTAAAAATTGCAGCGTTCGTTTTTTTAATTATTTACTTAAACAAAAAGGATCCTTTCATGATTTGCTCCATATCCAAAGATTTTTTTTCAGTAATAAAATTGAATTCAATCCATGGTGGAGGGTATATAGGATTCGGCATGGCCGAACTTAACGCTTTTACTTGTTGTAGAACATTTTATCCCCGCCCTCCCAATTTTTACTGATGTTTTTAACGATTTGGTGTTTGTGTTAAGTTTTGAGCTTTAGTGTGTTCTGACACATATAGTAAAATTTTATGGCCAACATTTTTGTAGAACAATTCATCCGCGCCCTCCCCATTTTAAGGGGTGTTTTTTACGATTTGTTAAAATGGGGCCAAAAATTACAGTTAAGTGGGGGAACTAGAGGGTTAATATGTTCCACAAAAATATTGGCCTTAATATTTTCTATAAAGTTGCTGAACATACCCTATACCAAAAAGAATATTTTTGTTACATAATAGTGAAATACTAACATTTTTGGGGTACAATGTGCTTTTTTGAGCTATTAAGGGTGCCTAGACACGTTCAGATTATATTGATCTGTTCAGAAAAGTTGTTCAGATTCATGTTGGCTAAAATGTTTCCGAACATTGTTAGTGAAAAATTACGAGACACTGAAAGTTATGCTGAAAAAAGTGAAAAAAAATGTTTCTTCTCTTTTTCAAAAAAAACCACCGGAAATTTTTTTTTTCGCAAAAAATATTAAGAAACTTTGTTCAGCATATTACAGCTACAATATTGGCAAATATAGTTAAGAGGTAACACCAAGTCTGAATTAGTTGTTAGACAAAAGCTGATGACACCTTTTTCGAGGGGCCCACTGATTTTCAGAAACTTTGGAGGCCCATAAAAAAAAATTGGTCACCAATTTCGCCAAACCGAGAATAGGGTTATGCTACCCATTGATAGTAGAATCGAACCTATACTGTCAAGTCAGTGTATTTGGTTCACTGCTGCACAGTGTTATAAACGAATTTAAAGCAAGGTGGGGTTTTATTCCTTACAAAATGTACTATATAAATAAATTCACTAGTCGTGCGTTTCTTTTACAAAATAATTTGCCGGAGTGAGAAAATGGCTCCCACACAAAATCGCAACTTTGAGACAACTTTTACAATGACTATAGACTGGATAAAATGTTTCCACCTTCATCGTTCCCACCCAAGTACCAATTTTCATATTATATTACTCACAAAGTTAGGGTATACCTTAGTCGGTTTACTCGACTGAAATTTTCTTACTTGTTTTTGGGTTATTTCGGTATACATCTAAGAAGTTGTCCATGATCTATTGACTGGTATCTACTACATTTTATGCCGCATTTAAGTATATAATACTCTCTCACATAAGGAATGGACTAGAACCCAACATTTCTGCTATTTGTGAGAATCCAGCGCAAATTCTGAAAACTTTTTGTGATAAATGTGTTCATTTACAACTAAATTGATTGTTCTAAAATTTCTATAACAACATTTGGCCCATTTCCCCTCAATCTTCATGACTTCTCTCAATCGTAATTGATTTCTACTATCCAAGTTGAATTGAAAAATTGTATGAGTTTTATATTAATATTATGAGCAATTACTGTTGCTACACGCTGAAAAAAAATCGCTTCTATAGTATATTGTCCCAAACATGTTCGGCTTGAAATATACATATGTTTAGGGTATACTCCAAATATATAATATTTGACACACACATATATTATATATTTGGGAGGATATTGTTCTAAACAAAAATATGCTCCCATTTTTTTATTTTGGCAATGTAAAGAGAAGTTTTTTTGTTTTTCAGATGTTCAAAGAACATTTGTTTTTATAATTTCTATATGTTTGTAAAATTTAATTAAAACTTTATTCGAATAATCTTTCGTAAATATAAATTGCATTGATGGATTGACAAAAAGTGATGAATTGGAATATTTATAAATTAAGACATTTTTACTTATAAAGTTGTACTCGAAAACTAGGAAAATCTAACTAAAATTCGAATAAGTCAGCAAAGTTTAAAAAATCTTTTTAAAAAAAAGATATTTGGAAAACTTCTTAAACAATAACTTTGTTTGTGTGTAAACACATATTTTATTTGTGAAATTCAGGTTGCAAATAAATTATGTTCTAATATATTAATATATGCGTTCCAAACAAAATTTCTTGATTTTCAAATAAAATTTATATCTTAACAAATATATAATATTTAAAAAAATCTTTTCCAAGTATATTTCCCTTGAATTCAAACATATCAAAAATGACGATTTTCCTCCGTGTACTTTATTAATTACCTACAAATCATAGATGTGTGTCTGTCTTCTTGCTTCAGGAAGCACTTGACAAATTACAGATTTCTTTCTAACAAAAACAAAAAAAAACATTTATATCTTGAGGTGTTTTCGTCTCTTATCGCAACATTTTTCTTTTTGATAGCAAACAAGCTCACGAGTGTGAACAAAAACACGGTACCTACCTACCTACCATCTGCAATAATAACATAACGTAATAGTTACGTACGCGTGAATACTTCATAAATTTAAATGCTTCAAAATGATTTACGGTCTCGAACTCGAGTGAATTTTTAAATTTTTTTGTAGAGCTCAGCGCCGCCTCCCTCACTCTGCCCCGAATAAACTTTCCCACCATAAAGACGTCATTGTCATGTCATCACTTTCGCATGTATGCGAAGTCATTGAGAATTCCTAACCCACAAACAACAAAGCTCATACACACCCAAGTTGAACAGAGTTGTTTTTTTTGTAATTGTGTTTTGTATTATTTTTATATACAAAATTGATGATGCGTTGTTGCCATTAAATGTTGTAATAATAATTACTACAAAAATACTTTGACGGCAGTAGCAAATAGCCGCAGCAGCAGCAGCAGTTGTGGTCGCGGCATCACAAATATAATCGGCATTTTTGTATGCAATGTACGAAATGTTTTCTTCTCCTCGATTACGCAAACTAACCAAGCAAACTTTGTTTAGGTTTTCGCCTTTTCTTCGAATCAAATGGAATTGAATTGTAGTGTTTTGAAGTGAAGTAAATGAATGAATGAGTGAGTGAGCGGGTGAATAATCACCACTCCATCAGTCGACGCTACCACTGCCCCATTGTTCGAAACCATCCGCCGCCAAAAATAGAAAAATAAACCTCCAAATGTGTCTGATGTGTATGAAGAAACCCCATCCCAAAGAGTGGGGGCCAGCAAACTGACTACAAACTAAACTGAACTGAACCGAACTGTGTAACTTAATGGTCAGCAAATGAAATCGTAAACAAAAATTTCATAATTAATAACAAAACGTTGCTAATGTTGAATACAGTTTTTCACAAGTGATCGCACTCCCATCCAACCGCCCGCTCCTCCGCCCCGCAATTGCGAATTTTTTAAGTTAAATGATGATCATAAAGAGTTGGAAGTTGTGAGAAAACCCATTGCTGCCGCTTTCAGTTAAAACGCCAAAATGAAAATTGAACGATATCCGGGCAAAGCTGTCGATGCCAGTTTGTCACTGGATCGCAACAATGCCATGGTTGAGTTGTACGAGGCCAACTGGTATCAGGCCCAACAGAATTTCAGCCAACATCGGGGCAGTACAAAGTCCTCGCCATCAGCTCACAAAATATCAACGCCGTCCTATTCGCTCAGCGAACAATCGACTGCTGCTCCGCCTCCCCAGGGTACTCCGCTGACGATGCGCAACTCTCTGTCCACCAACAATGTTGGAGGAAGTTTCCTCAAAGAAGGCGTTTCCAGTCTTAATAAATATCAAATGAATTTGGATCAAATACGGGCCCTGGAGAGGGAATCGGCCGATAGGAACATTGTTAAGACCATCAAGAACTTGAATGGTTATAAAACGGTAGCCTTAAGACCGAAACCTATGAAACTCACTGCCAACTGGGATGACTGGGTGGATCCCGATGAAGAGGAATCCTCACAACCCTCAGATCTCGGTACCGCAAAACGTCAGACGAGACCACGCCAACAGATTTCCATAAAACCTCCATCTCTGAAGAGATCCCAAACAATGGTTTATAATTCGCGACCTTCCAAAACGGATATGAATAATTCCTGGTTGAAGAAGTCTCAACCAAGTCCATTAATTGAAGACAATTGTGAAGATTTTCCAACTGTGATATCAAAACAACCACAACCCATAAGAGAGAAGCTATTATCCACTAATGACCTGAGAGCTGGAACAGCAAAACCACTGCCACTGCCTCTGCCAAATGGTAGCAATACAAACTGTGATAGTAGTAACTTAAGATCCTATGCTACCACTAGAACTCAACTGTCTCCCCCCAAAACACCTCCACCTCCAGTACCTGTGGCCAAGCCTCGTAATTTAGCAACCGTAAATCGTTCCAAGTCTGTCCGATTTCCCCCCACAACAGACAGTCAATTCTACAATAGTTTTGCCATTCCAAAAAATATCACAAAACCTACGCCACCTACAGTTCCCGTAAGAAGTCGTAAGATTTCACTGGACATTAAAGCGGATCTGCAAAGCCACAATACTCATGACCTATTGTCACAACAATTTGAAGACCTGCATGTGGAATCCCCCAAAGCTGTCACAACACATCATACTCGACAGGCCAGCGACTCCTCCACATCGTCGGGTCATTCGTCCAACACCAGTAACTCGAATTCGAGTCGAAACTCACAAAAACGACACGATCAGTTCGCTATACCTAGGCCACGATTAATTGTACCCATCCATACATACGCCCGCAAGAGGCGTACGGGCAATCTTAAAGATCAAGACATCGAAACCATAGATACAACCAAAGATAATGAAGACGATGAGGGTAAGATTTTGCCAGGACCACCTAATATGATATGTTCAAAATTTTTACTTAGGATTTATAAAAAATATTTTTTATCTTTTCATTAATATAATTTTGTTTGTTTTGAAAATCTTTGCAGATGGCCGCGTGGAAGTTTCCCGGGAAGGCAAATACTTATCGACTTTGTCGGGTGCCAAAGTTTTGGGAGAGTTGGCCATTTTGTATAATTGTCAACGCACAGCTACAATTACCGCCATTACGGAATGTAAACTGTGGGCCATTGAGCGGCAATGCTTCCAAACGATAATGATGCGTACCGGTCTAATACGCCAAGCCGAATACACTGACTTCCTGAAGAGGTAAGTACGATTTATAGAATTTAAATTGGAACTTAAACTGTAAAAAATATGAGAAGGATAATGAAAATCTTCTCGCCAATTTATTTAAAGCAGACTACAAAGATTAGACACCGTCGCTGAATATGGTTATTTACTTAAATAGGTTGGGAAGTGTAAAGTGTAAATCATAGAGTGTGCTACCACACTGTCTCTGAAAAATATTTGAAAAATTGCAATGAAAAATGTTTACAAAATAATTGTACTACTTGATTATTTTTGATAATACAGACATAGCATTATATGAGAATCAACGAAGACTGTGTGGAACTCTATAGAACAACAAGTAATACAATTCGGTTGAGTGGACTAATGTATACCCAAAATAGGCATGACAGTAGCGCCCATTTTTACCGGACTATGGGTATTATAAAAGCATAACGCAGAACAAAATTGCAAGAATTTATATACACTTGTATTAAAGTTATAGACTGTTGACTTTTTCTACAAAATGGTCCCTTTTTGTGGGAGGTACCAAAAGGGATGAGGCCACTTCGCCCATTTTTCTCAAGGTGTTAGTGACGCGTAAACTATTACTATGTTTGGAATTAGAGAAGAGCAAAATTTATATCGATACCTTAATTCTAAAACATGCTAAGTCGACATAAAATGGTTTTGAGGAGATTGCATTTTTAACTTATAAATATTCCAAATCATATTCAGGCAAAATTTGGTGTTTATCCGCCAACCCGATCAAAAGTTATTCACAAAACAGTACAGGTCATTCGATTTGCACTATAGAAAGGAATTCCACACAAATTTAAAAAAAAAATCGTCTAACTTTGATCACCTCTCCTGAAAAAATACCTTTTTGCACTTAGCGTAGTTTAGAATAGAGGTATCGATATATCCCCCTCCACTAAAGTGAGGGTATAAATAAAATGTTTGTGAGCGACTCGGAATTACCAGCTGCTTCGATCTAGTACAGATCGCAATTCTAGGCAAATTCGGGTAAATGTTGCACTGACAACTTTTTCGAATCAAGGACGAATAGTAAAGAAAATCGGTACACATTTAGATATAGCTCCCATATATATTTTTACCTCCGATTTGCCATCGAAGCGCTACAGAACAAGCATTTTTTACCTGATCATTGCAAAATTTGGCACAAAAGAGTACCAGGACCAGGACAGAATTTTGAAAGAAATCGGTGCAGATTTAGATATAGCCATAGAGTTGGACACTTTTAATTTTACCAGCTCAATTTAGTTCAACGGATCTTTAGTTCACCAGTACTTTGGCTCATGATTGAACAAGTTATGTGAACTAGTTCAATAAAATGGCCCGTTCAATTGAAATAGTTTGTTCACCAACTACACAATTCTTTATATCGCTCATATACTAATATATCGTGATCAATTTCGAGGTTCCCTACTTTTTAAAAAAAAACAGCACAGAAAATTCAAATTGAATGAGGAATGTTTATTATCATTTGAAAGAACATTCTTTGGCCTCGTCTCAGATGGTCCATCCGTTGAGTCCAATTTTCGATGACTCGTTCGAGCATTTCGACTGGTAACTGGCGACTGACACGCGTGATGTTTTGCTCCAAGACCTGAATCGAAGCGGTCTTGTCCGCATAAACTTTAGACTTTACATATCCCCACAGGAAAAAGTCTAACCGAAGTGTTCTCTTAATAAATCCATTTATTGATGCGATGTGTGGGAAGTGGCGCCGTCTTGTATGATCTGTCTATATTTAGAAAGTTTTGCTCAAAGTATTTTCGATAGATTTTCCTGCAATCTTTTAAGAAAACAATTTTTACAAAGATATTTTTTTGTGATTTTTTTTTTTTGTAAATTTGAACATTTTTGTAAAAACCCATATTTCAATTTTGATTTTTTTTGCCAAACAAAGCTTAGGTCATTCCCTTAAGAGCTTTCTGGTCTATTAGTGGGATCGGACTTGTTTATCTGTCAAAATAAAGATAAATCGCTAGGAAAAATGAGGTACTAACATATATTGTAGCATAACTGTAGAATCAATTTGAAAAACATCGATGCATTATTTCAAAAGTTGTAGCTAATTAAGTAAGTCTACAAACATAGAATATCCGTTATAGTAGTGCGCTGTTATTATGATATATGACCTATCAAACTTTACGATAATATAATTATTGTGAATATTTCGATGTTTTTAAGAGAATTAATTAAAAATCTATTAAGTTTTCCTCCAACAATGCTATTTTTCGCAATGTCCTGTAATATATCCTTGAAACCGCTGATTAAAAAATGATATTAGAAGAACATAAAGGCTACTTAATTTAGTATTACTATATTATTTATACAAGGTGGCGCAAAAGTAACCTTTCGATGTTTTTTGGCTGTAATTTAAAAAAAAATGAAAAACTTTGATTCTTCTTGTGGATTATTTTTATTTGGTCTTTTAATTTTTTTTACATCATGTCGAGAATATGATGTCATGTAAATGGCCGCCGCCACAGTTGATTGTCATTTGAGCCCTTTTTATGGCATTTTCCATCACTTTGGCCAAAACTTCCGGCGATAGGTCCTCACATTCTTGACGGATATTGTCTTTAAGAGCTGCAAGAGTCTGAGGCTTGTTGACATAAACCCGCGACTTCAAAAAGCCCCACAAAAAGAAGTCTGGAGCGGTCAAATCAGGCGATCTTGCTGGCCAGTGCAAATCCCCAAAACTGGAGATTAGGCGCCCGGGAAGTGCATCCTTCAGCATATCGGTTGTGGCACGTGCAGTGTGTGCCGTTGCACCGTCCTGTTGGAACCACATGTTTTCCAATCCCAATTCATCAAGTTGCGGCAAAAATAACTCGTTGATCATTGCTCTGTAGCGCTCACCATTCACAGTAACCGTTTGGCCCGCGACGTCTTCGAAGAAAAAAGGTCCGATGACTTCTCCAGCGAAAACAGCACGCCATACAGTGACTTTGAGCGGGTGTAATGGCTCTTCGTGGGTTACACGCGGATTTTCAGTGCCCCAGAAACGTAAATTTTGCTTATTTACGTACCCGCTAAGATGGAAATGGACCTCATCACTCATGATTATTTTTGATGAAAAATCATCTTCCTCTTGGTCAAATAAATAGTCAGCAATATTCCGCGTTCTGGAGCGGTGTAGCGTAACATTGTTTATTAACGTGTATTTCGCATGTGTTTACTACACAAATGTCAAAACAGAACTGACATTAGGGGCCAATCGCAAAATTTATAGCATTTTCTGATAGGAGGATTACTTTTGCGCCACCTTGTATATAAAGCATTCATGAACCAATTACGATAAATGGTTCTCCAGTTATGCTAAAATATATGTATTTATTATTTAGGTTTATTTTTTTATAGGTTATTTTTTTAGGTTTATCATTATTTTGATAAATAAACAGGTCCCATCCCACTAAAGGGCCGTCGGACCAACATTTCAAAATTCAACACGGACAGTCCTTAACCATTCTCGTTGAAATTTTGTGTCATAACTACTATCCAATAGGACTAAACTTAGTGCAAGTTTCATCCCGATCAGAAGACACGCTTTTACAACTTGACTAATTTGATATGAAACCCTCCATATATATATTCCTTGCGATTTTGTATGAAAGTGCTATTTAACATCCGATTGTTATGAAATATTGCAGGGAGTAGTTTCTTAACATAGAAACTTACCTCATCAAGTTTTTTCTCTGATAGTTAGGCTGTCCTCAATTCCATGGAAAATATATTCCTAAATTTGAAAACTGCCCACGACTGTCGCAGATCTCTTAACAAGATGACTGAACAGTTCAGTATTCACCTGCTATGGGTGCCGGGCCATAGGGACATACCAGGGAACCTAATCTAACTTAAGCCTACGATATGTTAGGCGAAGATATGATAAGTTGGCAAGGCATTCAAAGTAGCCATTTAATCGAGCAATAGGAAATTAGTTTCCTCGTTTATTTGATTCCCAGAGAAACTCCACCCGCCACCACAGACAGATCTCATCACTTTCAATTTCCTGAGATCATTCACACCATTTGGCGATTGCGGAATTTCTTTTTTCCCAAATAAAACCATAACGACCCCCTCCAATCCACTCCACTCGGTTTTGTAATGCTCAGTCACTCTTAACGCACAAAGCGACCATAAAAAGAAATATGAAAATGAATTTTTAATTTAAGTACGTCTTTGGAAACCCAACCAAATGACCTCAACCACCGGCACCACGAGCTCCACCAAATGCCAACCAGTACGAGGGGTACAGTGTACTTTTAAGTAGTTACATTAATGTTTCTGGTCGCCTAAGTTGGCGTTACCGTCATCTCGTCTCACATCACCTCACCGCGGTGCGTCGCCGCCTTCGTCGCAGTAGTTTTTTCTGCATTTTGCACACACTTTGTTTGTGTTTAACATTAACAACAAAAGCCATAAACGATGGACATTACGAGCCACTAATTCCTCCTCAAATGCTGCCGCGGCCGCGGCTGAGGTGCGAAGTGTGTCTGTCTCTTTGTCTATCGGTCCGTGTGTCCGTCCGCCCGTTCTCATATCTTTTTATATTTATCCGCATTTTTGAATAAAGACAAACCACGCGGAGATGGAATAAACAAAAAATAAAAACTGACTACAAAAGTGAAATCAATGTTTATATAAAAATACAAAATAAGCGCATTGCCATAAAACTAAAACTGGTAGTACATCACTGCACTCGATGATGGTCGCGGTGATGGCGGTGACGCCGACGACGATATTGTCAACTGTCTGCGCATTCGCCGCGACTAACTTTTGCCTTTTGCATTATGCATCACAAATGACAAATAGAAAAAAGGTTTGATTTGCCGGTTTGTTTTGGTTCAAGGAAAGGAAAAAAGTGAGACATGAGGCATTATTAATATGAAAACATCATAAAGTTATGCCAACAATACACACACACTGTGCTGGACATTAGAGTGTAATGAATTCGTAATGTTCGCAAATGTTTATTGGAAATGTTTGTGCATCTGTCGTAGCTCCACAGATAGTCCAATATATGTATGGGTATATGGAAAAATCGCTAACTTTAAGTAACAAATACCTGTCTAAAGAAATACCTACAATACTTGACCCTTCAATTTCAGACAGCGTAAGTCACATTTGAAATCTATAAAATGTTTACTATTTAATCTTTGAACTTCGAAAACTGGTCCCAACTAAACGTCTACTAAGTCCTTATTCACACATGGCAATTTTTTCCAAGCAAGTGTCAAAGTTTGTAGGAGAGGGGCAGAAAGCTCTTTACGCCTGCCTCTCTCTCGGACAAACTTTTACACTTGCTTGGAAAAAATTGCCTCTTGTGAATCGGGACTAAGGAGTAGATAACACCACTGGCTGCCTTATAAGGAGTATATAAGCCAACTGGTCTCATACCAAGGAGTACCCTACCACATCTCTATTAAGAAGCAGATGACCAAATTTGTCATCAAATCAGGCATAGATAACCCCACTGGTCCTCTACTACGATATGGAGTAGATAACTCAACTTTTCGTCTACCAAAAATTAAATAACACAACTAACCACCTTATATGGATCGGTTAACTCAACTGGACACAGCTAAGCAGTGGATAAACCAAATAACATTGTACTAAGTAGTAGATAATCCAACTGGCCCGCTACTAAGGGATATATAACCGAACTGGTCCTCTGCTACAGATTAGATACCTCAACTTGTCATGTACTAAGGATTAAATAAACCAAGCGGCCGTCCAATAAGGAGTAGATTCCTCTGATGACTCACCACATCCAGCAAAATGGTTTGGTGCAGTCAACCCTAATTAACTGATAACACTGTGCGACACGACTTCCCTCCCAAGAAGGAGACTATATAGGAATGAAACTATAGCCCAACAGTAGATAAGCTGCATACTCAGTTTTTTATTTCGTGATCGTTTGTCCTTTTTACAGGACTTTGAAAATTTCAAGGATAAAAATTTAAAATTTTTTTTATTTGCACTTACAACAATGCGAATTGACAAATATGGGTATCAAATGAAAGGGGAGAATTCCCGCTATTTAATAAAATTTTTGGAAAAAAATTCCAAGGACGAAGGCTACAAAAAATGTCCTTTTAAACTTTAATCCTTTAATATCCTTCAAAGTTATGCAATTAAAAATCGTAAAAAAATAAATGTTACAGAACTCTAACTGACACAACACATATTAAAATTTCAGCCTTCTATCTTTAACGGTTAAGGAATAACAAATATTTGAATTTCACAGCCTATACTCGTATATCATATTTAGGACACCGATACCTGTTGTCTCTCACCTGTTGAGAAAATTGCATTGGTATGTTTCCAGAGCGTAGTAGAGAATTTCCTAGAGAACAAAAAAGATGAACATTATGAAGACATTGTTCGCAACATGCTGGAAAGTTTCCGAGAAGTGGGTATTAACATGTCGCTAAAAATACACTTTCCTGCGAGCCATCTCGATTTCTTCCCCGACAATTTGGGAAATTTCAGCGACGAACACGGTGAACGGTTTCACCAAGACCTCGCCACCATTGACAAGTGATTTAGTGGAAAAAATGATTGTCATATGCTGTCGGAATACCTGTGGTCTATATGTCGCGATTCAGATTACCAACAATAACGGCAGTGCAAAAGAGTTCATTCCAACCAACTGAAAGAATAATATTTAACATAAACATTTAAAATATATAAAATACATACAATATATGTAAACATGAAAAATATTAATATATTGAATAAACGCACGTAGCATATTGTCTTTGTACGGTGCGCGTGTATTTTCCTTTCTGTTTTAAATACTTTGCGTTTTCTTTACGATATTTGTCTTAAGATTGCCAATTTAAAATAATTGCCATTCCTTAACTCACACTGATAGAAGGCTGATTTTGTTTGATGAAATTGTTCTACTCACAACTTTAAAGGATATTAATGGATAACAGTTAAAAGGGCATTTTTAAATATTACTCGTCCTTGGAAAATTTTTCCTAAAATTTTAGTGAATAGCAGGATTTTTCCCTTTCATTTGATATGCATATTGATGTTATTCACATTTTAAAATGTGTAAACAAGTCAGATCAAAATTGTTAACCTTGTACTTTTAAAGGTCCTGTGAAAAGGACAAACGATCACGAAATAAGGAAGTTAGTACGTCATTTTCCTACTAGTGCCCTATATTTCAACTTTTATATAGTGCCTTTCGTGGGAGGGAATAAAATATTTTGTTTTGTATCGGTGTCCTAAATTTGCTACATAGGCTCTGAAATTCAAATAATTGTTATTCCTCAACCGTTAAAGATAGAAGGCTAAAATTGTAATATGTGTTGAGTCAGTTCAGTGTCCGTAACATGTATTTTTTACGATTTTTAATTGCACAACTTTGAAGGATATTAAAGGATTAAAGTTTAAAAGGATATTTTTTTGTAGCATTCGTCCTTGGAATTTTTTCCAAAAATTTTATTAAATACCAGGGAATTCTCCCCTTTTATTGGATACCCATATTTATCAATTCGCATTGTTGTAAGTGCAAATAAAAATATTTTAAAATTGTTATCCTTGAAATTTTCAAAATCCTGTAAAAAGGACAAACGATCACGAAATAAAAAACTGAGTATGCAGTTTATCTACTGTTGGCCCATAGTTTTATTTCTATACAGTCCCGTTCTTGGGAGGGAAAAAAAGTTCGAATTTGTCGCACGGTGTAACAATCAAATTATTATTATCATTTGAATGAACATTCTTTGGCATTTATTTTTTGAAGATTATGTCTATCAAATGTTGGCCGCGGCTACGTCTCAGATGGTCCATCCGTTGAGTCCAATTTTCGATGACTCGTTCGAGCATTTCGACTGGTAACTGGCGAATGACACGCGTGATGTTTTGCTCTAAAATTTCGTTGCTCTCTGAAGACATTTTTCTTTGTGTGTATTATTAAATTTATGGGGGATTTCATGTCAAGTGAGTGAATTTTTCCTTATCGGGTTGAAACCTACACCAAGTTTAGTCCGGGTTTGTCCGCATAATCTTTAGACTTTACATATCCCCACAGGAAAAAGTCTAACGGTGTGATATCACACGATCTTGGTGGCCAATCGACCGGCCGAAAACGTGAAATTATATGCTCACCGAAGTGTTCTCTCTATAAATCCATTGATTGCGATGTGTGGGAAGTGGCGCCGTCTTGTTGAAACCTAATGTCGCCGAGATCACGAGCTTAAATTTCAGGCATCAAATAGTCGGGTATCATGGCACGATAACGGTCGCCATTGACGGTTACGTTCTCACCGGCATCATTTTTGAAGAAATATGGACCGATGATTCCGGTACGTCGGATCGGGAATCGGTCGATGGCAAAAAGATAGCTCTTAACGAGAGCTAAAATATTGCTCATGGGTGTCAAGGTCATGGGTCGAATGGAAAGTGTTTTTTTTTTTGGATTTAAAAAAATGGACTTAGCGCAATTGGCGAACGATTATTTTGATAATAAAACTAAATAATTTGTAAACGTTTTTCAGGCGTAAGTCTTTCCATGCTGAAATGCCAAACAATACTTAACAAAAATAACATGACAGCATAACACGACTCACACGTGATCTGTCAAAAAAGGCTATTAAAACGTATCTCTACTTAGATCACCCTATATATGGTTCAACATCTACTTTTTAGATGTTTTCTTTATTGTGGTAGATACACAAGTCCCTTCCACACAATGGTCTTAAAGGAAATGACCTAAGGTTTCGCTTCGCTTGCAATAAATATAAAATATAGTTTTTGTACAAAAATGACAAAACAAGCGAACAAAATTCACAAAAACAATGTTGGCGAATTTTTTTTTGTTTTTTTTACAAGATTAAAGAATAAGCTTTACTTATATGGATGGGGGAAAAGGACCGTTTGACAAAAATTTCAAAAATCTGATTGTCCTTAACCAATCTCGTTGAAATTTTGTGTCATAATTACTATCCAATAGGACTATACTTGGTGCAAGATTCATCCCCATAAATATTAAACAATATTTATTTGAGGCAACTGGTACAACAGAAACATCTCGAAAAAACCACTGTGCCAGTTCGGTGAATAACTGGTGTAAATGATGTATGTTCAACTGTCTGCTGATAAAGCAAAAATTGCTGAAAAAATGCCATGAATTCGTATAATTCGATTGAATGATTTGTGATGATGGAACGAGCTGATGTTAGGTTGATTGACTGGTTGTTGATGTTTGTTCGATGGTCTGTCTGTCTGGCCATGGAATGGTAGCAAATGGAGGCGGATGGTGGTTAGGGTGATAGTGGTCTCATCACCAGCGTGTTTGTTTTGATGGTTTCTGTCTGTGGTAAGGCCCCAGACCATCCATAAAAAGACAGCTTCGTGATTATGGTGGCAATGATGTTGAAAATTATTTTACAAATAAAACTTTCTCTCATTTCATTTCTGCACACATAACGCACGATTGCGCCGCCGCAAAACCGCCCGACTTTGACGAAACGGCATTAGACCTAAAACCAAATGAATCTTGCACAGTGCACAGTGATCTAAGCGCACAATGCTGATGAGCTTCATCCACATGCAGACGCTGATGATGACGATGTTGGGTGCTATCAGCGAAACAACTTCCTCCAACGATGGCAATAATGATGATGCTGCTGATCGCCATCCTCATGATCATCATCATCATAAGTAGACAGTTGGACGGACAGATGTTGGTTGACTGTTGGTCTTGAAACACACAAAACAACAACGAAAAGTTCGTTGACTGACTGAGGATGTACGAATATATTTATGAATTGTGAATTGACTGAGAGGAAGATATGAGATAACTTTTTTTGGCGTCTGCAAAATTTATGCATAGATATACTATTTATTTGTCTTGGGGGGTTTCTGGTTTCTTGTTTATTACTATTTCTACTCATTACTCTGGAATGGAGCACTTATTACATTTTTGAATTACCTGATTTGATTATTATTTCATGTTGCAATTTCCTGTATTCATTTGTTGGTTGATCTCGTCCACAGTGTGCCCATATTTAAAAATCTACAGGAAGACACTCTCATCAAGATATCCGATGTATTGGAAGAAACTCATTATCAACAGGGTGACTATATCGTACGCCAAGGAGCGCGTGGCGATACCTTCTTCATAATATCCAAAGGACAGGTTAGAGTCACAATTAAACAGCCCAACACTCAGGAGGAGAAATTCATAAGGATTCTCACGAAGGGGGATTTCTTCGGGGAAAAAGCATTGCAAGGGTAAGTAGAATTGCCACACACTCCACAAGATACAAAAAATATGTATGTATATGATTTTTATTCGATTATTTTCAGAGATGATTTGCGTACAGCTAATATAATCTGCGACTCTCCGGAAGGTGTTACCTGTTTGGTCATTGACCGTGAAACATTCAATCAACTAATATCGAATTTAGATGAAATCAAACATCGTTATGACGATGAAGGCACTCTAGAGAGAAGAAAGTAAGTTAATGCTCTCCACTATTTATGAATTAATGTTATTAATTATTCCCCCTCCCCCCTCCAGGATCAATGAAGAATTCCGTGAAGTCAATCTAACCGATCTTCGAGTCATTGCTACCTTAGGTGTGGGCGGTTTCGGTCGCGTTGAATTGGTTCAAATCAATGGCGACACCAGCCGCTCGTTTGCCCTGAAACAAATGAAGAAGGCCCAAATTGTGGAGACCCGTCAACAGCAGCACATCATGTCCGAAAAGGAAATTATGGGCGAAGCCAATTGCCAATTTATTGTTAAGCTCTTTAAAACGTTTAAGGATAAGAAATATCTCTACATGTTAATGGAATCATGTCTCGGTGGTGAACTGTGGACTATATTGCGAGACAAAGGCAATTTTGATGATTCCACCACCCGGTTTTATACGGCTTGCGTTGTGGAAGCCTTTGACTATCTCCATTCACGCAATATTATCTATAGGGATTTAAAACCTGAAAATCTACTGTTGGACGAAAAGGGCTATGTGAAACTGGTGGATTTTGGTTTTGCCAAGAAATTACAATCTGGTCGTAAAACCTGGACATTCTGTGGCACTCCAGAATATGTGGCGCCTGAAGTCATCTTAAATCGTGGCCATGACATTAGCGCGGATTATTGGTCTTTGGGTGTACTGATGTTTGAATTGTTAACAGGTATGTAATTGCATGTAATTACTGGTCTATCTGATCTATCTATATACAAATACTTATTTGCGTTTCGCTTAATGTTACAGGTACTCCACCATTTACCGGTTCAGATCCTATGCGTACCTATAATATAATTCTAAAGGGCATCGATGCCATAGAATTCCCCCGCAATATTACAAGCAATGCCCGCAATCTTATTAAGAAACTGTGTCGCGACAATCCAGCCGAACGTTTGGGCTATCAACGAGGCGGTATTAGCGAAATACAAAAGCATAAGTAAGTAATTCTTAAGCAAACTCGTTACACTCATAAATTGTATATACACATAACGACAATCACTATAAGTGCGCGGCTAAAATCCTTAGTCTTATTTAACGCTCAAATGGGCAGGCAATACCAGCAAACATCCATCGCAATTCATTCTTCTAATTGTTCTATAAGAGATTCCCAGCAACTAGTAACAGTCACTGCTACTACTAACCAGTAGCTCAGTGGTTAGTGCGCTAGACTTGGATTCTGGAGATGCTGGGTTCAATTCCTAGCCGGTGCACGTGTAAAATGTAACATCAACATTTCATGTTTTCATCATATATTTTATTTTTACTGCATCGAAAAATAACTCATCCGGACTCGCTACCACAACAACATCGGGTTGACTAAGACAAGAGTGAATCAAAATATAGTCATTACTCTATGACGACTATAAACGCAAATGCAGCATCGATTCCTTGAGATTAACAGAAAATGTAAATTAACATCCTAACAATATGAAATTGGTGGACAATAACACACACAACGTATCCCGTTACTACAGTTACTAGTAGCCACTAGTAGTAGCTACTACCAAAATCTGCTGCTACTATTCAGCAGTACCACTGTGACTGACCCGAAGAGATGCACATGTTATTTTAACCGGCAATTTATAGAGCACCCCGAGAGTGACAGGGCGAAAAGAAGAGTCATGTATCATATTCATGCTCTCCGAGCCGAAGAAGAACCACCACAATTTTCAGTTGGAGAAGTTGTATATTCATCCGTAGCGCTACACCCCGACGGAATATCTATGCTGATGTTGAAGAAGTTGGACATACCGGTAGTCGAGTATCTGACTATAGTTCTCAACCTGTCCGTTGACCACTCTGATAATACCCGCAGCCTAGAAAATGGGCAGAGTGGTTCCGCTACTGAAACCGAGCAAAGATGTGAGTATTGGAGAATCGTACAGGCCTATCTCTATTCTCTCGAAAGTAACAACGACACTTGAGGCTTTAATCCTCCCGAGCCTGATTGGACATTTTCCAATTGCTGATCATCAGCCGGATTCCGAAAGCAACATATTACGACTACTGATTTATACGCCATAACCACGCATATAAGCCGCGGTCTTAATCAAAACAAGCCCGATGACAGGACCGTCCTCGTGGCGCTTCACCTATCAAAAGCCTTCGATAGCGTCAGCCACGTCACGCTTTTTGAGGACATCGCCAACACGTCACTCCCGAACAGTTTGAAACGTTGTACCGTCAATTACATGTGTGGGCGCCAGTCGTATGTGGAATTCAGAAACAAGAAGTCCAAACCCCCGTAGAATGAAACAGGGAGTTCCCCAAGGTGGGGTGATATCTCCGGCACTGTTTAACCTCGACCTCTCTGCAATTCCACCCCCACCTGATGGCGTTGAAATCGGATCATATGCTGATGACTGTACGATTCTGGCGTCGGGCCCTTTAATCGATGACATATGTGGAAGGCTGAATGTTTACCTGGCTGAGATTGCCAATTCATATGCTGATGCCAGGATCATATGCTGATGACTGTACGATTCTGGCGTCGGGCCCTTTAATCGATGACATATGTGGAAGGCTGAATGTCTACCTGGCTGAGATTGTCAATTTCTTCTCTGCGAGGAACCTGAAAATATCCGCCACCAAATCATCGGCCACACTGTTTACTGCATGGTAAACGGCGGCGGCGCATTGAAAAATACCGATCGGCGGCGGCGGCTGATCAGCTTAACCGATCAAATTTCAACAATCGGCTGAGCCGACAAAGTTCCAACAGACGATGGCGCACGAATGTCAATCTCAGGCAAAATGGCGCTTTAAGATATTTACAATTAGATGACAAAACCTAAAATTAACACAAAAATTTAAGAAAAGATAAGGAAGTTTTGATTTAATGTCGAGAATCAGTTCAATAAATGTCTACTTATTAGTCTTTGTTGTGAAAGAGAATTTATTGTGAATGACATACCGCCTGTTGTTTTCTAGACTTTGTAAAAATTGGTTCGGCCGCTCAAGATCTATTGTATTTTCCGAGATTAATTTAGAAACTTTTATAAATTTTTATGCAAAAATGAACTTTATTAAAATTTCTGACCCTATTGTATTACTTAGTAGTCACTTTCTTAATTTTCATTGTTGCATAAAATAAATCGATTTAACTCACTAAATAATGTTCGGCGGCTGAGTTTCAGCCGATGTGAGCCGCTGAAATCGGCGGCGGCGCCGGCTGGAAATAAATGGCCGGCTGAGGCGCGCCGCCGATTTGCGCCGCGTCGGCTTCATACCCTGGGTCAGCGCAAGTGAAGGAGCAACTCAATGTGACAGTCGATGGCACAATAATTCCGACCACCAACTCTTGGCGTCACATTTGATAGTCTTTTCAGGTCTAACGCGCATGCCACAGCTATCTGCAATAAGATGAGAAGTAGGAACAAGGTCCTCAAGTCGCTAGCCGGCAGCACTTGGGGCACAGATAAAGAAACATTGTTGACCTCTTACAAAGCGATAGGTCGGTCTGTGGTAAACTATGCAGCACCAGTGTGGTCACCGAATGTGAGCGAGACGCAGTGGAAGAATATTCAGACCTGCCAAAATGCCGCCCTGAGAACTGCGACATGGCCCTCCTCATGTCTTCTGTGGACCACTTACATGAGGAGACGAAGATCATAACCGTGCGACGACACAATTTTTTGCTGCTTGGTTGCTACCGTCCCAGCCATCCCAATCACCATCTAGTGGATAGGCGCCCACCTCCCAGGCAGATCAGGACAGACCTTCATGATCTAGAGCGCGAGGTCCAACGCTACAAGAGAGAACCTCTAGATGAAAGAGCTTACAAGGCTGGTCTGGCTGACATACACTCTGACGCAGTCGCTGAAGCCGTGAATAATTACAGAGTCAATGTCGTGCTAGGAGACCACCCTCAGAGGATGGGTAATTACCATGACAGACAAGAGTAATTTTGGCCTAATTAAGATCTGGCTGGTGTAGCCGCCTCAATTCATACTGGGCAAGGATTGATGGCACCACGTCGAACACATGTCCCGTCTGTAACCAGGGACCACACGACACACTACACCTTTTTAACTGCCCTGCCAAACCTACTCAACTTGTTCCCAGGTCTCTTTGGACCCAACCAGTGGAAGCAGCCATCTTCCTCGGTCTGGAAACAAACACAGCAGAACCCACTATACAAGGCGAATGAAAACAATTGTTTTCAACAGCAACAGTTGCAGTTACTACTACACCAATTGAAATTCAGAAAATTCTATTTGAAATTCAGAACTCGTCACTTGAAATTCAGATTTTCCATTTAAATTTTAGAATTCGTCAATTGAAAATTAGAATTTCCATTTGAAATTCAGAATTCGTCAGTTGAAATTTCGAATTTCTTCTTTACATTCAGAAGTTTTCATTTAAAATTCCGAATTTTTCATTTTACAGAATTTCTATTACAATTTAGAATTTTTATTGGAAAACAGGAAAATATTAATTTCACATTATTTAGTTATAGGAGTATTTTGACATGTATTTGACTGAAGTAAATAACAATTTTTAAATTGAATCTGACTCGGGAAAGAGCTCATCTAATTTCAAAAATCGAATTCTGAAATTCAAGTGGAAATTCTGAATTGTAATTGACGAATTCTGAATTGTAATTGACGAATTCTGAATTTTAAATGGAAAATCTGAATTTAAATAGACGAGTTCTGAATTTCAAATGGAAAATCTGAATTTCAATTTACAAGTTTTGAATTTCAAATGGAAATTCTGATTTTTAATTGATAAATTCTGCAAATTAAATGGCATATCTGAATTTCAATTGACGAGTTCGGAATTTAAAGTGGAATTTCTCAATTTCACATGATATTTTCCGAATTACACTTTGAAATGTTGTAGTAGCTACTGCCAAAACCAGCTGATATTATCCAGCAGTAACTTATACTTACTTACTAGTAATAGCTAGTACTAACCCCTAGGAGATAGTACAGCCGACTTACATTATCTCACTGGTTTAAATAACATTATTGTGTTTTTTCCTGACGAGCTGGAATGAAAATTGTTCAACTTTCAGTATAGAAAACGGAAGTGCTGCTTCCTCTGATTGTAGATCTTATTCGGAAATTTCAATGCACACAGTAACAGTTTCGTTGTTGTAGCAAAACTTTATGTTATGTCGTCGTGCTGTTGGTATCTGTTTCTCAAGTCTCCATGTTTAAGAAATTTGCAACCTGTATAGGTTGCGTTCATAGGAACGTAGGGACAAGCTGAGTACGATTTGATGGATATTACAATATGTATAGCCTGTCATGTGCACCCTGATTACTCAATGGACAGTGATTGGCCACACTACTGTTATTTATCGCCAAGTAAAAATTGAGTGGGCTACGTCAACCTGATCTCAACTGATTGCGAATAACTCTTGTTGGCCGCGGCAGACTTTTCTTTAGATCGTCGTGAATATCGTTCAGACCTGCATTGTACCCGTATGCTCTCTGGTATCTTTTATACCATTGGACTTCGCGCTCTAGTTCGTGAAGATCCCTCCTTACTGGTCTGGGAGGTGAAGTCCTATCCATTAGACATTCACCTTCCAGGAGACACATTGATTAGGACACATCATTGTGTCTCTACACGGGTATGATCTTCGACTCCTCATGTAAGTGGTCCTCTGAAGAAATGAGGAGGCAGCCTGTCGCTGTTCTCAAGACTGCATTTTGGCAAGCAAGTCTGTATATTCTTGCTCACAGGAACAGTTTTGTCATCGAATCTGAAGAAGGCACAGTAGAGATACAGACAGACCTACTACTTCTGCAGAGCAAATGTTTTATTATTAAAGATGTTCTGCTTAAAATCGATGAAGTATCAAAAAGAGCCTTAAACCGAGCAATAATCACAAACATATTCACAGAATTTCAAGCATGTGTTTCACGAAAACATCTTTCATCCTTTTATTACATCGCGCGCCGGCAAGAACCCCGGAAATCTTTTACGTTGCAATTGAAAGAATAACTGATAATACGCTTAGCCCCCAAAAAATTTTACGATAACAATTTAATTAATGGTAATCCTCAAAGCATATTATATATATGATGAATCGACTTTACAGCTATTCTTAGAGTTCAACATATTGACAAAACTTTCAATACCTCAAACTTTCTTTTGAATGGTTGTTTCATTTTAACTTAGTATTAAAAATTACAATTTAAAAGCCTTTGAACAAAAAACAGCTTATAAAGTCAGATTTTTTCGTGTTTCAAATTTTCCAAATGTCGCTGTATTCGAAAAATAACAGATTTTATACTCTCCTGCTCATTAATGATAATCCACATATGAGTTCTTGCTGCCGCATAAACGATACGTTCGTCGAAAATTCTTTATTTTATAAAATTATGCTGAAACAATTTTTTTATTATTTTTCCAGATGGTTCGATGGTTTCTACTGGTGGGGCTTACAAAATCGTACTCTGGAACCGCCCATTAAACCCACGGTTAAGAGTGTAACAGACACAACTAATTTCGATGAATACCCTCCCGATCCAGAGGGACCACCACCAGACGATGTAACAGGATGGGATAACGATTTTTAATTTAACAAAAAAAATATGAAGAAAATAGTTAACAATCAAGCAAAAACGGATTTATTTTTCTAAAGCCATATTTAATTAAGACGTAATTTTGTAATGTTGTTTTTGTGTGGAAGAGACCCCTTAAAAGAAAACCATAAAGAAATGTCTTCCACTTTTTTGCCAAGAAAGGACGGATGCAATAAAAACTATTAGTGATAATAAATTTTCTAACCTTTGAATGCATATCTTTCTCTACTTGTTTATAGTTATTTGACATATTTTTGTTGTTGTTACCGTTTGAAAAGAACAAAAATTATGTGAAGGGAAAAAGGAATTCAGTTCTATATAAAAGAAATAAAACAAAAAGATTTGGTTATTAACTAGAAAAGAAAAACTTATAAATTTATTTAATATGCCTAATTAGTTGTGTAATTATTTGTAACTATATATTTTATTCATTCAATAGAACAAAATCGAGTCAATTTTTTATAGAACAATTCTAAATTTCGAATTCATCCCCACCAATACCAATACCAACACCACCACCACTAAACACCCATCCAATCAATCCACTATTGTAAATATGCATTAGAAGGTTAAAATGGCTTTTTCAATTAGAATTTAAAGAAATATAAAATATTTTGATTATGTTTAAAGAAATATATCTATTGTATCTGTATGTAATTATGTATATGTGTAAGAAATTATTTTTACAGATTTTATTTAGATGTAAAAATAATAAAAACAACGAATTCTTAAAATGACGTTTCAAATTACAATGCAAACCTTTGCTCCTTTTTTTTTACAAAAATCGATTTCTTATGAATAACATGGCTAATGATGTTTAAGCCACCAACAAGGCAAGTCAAATACGAGTACAGTGAGAGTAGAGATGTCAAACGTGATTGGTTTTCACAAATCCCGGGATTCGGGATTTTTAAATTGCAAATCCCGGGATCAGGAGATTTTTCGGGATCCCGAAATTTTTTTTTTTCATTCTTAATATGTGATATTTCGAAATGGAATACAAACTTTTAGTTCAGTTTTAATTTAATTTGAATAAGGATAAAAGCAGTAAAAGCATAAATTAACTTTTGCTAAAAAATACTAAGTTTTATTAAAATATTTCACATAACATCTTAGCTATGGAATAATTTTTGTCCAACTTCAGTTCGTCGTCTGTATTATTATTGACGTTATAATTTTCTATCATTAAACCACGATAAATATTTTTTTCAACTTGAGAAATCAGTTTGACTAATTCCGTTTTTATGAGCACCAAATCGATTTGTCGAACTAAATCAGAGTTTATATTAGGATTTTTCATAAATCTGAATGAATACAATACAATGTTCTTCGTTTTGTGGGACACAAACTGTGGTTTGGTTTTAAGTTTACTAGTTTATAATTAAATTTATGTTATATTTTGTAATTCTTCTCAAAATTTCTAATTTTTTCACCGGTTTACATTTTCATTAGTTTACATTTTCGCCAGAGTGTATCTATCTTTCGCTTAATATTTTATTCGAGACAGCTCTATATATATTTTTATTAAAATATACCGGGATTCGGGATTTTTTGGGATCGGGATTTCCCGTTTGACATCACTAAGTGAGAGGTTTAAATATGACCAGTACAAATGCTAGGTTTCATATTCCACAACAAAACATTCAACAGTATTTATTCACTTTGTTCACACAATTTTCAAATAATTTAAGCGGTGATGATACATAACTTTGATTCAATATATATTTTCATATTTTTCTTTGTTAACTTTTTAACTAAATTTTATACAAGAAATTTAAATATTCTGGCCCTCATGTTATAAGGGTCAGAATATTTAATATCGACCTATGAAGTTTATTTTTGGCTCAAAAGTTTATAAACAGTTGCAAAATGGTAAAATAAGATGTCGCTATCATTTCCTTTTTAAATTTTATTGTTAAATATTTTATGGACTTTGAAATTTTGAAAAAATTAAAAATAAATAAGTAAATGCTTCTAAAAAATGTAAATTATGATTAAAAAAGATTTTAAAGTCGTTTAAACTTTCAAAAGAAGCTTTTAACTATGTTTAATCTGAAATTAATTTCTCCGGCCATTCGTCAACATCCGTTTACCATTATTAAACCTAGACGCCACACAAAATCTTCTGGTCGGTGGTTGTTACGATGCACAGTGGAAAAAAATCGACATAATTCTGTCATTTCAAAACCACTTATCATATGGCGATGAAATTTTAGGTGTGTATACAAGAGGTGTTAGAGAGTTTAAGTTCGGAACTTGGACCCCCTATCTCATACAGGGGCGGAGCTACAGGGCCCTAAAGTTGACCACCTCTGGTATACAAAATTTTCATCGGCTTCTAACTTTTGAATGGAGTGTCCGTGTATACCCATTTTGTAAGCGAAAGACCCACTTCTTGAGAAAAATTATTTATTTTCTTATTTTATTTCTGAATATATATTCAAGATATCTCAAGCTATAAAATGTTTATTGTAGGTCTGGTCTAGGAGTATCCACAGCCACTCAAATCGGAAACTTCATTCAAAAGTTAGAAGCCGATGAAAATTTGTTATACCCGAGGTGGTCAACTTTAGGACCCTGTAGCTCCGCCCCTGTATGAGATAGGGGGCCCAAGTTCCGAACTTAAACTCTCTAACACCTCTTGTCTACACACCTAAAATTTAATCGCCATACGATAAGTGGTTTTGAAATGACAGAATTATGTCCATTTTTGTCCATGTTAGCCCACTGTGCGATGTTGGAAATGAATATCTTGTTTAAAAAACACCTACGGAAACAAATATCTCTTTAGAACAACATCTTCCCAAATATACTTATATAACTTTTGTATGTGCCAAATGTAATACATTTCGAGAGTACCCTAAGCATTTGTATATTTCAAACATAATATATTTGGGATAATATACTGCAGAAGCGATTTTTTCAGCGTATGCATATTCCATTTTGATTCAAAGATATTTTATTCCAATTCAAACATACCTGTCGGTAAAACAATTTGAAAGCATTTTATTTGTTTTCAAAATAATCATTTTTTGCTGACAAGAGAAGAACCATATTTTTTATAAAAATCGCAAAAAATGCATCCTTACGAAGAAAAAAACCTATTTGAAAATAATATATGGACAAATATATAAACAAATATATTGTAAAAGTAGGGGAAAATAAAAAAAACATTTGAAATATTTTTTTTGGCCATTTTGTCGGAGTTACCAAAAGGGGCGTGGCAATAACGCCCACCCTTTACGGAACTGGTACTATAAAAGCATAACAATTCAGAAAATGTCAAGCATTTGTATGGACTGGAATGAAATTAATAAGCCGTTAACCTTTTGTGCAAAATGGTCATTTGTATGGGATGTACCAAAAGGGGTATGACAACTTCGCCCATTTCTCTCAAGGAGATAGGGACCAAGAAACTAATACTATGTGTGAGATAGGAGATAATCAATATTTCTCTAAATTTTGACCCTTCGTGGGGTAGGTACTCGAAGGAGTAGACCAACAAAGTCTATCTTTGACCTTGGCCTGAGGTAGAAAAAAATATTGACGCTTACCAAATTTGAAGTCAATCGGTTAATCCTATCGAAAGTTATCGTGCGCACAAACAAGACGGACAGGCTGACGGACATTGCTAAAATGACATAAAATGGCCCTAAACGGATTTCCGCCAAATATTCTTGGAGTCTCTTAGGTCACCCCTTAGTTGTGTTACACTTTTGGCCCGCAGCCTTTGATATATACCCTTGTTCACAGTATTGGGGGTATAAATACCTGATTATGTTCAAATTCTCTTATTTCTACCAAAAGTGCTATAATTTCTACATTTACCCAAAGATTTTCTTCAAATAGACATTGTTTTTATTTATGTTTATTAATTAGTTATGTTTGTTTATTTTTCGACCTGTGTCTTAATTTTAGAAAATATTTCTAAAATTAAGTTTATTAAATTTACGTTTTTTTCGAGCTAGCAAAAAGAATTTTTTGGAAAAAAATTTATTTTTTTCTCAATTTTTTTTACAACATTTAATAAACTTTGGTGTACAAGTGAAATCGTCATTAATAACATTTGTAGTCCTTATAATTTTCTTTAATTTAAAGTATACCCCGACTTTATTGAGAATAGACGTCCAAAAATGTGAGAAAAATACTGAGGTACCTTTCAAGAAAATGGGAATGCTAAAGAAGAATTTTTCAAAAAAAAATGTTACCATAGACATTTTCGTACCCTCACTGTAACACATCAAAGGAGATTTGAGCAATGTCCGTCCGTCTGTCTGGCGGGAGCGCACATGGAGTAGTATACCTTCCTCATGGAGATATTAACTCATTTCGCTGTGTATATCAAGAACTATTTGATTCGTTCGCTAACGTTATTATTGTTGGTGATTTTAATTGTAATTTATTCAAAACTTCCGATTCTTTTGCTATGAGGAATATTTGTAGTACATTAGGATTATCCGTTGTCCATAACTCACTATGATTTGGCTCATAACTCTTTCTCACTAATTGATTATTGCCCCTTAAGCACTCCTTTAACTCTAAATTTTTCTTCGCAGGGGCAATGTCCTGGCATATCCCATCACGCGTTAATATTTGGCTCTTTAGACTTTTCTGTTACTTATGATGAAAGATGTATTGAATATCATGACTTCAGGAATATGGATTGGGATGGAATATGGAATTATTTATGTAATTTCGACTTTTACCCACTTTATTCCTCTTGTGATGTAGATCATCAACTCTCAATTATTGATTCGTTGATGAATAATTTGTTTTCATTTGTTCCATTAGTTATCCGTAGAGTTACTCCCAAAAATGATGCATGGTTAATGTCAGATGTTGTAGTTTCATCCAAATCAATAAGAGATATTGCGTATATGGAGTACCTTAGACATCCTTCGGATGATAATAAAAGGATTTTTCGACATTACAGCAATCGGTGTAAGGCTGCAATGCGTAATGAGAGGAGAAAATATTACAATAAGGTTTTTGGTCGTATGGATAACACTCAGCTGTGGAAGTCACTTCGTTCGTTTGGTTGCTTGGATGATGGGGTCGAGATTCCTGATATTGATGTTAACGGTGTAAATGACTATTTTTGTTGTTCTCGACCATCTAATGTATCTCTGCGTAGCGGTTGTGATGTTTTGAATAATTTGAATGATGCTTTTCAGTTTTACTGTGTTTTTGAGATAGATGTTATTAAGGCTTGAAGTAGAGTAAAATCTGAAGCTATTGGTGTCGATGGTATTCCTGTCAAATTTGTTAAATGTATTTTTCCTTATATTTCTAGACACTTATTGCATTTTATCAATTGTATTTTCACTACCTGCACCTTTCCGCAAGCGTGGAAGGTTTCTCGTGTTGTGCCCGTGCCAAAGAAAGGAGAGTCATATCTGTTTTCTAACTTACGTCCCATTAGTGTTTTACCTGCTATATCGAAGGTTGTGGAACATATTATAAAGGATGCCATTCTTGCCTTTATTGATGACCGTGGGCTCATTGGTAGCTTTCAATATGGCTTTAGACAGGGTTTCAGTACTACAACACATTTGCTACACCTTACTGATGTCATTAGAGACGTTTACAATAGCTCTGATATTGGTGTGCTTGTTGGACTGGACTTGTCTAAGGCATTTGAATCCATTTATCACTCACTTTTATTGGTAAAGTTACACTACAACTTTAAATTTTCTTCATCTGCTTGTAATTTGGGGGTATAAATACCTGATTATGTTCAAATTCTCTTATTTCTACCAAAAGTGCTATAATTTCTACATTTACCCAAAGATTTTCTTCAAATAGACATTGTTTTTATTTATGTTTATTAATTAGTTATGTTTGTTTATTTTTCGACCTGTGTCTTAATTTTAGAAAATATTTCTAAAATTAAGTTTATTAAATTTACGTTTTTTTCGAGCTAGCAAAAAGAATTTTTTGGAAAAAAATTTATTTTTTTCTCAATTTTTTTTACAACATTTAATAAACTTTGGTGTACAAGTGAAATCGTCATTAATAACATTTGTAGTCCTTATAATTTTCTTTAATTTAAAGTATACCCCGACTTTATTGAGAATAGACTTCCAAAAATGTGAGAAAAATACTGAGGTACCTTTCAAGAAAATGGGAATGCTAAAGAAGAATTTTTCAAAAAAAAATGTTACCATAGACATTTTCGTACCCTCACTGTAACACATCAAAGGAGATTTGAGCAATGTCCGTCCGTCTGTCTGGCGGGAGCGCACATGGAGTAGTATACCTTCCTCATGGAGATATTAACTCATTTCGCTGTGTATATCAAGAACTATTTGATTCGTTCGCTAACGTTATTATTGTTGGTGATTTTAATTGTAATTTATTCAAAACTTCCGATTCTTTTGCTATGAGGAATATTTGTAGTACATTAGGATTATCCGTTGTCCATAACTCACTATGATTTGGCTCATAACTCTTTCTCACTAATTGATTATTGCCCCTTAAGCACTCCTTTAACTCTAAATTTTTCTTCGCAGGGGCAATGTCCTGGCATATCCCATCACGCGTTAATATTTGGCTCTTTAGACTTTTCTGTTACTTATGATGAAAGATGTATTGAATATCATGACTTCAGGAATATGGATTGGGATGGAATATGGAATTATTTATGTAATTTCGACTTTTACCCACTTTATTCCTCTTGTGATGTAGATCATCAACTCTCAATTATTGATTCGTTGATGAATAATTTGTTTTCATTTGTTCCATTAGTTATCCGTAGAGTTACTCCCAAAAATGATGCATGGTTAATGTCAGATGTTGTAGTTTCATCCAAATCAATAAGAGATATTGCGTATATGGAGTACCTTAGACATCCTTCGGATGATAATAAAAGGATTTTTCGACATTACAGCAATCGGTGTAAGGCTGCATTGCGTAATGAGAGGAGAAAATATTACAATAAGGTTTTTGGTCGTATGGATAACACTCAGCTGTGGAAGTCACTTCGTTCGTTTGGTTGCTTGGATGATGGGGTCGAGATTCCTGATATTGATGTTAACGGTGTAAATGACTATTTTTGTTGTTCTCGACCATCTAATGTATCTCTGCGTAGCGGTTGTGATGTTTTGAATAATTTGAATGATGCTTTTCAGTTTTACTGTGTTTTTGAGATAGATGTTATTAAGGCTTGAAGTAGAGTAAAATCTGAAGCTATTGGTGTCGATGGTATTCCTGTCAAATTTGTTAAATGTATTTTTCCTTATATTTCTAGACACTTATTGCATTTTATCAATTGTATTTTCACTACCTGCACCTTTCCGCAAGCGTGGAAGGTTTCTCGTGTTGTGCCCGTGCCAAAGAAAGGAGAGTCATATCTGTTTTCTAACTTACGTCCCATTAGTGTTTTACCTGCTATATCGAAGGTTGTGGAACATATTATAAAGGATGCCATTCTTGCCTTTATTGATGACCGTGGGCTCATTGGTAGCTTTCAATATGGCTTTAGACAGGGTTTCAGTACTACAACACATTTGCTACACCTTACTGATGTCATTAGAGACGTTTACAATAGCTCTGATATTGGTGTGCTTGTTGGACTGGACTTGTCTAAGGCATTTGAATCCATTGATCACTCACTTTTATTGGTAAAGTTACACTACAACTTTAAATTTTCTTCATCTGCTTGTAATTTGATTTCGTCTTATTTAAATAATCGTTCTCAATTTGTTGTTCATCGTGGTGTTCAATCTGATTTGCGTAGCATAGAATGTGGAGTTCCTCAAGGGTCTGTGTTGGGGCCGTTGTTGTTTATAATGTATATTAATGATATTTCTACAGCTGTTTCCGTTAGTAATTGTAATCTCTTTCTCTACGCTGATGATATTCACGTCTTCTTCCGTAGTGAGTCATGTTCTTCTCTTGAACGTATGGTTAACTCGTCCTTACAGTCGTTAGATATTTGGCTGAGTAGTAATGGTCTTAGCATTAATTTAAGTAAGACAAAAGCGTTATTGTTTAACAACTCCAGGAGTGCTGATGTTGTTAATGTTTGTCTAAATTCTATGTCTGTTGAAATTGTTGATGAGATGAAATGTTTGGGTGAAGTAGTTGATAGTAGACTTGATTTTAATTCTCACATTGAGAATTCTTGCGCGTGTTAGATTTCAACTTCGTAGATTATATTGTATTGATTCTTATTTACCATTTTATATTAGGCAGCTTGTAGCGTCGTCTTTACTTATTTATTTTATTTTAACTCTCTCTCTCTGTTTTCCCCCTGCTTTTGCTAGTATGGATTTTTTTTACTAGTAAAATGTATGGGATGAACTTGCGCTACATAGCCTCGAGAGTGTTGTGTTATTTTGTTTGCATTCAGATAAATATCTTTAGGCTATTTTTCTTATTTTTTTTAGTTTTAGTTTTGTTATTCATACTATATGTGTATAACACATCGATTTGTGAGTAGATATATCATGTTAAGCTTAACGCTTGTTTTTTCTCTCAATTGTATCGCTTGATGAGTGATTACTTGAGTGTAGTACCTAATTATTTAATCGATTAGTATAAAGTTAATATAAGAATTTTGGCCATATTGGCTTGTTTATATTACTATAATTAAATAAATGAAAAATGAAATGAAAATAACTCTCGAAAGTAGTAACGGATTGACTTCAAATTTGGTATGGGACAATATTTTTTTCTATCTCAGCCTAAGTTCGAAGATGGGCTATATTGGCCCACCCCTTCTAGTACCACCCTCACAAAGGGTTAACATTTAGTGAAATATTGATTCTCCAATAACTTCTATACTACGAGGGCTACTATATATTTCTGGCCTAATAATGAAGATGCGAATATTTATCATCAAAAATGGTTTTATAATTTTTCAAAGTATTCTCCAGCATGATTTATACACTTTTGCATGCGCTCAAACTAATTGTCGATGCACTTTTTCCACTCCGATTGAGACACCTCAAAAACATTTGAACGCTTCAACAGCTGCTGCAGGCGTCGAAAAACGTTGACCAAGCAGTTTTTTCTTGATGTGAGTGAATAAGAAGAAGTCATTGGGTGTCAAATCAGGGCTGTACGACGTTTTGGCCGGTCAAAACGGCGATGGTTTGAGCCGATGTGTGAGAGCTCGCATTGTCGTGGTGCACAATGATTCATCTTCTCTTGTTCGTTTTTCGAATTTCTCCGAAGACTTCAGGCAAACAAATTGTGGTGTACCACTCAGAATTGACCGTCCTACGTTGCTCAAGCGGAACAGTCGGCACATGACCTATTTTGGCGAAGAAACAGGCGACCATTTGCTTCGAAGTGCTTCTTCCACGAACAACTTTCGTTGGATTTGGCTCGTCTTCGAAGACCCACACGGTCGATTGCTGTTTTGTTTCGGGCTCATACGCATAGATCCAAGATTCGTCACCTGTGACGATCTTATAAACCTCTTTTGAAGAACCGCGATCGTATTTTTTCAAAATTTCTGTGCACCAATCGACACGAGCCTTTTTTTGAGCGATTGTCAAATTGTGCGGGATCCAACGAGAACAAACCTTTTTTACGGCCAGGTGTTCATGCAATATCGAATGTAAGCTGGTGGAAGAATTGCCCAAGGATGCCTCTATCTCACGGTATGTCACATGACGATCTTGCATTATCAGTTCACGCACGGCATCAATGTTCTCTGGCACAACGGCCGTTTTTGGACGACCTTCGTCTTTGAGCGAGCGTCGGCCACGATTGAATTCATTAAACCAATTTTTCACAGTGCTATAGGATGGTGCTTCATCGCCATCCAAAGATTTAAGTTCATCGATGCACACTTGTCGTGATAATCCACGTCGAAAGTTGTGAAAAATTATCACACGAAAACGAGTTACGAGTTAATTAATTTTTTTGCCAAATTGATTTTTTCAAGCCACTGTAAATAACACAAATGATGGTCGTACGTCAAAACGTTCTGAGTACGTTTATGCTAAAAAATGTCAAACTTTCCAATGGAAATGTCAGAAATATATATAGCAACCCTCGTACTTTGGAGAGTTATCGTGTCCACAGGCACACAGACAGACAGACGGACGGACATTGTTCAAATGTCTTAAAATACCCCAAATCGAATTTCCCCAAACGTACTTGGGATCTTAGGTCACTCCTTTGATGTGTTACCCTTTGGGTCGTAGCAAATGATATATACCCCGCCTCCCTGTAAGGTGAGGGGATAAAAAAGCCCTCAATTTCTTCAGATTTTGCACGTTAAAATCTATGCAAAGTGTCGCATAAATGACTAAATAGAGGTTGCACAACATTGGGCCTTCGGCATCGTTCGAACTGTATTCTCTACGTTTGATTAAAGATTACATTGGAAACACTTTATTGATATTCCGTTTTTTCGTTGTAGGTAATTCTCTCCTCATTTTTATTTTCAGTGTACTTTCGGGAAAATACGATCTTCAGAGACAACAAAAAAAAATTACGAAAAGTCAGCAGAAGAAATGCAATATTTAATTTAATATAATGACAATGTTACAACACAGCGATAGAAGAAGAAACAATAAATGCATCATTGATTTATTTGCACAGAATATCGTTATTACGATAAGAAAATGAATTGCATTCGGTGGACCACAGCATAGAGGAAAGAACAGAACAGAACACTTTGTGGTGGGGTTGCTAACCATAGCGTCTTGCCCCACACCGGCTTCGCAGACGTGACTTTTAGTAGAAACTACTACCGAACTTCTTCATTTTCTGCATTTTATGTTCAAACAAATAAATATTAAGAATTTGTCGGTAGTCGTACTAAATATGTACGAAATGTACGTCAGAGTTAATTCATTTTAAAAATATTAAATATTAAACAAAAAGTGTATTGTACATAAGACCAGAAAAAGAACAAAAAAGTCACGTATTGCCAATCTGGCGATTTTCAAGACAACTTCAGACCCTAAACAAAAACGTATTACTTCACAGTGAGCAGACCGACCGCGAACACCTTCTCCGTAACCGACCGCCATTGCTATTGTCGTCTACGAGGTATTTACATATATAAATATGTACATACATATGTACTCACTCGTACATAATGCATATAACTTGAGTTAAACAGAAAAACATCGGAAAACCCAAAAATTCTAAAGTGTCGAATTTGTGTTTTTTGTTTCATGTGTGCGGCGTAATTGCGATTCTAAAATCGAAGAGACATGAAGTTGACAACAACTTTATTGATCTTGGCTGTGATTCAAATTGTTGTGCTATGGCCACCGTTGGCATTGGCCCAGCAGCAGGAGGAGCCCGAGCCCATTCATCACAGTCAGAATACTACGGGTAATACAAACATACTCGTATGTGTGGTATATTTTCAAATTAATTTGATATGTTGCACAGTGGACCGAAGACTGATATGTAATTGGATATTTATAAAATGTCGACGTATTGTTATTGCAAAAAGGCACGAAATAATGTGTAAATTTGAAACTGAATTCTTAGTAAAAACTTAATTGGTTCCAAAATTTGATTTATTTGCCAAAAAAAAAAATTAAACCAAATTCTTTTTAAAAAACTAATTTTGTATTTATTTTTTTGAGAAAAAAATTTAATTTAGAGTGATACTTTAAAAAACCGGTTTCTCATAAATATATAAAATAACGGCGCTTTGACATCTGAAAGATTTTGATACTTGGCTGTGCGTATATATTCTAATAATTTCGACTGAAGTAATCGTTGTAATAAGGATATCGATAATGGGAGTTTGGTGGCTCCCGAAACAGATCTGTCTATCCAACCATAACAACCACCCCCAATACATGTCACTTACTTCTTCTTTAATTTTTAACAAAGTTGTTTGCACTTGAGCCTAAGTTCAAAAACAAAATATGTGATTTTGATCCATGTTAAAAAAACGGCGTAACATTGAATTTAACAATTTTTTCTATTAAAAAATTCCATGAAAACGAATTATTTTGTAAATTATTATTCGTAGTGTAATAATTTAGCAAATTAAAAAAATAATACAAATTTAAAACAAATTTTGAACTATAGAGAGTGTTTTACCATCATCGTTCGTTCCTGTACGCTTCGATAACGTTAGTTTACACAATTTTTGTCGAAGTGCTGTGCATAACTCTTTCTGGTGTAAACTGGTGTTCTAAACACGAACAAATATTTTAAAAAAGTTTTTTTAAAACTCCGATTTTCTTGGAAGTTGCCGTTGGTATTTGGAAATTTTTTGAAGTTAAGGAAACCCTTTAAATTAAAGCAAATTACAAGGGCTACAAATATCACTTTCACCTAGAAACAGAAGTTTAGTAACTGTTGTTTAAACAATTAGAAAAATGTGTTTTTGTTCTTGTTTTTAAATATCAAGCTCGAGGACTTCGTTGTTTGTTTATTTATTTTTTATTTTATTAAATTTTTTGATCTTCTTTGAAGGTCATCTTCAGGAACTCTACAATTTGATTGAAAAACATGTAAAATTATATATGTAATATTATATAAAGTTTTTGCAAACATATAAATACGACACTTCACAACTTACAAATAAATAGGATAGATACAACACGTAAAAAAAGGCATAAACCCGTAAGAAAAAGGTCTAATACCAAAAACAAACATTAAGAATAATTAGAAAAACATTATTTTTTTTTCTTAAAAAATTGTTTTTTTTTCACGAAAAAACTATATAAAATAAAAATATAGAAAAAAATGGTCCTGAAGCCGGCAGAATATCCTAGTTAGAATAACTAACAATTTAGTTATTTTCTGTATACTTCAATGCGAATGATTATTTATTTCGGAAAAAATAGTTCCAAATAAAAAGAAATTGGGATGTAAACAAAGTTTTGTTTTGAACAACATATTCCCAAATATATAATATATATGAGTGTACCCTAAATATTTATAAGTTTCAAGCCGAATATGTTTGGGACAATATTTTTTTCTCAGCGTGCAGAAACGAACTTTTTAGCCCAAATTTCCTAAAAAAAATTTTTTTTCGTATTTATTTTTGGAACATTTTAAAATACTATATATATTTTTAACCAATAAATTTTATTTGAAAATCAAGAAATTAGTTTGGAACGCATATATTAATATATTACAATAATATATGTTTGCGAACTGACTCTCAAAATAAAATATGTGTTTACTAACAAACAAAGTTATTGTATAAGAATTCTTCCAAATACATTATATGAAAAAATCGCTTCTGTAGTATATTGTCCCAAACATATTCTGCTTGAGAGACATATATATTTTTAGGATACACTCTAAATAAATAATATTTGGCACAAACAAATATTATTCACAAAGAAGTATTCAGACATACTCAAAGTTATTATTTCAGGAAAAATTAGAACTAAAATTCGAAAGGTCAGCAAAGTTTTTAAAATTATTTTTAATAAAATATATTTGGAGAAATCCTACAATAATTTAATTTGCATTTAAACAAATATTTGATTGGAGAAAATTAGTTCCAAATCAATTTTATTTATTTTCAAATAAAACGTATTTGTTGAAAAATATATAATATTCAAAACAAAACAGCAGCGAGGTATGGTCGAGTTTTGTACGTTCGGTTTGGAATGGAATAACATCCACAAATAGTAATATTATTGCTCGCAATGGATCCACGGCACTTTGCACTTTTATAGAAAAATTAAAAAAATTGCATTTTCCTACAAAATTTGGTTATAATTCAAAATTTCATTAAAATTTAATTTTTCTACAAAAATTATTAATTCGTTAGAAAAATTCGTCGAAATTGCATTTTTCTAGAAAAACCATTGAAAATTTCGTTAAAATTGATTTTGAATATTACATCAAATTTGCGTTTTTCAAGAAAATCTTATACTTTTGCTCCGGTCATCGACCTATAACACTATGCAAACAAATGTTTGTTTTTTGTCCGAGACTAAAAACATTTTTGTATAGATTAAGGGATACAATTTTATGAAAGCAAAATAAATTTATTAAGGTAATTAAGGGTCACCAAATTGTGACCCTTCGTGGGGGAGGTGCGAGAAGGAGTGGACCAACATAGTCCATCTTTGACCTTTGTCTGAGATAGAAAAAAAATATTGGCACATACCAAATTCAAAGTCAATCGATTAATCCTGTCGAAAGTTATCGTGCGCACCAACCAGAGAGACAGACGAACAGACTGACGGATATTGCTAAAATGACTTAAAATGACCCAAAACGAATTTCCGCCATATATTAATATATGGACACCAAGTATTCTTGGTGTCTCCTAGGTCACTCCATAAATGTGTTACTCTTTTGGCCGGCAGTATCTGATATATACACTTGTTCAAAATAGTGGGGGCATAAATACCGGTTTATGTTGAAATTCTCTTATTTCTACCAAAAGTTCTATATTTTCTACATTTATCCATAGATTTTCTTCAAATATGCATTGTTTTCTTCGTTAAGATGCCTGAAAATTTGCTTTTTTCTACTTTTTATGGTTTTTCGTGCCAGTAAAAAACAATTTTTTGGCAAAAAAAAATACATTTTTTTGTATTTGTTTCTATTACTTTTTTGCAATAGACAGAAAGTAACTGAAACATATGGTCTCAAACCAAAATAAACTGAATAACAAAAGCACAGACCAACAATAAATAACAACAACACATACAAACACATGAGGTACGAAGACGTCGGCATTAGCCATTGAAATAACTACATTTGTTTTCGTGGTTCACAATGCGAACCCAAGCAAAAATGTATTGGTATGAGAGTTTTAATATGTTGACTTAGTTCGGCAAAATACGGGTTTGGTTAGCAGTTCTTGTTAAATTCAATTTACTGCTTCCATAAGTATTTCAGCTGATTTAACTTAAAGACATACACTATTGCTACTGAATTCTGAAGATGATAGAGTGGTGTCTATCGAAACTGCAGTCAATTCTACCAAGCAATTAAAACTCTCTACCAATTTTTGTATTTGTTTCTATTACTTTTTTTGCCATAGACAGAAAGTGACTGAAACATATGGTCTCAAACCAAAATAAATTCTGACTGAATTTTTTGTAATTGTTTTAACGACAGTTACCAAACTTCTGTTTCCAAGTCATTAATATCATTTGTAGTCCTAATTTAATTTAACGTGTAACCCGGCTTTATCGAGCATATACTTTAAAAAATTTGGTCTAAACATTAAAAACACCTTCCAAGAAAAGTGGAATTCTAAAGAAAAATTAAAAAATAATTACTATAAACAATTTTAAATTTGAGTAATGTTCGTTTATTAGACCTTTATTGTTTTTTAATTACATTGATTAATTAATTTTGTTAATTTATTTTCGATATTTCGCCATTCATTTGAGTAATGCGTATTGATCTGACGTCGTTGCCGTCTGCTGTCATTCTGTTAATAATAATAATAATAATTTTTTTTAATATTTTTCGTATTTAAGACTCCATATTACACCAGAAAATGTTATGCGCAGCCCTTTGACAAAAATTTTGTTTTTAATCCGATCAATGGTCATTAAATCGACCATCGTTCATTGAACTGTGATCCGCCACCTTTAATCAGATCGGTGACCCTTATTCCGTTGATCGTTGACATGGATTAAGAGACACCAGCGGCTGATTAAAGGTCGATGGGCGAAGTAAAGGTCGAACGAAAATGTTGTGATTTAGAAGGTATGAAGGTTATGTAGAAGCTATGAGGATTACAAATGACAAAATACATATGTATATCTAATCAAATCACAGAAAATTCATTTACATTTACAGAATTTTCCTCGTCATATGACACTTTTTTCGATTATACCAATTTATTGCAACAGAGTCAGTGTGCAACATAAGATATTTAATGTATCTATTTACGCAATGCAGCTTTAAATACCCAATTACTTGTTGTTATCGTGTTTTTATTTCGCCTACAGCTTGTTTGGAACCTAAAGCACCTGGTTTGTGCCGTGGCAAATATTTGCGCTATGCATTCGATAATAAATCTGGAAATTGCATTAGTTTCTATTACTCGGGTTGCGGTGCCACGCAGAACAATTTCCTCACCTACGAAGAATGTCGCCGCGATTGCATGAAACGATTAAGATATTGAATGGTTGGATGAACGAACGGATGGATCGAGGCCAAAGGTGCAAATATGATGAGAAAACTTCTTTGTATCTATTCTATTTATTATAATACTTATATATGTAAAATACAATGAATAAGAAATGAGCACTGACAGACTGAGACAATTTGAATTTTAAATAGTTGTTCGAAATTTATTATTTTAACGGTCGAAAGCTCAGTAAGTATTTTTGAGTTTTTCTGGCAAAAAGCACTCACATTACTTGTTTCGCTCTCTCGACATCTCTTTCATAAACTCAGTTGCTCATTTGGTTAGTTTTTATGTAAACCTTGAAAAGGTCGTTCATTTAAAATATATCTTTTGTAGAGACAGAGACTGAGACTCTCTCAATCTGTATCGCCCACGTTATGGAAAAGTGTAAACAATTTTGCCGGGTTTTCAGGTGGAGAAAAATGTATTAAATAACGGCGCGGGTAAATAGCAGCAAATATAAATAAACAAACCACCCGGAGAACGGATATGTCCAAGTCGCATTACTTAGCTAACACATACTAACTACTCAGCTCGTGTTGTTTAATGTTAATTTGAATGCCGACTATTTTCTGATTATTGTTATTTATTTTATAACTGATGAATGCCGATGTTTTGCTGGAAGTTGGAAGTCGACTGGAGTTGACATGACTGTCAGTGAATTGTTAATTTTTGAATAGACAACAACTCCTATACCACATTTTATTATCTCAACACGATAGTAATTGTTTTATTAAATACTACATGTAAATAAAATTGGGGGAATTTTTTAGTTCGTAGAATTAAAAAACCGACTTAGGAAGAAATTGTGGTATAGAGTGCCGAATATGCTGCTACACTCTAAATAATTGTAAAATAAAAACAATTAAGAAAATTTCAGTGGAGTAAACCGACTGAAGTATGCTTGCATTTTGTGAGAAATACATATAATATGCAATTTTGTACTTTGTGTGTCCACAAGTATAAGTCGAAATATAAAGATGAACCTGATACCCCACTTCGTTCAAAGATTACACTGTGCTCGAAATGGACACTTTAAAAATGTAGCAGAAAGGATACCCTATGAATAGACCTATTTCGGCCATGCTGAATCCAGTGGCATTAGCCGTTTTTCTATGTTGGCTCTTGTTTTCGCGATATTCGACCACAAAGTTTGTTGGGAAATCAGAGAGGTGACTTATCTCTTTGGTGATTTTGAAGTGAAAGACTTCCGAAAACGCGCTTCAGTCCAAAGAACGAAATAAAGGGAACCCTTCGAGAATTATTTCTCTCAAAATAGTCAACCACGCTTCTCATCCCTTTACCCCCGAAACAGTGCAATCAAATTTTACCATACGTCAAACGTCATACAAATCATCGACATTTTTAGTTTGTGCTTTGAGAAATATGTTCCTCTCGAAAAATTACTATGAGTATCCTTTATGAGAAAATAACAGGTTTCACAATTTACCAGATTTTGTTGGTGACCTTTAAAATTTCCATTAACACTAACCAAAAAATAATTTACAAATATTTAAGTCAAAAAATTTTATTTCAAATATTTTCTACTATGAGCAGAAAAATACACAAATTATGTAATAACTCGAAATCTGCTTAATTCTCATAAAAATGTTGAGAATGGACTTATAGTATTTCTTCGCGAGGAATATTTTTCTCAACGATGCCTACTAAAAATATCGACAATATGTATGATTTTTAACATATGATAAGATTTCATTGCACTTTTTCACAGAGGCGTATATTCCGAAGTCTTCCACTTCAAAATAACCAAAGAGATAAGTCACCTCTCTGATTTCCCAACAAACCTTGTGGTCGAATATCGCGAAAACAAGAGCTAACTTTGAAAAACGGCTAATGCCAGTGGATTCAGCCTGGCCGAAATAGGTCTATCTATAGGGTCTCCTTTCTGTTATATTTTTGGACTAGCACAGTGTTATCAAAAGACAATTTCTGAACACCCACTCTTTTTTAGGTTTTCCACCATAGACCCCACCGATATAGTTTTTATTGTGCTCCATTATCTTTTGATGCCCGATCGAAACGAGTCACCTATCGTTGTTCGTGTTTGACCAAGGGCTACATTTCACCCCTTGAACTTTTGTGACTCCGACCTAAATTATGACTATTGATTTATTTTATATCATTAAATTTTTTGTTTAAATGTTTGTACATTCGAATCGATTAGCTTTTTCGATCAAAATTGGAAAAGATAAGAAAGACACTGCGCTCTAGAAGACATGTGTGGAGATCTCATCAGAGGGACTTTATTTATAAGGGTTGTTTCATCGTGAGGTTTGATTTTCACTATGCTTTTTTACAGATCACACGTGGCTCATATCAAACACTTCAAAAATTAGGAAAATCAGAATGTTACCGTCAATCGTAGCCGTTATCACACCATGTTAACGGACTATGTGCTTCCTGAAATTCAAGCGCATGGTCTCGGTGAGCTCTGGTTTCAACAAGACGGCGCTACGAGCCATACTACGCGTAAAACAATGACCTTGTTGAGAAATCATTTTGGTGAACACTTAGTTTCACGTTTTGCTACGGTAAATTCGCCACAGATCGTGCGATATCACACCTTTGGACTATTTTCTCTGTAAAGTCTGAGGTCTTCAGGAATAATCCAGCTACGATTGACGCTTTGGAAGCCAACATTACTCGTGTTATTCGCAAGATACCAGTCGCTATGCTCGAACGAATCGTACAAAATTGGACCTTCCGAATGGACCACCTCAGACGTAGCCATGGCCAACATTTTCGGGTATCATTTTCAAACAGTAAATGCCGTAAAATGTTCTTTTAACCGATAATAAAAATGTTAAGTTCACTTTTTAATTTATGTGTTTTATTTTACATTATAAGCCAAACCTCATAATAAATCACCCTTTACACGGCACAGTGAGTTTGGAGTGGCGCTGTTCACCACTTTTATATACCCACTCAGCAACTGAAAAATCATTTCGTCAAAAATCACCTAACTGAGCCTTACAAAAAAATGTGCATATGTGAATTGTATACCTACGAAGAAAGCTTTTAAGTCAATGCTCCGAGCGAGACTTAAATTCAGCAATTTTCTCAGAACAGAATATGAAAACATTTAGATGATTGATGCAGAAGTTATATAAGGGTGGTCCACATTAAATGTAAAATTATAAGGTATAACTCAAAATCAAAAAAAAAATTAAAAATTCAATTCGAAAAATCTGCAATGGTTTAAAACCCTTTTTAAACAAAATATATTTGGAGAAATTCCTAAACAATAATTTTATTTGTATATAGACACATATTTTATTTGAGAAAATAAGTTTACAAATCTATTTTGTCGTAAGACCCAATTTACACGGTGCAAATTCTTTGATTCAAAGAATGAATTTTTGCTTTAGTGATTCGTTGTACATAATATTGAGTACGTGTTATTCTCCTTTGAATAATTGAAAATAACTTTGAGCTAAGAAAGTTTTTAAATTAAATAAACATTTCAAAAATTGTAACGAAATTTAACTTGGAATTAAAGGGTTTTGCAACAAGAGGTGTTATTTTGGTATTCAAAGAAAAATGCAATTTTTGAGATAAATGATCGGATGTTTATTTCACAATAAAGAGGAAGGTATGCCGTTGATAATGAAAAACAACATCAGCCAAATGGCCACCACGACCACGCTTACAGGACCATATCCTTTTCATGAAATTTTCCATAACCAAATCGCAAGTGGCTGTTGGCGTAGACCTTATCTTTCACGTGGCCCCAAAGGAAGAAGTCGTAAGGTGTTAAATCACAAGATCTCGGTGGCCAATTGTGATCACCTCTTCGAGAGATAACACGGTCCGGAAACTTTTCCCGTAACAGAGCAATGATTTCGTTGCTTGTGTGGCACCTAGCGCCGTCTTGTTGAAAGTAAACGTTGTCCAGATTAGGGATGTAACGAAAGTGACTTTAGCGAAAGCGAACATTGAAATATATTTCTTGCGAATGCGAAAGCGAATAGTAAAATATGAATTTTTGCGAAAGCGAATGCGAATAATAGTTTGACCAGCAAATTTAAGGAGCTGAACCGATACTTTTCCAGGATATTCAAGTATTAAGAATGTTTTCCATATTATCGTGCGACCCACCAAATTAAATTAAATTTTGCGTAGATTTCAAATATGGCTGAAGACTCGCTAGGGAAAGTGCATGTACGAGTATGTCAAACGCTGGGTACGTGGACCAAAGTGTTTTTGAGTAGTATTGCACAGTATTGTTTCGTTTTACAAATTTTCTACATGTATATGACTTCTGAAAAAATAATATTTTTTATCTTCGTGAAAAATGTCATCTTGTACATTTTTATGTGGAATTTTAGATTTACAAGAAAAACAAGTAAGAAAGTTCAGTCGAGTAAACCGACTTACGAGTCCCCTCACCTTGAGTTCCAAAAAATTTTCGTAAATTCATCAATTTTTCGTTTAAATTAACGTATTATCAATTTAAATTGAATTTAATAACTTTAAAGCATGCACTGGTATTAAAGTTCGAAACTGTTAAGTTGTGTTGCAACATAGTCAATTTGTGCAGGAGATACCAAAACAGGAGTGTCAATGACGCCCATTTTTCACTGGACTGTAGGTCGTATGAAATCATTACACTGAACACAATTTCAAGCATTTGTGTGCACTGGTATTAAAGTTATATGCAGTTAACTTTTGGTGCAAAATAGTCCATTTGTATGGGAGGTACCATATACATTGCCTACACTGGACTGTAGGCAATATAAAAGCATTACACTGTACACAATTTCAAGTTTGTGTATGCACTGGTATTAATGTTATAAGCTTTTAACTTTTGATGCAAAATAGTCCATTTGTTTGGGAGGCACCAAAAGGGGCATTCCAATGACGTCAATTTTTCACTGAACTGTAAGTACTATAAAAGCATTATGCTGTACAAAATTTCATGTTTTTGTATGAACTAATATTAGCAGTTAACTTTTGGTGCAAAATGTTACATTTGTGTGGGAGGTACCAAAAGGGGAATGGCAACTCGCCCATCTCGAGGCGATAGCGACTAATAATTTAATACTATGTGTGGAATTTCGGAAGATTCGAGTAAGTAGTATAGAAGTTATTGAATAATCAATATTTCACTAAATGTTAACCTTTTGTGGGGTAGGTACTAGAAGGAGTGGACCAATATGACTCATCTTCGAACTTAGCCGGAGATAGAGAAAAATATTACCGCTTACTAAATTTGAAGTATATCGGTTACTCCTTTCGAGTGTTATCGTGCGCACCAGCCAGCAGACAGGTATGCAGACGCACAGACGGACGGACAGACATTGCTCAAATCACTTAAAATGTCCTAAAACTAATTTCCGCCGAACATACTTGTGGTCTTAGGTCACTCCTTCGATGTATTACACTTGAGGGTGAGGGGATAATTATAACATTGACTCAATAAAATTGCTATATCTTTTTGGTTTTTATTTATTTATATTTTTCATTTGAGTTTTTCATAGTCATTTCTAATAGTTTGACCCTTTAGTACCAAAAAAGTCAGGGATATTAATTTATACTTTTTCAGGATATTTAAGGATTAAGGATAAATTCCATATTTTCACATCCTCCCACCAAAAGGACATACATATTTCATTCCGCAATATTGAAGAGGAGTAGCAGAGCATTGGTGTTAATATATTCAAAATACGTGAAGGGGTTAAGAAGATATGGCTACTCAACTATATTTTGAGAAAAATCCTTGAGATAGGTAACTTTGGAGCTCTGTACAACAAAAACTACAATGAATTTTTAAAAAGTAAAAACGCCATAAAATTCACATCCATTTGTATAATCAATGTGCCAATTACACTGTGCAACAGTGAAAAAATACACGGACTTGACAGTATAGGTTCGATTCTACTACCAAAGGGTAGTATAACCCTATACTCGGTTTGGCGAAATTGTTGACCAATTTTTTTATGGGCCTCCAAAGTTTCTGGAAATCAGTGGGCCCCTCGAAAAAGGTGTCATCAGCTTTTGTCCAACAACAAATTCAGACTTGGTGATACCGCTTAACTATATTTGGCAATAATTTAGCTAACAATATGCTGAACAAAGTTTCTTATCATTTTATGCGAAATTTTTGGCCGTTTTTTTGGTTTCTGTGGTAAGTTTTGGGCTTTGGTGTGTTCTGACACATATAGTAAAATTTTATGGCCAACATTTTTGTAGTGGGTTATACTACCCTTTAGTATAGGGTTATACTACCCTTTGGTAGTAGAATCGAACTTATACTGTCAAGTCCGTGTATTTTTCAAAAAGTGTTCATTTGTCATTTTTTCATTTGGGTCATTTTTAAACTGTGTGTTTTTGATTAATTTGCTTTGGAATTATCCTATAAGTTTATGAACGATAATGGCATTTATTCTAAGACAATATAGTTTCGAATTCAATAATATGAAAATATCGTACCGCAAATTAAAGGTATTTGGATTTTAAAGTATGACATGAAAATGTATATAAATTCCAAGTACAATTTCGTTAAAATTATTGAAATGTTTACTTATTTTAATAACATTTGTCCTTAAATCAATGTTATTTTCAAAATGTACCACGGACCAATAAAGAAAAAAAAAATCATTGAATCAAAAATAATTTCGTTGAAATCAAGTAAATTACTGTTATTTCACTGAAAATTGTATCTGATGTAAAGACAGAAAATTTGATTGATTCAGAGATGGCATTTTCTTTAGTTTAACAACATTATTTTCTTCAGTGCACTAGAAATTAATAGCAACTATGAGGTATTTTTATGTGCGAAATTTCAATAGATTCAGCTTATTAGCACAGAACTCCTTGTACACAGTTAAATATTTGACGGAATTTTGACCATTTTTGGAGAATATGAATGACAATTTGGAGAAACTATTATCGCATGCAAATTTCGAAGGCGAACAGCTATAGTGTCATAATTGACAAATATGGTAGACGTATTGTATTACCCTACATATACGAAAGAAACCACTTAAATACAAAGTAAAAATACCAAAACATCCTTCCATTTTTTGGCATTTCAAGCACTCTTATCGCTTCATAACAATTATGAAATAGCAATTTTTATGTCAATGAAACCACAAAATAAACAAAACCGGATAGACTTAACCATATATTTCATATGTCTCAATGATCAGTGCAATACTTTAAAGACAATTGCAGTGACGGCGCGGGGGGTATGAGCATCAGACCACTTTGAAGAGAGGACCTTTTTCGAAAATGGCATATCGAATACGTTAAACGCTTAAGGCGAGGAAGAGGACAAACACGTCATACGTCATGGAGCCAACTATACAATTATCACTACTCTGAATGGTTGGCGTGTAAGTGTTATTTGTTTTGAGTGCGATCATTTTTCGCCCCGAGTGATTAGCAGCAATATTGGGATTCACTACTTCCGATTAATATCTGCTGCTACACCAAAGTAAATAAACAAACAATACAACCTATAGTCGAGGGACAGACGAGCCGACGGATGAACGGACAAATATGGTGTTAAATGATCGTTGCGAGAGCCCGACTCAGCCCTTCTGATCTGGCAGCAGCTGATGTCATGAGTATATAAGTAACTCCCTCACCAACTCTTCCACATCACACTAAAGTGAATCTTCATTCAGATCAGACAGGCAACAAACTCGTAGCAAAATCCATATTCAATATGAAGTTCATTTTGGTTTTAGTTAGCATCATGGCCCTGATTTTCTTCGCATCGTCAACTGAGGCATTCAACAAAGCAGGTATGTAGATCTAGACAACCACTACTCCGAGGCCATGATTTAATGATATATTCGTCTCCCTTTAGACTGTTCCTTGCCCAAGGACGTTGGTCCCTGTCGCAAAGCCGATTTATCCTACTATTACGATTCGGAAGCCAAGGCTTGTCAAACATTTTTCTATGGCGGTTGTCATGGCAACAACAATCGTTTCGACAGTCAGGAACAATGTGAGCAGTCATGCCTTTAGACGAGGTGCGGTGCGGTTCGGTTCGGTCACCAATCATTCCTATTCGTAGCCTTAAATTAAAAACATTTGCCATTTTTTTGTATGTATTAATTATTGCATTCATTTTTTCTCTTGTTATTACGTAATTGATAAGATTGTTTTTATTCTACTTTTTGTTGATGCTGAAAAGCGAAAAATATACTATGAACACATTCATATCTGTTTATAATTAAAAAAAATATTTTGGGATTTTGTTACTGTCGCCAAAAAAAACAAACTGGTTTGGCTGAATTCAGCTTAATAACAACGAGGGGGGAATTATGAAAGAACCAACAGTCCATGAAATATACTTAAACATTTGTAAAATTTACTTAAATTAAGTGGCAAGAACAAAGACAGTAGACTGTCCGGAAATAAACACGATCCAAATCAAAAGCTACAGCGTTTTTTCCAGAATGATCATCAAAGTTGTAGGACGTACGAGTACACGCTGAAAAATCGCTTCTGCAGTATATTGTCCCAAACATATTCTGCTTGAAATAGTTAAGGGTACACTCCAAATATATAATATTTGACACACACAAATATTAAATGTTTGGGAGGATGTTGTATTAAACAAAATTATGTTTCTATCCTAATATTTTTTTAATTGGAACTAATATTCCCAAACAAATATTAATTTGTATTTAAATATTTTAGCAATTGAAATTAATTTAAAGACACATGTCTTTCAGTTTTTCAGAAACTTTAAGTTAAATTTCTATATGTTTGAGGAATTCGATTAAAATTTAAATCTCTTATAACGATAAGTTCCATTATTTCAATTATTCAATTATTGTTGTAGAACTGCAATATTTTTCTAATAATATTGTTCTAAATAGAAGTATGTTATCATCCAAATATTTTTTTATTTGGAAGTAATATTTCCGAAAGAAAGATTATAATCTTTCAAGCAAAATTTCTCATTTCCAAATAATCCGACGAGTAAGCAAAGTTCGAAAATGGTAAGTTCTTACACGGGGCAAAATCGCCTTTTTTGATATGTTTGAATAGAAAGAAAATATATTTGGAACACTAATTTTTAAATATTATATATTTCTGAGCAAATAAATTTTATTTGAAAATCAATAAAATATATTTGGAACTCGTATATTAATATGTTACAACATATAATATTTGCAAACTAAATTTCTCAAATAAAATATGTATTTGAATACAAATAAAATCATTGTTTAGGAATTTCTCCAAATATATTTTATTTAAAAAAGATTTTCGAAACTTTTGTTGAATTTTTCGAATTTAAATTTTATTTATTTTTTTTTGGTTTGAACCTCCCAGTTATGATACCAAATGCAGCAATATCTTGTTTTAAACCAATCATTTAAAATTTCTGAGTATTCCAAGCCATCATTGGTTGTCAATCCTCCAAGTATATATTTCGATCCAAGATTATATGATTTCAATTATTATTATTTTTTATATTTAAGACGTTAAAATTTTTGAAAAAATTAACTTTGAATTACTGGAAAATTTAACACAATTTAGATATTTTCTGAATACTTAAATGAAAATAAATATTTGTTTCGGAAAAAATAGTCCAAATAAACACATTGGGATGTAAACATTGATTTGTTTAGAACATCATCTTCCCAAATATATAATTTTTTTTCAGCGTGTATTATTTAGCCACTTTTCTCATTATTTTAACACGGGGATGTCATTGGAGAAAAGTACTTCCCAAAAGCATACAGTACAGTAGCATAATAAGTACTTATTTGTTATTATTATTATTATTATACCATTTATTTTACAAATTATTATACCAATATTATTATTATTATAACACACAAATATGTGCTTATATTTTCACGATTTTAAGTACTTGAATAATGCATTACCAATAACTTATAAAATGAATATTGTCACGCATATCGTCGCGCATATTTCTCGAAACAAACAATTTCCTCATGCCACACGCTGAAAAAAAATCGCCCCTGTAGTATATTGTCCCAAACATATTCTGCTTGAAACATATATATTTTTAGAGTGCACTCCAAATATACAACATTTGACACATACAAATATTATATGTTTGGGATGATGTTGTTCTAAACAAAACTATGTTTACAACCTAATATTTTTTATTTGGATATGTTATTTCTCAAACAAAGATCTATTTGCGTGAATATATATCTATTCTTTAATTGTTTTAAGTTGTCAGCAATTGAAAGGTAATTTTTAGAACGTTTTAGTGTTAGTAAAAATTCTTTATAATTCAAAATAATGACTTGGAATAGTTAGAAAAACAAAAAATTGTTTCAAATAGAAGTTAATGCTAAGTATTCCATTTTTAATAGAAATGCATAATTCGAAAACAAAGAAAAAATTAAAACTAAAATTCGAAAAATTCAGCAAAGTTTTGAAAATCTTTTTTTAATAAAATATATTTGGAAATATTCATAAACAATAATTTAATTTGTATTTAAACACATACTTTATTTGAGAAAATTAGTTCGCAAATATATTTTATTCTAATATATTAACATATGGGTTCTAAATACATATTATTGATTTTCAAATAAAATGCATTTGCTCGAAAATATATAATATTTAAAAATTTGTATTGCAAATATATTTTCTTTCGATTCAAACATATCAAAAAAGGCGATTTTGCCCCGTGCAGAATCGAATTTCTGAAACAAAACCCCCATGTGAAAAATTCTTCAAACATCATAAGATATACTTAAATATTTATGGTATTTTCATTAAAATGTGCACGTATTATTTGAAAACATGTTGTAAAATAAATAAATCTTGTACAATAACCCACATATAGTCAAAATTGCATTATATTAAAATTTGCCAAAATGATTTTGATACCAAAAAATCACTTATTTCTCTTATTATTGGTAAGTCATTATTAATAAGCCGAAAGTAAGGCAGCGAATAATGAGATGTCATTATTTGGTAATGCAGGGAATAATGACAGGTACTCACCAAGATTTTGCTGGATTAATTATCCCCTCACCTTAGAGAAGAGGGTATATATCATTTGCTACGAGCCAAAGTGTAACACATCGGAGGAGTGATCTAAGACCCTAAGTATGTTCGGCGGATATCAGTTTTGGGTCATTTTAAGTCGAATGAGCAATGCCCGTCCGTCCGTCTGTATGTCTGTCTGTCTGTCTGCTGGCTGGTACGCACGATAACTCTCGAAAGGAGTAACCTATTGACTTCAATTTTGGTCCACTCCTTCTAGTACCTCCGACACAAACGGTTAACATTTAGTGAAATATTGATTATTTAATAACTTATATACTTATTTGAATCGTCTGAAATTCTACACATAGATGGATTGACAAAATGTGATGAATTGGAAAAAAAGCTAAACATGGCTTATGCTATTTTTAACACGAAATGTAGGAAAAATAAACACTAAAATTCGCAAGAAGCAGCAAAGTTTTAAAAATCTTTTTTAAATAAAATATGTTTGGAAAACTTCTTAAACAATAATTTTATATGTGAGTAAACACATATTTTATTTGTGAAACTCAGTTCGCAAATATATTTTGTTCATTAAAAATGGTTTCAAACCCAATTTCTTGATTTTCAAATAAAATTTATTTGTTCAAAATACTTAAAAATTTTGGTTTTAAATATATTTTCTTTCTATTCAAACACATCAAAAATTGCGATTCTGCTCCGTGTAGAGCGGGGAAAGAAAGACCTGAAGAATTCACACCCATCAGGTTTATCAATCACATTTGTCTCGCTTGGAGTTAAAACCTTATACATATGGGGGCGGAAGTTATAATGCGTAAATATTATTTTATAGCTACTGACCTACCGCACTACATTCCATCACCCACTTAACAGTATTAATATGTTCGATTTATTAGCCATTATCATTATTAGTCATTAACAAAAACTTGAATTACGGACACAATAAGAAATTTGTTCGCATTGCTTTAGCAGTGTAAGTGTACTACACCATTTCATTTCGAATAAAATAAATACCAGTAAGGAATGACTAAAGTCTGGAGGGACCGACTGTATAATATCCTCCACCATTGTTTGCCAACAAATGCACTGAAAACCCAAAATCTAAATCTCAGGCATATAACGAGTGATTCTTTAAGAGCCTTCGGGTTTGATTTAAAAACAAGTAAGAAAGTTTCAGTCGGGTAAACCGACTAAGGTACACCCTCACTTTGTGATTAATATAATATTGAATATTACAAGAATTTGTGTGGAAGGGTTTAACAAATACACCTATATTTCGCTGAACAAAGATACTTTAAATACATTGCACTGTGCCGAATTATAAGCTCTTATGTGGACTGGTATATTAACGTTATGAGATATTAAATTGTGGTATGATTTCACCATTTTGTGTGGGAGGTAAAAAAAAGGGGCGTGGTATCACCACGCCCCATTTTTCACTGGGCTATAAGCATTATAAAAGCATTACACTGTACAAAATTGCAAGTATTTTTATACACTGGTATTAATGTTATAAGCTATTAACTTTTGGTGCAAAATGGTACCTTTGTATGGGAGGACAATAACGCCCATTTTTCTCTGGACTGTAGGCACTATAAAAGCATTACACCGTACCAAATGTCAAGTATTTTTTTACACTGGTATTAATGTCATAAGCTGTTAACTTTTGGTGCAAAATGATGCATTTGTGTGGGAGGTACCAAAAGGGGCGCGGCTACTTCGCCAATTTTTCTCGAGTTGATAACGACTAATAAACTAATACTATGTGTGGAATTTCACATGATTCGAATAAGTATACTAGCAGTTATTAAATAATCAATATTTCACAACATTTAAACCATTTGTGGGGGAGGTACCAAAAGGAGTGGACCAATATGGCCCATCTTCGAACTTAGCCGGAGATAGAAAAAAATATTACCACATACCAAATTTGAAGTCAATCGGTTACTCCTTTTGAGAGTTATCGTGCGCCCCAGCCAGCAGACAGACAGACAGACGGACGGACATTGCTCATTCGACATAAAATTACCTAAAACGGATTTCCGCCGAACATACTTGGGTTCTAAGGTCACTCCTTCGATGTGTTACACTTTTTTCCGTAGCAAATGATATATACCCTCGTCACACTAAAGTGAGGGTATTAAAATACATAAAATTTAGAGAAATGTATGAAATCTTTATTTGAGTCGACAGAACGGTTTATATTATTCAATGTATAAAGATGATTTCATGGAAATGTAGACCGCGGCTGCGCCTCAAATGGTGCATACGCTGGGTCTAATTTTGGCATACTCTCTGCAACATATCGGTTGGTATCTCACAAATAAATTCCTCAATATTGGCTTCCAGTGCGTCAACCGTTGCGGTCTTGTCCCAATAGACATGAGCCTTAACATAGCCCCATAAAAAATAATCTAAAGGCGTTAAATCGCACGATACAGGCGGCCAATTGACCGGTCCCAAAACGTAAAATAAACTGTTCACCGAACTCGCCTCTTAATTGGGCCGGCCATTGTTTCGCGTGCTGTGTGGCATGTGGCACCGTCTTGTTGAAACCATGTGTCAGCCAAGTCCAGCTCTACCATTTTGGAAAAAAAGTTTGTAATCATCGCACTGTAGCGCTCGCCATTCACAGTACCTTTTTTGCCTTCGTCGTCTTTGAAAAAGTACGGTCCAATGATGCCACCGGCCCATAATCCACAACAAACAGTGCATTTTTCGGTATGCATTGGCAGTTCTTGCAATGCTTCTGGCTGCTCTTCACACCAAATACGGCAATTTTGTTTGTTCACGAATCCTTTCAAGCCGCCTCAGAAAGTCGGCCAAACAGACCACAAAATCGAAGAAATTCACGATGCACTTTCTTAATCGAACATGCATTTTGATAATAAAATTTAATAATCTGCTAGCGTTGTTCGTTTGTAACTCGATTCATGGTTATATTATAGACCAAACTGAACATGTTTGACAGTAACATGTTACACGAAAATAGCGGAGCTACCAAAAACAATGTTGCCAAAAAGAAAGTTGCCAAAAATTCACCCATTAATTATGTCGTTTTGGAAAAAAGCTTACAAACATCCATATTCAAAACATAAATTCCCAAGACTCCAGAACGACCTAATTCCAGTTTGGTCAAGGATCAGTAACAAATGTATCAACCATTTGGATATAGAAGAACTGATACAGCAATGCACAAATTGTACAAAGGGTCACTTTTTGATTGGGCTACAATAAACAACGAAGGCCTTTTCATTAGACGCCTTATTCAAAACAAGTAAGAAAGTTTCAGTCGGGTAAACCGACTAATGAGTAATGTTATATGGAATATTGTAATAATTATTCTGTCAATCTGTGTGGGAGGTACCAGAAGGGGTTTAACAAATACGCCTATTTTCCCTGAACAGTAGATACTTTAAATGCATTGCACTGTGCCGAATTATAAGCGTTTATGTGCACTGGTATATAAAAGTTATGCGATAATAAATTTGGGTATTATTTGCCCATTTTGTGTGGGAGGTACAAAAAGGGGGCGTGATGACAACGCCCATTTTTCACAGGGCTATAGATACTTCAAAAGCGTTACAATGTGCAAAATGCTCTTGTATTTCCGTGCATTGGTACTCATGCTGTAAGCTCTTATCTTTTTGCAAAATGGTGCATTTGTGTGGGAGGTACCAAAAGGGGCGTGGCAATAACGCCCATTTTTCACTGGACTGTAGGCACTATAAAAGCATTACACTGTACAAAATTTCAAGTATTTTTTTACACTGGTGTTAATGTCATAAGCTGTTAACTTTTGGTGCAAAATGGTGCATTTGTGTGGGAGACACCAAAAGGGGCGTGGCAACTTCGCCAATTTTTCCCGAGTTGATAGCGACTAATAAACTAATACTATGTGTGGAATTTTAGAAGATTCGAATAGGTAGTAAAGCAGTTATTAAAAAATCAATATTTCACAACATTTTAACCCTTTGTGGGGGAGGTATGGCCCATCTTCGAACTTAGCCGGAGGTAGAACAAAATATTACCACGTACCAAATTTGAAGTCAATCGGTTACTCCTTTCGAGAGTTATCGTGCGCACCAGCCAGCCGACAGACAGACAGACGGACGAGCATTGCTCATTCGACATAAAATGACCCAAAACGGATTTCCGCCGAACATACTTGGGGTCTTAGGTCACTCCTTCGATGTGTTACACTTTTTTCCGTAGCAAATGATATATACCCTCGTCACACTAAAGTGAGGGTATAAAAAGTATGAAAGATGTATTGAACCGATTTGCAACATTATGACAAAAATTCCATAACTTTTCTTAAATTTGTCTTAATTTCACATTTTTCTCGAGGTGATAGCGACTAACAAACTAATACTATGTGTGGAATTTCGGAAAATTTTAAGAAGTAGTGTAGAAATTATTAAAGAATCCCCCTTTGTGGGAGAGGTACTAGAAGGAGTGGACTAATATGGCCTATCCTGGAACTTTGCATGAGATGGAGAAAAATATTACCGCATACCAAATTTGAAGTCAATCGGTTACTCCTTTCGAGAGATATCGTGCCAGAGGCCAGAAAGACAGACAGACGGACGGACATTGCTCAAATGACTCAAAATTACCCCATTCGAATTTCTACCAAATATACAGAGTTTTCCAACAAGAGGTGTTATTTTGGTATTCAAAGAAAAATGCCATTTTTTGAGATAAATGATCGAATGTTTACTTCATAATAAAGAGGAAGGTATGCCGTTAATAATGAAAAACAACATCAGCCAAATGGCCACCACGACCACGCATACAGGACCATATCCTTTTCATAAAATTTTCCATAACCAAATCGCAAAGTGGCTGCCATATGTCCTCGATAGCCTCACGAATTCTATCTTTGAGGTCTTGAATCGACGCTGGGCTGTTGGCGTAGACCTTATCTATCACGTGGCCCCAAAGGAAGAAGTCGCAAGGTGTTAAATCACAATCTCGGTGGCCAATTGTGATCACCTCTTCGAGGGATAACACGGTCCGAAAACGTTTCCCGTAACAGAGCAATGGTTTCGTTGCTTGTGTGGCTCGTGGCGCCGTCTTGTTGAAAGTGAACGTTGTCCAGATCAATACCATCCAACTCCGACCATCAAAAATCATTAATCATCTCTCGATAGCGCAATCCATTCACCGTAACTGTTGATCCAACCTCATTTTCGAAAAAGTAAGGTCCAATGACCCCGCCGGACCATAAACCGCACCAAACAGTCACACGTTGAGGATGGAGAGGCTTCTCAACAATAACTCTTGGGTTTTCCGAGCCCCAGATGCGACAATTTTGCTTGTTGACGTAGCCACCGAGGTGGAAATGGGCCTCATCAGTCAATATGATTTTTCGAATTTTAATAATTTCAATGCGTTGTTGAATCGTGTATCGTTACATTTTTAGTAATGGCGTAGTTTCTACTTGTCAAATGTCAAAGAATAAAAGCTAAAGTGACAGCTACCGAAATACCGGGTGATTCAAAATAACACCTCTTGTTGGAAAAACCCTGTAGATACACTCTGTCGAAAATGTAAACTAATGAAGCAAAGGGGCCTGGCAACTTCGCCCATTTTTTTCGAGGTGATAGCGACTAACAAACTAATACTACACGCTGAAAAAAAATCGCTTCTGTAGTATATTGTCCCAAACATATTCGGGTTGAAACATATATATGTTTAGGGTAGTCTCTAAGCATGTAATATTTGGTACACACAAAAATTGTGTATATGGGAAGATGTTGTTCTAAACAAATATTTGTTTACATCCCAATGTGACTGCTAATTGTGAAACAAATATTTATTTGCATTTAAGTATTCATAAAATACATAAATTGTGTAAAATTGTTCAGTAATTCAAAGTTAAATTTTTAGAAATTTTTAATGTTCGTAAAAAAATAATAATTAAAATCATATAATCTTGGATCAATATAAAGTACTTAGAGGATTGACAACTAATGATGGCTTGGAATACTCAGAAATTTGAAATGATTGATTTAAAACAGAAGGTAATGCTGCATATGGTATCATAACTGGGAGGAACAATTCGAAACCCAAGAAAAATTTAAACTGAAATTTGAAAAACTCAGCAAAAGTTTTGGAAATATTTTTTAAATAAAATATATTTGGAAAAATTCCTAAATAATAATTTTATTTGTAATAAAACACTTTGTTTGAGAAATTTAGTTTGCAAATATAATATGTTGTAATATATTAATATATGCGTTCCAAATATATTTTATTGATTTTCAAATAAAATTTATTTGCTACGAAATATATAATATTTAAAAATTTGTGTTCCAAATACAAATTTTGCCTATATTCGAAGTTAGCATGAGATGGAGAAAAATATTTTCAAATTTGAAGTCAATCGGTTACTCCATTTTCTTTTGTAAAAAATGTTGCACTTGCACGGTGCAAAAATGCAACATTTCAGCCCAGTATTTAAATGGAGGGGTGAACGCTGCCCTATACACGCTGAAAAAAAAATCGCTTCTGTAGTGTATTGTTCCAAAAATATTTTGCTGGAAACATACATATGTTTATGTACACTCCAAATATATAATATTTGACACTCACAAATATTATATGTTTGTGAGGATGTTGTTCTAAGCACAATTATGTTTTCATCCTAATATTTTTTATTTGCAAATAATATTTCCCAAACAATGATAAATTTATATTTAAGTATTTTGGCAATGTATCGATGCGTTAATTTAAAGGAAAGTTTTAAGTGTTTTATAAATTTTATATGTTTGAAAAATTTAAATCGTATAATTTTGGGTTACGACGAATAGCATTGATGGATTAACAATTGGACTATTTATAAAAAAATTAGTGCTGAAAAAAATATAACACAAAATCGAGGAAAAAATAATATTAAAAATTGCCCAAGTCAACAAAGTTTTAACATTTTTTTTTTAAATATAATGAATTTGGATAAATTCTTAAACAATATCTTTGAGAAGCCTCTCCATCCTCAGCGGGCGGGGTCATTGGACCTTACTTTTTCGAAAATGAGGTTGGATCAACAGTTACGGTGAATGGATTGCGCTATCGAGAGATGATTAATGATATTTTATGGTCGGAGTTGGATGGTATTGATCTGGACAACGTTTACTTTCAACAAGACGGCGCTACGTGTCACACCAGCAACGAAACCATTGCTCTGTTACGGGAAAAGTTTCCGGACCGTGTTATCTCTCGAAGAGGTGATCACAATTGGCCACCGAGATCTTGTGATTTAACACCTTGCGACTTCTTCCTTTGGGGCCACGTGAAAGATAAGGTCTACGCCAACAGCCCAGCGTCTATTAAAGACCTCAAAGAACGAGTAGCCTAAATACCCGCGTGTGTACGTGCGTGTTTTCCCTAGTGAAATTTGGACGTATGATTTATTTAGGTGGCACCGTGGAGTATTCTTTGTTTTTAGTTTTTTTTAGTTAAATGGCTAGCTTCTTGCCTTTTTGTTTTCGATTCTGACCATAAAAAATGCAGCAGTACAAGAGATTGTAGGCGACATTATTAAAATGCTGCTCGCAATCTGTACGCGCTGGAAAATATTGCTTCTGTAAAATATTGTCCGAAACATATTCTGCTTGAAATATACAAATGTTTAGGGCACCCTCTAAACATATTATATTTGTGCAAGATAGGTTGACAACAAATGATGACTTGGAATAAATATAAATTAAAAATTAGTCCTTTAAAACAAATTTTATTATGACTTGTCATTATAAATTATAATGTATAACTCGATCGTTCGTTTGGAATCTGCAACGTTTTGAAAATCTTTTTTAAACAAAATATAATTCGAGAAATTCCTAAACATTAATTGTATTTGTGTATAAACACATATTTTATTTGAGAAAATTTGTTTGTACATAATAATATATTAATATATGCGTTCCAAATAAATTTTATTGATTTTCAAATAAAATTTATTTGCTCAGAAATATATCGCGACTTAAGAGTGTAAAGGCGCTAAGTCCAATATTTAAAATTGTACAGGAGAGGCAAAATACTTACTGTATATGCATGTTTTTATAAAGGGATTATGGACTTAGCGCTTTTACGATTCAGCTTTTAAAAATGACAAAGCATAATTTTTTTGGCTTTTAATTTTCAAATCGATGTATATCCAACTTATCTTACGTTCCGCTTCAAAAAATACATTTAGGCAAAAAGTGGATTTAGTGCTTTTTCACTCTTAGGTCGCGATATAATATTTAAAAATTTGTGTTCCACATATATTTTCCTTCGATTCAAACATATCAATAAAGGCGATTTTAGCCGTGTAATAGCGATCGTACGTAAGTGATATCGCTCACTCACTTCAAGAGTGGCATAACTCAAAATTTAAAAGTTTATGAAGTTGCCTTACAGAAATGCGGATTTTGCAAATGTCCATAAATTAATCTTTTAGTATATATGTAAACAACCATATATCGGATCTTTTGAAAGTTTTAAAACATCGTATTTCATTTCACTTATCTGTTTATACTGACTTAAAGTTACTTGTCTTGAAAATTCGAAATTTTGAGTTATCGCTCACTCTTAAAGTGAGTGAGCAATATGTACTCGTGTACGAAACTCGTTCCCAATATTGACACATGATACTGTTACAGACGAGATTGATGTATTATTCACGGCACTGGATGAAACAAATTAGTATGTATAATGCACAAAAATACGATTTCAAGGTCGAGAAGACCGGCAAAGTGGCGTTCATTTATATCGCATAATAGGACATACTTGTGATGGCAATATTTCCCGTTTTAGGTAATATTTATATACAGTGGGTCACAGTGACAATGAGCCATGTGTATGCCTTTTGTCGATGTATGAAAGACATTTTCAACATTCTTTTCATATGCTTCATTCCAACATGAAATGTACATATGTCTTTTTTGCAGAGAACACTATAATTCTCAATAGTTTCACAATTTATATTTCACACTTGCCCACTTGAGATAAAGTTGAAATCCTCAAACGTTTCTCAAATGTCAAGTGTCGAGATGAACTTGAGAATTATAGCGTTATACACAACAACGACAAAAAACAGATATAAATCTCAACAGAGGACCGCCGGGTATACAGCATTTTGGACGCGTCTAACTTTTCTGTTTCTGAACTCATTTTAAAGAAATTACTTTGAGTGGATTCTACTTATCAAGGCCTATAAAAACGCAACAAACTTTTGTAGCGCCAAGAAAAAAGAGATAAACACATAGCTTACACTGTTCCACAAATTTGGAAAAACATTTACTGCAGAAACGAAGCATGTTTTTTAACTAATCTTGGTGCGCTGAATTAGAATCTGGAATAAGAATTGGGCTATCACGTCTTGTAGGTTTTTATCGCATGCTGTCAATACTGTAAAACAGTGAATACTGACACTACAATTTGGTGAATATTTGGTTGGAAATAAAGGATATGCAATATCAGAATCATAAAAATATGCATAATTACATTATTTTGGTTTTGCTGTCAGAAACTTGGGCAAACCGTGGACACCGACAATGTTTTACAATATTTGCAGAACTGTTTTATACAAGTGGTCAAATGGCAGGAAGATCTATTTAGATTTTTCAATACCAGTATTTTGCAGATGACCAAGTAACCACCAAACCGATTGTTATTTCCTTTGCCTATGGGATAGCCGCGCTACATGTCATCATTACGTCAGACCAGAGTGGCCAAAAAGAACTTAGTATTCACCAGGAAAACAAAACATTTCAAATAAACCATTAATTCATCCAAATTAAGTTCTTCTTCTGCCGCTGCACATAAAATTGGGTTTTTTTAAGAACTTTGTCAAGGCTCTGGACAAAGAAGGTGCAGCATTTAAACATTTTTTAGCGGTTTTATCTAAAATTTCATATGCTAAAATCAAAGAAGGCATATTTTTTGGCCCTCACATCAGGAAGCTATTGAATGATGACATCTTTTTACAATGTTTATTGGAGAAAGAATATGTAGCCTGAAAATCTTTCAAGAGCATCGTGAACAGTTTTCTTGGACACAATAAGAGTGAAAACAACAGACAAATTGTTGCTGAATTATTGAAAAAAATCACGAATTAGGTGCACGAATGTCACTCAAAATAAATTTTCTTCATTCGCATATTAGATTTTTTTCCAACAAACCTAGGTGCGGTGAGCGACGAACAAGGGGAGCGTGCTCACCGAAATTTAATGAAAATTGAAAGAATTATTAAGGTTTTTGGGACAAAAGCATGCTGGGAGACTATTTCTGAACAGTAGTACCTGAAACCGAACCAACAAAATACAAACAACAATTTAAATTGCATTTAATAACATTGAAGTATTAAAGTTATAAGCTGTTAACTTTTAGTTCAAAATGGTCCATTTGTGCGGGAGGTACCAAAAGGGGCGGGTAAATAACGCCCACTTTTCTATGGACTCTAGGTACTATAACAGCATTACACTGTACATATTTATATGAAATGATATTAAAGCTATAAGCAGTTGACTTCTGGTTCAAAATGGTCAATTTGTGTGGGAGGTACCAAAAGAGGGGTTGCAAATTCGCCCATTTGAGGTGTTAGCGACTAATATACTAATACTATGTGTTGAATTTCAGGAGATTCGAGTAAGTAGTATAGAAGTTATTGAAGGATCAATATTTCACTAAATGTTAACCCGTTGTGGGGGCAGCGTTACCGTTGTGCGACTAAAGTGGCATATTTGCCCCTTTTTTTCAGCCGTGCTACTTTCGCGCCCCTTTTATTTTTTGATACTAAATGTGCCCCTTTTCGATTTTTTGGCTTTTGTAAAAAATCAGCTTTTTATACTCTTACAACAACACTTTCGTACTAACGTAAAAGTATTTTTCATTAGGTTGATGTACATAAACATATAAGTTTTTTTCTAAACAGATTTATTGTGAGATCAAAAAGACTCAATACAAAAGACATCTGTCCCAAGCACAGATCTAATTAGAAAGTATAAAAAGGAAGTTACAAAAAAGTAACTATAAATAAAGAAATGTATTTGATAAAATATATTTAGTATACATCATAAGAAGTTTTCTATAACATTGTATTTTTTGTTTAGTTTTCGTGTAAATGAATGAATTGTTTAATGTTACCTACTTATTTTTTATGTTAAGCTTTGTTTTTTTTATTGTTGTTTTCTTTAAATAAAAACCTTAAAATTGATCCCCCTTTTTCAATGATCAGTTGCCCCTTTTTTCGAAAAAATCCCCTTTTTGTGTCCCTTTTTGAAATTGTCCAACGGTAACGCTGTGTGGGGGTGATAGTATTGCGTGATCCATTTCGAGGTTCCCTACTTTTTAAAAGAAAAACACATAGAAAATTCAAATTGAATGGGGAAGGTTTATTATCATTTGAAAGAACATTCTTTGGCATTTATTTTTTGAAGGTTATGTCTATCAAATGTTGGCCGCGGCTACGTCTCAGATGGTCCATCCGTTGAGTCCAATTTTCGATGACTCGTTCGAGCATTTCGACTGGTAACTGGCGAATGACACGCTTGATGATTTGCTCCAAGGCCTGTTGTCCGCATAAACTTTAGACTTTACATATCCCCACAGGAAAAAGTCTAATGGTGTGATATCACACGATCTTGGTGGCCAATCGACCGGCCCAAAACGTGAAATTATCTGCTGTTCTCTTAATAAATCCATTGATTGATGTGATGTGTGGGAAGTGGCGCCGTCTTGTTGAAACTAAATGTCGCCGAGATCACGAGCTTCAATTTCAGGCATCAAATAGTCGGACACGATAACGGTCGCCATTGACGGTTACGTTCTCACCGACATCATTTTTATGGACCGATGAAAGAGAAATATGGACCGATGATTCCGGAACGTCGGATCGGGAATCGGTCAATGGCAGAAATGTAGCTCTTAACGAGAGCTAAAATATTGCTCATGGGTGTCAAGGTCGTGGGTCGACTGGAAAGTGTTTTTTTTTTTTGGATTTAAAAAAAATGGACTTAGCGCAATTGGCGAAAGATTATTTTGATAAGAAAACTGAATAATTTGTAAACGTTGTTCAGGCGTAAGTCTTTCCATGATGAAATGCCAAACAATACTTAACAAAAATAACATGACAGCATGACACGACTTACACGTGATCTGTCAAAAAAGGCTATTGAAAAAAGTATCTCTACTTAGATAACCCTATATATATCTGACCTGTTACTAAGGTGTAGTGAAATAATTATTTAATTTGGCAGGAGGATCCAAGAACGAACATTGCCAAATTTTAAGGAGATGGGTTAACATTAGAAAATTGATTTTATATACCGGGTTTTCCAATAGGGACATAACAATTTCGTATCTTTTATCAACGCACCCTCAAACATTTTTATTGATCTTTCAGTGTCAAAACGTTAGTCGAAGTCAACATTTTCATCATGGTACACTAAAAAAAATGCGTACTGAAAATCAATGAATTTGTCGTAAAGTTTAAGATTTCGGCAATGATTTCGAGCCAAAGACAATCGCTATGAAAATAAGAAGGTTTTATAGTTAATTTAAAGACGTGAATAGTACTTGTTTTGAGGATGCATTTCATAGAATTAAGAATTTTGGGTGATAAAACTAATTAATTTTGGTCTTAAAATAAGCACATTTTTGCGTAAATTTAAGTATGGCGCGTGCTTATTTTTAGTAAAATATCATATAATTTAAAACATTATCGTAATAAAATTTAAAATGTTTGTCCTTGATATAAGAATATACTGGTAATTAATTTAAGGCATACATGAGTTTAAATACAGCTTTTTTAAATATGTATGGAAAATTCGTTACATTATATTGATTATAATGTTACTATTTTAAATGAATCATTTTCTTTGAAATCATTTACTATTCATAGAAAATTCAATAACACAACACTTTATCTTTCTAAATAAATATTTTATCTATATATATAAAGAAGAATGTGTGTTTGTTTGTTTGTTTGTTGGTTTGTTTGTTTGTTGGTTTGTTTGTACCGTATAGACGCCTAAACGGCTGAACCGATCTTCTTGAAATTTTCACAGAATGTACATGTGTGGCGCGTGGTGAAAATAGGGTACTTGAATTTTCGATATATGAAGTGGGCGTGGCCCCGCCCACATAAGACAAATTTTAAAATTGAGATATCTTGCACAATTTGTTAGAGAGAGTGCTGCAATTTTGTACATATGTATCTGGTGGCAGTCTACGTGATTGGTCCAAAAATGGGCGGGATCGGACAAATGGGCGTGGCCCCGTCCATATAAGCCAAATTTTGAATTTGAGATATCTTGCACAATTTGTTAGCGAGAGAACTGTAATTTTGTTTATATATATCTGAAGGCAGTCTACGTAATTGGTCCAAAAATGGGCGGGGTCAGACTAATGGGCGTGGCGCCGCCCCATTAAGCTAAATTTTGAAATCGAGATATCTTGCACAATTTGTTAGCAAGAGAGCGGTAATTTTGTGTATATATATCTGCTGGCGACTTACGTGATTGGTCAAAAAATGGGCGGGATCGGACCAAAGGGCGTGGCCCCGCCCATATAAGCCAAATATTGAATTTGAGATATCTTGCACAAGTTGTTAGTGAGAGAACTACAAATTTGTATATATATATATGGGGGCAGTCTACGTGATTGGTCCAAAAATGGGCGTGGCCCCGCCCCTTTAAGACACATTTTGAAATCGAGATATCTGACACAATTTGTTAGCGAGAGAGCTGTAATTTTGTGCATATGTATCTGGTGGCACTCTACGTGATTGGTTCAAAAATGGACGGGATCGGACCAATGGGCGTGGCCCCGCCCATATAAGCCAAGTTTTGAATTTGAGATATCTTGCTCAATTTGTTAGCGAGAGAGCTGTAATTTTGGGTAAATATATCTGTTGGCGACCTACGTGATTGGTCCAAAAAGGGGCGGAAACAGACGAATGGGCGTGGCCCCGCCCATATAAGCCAAATTTTGAAATTGAGATATCTTGCACAATTTTTTAACTAGAGTGCTGTAATGTTGTACATGTGTATCTGGTGGCAGTCTACGTGATTGGTCCAAAAATGGGCGGGATCGGACCAATGGGCGTGGCCCCGCCCATAAAAGCCAAATTTTGAATTTGAGATATCTTGCACAATTTGTTAGCGAGAGAGCTGTAATTTTGTTTATATATATCTGTTGGCGACTTACGTGATTGGTCCAAAAATAGGCGGGGTCGGACTACTGGGCGTTGCTCCGCCCCTTTAAGCCAAATTTTGAAATCGAGATATCTTGCACAATTTGTTAGCGAGAGAGCTGTGATTTTGTGCATATGTATCTGGTGGCAATCTTCGTGATTGGTCCAAAAATGGGCGGGATTGGACCAATGGGCGTGGCCCCGCCCTTATAAACCAAATTTTTAAACTGATATATATTGCACAATTTTTGGACAATTAGTCTAAAAATGGGTGGGATCGGACCAATGGGCGTGACCCCGCCCATATAAGGCAAATTTTGAAATTCAAATATTTTCCACACTTTGTTAGCGAGAGTGCTGTAATTTTTTGCATATGTATCTGGTGGTAGTATACGTGATTGGTCCAAAAATGGGCGGAAACGGAAATGTGGCCCCGCCCATATAAACGTAATTTTGAAATTGATATATCTTGCACAATTTGTTTAAATGAGCGCTGTATATTGTGTATATGTATCTGGTGGCAGTCTACGTGATTGGTCAGGAAATGGGACGGATCAAACTAATTGGCGTGGCCCCGCGTATATAAGCCAAATTTCGAAATTGAGACACATATCTTGCACAATTTTTTAGAGAGAGTTCTGTAATTTTGTGAATATGCATTTGATGGCAGTCTACGTAATTGGTTAAAAAATGGGCGGGATCGGACCAAATGGCGTGACCCTGCCCATATGAGCCATTTTTTGGAATATATCTCGAAAAATTTGTTAGAGAGAGTGCTGTTATTTTATGTATATGCATTTGATGGCGGTATTCGTGATTGATCCAAAAATGGACGGAATCGGAAATCTGAAGTCTGGGGCAACGAAGTGGACCGGGGCCAGCTAGTTAATAATAAATTTCTATATTGCCACAAATAATTTTACATTTCTGCATTATGCATTGGTATTTTTAATAAATATATTTGTAATTGCCAATAAGATGTTTATTTCATGATAATAATATTATTTTTCACGTACCTAAACATTTTCCCATTGTCTCTTTCAGTATTACAAAATCTATTACTCACATTTTTGTCATCCATTTGGAACAAATCTCTTCACAAGACTTAAGGTATGTTTAGACGATTGCCTGATCGGACAACATTGTCCGAAAAATGGCGGAAAAATGCAACCCTGTGAACGTACAACCGTGTGAACAAACAATTTTTGTCTCGCAACGTTGGCAGAAAAGTCATTGTGAGATAATTTGCAGATTTGTTGATGTGCGAAGTTTATGCATGTGACAACGGCGCCATTGCCAGAAAAACTTTTTATTGGCAACACTGTCTATAAAATATTTTAATTGGCAATCCTGCATATAAATATTAACAAAATATATGAAATTTGAAGGTTTTCTTGCAATCGTCTGAACAGTCAATTAACATTTGCCTAACAACCTGTCAATTTCCGTACATTTGCAACAATTTAACAGGGTTGATAACGTTTGCCGATCTGGCAATCGTCTGTACACACCTTTACAAACAAGATCTCCTTCAAAAACGCATGTACATCGCCATAAATAACATACAGCAAAAATAACTATGACACACGCACTCCCTTATCACAGAGATCGATGGTGACGCCGACGGCATAACTACATGCATACACACATGTCAACGACGGTTTCATTTGTTGTTGTTGCTATGCTTTAGCAAAAATAACTGTTAACAGCAGATATTAAAATTATTTTCGGTGCAATATGCACGTATGTATGCACGTATACTTACATATTCACAGCAATCAAATTTTTTCACAATCAGCGTTCCGAAAACAGACAACCGTTTCCTTCCATCGCTTGTAAATAACTGACGATTTAAAAGAAAACGAACAAACATAACTGTTCTCACATTACCAAACAAAACTGATTCTCCGAGCGAGAGAGGGAGGGAGAGATTGTATAATTCTCTCGTATGTATTCTTAAAAATAATGACAATAGTCATAAAATTTATTACCAAGACAGCCTTTCCTTTAAGGGAAGCATAGCCTTAAATTTATTACTCAAATATCTCATACTGTTAATTAAGTCCGATTCGGCATTAAAACTATGACATGTCTACGTCGTAGTGTTAATGTAGAAAATCCTTAAAAGTATTGAAATATTACTTAAAATAATGCGGATTGTCACAAAAATAATGATTTTTTTCTTTAATTTAAATACGTACATTTAAAGAAGCGCGTACACAAAACTAATGATTAGATAGACATTAATTCAAATTCAAAAAACTTTATATTAAGGAAAATTTCGTAAAAAACGTGTAAATTTTCATTATTTTAACGAAAATTGTCATTGAATTGATGCCGAGGTAGCATACTTAATATAAGAATGTGTCATCATTAGTTTTATTACTATTTTTTTTTCAGTGTAGAGTTCACTTACGTGCAACTTTTGGAAATCATTAAATTCGGTGGTCGCAACTTTAAGATCGCTTACTCCAATTTCCAACCGTAATAATCGTCCCACCCGACAGGCTGTGCGTGCTATAGTGGATAAATTTGAATCCAAATTTTCACTTTTGTATGCTCCGGCGCCAAAGAGACGCCGTACCACTCGAAGCGACGAAAATATCGAAGCCGTAAGTGTACCCGTTCAAAATAAGCCAAATCAGTCGATGCCACGTCGTTCTCAGGAATTGGGGATCTCTCAATCCACACTGTGGCGTATTTTGCGAAAATATCTTGGCCTTCATCCTTAAAAGATCCAACTGACTCAAGAACTTAAGCCACGCCGAAACTTCTCCGATTGAGCTCTTGCAAAGTGTCGCGAAAATCCAGAATTTCATCGAAAAATCATCTTCAGCGATGAAGCACATTTCTGGCTGAGTGGTTTTGTCAATAAACAAAATATGCGTTATTGGACAGCAACAAACCCACATGTGCTTCAAGAGACACAATTGCATCCGCAAAAAATTACTGTGTGGTGTGATTTTCATTGTGCCATGTTAAAATTATTTTTGGCCAGAATTGGATGAGCTTGACATCGCCGATATGTGGTTTCGATTTACTGAAAGGCAAATTCGGTGAACGTGTTCCCTCGAGAATGGTCGGTCGAATGGCCACCTCATTCATGCTACTTAACGCCATTGGATTTCTTTTTAGGGGGCCACATCATGTTATTTGTCTATGCCAACAACTTTATACGAGCTCAGAGATAACATCCAACGTTCCGGTCGAAATGTGTGCAAGAGTGGTGGAAAATTGGGTCAAAAGAATAGATCGCTGTTAAAGGGTATGTGCTGGTCATATGACCGAAATCGAATTTCATTCTTAAAATGTAACATTTGCACTACACCTGGAATAAATTTTAACTCTATATCTTAAATATTCTGTGTTTTATTATTTTATTTATGTCCTTAATGGAAAACTCTATATACGTGTATCTTTCGATTTTACAAATTTAACAGAAGCTACTTTTTTAAACCAAACTTTATGAAACGTCGACGAGAGTAGGTTTTTGATTCAAAAATGAAAAGTGTAAGTTATAAGGTTCTCATTTCAGATTTATAGCATCTACATATATCTGGCGTTATTCTGCTATGACAATGCCATATCGACGTTAGACTATCCTTACTGGTTTTTTCGAAGTTTTGCCACTGTGCAGTGCTTCACTTAAAAGTTTGAAGCAGTTATTTCCAATTTGGATAGGTGTGTTGCGTCTTCCATTTTATTAAGAATTTTAAAAACAGACTGGACACATACTAATGCACTTGTACATACATATATATGAATGAACTTATGAATATGGCCATTTAATTAGATTCTGACTGTGACCAATTGTGTCGAAAGAGCCTCATGTTGATGTTATTGAAAATCTATACAGATAGACTGGCTAACATACGCGTACGTCTTATGTAGCCAAGTATGTCTATATAAACCACTGTCGGAGATAACTTTCTTAATGCGACAATGACGCATGAGTGGGATCATAAATGAACTTGATTTCAGACACATTCATACACATACGAACATATGTACAATAGTAGATATTGCCTATATAATAACTGACAACATTTCTAATGTTGGAATTTGTTATAAATAAAAAAATGATATTGATTTTTTTGTTAATGCAAATAAACTAAACGCACTTGGCGGAATAACAATTAATTTATTATGTTCGTTCGCATGTTTGATTTTATGTATCGAAGACAGCTGTAGAACATTCAGATTTCGGCTATTAAATAGATACATACATACGTATGTGTTACTCCATCGAAAAAGTTCGACCAGCGCAACCTGTGTACTTCAAGAGTGACAGCATGAATAGATACTCTAAAATAGGGATGACATTCAAGATTGAGTTTGGAAAAATGTTTTCGGTTCAAAATAAAAAATTGCGTCAGATTGTGTTCGTTCATATGCGTTCATATTAATATAGATCTGCAATTTGGAACTGAACTATTATATAAAGGTATATACCCAGTAAAAAATAAGGTAGTTATTCCAAAGGAATAACATTTGAAGTATTTCCAAAGATGCAGTTAGTGATTTTTTTCACTTCCAAATATGTTTTTTGCAGTAATCTTGAAAATATTTATATTTGATGAATGATATAAATCATTAAAATGTTATGGAAAATAGATTTTAAAAATGTTATACGTTTCAAAAAATTAGAAAAAATATATTTAAAAGAAAAAGGTTAAATACCCACTGCGAGATTTGAACCCAAAGCAGTGAATAAGATTGAATTTTGCACAACTTTGCTAAATACTCAACTTTAGCGTACTCATACGCTGAAGTTGTCTTATATCGTCGCTTGGATGACCAACTGACAGAACTGACAATTTGATTGGACTTTCCTAGTCATAGTACAACGTGTGTGTACATTTTGAAGCTTTTAGCGTTATCTCCAAAATCGGTAAAACATTTTCGACGTCAATGTGTCATTTAAAAATTCATTTTTCCGAAATTAACATTATTTTTTGGAGAATATTGAGAGAGGAAATTTGTACATAATACTAAAAACAAAGTGGATATTGTTTTTTAGACGTTTGGTTTTAAACCTGGCAATACTTTTTTCGGAGTTGGTCTTTTTGACAGCTGCCACTTGATTTATGCTCAGTTTGGTTTGCCATTTCATAATGAATAGGCTTACTCCGGAACAACGTTTGCAAATCGTGCAAATTTATTACCAAAATAATGGTAATGGCGCATGAAAACAAGAAAATTAATAAACAAAATTGTCGCATTTGGAGTAATGATAATCCACAAGCCATTGTTCAGACGCCGTTACATCCACAAAAAGTCACTGTTTGGTGTGCTCTATGGGCAGAGGGAATCATTGGTCATATTTCTTCAAAAATTAAGCCGGCGCTACATGCGCCGTTGCCTAACCGACCTGTGGTTCCAACAAGACGGCGCTACATGCCATACAGCCAACGAAATAATCAATTTATTGAAGGAAACTTTTGGTGATCGCATTATCTCGCGTCGTGGGTCTGTGGCGTGGCCTCCAAGATCGTGCGATTTAATACCGCTGGACTACTTTTTGTGGGGTTATCTATGCAGACATGCCCGACACGATTCCCTTGGAAGAGAATATTCGGCGCGTTATTGCTGACATTGGTCGAAAATTGGGCCTCTCGGTTGGAATTTATTCGAGCCAGCCGCGGCGTCCACTTGCCCGAAATCATTTTTAAAACATAATGACAAACTCTTATCTTTATAATAAAGCTGAATTCTTGGCCATAACATTAAATTATATGCGTTTTACTTTTTCTTGAAAACCACACGTCTAAAAAAACACCCTCTATAATAAATATTACGCTACGGGGAAGAAGCAAAATCGGCTCTCATGAACAATTTCAGTTCTGTCAGTTGCTCATGCAAGCGATAATATATATCAGGACAGTCGTGAATCGAACTCGGTAGTAGCCGTGCGCGCTAAATTGTGATATGCGCCGACATTTGGGCGAACACAAATGTCAGATCGAGTCACTTTATTTTATTTGTCGACTGATAGGAACAGTGGCAAAAAACGTTATTAAAAGCAAAAAATAAGTAGATAATAATATAATTATGGTAAAAACAATTAAATAGTAATAATATTGTATACATATGTTTACATATTTAAGCATAAATAAGTCAACATTGGCAGCTCGCTAAGATGGAAAAAAATCATCAGTGCACAATGAGAGAGACGTGAGAAAGAAATGAGAGTGTTGGATCAGTGCAGCTGACCCACCCAGGGTTGATTTTTGGCCACCGCTAGTGTAAAGGATATAAAGGTGTATTTTCTAAGGTCGACCATACAAAAATGTGTGCTATTTTAGACCGGAAGTTGTGAAATTATTGATCTGGCAATAACATTTTTTTTCCGATTGGTAAATTGCTAACGTCGTTGACGTAAGGCCAGGCGAACGAACCTTAGAGAAACCAAATTCCAGGCGAAAGTGAGTGATTGGTTTTCGTTCGCCGAGACTTTCGTTAGAAATACAGAAACAGGCCGTATGTAATTAAATAAGGGTCAGAATATTAATATCGACCTATGTAGTTTTTTTTGGATAAAATGTTTATAAGCAGTTACAAATAGGTTAAATAAGATCTCGCTATTATTCTTTTTTTAACAAATTTTTTTGGAAACAATTTATAGGACTTAATTCTTGAAAAAATTAAAAAAAATTGTTTTTAGATTTTACGAAATTTGTAATTGCTTTCGAACGGCAGAAACGATTTATGCAAAGTTTACTTTGCTTTAAAGGGGACACAATGCGCCATTTTTTGTAAAAATATTTTTTGGGATTTTTTTTTAAAAAATATTTCTATGAAAATTTTTTTGAAAAAACTTTTGTAGAAAAAATTGCTCCCCCCTCGATTTTCTTCAAATTTTCACAGAATATTCGTCGCACTCTCACAAATCCAACCATTTCTGGGAGTAAAAGTTATGGACGAAATACCAAGACTAGTCTGACAATTTTCGTCAGTTTTTGCAAAACACTGCACAGTGGTACGAATTCAAAAGCGGAAATAATTCGACCGTTTCTTAACCAAACAATCGTTTGCTACCAAACTTGGCATGACAGATGAAGAGTGTTAGAGAAGTTAAGTTTTATATTTGGGCCCCCTATGTCAGACAGGGGCGGAGCTAGAGGACCTCAAAGTTGGCCACATCGGGTGAAGAAAATGTCCAAGCGCGTGTAACTCGTGTTTCTCTTCCGATTTATAAAATGAGGTTCTACAAAAAAAACTTGAATTTTTCATTTTTTCAACATGCCTGGATGGGCAATAAAATTTCCTATACGACGAAAAAAAATTGGTTCAATTCCACACATAGTATTAGTTTGTCAGTCGCTACCACCCTGAGAAAAGTGGGCGAAGTTGCCACGCCCCTTTTGGTACCTCCCATACAAAGGGACCATTTTGCACAAAAAGAAAACGGTTTATGGGCCCAGTCCACACAAACATTTGGAATTTTGTGCAGTGTAATGCTTTTATAGTACCTACAGTCACGTTAAAAAATTGCCGTGTTTGACACGCAAATTATTGATAAATTTAGAAAATTTTATAAATATTAACTAAATTATCTATATTTTAAGTATAAAATGTACTTGTTTTAAACATTAAGGGCGTCTTTGGAGCCATTCTTTAATTTTATGACAAACATTTTTTCAATACAAAAGCTAGTTAATAATTGTAATAATGGTCATTTCCATGATTTAAAAATATTTAGCATCTTCATCGCCATACAAGAAGATTAGATTTTTTTGGAGGAATCAGAATAAAACGTTGACATTATTACTAAGAGTATAAATGGTAGCTGCTATAGCCCGTTACTGTCGATTGTTCCTAAAATAATAAAAAAATCCGAAAATTCGATGCAGTCATATACATACATATATATATAAAAAAGTGCAAATGACTTAACTTGTCTACACCTTCAATTATCTTTGGGCAGTGAACATAGCTAGTGAGCAATAATTATTTTTAATCGTTGAAATATCTTGTTAGATGTTTCAACAAATAAAATACTACTTTGCGTCTTAAAAACACTCGAGGAATTTATAATTCCTGGGGCTAGACAAACGGCCAACAATGACTATTCAAATTAACAAAAGAAAATAAGCAAAATATAGTTTTAAGAAATTCAAACAATTCGATTGCTTGTTATCGTTCCTACAACCACCGTTTTCCATTTTCTTATTTTTTCATTTTCGAAACAGATTTCCATAACTTAAAAAACTGTGTGCGTATTGACGTTTACTGTTTACGAATTCAAATGTATGTTAATTAATGTAAACAGATCTGACAGGAGATATATTTTTACCTATGGGCGATATAACTGCTCTATATAGAATAAGATGAAATAACATTTGGAGATCGCGCAGGAATCAGTAAAATTTCGTTAGAACTTTTTTTAGACTTTTTTTCGGTCATTCATGAGATAGAGCCAAAAACCCCCACCAAGGTCTTTGCAAATTGGCTTGATAGGACGCGCTACTGCGAAGCCAGACAGCACATGCATGAATTCATGTTTCATAAATATTCCTCTCTTATTCTCCCTTCATTTAACTTCTACGAGGGTTGCTATATATATTTCTGGCCTAGGCAACACTAAGTGTTGCCTGGCGCCATCTGACATTTCCATTGGAAAGTTTGACATTTTTTAACATAAACGTACTCAGAACGTTTTGACGTATGACCATCATTTGTGTTGTTGACTTGAAAAAAATCAATTTGGCAAAAAATTGAATTAACTCGTGAACATTTTCGTGCGTACGGGTTTGGTTAGTAGTTCTAGTTAAATTGAATTTACTGCTTCCATAAGTATTTCAGCTTATTTAAGTTAAAGACATACATTATTGCTATTGAATTCTGAAGATGATAGAGTGGTGTCTATCGAAACTGCAGTCAATTCTACCAAGCAATTAAAACTCTCTACCAATTTTTGTATTTGTTTTTATTACTTTTTTGCAATAGACAGAAAGTAATTGAAACATATGGTCTCGAACCAAATAAATTCTGAAGGTATTTTTTACATTTTCTGCACACAAAAAATAATATTCCCAAAAAAATTATTTTAGAAAGTAGTTTTCATAGTCCCGTGCACGCATATTTCATCTTATTTTCCCATCGTGCGGCACCTATAAAACTTAGAAGTACTTTTTTAAGAAAGGATTATCCGAATTTTTAAGAAACTGTTTATTAACTAATTAATCACAACAAAATAAAACTAAAATCGTGTTGAACCAAACAATACGGGGAACCAATCCTCCAAAGGACAGTTTCACCCTAGGCCGAACTTATGACAAGGTCATATCCTTTGCAAACATTAACACCACTCGAATTCGACAACCCTACATGCGTTCCGTTTACTTTGTTTGCTGTTAAACCTGACGAAGGTGAGAAGCATTACACACAGAGTGAAAAAAGTTTAACTCAAAGAGGACTGGTTTTAAATACGCCGCATACTACAGCTCGGTACGTACAGCAGGTAAGCGGCAGGCCACCACCAAGCAGGCGCACGAATGGGCAAACTGACTGACAGACAGGCAGACAAGTGAACACCCAGACAAACTACACCAACAACAACAACATTAAAGATTGTTGTTTATTTCAGATTATACGGCTACACGAAAAAAAAAACACAAACAAAAACATAAGGTATTATTGAGCAGTGCAGAATTTTGTATTTATAAATTCGCATTTCATTTCAGTCTTTTTTGTCGATATCAACCAACAATTTTTACATTACAGATTCCAAATTGAATACCCAAGTCTCAGTTTATTCTGAATACTTCAAGCGATCACAAGTGCAAAACGCAATCAACCATCTAAACACATTAGGTATTTTTATAATCTCTTGATTTGTTTTTTTTTTTTGCTGGATGTTTGGCTGTTTTCGTCTTCCATGGCGCGCATCAAGTAGTCAGGGAGGGCAGCCAGTCAGCCAACCAACCAGCCAGTCAGAAACTATTATTTCTTTTGTAAGCGGAACAATTAAAGTTTGCAATTTTCGTGTTGCTTCTTTTTCGCAGCAGATAATTTTCAAAGATCTCCACATTCAATTTCCATCATTATCGTTGCTGTAAGCACACTCAGTTCTACTTCAGTGCCCCTCAGAGGAAAGCATCACGACCACCAACAACTACTCGCTGATATCGAACCAAAAAAATAAGTCAGCAATTTTTTAAGTGTTATTAAATAGTAGTGGAGCCATTCAAACACGGACTGACCACCGCCGCCGCCATCACCATCACCACGCGAATAGTGAAAACTGGAGGTTTCACTTATCAGCAGTCAACGTTTGCTCAGTATTAAGTTATCAGACGTACAATAAAGCAAAGGTGTTTTTATTTCGCCGCCGCGCCACTATTTATCACTTGTGCGCAAGTGCACAATTTCTTGGAGAAAAATGAAATTTCTAACGACAGCATCATTGTTACAATTTCTATTGATATTTGTGGTGAGATCGTCGAAAAATGTGTATGTGGAAAGTACGGTGGGTTTGTATGGACCCGATAGATATGAAGGTAATTGCAAACTTTCTAGAATATTTGAAACATTAAACTAATTATACATACCTATACCTGTGTATGTATGTACATATTTAATGTTGTTAATGATTGATTTCTTCGCACATCTCTCAAGGTCTACCCGAGACATGTTTATTACCCATGGATTTCGGTTATTGCCGTGCTAAACTACAACGCTACTACTTCGATATCAGACGCATGAAGTGCAACATGTTCTATTGGGGCGGATGTGCGGGAAATGATAACAACTTCAAAACGTTGGAGGAATGTAACGATTTCTGCTCGTCTGCCTTCGAACAAACAAACAGTATTGTGCCACTCAAAAGGGAACGTTCCGAAAGTAATTCCAACGCAAATACCAAAACGAATATTCTAAGCAGAGGAAGCATCAGTAACGCCAACAAGCAGTCAGCACCTGCACCTAAATTCACAGTTAAAAGCCCAGCGACGGCCTCGTTCAGAGACAACAGCAACAATACCGGCAACAATGCAACTGCCAGGGCGAGTTTAAAAATGTTTAATGTAAATCCTCCACAAAAAGAACTCAAATATCCCTCAGCCACAGACGAATTGGAAGACGAGGAGTATGATGAATAATGCAAAATAAATGTGAACTATTCATATGTGTTTAACGTAATAACTTATTTATAATCAAATAAAGTAAAATGTATGTTTGTGTGTATAAACTGTGTATTTTTAAATACTCGTAACTGATGTGTTGTTCTCCATTCATTCATTCACTCAACAACATCTGGTCATTTATTTGTGTGAATTTTTAAAACAGGTTCTTGTCGTCGCACAACAAACCCGTTAAACAAATAATATTAATATGTATTAATTGTATATTATTGAGAACAAAAATTAATTGTTTAGAATTTAATTTTCAATCAGTGCGCACTCCTAAAATATTACTCCAAATACAAAGTTAATGACATTCAAGCAATGTTGGTGATTAGTACTTTTCAAGGGGAAAATGATGCAAACACGTTGTATTGTTTGATTATATTCGAACATTAAGCTGGGTCGATTTTTATGGACGAACAAAATTGCAACATATCGATACCTTCATTCCAAAGTATGCTAAGTCGACTCAGCATGTTTTTAAGGACATTGTATTTTTAAATTCAAAATTTGGTGTTTATCCGTGAACCCAATCAAATGATATGCGCAAAACATTGGAGGTCATTCGATTTGCATTATAAAGAAATATATACAAACATAAAAAATTTATAAAACTTTGATCGCCTATCCTGAAAAACTACCATTTACATGGAATGATGATATCGATATAATGAAAGATTGCTTGTTTTATGACTATCCTTGAAATATTTCTGATATATCTAGATTCGGATCAGGGGTTTCTTCAAAATATCTGATAGCTTAGGAATGTTTTGCTTCATCGCCATTCTGTTTATGTTCTGCTGATACCAAATTTTACATCTTTTATACAATCTAAAGAAACTTTAAACTTTTGTGATTTTTTAAATATTTTTCGGGAATTTCTAAGTGTGTTCCATATTTCTTATTTTTGAATTTATAAGTACTACCTTACAAATAAAATAAGATCTATGCTGCATTACACAGTGCAACGACCAAAATGGGAATGGGATGACACCAATTGCAAACGAAAGTTGACATTATCCATAACAAAACCTTCAAGGGTTTTTTTTCAGTTCAGTGAGAGATTTTTTTTTACACGCATTTGAAGTTGGTGATTTTGAACCGTTTTTTCCGTGAAAATCGACAAGAAATAAAACCATTTGTATGACAGCGCCATCTAGCGTGAGTTGTAGGTAAAAATAAATATCAAAAATTAATTCCTCGTCCCCAAAAACAGTAAGATACCACAACATTCTATGATAATAAAAAATAAGCATTATTTTATCAAATTTTCAATGATCTTTTCTTGTTAGACAGCGTTCCAAAATCACCAACTTCAAATGAGTGTAAAAAAAATCTCGCACTGACCTGAAAAAAAACCCTGAAGGTTTTGTTATGGATGAGGTCAACTTTCATTTGCAATTAGTCTCATCCCATTCCCATTCGGAAAGTTCGATTTTGTATCACAGTGTTATCAATAAATGGAACAAAAAGTTGTTACATTTATTGATAACGTTAGCACTGACCTCAACAATTGCTAAATAATGACATCACTGATTTTGCCATAATACTTTTATATATTGTCATTATACCTTCACTTTAGTGTGACGAGGGTATATATCATTTGCTACGGAAAAAAAGTGTAACACATCGAAGGAGTGACCTAAGACCCCAAGTATGTTCGGCGGAAATCCGTTTTGGGTCATTTTAAGTCAAATGAGCAATGTTGACTTCAAATTTCGTATGTGGTAATATTTTTTTCTATCTCAAGCTAAGTTCGAAGAAAGGCCATATTGGTCCACTCCTTCTGGTACCTCCCCCACAAAGTGTTAAAATGTTGTGAAATATTGATTCTTTAATAACTGCTATTATACGTATTCGAATCTTCTGAAATTCCACACATAGTATTAGTTTGTTAGTCGCTATCAACTCGAGGAAAATGGGCGAAATTGCCACGCCCCTTTTGGTACCTCACACACAAAAGCACCATTTTGCACTAAACGTTAAAAGCTTATAACATTAATACCAGTGTTTAGAAATACTTGAAATTTTGTACAGTGTAATGCTTTTATAGTGCCTACAGTCCAATGAAAAATGGGCGTTATTGTCACGCCCCTTTTGGTACCTCTCCCACAAAGGTACCATTTTGCACCAAAAGTTAACAGTTTATAACATTAATATCAGTGTATACAATTACTTGAAATTTTGTACAGTGTAATGTTTTTATAATGCCTATAGTCCAGTGAAATGAGAAAAATGAGCGTTATCACCACGCCCCATTTTGTACCTCCCACACAAAATGGCCAAATTATACCACAATTTAATATCTCAACGTTAATATACCAGTCCATATAAACGGTTACAATTCGGCACAGTGCAATGTATTTAAAGTATCTACTGTTCAGCGAAATATAGGTGTATTTCTTAAACCCCTTCTGGTACCTCCCACAAAAATTGACAGAATAATTTGTGTAATATTCAATATTACATTACTCACAAAGTGAGGGTATACCTTAGCCGGTTTACCCGACTGAAACTTTCTTACTTGTTTTTTCTTAAACTATACACGGTTTTATTTGTAAGGGAGTGCCTGACAAATAAAAAAATAAGAAATATTGGGTCCCAATACCGTATTTCTCAAAATTATTTTAAAAATCACAAATTGGTAGTTTTATATGAAAATTGTGAACATATCGCCCCAAAATGTTGTTGTATATTGTAACTACATTGATATCACAATAAGCTTTTAATGGTCATACTATTTTGTTGACGCAAAGGTGGACCTTTTCAAGAATAACATCAAATTTATAGGTTATGTAAAATCATTCTAGCCTACGTGCGATTCAAGATATAGACGACATATTGCAAGTTAGTTATGAAACAAACTGTCATTGTAAATTTTTTTAATGAATTTTTTGAGTCAGCATAGTTCAATGATAAATAAATGAATGTTGTTTCAAATGTATGTATATCTGAGAAAATGAAAACAATCAATTCTCTTTCGCTTGTTAAAATAAATTTGTATTTAAAAATTTTGCTATTAACTACATATTTACTTTTGTTTGAAGGCACATAAAAATATCACTTTGTTTGATACATATCTATGTATGTAAATTTAAGTACAAATTTGTCTCTTAATGTTGCTTTAATTTTGGTCCTTGACCTCCGTTCGTTGCTAATTGTATGCACAATTTTAAAGTCCAAATGAGGAGAGCACAAAACGCCACTATAATGCAAATAGAATCCAAGGAATAGTAGACAAACCAATTGAGGTTCACAGCATGCGAATGTAGTACTTTAGATGCCCCTTTGTGCTTTAGTAAATGTTCAACCCACCATGTTGCTGTGTCCAGAGGTTTTGAGGACCGATCTCGAAATATTCCCGATATTTCTTTTGCATTTTTGCCATAGCTTTAATAAATTCGACATATTGTATATGTATCTGTTTCCAGTAAAAAAATATATGATTTAAAATTACCTCTCATGCAGCATCTCTTGAAATATATGTTCTAAATTGGTTTCAGTTATATTCTGGTAGTCCACAATACGGCCCATTCCTCTATTTTGTACAGCATGTCCGTTGACGAATTGATCGCCATAAATTGGCGTAATAATCATGGGTTTGCCACAATAAACTGCTTCCGTAGTACCTAAAAGGCCTCCATGACCCCAGAACAGCTTTACCTTAGGATGACCTATAAATTAGCAGAATGTTTGTTGCACGATTAACATTTTTAGCGAAGAATATGTATATATTATTGAAATTTCTTAAAAAACATTTTGGAAAATGGTTTCTGGGTTGAAATGATTTTGTACAATTTCGTATGTACATATGTACATATATTGCTCTATTTTATTTTTGGTCTCAAGGGTTGGAAAAGACCACAAGTTAGCATTTGTGAAGAAGATGTACAAAATTAAATGCTAGGTTAGGCAGTTTAAACTGAAATTCTGATTGAAATCCTACGATTAAAATAAATGACGGACAACCTAATATTTGACTCCGTTTCTGCTAAAGGATTGAAACATAAAACATATTAAATATTTAAAAATAAATCAAATTATATAACCGATTTCATTCACATTTGTCCGCGTTTCTTCTTTTGTCAGGAAAAATTACATATAGATTGGTTAAATTTATTTATATTATTATATATTTATTTATTTAGTTTGAAATTAACAAATTTTTAAAATCGCAGCAGCCTGGATTTTTCTATTTGATGTAGAAACACGATATATAATAAGATTTGGGGTTGTCGGCGCTGTGCTGTGTTCCGAGTGTGGCTTGAATATAAATTTTCAGCTCGAAATCAAGTTTCTAATTTCCTTTGTTTCAAACCCAAATTATACTCTTTTATGTTACTATATATATAACATCCTTCGCGAGTTTGTTTGTAACGCATGACTCAGAAACCACAAGAGTGTATAGCTAGAATTTTACAACAGCTTCATAAATGACGGAGAGGTCAAGTTATTTGCAAAATTCGCATTTCTATAGCGATTTGACCGACATTTTAAATAGTACTCGTAGATGGTGCAGTTGTGGATTTATGTTGTATATCCAATATATTTTGTGATTTTTTTTTTGAAATTCGTAATGTCTTAATTTTTTTAATGAATATTAAATCAATATATACCTAACGGGATTGGCAGGATAACATCTGATGTGATTGACCAAAAACAATATAATTTAAGAAGACATTCCGTCCCGTAGCGAGTATATGTCAGATACGAACGAATAGGAATTTGATTCCAACGAGCGAGGTTTTCCGCGGATTTTAAGACCGTTTTTCCCGAATTTATTGTAACTGTCACAATTAAAAAAATAATATGTATCGATAAGTGCAGAAAAAGTTCAAGTTTTGTTCGCGGAAAACTGTCTTTTCGCGTGTGTCAATTCATTCCTATTCGTTGGTAACTGATGGATTTTGACATTTCGGCCTGAAGGAATATCTTCGTATTCGACACTTTTTGGGATCGACTAGTGTAAAACAAGCTTCAAAAGGGGAAAGTGAAGGTGACCACAGACCTTAAATTATACAGATGTGCCGTCAGCCAGAAACGTCAAAATCTATCAGTTACGAACGAATAGGAATGAAATGTCACACGCGAAAAAACAGGTTTCCGCGAACATAGTTTGAACTTTATTTGCACTTATCGATACATATTATTTTTTTAATTGTGACAGTTACAATAAATTCGGGAAAAACGGTCTTAATATCCGCGGAAAACCTAAATCGGTCCGAAACCCGCAGAAAAACTCACTCTTTGAACACCTACTCGTTGAAATTTCTATTCGTTCGTAACTGACAACTTACTCGCTCCGGGATGACATATCTTATTATTCATTATTTTTGGCAGACACTTTGTACATTATATTTTTTGCTTAATTATGAAGACATTTAAGCTAAACCGATATTTTATATTATTTTTTCAAATATTTTTATTTATTTAAAAAATTACAAATTATTTCTGTTCACAGGGGAAAAACGTTTTATATCCAAATACTCATTGCTACAAACGTTATTCCACGATGCACAGCAGTATGATGGATTTTAAAAAAATTTTCGTGAAGAAACTATATTGCACTCAAGAAAATTTTAATGATTCTAGCTTCGGTTATTTTGCGGTCAGTGGAAGAATGTTGTAAGTTGCCTCACACGAGACAATTTTTTCCAGCCAAGTGTCAAAGTTTGTAGGAGAGAGAAGCTCTTTCCGCCTGCCTCTCTCTCCAATGTTAACACTTGCTTGGAAAAAATTTCCTTGTGTGAATCTGGACTAAGTGACTAACAATTACAACTTTCTTCCACTGCCTATCACTTTATTATTACACATTTTAATAATGATAGTGAATAAATTCATCTGATTTGGAATTGGGACAATGTGGAAGAGCCTTATAAACAATAATCTGCAAAAATATAGGTTTTGCAAAAATTGCGCTTACAACGTTATTCGAGGCTATGCTTCATACATATTTCTACTAAACCAATGACCAGCAATAATATATTACAAAAATTTCTTCATCTTCTTTCTAAAAAGTTTTGTTTTCTACTCACATAAATACAATGATGTGAAAATTCGAGAGATTGAGTTAGAAAACAGTCATAATTTAGAATTACAATATTTTCATACTCACATAACAATGCCAATTGTGGGGCCCATTTAACGAACAAAATGTTGTCATTCTTCACAGGAATTTCATCGGTTTCCCATTTCCAAATGACCTTTAAATCACGCCTTTCCAAAGCAGATAAAATCGCACTTAATTTCTCCTTTTCAATTGTAGATGCACGAATCATTGAGCCCCAGCTAATAAATAAAACACCTTCCTCTCCAGACGTATTCAAGAATGTGTCTATTGCTGGTGGTAATGGTTCATTGACCGTTTTCTCTTGTATGTGAATACCTGCAATTTCAACAAATTGCTCCGAATGAGGGCGGATGCCAGTAAGGGAATAATGTTGATTACCAAATACGATACTAGTCTGCTGTTTTGCTATATTATTAACATCAACCGTGACATTTAGGTATTCATATATCATTTCATTGTCCAGCCGATTAGTGTGGAAACTGTAATGGATGCAATGTGCCTGATTATTATCAATGTAAAGTAATTGTATTATCCTCTCCTCTTCCTCTTTTTAAACACTTACCGATAAATTAAAGATAAGACTTTAAATTGTAAAAAATTTGTTAGTCGTTCAAACCAATTGAGAGGTGTGGAAAATCCTATAAATTCAGACTGAACATATGATGGCGTATCTGGCAGTAGAATACGTTCATAGTACCACGGCATGAGAAGACAGCTACTTAAGGCCACAATGGGTGTATTCATTAGGTAAGGGACTACCAGTTGACAGTCCGAGTTAAAGTATTCCGTGATCACAATGTCATATGGCTTCTCCTTGTGCCGTTGAAGTATTTGTTGAATGTAGCCACTTTGGTATAGACGTTCACATGACTCCTGACCCTCTTCGTGTAATCCCACATATTCTTCCAACAAACCCTTCCATGTTCTGTCCTTCCATTCGCTTAAAGGAACAATATTGATAACTTCCACTTGCTGTAAAAGGAGTTCCTCATATGTGTTCAACGGAGTATCAGAAGTTTTAATGTACGTAATGACCGTTACATGATGTCCTCTCTCGGCTAAATTGCGCAATAAAGGATAGAATACTTTGAAGTGGCTGTAACCGAAATGTGGAAATATGCCAAGTATTTGTTTGGTCTCTGATTGTACTAACAATAAAAATAACCAAATTACACAATGATATTTGAGATGCATTGTGTTCTACGTTCTACTACTATATCTTCGCAGTACTCACGATGTTTCGGACACGCTTATAGTTCGTCAATAAATAATTCATCTAATTGGTCATCTGTTATCATTGTCCACTCAAGACAATCTTTGTGTTTCCAAAAACCAGCTCATGATACAATAATTGTAAAGGTAGTCTCAAGCTAACAGCTGATTACAATTTTTTTATTTTGGCGTGTTTGACAGCATTTTGGTTGTCAATCTCAGTGTTTACATTCCAAATGTTTGTTTACATTTTTTGACAGCAGTGGAGAGCGAAAAAAGGAAACGTATGAGTTTAAATTGAAATTGGAAAAAAGTAATAGGAAGTGAAAAAAATAAGACTGAGTGAAAAAATATAATATAAAGTGGAGAAAACAATAAAAAATTATTGTTGTTTTAAAATTATATTGTGTGTTTGTTTTTATTTAAAAAATATATACTTTTCTAATAAGAAAAAATGCGCAAGTGTCGCATTTGATGACCATGGAAATGGATCGTTTTTCAAAATTCCGAAAGAGTGGTATTAGAAAGCGGTCAGTTCATCTGCGACGATAATTTTTTGCCCTCGAATATTGTAAGAGGAGCAAAAAAGAGCGTGCTATTGACAAATGCAATACCATTTGTTGTGTCTGATCTGTGTCAAACGCCACCTCTAGAGTAAGTAACTCCAGTATTGGAAGCAATGAATATTTATGTCCTTTTTCTAATTTAGTGTCAGTTTTCCATCGATAAGCTCCGACATTAATTTTAATGACGAGATGGATATGTCCTTTGGGTTAGTAAGAAACATATCAGTATAAATAATTTTTTTAAATTTTTATTTACAAATCTTTTTCTAGTATTCTTCCTGAAAATCCCTTGGAATACACAGATATGCGAACAGAAACAGAGTAAGATTATAAAATTAAATACTTCCTTCATCACTCTATGGCGGCACATATTGTACATTCGTTATTAAATATCAATTACGGCTTTAATTTTCTAATAAATATTAATATTGACCACAGTTGCTCGTTCATTAAATTTATTTTATTGTATATGTATACTATTTAACACTACCTCTAGATGCATCGATTTTGAATACACTGTAGAACTCGTAGACAATGAGACACAGACAGAGTAAAAAGAGAAAAGCCACCACTGACATACGTGGCGTTCGATTGTTGCGTTCCAGGAATGTTTGTGACGTTTATCCTTATTGCGGTACACGGTCACGTTGCTTAGGCTGTTGAATGGTTTGCATGTTTTCTCCTGTGGCCGTCGTTTCTCTATTTACACTCGATAAGGGGGAGGAGAACCGTTGTCTTTAGTACTCGTTTTCTTGCAAAAAATTCCTTTTCGTTGCCTTTGTGGTTTTTGCATTGCTGTAGCCCAAGATTCCAAATTCTTGGCGAAGAATTTAGCTGCTACTGCAACTGCCACATAACATCTCAAACTACTGCACTTTTTACGTCTTCTCTTCGATGAGGTACCTTGGCCAGTACCACCGGAGGGTGTCACATTAAGATAACAAAAATCAAAATCGAGATTTTATGACATTTTTATTTTTCTTCACTAACTTTTGTTATTTAACAAACAAAATTCCGAGTTTGTTGTTGAATTGTTGTTGTGCTCACTCTGTCACTGACGTCTATCTGTCAGTTCAATTTGACAACCAAAATGGCAAAAATACGCAGGGTTGTACCGGACTTTTTGTTGTTGGGCTTATGAGACTACCTTTACAATTATTGTATCATGAAACCAGCTGATGATTTTTTTGCAGTGTTGCCGTTTTCCTCACAATTAGAGGTATCTCTTAAATACCAGTGAATGCGTCCGGCGTCTGTCAAACTCAAATTTCATCCTATTGTTTTCTGTGCATAGTTCAGATTCACACTCGGCAACTTTTTCCAAACAAGTGTCAAAGTTTGGTGGAGAGAGAGGCAGGCGGAAAGAGCTCTCTCTCCAACAAACTTTGACAATTGCCTCAAAAAAATTGCCGAGTGAAAATCAAGAACTAACAAGACACAAGACGGCACAGGCGAACGTTTTGTGATATTTGGTGTAATTTTGTGATTTTAATTTTGTTTGTTTTTGTTTAGCCCCTATGGGAGCGAGGTATAATATTTGTACTTTTCTATAAATTAACCCTGTACATTGCTTAAAATATCAGTTTGCATATTACTCTTGATATTTATTGGATTACATAAATATTGATTATTTTGGAAATCTTGTTCTTTTTAAGTGGTGTATACCATATTTGATATTTTTCATCTTAGGTTTTTATCCCCTCACCTTAGGGAGGAGGGTATATATCATTTGCTACGAGCCAAATGTGTAACACATCGAAGGAGTGACCTGAGACCCTATGTATGTTCGGCGGAAATCCGTTTTGGGTCATTTTAAGTCATTTGAGCAATGTCCGTTCGTCCGTCTGTCTGCTGGCTGGTTCGCACGATAACTCTCGAAAGGAGTAACCGATTGACTTCAAATTTGGTATGCGGTAATATTTTTCTCTATCTCTGGCTAAGTTCGAAGATGGGCCATATTGGTCCACTCCTTCTAGTACCTCCCCACGAAGGGTTAACATTTAGTAAAATATTGATTCATTAATACCTTCTATACTAATTATTCGAATCTTCTGAAATTCCACACGTAGTATTAATTTGTAAGTCGCTAACACGTCAAGAAAAATTTTGCACCAAAAGTTAACTGCTTATGGCTTTAATATCAGTTCATACAAATACTTGAAATTTTGTACAGTGTAATGCTTTTATAGCACCTACAGTCCAGAGAAAAGTGGGCGTTATTGACACGCCCCTTTTGGTACCTCCCACACAAATTTACCTTTTTTAACAAAAGTTAAAAACTTTTACCTTTAATACCAGTGCATACAAATACTTGAAATATCGTACAGTGTAATGATTTTATAGTATCTAGAGTCCAGAGAAAAGTGACCGTAATTGGCAAGCCCCTTTTGGTACCTCCCACACAAATGGACCATTTTTTTACCAAATATAAACATACATAAGGTTATTTAATGCAATTTAAATTGATAATAATTTAATTAAAACAAAAAAATAAATTTATGAATATTTTTTTGGGACCAAAGGTGAGGGATTCAAAAGTCAGTTATATCTCAAAGTTGATGTTGATGCCCCACGTTTTGTAATAGTCATTTACACGCATGAGATGGGCTTCAGATATACCTAGAGCTTGAAGGGGTGAGGAACTATGGACATAAATCAAACAGTCGTCTGCATAAAGAATAGCCTGAGAGTCATCATTCGGAAAATATTGAAGAGGTATGGCGCCAGTACACTACCCTCGGGTACTCCATTATTTACCGTCGCAGGTAGAATTTGATTATTTTATTTGCACCGTGAACTTGCGAGACTGGAAGAAGCTGTGCATTATTTTGACCAGGTAGGGGTCAATTCCCATTTCTACCAACTTCTATAGGATTCTTATATGACATACCGAATGCTTTTTCAATATCTTAAGATATTGCTACTGTGCATTTTTGGTTCCTTAGATTCACTACAATATCGTTGTGGAAATTTCGAAGGGCGTGTTGGGTTGAACGTTCGTTTTTAAACCCAAATTGATAATTTTAAATGGGATTAATTATGAAATCGTTTTCTATTTTTCTTTCAGAACCTGTTCGAAATTTTTCCTACAGGTGGGAGACTGGCCGAAAATCTGATGGTGAGTCTCCTCTGTTTTTTCTTTAGTGGAATAATTTTTGCTAGTTTCCGTTCGGCCGGGAAATAACAATTTTAACCATCTACTTTAACACTTATGTTCTCCGCAGGTGACATTCTTGTACAAAACCTATGCCAATTTTGTGTTGGTGCAGTGTAATCAATAGATCAATTTGACGGCTTTTGTCGACATGTGATCTAACGTTAAAAGTTACAAACTTTATTGACCAATATTACCATAATTATTTCTAACCTTATTCAGAAATCGCAAAAACTGAGTTTTGGCTTCGGGCTTTGACATATTTTGGTATTCTGTTAGAAATATGCTTTTTTCTTCCTCGATAGTTATCTCTTCTGGTTCAAGAAAATAGTTGGTTAGGTTTAAAAATTGTTCAACAATTGGCTGTTGTTTTCTCTGATGGTCTTCGTGAGGCGAAATAGGTGGGCAAACGATTTACCAGGAGAAATCGTACTTACAACTCTTTTTACATTGTTGTTCAACGCAGCTTTGTCTTCCAGTGCTTTGCCAGTTTTTTTGTCGTGCAGCAAGGTATTTTTTGTATCGTGGACACCCCATCCAATCAGCTTAATCACAATTTACACAAAACGGGTCAGAGGTATCGGATCTTATGCGCGAGTATTCACCGGGTTTATGTGTATAGTCTTAGGAATAAAGTGTCTTTTTTAATTCCTACGGGTTGAAGGAAACCGAATGAATATTTCTTGCTTTAAGTATCCATCATTGAAGCATTTGATACATCCGAGAAATATAACTTACTTTTGTTATTGTTGACGTTTTTGACTTTGAATGAAAATTCAGGAATTTTTAAACCAGAGATCGGCAAAACAGCGCCCATGGGCGGTTCTCTCCTCTCACACATTGAATGAGTATAAAATAATTCATTCAGTTTGCATTGAGAGAGAGAAATTCTTTTGTATGGTTGTATGAGTGTGCCGATCCCTGTTTTAAACGCAGTGAGTCAACTAAAGTCTTTATGTTGACATTAAATACGAATATTGGCGTACACCATGAATTTTTGTTTGGCTTTGGCGTTTCGGTGGCACTAGAGGATACTGGAATTTGTTTACATGTTTGGGGCTGTCTCGATTTAAAGGTCTCCCAGTACACCAAGAATTCCAAATTTATTCTGATCATTTGTATTGTGGTTGGACAATCTATCAAAAAGTTCTCTAAGATCTACATGTAAAGGAGCATTGACTTTTTTCCTTTTGCTGTCGCTCGGTTTATATGTTTGTGTATTGGTGTTTTGGCTTACAGTCGCAACCGGTTGAGATATTGTATCTATCTCCCCTGCTACATCACACTCCATGTCAGGTGGTAAAGATTTAGTCATCTCTGTTGGAATGGAATGCCCAAAAAATGACTTAATTTATTTAAAATAGAAGAATATTATCCAAAAATCATTTGTTAAGCCGAGTTTCACACGAGGTAATTTTTTCCAAGCAAGTGTCAAAGTTTGTAGGAGAATGAGACAGACGGAAAGAGATCTCTGCCTCATTCTCCTACAAATTTTGATACTTGGTCCGGATTTACACTGGCTGAATGTTCAGCAGATTATCGGCGTTTTGTAGGAGAGAGGGGCAGTCGGCAAGAGGGAGGAAAAAACTCTCCCTGAACGTTTTGAGTTCTTCGTGCAAGTTCAAAAGAGAAATTGATGATAAACTGCTGAAAAAAACTTGCCTAGTGTAAATCTGGACTTAGTTGGAAAAAAATTGCCTCGTGCAGCACGACTGAAGAAAACACTTCTAAACGAGATCGATGATGATAACAAATTCGGCAATTGTCTTGACGGAAGCAGCCATTTAGAAACGACACTAACGAGTGTTGCTTCAAGTGTATTTTCTTTATTATTGTCTGGACTCCTACGTCACATGAAATTTTTTTTCCTTTTTTGACAACCAATACATATTCTCAAAAGTCATCTGTGTTGTGTAAGTCCAGATTTACACGAGGAAATTTTTTTCAGCTGATTATCCGCTAATTCTCTTTTAAACTTACCATTAAGCCCCCCATAGACGAGTCCTGCCGCAGGAACGGCAATATGTGTGTATTGGTGAATTTGACACAAAATGAGAGTGTATGAAAATCAAAATACTTTTGATTTTCAAAATGAATACCTATCAATCAGATGAAATTTGTTCATCGTTTTATGTCACATAATTGGAAATTGTATTATATGTATGTAAACAACGAAAATTTGAAATAGTTTTGTAAGAAAAATTAAAAAATTGAAAAAAATATATTTTGATTGATATGTGTGTATCGAAAATGTCAATCACACAAGGGGTTCATCTCCATGAACTGCTGCAGTACTCGTCCATGGGCGCCTTTAAGTTTACACGAAATAATTTTGTTTCGGCTATTCTTTGCAAAAATAATGAATAATAAGATATGTCATCCCGGAGCGAGTAAGTTATCAGGTACGAACAAATAGAAATTTCAACGAGTAGGTGTTCAAAGTGTGAGTTTTTCCGCGGATTTCGGACCGATTTTCCCGAATTTTTTGTAATTGTCACAATTAAAAAATTAATATCAATCGATTAGTGCAAAAAAAGTTCAAACTATGTTCGCGGAAACCTGTTTTTTCGCGTGTGACATTTCATTCCTATTCGTTCGTAACTGATAGATTTTGACAGTTCTCGGGATGACTTATCTTCATAATTTATAATTTTTGATTCTTTGTGGTTTGTTGTTTTTACTCGTGTGAATTCTTGTTGTTTAAAAAGAGTGAATGAAAAACACAAACACGTTGGGCCCGAGTACGTGAGAGTTTTCCCCCCTCTTGCCGACTGCCCCACCTCCCACAAAACGCCGATAATCTACTGAACATTCAACCACATGATACAATGGAATCTTGGGCTACAGCAATGCAAAAACCACAAAGGCAACGAAAAGGAATTTTTTGCAAGAAAACAACGAGTACTAAAGACAACGGTTCTCCTCCCCCTTATCGAGTGTAAATAGAGAAACGACGGCCACAGGAGAAACCATGCAAACCATTCAACAGCCTAAGCAACGTGACCGTGTACCGCAATAAGGATAAACGTCACAAATATTCCTGGAACGCAACAATCGAACGCCACGTATGTCAGTGGTGGCTTTTGAACGTCTTCATATATAACAATGAAAAAATTGAAAAACCCCCCGGAAACTGAAAAACAAATGGAACAACCTTCAACTAAAAAGAAAAACAGCGGCAGAAGATAGGCCGAAACGAAGAATTTGGAAGTCAATATGGATAAAGAAAACAAAGACGACTGTGGAAGGCGTCCGGCATCTTCATTGAATAACTTTATATACGTAAATCATAAAGACTATTTGACACATTCAACACTACGCGACACTTGCGCGTTTTTTCTTATTAGAAAAGTATATATTTTTTAAAATAAAAACAAACACAATATAATTTTAAAACAACAATAATTTTTTATTGTTTTCTCCACTTTATATTATATTTTTTCACTCAGTCTTACTTTTTTCACTTCCTATTACTTTTTTCCAATTTCAATTTAAACTCATACGTTTCCTTTTTTCGCTCTCCACTGCTGTCAAAAAATGTAAACAAACATTTGGAATGTAAACAATGAGATTGACAACCAAAATGCTGTCAACACGCCAAAATAAAAAAAATTGTAATCAGCTGTTAGCTTGAGACTACCTTTACAATTATTGTATCATGGTCTGAATGTTCAGCAGATTATCAGCGTTTTGTAGGAGAGAGAGGCAGTCGTCAAGAGGGGGAAAAACTCTCCCGTACTCATGCTTATCGGTCTGAACGTTTTGTGTTTTTCACTCGGCCTTTGAAACAACAACAATTCACACAGAAATATCCGAAACAAAATTATGTGTCTAAACGCAGAGGCAAGTTTAAAAGAGAATTAGCGGATAAGCTGCTGAAAAAAATATCCTAGTGTAAATCTGGACTTTGACACTTGATTGGAGAAAATTGCTTCATGTGAATCAGAAATATGGTACGTTTTTCAAGTTTTGGATTATTGATCCAACGGGCAACGTTACGACTTAGCTAATGTTAAGTTACGGTTTCGTTTGCCTAACCCGGCCTTAACAGCTGCTTCGTTACTTTAGGGTATCTCTTAAATACCAGTGAATGCGTCCGTCGTCTGTCAAACTCAAATTTCATCCTATTGTTTTCTGTGCATACAACAACACTTTGACAGACGCAGGACGCAATTCACCGGTATTTAGGAGATGCCCTTACTGGAGCGTTACGATACCGATGTTTTTTAGGCTTTCATCTCGTCCTTTTTGTTCGCTCTTTCTTTATGTTCGTCGTCCTTTTGTCTTTGTTCGGTCAAGTTGTCGGCATCAGTTCTAATGTTGTAAAAGTATTGATTACCCGTCGGTCGGTAAGTATCCGTACAGTCAGAATCTAGTACTCAGTATTCAAGTACTCGATACTTTCGCAACACTAGTGTTAAAAAAATGGACGCATAAAGTTGGAATTTTGCAAAAAAGATTAAAAATAAAATTAATTAATTGCAAGTACATAAGAAAAAAGATAAAATAGAGTTGGTAAATTATGATTTTATACACCTGAACTGAAGCAAGAAAAGGAAGGAATAAAGTGGTGGAAAAACAGAGGATTTTTTAATGTGACGCAGATGAAAAGAAAAGAATGTAAGGGCACAAAGAAAATTTGTGAAAAATGGAAATATTTTAAAATTAACTTAAAAACGAAGTAAGCGTAGTGAAAATTCGCGTACCGAGGTCGGGAAGAACAAATTTCAAGTGAAAGGTGAAAGAGAACATAAATCGGTCATAAATTGCGCGCTATAGGTAAAATACGCCGAGCAGGCACAAGCGGCCAAATAAAATCGATTTTATTCTTTGTCGTTTTGGTGTATAACCAACCAACGAACTTACCAACCAAACAGCAGCCAACCAGCCAGTCAAAAAAGAGAGGTTGTGTGTGTTGTTTTTTTACTACGTGCTGAAATCGTCGTAGGGAAGTGGCGCGCAATGGAAACTCAGGTGACGTCGTCGACGTCGCAGCAGAAAGAACAACAAATAATACGTGATGGAAATGAGGAGCAGCAGCAGCCAATACTACCACAAACAACAAAAACAAGCGAAGCAACGATGAATACAAAAATAAATAATGAAAATTTAGCCGGTGGTAAAGATAAAAATGAAAAGAAACTGCAAATGCAACAAACAGCACAATCTACTACCGGAGAAGGAAATGGTGGGAGTGGCGAAATCTTGGTAAAATTTCCTAATAATAAACAAAGTACGGAGAAACAAGCATCCCAATTGGCGACTGATAAGTCGCCAAAAGCTACAACTAACACAAATGCTGAATTGAAGTTGGTGTCGTCGCCATCATCATCTTTGGCCACATCCAAAGAGCGCACTGGAGATAAAGGTAAGTCCCCTTTTATGTGCTCTCCCTGAAAAAGTATGTTAATATTTACTGCGTTTTAGATAAATCTCATAAAAAGAAGAAAAAAGAAAAGGATCGAGATAGAGACCGTGATCGCGACAGGGATCGGGAAAAAGATCGCGAATCACATAAAAAATCAAAAGATAAAAACGACAAAGACAAATCCTCTAACTCTCACAGTAAGGATAAGTCATCAAAAAGTTCTTCTGATCGAAGTAGTACTTCAAAGTCACATTCGAAGGCACATTCTTCAAGTGACCATCACAGGGAAAGTCATCAAAGTAGTGGAAAATCGAAAACGAAAATCCACGGAGCCAGCATCTCTACTTCAGCCGTAAAGGAATCTTCATCAGATAAGGAAAAGGTACACAAAATATGAACTTCATCCCTCTCTAAAGTTCAATGTAATATTTTATGACTATTAGTTATTCGTATAACGTTATTTGTTACAAATGTTCAGAAATTTTGAAACAATATCAATTGCTGTTACTTTACAAAATGATTTATTTTTATTTATTTATAAAAGCATATATTAATATTACAGACCGCTCCCCCATCAACATCCTCGTCAGAAGCCAGTAGTCGTAGAAGAAGTTCCGAAAGCAGCAGATGCAGCCAAAGTAGTGGTATTAAATTGAATTGTCTCAATATCATTAGCGAACCAGAAATGGAGAAGCAAAAAACAGTCCAACAGGACTCTATTTTAACAACTAACGGAAGTTCAGTAGATACTTCAAAGTCGGATATCTTAGCAAAAGATAGCCGTGTCAAATGTGATAATTCCAATAATGACGAAATTGCAGATCATAAGCCAAAAGAGTCTGCACCGATAACCGACTCCACAAGCGATATAAAAGAGTCTTCACCAATAATTGACTCGACAAACGATATAAAAGAAAATATGACTCTACCAAAGGAGGAAATCAAAAAAGTAGTGAAAGAGGATACAATCACACACGAAGTGAACATCGTTATTAAAAGAGAAAATGACGCAGAAACAGAACAAGATTTAAAAAAGTCTACTGTGAATATACTAAAAGAAGAAGACAGACAATCAATCGATGTTAAAACATCTATAGGAAAAACACCAAATGAAGTATCACGCCAACTCGACTTTAACAGTGTTGAATTCAGGTTAGATGACAAAGTTCAGACAACACCAATTAAATTAGAACCGCAACCATCAATTGCCCCGACTCAAATACAAAACAAACCCGAAATGAATACAACCATATGTGTAATACAAACTAAGCAGGAATCAATAGTTGGAACTACAACTGTAGTCAACCAAAGCAAGCAAGAACCAATTCCCCTATCTCCGGCTAAACAAAGTAAGCTAGAACAAACGGAAAAACAAAACAAACTGGAGACATGCTTGAGAACACAGATAAAAACTGAGCCAACTTCGGCACAACTAACACCCATTAAAATGGAAAGTCTTATGATGCCCTCACCAGCTGTAAAAACGTCTTCAGTAATGGCTTCGATGCCACTTTCAGCAGCAAGCCATCATCATCCACATACAGCCACATCATCGGCAATATACGCATCAGTTAACCATCACAATGTCCCAAGTCAAAGTCATTCCACCGGTTCCTCCACATTGAGTAGTAGTAATTCTATACCAGTGACATCTGCTTCGTCGTCTTCTTCTTCATCATCGAAATCAGCCACATCATCGAGGCGATCTTCGTCTGGCAGCAGTTCTCACACACATCACCATCACAACCATAAGTCCTCATCCTCTACGTCCAATAAACACAATTCATCGTCATCGTCTACCAACAATTCGTCTTCGTCACGCAGTAGTCGTGAGTGTTCCAGATGTTATAAACGTTCCAAGATTCGACGAACCAGTGTAGGCATTCAATACGTTCCGCCACCACCCGAACCTAATATATCACGTAGTAGCCGTAACAATAGTCGCGTGCCTCCTGGTTTGGAACACTTGAAATATGGGCAATACTTTGAGGTGGAAGTTTATCCAAATGGTGGCGCCTCCGTGGTGCACTTGTACCAAGATGAAATTAAAGATCTTCCACCCCAAGAAATGGACGAATTGGTTAAGGAATTCTTCGATGTTTGCTTTGCCGAAGACGAAGAAGGTTATGCCCATCATGTCATGGGCATAGTACACGATGCGGCCAGATATTTGCCGGATCTGTTGCAACATATGGCAGAAAATTATTCGACCCTAACAGTAAAGGCTGGTGTTTTAGGTAGAAATTCAGATATCGAAACGTGCACAATGGCTCAATATTATGAACAGGTAGACATAGAAATAATGCATTTCGCATTATAATAAACATTTGTGTGGTTTTTCAGGTTGTTCGTAATTATTCACAAGGTACTTTTCGCTATGGTCCACTACATCAAATCAGTTTGGTAGGCAAAGTCCATGAGGAGGTTGGAGGATATTTTCCCGATTTGCTAGGGCGAATAGAGGAAAATCCATTCCTGAAAAAGGTATGTATTTTTCGTTGGCGTTGTTATTCCGACTCAAAACATCGTACTTCTAGACTATGCCATGGGGTCCGTATTCTATACTACAAACCGATCCTCGATTATCAAATGATGGTCCAATTTTATGGATACGTTCTGGTGAACAATTGGTGCCTACAGCGGAGTTGAATAGTAAAACTCCACTAAAAAGACAGAGGTATACCCATAGTTACTTAGTAATTACATAACATTGAGATTTTTATCATTGAATTTTCTTATTTTTGCTGTAGGGCACGTAACAATGAATTGCGAAACTTGCAATATTTACCGCGGGTATCTGAGGCTCGAGAAACAATGATAGAAGATCGCACCAAGGCACATGCAGATCATGTGGGACATGGTTATGAACGTATAACCACAGCAGCTGTTGGTAAGTTGACAAGAAAAGATAAATAATTAGCATTTGGTATTCGAAATTGTTCTTAAAAGTTCCAATAACAATATAATGGCTTAAACTTGTGTTAATTTCCTGAAATAATTTATATGTAAAATACTTGAAGTAGCACTAACGATCTTAAAGCTAATATTATATAAAATAAGCCACCAAAACTTCCAAATTTAACACTACTACTTCAAGTTAATCAATACCTTCCTCTACTCCACCTACCAAATTTAATGTGTTCTGACAATTTTTCTTTGGATAAGTTATGAATATCGTTCGGTAATTTAGCTCAGTGGTATCAGCATTCTTTTTTTATCAAGGATGTTTAAGTTGGTAAAAGAATAATTTTTATGTACAAAATTCCTACTGAGAACTAAATCAAACGTTGTATTGCGTTTGGGTCTTTTTTAGAAATGTACCTTTACCAAAACTATAAGAGCTATCTTAATACACTGTTTGTGATTTGGAAAATTCGTTTTTAAGGCCGCAAAACGATTTCCCTCAATTAAATTTCAAATACATTGCAAAATGATTTCAAAATATGTTCAGACCATAAACAGAGTACAATTCAGGACTAACTTTTAAAAGTTGTGAACATTTTTAATTTATTTTCTTTTTTCTTAGGCATTCTTAAGGCAGTACATGGCGGTGAAACGTATACACAAAATCGTATCACTAAAGATGTGGTGGCGTTTGCAGCGCAAGATTTTAATCAATTGGTAGGAACACTGCAATTGGATTTGCACGAACCTCCCATTTCTCAATGTGTCCAGTGGATTGAAGATGCCAAATTGAATCAACTGCGCAGAGATGGAATACGTTACGCTCGTATTAAATTGTGCGATAATGACATCTACTTTCTGCCGCGTAATATAATACATCAGTTCCGGACAGTAACTGCGGTAACCAGTGTTGGTAAATAGATTTTAGACTTACTTTCAAATTGCAATCACTATAACAAACTGCTTTTCTCATTTATATTTCTCCCCCCCATAGCGTGGCACTTAAGGCTGCGTCAGTATTATCCCGGTCAGGAGGTTATTAATGAAAAGAATAATCCAGTATTGGCAGAGCCTCCACAATATAAGGAAAAGCAGACCATTCTACCAAATCCGATTTCACACGACGATACAAAGAAGACGCCTTGCAAACGTAACCACGAAGGAAAGGCTAAAAAATCCGAGGCCAAGAAACTTATCGACTTGGAGAGCCGCAGTAGACTGTCTAGTGAAAGTGGTACCGATGATTCATCGGTGGTACAAAAAGATGAACCTGAAACACCCACGAAAAAAAAGCAGCCTACAAAAGATGAACCAAAAATTGATATGCGTAAAATGGTTATAGAACATAATATGATCAATAAGGTGGTGGTGGCCACGATATCATCATCATCGTCACCCAACAAAGGGGAGAAAGTCAAAAAGACGAAAAATAGCACTGCGCCAGAGGGAGATCATCACAAGGAGAAAAAAGAGAAGCGTAAATACAAAGACGACAGCAGTTGCAGTGTGGCGAAAACTACAAAAACTTCACCACAAACACCCAAAAAGCTCAAAATATCTGAGGAAAATTCAGCGGTTACTGATACATTAGCACCATCGTCCTCATCATCAACGGTGGCGGCCTCCACGAACGTGGGAAATACAAGTCATGTACCCAATAACAAAATAAAACTACCAGAACCAATAGTGCCTGTATTACCTATGCCTTTAGTACCTCCCACACCATTTACACACCGAGAAGCTTATGTAAATAGTCTAAATCAAAAAGAACCCGAAATTAAAATACAAGTACAAATAGTTTCTGATGAACCACCACCTTCCACAACACCACAATCATCATATACAACAAATAGCCAGCCACAAGCTCCAGGTACTACAATAAAATCTCCAGCAACTACGAATGTAGTGGTTTCTACCTTCACTACCCAAGTGACTGCAATAACTTCTCCTCCATCTCCGACACCTGCTCCCCCAAATAACTTGATTCGCGTTGAGGAAGCCTTAATACCACCGGCAGCCGGAACCTCAGTTGACGATATAATACTTTCCCAGCCCCAATTGGTGGTGGATCACGAGGAAGAAGTCATCATATCAGAGGAAGTTGAAAGCGTACCAGAGCCTCCCATCACGACAATGCCAGTGCAGCCGGTGGTAGTGGCTGGCGTCGTGGCCAGCAAAACGTATCCACCATTACCACCTTTGCCACCATTACCGCCACTACCGCCTCCCACACACAGCCCACTGCCACCGCCACCTCCGCCACTTTCTGTCGCGGCAACAGATTTAACAAAAGCCATCAAGACCACCAAAGTTTCCACTTCATCAATGTCTACTTCGACGTCTACACCTCCTACCACTTCAAAATCTCATAAAAGTGCTACGAAGGTATCTACCAAACAGCAGCACAATAAGTCCTCATCGGATCTCTTAAGTTCTATCATGGCTTGTATGGATAACAGTAATAAAAATAAGAGTAGCAACAGCAGCGGCAGTAGTTCTTCAACAAGTAACAGTACATCATCGTCAGCAGCACCATCGTCGTCGCCCTCCTCCTCCATTGGCTACTCATCATCCATGCATTAAGCCGCCTTTAATCTGTGGAGAACAGATCGTTAGGATTGTAAATATTTGTATGAATATGATTGGAATATAAATGGGCATTAAATGCTTCTACATAAGCAAGGCAGCAAGCAAAGAATGCAGCACTATTAACACATAAATTTGATACAGCAGTGGACTTAGTTGATTTTTACCCAGCGAGACATGGCGAATTTCCTCTGTTAGTAGTCTATCTACAACTTTTTGTAGTTTTCACTGTTTATAATTGTGTATGTATATATATTTTAGACATATGTATTTTATTATCATCATGATCCAATGAAGAAGTTTTCGTATTTATTGTTTGCGTTCGTTCGCCAGGCGAGGAAAATATTCTTTAAGTATGGACTTTTATTTATTCATAACTCGTTTCCTTTTCGCGCCGATAACGTATTTTCATTTCAAGTTTAAACGTCAACCCCTTTGATACAAATTCTTAGCCATCTTTAATTGCTACCCAGTTCCCCTAAGTCCCTAAATATCTGCTATGCACACTTATACTGCATACATAGTATATTTATTAGTAATTGTTATTATTTTTTATTGCTATTAGAATGTCAATAATTTGAAGCTACGTTCTATTCAACTGGAATAAGGTCATCTCCGTCGCTGGTGTGTGTGTATGGACAGTTGATGTTTGAAAGCATCGCTGCTGCTTTTGGAATCCGTTTTGCTGGTATCGATATTTAATCAGACACACACACATACATAGGAGCACTTTGCACCTTGAAACAACAAAATCAAATCAAATTTTTACCATTTACTGAAGATATATGAATAGATGAATATGTAATTAAGTACATATTAAAGAGCGGGAGAAAACATAACACAATTAAGCACACACACTCACATATTATCTCACCTATCTAAACGAAAAGGAAAAGAAAAACGGCATAGCGTATAACAGAAAAAATAAAATATTTAATTAGAATAAGACCATAAATAAATAATCATAATGTAGTCATATTTATTGAGTTTTATTTGTGAATAATCGTAAGTTTTATTTACTTTATCCCTCTGCAGATGTCTAAAATTGCATAAGTCGAAGAGTAATTGGAGCGACAAATGTAATAGTTCCTTTAATTAGTCATCTCAATTTTATACCGATACCACACTGTGGTACGAGTATTATGACCGCGCATTTGTTTGTAAGCCGATCGGTATAGAATCAGTCTTTGAGTTGATTTAGCCATGAGTCTGTCCATACATTCTTGTGAACAAAGTGCAGGGCGCAATTATGAATTGATCTTTATGAAAATTGATACAAAGGCATTTGTTAGACCAGGAACGACCCTTTTTGAAAATTGGGCACATTGGTCTATGTTTTGATATAGCCTCCATATAAAGGACCCAACGGATGTCACCTTTTTACGATCTAGAGAACACATTTTTCAATTGATCTTCGTGAAATTTAGGCGAATGACAATATAATGTTATAGAATTTTTCGTTTTGAAAATATTTCTTAAAGAAAAAATCGTCTTAGAAAATATCGCTTTATATTGCTCCTAATCGTATCTAGCAAAATTGGGTCACATCGGTCTATATTTTGATCTAGAACCATATAAAGGTCTATTATATATAGCCCTTTTATATTTTATATTGCAGTAATTGGGCTCATCGGTCCATATTTTAATATAGCACCCATAAAAAGTTGGATTCCAATTAGATGTCTTGAAGTTCTAGAGAACACATTCCAAAATTGATCTGACTGAAATCTCAGCTTGTTTACTTTATATTGCACTAAATCATACCCAGATGAATCTGCACACATTACTGCATGTTTTGATATATCCCACATACCGATACCTCCATTCCTAAACATGCTAAGTCTACTTACCACAAAAAGATAACGGCTTATAACTTTAATTCCTGCACATACAAACACTTGAAATTTTGTTTTTGCACCATGGATACTATCCATGGTACATCCCAAATAAAAAAATATTTTTATTTTTACAACAGGCAAGTTTTCGTTACAAGCTAGCTGTAACGTTACAAGCTAGCTGTTTGCAACGAAAACAACTTACTTCCACGAACTGGTGCATAAGCAGTAAGTGGCGGATTTTCATTATCAGGTAACAATGGTGTCACGACTTGCAAGGAAGGAACGATGCGAAACTGTTCGTTTCGCATTCGTGAAATGTATTTGTAAAACATAAATTTACTATTCTATGTCCAATTGTTTACACTCTTTTTTTCAAATATTAAAATAATTTTCCATTTTTGTTCTTCCCGTTAATTCACAATAATTGACAACAATCTCTCCAAAGATGCTACTGCGAAATATGTCCGGATTTACACTGGCTGAATGTTCAGCAGATTATCGAAGTTTTGTAGGAGAGAGAGGCAGTCGGCAAGAGGGGGGAAAAAACTCCCTGAACGTTTTGAGTTATTCGTGCAAGTTCAAAAGAGAATTTGATGATAAGCTGCTGAAAAAACTTGCCTAGTGTAAATTCGGACTATAGGATGTCAATTTTGGCAACACCATACTCGATTAAGACAGGAATACAAGCACGAATCTATCTCGAACTAATAATGTTTAAAATCGCTTAGCTCCCCATACAAATTAAGCAGCTATGGTTAAACGAAAACACAATAGTCCATCCTCCGTTGAGTCAAATTTTCGATTACTCGATTATGTTGACCATAAGTTGAGCGAAGTGCACGAAACACATTCCTCACAGAACGTGAATTTTTCTAATAAAGTTGAACGATTTGTAAACGTTGTTCAGGCGTAAGTCTTTCCATGATGAAATGCCAAACAATAGTTAACAAAAATAACATGACAGCATGACACGACTCACACGTGATCTGTCAAAAAAAGGCTATGGAAAAAAGTATCTCTGCTTGGATCACCCTACATGAGTAATAAAATGATAATTAGTAGCAAATAAATATAAAATAAAATTAATTTGTTGCTATTTTTGTTGTGTATGCCTAAGTGTAACAGCACGTTTTTCAAGTTTTGAGTAAGTCCCTATTTAGATTGGCTGAACGTTCAGCGGATTATCGGCGCTTTGTAGGAGAGAGAGGCAGTCGGCAAGAGGGGGAAAAAAACTCTCCCGTACTCGGGCTTATCGGACTGAACGTTTTGTGTTTTTCACTCGGACTTTGAAACAACAACAATTCACACAGAAATATCCAAAACAAAATTACGTGTCTAAACGCAGAGGCAAGTTTAAAAGAGAATTAGCGGATAAGTTGCTGAAAATATACTAGTGTAAATCTGGACTAATCGGTCCAGCGGGCAACATTACGGCGGCGCTAAGGTAATGGTGGAAAAATGCAACCTTGTGCTCATGATTCAATTATACAAGGTTGTGTTACTAGCACAACAACTACAATTCAACAACAACCACAAGGAGATTTGTTGTTGGATTAGTAGTTGAAATGTCAATTCAAATATAAACAAAATGTAGAAATGTCTAATATTTGTTTACAAATCAACAAGACAATTTGAATTATATTTTATTTTGTCAGACAAACTCATATTTGAATCGACGGAATCTTACATTTTTGCATCATTTTTAGTGGAGGAGTATATCTTCAAAAGTTTAACACGTAGAAAATGATATAAAATCGTATGTATGTTTGGGGGATAACCGTTTCAAGACATTTTAAGTCGTTTGAGATATACCCACCCATCTGGCTGATGCGGACGATAACTCTCGAAAGGAGTACATCTCTCAAAAAGGGTCTACATCTTACCAAAATGCTGATTAATTTAATATTATTGCAAATAAAATCTGTTATGACTCAATTTGTCAAACCTTTTCCCAATAACTAATGAGCAAAATGTTTCAAACGTTTTATTCATTTGGTCTCCAAAACTTGCGTTCGAAGAATCATTTCTTTTGGTACCCCACACAAATGATCAAATTCATATGTATACATACAATTCCAAGGACTTACACGATTTTAAATTCAGAAGTTTATATATACAAATCGATACACATTTTACTTCATATTTATCGTTTTATTGCAGCGTTTAATTCGCAAATGCATTAAAAACTACAAATTAGGAGTGCACATTAGGCATTACCATTGTTTTTAATCATTTCTCTCATGTCCTTATCCAACAAATTATGTTTACGTAGTCTTTCGGCAAAAAGTCGACACGGCAATTGGTATTTCGCCTTCGCAGTTCATCCTTCGTGATATTAAAAACGGTCCATTATCTCCATTCTTTACGTATTATCTCTTTATTCACTTTTTCAATAATTTATCCGAATTTCAAACTTTTTTGGACAAACAAAAGGTAAATAAAATTTTAAATACAAATATTAGAGTGACATTTCAACTACTATCAACATGAAAAAAATAGGTAAACCACCTGCTAGTAACACAACCTTGTATAATTAAATCATGCTTGTGCTCGTACAATCTTGTGAACATATATACACGGAGGGAAAAAAGACGTTGCAAAATAAACACCGTATAAGCGTAACGTGCATGAAAAATCGCCACCAATTCGTTCATTAATTATCAACGAAACGGGGGTGATTTTTTGACCGGAGTTGCGTTATGTATTGTCGCCGTAAGGTTGATGATTATTTGTTTGGCTTTGTGTTGTTCATTGGATTTGTTATTGCCTGTTCTTAGAAGAAACAACGAGGATTTATAAAGACGTGAAAAATGAAAATTAATGACGAAGAAATATAATTTAACGACCTGTTTGATATTGAGGATGATTCGATGGGCTATGGAATGAGAAGTGACATCTTCCTATTACAGAAATTTCTAGAATCAATAGAAATGTTGTCGGCCTACGAATATTTAACAACCTAAGCTTATAAAAATTTCAATTTTAAAAGTTAATAATGAGTGTGTATGTTTTTTATAGAGCACAGGAATTAAATTTTGCAGTACATAAAGGCGAATGATACGAAGGAGACTGCCACCATTAGGGTTACGAGATGGATTCCGAGAAAAAACAGAGGTAATACTGTGTTGTTGCACATTCGAATGTGTTTTGTTTAGACGTGATTTGCTTAGTGATAAATATGCAAATTTACAATTATATGTTTGTTGTGTTCACGTTTTATTTACTTATAACATTAATAAATGTATCAGAACAATATGTACTTAACCAGAGTTTATTAATAGAAACGTAGAAAAGGAAGTACAAAGGAAAAGTATGTAAGTATAGAAAAACGTATTTGACAAGGGAGTAGAAGAGAGTGTTGATACTGTCAAATGTGACAAAAGAAGATCATAAAGAGATGCCAGATTTTCATATTCCAACACCTCCACTAAAAGCTGGCTCCATGTTCGTAAGACCCAACATCCTGGCACATTTCAAATGTTTCTCCTTTGTTACTGGTTTTGTGAGAAAATCGGCAGCCATATCTTCGGACTTCTGGTATTCCAACATTAAGTATCCTTCATTCACCTTGTCACGCAGAAAGTGATGGCGCACATCTATATGCTTAGATCGACCATGATATGCATCGGTTTTCGCCAAATTCAAAGCACTCCTGTTATCACAGAAAAGAGTGATTTTTTCTTCACAAACATTCCATAAATCATTAACCAGTTGACGTAGCCATTCGGCTTCCTGGACGGCCGTGGATAGTGCCATGTATTTGGCCTCGGACGTTGAAAGTGCAACAGTAGTTTGTCGTTTGCTACACCAACTTATTGCACCTAGTTGTAAAAAAACGTAGCCGGTGCAAGAGCGACTATCTGTTATATCACTAGCGTAATCCGCATCACCAAAACCATACATCTTGAAGTCGTTCTTCTTCGAATAGGTGATCGTTGCATTCATCGTGCCTTTAAGATATCTGAACACACGCTTAACTGCAGTCCAGTGGGAATTGTCAAAATGATTATTAAATTTACTCAAATAGTTCACAGCATATGCAATATCTGGACGAGTTCCCTGCGCTAGATAAAGTAGACTACCCACACCTTCCTGATATGGTATATTGTCGAATTTGTTCGAGTTGGATTGTGGATTAACCAATTTTGTATTAACATTTAAGGGTATTGATACCGGGTTGCAATCAGTCATATTGAATCGCTTTAAAATGGCACATGTATACACCGATTGATCAATATATATCTCTCCTTTTTGACGATTTCTTGTAATTCGAAGACCAACGCAGCTTTTAGCCTCTCCGAGGTCTTTCATCAAAAACATACTCTGCAGTCCAGCTTTAACTTTCACCTTCATTTCAGAGTTACTTGAGAAAATCAACAAATCGTCGACATACACGGCAACAAAAAATATGTCAGAACCACATATATTGAAATAAATACATGGGTCAAGCTTGGATTGTTGCAACCCCATCTCCATCAAAGCTTGATCCAGTTTTTTGTTCCACTGACGACTGGCTTGTTTCAACCCATAGAGGGCTTTGTTGAGTCTGCAAACCTTACCATTTGTGTTTCCATCAAATCCCTCTGGAGGTTCCATAAAAATTACTTCATTCAAATCTCCCTGTAAAAATGCTGTAACAGCATCCATTTGCTCAATATAAAGTTTATAATGAGCTGCAATTGCTATCAGATATCTTATCGAAGTGTACCGCACTACAGGTGAGTATGTTTCTTGATAATCAATTCCCGGTTTCTGAGAACAACCCTTTATGACCAAACGAGCTTTATATCTGTACACCTCGCCATTTTCATCACGTTTCGTTTTAAAGACCCATTTACATTTTATTGGTTTACTTCCAATGGGTGTATTGACCAATGTCCAAGTATTATTTTCAATTAGTGATTTATATTCTTCGTCCATAGCACGTTTCCAATGTGCAGCACCCTGTCCATTCAGGGCTTCATTCACTGTGAGAGGATCGTCTGACACAATTGCCTCCACTGAGTACATATAGTAATCGGGCATGTTAATCGGTTTCGGAGTACGCTCTGAACGTCGGACATTGATACCCTCTTGCGCCTCCACTAAAGTGGTATCAGGTTCAGTAGTCTCGTCTGGCTCATAATAATCACTGGAAATGTCACTTTCCTGCTCGGTTGAAAATTGTTCTTCAATGGCGGGGTCATTACTATCCTCTACTGTAGTTGTTGTTGAAGTTTCACAATTCTCATTTACAAAATTAAACACATGGTCATCGGAACTGTCTTTGATTTTTCGCCTAAAATCATTTTCAAAAAATACAACATCACGGCTTTTAACAAAACGCCAAGATTCTGGATGCAACAGACGATATCCTTTGGTGTCTTCACAATATCCAACAAAAATCAACTTCTGTGACTTAGGATCCCACTTTTTCCTTCTCTCTTTTGAAACGTACGAAATTGCTCGAGAACCAAATACACGCAAGTGACATAAATTAGGTTTGACTCCGGTCCAAATCTCTTCTGGAGTACATTCTTCAATTGCAGAACAAACGGAACGGTTTATTAGATATACGGCATTAACAACGGCCTCAGCCCAAAATTTCTTAGCTAATCCAGCATGCATCGGGCGCGATCGACGATGGAACGGTCCATACGCTCAGCGAGGCCGTTTTGCTGCGGGCTGTATGGCACAGTGGTCTGATGTTATATGTCACTTTCATTCATAATCTTTGCCAGGTGCTGATTGCAATATTCCGTGCCGTTGTCGGTCCTCAAACATTTTATCTTACGGCAAGTTTCATTTTCTACTCTGGCATTAAATTGCCCAAAAAACATAGGTACTTCCGTTTTTTCCTGCAATATGTAAACAAAAACTTTACGCGAAAAATCATCTATGAATGTGAGGAAATACTTAGCTCTACCAATTGAAGCCTCTTCCATAGGACCGCAAAGGTCCGAGTGTACTAGCTGAAGTAGATCAGTAGTGCGAGTTTCCGAAGTTTTGAATGGCTTTCTCGCCATTTTACCTTTGATACACGCAATGCAACGCTCATGTGATTTTGTTTGGAAATTCATTCCAGTCACCAGATTCATAGTTTTTGCCAAGTCAGTATAGTTTTTGCCAAGATGGCCCATACGGGCATGCCACAATTGTTCATCGCATTGTGCTGCCACCATTCACATCTGTATTCCTTCATGATTTAATTTAAACATGTTATTCTGAAGATTAGCAGTAGCAATGATTTTCCCTTTCGTTGCTATAGTGCATTTACCGCCTTGGAATTGTACTGTGTGGCCTCTTTGTGTTATTTGACTTACGGACAAAAGATTTACAGTCAAGTCTGGAATATACAGCACATTGTGTATGGTAATATCCATCGGTTCACCATTGCCACCTCTAACGCACACGATAACATTGCCCACTCCTTTAACCTTCAACTTATCCTTGTTTGCGACAAAAATGTCCTTTACATGGGATTCCTTGATCTCATCAAACCAATCCTGGCGCATAGACATGTGCATACTAGCACCAGAGTCTATAAACCAATCTTTTTGATTTATGAAGCCTGCCACAAATACTGTGCAAAATCCAACCTCCTTGTCTTGCCTTCTTTCATCGTCGTTTGTATTTGCACGGCAATCAGCGGCCTTGTGGCCGTACCGGTTACAATTAAAACATCGAAAACCCTTTCTCACATCTGCCTTCTTTTTAGTCCTAGAAAATAGTGCACTGCACTCCGTCGGTTTTCTAATCTCTTGCAGTAGTTTGGTTTTGATAGAGTCACTTGTTATCTTGACTCCGGAACTTTCAATCCCCATTATCATCGGGGCATACTCCTCAGGTAGTCCAGCCAATAGCAGCGTCCCAATCCACTCATCGCTAACGGTCATATCAATTTCCCTGAGTTTGTGTGCGGTCGAAACTATTTGACTTACATACTCCTCGACGTTTTCAGATGTAGAGAAACGCGTTGTAATTAATTGACGTAAAAGTCCCACTCTGCGTGTTAGTCCGGAGTCTTGAAAGGCTGCCTTCAACTTTTCCCAAACCTCTTTGGAAGTCTCAGCATCTTCTATGTGAACATAATTGACTTTGTCAATTAGTAAAATTATCTTCGACTTTGCCTTGATGTCGAGAATATTATAGAAAGTTATCCCAGCGCGTGCTTTATTCGTCCTCAGCTAGTGCTTTAGTCGTCCCCCGCACGTTCTATAGTTGTCCCCAATACTTGATTTAAATTATCCCCAGTTGGTATTCATTTTGCAACGAAGCGTTGTTGATTTTTGATGCTTTATTCATGCACCGCCTTGCTTGAATTCGTAACATACGGGGTTGGTTCATTATCATAAACGAATTTGCAAGGATTAAGCACGTATGTGCTTTGTTTTTCGCTGGGTGTACAATTATTGTCTTGCAATGTGGCAGGAAAGTCATTGTGAAATAATTTGCAGATTGTTAGATGTGCGAAGTTTATGCATGTGACAACGGCGTCATTATCAGAAAAACATTTTATTGGCAACACTGTCCATAAAATATTTTTTTATTGGCAAAATATACTGTAAATATAGGAAATTTTAAGGTTTTCTTGCAGTCGTCTGAACTGTCAATTCACCTTTGCCTAACAATCTGTCATGGTCCGTACATTTGCAGCACTGTAACAGGGTTGATAACGTTGTCCGATCCGGCAATCGTTTGTACTTAGCTTAAAAAATATCATATTTCTATACTAATAGCGTTATACAAACTAATATAAACAAAGAAGAGTATAAATTACCAAAAAGTAACGATATATAAAGAAGTAAGAAAGTTTCAGTCGGGTAAACCGACTAAGGTATACCCTCACTTTGTGAGTAATGTAATATATAACATTACACTAATTAATCTGTCAATTTGTGTGGGAGGTGCCGGAAGGGGTTTAACAAATACACCTATTTCTCGGTAAACAGTAGATTCTTTAAATACATTGCACTGCGCCGAACTATAGCGTTTATGTGCACTGGTATATTGACGTTACGAGCTACATAAAGGGGCGTGGTGATAACGCCCACTTTTCACAGGACTGTAGGCACTATAACAGCTGATATGTTTGAGGAACACATACAAAGCATACCTTTATGATATACACTCTCATCGATAACAGTCAGCTGACTTACATTGACGTTTATTCGTTTGTTGAATCTAAAAGTCTTTCTTCTTGATAGAAACCACGTTGTTAAGTATTGAACTATTACATCATGAATAAAGATAAAACTGAAGTATGAGTATTATAAATAGAAACCCTTTGCTTTTCAATACAAGAAGTGGGATGTAACATTGGTGTCAGAAGTGGGATAAAATGAGTATCACACCGGAGCAAATGAAGACGATAGCGGATTTGCTGGCTGATGCCATGCGGACGGCGATGGCCGGGTCAACGGCGAATCCACCTTCACCAGCAGTACCGACCAAACCACCGCAGTTCTCGATCGGTGAATACAGGCAGTCGGATGGAGGAACTGTTTCTGATTACTTCACCAGGTTTGACTGGGCACTGCAGTTGTCGGAAGTAGCAGAGGATAATTATGCCAACTATGCGAGGGTACACATGGGAACCCAATTACACACGGCATTAAAAATTTTGGTAAGCCCAAGACAACCAGGGGAGTTAACTTACGCCGAAATTAAGAACACACTCACAGACCACTTTGATGGCAAGCGGAATAAATATGCAGAGAGTGTGAAATTCAGAGCACTAAAACAGGAGTCGGATGAGTCCATATCGGATTTTACGTTGCGACTGAAACGAGCGGCTGCCTTTTGTGACTACGGTGCGTTTTTAGACCGCATGCTCATCGAACAGCTGCTCCTTGGATTAGGGTCTACAGCAATTTGCGACGAGTTAATTGCCAAGAAGCCAACAACATTTTCTGAAGCTTATGAACTCGCGTATGCCAGGAAACTGACACAGAACGCATCAAGAGAAGTGAACGCAAATGCCGTGGCCAGGTGTCGATCGATGAAGATGACGGCGAGTCCGTTGAGCAGTCGAGGTTGGTTAACAAAGTAGACAGCTCTAGAGTTGTAGACCGAAAGCTGATTGATGTTGTGGTAGAAGGTAAGCGATTGCAAATGGAGCTGGACACTGGAGCTCCTTGTAGTATTATAAGCAAACGAAATTTATGCAACATTCGAGGCAATTGGAAGTTAATTAAGTCGGATAGGAAGTTCACCAGCTATACGGGACACAGAATTAATTGCATCGGAAGGGTAGAGGTTAGCGTTTCGGTAGGGAAGACGACGCGCTCACTAAATCTCTATGTCGTGGAAGATGATTTCGATACACTTTGCGGTCGCGAATGGATTGCACATTTTGCGCACGACATTAACTTTACCGATCTGTTTACATTACAAAAGAACGAACATTCCACTTTAAATAAAATTAATAACATCGTGACGGATATACCCAACCTTAGCAGCGCTGAGAAGATGCAACTGCAAGATACGATAGATCGTTTTGAGGAGGTGTTTGGGGAGTCAGCCGGTAAACTCATAGGGCCACCTGCAAGAGCTAGGGAAGTACCGCTGGCGCTGAGAGAGGCATATGCCAGGGAAATTGACAACAAGATAGCGGCCGGTGTCTATGAAAGGGTGGAGTTTTCCGAGTGGGCGTCCACGACACATGTCGTTACTAAGAAAAATGGTATGATACGAATTACTGGGAATTATAAGCCGACGGTAAATCCTCAGATGATTATCGATGAACACCCAATACCGAGGGCTGAGGATTTGTTTAATAGAATGCAGGGTGCTACGATTTTTGCCCACTTAGACGTAACTGATGCATATACTCACTTAACTATAGACGAAGAATTCGCGCATGTCCTCACCTTAAATACAATTACACACGGACTTATAAGACCCACACGTGCAGTGTACGGTGCAGCCAACATTCCGGCAATATGGCAGAGGAGAATGGAGTCAGTACTGCAAGGAATTCCGAACATTCTTAACTTTTTCGATGATTTTCTGATTTTTGCCAAAGACTTTAAGGAACTAATTAATACTTTGGAGATTACATTAGATAGAATGAAGACAAGTGGACTCAAGCTGAACAAGAAGAAATGCATATTTGCTGCAGCTGCGGTCGAATTTTTGGGACATTTAATAGATGGAAAAGGCATACATAAATCTGCCAAGCACACCGAGGCTATATTAAATGCACCTAAACCATCCACTGTGGAACAACTACAGCTCTTTCTGGGCAAAGCATCCTACTACGGTGCATTTATTCCTGATTTAGCGACACGAGAAATGCCGCTTCGTGAAATGCTCAAAACAAAGCTGATGGTTTGGACCAAAGATGCGGATAAAGCGTATAAGGACATCAAGAGGATTCTGGTGTCACCACAGGTGCTGATGCCATATAACCCAAAACTTCCCTTGCTATTAGCAACAGATGCAAGCAGTACTGGCCTAGGTGCGGTGTTGTCCCACTGGTTGCAGAGTGGACAGGAACGGCCGATCGCTTATGCTAGCCGAACAATGAACATGACGGAACGGCGATATCGACAAAGAGGCACTGGCCATTGTGTGGGCCGTAAAAAATTTTTCAAATATTTATATGCGCGGCAGTGGACCTTAATTACAGACCATAAGCCGTTGACCCAGATTCTACAACCCGGTAAGTCACTGCCTGTTCTTTGTATTTCCCGCATGGCAAATTATGCAGATTTTCTAAGCAATTTTAACTTTGATGTGATGTACAAAACATCAAAGCAGAATGGTAATGCAGATTATTTATCACGATCTATACCGCAAGACACACAAATTCGTCAAGTAAACGAGGATGGGGTCAACATTTCTCCAAGTACGGAGTATGATGAATTTGACAACTTCATCATACGCCAAATAAATCAGCTGCCTGTCACCGCGGAGAAAATAGCTCAAGAAACAAGAAGAGACACCGAACTTGGTAAAATACTCTACTGGAAAAAGGATGCTGTTTGCTCAAATACGGTTACAAGTCACCAGAAGTGAACTACAAACTGTCAGGAGGGTGCATAACTTTTGAACATAGAGTTGTTATACCCAGGAAATTTCGAGAAGACGTACTGAAAAGTTTCCACGAGGCCCATTTGGGTATTGTTAAAATGAAGGGAATGGCGCGTTCATTCGTATACTGGCCAAGAATTGACTCTGACATTGAAAGCATGGCCAACGAATGCGAAGGATGTTCCAAAGTAGCCAACAAACCAAAAACGTATGGTGACCACCACTGGGAGTACCCGAAAGGTCCTTGGGAGAGGGTGCATGTAGACTATGCGGGACCTATACAAGGAATGATGTTACTCATTATCACAGACGCATATAGCAAATGGGTAGACGTTAAAATTACAAAGTCAATAACAGCTAGCGCGACTATTGCACTTATCGACGATGTATTTGCAGCATATGGAGTACCAACGATGTTTGTGTCTGATAACGGTACCAATTTTTCATCGAATGAATTTAAAGACTACTTAACCAAGGTTGGTGTTAAATACCATAAATTTACGGCGCCGTACCATACCGCTACGAATGGACAAGCCGAGCTCAGCGTTCAAACTGTCAAAAAGGCCTTAAAGGCAATGGGCACAACAGCACAAACATTGAAGGAAAATGTGAACGAATTTCTACGACAATATAAAAATGCACCACATAGCACAACGAGCGTGTCACCATCACAACTATTCTTGGGAAGGCAGCTGCGCACGAGATTTGACCTGATACACCCCGAACAAGTTTCTGCCAAAGTAACAGCAAAGCAATGCCTTAGAAGCTTTCCCAATTACAGAGTATTTAATGTTGGAGATAGTGTATACTTTTTATCGGGCAACCTAAAATTTGCAACATGGACGAGAGGTACAATTTTAAATAGAATTGGAGACCTACATTACGATATTCGTGATAACGACAAAATCGTGAGAAGGCATATTAATCAAATCCGGCGGGGGAATAGTAAGCTTGGTGAAAGACCATCGGCAGTCGACCACAGCGACCAACGTGATATCTATGACGGCGGCGAAGGGAAGGTCAATACCGAAGAAAACATACCCCCCACCGTGAGTACACATTTCAATGAAAATCCAACCCAACGTGACGAGAGTGGGAACCATAATGGACTAACTGGCATTGAGGAAATCGGGTATGAAACGCCATCACCGCAGAGCGTACAAACTCCGACATCGACATTCAGGGGATTTGAATCACCATCACCGCGAAGTGAGATTCAAACACCGATGGCAAGGCAGACTGGAAGAGAGATAACCCAAGGAACCGACCAACCACCACCTGTGCCGCGTCGATCGACAAGACCTCGCAAAAGAAGAGTTATGTTTTCACCTTGAACTGTTCGTCGAAGGAGGGGAAAAATGATATGTTTGAGGAACACATACAAAGCATACCTTTATGATATACACTCTCATCGATAACAGTCAGCTGACTTACATTGACGTTTATTCGTTTGTTGAATCTAAAAGTCTTTCTTCTTGATAGAAACCACGTTGTTAAGTATTGAACTATTACATCATGAATAAAGATAAAACTGAAGTACGAGTATTATAAGTAGAAACCCTTTGTTTTTCAATACAAGAAGTGGGATGTAACAACAGCAATACACTGTACTAAATTTCAAGTATTTGTATGTACTGGTATTAAAGTTATAAGCCGTTAACATTTGGTATAACACGGTCCATTTGTGTGAGAGGTACCAAAAGGGGCTGTACAATAATGTCCATTTTTTTACCGAACTATAGGCGCTACAAAAACATACAATACTGTACAAAATTTCAAGGTGCAAAATGGTCCATTTGTGTGGGAGGTACCAAAAGGGGCGCGGCAACTCCGCGCCCCTTTTGGTACATCTATACTAATAACTAGTATATATGTTATTAAAGAATCAATATTTCACTAAATGTTAACCCTTTGTGTGGGAGATACCAGAAGGAGTGGACCAATATGGCCCATCTTCGAACTGAGACGGAGATAGATAGAGAAATATTACGACTTAAAATTACCCAAAACGAATATCCGCCGAACATACTTACAGCCTGTTTCTCCATGTCGAACGAAAATCAGCTGATTTTAGACCTACTAAAAGGTATCAGAACGACAAAGCGAATGCAAACATACTGCCTGATGCCATTTCATAGGTCTAAAAACAGCTGTTCGCATCGCTTTCGGTAGACATAGACAAGATTCCTACTGTCCATATCTATGATTGGGACTGGACCCTGATCCCAGATGGGCCAGTCCTGGGTCCAGCTCGAAGTAGCTAGGAGTCCACGTGATTTGTCCAAAAATGGGCGGGATCAGAAATCTAAATCTGGGGGAACGAAGTGGACCGGGTCCAGCTATCTATCTATATATATATAAAGAAGAATGTGTGTTTGTTTGTTTGTACCGAATAGACGTCTAAACGGCTGGACCGATCTTGATGAAATTTTCACAGAATGTACATGTGTGGGGCGTGGTGACAATAGGGTACTTGAATTTTCGATATATCAAGTGGGCGTGGCCCCGCCCACATAAGACACATTTTAAAGATGGGATATCTCGCACAATTTGCTAGCGAGTGAGCTGTAGTTTTGTACATATGTATCCGGTGGCAGTCTATGTGATTAGTCCAAAAATGGACGGGATCGGACCAATGGGCGTGGCACCGCCCATATCAGCCAAGTTATAAAAATAATATTTCTTGCACAATTTGTTAGCGTGTGCTGGAATTTTGTGTATATGTATCTTGTGGCAATATACGTGATTGGCCCAAAAATGGGCGGAAACGGACCAATGGGCATGGCCCCGCCCATATAAGTCAAATTTTGAAATTGAGATATCTTGAATATTTTGTTAGCAAGAGTGCTGTAATTTTGTACATATGTATCGGGTGGTAGCCTACGTGATTGTTCTAAAAATAGCCGGGATCGAACCAAAGGGCATGGCCCCGCCCATATAAGCCAAATTTTGAAATTTAGATATCTTGCACAATTTGTTAGAGAGTTCTGTAATTTTGTGCATATGTATCTGGTGGTAATCTACGTGATTGGTCTAAAAATGGGCGCAATAGGCGTGGGCCTGCCCATGTAAGCCAAATATTGAAATTGAGATATCTTACGCAATTTGTTAGCGAGAGTGCTGTAATTTTGTGTATTTGTCTGGTGGAAGCCTACGTGATTAGTCTAAAATTAACGAGATCAGTCCAAAGGGCGTGGCCCCGCCCATATAACCCAAATTTGAGCTATCTTGCCCAATTTAGTAGCGATAGTGCGGTAATTCTGTTTACATGTATCAGGTGGCAGTCTACGTGATTAGTTCAAAATGTGCGGGATCAGACTAATGGGCGTGGCCCCGCCCATGTAAGCCACATTTTGAAATTAAGATCAGGGATGTAACGAAAGTGACTTTAGCGAAAGCCAATATTGAAATATATTTGTTACGAATGCGAATAGTAAAATAGGCATTTTTGCGAATAATAGTTTGACCCTTTAGTACTAACAAATTTAAGGAACTGAATTGATACTTTTCCAGGATATTCAAGTATTAAGAATGTTTTACATTCGATTTAACCATGTCTGTCTGTCCGTCCGTCTGTCCATGTAAAGTTGTTCGTCGACTACAGGTCGGAATTTCACTCCGATCGTTCTGAAACAGTTTAGAGTATTTCGAAGCTGTAAAGATCCCTATTGATTTTGGCTGAAATTGGTTCAGATTTAGATATAGCTTCCATATATATCTTTCGTCCGATTTGGCCCTTTAGTCCTATAGAAGCTGTATGTTACATTCAATCGTTTTGAAATTTAGCATGGTAGAGTTTCTTGATCCACGAACCAACACTACCGAATTTAAAGAAAATCGGTTAAGATTTAGCTATAGCTCCCATATATATGTTTCGTCCGATTTCGCTCTTTAGTCCTGTAGAAGCTGTATTTTACATCCAATCATTTTGAAATTTAGAATGGTAGAGTTCCCTGATTCATGAACCAACACTACCGAATTTGAAGAAAATCGGTTAAGATTTAGCTATAGCTCCCATATATATGTTTCGTCCGATTTGGCCCTTTAGTTCTATTGAAGCTATATTTTACATCCAATCGTTTTGAAATTTAGAATGGTAGAGTTTCTTGATCCATGAACCAACTTTGCCTAATTTGAAGAAAATCGGTTAAGATTTAGCTATAGCTCCCATATATGTATATGTTTCGTCCGATTTTGCTCTTTAGTCCTGTAGAAGCTGTATTTTACATCCAATCATTTTGAAATTTAGAATGGTTGAGTTTCCTGATCCATGAACCAACACTACCGAATTTGAAGAAAATCGGTTACGATTTAGCTATAGCTCCCATTTATATGTTTCGTCAGATTTGGCTCTTTAGTTCTATAGAAGCTATATTTTACATCCAATCGTTTTGAAATTTAGAATGGTAGAGTTTCTTGATCCATGAACCAACATTGCCGAATTTGAAGAAAATCGGTTAAGATTTAGTTATAACTCCCATATATATGTTTCGTCCGATTTGGCCCTTTAGTTCTATAGCAGCTGTATTTTACATCCAATCAGTTTGAAATTTAGAATGGTAGAGTTTCTTGATCCATAAACCAGTCGAACTGTCGTGGCCTCGCCCAAATTTTGAAATTGAGATATCCTGAACAGTTTGTTAGCGAGAACGCAGTAATTTTGTGTATACCCAGCTAAATTTCTCATTACCAAATAATCCGACGAGTAAGCAAAGTTCGATAATGTTAAGTACTTATTACTTAGCCATTTTTCTCGTTATTTTAAATACTTCCCAAAAGCATACAATAAAGTATCATAATAAGTACTTATTTGTGGCATAGGCATACCAGATAAATATGTGCTTATATTTTCACTATTTTAAGTACTTGAATAATGCATTACCAATAAGTTATAAAATAAGTAGTAGATATGTTAAAATGGCCACTTAAAGCGATTTTTTGCATATTGTCGCGCATATTTCTCGAAAAAAACAATTTCCTCATGCCGGATTAGAATTTCTGAATCCAAACTCCCATGTGAAAAATTCTTCAATGGTCTAACATCATATGATATACGTAAATAATTATGGTATTTGCGTTCAAATCTGCTCGTATTATCTGAAAACATGTTGAAAAAATCATGAATCTTGTACAATAACACACATACCCAGCAAAATCTTGGTAAGTACCTGTCATTATTCCCTGCATTACCATTATTCCCTCGTTATTTGCTGCATTACTTTCGGCTTACTAATACTGACTTACCAATAGCAACAGAAATATGTGATTTTTTGCTATCAAAATCAATTTGGCAATTTTTGATATAATGCAATTTTGGCTATATTGTACATATATTATTATTGTATAAGATTTATTTATTTTTCAACATGTTTTCAAATAATACATGCAGATTTGAATGAAAATACCATAAATATGTACGTATATCGTATAATGTTAGACCGTATATCGTATAATGTTAGACCGTTGAAGAATTGTTCACATGGGGGTTCGGGTTCAGAAATTCGAATCTGGCATGATGAAATTATTTGTTTCAAGAAAAATGCGCGACAATATGCCAAAAAACACTTTAAATGGCCATTTCTTCATATCTATTACTTATTTTATGACTTATTGGTAATGCCTATGCCTATGCTACAAATAAGTACTTATTATGCTACTTTATTGTATGCTTTTGGGAAGTACTTTCCTCCAATGACATCCCCATGTTAAAATAATGAGAAAAGTGGCTAAATAATAAGTACTTACCATTACCGAACTTTACTTACTCGTCGGATTATTTGGTAATGAGAAATTTTGCTGGGTATAGGCTGGGTTATTGGTAAGTCATTATTAATAAGCCGAAAGTAATGCAGCGAATAATGAGAAGTAATTATTTGGTAATGCAGGGAATAATGACAGGTACTTACCAAGATTTCGAATGCGAAAATTAAACCAGTAAGGAAAGGCAGAAAGTCGGGCAGAACGTTTGTTGTTATTGGGTAAGTCATTATTAATAAGCCGAAAGTAATGCAGCGAATAATAAGAAGTAATTATTTGGTAATGCAGGCAATAATGACAGGTACTTAACAAGATTTCGAATGCAAATATTGAACCAGTAAGGAAAGGCAGAAAGTCGGGCGGGGCCGACTATATAATAACCTACACCTCCCTAACAATGCGATAAGGGTCATTGCGATAATAATTTGGAATAATTGGTAAATGGGTAAGAATATATACATATATATATCCACATCTAATTCCGAACCGATAACCGCTAAATTAAGCAATATTCGTTCCTAAATTGAGAAACATCTTTCTGGAGAATTTTGTAATGATCGTAAGTAAACTACAAGTTCTATAGCGCTTTGTATCCAAATCAGGAGGAACATATATATAGAGGTTATATATAAATCTGAATCGATTTTCCCTGAATACTCATTCATGTAAAATAGAAACCTCTTTCTTTCGAATGTCGTACTCATGGGCTATAAAATACAGTCTCTACAGCGCTTTGATTTCAAATCGGGGCTAACATATATATGGGGGCTATATCTAAATCTGAGCCGATTTTCTCCGAATTTGGCAGTATTCTTTCACGTAATAAGAAACCTCTTCCTGCCGAATTTCGTTATGATGGGATGTAAAATACAGTTTATAGAGCGCTTACATGTCAAATCGGGGGTAACATAAATATGGGGGCTATATCTAAATCTGAACCGATTTACCCCAAATGTTGTATTGTCTCTAAGTGTATCACGAGCCTACTCTCTGTCAATGTTTGTACAAATCGGTTCAAAAATGTTGCTTATACAGTGCATATATGCCAAATCGGAGGTAAATATATATGGGAGCTATATGTAAATCTGAACCGATTTTAACCAAATTCATCCTTGGGCCTAAAGAAAGATATGTGCAAAGTTTCGTTGAGATGTACTTTGATTACAAGAATACAGACGGACAGACAGACAGTCAACAAGCAAAATTGTCGCATCTGGAGCTCGGAAAACCCAAGAGTTATTGGTGCGGTTTATGGTCCGGTGGGTCATTGGACCCCACCGGACCATTGGTTTATGCTGTAAGAGCTACCTTTGCACTTAGGGACCACATTCAACACCTTTTGAACCACTGTTCCATATTGAACACTTCTAAATTACGAATTTTTATTCATAGCTGGGACTATTTTGTTCCCTTTTTTCCACCATTTTACCGTATTTACCTTTTTTTGCTTCACCGAACAATTTTTGCTTGTGCCAACTCCATCATAATTTTAACATTTTTGCACCACAGTGCTACCAAAAGCACCACTGCTCCATAGTTAACGCTTTTTGCCCCACTGTACCATACTTAACCCATTTTGTTCCACGTTACCATATTTTACTATTTGTGCCCACTGTAACCATTTTTGACATACTTTACCATATTTAACCATTTGTGTCCAACGGTAACATAGCAAACACATTTTAGTCCCACTTTTCCATAGTTAAAGGTTTTGGATCCACTATACCAAATTTATCCCATTTTTATCCCACGCCACCATATTCAACTATTTGTGCCCCACTGTACCGTAGTTAACACATTTTTGTCCCACTGTTCCATAGATAACGCTTTTCGCCCCACTGTACCATATTTAACACATTTCGTCGCACGGTACCATATTTAACTGTTTGCAACCCACTGTAACCAATTTTGTAAAATGTTACCTTATTGAACCATTTGTGTCCCACTGTACCATTGCTAACACATTTTTGTCCCACTGTTCCATAATTAAAGCTTTTTGCCCCACTGTACCATACAACTAATTGTGCCCACTATTTAACACATTTTTGTCCCACTGTACCATATTTAACAGTTTTTGCCCCACTGTACTGTATAGTTAATCATTTTTGTCACACTGTACCATATTTAACCCTTTTTTCCCCACTGTATAATAGTAAATACATTTTTGCCCCACTGATCCATAGTTAACGCTTTTTGCCCCACTGTACCATATTTAACAAATTTTTGTTTTACTGTACCGTATTTAAATTGTGTCTCCACGCTAGAATACTTAAATCTTTTTCGCCGACTGTAACATATTTAATTATATTTTCTCCACTGCGCATTATTTAACCGTTTTTGAGCACTGTGTTCCTAAAACCATATATACTCTTCATATCTCATTATAAGTTTAAATTTTTGCAGATTGTTCCCTTTTTCCCCTATTCTCCATAATAAACCCTTCTTGATACATGTTTGAAATTTTTAAGCCACTGTACTATATTTTACACTTTTTGCCCCACTGTGCCCCGAAAACTACGAATACAAAAAAAATTAATACCCCGATCAGTTGTCATAAAGACACCCCTCACTTCAATTTCCCCCATTCTAATATTAGGCTTTAAATTTGGCGGTGGTGCCATATTTACACCTTTCTGTTCCACTGTGCCTCCAAATTTTTAAAAAAATCTCTCCTTGTTCTTGTTTACGTCCCAAGAGCTATTCTCACACCAAATTTTACGATTCTATGTCTTGCCATTTGAATTTGGCTGTTGTACTACATTTATCCCTTTTTTACCCCACTTTGTGCGTAAATATTCGGATTAGGAAAAAGCCTGTCAATTTCAGAGTCTACCTCATAAGGGCTACCATCACACAATATTTCACGATTCTACCTCTTGCCATTTGGATTTGGCTGATGTACCACATTTATCACTTTTTACCACACTGTGTGCGTAAATGTTCGAATTTCGAAAAATCCTGCCAATTTCTGAGTCTACCTCCTAAGGGCTACCCTCATACCAAATTTCAATATTCTATCTCACTTCGTATAGATTCGGCGGTGGTACCATATTTATCCCTTTTTGTCCCATTGTGCGGCTAATAGTACAAATTTCGAAAAACCCCGCCTTATTGCTAAGCGATTATTTTGAGAAACCTGCAATTTTTTTTTGGTAAAAGTGCGTCTGTCGCGATTCTGTTTTCAAAAAGTCTAAAATCAGCACTTTTATCACATAATTAATACAATATCGCAAAAACGCGAATATATATTGCATTTTTGATTTTATATTCGGATTTAGAACCTCAAAATCCATCGAGATCGTGTCCGATATCTGCTCGCTAGGATTCGAGTTGACCAGTGCAATATTGTAGGCCAGTGTAAAAAATGCGACGTCGACTTTTTGCGAAATAAGTTATTTTGTTGTTCTGGCGTATTTGGCTATAGAATGCCACCATTACATTTTATTAATCGTGTTTCCGGTCCACATCTTAGAATAAACTCACTTTATAATACGAATGAAGTAATGAAAAAATAGTAGGTTTGACATTCAAAATTTCCATAGCTTTTGTTGTGGTTTTCATCCCACAGCGAAAATTCGTATTGATAAAGTAAACAGAATGGACTTCATTTTTGTAGTTTAAAGATATAGAATCCCATCCGCGGAACACAATTAAAATCGCGAGGAAAACATAAGTCGCGAGAAAAAATATGAAAATTGAATATTTGCAAACAATTATCAATGCACATTTTGTGCGTTTCTATTGTAGTGGGACACTTAAAATCATTTTAACTTGTTCTTTAATATTTATATTACACAAACTACCTTTGAAAAATATTTTTAATGTTCAATTCAAATGTGAAAAATATTCTTGTTATATTACTTATTGAAATAAATTGTGTTTTTCGTATTAATATTGTTTGTGGAACCGCAACATATTGTGGTGACGAGGATATACATAGGATATATATATAAGCATTTTGGTGTTATTGGAGAAGCAAAGCCAAATCCTAGCAAGATTAACTTCAGCGTCTTCAATAAACAAAGAACAATTAATGGACAAATTATCAAACAGCATTGCCGAATTTTCTTATGACCCAACAAATTCCATAACTTTCAATTCTTGGTATAACCGACATGAGGATATATTCTTAATAGATGTTAAGGATTTGGAAGACCCAGCCCGAGTGAGACTTTTGATGAGAAAATTGAACACTGTTGCATATGGAAAATATTCTGCTTACATTCTGCCTAAAAACCCAAGAGACCTTACTTTTGCTGAATCCGTGCAGATACTCAAGGGCATGTTTGGTATTCAAGAATCTCAATTTAGTGTGCGATATAAATGTCTTCAGACAATTAAAAATCCACAAGAGGATTTAGTGTCCTACGCGGCTCGTGTAAATGAATGTTGTGAACGTTTTGACTTATCTCATATGAACGCAGATCAATTTAAGTGCCTGGTTTTTGTGTGCGGATTGCAATCACACACAGATGTTGAAATTCGTATGAAATCTGAGTCAGTTTTGGAGGATGATTCTAATCAAACAGTTGACAAATTGGTCACAAGTGCACAAAGATTGATTAATTTGAGACGAGATACAGCTATGGTCGAGGATAACACAACAACAACAATGAACGCTATAAAATCAAAATCAAATTTTCGGAAAACCAAACAGGATGCTAGCAAGACCGTTCCGAAGACACCATGTTGGAATTGTGGATCAATGCATTTTTCTAAATACTGCAATTTCATCAATCACAAATGCAGTCAGTGTAATGTGGTCGGACATAAGGAAGGGTATTGCAAAACGTATAACCAAAACAATCAAAATCGAAGAAATGGTTTATCACATAAGAAGAAAAACAAGTATCATAAGAATGCGGGTTCTCCACAAACAAATGTTGTTCAAATCAACAAATTATCTCACGTTTCAAGACGGAAATATGTAAATGTCAATATCAAAAGTTTTCCATTAACACAAAATGATCCTGGTTGTGATGTCAAACTTCAAATCGATACAGCCTCAGATGTATCTATGATTGGAAAATCACTTTGGGACAAAATGGGAAATCCTGGAAAGCAATTCAAAAATCGTTGTGTTACAAGCGCATCCAACAACAAAATCAAACTTCTAGCCGAGTTTGATTGTCAAGTTCGGCTAAAAGGTGAAGTACAAAATTGTAGTCTTTCCGTTGTAGAAATTGATACGCTCTCCATATTTGGTACAGATTGGTGTGATATCTTTCGCATCTGGGACCAACCGTTGAATGCAATTTGTTGTCAAATCAAAGAAGCAGCGATCAGTCCCGATATTTTACCCAAAATAAGAATGGATTTTGCTGATATATTTCAAGATACACCAGCTAAGTGCATCAAAGCACAAGTCCAGCTCCATCTTAAGAGTGATAGAAAGCCAATATTTAGAGCTAAACGACCCGTTGCATATTCCATGCTTCCACATATCGAAGACGAGCTCAATCGATTGAAGTCTTTGGGGATCATTTCACCTGTCGATTTCTCGGACTGCGCAGCGCCCATAGTTGCTGTAAAGAAACCAAATGGAAAGATTCGAATATGCGGTGACTATTCATCTGGACTAAACGACTGTTTAGAACCGCACAAATATCCACTTCACCGGCCTGAAGATTTATATACAAAGGTAGCTAACAGCTGCTTGTTTACACATATTGATCTCTCGGATGCCTATTTACAAACCGAAGTCACGTCGGATTCAGCTAAGCTTTTAACCATCAATACCCACAAAGGTCTCTATACTTTCAATCGACTTGCTCCTGGCGTCAAGAGTGCTCCTGGTGGATTCCAACAAATCATGGATGCAATGTTAACAGGAGTGGACGATGCAGCGGCGTATATTGACGACATAATTATTGGTGGTTCAACTGTAGAAAAGCATTTGGAAAATGTAAACAAAGTTCTGCAGAAACTTCGTGAATTCAATTTCAACATCAAATTTGAAAAGTGCAGATTTTTTGTCAAAGAAGTCAAATATCTTGGCAACATCATATCTCAACATGGATTACGACCAGATCCTGACAAGATAAAAACAATATTGGATTTACCAGCGCCTACAGACACATCTCAAGTAAGATCATACCTGGGTTCCATAAACTATTATGGGAAATACATTAATCAAATGAGTAAACTGAGAGCACCACTTGATAATTTACTGAAGAATGATACAAAATTTGAGTGGACAGCTGCATGCCAGAAAACTTTTCAGCGATTCAAAGAAATTTTAAGCTCGGATTTGATGTTAACTCATTATAACCCAGATTTACCGATCAAGGTCGCTGCAGATGCATCAGGTAAGGGGCTCGGAGCATTTATATGCCACATATTCCCTGATAAATCGGAAAAAGTCATTGCGTACGCATCGCGAACATTAACACCTGCTGAGAAGAATTGTTTGTTGTCCATTAGTTGCTTTCATTCGCCTTGTATAGTGGGTTCTGCTGTATTTGTATCCAGGCCGAGGAAGATGGCTGCTTCCACTGGGGGTCCAAACAGAATTGGGAACAAGTTAGGATCTTCGTCTCCTCATGTAGGTGGTCCACAGAAGACATGAGGAGGCACCCTGTCGCAGTTCTCAGGCATTTTGGCAGGTCTGTATATTATTCCACTGCGTCTCGCTCACATTCGGTGACCACAATGGTGCTGCATAGTTTACCTCAGACCGACCTATCGATTTGTAAGAGTTCAACAATGCTTCTTTATCTGTGCCCCAAGTGCTGCCGGCTAGCGACTTGAGGCCAAGTTCCTACTTCTCATCTTATTGCAGATAGCTATGGCATGCGCGTTTGACTTGAAGAGGCTATCAAATGTGACACCAAGAACCTTAGGGTAGTTGGTAGTCGGAATTCTTGTGCCATCGACTATCACATTGGTTTGCTCCTTTTCTTGCGCTGTCTTTGTAGTAAACAGTGTGGCCGATGATTTGGTGGCGGATATCGTCAGGTTCCTCGCAGCGATGAAATTGGCTATCTCGCCCAGATATACATTCAGCTCTCCACATATGTCATCGATCAAGGGGCTTGGCGCTCGAACTGTACAGTCATCAGCATATGATACGATTTCAACGCCGTCAGGTGGAGGTGGAATTGCAGATAGGTAGAGGTTAAACCGCGGCGGAGATATCACCCCACCTTGGGGAACTCCCTGTTTCACTCTACGAGTTTGGACTTCTTGTTTCTAAATTTGACATACGACTGGCGTCCACACATGTAATGGACGGTCCAACGTTTCAAACTGTTAGGGAGGGACGTGTTGGCGATGTCCTCAAAAAGCGTGGCGTGACTGACAGTATCTAAGGCCTTCGATAGGTCTAGTGTTCGGTGCCGTCACGGACCAGAAGACATCGGAACAGACAATCCGAGATGTGCCTCTCCCAAGCCGAAAAAATGGACGAACATAACACATGTAGTACTGAGGTGGCAGCCCCTGACCGAAGAATTGCTGCTTCGGGTCAATCCGGTACAATGAACCGGCTGCCGTGGAATTTGTGGTGTATACGAATCTGGTGGCAGTCTACGTAATTGGTCCCCAAATGGGCGGAATGGAACGTGGCCAAAAGCGGGTGAGTCGTGAACTGGCTACCAAAATGTCACAGTGACGGCGTTACCATCCCAGATTTTTCAGTTGCAACCGATGTCGATAGGCGGCGATGTTGTTAAATGCGAGATAGAACAACTGGGGGCGCTGCTGTTAAAGGTCAGTTTTCATAGAATTATCTTAATATTTTTTATTGGTCCAACCATAATGCACGATGTTAACTGTGAGTCACAGATTAACGTGAAGTTTTTTGCATTTGACCGATATTTTGTTTCACATTTGATTGTCATAGATCCTTCTCTATGAATGAACTCTTAGTACAAATATAATTTCAGAAATTTATGCTATTTATGCGAATTTTAAAAGCATTCGGAGTCGAATGCTTTTAAAATTCGACTCTGGGAATCGGAGTCGAGTAGTTTTGGCTCGACTCCACAGCCCTGATTTTAATATCTGTCCGCCTTTTTTGTATTTTCGGCTTCGTAACCAAATTATTTTGTGAATATATATAAAAGGATTAACCATAGTACAGCGGGGAAAATATAGGTCATAAAGGAAAAGTGAAACATAATGGGTTACATATGGTACAGTGGGCGAAAAAGCGTTACATCGGAAATAGTGAAGCATAAATGGTACAGAGGGACAAAAATGATTAAATATGGTACAATGTGACAAAAGTGGGTCAAAAAGGGTTAAATTTTTGCCCCACGCTTTTTGTCCCACTGTGTCATATTTAACTCTTTTTGCCTCAGTGTACCATATTTAACACTTTTTGTCTCACTGTACCATATTTAAAAAATGTCACCACTCTACCTTACTTAACCCCCCTTTCTGACCCACTGTACCATATTTAACACTTTTTATCTCACTGTACCATATTTAACATTTTTTGCCTCACAGCACAGTATTTAAAATTTGTCCCCACTCTACCATACATAACCCTTAACGCCCACTGTACCCACTGTACCATTTTTGCCCACTATACAGTATTTAATGTTTTTGACCCACTGTGCTCTTCAGATCTCAAGTTTAAGTTCCAATTTTGCCAGATTGCTTCATTTTTGCCCCTATGATTCACAATGAACTCGTTTTGCCCCACTGTGCCTCTTATAGTTAGAATTTCCAAAAATCACTTCCGATCTCTAGTTTATGTTACAAGAGCTAACCTAGAGGCATGGGACCATATCTAACATTTTTAAACCACTGTACCCTATTTTACACTTTTTGCCCCACTGTGCCCCGAAAAGTTGAATTACAAAAAAAGCTGACTACCCCGATCCGTTGTCCTAAGGACATCCCACGCTTCAATTTTCACCATTCTAATTCTAGACGTTAAAGTTGGCGGTGGTACCATATTTATCCCTTTCTGTCCCACTGTGTCCCTAAAATTTTCAAAAAATCGCTCCTTGCTATAGTTTACGTCCCAAGAGCTACTTTGCCCCATTGTAAGGGTAAATGTTCGGATTAAAAAAAAAACAGTCAATTTCTGGGCTACCCTCACACCAAATTTCAAGATTCTAGCTCATTCCGTTTAGATTTGGCGGTTGTACCATATTTATCCCTTTTTGCCCCATTGTGCGGGTAATAGTACGAATTTCGAAAAATCCATTTTATTGCTCGTCTACATCCCAAGGACTACTCTCCCACCTAATTTCATGATTCTAGCTTCAGCCGTTTGGTCTGGGCGATGATCAGTCAGTCAATCAGTCAGTCAGTCAGCCAGTCACGCAACAATTTTATATATATAGATTAAAGACAATAGTGGCAATTTAAACCACGGCCACTTTTCTAGTATTGCCCATTTATTGCTTGGGTGGTGAACATTTCTGTCCAAACCAAATGGTTCTGAAAATATTTAGTTCTCAATAATGGATCACGCCCACCTATCCAATATTTCAGTGAAATAATCTTGTGTTGAACTCCAAGACGATTTCGTTTTGAATAATATAGTAGCATGGGCGGACACTCTTATCCTACATCTCCCACTTTATGTTGAGTCACGAACAGTGTTGTAAAACGCATTAAACAATAAATTTAAGGACACTCGATGCAATGGTTCTCGAGATATTAAAAACGGTGTCGTCAAAACTTGGCTCATATGGACGGGGTTGTCCATAGGTCCATTTTTGGACCAATTACGTATCCTGTCAACAAATTGATATACACAAAATTACAACACTATTGCTAACAAATTGTTCAATATATTTCAATTTCAAAACTGGTCTCGTATGGGCGGGGCCAAGTCATATGCATAAATTTACAGCAGTCTCGATAACAGATTGTTCGAAATTCCTATTTCAGTTTTGAGAAATAGGAATTTCGATAACCACAAATAGTTTATATCAATCGCTCATATTGTATGCAAAATCACTTTGTCAAAGTATACATGTTCTACATATAACTTACTTATAAACTTACATATATTGTTTCAATGATCAAGTCGATTCGTACAATGGTTCTCCAGATCCACATGATCCAATATGGCCAGTTTATGGTAATCCAATTTCAGGGAAATGGTTCTCCATGTATTTCGTTTTTAACAATATATTAGTATGTGCGTCACCACGCCGTCCTTTTCGATATCGCCAAGTTTTGTGTTGAGCCACGCATAGTTCTGTCCAATATACCCATACCAATTTCCGTGACTATTGGTTCAACGTTCTCCAGATATTTCGTTTTGAATAAGGGAGCCATGTGGGCGGTGCTACACCGACCTTACTTACGGGTGCATATCACATTTAAAGACAGTGGTAGCAATGGCGAAACCACGACCACTTTTCTAGTATAGCCGATTTATGTGGTGAATATTTTTGTCCAAACCAAATGGTTCTGAAAATATTTCGTGTTCAATAATGAAGTCATGTGGTCACTAATGGCTTATATGGGTGGAGCCACGCCCATTAAAGCGATCCCGTCCATTTGTTTCCAAAATGAATATACACAAAATTACAGTACTCTCGCTAAAAAATTTTCAAGAAGACTCAATTTAAAAATTTCGCTTATATGGAAGGGCCACGCCACCCCAATGGTCCGATCCCTCCAATTTTTGGACCAATCACATAAACTGCCATTAAATGCATTCAAAAAATGTCAGCACACATATAGGCGGGTTCACGCCCACTTGATATATCGAAAATTCAAGCACTCTATTTTAACCATTCTGCAAAAATTTCAAGAAGATCGATCCAGCCGTTTATACGTCTCTACAGTAGAAACAAACAAACACACATTAATTTTTATAAACGGTGAAAACGAGTCAAAAGGATCACTTTTTTTCAATTTGTGCCAATCGCTTATAAACTTAGTGGTTGCAGAAGTACATATACTATGGGAATGGCACAACTTCCCAACATCATAGGTTACGAGGATTTAGGGTGTTAAAGTTTGAAATGTTGACCGTTGTATCTCCTGACTATACATTAGGGCGGGTCGATTTAAAAGTCGCCCATTGCTCAGTGAAAATCGTATTCTAGGGATCAAAATAAGAAACTTTGCCGAAGGAACCATACCTCTAAAACGAATGCTGATGTCCCGGAAAAAAAATCCCACTTTGACCCATTTAGAGTGCTCCAATCGAGTCCAAATGTATGACCGACCCCCACTAACTTTGGAGGGCCTGGAACTCATACAAACATTTCAAAAAAATCACCATTTTTGGCACTTTACATGACAAAATCAGCGAAATGGCTATGTTTTTTCTTCCGAACATCAGAAGAAAGAACATGATTGTATGTTTATACCCTTAGTGATACGATAAAAGCTGATACCAAAAACAAATTTAATAACTTTTTTCTATTTAATGAATCTGTTTAATTTTTTTTTATTTTGCAGATTGATTTTTAGATTTAACAAAAATGGATAATTGGGACACTGAAACAAGAATTTGGATTGTCCACCGCTATTACGCACTGAAGTCCGTAGTTTCGGTTCAAAGAGAGTATAGGGGCACGTTTGGCGGCAATCCTCCGAGCAGATGGACCATAAAGAGACTTGTTAACAATTTTTCCGAGCATGGGACAGTCAACAGAAGACCTTATCATCGAAACCCATCAGTTCGGACGGAAGAAACAATCGCTGATGCCATACAAAACATCCAAGAGTTTCGACAAGAACCTTATCTGCTCAAATGGGTATAAGCAGACAGTCATTGCAGTCAATTATGCACAATGATTTAGAGTTATTCCCATATAAAATTCAAATGGCCAACAAAGTCAACTCAGCAGACTTCCCGATTCGCTTGGAATTTTGCCAGAAGATGCTTTAAATGGTGGAAGAGGACGGAAACATGTTGAACTGTCTTTTCATGTCTGACGAGGCCCATTTCGATTTAAACAGCAACATAAACAAACAAAATTGTCAAATATGGAGTGCTTCCAACCCACAGATACTCCATGAGACGGAATTGCATCCACTTCGTGTCACAGTGTGGTGTCCTGTTTCATCACGCTGCATTGTCGGGCCCTACTTCTTCGAAGAAACAACTTTTTGGTAAGATGCCGCACATGCATCTACGAGCAGGAGGGGGTATTTAAATTCCATTATTTTTAAAACTAATTAAACTATAATTAATTAAATTTAATGAGCTTTAACATGAATAAACTGAAAACTAAATTCCATACTTATTTGAGTTTCTTAATGTAGCAATATTCATCAGCCACCCTGTATCATTTACTACGGACCAAAAGTGTAACACATCGCAGGAGTGACCTAGGACCCTAAGTATGTTCGGCGGATATCCGTTTTAAGTCATTTTAAGTCGAATGACCAATGTCCGTCCGTCTGTCTGTCTGCTGGTTGGTGCGCATGCCCAGCAAAATCTTGGTAAGTGCCTGTCATTATTCCCTGCATTACCAAATAATGACATCTCATTATTCGCTGCACTACTTTCGGCTTATTAATAATGACTTACCAATAATAACAGAAATAAGTGATTTTTTTGTTATCAAAATCATTTTGACAAATTTTAATATAATGCGATTTTGGCTTTATGTGGGTTATTGTACAAGATTTATTTATATTTCAACATGTTTTCAAACAATACGTGCAGATTTGAATGAAAATACCAGAAATTCGAACCTGGCATGAGGAAATTGTTTGTTTCGAGAAATATGAGCGACAATATGCAAAAAATCATTTTAAATGGCCATTTCTACATATCTACTACTTATTTTATAACTTATTGGTAATGCATTATTCAAGTACATAAAATCGAGCTACAAATAAGTACTTATTATGCTACTTTATTGTATGCTTTTGGGAAGTACTTTCCTCCAATGACATCCCCATGTTAAAATAATGTGAAAAGTGGCTAAAAAATAAGTGTTTACCATTATCGAACTTTGCTTACTCGTCGGATTATTTGGTAATGAGAAATTTTGCTGGGTGATAACTCTCGAAAGGAGTAACCGATTGACTTCAAATTTGGTATGTGGTAATATTTTTTTCTGTCTCCGGCTAAGTTCAAAGATGGGCCATATTGGTCCACTCCTTCTAGTACCTCCCCCACAAAGGGTTAAAATGTTGTGAAATATTGAATCTTTAATAACTGCTATACTCCACACACTAAAAAAGAGCGTACCGAAAATCAAAGAATTTGTCGTAAAGTTTAAGATTTCGGCAATGATTTCGAGCCAAAGACAATCGCTATAAAAATAAGAAGGTTTTATAGTTAATTTAAAGACGTGAATAGTACTTGGTTTGAGGATGCATTTCATAGAATTAAGAATTTTGGGTAATAAAAATAATTATGTTTGGTCTTAAACTAAGCACATTTTGCCGTAAATTTAAGTTTGCCACGTGCTTATTTGTAGCAAAATATCATATAATTTAAAACATTATCGTAATAAAATTTAAAATGTGTGTCCTTGATATAAGAATATACTGGTAATTAATTTAAGGCATACAAGGATTTAAATATAGTTTTTTAAAATATGTATGGAACATTCGTTACATTGTATTTAATGTTACTCTTATTAATGTATTATTTTGTTTGAAATCATTTAATATTCATAAAAAATATGCTTCATGCAAGTTATAGTGTTAACTTATAAATTCAAAACACAACGTTTTCTCTTTCTAAAGATTCGATTTATTATCGGGTCTGTTCTGTAATCACGGCGATTTTATATCACGGTGATTTTAAAATCACCGGCGACTTAACATCACTTTTGGAGTTCGAAATCACCCGAACATATTTCGAACAATCTTTTTTGGGAGGCTATGAATAATAAACCGGGCGATTTCGAACTCCAACAGTGATTGTAAGCCGCCGGTGATTTTAAAATCACCGTGATTTCAAATCACCTTGCTACAGAACAGACCCGTATATTTTATATTGGAATATACAAAAAATTTATAATACGTATTACGGATAACATTGAACATTTTAAAATTTAAAGCAATATTAAAATTTAAAGCAAATTAATTAGTTGTATAAAGACAAACCGGCAAACACACTATCGTAATATTGTAATTATTGGTATGTATCGATTTGTAAATCTATAGTGGGATTCGTTCTCCATTTGTTGACCAAGAACAATTTTCATTGGAACTGACATTAATTTTTAACATGGAATTTGGCTGGAATTTAAATAGAAATTGTATAAAATAATTGTTTTATAACACAGTACAACACAAAAAAAAATAACAGGGTTCTGTCAATGGATTATGGTAGAAGAGACCAAAAATATATATACGTATATCGGCGTTTTGAAAGATCACATCGGAATTTTATTTTATGGGGGTTAAAGTTTTCCCCCTTTGCTAGTTCGTGCAGAATATCGGTATATAAAACTATGTGTTCTGTTCATCTGAGGTGTAGGGTATCTTCAGCAACTTTGTAGTAGCAAATGTTAAGGCCTATATTTTTGTGGAATATTTTAACCCTCTAGCTTCCCCCATAACGGTGATTTTTGCCTATATTTTAACAAATCGTAAAAAACCCCTAAAAATGGGTGGGGCGGGGTTGAAATGTTCTACAAAAATGATGGCCATAAAATTTTACTATATATGTCAGAACACACCAAAGCCCAAAACTTAACACAAACACCAAAAAGCCGGCCAAATTCAAGATTTCCTGTTAAGGGTTAATTTAGATATTATATAGTGTTAGTACCAAAAAGGTCTTTAAAAATTGGATTTTTCGGGGTTGATCTGAGAGATGCAAAAAAAATAATGATTTTATTTTACAATTAAATAATATTTATTTTATATTAAATTATATTTCAAGACTATAAACAAAAAATCTATTAATAACGCATATACAAGGAGAAATACTTATTAAATACATAAGTACATTTATTTTTAATTCACTTTTTTTCACTCTTGGCAATTCGACGCCATTATCAAACAATGTCCGACATAAATCTGCTATAAGTGACAAAATGCTCTTGCCTTTATAGCGTTTTTCAAGAGGAAGACATATCTGATGGAACCGTTCGCCATGCTCATCAGTTTCAGTTGAAAACTGAAAATCAAAATATAAATATATATGTATAATCAAATATAAATCAAAACTTGTATTACCTTTAGACCACAGCATCAAACCGATATAGCAATTTCGCCATATATGTTTTGGCACCCATGGCTCATCTGGAAAAACTTCCAGTTCAAAATAAACTTAATATATATCCTCCACTTTGCTCGTAAAAAATGAAACCCTATGTTCCATAAGGGCATGCTTGCCACAGACGTAGCAAAGCCAGTCAAGTTTTCCCAAACAGTCAGTCATTATTATTCTTACAAATTCCCTTGTAGACTATTGTAAGAAAATAAAAAGATTAACTGGTTGACCCACGATGTCAAACGTTAACGTTCATAAGTAACGTGCCACTCAAAAGTTCCGTTGAATAACATCCTTCTCTTCAGAGCTGGGTGAACCTACATATGCGACGAATAACAAATTAACCCTTAACAGGCTATCTTAAATTTGGGCGTTTTTTTGGAGTTTGTGTTAAGTTTTGGGCTTTGGTGTGTTCTGACACTTATAGTAAAATTTTATGGCCGACATTTTTGTAGAATATTTCAACCCCGCTCCACTCATTTTTAGGGGAGTTTTTTACGATTTGTTAAAATATAGGCAAAAATCACCGTTATGGGGGGAAGCTAGAGGGTTAATATATTCCACAAAAATATAGGCCTTAACATTTGCTACAAAGTTGCTGAAGATACCCTACACCTCAGATGAACAGAACACATAGTTTTATATACCGATATTCTGCACGAACAAGCAAAGGGGGGAAAACTTTAACCCCCCCTAAAATAAAATTCCGATGTGATCTTTTAAAACGCCCATACACGTATATATTTTTTTGGTCTCCTCTACCAGAATCCACTGACAGAACCCTGTTATTTTGAAAAAAGTTTGAAATTGTTGTACAGTGTAATTAGTTTAACATATCATATAGTTTGTATGCTCACTTATTTACTGCAATTTGTAAATTTCATTCCCCACTGAATTTTTCATAAATCCAAATAAAGTTCATTACACTCTAAAATTAAAAAAATCTAAAAAGAAATCAAACGGAATGATTTATATACGAGAAAGTCTAAAAATAAATGTTATCATATCACAGTAACAAAAAGGGAAAAATAAGATATATATTTTAATCTTTGACATGTAATACTTACATTGAAATATTTGGTACAATTGGCCACTCTTCTACGACACAAATACTCATAATAGATCCATTCAAAAATTTTAAAAATATTTTTATATAATATATTTTTAATTATTTGGACTGTGTGTTTTGAAAGTGACGTCAGCGACATTTTTACACATAAATTGAGTTAGTGATGGACTCGGCATCAGATTAGCCGCATATAATTTTATCAAAAATAATTTTCTCAAAAAATTCAAACGTGACTTAGATTTTAAAACCTGAAGTTTTGTTAGCAAACAAAACTACAAAAACGTATTTTAAGAACGGTGAATATTTAAAATATTAAAAAACCGTGGATTGTTTTGCAGAACATATGATTTATTATTAAAATATTGTTAATATACTACTACAATTTTATGCACATTTGATTATTATTCAGCTTAATTAAAATGCAACTTCTTCTTACAAATACATATAACTGCAACAAAAATTAAAAAAAGGGTTTTCATTTCTACACTTTTTTTCATAAACATTAATTTAAATAAAAATAATGGTCTTTTCTTTTGTGCCAAAAAATGGTAAATTGTTTCGCCCTAAAACGATTTTTTGATTTTGTTTATGAGAAAATACTGCAACGCGAAAGGGGTTCAAAATGCTGCTCTCTGACAGGGCACCATAATTTTGTAGAAAATAAAACATCATAATATTATACTATTCCATGAGGTTGCTTATTAAAGATCATTCTTAGGTAGGTAATGCATATTTATCTTATGTAAGAACATTTTAGTAAAAGCGGAAAACAATCCAGCAGGAACATTTCCTAAGTTACTTCAATTTATTCATTGACGTATTTAATTTAAAAAGTTTGTTTTGAATGTAGCTTAATTACATTTACCATTGTAAAAACGAGTTAATAGAACTTAAACGCGAGCAATTTTACACCATACAAAACTTTGAAGTCTTGCGATGAGCTGAATATAAATAAATTCTATTATTCACGAATTGGAATATTTATTAATTAAAAATTAGCTCTGTAAAACAGAAACTAATTCTGCTTATGACATTCTTATCTCTGCTGTTAGATTAGCAAATATGTACAAATTCTAGATTAACCCAGCAAAATTTCTCATTACCAAATAATCCGACGAGTAAGCAAAATTCGATAATGGTAAGTACTTATTCTTTAGCCACTTTTCTCATTATTTTAACATGGGGATGTCATTGGAGGAAAGTACTTCCCAAAAGCATACAATAAAGTAGCATAATAAGTACTTATTTGTAGCTCGAATTTATGTACTTGAATAATGCATTACCAATAAGTTATAAAATAAGTAGTAGATATGTAGAAATGGCCATTTAAAATGATTTTTTGCATATTGTCGCGCATATTTCTCGAAACAAACAATTTCCTCATGCCAAATTTGAATTTCTGGTACTTTCATTCAAATCTGCACGTATTGTCTGAAAACATGTTGAAATATAAATAAATTTTGTACAATAACCCACATATAGCCAAAATTGCATTATATTAAAATTTGCCAAAATTATTTTGATAACAAAAAATCACTTATTTCTGATATTATTGGTAAGTCATTATTAATAAGCCGAAAGTAATGCTGCAAATAATGAGATGTCATTATTTGGTATTGCAGGGAATAATGACAAGTACTTACCAAGATTTTGCTGGGAAGATACTATTTTTTCATACAAAATATATCTTTAACCCAATAATACTCGTATATATTTATTTTTAGTCAAAACATCGCGATGAGAAAGCAGCTTATTTACAAAGCAAAAAGGCTTATTATTTTGATTTCAGTAAAACAAAAATATCCCTTGGGCCAAATTATAAGGTAATATATATTACCGTTCATAAAGGAAACGATGCAAAAATTGAACCAATTTGGCCTAATGTAACATCAGGTTTAACTATAAAGTACGAGTATAACACGAAATCGAAAAAAATTAAATTGTATTTTCGTTTGCTTTTGTATTTCGTTTGTGTGTGTATTTAAATTAAAATTCGAAAAAGGCAAAAGTTTGAACTCTTTCTTAAATAAAATATATTCGGAAAACAATAACATTGTTGGTGTGATTTTATTTGTATTATGCGTTCCAAACTAAGTTTCTTGGTTTTCAAATAAAATTTGTTCACAAATACATAATACTTACAAATTTTGTTTCCAAGCATATTTTCGTGTAGGGGGATGTTCGAATTTATGAATTATTTGTTATAATTTACAACAAATAATTACATTTATCGTTTATCTTCAAATATTTCGCGATATAAAATTAATATTGTTCTGAAAAGAAATCAAATAGAATGATTAATGAAAATACAAATAAATTTCATCATATCACGATAGGATAACGCTGAAAACTAAGAGAAATATTTGTTTATTTATTTATTATTTTAATCGATATTTCGATCTTCTTTGAAGATCATCTTCAGGAATTCTACAATTTTATTGAAAAACAAGAAAATTTTATATAAATAAAAGTTATTGCAAACACATGAATATGACACTTCACAACTTACAAATAATTAAAATAAATAACACATAAACTATCACTATTGTCTGTTGATCTGTTAACGTCGTCATCTGTAATTGCACTGCCCATCATCTGTTTGTTATTGCACGTCATATGTTCCCGATAAGAAAGCGGTAGCTCTGCGCGCAGTTCTCAGTGTCGCTCTTGTAGTTCATCCTGTGTTTTGTTTTTGTGTTGAGAATGTGAAGCATCTCTAACGTTAGTCTTTTGTTGTAGTTATTTTCGCATTGCAATACACTCACTTTGTCGAGCTCAGGGTGGTGGTTTACTGCTGCACAGTGGTTCGTAAGTGCTGTTTTGTTTGTTTTTTGGTGTCTTAATTTTATATCTGACCTGTGTCCAGCCAGTCGCGTTTTTAATTTGTTCTTGGTGGTTCCGACGTATACCATGTTGCAGTCTGTAGTGTTGTTACCGTTACATTGAATCTTATATATTACATTCGATTTTTCCATGTTATTCATTTTTGGCTTTAAATTTGTAAATAATCGCTGTAAGTTATTATTGGTTTTTGGAGCTATTTTGTATAGTTTTTCATTGATGAAATTTGAATTCGTAAACCTCTCAGATAGATTAGGTACATACGTGACAGATTTATATATAAATTGTTCTTTTTCTTTGACAGTGTTAGATTTGTTTATGGTTTTCTTTATGAGATCGTCAATTGTTTTCTTTGGGAAACTATTAGCCGACATTGTAATGGAGGAATTATTGGATAGATGTATGGAAAGCTGTGATATTAGACCTAAGCTCCTGACGAAATACGTAGACGACCTTTTTGGTATAGTAAAATCAAGTGCAATAGATGAAATCTTGAAATCATAATATTAATTAAGTTTTAAGTATTAAGTTTTAATCATAATATTAAGTTCACTTTGGAAAAGGAAGAAAACGGAAAACTCGCGTACCTGGACACCCTACTAATAAGGAATAATAATACAATGCTAATGGACTGGTATCAAAAACCCACTGCCTCTGGTCGACTCGTAAATTTTTACCCGAAGAAGATAATATACAATACAGCGCGAAATTTCATAAATAGAGTTTTGACAATAAGTGACCAACAATTTCATGCTCAAAATATAAACAAAATCAAATATATATTATGTTATGTAAATGTGTTTTGTTAATTTTGTAATTACCAATATGTTGTTTATTTCAGGACTATATATTATATTTCACTCATCACATTTTCCTATTGCCTCTTCCAGTATTACAAAACCAATTACCCGCATTTTTATTGTCCATTTTTTAATTTTCGCATAAATCTCTTCACAGGACTTTCTAACAAGATCACTTCAAAAATGTATGTATATACATCACCATAACATACAGCAAAAATAACTACGATGTACGCACTCCCTTATAACCGAAATCGATGGAGACGCCGACGGCATAACCACATACATACACACATGTACACGAATCGTCGTGATTCCTAACTGCCGTTATTTTGACTTTCAGTTCTTGATGTTGCTGTGGTATGGTGCCAAGCAACATGCACGTATACTTACATATTCCCCGCAATTTCATTTTTTCTTTTTTTTAACAATCCGCGTCTCAAAACACACAACCACTTCCCTTAATCGCTTCCAACCCGCTAAGAAACGGAACTAGTTCGGAACCTGTAGAATCACTAGTTCCAAGGTAACCATGACTAGTTCCTACCTAGATTACTCCCAATGTAAATAACTGGTGAATTTAACATGGGCTTGTTATTGGAGGTAACCAATTGACTCCCCACTGCATTACCTGTAATCAGTGGCACCACTAGTTTTGTTATACTAGCTTTTCATATCACTCATAGTAATCAACTTTATAGCTAGTTTTTATATATTAACTATGTATGTAGGTGATCCTTTCAGCACAACTGCAGAACTAGTGCCCCCGCACTAACTATTTATCCAAACTATTTTCTATCATAGTTAATGGTGCCTACTTTTAAAGGGAACGAATTTTTTATTTGAACTTATTTATTTTTATTTCAGTTTTTAAACAGGCACAGGTAGCAAACATTTTATTTGTAAAACTTTTTTTTAAACAAATAAATAAACTTCATTTTTAAAGCAAAAAAATAGCACAGAACTTACACAAACATAAGATAACATTAAATACTAGATAAAAGTATATAAATACTAGTCTCTCTGTCTCTCTGTGTTAGATGTTTAAATATTTTTGGATTTTTTTGATGGGGGCTTGCATTTGCGGACATGTTTGCTTTTGTACGTTTTAATCAAAGTGAAGTTCAAAATTATTATTATTTATGCTGTGTTTGTTGCCTATAGTTTAGTAGACCTTAAATATGTATAGAAGTATATAAATTTAATTTGTAAATCATCAGTGGCAGGAATGCAAAATAGGTATTAGTACCAAATCATCTAAGTATGGAATACCCATAGCTTTACAAGTGATGTCATTCAAAGAAAATATTTCTTCTTTGTCAGAAGTATTTGAATCTACCAAATATATTCCTAGTGATTTCGAGTCACAAGGTTCATCGTAAAAGCTACGGATATTTAGAAACCTCCTGGCCGCAAGAGTACCTCCATTATCATTGCTGAACTTTTATATTTTAATAGGAATGTTAGTTCTGGCATAACAAATATTGTCTGGGCTTTTTATACACAAAGTGCTTCCCTGAAAAAAGCACTTCTTCATACCATTATCAGATATTACGGCACGCTTTGTACTATGAGGTGGTGAGAAGTGTTCATTTAAAATACTTTTGTATATTTGTTGTAAAATCATAGTAGGTTTCCTAACTACTTTCTTGATCTTTTGCAATCGGTTTTCAGATGCATAAGCGGATCCTTCTGTTGGACTACCAACTTGCTGTATTGAATCTATTAAATGTAATAACCCATGTACATTGTAAGATACGCTATTATTTCCAAATACAATGGGGAAATTTTCCACAAAAGTATTGAGAAGCGTTTGTGATTCGTTTAAGTTTGTCCTACATTGTTTCGGACAGCACAATAATCTGTACGAACAATGTAGTAATAAAAATAGGTAATAAACGTCCTCGTGGACGTTGCCTTTGAGAGATATTATACCTGTATATAATAAAAATTGTCGAAACTCCGTGGCTTTCCAATATGGAAGGTCCTCTAGAGGCCGTGGTTTTCGAACAAAGTCTTTAGTAACAACATTTCGAATTATATTTAACTGTTCCGATATTCCTTTAACCCCATTTTCTGAAACTTCAAAACATATTTTCTTTTTCACAATTCTTTGTAAAAATGTTCTCATTACGCCCAGGTCTATTAGGTGCATGGGGTCTAGTGGAATTTGCGTTACCATCAAAACACCAATTTTTTCCAGTGGGGATTTTTCTATTTTGTAGTATTTCAAGTGATGTTGTGGATATTTTCTTTGGGCGAAATCTTCATCAGTAATAACTGTTTCCGATTTTGTTGCATATGTTAGAACATTTTTTGCAACTTTAATACATTTCGAACATCCATGTTGAGATGTATGCGAAGGTGCACCACTAATAAATGCTCTAGCAGGAGTATCACATATTACAGCCCTAATTTGCATTTGAATGCACTTGTCCTGCATTTCTACTCCATTTTCTTGAATGTTTTTAAATTCCAAAATAAATCTATTTAGATACTGCTCAGAATTGGACGGTTTACTTTTTCCTAAAAAAAATCCTACGGGAAATACAGGCAAACTTTCGATATTATTAAACCTTATTAAAATTGGCCATAATTGGGTCCTCGAAATTTTGTATAGCGGTAAACCGTCTATATTTATGTCTATACTCAAAACGTCCGGTAGACTAACATTTTTAGATAACTTATGTAATATTGTCAATATACCAATGTGCAGATATGACCCGCCCGCTAAACTTTCAATTTCATGTCTTATTGGTAACCTACTATTAAAAAAAGAAGAAACCTTTAAATTTTCTTCATTTAAATTTTTTTTTAGATCTTGAGCGCACTGTCTCGTTGGCCTATGCTTTAAGTACGATCTCAATTTTGCATTTATATCCTTCGTATTACTTTCATTTACAGCAAGACTTTCACATACATTTTGTACACTATTTTCTTCCTCATGCGATGTATTTTCTATAATTATTTGAAGTTCATGCGATGCATTTGCTATAATTGCTTGAGTCTCTTCATTTCTGTTATGCAATCTATTATTAAATCTCTCTAGAAAAATGTCTTTATTTTTCGCTTGCTTTCATGTCTTTTTAAATTTCGCTTGCTGCGCATGCTTACCTTTTTAACTTTCACTTTAAATCACTTCAATAAATGTGACTTCGCGTATCGACCTCTGGAATGCGACTGAGGAATCTTTGTGGCAAAACAACCACTCCACAACAAAGCATTAGTTTTTGGAATAGCGGGACATTTTTATTCTCCCCTTGTTCTTTTTATTTGAGATTGTTGCTAGAGGAATAATGTGATGTTACGATCGTTAGAATTATTTCTTCTCTGTCTCGCTTAGCAACGTGGTTTTTTTAATGTTTGGCCCTTTCCTGAATTTCTTAGACCTAGTTGAGTAATTAGTTTTTGCATACATATAAATATCTGACGCAGCCTTACATTACATGTAGTTAGTTCAGTAACTGTTTGATACGAACTCACTTCATTTTTTCGATGTTAGCATTACATGTAATGAAATTAAGAACCAGGGTGGACAACATTTTTTCCAATAACTAGCTACGGAACTAGAATGTTGTTGCAATTGACTATTTTGCGAACTGGCGGGAAGTAACTGATTTGAAGAAAAAGAAAAACAGAATATTCTCTATACTCAGAGAGCTCTTCTAACATTCCATAACAATTATTTATCCTCACATTAACAAACAACTTTAATTCTCCGAAAGAGAGAGAGAGATAATTCTCTCGTATGTATTCTTAAAAATAATGGCAATAATCATAAAATTTATTACCAAAACAACTTTTCTTTAAAGGGGAGCATATTCTTAAATTTATTACTCAAATATCTCATACTGTCAATTAAGTCCGATTCGGCATTAAAACTATGACATGTCTACGTCATAGTTTTAATGTCGAAAATCCTTAAAAGTATTGAAATATTACATAAAATAATGCGGATTGTCACAAAAATAATGATTTTTTTCTTTAATTTAAAGGCGTACATTTAAAGAAGGGCGTACAAAAAACTAATGTGCAGTTTATTTGTTTGATGACGAATAACAACACATTGACATTTACTTATTACTATATTTTATTTAAATATGTATTTACAGAGTTACAAAATTAGTGTTTTGCAATATTAATGTACGTCTTTAGTGAGACTTTTATGATGTTGCTCGCGCTTTGATGAATTCGAGAATGATCCCCGCGCATACTGGTCTGCGCCCTTTTATATTCCCGTTCCATCCCAGAATATTCCCCAACATCATCCCCACATTGTCATCCCCAAACGTCATCACCAATCAGCATTCGTCCAGAAACTTCGCTGCTCTCTCTTAAGTTAAATATGTTGCCATACTCAACTCGCTCTTACAAAGTCGAGAGAGTAAAGTTCTGGAGTCGTGCTGTGATTGGTTGGACAGTGGCATGTGCGCATCCACATCGTCATCTGCGTCGTCGTGTGTGTGTGCATCAGCGTTACCAGATGATAAGTTTAAACTTATTTTTCAAGTTTTTTCGAGTAAAAAATATAACTTTTAAGTTTTTTCTTCCACAAAAAAGTTTTTTTTAAATTCTGTAAAAATGTAATATTATATTATTATCTCAGAAAAACACAAAACCTTTCCCAAACCAGTTAATTTTAGGTTTAATTTTAAATTAATATTAAATTTTGAAAATATAATAAATCACTTAGGTAGAAGAATACGACAAAATTTACTGTAAAATGAAATGCACATTTTTAAAAAACAAGAAAATAAAAGGGCTTAATAAGAAACACAAAATTTAAGAATTTTCAGAAATCACATTTTCCAATTTAGGATTTTCAAACTTGCAATTTAGCGGGGAAAAGGCGGAATGCACCATAGAGTTACATGAAAAATTTCTATTTTGGATCATCCCTTTATTTTGAAAATTATACAATAATTGTTTTGTATATTAATACCTTTGTCGACTACATTTTATCCTGATTTGAGAAATATGGCTCAACGCCAATTATCTAATTTATAACGGGTTTTCCAATAGGGATGATATAATTTTTAAGTGACGTTTCGGCCATTTGTAATATGTCATGATCTGTCATTTGTTTTTCATTGTATTCAGTAGTGTTTACAATTTCATCATGGAGAGATATACGCAAGAACAACGTTTACAAATTATTCAGTTTTATTATCAAAATAATCGTTCTCCAATTGCAACTTTTCGTGCGCTAATTCCATTTTTTCTAAATAAAAAAAACCTTGACACACATAATCAAAAAAAAACACTTTCCTGACTTTAGACCTTGACATCCATGAGCAATATTTTAGCTCTCGTTAAGAGCTATCTTTTTGCCATTGACCGATACAACAAGTGAAACAATTGAATTGTTGCGAGAAAAGTTTGGAGATTCGATAATTTCAAGAAATTGTTATATTGAATGGCCTCCAAGAAGTTTTGATTTAACACCATTAGACTATTTCTTGTGGGTTTATTTGAAGTCATTGGTCTTTCGAAATAAACCAGACTCTCTTCAAGCTTTACAAGTCAATAGTGAACGTGCCATTCATGACATACGACTTGATTTAGTGAAACAAGTGCTGGAAAATTGGGTTCATCGAATTCGTTCCTGCAGAAGAAGTCGTGGAGGCCATTTGAATGACGTTTTATTTAGAACTTAATTGTATCGATTGTACTTCACATTAAATAAAAAACTTTTGAATTTTCTTAACAATAAGTGTGTTTTTTTCAAAGAAATCATATCACTCTTATTGGAAACCCCTGTATTTCTTGTACTATTTGAATTGCAACTATTTTCCAATTTTTTTCCATAAAATAGATATAAGTTTTTTTGTTGCAAAATAAGTTTTTTCTTTGAAAATTTTAAGTTTTTTTCAAAAAATACCTGGCAACGCTGGTGTGCATCCACATTCCCCCTTTCCCCATGCGCAGTCAGCGTCCGTGTCGTCATACAAATAGCAAACGCGATGCTTCCAGAAAGTCTTACGCAATATTGCGCACACGTGTCATCAGAAATGGCTTACGCAATAATGCGTACACGTGTCGTCATCTGTGCCGCTAGGTTTCTAGAAACATCGCCGTGCTACGCGTAATTTCGTCATATACATATTCGTCTATCAATAATCCATAACTGTCCGTCCGTCAACAAGTTCCAACTGTCCGTCCGAAGACCAATTCCTACACTAATGATTAGATAGTCATTAATTAAAATTCAAAAAACTTTAGATTAAGGAAAATTTCTTAAAAAACATGTAAATTTTCATAATTTTAAGGAAAATTGTGATTGAATTTATGCCGATGTCGCATACTTCATTTAAGAATGTGTCGTCATTAATTTTATTACTATTTTTTTTCAGTGCACATAGTATTATTTTATTAGTCGCTATCAAATTGAGAAAAATGGTCGAAGTTGCTACGCCCCACACAAATGCACCATTTTGCACAAAAAGTTAACAGCTTATTACATTAATACCACGGCATAAAAATACTTGAAATTTTGCCCAGTGTAATGCTTTTATAGTGCCTACAGTCCAGTGAAAAACAGGGGTTATTACCGCGCCTCTTTTGGTACCTCCAACACAAATGTACCATTTTATACAAAAAGTTAAGAGCATATAGCGTGAGTAACAATACACGAAAATAAAATTTTGCACAGTGTAATATTTTTAAAGTACATATAGCCCTATGAAAAATTGGGCGTTATTTACATGCTCCTTTTGGTAGCTCCCACACAAAATGTCCACATCATACCAAAATTGGATGGATCATAACTTTAATATAACAGTGCACAATAAACGCTTGCACTTCGATACAGTGCAGTATATTTGAAGTATCTACTGATAAGCAAAAATATGAGTATGTATTTGTTAAATTGCCTCTGGTGGTACCTAGCGAACAATTTAATCCGATTTCTGTCCGAATTATGACAGAACGTCGGCAAAAATTGCCGAGTCTGATGCCGAATTCGGTCAGAATTCTTGCCGAAAGTTGTATGAGTGGTTGACAAGAATTCGGACCGACATTTCTGAGAAAATTCAGATACTTGTGCAGACTTTCTTACAGAATTCTGGTGGGAAATTCGGAGGGAAATCTGAACAGTTGTGCGACAATGTGCAGACATTTCGGATGTTTCTCGCTCATTTTTCATTTCATTTCATTTATTTACAGTCAATGGAATTACAGTATTCCTTACAGACTACGACTTATATCTAAAAATAAATTAAATCTAATACATTTGAAAACATTGCTAAACTTGAATTTATATCCAAATCCACACAATTTATGCGGTTAAACTTATTTAAAGCCCTCGAGATAGGTTCATGGTAAGAATAACTCGTTCTGTGGAACGGTACATAAAACAAATTATTACGTCTCAAAGTACGAGAAGGAACATTAAAAGGCAAAAGTTTGAGTAATTCAGAACAATCGACTACACCATTAACAATTTTGAAAATAAAAAGGAGAGACAAAACCTGTCTTCTGCTTTCAAGTGTTTTTAACGATATTAATCTGCATTTTTCAATATATTTGGACTCAGGCAGTGTAAAATGTATAGAGTGAAGAGCAAACTGATTTTGTGCGAGAATGTACAGGTATTTCTGTATTTTTTCGGATATTTAGTCCGAGAATGTGCATACATTTCTGAAATTTGTCGGACTTTTCGGACGACAATGTACAGACATTTCTGATATTCGTCGGATATTTAGATTGACAAAGTGCTGACTTTTCTGAAATTTGTCGTATATTCTGTCCGAGAATTTGTCTTAAATATTGTCTTCTTTTGCACAACTCACTTTATCAACTTGCTTACTCACCGCTTGATTTACAAATGACGAGTTTTTCCAACAATCGTCTCACACAAAAATTACAATGAAATTCAAAATAACGGAACTAAAACACCAAAAAAATCATATTAAAACTTTCAATGAAATTAATAGATAACAACAAAATCGAACTCAAGAAAAAAAATCCCTTCAGAGAGTATAATTACACTGAGGGAAAAAAGTCGTTGCAAAATAAACACCGTTTGGTACCAATTTATAAACGTAACGTGCATGAAAAATCGTCACCGATTCGTTCATTAATTATCAACGAATTGGGGGTGATTTTTTGACCGGCGTTGCGTTATGTATTGTCGCCGTAAGGTTGATGATTATTTGTTCGGCTTTGTGTTGTTGATTGGATTTGTAATAGTCAGTTCTTAGAAGAAGAAACCACGAGGATTTGTAAAGACGTGAAAAATGAAAATTAAATGACGAAGAAATATAATGACCTGCTTGATATTGTGGATGATTCTCTGGACTATGGAATGAGAAGCATAAGGTGATTGATCCTGTGACATCTTCCTATTGCAGAAATTTCTAGAATCAATAGAAATGGTGTCGGCCTACGAATATTTAACAACCTAAGCTTATAAAAATTTAAATTTTAAAAGTTAATAATAAGTGTGTATGCTTTACATAGAGCACAGGAGTTAAATTTTGCAGTACATAAAGGCGAATGATACGAAGGAGACTGCCACCATATTAGGGTTACGAGCTGAATTCCGAGAAAAAACAGAGGTAGTACTGTGTTGCTGTACATTCGAATGTGTTTTGTTTAGACGTGATTTGCTTAGTGATAAATATGCATATTTGCAATTATATGTTTGTTGTGTTCACGTTTTATTTACTTATAAAATTAATAAATGTATTGAAACGCTAATGCTGTTTAAATAGTTTTAAATGGGGAAAGGGGGAGGTAGTGGGATTTAGAATGGAAAGTTATCCCAGCGCGTGCTTTATTTGTCCTCAGCAAGTGCTTTAGTCGTTCCCCGCACATTCTGTAGTTGTCCCCAAAACTTGATTTAAATTATCCCCAGTTGGTATTCACTTTGCGACGAAGCGTTGTTAATTTTTTATGCTATATTCGTGCACCGCCTTGCTTGAATTCGTAACATACGGGGTTGGTTCATTATCATAAACGAATTTGCAAAGATTAAGCACGTATGTGCTTTGTTTTTCGCTGGGTGTACTGCTTTAATGTAAGCAAAACCAAATCGGACACAACAAATCCACCAAGAGAGTGAGAAGACAACGAAATGTAAACAACAAAATCCAACACACAAATTTCCCTTTATGGAGGGGGGTGAGTATAATCGGACACAAAAAATCCCTCCAGAGAATGTGCTGAGAACAAAATATAAACATAAATTCCTTTATGGAGGGAGTAGGTTTACTCACTCTCAAAAGGGAATTTTGTTTTTCTGGCTAAATTTTTTTTCGATCAGAGAATGTGCAGATTTGTCGGATTGTTTTCTGACAGGCATTTAAAAGATATTTCGGACGTCAGCCATGTCGGAAATAATTGTTCACTGGGATATTACAGTACACACAAAGTGAGGGTGTGTGTACCTTAGTCGGTTTACCCGACTGAATCTTTCTTACTTGTTTCGATGTCGATTTGGCGATGTCGCTTTCTCAAATTCTTAATTATTTTATTGTTAATTTATACTAGCATAACAAAGAATCGTTTAGTGTCTCATATAATAATTAAGATAGTGGACTATTTTTAATAATTCCTACTGCGCAATAGAATTTTGCTTACGGGTTTTGAAAAAACTTATAGAATGCTAAAAATATTAGTAAAAATAAAAAAAATATGTACCATTTTTAAAATATAAAAATAATCTTATCTGAAATTTATATATTCTGCTAGTAATTTATATTCTTGTTAATGCTTTATTGTTGTTGTTATTTTTGTTATTTGAGTAAAATTTTCATTCCACATTAGCCGGTTTTGTTGTTGATAAATTGTGCACGTGCTACGAGTATTAGCTATAAACAGCATTGTTATTTGTGATTTAGTTTGTTTGTTGTTTATTTGTGCTCATATTATACGACGATTTTTATTTTCCCCGCACCCATAACTTATACCCACCAGACAGTGGAATATTTTCGACAGTTTTTGGCTGACGGACAACAAACAACATAGAATTGAATCCATATGGTTGATAGGCCAACGAGATGTCTTGATATTAGTACGAGTATACGTACTCGTATACGTTTCAAGTTTGGAACGAACGCAGTGTGGAAAAAAAGATAAGAAGGCAAACGGTGTTTTTAACTGGAATGATGGGAAACCACGTTGGAATTAAATCGTGTGACTACTACTCCATTTGGGTGTACATTACGCTACACACTACAACAGTAATCTGGAATATTACATCCGATGAAGCGCATTCATTAATCACAACATACAGATACATATTAATATGTAAATGTAAAACGTTTTACAACAATAATGGCTGTTAACTGGTCCTCTAAATATCGCTAAAAGCTTTGCGCAAAACAATAGAATTCATTAGTTATACCCTCACTTTAGTGTGACGAGGGTATATATCATTTGCTACGGAAAAAAGTGTAACACGTCGAAGGAGTGACCTAAGACCCCAAGTATGTTCGGAGGAAATCCGTTTTGGGTCATTTTAAGTCGAATGAGCAATGTCCGTCCGTCTGTCTGTCTGTCTGCTGGCTGGTGCGCACGATAACTCTCGAAAGGAGTAACCGATTGACCTCAAATTTGGTATGTGGTTATTTTTTTTTCTATCCCCGGCTAAGTTCGAAGATGGGCCACATTGGTCCACTCCTTCTAGTACTTCCCCCACAAAGGGTTAAAATGTTGTGAAATATTGATTCTTTAAAAACTTCTATACTACTTATTCGAATCTTTTGAAATTTCACACATAGTATTAGCTTATTAGTCGCTATCAACTCGAGAAAAATGGGCGAAGTCGTCACGTCTCTTTGGGTACTGTACAAAATTTCAAGTATTTTTATACATTGTTATTAATGTTATAAGCTGTTAACTTTTGGTGCAAAATGCACCATTTGTGTGGGAGGTTTGCACCAGAAGTTAACAGCTTATAACATTAATAACAATGTATAAAAATACTTGAAATTTTGTACAGTATTATCCTTTTATATTGCCTACAGTCCAGGGAAAAATGGGTGTTGTTGCCACCCCCCTTTTGGTACTTCCCACACAAAGGTACCTTTTTGCACCAAAAGTTAACAGCTTATAACATTAAAACCAGTGTATAAAAATACTTGAAATTTTGTACAGTGTAATGTTTTTATAGTGTCTATAGCCCTGTGAAAAATGGGCGTTATTGCCACGCCCCTTTTTGTACCTCCCACACAAAATGCCCAAATCATACCACAATTTAATGTCTCATAACGTTTATACCAGTGCACATAAATGCTTATAAGTCGGCACAGTGCAATGAATTTAAAGTATCTAATGTTCTGCGAAAAAAGGTGTATTTGATGAAACCCTTCAGGTACTTCCCACACAAAAGCTACATTTTGCACCAAAAGTTAACAGCTTATAACATTAATAACAATGTATAAAAATACTTGAAATTTTGTACAGTATTATGCTTTTATATTGCCTACAGTCCAGGGCAAAATTGGTGTTGTTGCCACGCCCTTTTGGTACCTCCCACACAAAGGTACCTTTTTGCACCAAAAGTTAACAGCTTATAACATTAAAACCAGTGTATAAAAATACTTGAAATTTTGTACAGTGTAATGTTTTCATAGTGAAAAATGGGCGTTGTTGCCACGCCCCTTTTTGTACCTCCCACACAAAATGCTTCTGGTAGCTCCCACACAAATTGACAGAATAATTCGAGTAATATTCAATACTACATTACTCACAAAGTGAGGGTATACCTTAGTCGGTTTACCCGACTAAAACTTTCTTACTTGTTTTGTATTATAAAAACAATTTTTATACCCTCAACCATAGCATGGGGGGTATATTCATTTTGTCACTCCGTTTGTAACACCTCTAAATATTGATCTGAGACCCCATAAAGTATATATATTCTTAATCGTCGTAAAATTCTAAGACGATTTAGCCATGTCCGTCCGTCCGTTTGTGGTAATCACGCTACAGTCCGCAATAATAGAGCTAGGTTGATCAAATTTGGTACAAATACTTCTTATAGTTGCAGGTTGTTTGGGATTGCAAATGGGCCATATCGGTCCATATTTAGATATAGCTCCCATATATAGCATCTAACTTGTTGCGATTCCTACTGTTCTCATCTACTATATGTTTTCTACTGTTCTCATCTACTACATTTTTTGGTGTGTTTTCGGTGTTATTTTCTTTAGGTTTGAGTTATTTTGTAGGTTTGAGTTTTCATGCTATCCATGGTGGAGGGTATATAAGATTCGGCATGGCCGAACTCAACGCTTTTACTTGTTTAATTTACAATACCTTCGAAGAAATGTATTCCTATTCGTTGACTTTCAATATTGGAATACATTATACGAGTGTGTTCAAACCGATGACTGCAACATGCAATAAAATTACTGATCGGAAGCAATTCTAGTTTTTTGCAATTCTTTAGTTGCAAAAAAACGCCATAATAATTAATATTGATTATACATATAGCTCACTCACTTCAAGAGTGACATAACTCAAAATTAACATTTTTATATGAATAATTTTAAATCAGTATAAACAGATAAACAGAAAATACGATTTATAAAAACATTGGAATGATCCGTAATATGGTTGTTTACTTATAAACTAAAAATCGCTGAGATTCATTTATTTACATTTGCAAAATTCGAATTATTGTAAAGCAACCTCAAAAATTTTAAACTTTACTCTTGGGTTGAGTGAGCGATATGTTTTACTCGCCTAGTGAAATTAGGTATGTTTTGCATTAATACTGTAAAACAGTGTTAATGTAAAACTTTGACAGGATACAAATTGACATTTTCCTTTTTGAAAGAATACGAAAAATACATTTTATAAAATAAATGTAAACTGAAACTAAAAACTCAGCGTCTAAACGAGGTTGCATTTACGTAGGGATTCCGAAAGAGAATTCATAAAAGCCCAGGAACAAGTTGCAACTTGTGAATTGGGCCTCTGACAAAGCAAAGAAATTTTGAATATATTTCAAGTTGTTCATTACCAGCGAAAACAGTTTTAAGCTACAATTACAACAACGGGTACTTATGACATGTGCGCTTGAAAATGACAGTGGTGGGACAGTGGTAGACAATTATTTGATCGCACACGACATTTTTAAGCTTTTTAATGAACACATTATTTTCAATACTCTATGCAACAATTTTTTTTGTGAGGCGTACTATTTAATGATATAAAAACTAAATTTTCTTTTTGGTAAAAATTTTTGTGTCTAGAATTCTAATTTTCATGGAAGGTACCTTTAGTATTTGAACCATATTTGTATACCCTCACTTTAGTGTGACGAGGGTGTATATCATTTACTACGGACAAAAAGTGTAACACATCGAAGGAGTGACCTAAGTCCTCAAGTATGTTCGCCGGAAATCCGTTTTGGACCATTTTAAATCATTTGAGCAATGTCCGTCCGTCTGTCTGGCTGGCTGGAGCGCACCATAAGTCTCGAAAGGAGTATGGAATTAACTTTAAATTTGGTATGGGAAAATATTTTTTCGATCTCAGACTAGGTTCGAAGATGGGCCACATTGGTCCACTCCTTCTAGTACCTTCCTCACAAAGGGTTAACATTTACTGAAATATTGATTCTCTAATAACTTCTATACTATTTATCCGAATCCTCTGTAATTCCACACATAGTAATAGTTTATCTGTCGCTCTTTTGGTACCTCCCACAAAAAGGGACCATTTTATACAAAGAGTTAACAGCTAATAACATTAATACAAGCGCATACAAATTAAAAAAATAATTTTTCATATTTTTTATTTTGGGAGGTACCAAAAGGGTTGTGGCAATAACGCCTATTTCTATCCCCTCACCTTAGAGAGGAGGGAATATATCATTTGATACGATCCAAAAGTGTAACACATCGAAGGAGTGACCTAAGACCCTACGTATGTTCGGCGGATATCCTTTTAGGCCATTTTAAGTCGAATGAGCAATGACCGAAAGGGGTAACCGATTGACTTCAAATTTGACATGTGGTAATATTTTCTTCTATCTCCGGCTAAGTTCAAAAATCGGCCATATTGGTTCACTCCTTCTAGTACCTCCCCCACAAAGGTTTAACATTTAGTGAGATATTGATTATTTAATAACTTATATACTACTTATTTCAATCCTCCGAAATTCTACACATAGTATTAGTTTATTAGTCACTATTACCTCGAGAAAAATGGGCGAAGTTTCCACGCCCCTTTTGGTACCTCCCACACGAATGGACCATTTTGTACCAAAAGTTAACGCTCCTTTTGGTACCTCCCACACAAATGGACCTTTTTGTACCAAAAGTTAACAGTTTTAACTTTACTACCAGTGCATACAAATAATTGAAATTTCGTACAGTGCAATGCTTTTATATTACCTAGAGTTTAGAGAAAAGTGGCCGTAATAGGCACACCCCTTTTGGTACCTCCCACACAAATGTACCATTTTACACCAAAAGTTAACAGCTTTTAACTTTAATACCAGTACGTATAAATACTTGACATTTTTTACAGTGTAATGCTTTTATACTACCTAGAGTCCAGTGAAAAGTGACCGTTATTGGGACGCTCCTTTTGGTAACTCTCACTCAAATGGACCATTTTGTACCAAAAGTTACCAGCTTATAACTTTAATACCAGTGTAGGTACAAAATAATGAACATATAAGATATGTACTTTGTAATTAATATTTCTAATTTAACATAGTTTGACATGGAATATTGTATTTTTCCTTTTTAAAATATTTCAATGATTGTCATTCGATATAAAATTTTGTTGAATAAACTTTAAACTTATTAATAGACTTTTCGTGTAGCCTCTACAATTGGCGATCCTGCCAGATACTTGCGGTTCTGGTCAACTATTATAAACGTCCAATCAAGATATAGTCAATATACATATATAGAGAGAAGATATTGAAATGAGACATAAATATTTTGCTGCTATTGGATGCGAATGAAAAGAACTAGCCATTAAATGTTTAAAAATTGGGCACAAGAATTTCTGCATTTACCAAAAAGTGTACATCTTTTTGGAATACCTTTCAATCACAACGACAAATAAGTAATTTGGAAAAGAGGATATACGTACATAAAGGAATACCTGTATCTTTGTTATAGTAAGTCAAAGACTATATACATTTTGGTTCATGGAAGAATATCTCCACCTCCAGTCTAACTACGAATCTTAATTAAACATTATAATTTATATACTCGTACGTACACATTGCTTACATTTAATTCAGAATTCAAACACATCATACAGTCTTGTTTCTTGGTAGATCATCTTCACCATCAATTAGGCTAAGAATCTTTATTTACAAATTATTATTTACATAAATACGTTCTCACATCTTATTTATTGATTGATTGTAAACTCCCTCATCAGTATGAATTCCCACATTTCCGCAGGGAGCAGTGCCCTATTAGCGATACTTGGAATTTTGTACAGTGCAATGCTTTTATAGTACCTAGAGTCTAGATAAAAGTAGCCTTAATAGGCACACCCTTTGGTAACTCCCATACAAATGTACCATTTTACACCAAAAGTTAACAGCTTATAACTTTAATAGCAGTACGCATAAATACTTGAAATTTTGTACAGCGTAATGCTTTTATACTACCGCTCCTTTTGGTTCCTCCCACACAGTCTAGAGAAAAGTAGCCGTAATAGGCACGCCCCTTTGGGTACCACCCACACAAATGTACCATATTACACCAAAAGTTAACAGCTTATAACTTTAATACCAGTGCATATAAATACTTGAAATTTTGCACAGTGTAATGCTTTTATACTACCTAGAGTATACGCACAAACGTCAATAGTGATAGTTTCCAACGAGTGCCTTTGCCGCCTTTCACCGCCTTGTTGCTCGTTAGTTTTTTAGTTCAATCGTTTTACAGCAAACATCAGCATCCCTAGTTTATACCAAGGTAATATTGTTTACAACAATAAACATTACCAATTTGTTATTGAAAAAAAACTCTAAAAAATCTCTTGTGTTTTTCTTTTTCTTGAAAACAAACATTGGTCCTCCACGAGACAATGGAGAAGTGCACTCATTCAAGCACTGTGCACCAAACAAAAATACTCGATTTCAGTGTACACTGCACTACTGTACTCACTGTCACTGCAAAGAGAGACGCAACAACAAAGGGCGACGGATCACCTTAGAAATTTATTGATTTTTTAGGGGTAAATACACTAGTGTACATAATGAAGAAATAGAAAACAGCAGTGTACTCGCTTCATTATACTCATCGTTTGACGAATTGAAACGAGTATAAAGAATACAACAACTGAACGAGCAGAGTACACCACAGACCTTAAATTATACAGATGTGCCGTCAGCCAGAAACGTCAAAATCTATCAGTTACGAACGAATAGGAATGAAATGTCACACGCGAAATAACAGGTTTCCGCGAACATAGTTTGAACTTTTTTGCACTAATCGATTGATATTAATTTTTTAATTGTGACAATTACAAAAAAATCGGGAAAATCGGTCCGAAATCCGCGGAAAAACTCACTTTTTGAACACCTACTCGTTGAAATTTCTATTCGTTCGTAACTGACAACTTACTCGCTCCGGGATGATATATCTTATTATTCATTATTTTTGGAGTACACGACTAGATTGGAAATATCAAACAGTGTCAAGTGTTTGTTGTTCTTTTTTCGATCATTCTATGGTAGTGTCAATCGAGTAAAAAATACAATGTTTCAGTGTGCAGTGAAGTAGTGTACACTATTGTAGATGATGAAATGAATGTCTTGATGCAGAGGTTTATTATTAACCCGTAAGCGTGCGCGTGAATTTTTTCGAACAATATTTTATGATTGATTATGTGCTTTTTTTTCTTCGTTTTTTGTTGTTCGTTTAGTTCGTGGTAGTTAAAACTGATAGGTGACCGCAGACACCCTATTGCCGGTAATTTAGACAAAATATTTGAACTTTCCGAATTTAATATTTTCTGTTTTTTGCTTTACGAGCGTCATTCATATTTCATATTTTTGACCGTTTGCACACTACAATCGGTCAAATAAAAAAAAATTGAAATTTTTTCTGATTTTGTAGTTTTGTTGCCCGCTTTACAAGCGTCATTCTGATTTGTTGTTTTGTTTGTGTCCTACAATCGGTCATTGAGACAAAAGATTTAAATTTTTCGAGTTTTATATATACGAGCGTCATCCTAATTTTTTGTTTTTGACCGTTTGTACCCTACAATCGGTCATTTAGACAAAAAATTGAAACTTTTCGAGTTTTATGTTTTTTGTCCTTGGCTCTACGAGCGTCATTATTATTTGTTGTTTTTGACCTTTTGTACACTACAATTGGTCATTTAGATAAAAAATTAAATTTTTTCGAATTTTATATTTTTTGTCTTTTGCTATACGAGCGTTATTCTAATTTGTTGTTTTTGACCGTTTGCACCCTACAATCGGTCAATTAGACAAAAATTGAAATTTTTCAAGTTTTATTTTTTTTTGTCTTTGGCTCTACGAGCTTTGGTTTTTGACCGTTTGCACCCTATAATCGGTCATATAGACAGAAAAATTAATTTTTTCCGAATTTTACCTTTTGGTTTTTCGCTTTACAACCGTCGTTCTTATTTTTGATTTACTACCAATTTTGTATTTTTTTCCATCATTATGTCCACTACACCCCGCTCCCTATTCTTCTGGGCTTCGGATCCTCTCGTTAAGTTTGATACTTGTTTCAATGATCAGCAATCCGAGGAACATAGTATATTTTCCCTCGAGATTCAGAGTTCTGTGGTACGGGAACTGTGGAGCAGGGTAAAGACCACGTACGACGATTGTTTAAATTATCTTACGGATTTGGAAGACGCGGAGCCTTCCTCTTATCGTGCGTTCGTTCACTGTCTCTCGTCAATAAACATGAAGCTCGACCAGCTTAAGGCGTCGCCTAAACGTCGTCCTATCCCTTCTTTTAAGCGGTCTTTGCCTGAACAAGAACAGGACTCATACACCCGCACCCCTGCTTTTTCAAGGGCAAGTACTTCGCTGAGGTCCATATCACCAGCAAATGAATCTATTTATTCCCATATTTCGCATGCTTCGCGTGACCGACTGGGTGATATGGTACATAACATGTCCTTACCTTCATGTGGCACCGACATCTTCCCTGGTGACTTCTTCTCTTGGCCTACTTTTCGAGATTTGTTCATCGCAGTTTATATAAACAACGCACGTTTATCTGATATAGAGCGGTTATGTCATCAAGTTCGAAAGACAAGTGGGGAGGCTAGAGAAATAGTGTCCAAATTTCCATTGACTCATAGTAGTATCTCGTTAGCTTGGGAGGCCTTAAGTGAAACCTATGATAATCCTCGCCTTTTGGTGAATAACCAACTGAAAATCCTTTTTGATCACTACTGCGTAAACCATCGATTAAGACCACGTATGATCAAGTGTTACAGGAATATTTGGCACTGGATCATATGCGAGCGGTGAGTGCTCCACGTACCGCGTATAATAATGTCTGTTATCTACCGCATCATCCTGTCATCAACCCTGATAAACAGACCACAAAATTTCGGGTCGTTTTTAACGCGTCGAATAAGACGTCCAATGGCCAAAGCCTTAATGACATGCTCCATGTTGGGCCGACTTTACAAGCGGACCTGGTTTTGCTAATATTGCGATGGCGTCTATTTCGTTTTGTATTCAACTGCGACATCACTCAGATGTATCGTCAGATAAGGGTGGCAACCCAACATACTCCATTTCAGCGGGTATTATTTAGCGATTTCCCTTCCAAATCTATTCAAGATTACGAGCTTCAGACGGTGACCTTCGGTGTCAATTGCGCGCCCTATCTCGCGATACGCACATTGTTGCAATTAGCAGACGACGTAGAGGCTATGTTTCCATTGGCTTCTCACATTTTAAGAAATTGTATGTACGTCGATGACGTTTTGACTGGGTTTCACGATATTTCTATCGCACTATCTGCTCGCGACCAACTAATTGACGCCTTGTCTACGGCTCAATTCCAACACAGAAAATGGACTTCCAATCATAAATTGTTTTTAGAAAGGTTCCCCTCTGAACACTTGGTCGACGTCCAATTATTAGCTTTTATTGAATCTAGTAGCTCCAAACCATTGGGCATCCGGTGGAATGCTCACTTGGATTCGTTTTATTTTTGTATTGACCCCATTCCAATCATATTCTAAGAGAGAGGTTTTATCCACCATAGCCAAACTATTTGATTCAGTAGGTTGGTTAGCCCCTGTAATTGTTGTCGCAAAAATCATAATGCAAAAGGTATGGCTAGCAAATATAAACTGGGACGATTCGCTTCCTCCTTCCACCGAAGGTCTATGGAAATCTTTCATAGTAAATTATCATGGGATGAATTCCGTCCGCATTTATACAACGCTTTTTTTATGAAAATATTCATATATTTTTCAAAACCACTTATCGTATGGCGATGAAAATTTTAGGTGTGTATACAAGAGGTGTTTGAGAGTTTAAGTTCGGAACTTGGGCCCCCTATCTCATACAGGGGCGGAGCTACAGGGCCCTAAAGTTGACCACCTCGGGTATACAAAATCCGGTTTTAGTAGCGTATTTTTCTGTGGATACTCCTAGACCAGACCTACAATAAACATTTTATTGGTTGAAGATATCTTGAATAGATTCCGAGATATGTGGATTTTAAATTTGATTTTTTCATATTTTCGCCGACTTTGCTTTGGAGTTTAGCCAATATCTCAGTCAAAAGTTTACCGATTTTGTTCGCGTATTTTTGCAAATAAAATTTACAATATCACGAAAAAAAAGAATCGGTAAGATATGTGAAGACATAAGAAAGTTATTTTGGATTAGCTATTTTTCAATTCATCACTTTTTGTCAATCCGTCATGCAATTTATAGTTACGAAAGGTTATACGATTTAAATTTGAATTGAATTTTATAAACATATACAATTTTTAAATTGAAAATTGCACTTTGAAGTTCTGAAAAACAGAAAAGTTGCCTTGTTTTTGTTTTTTTGATTCTGATTTCATAGTACAAATTTTGTTTTTGCACTTAGTTAGGCTCAAGTTAGATTCATATACTGAAAACAACTTTGTTAAAATTTAAAGAACGTTGCGTTTAAATTAAGGCACTTAACTATTGCCAAAATACTTAAATAGAAATTAATCTTTGTTTCGGAAATATTAGTTCCAAATAAATAACATTAGGTAACACTCGTTGGATTCAAATTCCTATTCGTTTTCTTAGAAATATTTGCATTGGATTTTTTTCTTATGTTTTTTTATAAAATTAAATTTTTCCTTTCATTTCTCATAAAATAAATTTTTGGAATTTATCTTTTTGGATTTTTTGTAATATAATTATTGATTATTTCCCTTTAAAGTCGTCGTAAGTTTCTTAAAAATGTGTACATAAAAAATCCTTTAGAATTTTTTTTATAATTTTAAGAAAATATTAATTTTTTACATATTTTCATATTTATAAATTTTACTTAAGAAAATATTTAGAAATCTTTAGTAGAATTTTTAAAAAATTTTTATGTGAAAATTTTCTTACATGTATCTAATGAAAATATTCAAATTTTTGTATAAAAACATTCATAAATGTATCTAATGAAAATATTCACATTTTTATGAAAATTTCATAATTTTTCTTATGAAAAAGTCGTAAGATTTTTTTAGGAACTTTTCAAATATTTTCCCAAGTGAAATTTCTTCCATTTTCCATAAAATAAATTTCTTGATTTTTTCTCTTTTTTTCTAATTTTTGGTGATATTTGTTACGATTTAAATTTACCATAAGTTTTCTTAAATATGTTGTGTGTACACATTTTTTTTCTTTATTTCAAAAATATTATTTTGGAAAATTTTCGAAGTCTGTTTAGAAACATTTTCATATTTTTAAGAATGTACTCGTATTAAATTTTTAAGAAAATATTCATATTTTTCAGAAAATATTCATATTTTTAAGAAAATATTCGTAATTTTAACATAATATTCAAATTTTTAAAAAATATTTATATTTTTAAAAAATTTTCATATTTATTTGAAAATAGGATTTTTTAAATATTTTTATAAATTTTTCTTAAGAAAGTTTTCACAATTTTTTAGTATAATTTGTTTATTGTTTATGGGAAGTTTTTTTTTTAAATTTATCTGATGAAAATATTCACATTTTTTATGAAGATATATTGTATGAAGATATAAATTCATAAATTTTATTTTGGAAAATTTTCGAATCCTTTTAGAAACATTTTTAAGAAAATATTCAATGTTCTCTTTATAAAAAATTGTCTTTACAAAAATATTCATTGTTTTCTTTATAAAAAATGTTCATAAATGTTTCTCAAATTTGTATTGTAAATTTTCTTAAAATTTTTCATAAAATAAATTTCTTGAATTTTGTTTTTGGTTTTTTGTAATATTAAAAATGTGTAGATAAAATTTTCTTGAATTCATAAAATTTATTTTGGAAAATTTTTGAATCCTTTTAGAAAATTTTCATATTTTTAAGAAAATATTTATTGTTTTCTTTATAAAAAATCTTCTTATTTTTAAGAAAATTTATAATTTTATAAAAAATTTTCATACATTTTTCTCAAATTTGTTAGTGAAAATTTTCTTAAATCTAATAAAATATTCATAATTTTTTCATTGGAAAAAAATCATAAGATTTTCTTAGGGAACTTTTCAAATATTTTTGTTGAATCATTTCAAATATTTCTCGTAAGAAAATTGTCATCACAGAACGGTTTTTTTAAAAATGTATTGCATTATTTTTTTTAAATTTTTTTCAAAGTTTCTTATTCAAATATCATTCATTATACCCTCACTTTAGTGTGACGAGGGTATATATCATTTGCTACGGAAAAAAGTGTAACACATCGAAGGAGTGACCTAAGACACCAAGTATGTTCGGCGGAAATCCGTTTTGGGTCATTTTAAGTCGAATGAGCAATGTCCGTCCGTCTGTCTGTCTGTCTGCCTGTCTGTCTGCTGGCTGGTGCGCACGATAACTCTCGAAAGGAGTAACCGATTGACTTCAAATTTCGTATGTGGTAATATTTTTTTCTATCTCCGGCTAAGTTCGAAGATGGGCCATATTGGTCCACTCCTTCTAGTACCTCCCCAACAAAGGGTTAAAATGTTGTGAAATATTGATTCTTTAATAACTGCTATTATACGTATTCGAATCTTCTGAAATTCCACACATAGTATTAGTTTGTTAGTCGCTATCAACTCGAGGAAAATGGGCGAAATTGCCATGCCCCTTTTGGTACCTCCCACACAAATGCACCATTTTGCACCAAAAGTTAACAGCTTATAACATTAATACCAGTATATAAAAATACTTGAAATTTTGTACAGCGTAATGTTTTTATAGTGCCTACAGTCCATTGAAAAATGGGCGTTATTGTCATGCCCCTTTTGGTACCTCTCCCACAAAGGTACCATTTTGCACCAAAAGTTAAAAGTTTATAACATTAATATCAGTGTATACAATTACTTGAAATTTTGTACAGTGTAATGCTTTTATAATGCCTATAGTCCAGTGAAAAATGAGCGTTATTACCACGCCCCTTTTTGTACCTCCCACACAAAATGGTCAAATTATACCAAAATTTAATATCTCAACGTTAATATACCAGTCCATATAAATGGTTACAATTCGGCACAGTGCAATGTATTTAAAGTATCTACTGTTCAGCGAAATATAGGTGTATTTCTTAAACCCCTTCTGGTACCTCCCACAAAAATTGACAGAATAATTTGTGTAATATTCAATATTACATTACTCACAAAGTGAGGGTATACCTTAGTCGGTTTACCCGACTGAAACTTTCTTACTCGTTTTCTTCTAAATTTCTTAAGCCTTTATAAGTTTTTCTTGAAAACATATTCATAAAGTTTTCTTACCAAAACTAAGCTATTTATTATAACAACGCTTTTTTTATGAAAATATTCATATATTTTTTATGAAATTATATAAAATTATTTCTTAAGAAAATTTTCATAATTTTTTAGAAAAATGTTCTTAAAATTTTTAGGAAAATGTTCTTAAATTCGTTTATTCTCCCATAAAATTATTGACAATATTTGAATATTTATTTTTATAAAGATATTTTTTAAAATTTCATTATTTTTGTTGGTGTAATTTCAAATAAATGTCCTAAATTTCTTAGGCCTTCATAAGTTTTTCTTTTGACAATTTCATAAAGTTTTCTTATTAAAACTTTATTTATTTTTTCTTCTTGAATTTAAATTTGTTTTTATATAATTATTGATTTTTTATAAAATATTTCAAAATCCTTTCAATTGGTCTTAAGTTTTCTTAAAAATAAGTGCAGAAAAGGTTCTTAAATTCGCAAATTTTAGGTTTTCAGCGAGTTTTTAGAAATTTTTCTTATTTTTAAGAAAATACAATTTAATATTAATATTTTTTATGAAAATATGTGTTCATTTTTTTACATAAGAACAATTTCGTATATTTTTGTTGTGGTAATTTCATATAAATATTTCTCTTAGAAAAATATCATCAATTAAACATGTTTGATGCCAAATCTTATTAAAAAAGATTTTTATTTTTTTTATTTTTTTTTTAATACAACAATATTTTTGTGTACCAAATATTATATATTTAGAGTGTACGCTAAACATATATATGTTTCAAACTGAACATGTTTGCGGCAATATACTACAGAAGCGATTTTTTTTATCGTGTACATACGTGTTTTCAAACTCTCGCTTCTCCGTTTAGTATAAACCAGTGTATCTGTATACAGTGGAGAGCTGAGTTGAGGTTTCATAGCATGAGAAAGCGTAGTGAGCATTTAGTCGCAATCGGAACGCCAAACTAAACTATCGATCGGTTGTACATTTGGGGAAAAGCAGAGAAAAATACGTTGACAACAAATACGTTACAAAAAAATATTAACTTTAACATTAACTTGGCGAAGAGGGTCACACGAATGTTTGTAACTATTGTACGAAGGAATTAACAATAAAGAAAAAGATATAAAGTATCTGTCGGTCGTGGGTAAAGTTTAGAAATAAAATGATGAACAGTCGGTTTCATTGCCTAACAATTCAATTGTACCGCAAACGTTTGACGTCAAAATGTTCTGTCAGTTCATCGACGTTATTGGTTCGAAGGTATGTATAAACACTCAAATAGCTTCCCATAAACATTTGAATATGTTCTTTCTGGTTACGTCATCAGATTGTTGACTGTTTCTTACCTTACCTTTTATACAAGCTGTCGATAAACAATTTCTTCAAATTTTTTTTAATTGGGACTATTACTTACGAAAGAAATCGTCGCCGTCGCACACTGCTCCGTCCCGTAGAAGGAGTCGTCAGAATATAGTGAAACTTCATTTCTAAATGGATTATGATGAGCAGAATTCAAAAATGTTATCGGTTTTTACGTAACATTTACGGTTCTTTTGTAAACTTTATCTGTTTGGTTGCGTTTCTACTGAATCAATGACTTTATCATCTAGGGCTGCTTACAGAACAATTCTCCGAAAAATTAACCATGAATTTTAAAATTTCTGCAATAACAACAATAACAAAATTAATATAATTGTTAGGAATCACCAAATTTTTGTTATTTAACTTATTTAGTCCACAAAATGCACTCCATACACTTTCGAAGTCGATTTAGCCATGTCCGTCTGTCACACTGTGGTACAGGGTATTATAACTTTGCGCATTTGTTTGTAACACCCAAAAGGAGAAGAAATAGACACATCGTTTACTATACCGATCGACTGAGAATCACTTTCTGAGTTGATTTAGCTATGTCCGTCTGTCTCTCTGTCCGTCTGTGCATGTATTCTTGTAATCAAAGTACAGGTCGCAATTATGGTCCGATCTCGACGAAACTTTACACATATCTTTTTTTTTGGCCCAAGGACGATCCCTATTGAATTTGGTTAAAATCGGTTCAGATTTAGATATAGCCCCCATATATATGTTACCCCCGATGTCACATGTAAGCGCTGTAAAAACTTTATTTTGTATCCGATCAGTATGAAATTCGTCAGAAAGAGGTTTCCTATTATATTAATAAACATTTTTAAATTTGGAAGAAATCGGTTCAGATTTAGATATAGCCCCCATATATACGTTACCCCCGATTTGACATGTGAGCGCTGTAAAAATGTTATTTTATATCCGATCAGTGCGAAAATCGGCAAAAAGAGGTTTCTTTCTACTTGAGGGAATACTGCCAAATTCGGAGAAACTCGGTTTAGATTTAGATATAACACCCATATATATATATTACCCCCGATTTGACATGTAAGCGCTACGAAATTCGACAGAAGGAGGTCTTTTTACATGAATGAGTATTCAGGAAAGATCGGTTCAGATTTATATTAAAGCTCCATATATATGTTCCTCCTGATTTGGTATCAAACCGCTATAGAAGTTGTATTTTATATCTGACCTAATCGTCCCTGGTACAAATGGGGTACATCGGTTCATGTTGTGGCACTTTAGAGAATACATTTTTCAATTGATTTGACTGAAATTTAAGAATGTATACTTTATATTGCATTTAATCGCCCCTAGTGAAAATATAAAGATCCCTTCCGATTATACTTCTTGACGTTCTAGGAGACGAATTGTTTATGCTAAGTAAAAAACTGACATTTTAGGCACTTTTTAAAACATTAAAATAAAAAAAGAATCGGAGAAGATTTTGTTTTTTGGTGATAGATTAATGTTCAAACTAAATTATTATGAAAACAAATTCCACCGAATTTTATGATGTTGTTACTTTTGTGCCATTAAAAATTGCTATTTTTCCTCCAACTATTCACAAACGATATAAAAAAAAGTCCATTTATTTTACCTTTTTTTAGTTGTACTAGTAGCTTTAAAATGATACAAAAAAAATTAATTCGAAGCAAGTCAGTATTTTGATTTTTGTCCATGAAACGGAGCAGTGTGCGTCGTGGCAAAAGTACCTGTATGATTTTTCCTAATTTTTGAGAAGAGAAAATAAGCTGTTTAATTGTATTATTTCGCGATAATATTAATAAGATAGTAACTATGAATTCAAACGTATATAAATTTATCGCGCATATAAAAATTATCGCGAAATAATAAAACAGCGTTAAAACAGTTCATCTGCTCTTCTGAAAAATTTGGAAACAGCATGGCAACAACGGCGACAAAATATTTATTCGCATTTAAGTATTCAGAAAATATAACAATACCCTTATTTTAAGACAAGTTTAATGTTTTCACTAATTCAACGTTCATTTTTTTCAGAATTTATTTATAATTAAATGTTCCTAAAATTCCTTTATATTTGATAATGATACATTGCTTGATGGGTTAAAAAAAATTATAACTTGGAATAAATAGAAATTAAAAATAAGTGATCTAAAAAAATTTTTTTGCTACTTATATCATTATAAATTAAAAGGTAAAACTCGAAATCAATGAAAAATAAATTTTGAAAAATCTACAACGTTTTCAAAAGCAAAATATATTTGGAGAAACTCCTAAACAATAATTTTATTTGGATACAATTAAATATTTTGTTTGATAAAATTAGCTTGCACATATATATTTTGTTGTAATATATTAATATGCGTTCCAAATAAATTTTATTGATTTTCATTTTAGGCGATTTTGCCCCGTTTAGAAAAGCCCTCTGCATCCGCTTTCTCGCATTTCCTTTCGTTTTTAAATTGATGTATGCACAGTAGAGCGGGTCGATTTAAAAGTCGTCCATTGCTCAGTGAAAATCGTATTCTAGGGATCAAAATAAGAAACTTTGCCGGAGGAACCATACCTCTAAAACGAATTCTGATGTCCCGGAAAAAATATCCACTTTGACCCATTTAGAGTGCTCCAATCGAGTCCAAATGTATGACCGACCCCCACTAACTTTGGAGGGCCGATCCACCCATGCCAGTGGCACACCCCCTGGAACTCACCTGGGGGGTTCCCCATACAAACATTTCAAAAAAATCACCATTTTTGGCACTTTACATGACAAAATCAGCGAAATGGCTATGTTTTTCCTTTATTTTTTTTTAAGTTCGAGCCAATTTCCGGGACATCAGAATTCGTTTTAGAGGTATGGTTCCTTCGGCAAAGTTTCTTATTCTGATCCCTTGAATACGATTTTCACTGAGCAATGGCGACTTTTTTTGCCTACCCACAAATCGACCCGGCCTAATGCACAGGGATGGTCCACGACAGGATTTTTTAGGTTTACGACTGTCAGAAAGGTGTAAACGTCACATACGTCATAAACCCGTCTGAAATGTATGAAATGTCGTAAACTGTAATATCAGTTCTAAGGACGCTGCAGACTTCAGCCCTTCACGTAAAAATCTGGTGGACCCCATATAAAAACTAATCGAAATCCGAGATACAACTTTATTTAAAATTTTTTGAGAAAATATATGTTTTTGATCGAATACCGATATTTACACAATGGTGTGATATATTGTACAACCCGAACATTAAATTAGTTCAAAATGGGAAAATCAACTATTTCGGCGTTAAATCAACAACACATCTTTTCATATCATAAAAATTCACTTTTCTTCACATCTTTTGTAGACCATTTAATTTATATTCTTGACGAACAATAAATAGTTCAGTTTCAGTTTATTTTTTGCAAAATATTATATAAGTTCTGATGCACACGAGGCAATATTTTTAATGCAAGTATCAAAGTTTGTAGTTTGTCTGCCTCTTTCCAACAAACTTTGACACCCCACCCATTTCTGTGCTTGTTGCAAAAACTAGAAGGCCTTACTTATTCTGGAATATGGCTTAACGCATTGTCATCATTTGCTCTAAAATTACTGATGATCCCAGCGTCCACTGCATAATTAGAATGCATTTTCTCCAATTGGTCTCATGTGCATTCTGATTTTCGAAATCTATTAGAATCGGAACGATCCAAAAAGTTGCTGGAAGTTTACTCTTCACTTAAAATACGCGAAAAAAGACAACTTTGAAGGCATTGAAGATAGAAATTCGAGTGAAGAAGAAACCTAATTTATAAACAAATAATAATTGATTTGAACCAATAAATAAACTTGAAAGTTCAAAATAAATATTTTTTTCTTTTCTATTGATTTGCTAATTATTTACTGTTAGTGACAAAGTCAAGTTTCCGACATTAGGTTCACGACGTTGTATACGTATATCGAATACGTCTCAAATGTATGTCATATACGTCACAGTTTAAGACGGACCATCCCTGTGTATGCACTCGTTTCTTTCTACGACATGCCACCACGTTGTGGTTGATTTTTCTTCATCGGAATTTGGACACATTATAATTAAACGATACAATAATTTTATTTGTGCAGTAAAAGGTGATTTGGAATTTTTCTAATTTAATAATATATTTAGTAAAGCAAACATGAAATTAATTAAAAATTAATCTTGATTGGTTTGCACGGGGCAAAATCACCGTTTTTGATATGTTTGAATCAAAACAAAACTATCTGGAAAACCAATTTTTAAATATTTTATATTTCTGAGCCAATCAATTTAATTTGAAAAGCAATACAATTTATTTGGAACGCATATATTAATATATTATAACAACATATATTTGCAGACTAATTTTGTAAAAAAATATGCATTTATATGCAAATAAAATTATTGTTTAGGAATTTCTCCAAATATATTTTGTTAAAAATGATTTTCAAGACGAGGCAGATTTTCCGAATTTTATTTTTAATTTTTTATTGATTTCAAAAAAAGTTTGACATGAAATGAAAAACAAGTTTGCCCTTAAATCAGAGATTGAATCCGTCATTGTTTGAAGAACAAATTTCTTTGAATTTAAGAAAATTTACTTGATTTCAAAGAAATTTTCATTCGTTTAAAGTAAAATTTCTTACTTCTATGATAAGGTGTCCATAACACTATGTCATGTTGACGTTAAAGTTACGTCATCAAATTAAAGAAAAAATAATTGATTGTAGTGCAAATGACATTAACTCAAGTACACATTTTAATAGTTTGTAAGATTTTTTCCTTAAAAATGTTGAAATTCTCATGTCATGTTTTTAAAAACAATTTACCCTTAACTTTCAGTCCACTTTTCTTTGATTTTTAATTAAAGATTAGTTATCTTTTGAATTAAGAGATCGTTTTTATCTGCGAGAGGCCGATGTTGGAACAATGAACAATCGAATAATGAATAAATAAAATATTATTTTTATTTTGTGCATTAAATAGAATATCGTCTAAATCTGAAATGCATGTTTTGCTAACGATATGTCATATTAAATAATAGGGATGTAACGAATATTCGCTTCGCATATGCGAACGCGAGTTATTCGCATCATTTTAAAATTCGCTTTCGCATTCGCAAAAACCATCTTTGGAGTATTCGCTTTCGCATTCGCTTTCGCAAAAATATATTTCAGTATTCGCTTCCATTTATTAAAGTGTTAAATCTCCTTATTCCCTTCACACAATTTGAAGATATGTGTGTGCTTGTGGTAACAGGTGGTAAAACTATGGAAAACAGTCTTAATACTTGAATATCCTGGAAAAGAGTCAATTCAGTTCCTTAAATTTGTTGGTACTAAAGGCTGAAACTATTATTCGCTTTCGCAAAAATGCATATTTCACTATTCGCTTTCGCATTCGCAAGAAATATATTTATTTCCAAAAAAATTAATATTAACGGAAATATGTTACTGCAAGAAAATATCATTAAAAATATATTTTTTTATATTTTCTGACATATTTTATTATATCATATTATATAATGAATAAAACATCACATATTGAATTTTAGTTAATTAAATAAATTAAAAAAAATATTTTACCAAACATATTTTACACTTGTGGAAAGTACAGCATGTGCTTGGTTTAATTACAGAATGTACTTAATCTAAAATGAATAATATGTTTGCAATTTTTTTCGGTCAAACAAAAGCTTAGGTCATTTCCTTTGTGGATCTTTGTGGTCTATAATTGGGATGGGACTTGTTTATCTATCAAAATAAAAAATTCGAAATATCTTTTTTTAATTTTTGTTTGCAATTTATTGCGTAAGTTGTAAACGTGTTTCTAAATCCTAAAGATGAACCTCGTACTCAAAAACTAGATACAATTACATTTTCAAGGGTATATGACACGCCTAACTAAAGTTGCATACACTCCGGAGTAAAATCACTGTTTTTCTATAGAAATGTTACATAATAATACATAATAAATAAATATTCGGCTATCCAATCAGCCGCCTTATTTTTCGCTTTTTATCCCCTCGCCTTACAGGGAGGAGGCTAGATATCATTTGCTACGAGCCAAAAGTGTAACACATAGAAGGAGTGACCTAAGACCCTGAAAATGTTCGGCGGAAATCAGTTTTAGGATATTTTAAGTCATTTAGGCGTCCGTCTGTCTGGATGCAGCGCACTATAACACTGGCAAGGAGTAACGGATTGATTTCAAATTTGGTATGTAACGAGTATAATATTTTTTCTATCTCAGGCTAAGTTCGAAGATGGGTCATATTGGTCCACTCCTTCAAGTACCTCTACCTTACAAAGGGTTACCATTTGTGAAATATTGATTCTCTAATAACTTGTATACTACTCATCCGAATCATTTGTGATTCTTAGCATAGTAATAGTTTACCTGTCGCTATCGCATTCAGGAAAGTGGGCGAACTTTCGCCACCCCTTTTAGTAACACCCAAACAACGGGACCATTATTTACTTATATCTTAAATGCCAATGTATATAAATACTTGAAATTTTGTGCAGTGTCGAATAAATTTATTTTTTGTTTGTCATGTATCAGCAAAGGAACAGTAACCAAGCTTTCGGTTGTATTACCTTCTGAAAAATGGGCGAAGTGTCGCCATCCCTTTTGGTACCACCCACACAAAGGAAACATTATTTACATATATCTTAAAGTTATTAACAGTTGACTTTTTGTACAAAATGGTCTCCTTGTGTGGTAGGGCCAATTCCCCAAAAGGGGAAGGGCCACTTCGCCCAGTTATCTCAATCTGATATACTCGTAAATAGATAAACTAATATTATGTGTGGAATTACAGAAGATTTGGATAACTAGTATAGAAGTTATTAGAGAATTCGTCGGCTTAATACTATTTTGGTCCATACGCCACTTTTGTGCTGTTTTGAGTTAGGAGTTGATAATATGGGTTTCAAGCATGCTCTTTCAGAATCTGCAATAATTTTTTTCCTATCCGTCTAGTTTTCGAGATATTGGTAGGGTAAATCTATTTAACTCTGAATAACGGTTCTATCATTTCTAAACCGCTAGTCTGATAGCTGACAGATTTATTTCAGTGACAGTTCATTTTATTGTTTACAAGCTTACAAAGGCAGTTTGATCTATTGCATTCAGAAAAAAAGTTATTCGTGATGGAATTCAAGCGTGATAGTGTGATTGCTTTATATTTGGGTGGAAAAACACAAGTGGCTATCGTTAGAGCCCTTCAGCATTTAAATGTGAATAAATCTTTTGTTTCTCGTACCATTGCTCGTTACCGTGATACTGGCAGTGTTGCATCGCGTCCAAAAAGTGGACGAAAAAAACGGTAACAACACCAGAAATGATCCGAAAAGTGAAGGCCAGATTTGATCGAAATCCACGCCGCAGTGGTAGAAAAATTGCTCGTGAGCTGAACATATCGCGAGAACGGATACAACACATATTAAAAAATGAGCTTGGACTAAAGCCATTGAAGTTCCAAAAAGTGCAAGAGCTCACCGATGCACAAAAAAAGTTAGACTGGAAAGAGCCAAGGAGTTGGCCAGTTACCGAATTTGGTTTTCTCCGATGAGAAGCCATTCCAAATTGAGCAGTTTGTGAACAAACAATATGATCGGGTTTACTTGCCAAAGAGGTCAGCTGAAAATGTACACCTTCGATTGGCCACCAGAACTCAAGCGCCGCCGATGGTAATGGTGTCCGTAACGGCCGATGGTCGCTCCTCGCTCGAATTCTAAATATATTTCTATATATTTACCTATAATAATAATAGCGTAATATCCAAAAACACTATTATCCCAGTACCTCAGCTGTATGAGGTACATTTTGTATGTTCAAATTTATAATATTATACATTCATTCTCGAAGAAAGAAATGAAATAAATTGAATACATTCTCAGGCACCAATTATCTGAAATGGCCCTCGTTTCGTGATATGTTCACGGCCGTCTACGTGAATCATCCGAAACTAACCCGCGCCCAGAAACTGTATGTAGATGTGATGAGAATTTTGATCTCGCATGGAGTGCTCTTAAGACGCGGTATGAGAACAAACGAGTTTTAGTGGACAACCAACTAAAAACACTATTCAATATTCCCATCGCGTCTGTAGAAAGCAGCGAATGTTTTCAAAAGATTCTTTCCAGAGTCAATGATTGCATCTGCATTTTAAAATCCCTTTATGTCAAAATCGGATGTTGGGATCCCATATTGATATTTTTGATATCAACAAAGCTCCCTGATGAGACACTTTCACTTTGGGAACAATCTCTAAAGTCCCATCGCGAACTTCCTACTTGGTCTCAAATGGATGAGTTCCTAATGAACCGATTCGAGGTCGTGGAACGAATATCCACCTTTAAGTCTGCAAAAGATCGCCGAAGTCTTCCCACAGCGTATTCAGCCCAATATCATAACAAAAAACAAACTTACACATCTCAAGAAAAGTTAGATTCCCTATGTCCACTGTGCAAAGGAAATCATTGCATACGAGTTTCGAACATTTTCGCCCCAAGAAAGTATAGATTTTGTATTTAAACAAAAACTTTGCAATAAATGCCTTTCGGAAAATCACATAAAATCCAAATGTAAAAGTACACATTGTTGCCTCTCGTGCAGGAAACAACATCACACACTTTTTCATTAAGACCAATCGAAAGTCAATAAACCAGAAACACCAGATTCAGGTACAATAAGATCGCCCGAAAAAAATGGATCCAAACTCACATTCTCCCTCATACACTATGTATAATCAAAGTGCAACCACTTCCAAAGAAGCTCACTCTCAAGTTAAGGCCAATTTTTCTTCCAACAATGAGACTATATTGTTACGAACTGCCTTAGTGCAAATCGTGCATAATTCCGAACTATTTACAGATAGAGCTCTGATTGATCCAGGCTCACAAAGGACATTCTTTTCGGAAAAAGTTAGGCAGATATTACAAATTCCCTACCGAAAATCGTGTTTAAAAATTGTAGGCATTGGAGGAAAAATACAAAAGGCTGGCAAGGAATGCCAGCTTGTCCTTTACTCTAAAAAAAGACTCTAAATGCCATAATTCTCCCAAAGCTTACGAAACGGTTGCCCTCTATTTCTTTTGAAATCTCTATCACTCCGGAACTACAAGAGCTTGATCTGGCAGATCCCAATTTTAATAAGTCTTCAAATATTGATATTATTCTTGGCAACAACTCGGAACGTTACATTAATATAGAGGGAATTAAAAAGGACATATGTGGCCAAGCATCTGCCTATACTACAATATTTGGCTGGGTTCTCAGTGGTCCCATGAAAACTGAATCTGTTCACGCATTCTCCACAAGAGTATTCCCTTCTGAGCATGATAACATCAGTGAAATTCTTAAACAATTTTGGGAAACCGAAGAAGTTCCGTCTTTTTCTCCCATCTCAAGTTCAGACAAATATTGTATTGTATTGAATATTGAAGAATTTTACTCAAATACTACTACGCGCCAATCAGATGGAAGATACGTTGTAATTCTTCCCTTTAAATAAGACTTCCCAAACTCTGTATTCCTTGGATCATCGCGTTTTAACGCTCTCGGACAATACACGAGAATGGAAAAAAAACTGACTAAGGATACAGAACTTCAAAAAGAATACTCTTCTGTTCTCAGTGAATATATTTCTCTTAATCACATGGAGGAAACTTCCTCCCAACAAATATATTCCCAAGGTAAATTCTACTCATTTTACCTCCCACATCACGCGGTAGTACGACCTGAACACAAATCTACAAAAGTTAGGGTTGTATTCAACGCGTCCCGTAAAACTAAATCTGGGTTTTCTTTAAACGATGTACTCTATGCTGGTCCTGCGCTCCAAACAGACTTGATATCGACAGTTCTCAACTGGAGGAAATACATACAAGTACGTGTACAGTGGATATATTCAAAAAATGTACCGTCAAATTTTGGTACATCCCACAGATAGAGCTTACCAAAGACTCTTATTTCAGCCAGATCCCACAGGTCCCATAAAGGATTTCCAATTGAATACGGTCACATTTGGGGTTAATTGTGCACCATTTCTGGCTATTCGAACCCTGCTGCAACTCGCCTCGGACTCCGAAGAAAAATTCCCTCAAGTCGCTTCAATTTTGCGAAGAGAGACTTATGTTGATGACATTTTGTCAGGGGGATTCTCAATTAACGAGACTATCGAATCTCAAACAAATCTAATTTCTTTACTAAAGTCAGCTGGATTTTCATTAAAGAAATTTACCGCAAATGATCCACAGTTACTTTCCCATTTGGCCCCAGAAGACTTATATGATTTAGACTTATTGCGCTTACATGAGTCCAGTTCCACAAAGACTCTAGGTATTAAGTGGAACGCATTAACAGACAGGTTTTCTTATTCCTCAATTTCCATACAAATGCAGACACATCCAACCAAACGCCAAGTTCTTTCTGCAGTTGCACAGCATTTTGACCCTGCAGGCTGATTAACTCCTTTTATAATAAGGGCGAAAACTCTAATGCAACAATTATGGTTGGAAGGTTGCAATTGGGATGAAACCATATATCTATATTTGGAAAAAATTAGTGACAGATCTGACCCATATCGAAAAAATCTCAATACCTAGATGGATTCAGTTTATGCCCACAGATTGTTAACAAATTCATGGATTCTGTGATGCATCAAAATCTGCCTACTGTGCATCCGTCTACATACGCTGCCAAACATCGACCTCAAATGTGTTCTCAAATTTTTTTATGGCAAAAAGTAAAGTTTCCCCTATTAAAACGATTTCTTCGATTAGAACTCAATGGGGCTTTACTTATTTCAAATACGTCATGGATTTGCTTGATCTCCCTATCAACTCGGTAACTTTGTGGACAGATGCATCTATTATACTGGGTTGGCTATCCAAGCCACCAATGTCCTGGGAAACATACAGGGTCTCCCATATTCGACGGACCCATCTGGCAACGCCATAACTTTTGACAGAGATGTCAGATCGCTTAATGACATACCGCGTTTGAAGCGTCAGTCCAAGCAGATTTTTACCATGGAACAATACACGCCACGCGAGCGCTCTGAAATAGTTGAAATTTACATTCAACAGAAGAAGTCAAGTCAACGTGCTTTTAAAATATTAAAAAATGCGAGAAGTGCGCCTTCTAAGAACACCATTAAGCGTTTATACGAAAAATTTTCGACTGGTGAGGCTCTTTCTAATCCGAAGAGGCCAAATAAAAGTCGACCAAGGCGATCGGCCGAGAATATCGCTGCCGTACGAGCCAGTGTTGAGAGGTCCCCAAGAACATCCCAAAAACGCCGTTCTCAGCAGTTGGGCATGGCTCGGTCCACTTTACAACGGATTATTCGCGTTGATTTGCATTTGTTCCCGTACAAAATTCAATTGACGCAAAGATTGTTGCCTGCGGACAAGCCTCGTCGATTGGAATGGGCCCAACGAGTCCGTGGGTCCGTCGAATATGGGCAACCCTGTATGTGGCTAACCGCACCTCGCAAATTCACGAGCTGGTTCCAAGCGCAACATGGAGGTACGTGCCTACCCATGACAATCCAGCCGACCTCGGCACTAGAGGTTGTAAACCTCAAGATTTAATTTGTAATCCCCTATGGTGGAACGGCCCATCTTGGATCACCAATTCCATAGAAAACTGGTGAAGAAAAAACCCCTGTTGATACGTTAAACGTCACTATAGAGGAAGATGTAATTAATAGATTTTCTTCATACACAAGAGTCCTAAGAGTAATCTCATAAGTTTTCCGCTTCTTTTCTAATACTCACCCCCAGTTAAAAACCAGTAAGGAAAGGCAGAAAGTCGGGCGGGCCGACTATATAATACCCTACACCTCCCTAACAATGCGATAAAGGTCATTGCGATACTAATTTGGAATAATTGGTAAGTCGGCAGCAACATATTATCTAATTCTGAGCCGATAATCGCTAAATTAAGCAATATTTGTTCCTAAATTGAGAAACATCTTTCCGGAATATATTAATGATCGGAAGTAAAGTACAACTTCTATAGCGCTTTGATACCAAGTCAGGAGGAACATATATATGGAGGTTATATATAAATTTGAACCGATTTTCCCTGAATACTCATTTATGTAAAAAGACCACTTTCTGTAGAATTTCGTACTGATCGGATATAAAATACAGTCTCTACAGCGCTTACATCGGTGGTAACATATATATGGGGGCTATATCTAAATCTGAACCGATTTCCCCTAAATTTGGCAGTATTAATTCATGTAATAAGAAACCTTTTTCTGCCAAATTTCGTACTGATCGCATTAAAAATACACTTTTTACAGCGCTTACATGTAAAATTGGGGGTAACATTTATATGGGGGCTATATCTATATCTGAACCGATTTTCTCCGAATTTGGCAGTATTCCTTCGAGTAATAAGAAACCTCTTTCTGCCTAATTTCGCACTGATCGTATATAAAATACAGTTTCTACATCATTTACATGTCATATATATGGGGGGGCTATATTTAAATCTGAACCGATTTTCTCCGAATTTTTCAGTGTTAATTCATGTAATGAGAAACCTCTTCTGACAATTTTTTTTTACTTATCGGATTCAAACTACAGTTCTACAGCGCTTACATGACAAATCGGGGGTAACATATACATATATGGGGGCTATATCTAAATCTGAACCGATTTCCCTCAAATTTGGCAGTGTTAATTCACGTAATGAAAAACCTCTTTCTGCCAATGTTTTAACTGATCGGATATAAAATACAGCTTCTACAGCGCTTACATGTCAAATCGAGGGTAACATATATATGTGGGCTATATCTAAATCTCAATCGATTTCCCTCAAATTTGGCAGTATTCCTTCATGTAATAAGAAACCTCTTTCTGCCGAATTTCACACTGATCGGTTATAAAATAAATTTTTTGCGGCGCTTACATGTGAAATCGGGGATAACATATATATGGGGGCTATACCTAAATCTGAACCGATTTTAACCAAATTCAATAGGGATCGTCCTTGGGCCAAAAAAAGATATGTGTAAAGTTTCGTCGAGATCGGACCATAATTGCGACCTGTACTTTGATTACAAGAATACATGCACAGACAGACGGACATAGCTAAATCAACTCAGAAAGTGATTCTAGGTCGATCGGTATAATAAACGATGGGTCTATATCTTCTCCGTTTGGGTGTTACAAACAAATGCACAAAGTTATAATACCCTGTACCACAGTGTGGTGTAGGGTATAAATATCAGCAATTTCAAACATTATATTTGTCACATAAAGAGATTGAATTTGTTAAATCCCGTTTAATATCTCTTTCCCAGCGAAGAGAGTATAAATCTGAATACGAAGCTTTATTAAACTCAAAACATATGTCCCATAAAAGCGTTTTGTCCACCTTGAAGCCATTTTTGGATTCCAAAAAGTTTATGCGTGTCAATGGTCGGATTGCAGATTCCTCTCTCCCATACAGAGAACATTATCCCATAATACTTCCGGGAAATTCGAGACTAGCAGATTTGTGCTTGCTGCATCTACACTTATTCCTAGCGCACTCAGAGTGCAATCAAATGTGTCGGTTTGTACAATCTGAATACCATATATCCAGGCTGAAACCCAGAGTAAAAGGCATTATACGCAAATGTAAAGTGTGAATTTTACACAAAAAAAAATCCAACACTCAGATAATGGCACCTTTACCCCCGGGGCGTTGCACTTTTTCTCTGCCATTTCACACAACAGGAGTGGATTTTGCCGGCCCATTTGAGCTTAAAAGCTCAACTCTTCGAAAAGCTCCCACGACCAAGGCATATGTTAGCGTTTTTGTCTGCTTTGCCACCAAAGCCGTTCATTTAGAGCCTTGCTCAGACGTTTCCCAAAAATATGCAGGCCACGGATTTGAGTGGAAATTCATACCACCCCACGCTCCTCATATGGGCGGTCTATGGGAAGCAGCCGTCAAAAGTTTTAAGACCCATTTTAAGAAAATAGCCGGAGCTTATAAGTTTACATTTGAGCAATTTGCAACTTTGCTAGCACGGATTGAAGGGGTTCTGAATTCACGTCCCATTTCTGCAATGTCAGAGGTCTAAATGATTTACCAGCTCTTACGCCAGGTCACTTTCTGAAAGGAGCTCCCATAATGTCGTTTCCTGAACCTGTTTGTGCCAACATGTCTCTCATAAACCGTTGGTTAAAATTAAAAGCTCTTCACCACCAATTTTCAATAAGGTGGAAAGAAGATTACCTAAGAGCTCTCCAAAAACGATATAAGTGGAAATCACCAACTCCAAATTTAAAAATTGACCTTGTCATTATTATGGACGATTTACTTCCCCCCTGTGAATCCCATTTAGGAAGAATTGAAAAAACTTACCTAGGCTCTAACAACAACGTAGAAGTAGCAGACGTACGCACTGTTAATGGAGTAATCAATCGACCAATAGCAAAACTCTGATATTTACCTTTCTCCAACTCCCAAGATTCTAATCAAATTTACTAATCATGAGCATTATCTCAATTACAATTATTCACTGTTCAATCTCAAAAAAAACTTCATAAGTCATCCGTTTACAAATTTAAAATGTGCGACCGTTTTCACGCTCTTAAGGTCTGTCCGAAATTCATACGGATGACTCCTAAAGAACGCAATACACTGGTACTCTAAGAAATATATTGCGTAAATTGTCTTGCTCGAAGCTACCGATTTCGCGATTGTCGTTCCAGCAACATGTGTCGAAAATGTAATAGACCACACCATACCATGTTTCAGGATCGGATCCATAAACGGCAATCCTAAAACAACAGCAACAATACAATCAAAACCAACAGATCGGCTAAGTACAACAAGCAAAGTGCAAACTCCAGGAATAACTCAAATCCCATCCAGCAAATACTTTCGGAACCCATACGAGCTCTTGCCTCCGTTTTATGCGCATACCAGCCATGACCATCATTGGACTCGACGGCATGTCTAAACTGATAAGTTTAAAATATTTATCTACCATTCTAATCCTTAATTATTAGCTACAACTTACTAATAGTTTTAAAGCCACTGAATTCCTAACATAATAATGTTAATTTTTAAATTATTGTGAATTACTAAAATCTTAATAATTGAGTTACTACCTAAAATCTACTACCAAAAGTTACTACTTAAAACCTACTACTCAAAATAAGAAGTTTCGTGGTGTACTAAACCTCTGCATCAAGACATTACCCAGCGGCGGAAATTGCGAGGCCTTACATATATAAGACATGCGGAAGGCCTTATTCGGCAAGGACTTCCCTATGTAAGGCCTGCGAAATGCATGATTATTGATCAGTTGAAGGCATGCCATTGTAAGGCATGATACAGGACTTTTAAAAGAATGGAGAGGGAATGTGAGAGCGTGTGGTTTGTAGTCCAGCGTTCACAACAAATGGAAAAAAAACGTTATCCAAATCCCAACAAGGAATCTTCCTTTTTGATAGCCTGAAGAATGCCTTCTAAAGCGAAGACAGAGGGAATGTAAGAGAGAGTGGTTAATCGTCGATCGTTCTTATCAAATGAAAGAGCAAAAACAAAAAAACGCTATGTAAATCTCAACATACCTATAATCTTCCTTTTTGATAGCCTGAAGAAGGCCTTCTAAAACGAAGGCAGAGGGAATGCAAAAACGAGTGATTCGTAGTCCATCGTGCTTACGTACCACAAATAAAAGAGCAGCAACAACAAAACGAAGTATGCCGTTATACAAATTCCAACGTAATGTGAAGGGAATGCAAATTAACAAGACGGTTCGTCGCGCTTGTTTAAATTTTCTTGAGTTACGAACGAGGAGAAATGAATTTGCAAACGCGAAAATATTTTTTTTTTACTTTTTTGCACTTATCAATCAATATTAATTTTTTAATTGTGATACATAATTACAATAAAATCTGTCTTAAAACAAGCAAAAAAACAATCGCCGCGGGACGAATCATCTTGTTAAATTCTATCACTTAAGTTTCGTACTCACAACAACAAGAACTTGTGCTTAGAGAGGGGGATGAAAAAAGCAAGAAAAAACAAAAACAAAAACAGTTTTCATAAAACGCCATCAGTTATTATCAGTTTCTGATTTAAAGGCTTTTTAAAGGCTTTAAATAATAAAAGATTTTAGGTTATTTATTGAATTATTTTGATTTTATTATGTTGTTTTTTTTTGGTTTAACTTTTTAAGTTGAATTAAATTATTTTTTTTGTGTGTTATTCAAATAAAAGAAATAAAAAATAATAGTTATTAACAAAATTAATATTAGATGGGCGTCTATAAAAATCTTCGAATATTTTCGAGGCCTGATTTTTTCAGACATGATGTATGTATTTCGTTTATAGTCCTTCCGGAAGGCCTGATATTTTCAGAAATGATTTATGCCTTCCATAATGAAACCTTCAGCAGACCTTCTTTTTAAGTCCTTCTGGAAGGCCTGATTTTTTCTGACATGCGTTATCCCTTATCTATGAAGGCCTTCTGGAGGCATTCTTGTAGGGAAATGGAAAGGAAGGCCTTGCCTCCCAATCTCACGCAATGTTAAATGGAAAGGAACAGGTAATGTGTAGGGAAGGCCTCCGTCATGACTAAGAAGGCCTGATATAAGGCCTTATAGCTCATGCATTCCGCCGCTGGGTAATTTCATCATCTACAATAGTGTGCACTACTTCACTGCACACTGAAACATTGTATTTATTACTCGATTGACACTACCATAGAATGATCGAAAAAAGAACAACAAACACTTCACACTGTTTGATATTTACAATCTAGTCGTGTACTCTGCTCGTTCGGTTGTTGTATTCTTTATACTCGTTTCAATTCGTCAAACGATGAGTATAATAGGCGTGTTTTCGTTACACCATAAGTGCTTAATTTGTATGGGGAGCTAAGCACATTTAAGCACTATTAGTTCCCGATGAAGTTTGGTGCTTGTGTTCATGTCTTAATCGAGTATGATGTTGCCAGATTGGGCACCCTATATTTAGCAATATGGCATCCCATTTTTGGAGAGATTTTATCAATTATTGTGAATTAACGGGAAGAAGAAGAACAAAAATGGGAAATTATTTTAATATTTGCAAAAGTGTGTAAACAATTGAACATAGAATAGTAAATATATGTTTTATAAATACTTTTCACGAATTTTTTGTCTGTTTCGCACTGTTCTTTCTTCGCAACTCATGACACTATTGTTACCAGATAGTGAAAATCCGCCACTTATTGCTTATGTGCCAGTTAGTGGAAGTCAGTTGTTTTCGTTGCAAAGTGCTAAACTAAAAGTGCTAGCTTGTAACGAAAACATGCCTATTATGTACACTAGTGTATTTACCCCTTAAAAAATCATTAAATTTCTAAGGTGATCCGTCGCTCTTTGTTGTTGCGTCTCTCTTTGCAGTGACAATGAGTGCAGTAGTGTAGTGTACACTGAAATCGAGTATTTTTTTTTTTGGTGCACAGTGCTTGAATGAGGGCACTTCTCCATTGCCTTGTTACTCAGCGATGCCAACTTGGTGATTTTTCCGCTACTTGTGGTGATTTTTGATCTCCAAATACCACTGTTTTGTAAAAGTAGTGATTTTTCAGAAAAACCACTACGGTAGCGTTTTTAACAGTTTTTTGTAGCGCTTTTAGTGATTTTTTACATACATCGGCGAAGAATGCAAGATGACGGCGACATTAAAAAAATCATGTATTTTACGCAACGCATCGTCGCACTCTTTTAGAGCACATAGAATGTTAAAACATATCGCTCAATTACTTCAAGAGTGACATAACTCAAAATTGAAAATTGTCAAGATGTGTAGCTTTAAGTCCGTATAAAAAGATAAGTAACATGAAAAATTATGTTTAAAAACGCTGGAAATAATCCGAAATATGATTGTTTACTTTTAAACTAAATTTCACTGACGTTAATTTAAGGACACTTGCAAAATTCGGTTCTGTAAGGCAACCTAAAAAATTTGAAATTTTTAGTTATGTCACTCTTGAAGTGAGTGAGCGATATGTTCTTATGTGATTTGTGCCCGTAATTCACAACTGAGCGTTATGAATTTTTTTAAGAACAAAGTTAGTCCTGAATCCAAGCAAGTGTCAAAGTTTGTAGGAGAGAGACTTTGATACTTGCTTGGAAAAAATTGTCTCGTGTAATACAGTAAATTCTTTAATGCAAATAAAATTTGTGTTAAAGTTTCAAAATGTTTGCTGCTTGAAGTATAAAATACCCAATAATTTATGTTTAAAAATAAATGCCAATGAAACATTTAGAAACCAAATTTTATACAATATTATGGCCAGAAGAGATAGAGGAAAATTATACTATTTTATTTGGCCAAGAACAAGTAATTTATTAATAATTTATTCCTAAGAATGGAAAAACTGTAACGTTTATTTTATAATTTTAAGTCATTCGGTCAATCATTTTCAGAGTTATCGCACGAACGATTCAGTCAAACAGACAGACGGACGGACATTAATTTATTCACATTTTTTTAACCCATGGAGGACCCATGTTGAAAATTTTACATTTTGTGGGAAAATAGGTGGTTGATTTTTAAAAATAAAACGAAGAAAATTGATGATTCAGGATAATCAAGGATTAAGGACATTTTCATCCTTTTGATGTCCAAAAGTAAACAGCTTTGATCTTTAATACCAGTACATACTTTAATGTTATTAAATGCAATTTAAAGTGATACTAATTTAAATAAAACAAAAAATAAATAAATTTACTGATATTTTTCGAGACTCAAGATGAGGGAGGGGATTCATTAGTCGGTTTACCCGACTGAATTTTCTTACTTGTTTTAAATTCCATTTATACAACTGTTTCGCATTGTACACGATAACACGATAATCGCATTGTACACGATAAGATCTTCCGTTATGAAGATTTAAAAAAAGCTAAATTTATAAAAAAAAATGTTGTAGGTGACCAACTTTGGCACCCTATAAAATCTAAACCGTTATGAATTTGGACAATCGGTAAATGGTCATAAGACTGCATGGTCCTCTAGTATATGCGTGTGAAATATTTAAATTGTCATTTTTGGGTCGTTTTATTTTGGAAAACATTTTTAAGCAGTATGTAAGAAACAAAACTAATATTTAATTCGCAAACTAAATATTTTAAGTAATGATTTTTCTACGCTTAATAGAATGAAAAAAATGCAAAAATGTTATCAACAAAATTAATTTATGCTGGGTAATTGAAAATATGTATCTCGACACTCAACGCTATCGAACAAGATAATGAATGTCGTATTAAACATTGATAATTTATTGTAATGCCAATTTAAACTATGATGTTTTGCTGTACACTATCTTATCGTGTACAATGCGATTAGACGGGTTATTGAAACAGTTGTATAAATGGAATTTAAAACAAGTAAGAAAATTCAGTCGGGTAAACCGACTAATGAATCCCCTCCCTCAGCTTGAGTCTCGAAAAATATTAGTAAATTTATTTATTTTTTGTTTTATTTAAATTAGTATCACTTTAAATTGCATTTAATAACATTAGAGTATGTACTGGTATTAAAGATCAAAGCTGTTTACTTTTGGTACAAAATGGTCCATTTGTGTGAGAGGTAACAAAAGGGACATCCCAATCCCAACGGTCACTTTTCTCTGAACTATAGGTACTATAAAAGCATTACACTGTGAACAATTGCAAGTATTTATATGCAATGGTATTAAAGTTATAAGCTGTTAGCTTTTGGTGTAAACTGGTCCATTTGTATGAGAGGTACCAAAAAGGGCGTACCAATTACGGCCACTTTTCTCAATACTCAAGGTACAATAAGGATTCAAATAAGTAGTATAGATGTTATTAAATAATCAATATTTCACTAAATGTTAACCCTTTGTAGGGGAAGTACTAGAAGGAATGGACCAATACGTCCCATCTTGGAACTTAGCGGGATATAGAAGAAAATATTACAACATACCAAATTTGAAGTCAATCGGTTAGTCCTTTCAAGAGTTATCATGCGCACCAGCCAGCAGACGGACGGACATTGCTCATTCGACTTAAAATGACCCAATACAGATATCCGCCGAACATAGTTAAGGTCTTAGGTCACTCCTTCGATGTGTTACACTTTTGGTTCGTAGCAAATGATATATGTATACCCTCCTCTCTAGGGTTAGGGGATAATAAATGAATGCGGAAAATTTTTTATGTGGATGAAAAATATGTGATCATTTAAATAAAGTTTATAAAATCTAAATGACGTCCATACGAAATCGTTATAAATGTTAAACACCTCCTTGAAATAATCTTGACAATTTTCATTTCAGTTTTGCAGTCAACAAAATTAACACTTTCCCCGCGACCCATTTAGATTCAAATGTCAGTTACATCAGCAACCGAGGTACAAATCCCCTAGTTTATCGTAATGTCGGTCAGGAATTGGAGAGGGCGGCAGCCGAATATGGTACTGTTGAAGCGATCGTTTCATGTCATGAAAAGAAAAGATATTCATTTAAAAACCTCATTGAGGAAGTGGATCGTGTCGCCGCAGGTTTCTTGAAATTGGGTCTGAAGAAAGGCGATCATGTGGGAATTTGGGGACCCAATAATGTGCACTGGTATTTGACCATGTTTGGAGCCGCTCGCGCCGGACTTGTGTCGGTGGGTATAAATCCGGCATTTCAAGCTCCAGAACTGGAATACTGCCTGAAAAAAGTCAACATTAAAGCGCTGGTGTCACCCCTAAGCCATAAATCTCAAAATTTTTATGAAATTGTTAGTTCAATATGTCCAGAAATCCAGTCAAGTAAAAAGGGTCACATAAAGAGTGCAAATTTGCCACATTTAAAAGCTGTAATCATCGATACAGATTCCGCCCTAAAGGGGGTCTTAACATTCAATGATTTGTTGGACTTGAGCAGCATGCGCGGCTTGGAAGAGATCAGAAAAATGCAGCCTTTTATTATGCCAGATTCTCCGTGTAACGTTCAATTTACGTCCGGCACAACGGGCAAACCAAAGGCTGCTGTTCTATCCCACTTCAATTTTGTAAACAACGGAATTCACCTCGGAAACCGCAATAAATTGAATGGCCAAAAGATATGTGTCCAAGTGCCGTTGTTTCATGCATATGGAGTTGTTATCACCATTATGGCCGGAATGAGTCACGGCGCAACACTAGTTTTGCCCGCACCTGGATTCAATCCAGAGGATTCGTTGAAGTGCGTTGTGGCGGAAAAATGCACAGTCATACATGGAACCCCCACTATGTACGTTGATCTAATTCGCAAACAACGAGAACTGAATTTACCTCTGAAGACACTCGAAATAGCCGTAACTGGCGGTGCCGCTTGTTCACCACAACTTTTCCTCGACATTCTGAATATTTTGAACGTAAAGGAAGTTCGAACCGTTTTCGGCCTCACGGAATCGACAGCTGTAACTTTCCAATCACGTCCAGGCGATTCAATGGAACAGGTATTGAATACGGTGGGTCATATTCAGGACGATATAGAAGCTAAAGTGATAGATGCCGAAGGTAACGCAGTTCCATTCGGACAACCTGGGGAACTGTGTATTAGGGGATACCTCACAATGCTCGGTTACTTTGGGGATGAGGAAAAGACTAAAGAAACAATTGGCGCTGATAAATGGCTGCGTACAGGGTGATTACAATAACAGTGATGCGCTGGCACGTAAGTGCAATGTAATGTCACGTATTTCTCTATTTCTCCCGCAGAGATCAGTTCATTTTACAAGCGGACGGATACGGTCGCATCGTTGGACGTCTGAAGGAAATGATTATCCGTGGTGGCGAAAACATCTTCCCCAAAGAAATTGAGGATTTCCTCAACACTCATGACGATATCTGCGAAACGCATGTAAGTACTAGTTAAACGCAATGCCATATGTATTTGCGAATGTTCCAGATTATAAATAATGACATTTTGCTTTCGTAACGTAATCAGGTAGTTGGAGTTCCCGACGAACGCTTGGGAGAAGAAATATGTGCATTTGTGCGCCTCCGTGATAATGAGAAGGAAATAACCCGTGAAAGCCTAAAGGAATTCTGCAAAGGAAAATTGGCCCACTTTAAAGTACCCCGTTATGTGGTAGCTGTTCAGGATTTCCCTAAGACAACATCGGGAAAAATTCAAAAGTTCAAATTGCTCGAACAATTCAAGAAAAAATAATTGTTATTTAAGCAGAAATTTGTGCTACTTAGTGCACATCTTCAAGATTATATGATATTAATTAAGATATTGTGATATTTCCTAGATTAATAAGAATAATGAATTTTCCACGAATGAATTTATTGTATTCTATATTTAAAAAGAAGCTAGAATGCTAAAGAAGAAAGCAATGCATATTTCAAAAAAAATCTATGGTTAAATGTATAAGATATGACCCAATATTGTAAGAGTAAGAAAAATTAATAAAATAAAAAAAAATAATTTGTCATATCGGTAGCCACAAGCTGAAAAAAATCGCTTCTATAGTATATTGTCCCAAACATATTCTGCTTGAAGCACACATATGTTTAGGGTACACTCCAAATATATAATATTTGACACACACACAAAAACTATATGATTGGGAATATGTTGTTCTAAACAGAAGTATATTTTTATCAACATATTTTTTTATTAGTAACTAATATTTTGTGTGTTTGTAAAATTCGATTAAATCGTATATCTATATATTACATTGATGGATTGACTAAAAGTGATGGATTGTATTATTTATAAATTAAATATTAGTGCTGTAAAAACGTAAGTAAAGACGGATTAAGTTCGACCATACTGAATCTTATATAGCCTTCACCATGGATAGCATTGAATGGTTTCGGATACACGGGGGAAAATCTTCATTTTTGATATGTTTGAATTAAAAGAAAATATACTTGGAAACGATTTTTTTAAATATTATATATTTGTTAACAAATAAATTGTATTCGAAAATCAAGAAATTTTGTTTGGAACGCTTACATTAATATATTAGAACATAATTTATTTGCAAACTGACTTTCACAAATAAAATATGTGTTTACACACAAACAAAGTTATTGTTTAACAAGTGTTCCAAATATATTTTATTTAAAATTTTTTTTTTAAAACTTTGCTGACTTATTCGAATTTTAGTTAGTTTTCCTAGTTTTCGTGTTAAACTTTTTAACTAAAAATGTCTTTTAATTTATAAATATTCCAATTCATCACTTTGTGTCATTCCATCAATGCAATTTATATTTACGAAAGATTATACGATTTAAGTTTCAATTAAGTTTTACAAAAATATAAAATTTATAAAAAAATTGTTCTTTGAAAATCTGAAAAACAGAAAACTTGTCTTTATGTATATTGAGGCAAAATATATAAAGACAAATTAATCTTTGTTTCAGAAAAAATAGTTCCAAATAAAAAAATGTTAGAATATGAACATATTTTGGTTTAAAACAATATCCTCCCAAACATATAATATTTGTGGGTGTCAAATATTATATATTTGGAGCGTACCCTAAACATATGTATACTTCAAGCCGAATATGTTTGGGACAATATACTACAGAAGCGATTTTTTTTTTCAGCGTGTAGAAAGAAACATTTCGTTAAAATTTGATGTTTTCGTGGCGTTTCGAAATTAAATCTAGGGGGATGGATCAACCCGATCAGTTGTAATTTGTGGTCTCTGTGGTGTTATGAAGTCAATCCGGTGAGATTCTATAAAAGGGGGGCTATATGAAAAAATTGACCGATATTACCCATTTTCAATTCCAACATACCTACATATATAAGATGTATATGTATCAAATGTATGCCACCTAGCTCAAGTATTATAGATTTTAGCGTGATTACAACAGACGGACGGACATGGCTAAATCGTATTATAAATTAACGACGATTAATAATATACTCGTATATACTTTATGGGGTCTCAGTGGTCTTACAACGGAGTGACAAACTGAATATTCCCCTAATCCTATGGTGGAGGGTATACATATTAGTGCCTAGGATTTTGGAACTGATTTTAGCTATATATGGGCCACTGGATCTAAATATGAAATCTGTTATTCTCACCAGCTCCACTTTTTAGAATCTGCTTTTTTATAAGTCGCCCCCAAAATTCGCTGGACGTGTAATTTTGAATTTCAATTACATTTGATACTGGTTTTTAAGTTAACACCTCTAACACCACACTGTGGTACAGGGTATTATGACTTTGTGCATTTCTTTGTAACGCCCAAAAAGAGAAGAAATAGAACCATAGTTTATTATATCAATCGACATAGAATCACTTTTTGAGTCGATTTATCCATGTCCGTCTGTCTAAAATTTGTTAAAATCGGTTCAGATTTAGATATAGCCCCCATATATATGTTACCCCGATTTGACATGTAAGCGCTGTAGAAACCATCCAAACTGTACGAAATTCGGCAGAGAGTTTTCTTATTACGTGAATGAACACTACAAAATTCGGAGAAAATCCGTTCAGATTTGGATATATCCCCCATATATATGTTTTACCTGATAAGTTTTGAAAATCTTTTTTTAAAAAAAATATATTCGGATAAATTCCTAAACAATAATTTTATTTGTATTTAAACAGATATTTTATTTGAGAAATTTAGTTTGCAAACATATTTTGTTGTACTATATTAAAATATATATTTTATTGAGAGTATCTCAGTTTAAATCATAACGATTACAGACCGAAATAATAACGGGCAACCGACATTGATTTTCAAATAAAATTTATTTGCTCAGAAATATATAATATTTAAAAATTTGTGTTACAAATATATTTCCTTTCGATTCAAACATATCAAAAAAGTCTAGGTTGCAATTAAAGTATATAGTGGGAACTTATGGTGAGATTTTACCAAGGAATCTTTTTGTCAAATACATCACCCAAAAAATCAACCGATTTCTAAGACTTTGATTTTGGAAGGGGATTTTCATGGGTAAGGGGATGAACGGGTGTGTATGGTGTTTTGGGGGATATACTTCTTGATGTGTCCCCTTTAATTTTTTCTTTGGAGTATCTATTCGGAACTTCTCTGATTACCCAGCAAACTTTGTGGCTAAATATCACGAAAATTTGGCCGAGAAAAAAACGGTTAATGGCATTCGGTTTAGCAGGTCAAAATTATGCAGGATATGTTGGTTTCATAGGATACATTTTGGTGCACACACATTGTAATCGGATGGCATCACAGACGTTACCCACATCATGTTATTCTAACAAATTGAATTTCTCAGTTTTTTTCAATATTTTAATGTAAATTCATTCTAAATACCAAAACAATTGGATGTAAAATACAGCTTCTATAGAACTAAAGGGCCAAATCGGACGAAACATATATATGGGAGCTATAGCTAAATCTTAACCGATTTTCTTCAAATTCGGTTATGTTGGTTCATGGATCAAGAAACTCTACTATTCTAAACTTCAAAATGATTGGATGTAAAATACAGCTTCTACAGAACTAAAGAGCAAAATCGGACGAAACATATATATGGGAGCTATAGCTACATCTTAGCCGATTTTCTTCAGATTCGGCAATGTTGGTTCATGGATCAAGAAACTCTACCATTCTAAATTTCAAAACGATTGGATGTAAAATACAGCTTCTATAGGACTAAAGGGCCAAATCGGACGAAAGACATATATGGGATCTATATCTAAATCTGAACCGATTTCAACCAAATTCAATAGGGATCTTTACAGCTGCGATCTTTACTCTAAACTGCAAAATTTCAGAACGATCGGAGTGAAATTGCGACCTGTAGTCGACGAACAACTGTGTTATTTTCCGGTGTTACAAACATCTGCCGTGAAACAAAATTATAATACCCTGTACCACAGTGTAATGTAGGGTATAATTAGATTTTTGGGACGCAATATTTGCGAACGTTATAGACGAAATACTAAGGCAGGTCTTGCAATTTTAGAAATTTTTCTTCATAAATTTCAAACTTTAGATTTTGATTTTATGGAATTGTACCCTTAATCTACACAAAAAAGCTGTTTATGCCTTAGACACACAAAAATATTTTTTGTTGCAAACTGATATTGGAGTGGTCAAGACGAAAAATTATATGTATCCGATATTCACAAAATACTTGGACAGTGTCGGGAAAAAATTAAAAATTTTATTTTAAAATGTAAATATCTCGGGAAGTGAATGAGATAACTCGAAGACCTCGGTTAGTAGAGAGCACACAAAAAAAGAGTTAGTCACAAAAGCTACACGCGCTTAAACATTTTGACCCCTTTGGCTCCCCAAAATTGCAAACATACCTGAGTTTGAACTTTTCGTTTAACTTTAGGGGGGCCATGAAAATATACCGAAATAACTACTACTGTCATACTGATATTTTTAGACGATATTCTCGAAAATGTACGCTCGACCAACATTTCTGCATTTTTGTATTATTATATTCCCCTTTGACTCCCCAACAGTGCAAACAGACCTGAGTCTGAACTTTTCGTTTAATTTTACGGGGCCATTAAAAAATATACCACTAGCGGTTAGTGTCATACTGATACTTATGGTCAATTTTTTTCGAAAATGTTGGCTCATATTATAATTTTTGTATTATTAAACTCCCCTTTGTCTCCACAAAAATGCAACAGACCCGAGTCGGAATTTTCGTTTAATTTAGGGGGGCCATGAAAATATCCCACAGTAACCACTAATGCAACTTGTTGTTTAATTTTAGGGGGCTGTGAAAATATACCGAAATAATCACTACTGCCATTCTGATATTTTAGCTAGATTTTTTCGAAAATGTACGCTGAGACCAACATTTCTGCATTTTTTATTATTATACTCCCCTTTGGCTCCCCAAATGTGCAAACAGACATGTGTCGGAACTTTTCGTTTAATTTTGGGGGGACCGTAAAAATATACCGAATTGTCCACTAGTGTCATACTGATATTTTTGGTAGAATTTCTCGAAAATTTCTGCATTTTTTATTATTATACTCCCCTTTGGCTCCCCAAATGTGCAAACAGACCTGTGTCGGAACTTTTCGTTTAATTTTGGGGGGCCGTAAAAATATACCGAATTGTCCACTAGTGTCATACTGATATTTTTGGTAGAATTTCTCGAAAATGTACGCTCAGACCAACATTTCTGCATTTTTTATTTTTATACTCCCCTTTGGCTCCCCAAAAGTGCAAACAGACATGAGTCGGAACATTTTATTTAATTTTGGGGGGCCGTGAAAATATACCGAAATAACCACTACTGTCATACTGAAATTTTTGGTTGATTTTCTCGAAAATGTACGCTGAGACCAATATTTCTGCATATTTGTATTGTTATACTACGGTTTGGCTTCCCACAATTGCAAGCAGGCCTGAGTCGGAACTTTTCGTTTAATTTTGGGGGCCCTGAAAAAATTCCGAAATAACCATTACTGCCATACTGATATTTTGGTCGATTTTCTGCATATTTGTATTGATATACACCGCTTTGGCTTTCCAAAATTGCAAACAGACCTGAGTCGGAACGTTTCGTTTAATTTTAGGGGGTCTAAAAAATATTCCGAAAAAGCCACTACTGTCATACTGAAATTTTTAGTCGATTTTCTCGAAAATGTACGCTGAGACCAATATTTCTGCATATTTGTATTGTTATACTCCACTTTGTGCACAATGTGACTACACATAGTGTTAAGCTATACTTTTCTTGGATGTATGCTTGTGCCCCATGAAATTCCCCGTTCATTGCTCTTGCGCCATCATATCATAGCCCAAATCAATATTTGAACACGATTGTTTATATACAGGGTTTTCCAACAAGAGGTGTTATTTTGATAGCTGTCACTTTTGAAGCTTTTATTCTGTGACAAGTAGAAACTACGCCTCACCAGTAAGGAAAGGTTAAAGTCGGGCGGGGCCGACTATATAATACCCTACACAACCTCGGCAATGTACATTAGGAATTTATTTTTGAATAGTTGGAATAATTAGTTTCCTTTCTTTTACGAAAGTACTTAGCCCCCCCGCCACGTCAAGGCTTATTCCAACGAGGAGTTTAATATAATGTGTGGAATTAAATATTTAACTAATAATAATATTCCACATATTTGCATGGTTATGGTGGTTATTATTAGCCTTAACACAATAAATAGTCCGATTTTTGGTCGTACACAATATAAGTAATATATGCAGGGTATGTTAGGTAGGTACTACCTTGGAATAATTGGTTTAAGTAATGTTTTAATTTTCATTCCCGCAGAAGCCTTTCAGGTCTCTAAAATAGCGCTTATATAAAAAAAATTAGGAACATCTTTCTGGAAAATTTGATCGGAAGTAAAGTACAACTTATATAGCGCTTTGGTACCAAATCAGGAGGAACATATATATGGAGGATATATATAAATCTTAACGGATTTTCCTTGAATACTCATTCATGTAAAAAGAAACTTCTTTCTGTCAAATTTCGTACTGAACGGATATAAAATACAGTCTCTACAGCACTTACATGTAAAATCGGGGGTAACATATATATGGGGGCTATATCTAAATCAGAACCGATTTTCTCTGAATTTGAAGATATAATAAGAAACCTCTTTGTGTAGATTTTTTTACTGATCGGATATAAAATACAGATTGTACAGCGCTTACATATGAAATTGGGGGTAACGTATATATGGGGGCAATATCTAATTCTGAAGCGATTTCTTCCAAATTTAACAGTGTTTATTCATATAATAAGAGACCTCTTTCTGCTGAATTTCATACTGATCGGATATAAAATAAAGTTTTTACAGCGCTTACATGTCAAATCGGGGCTAACATATATATCCAAGCCTGAACCGATTTTAACCAAATTAAATAGCGATCATCCTTGGGCCAAAAAAAATATATGTGTAAAGTTTCGTCAAGATCGGGCCATAATTGCTACCTGTACTTTGATTACAAGAATACATCTACAGACAGACGAATAGATTGACGGACATAGCTAAATCGACTCAGAAAGTGATTACAAGTCGATCGGTATAATAAACAATGGATCTATCTCTTCTCCTTTTGGGTGTTGGTGCGGTTTATGGTCCGGCGAGGTCATTGTACCTTACTTTTTCGAAAATGAGGTTGGATCAACAGTTACGGTGAATGGATTGCGCTATCGAGAGATGATTAATGATTTTTTATGGTCGGAGTTGGATGGTATTGATCTGGACAACGTTTACTTTCAACAAGACTGCGCTACGTGCCACGCAAGCAACGAAACCATTGCTCTGTTACGGGAAAAGTAGCCGGACCGTGTTATCTCTCGAAGAGGTGATCACAATTGGCCACCGAGATCTTGTGATTTAACACCTTGCGACTTCTTCCTTTGGGGCCACGTGAAAGATAAGGTCTACGCCAACAGCCCAGCGTCGATTCAAGACCTCAAAGATAGAATTCGTGAGGCTATCGAGGACAGAGGGCAGCCACTTTGCGATTTGGTTATGGAAAATTTCATGAAACGGATATGATCCTGTAAGCGTGGTCGTGGCGGCCATTTGCCTGATGTTGTTTTTCATTATTAAAGGCATATCTTCCTCTTTATTATGAAATAAACATCCGATCATTTATCTCAAAAAATTGCATTTTTCTTTGAATACCAAAATAAAACCTCTTGTTGGAAAACCCTTTACATAACGTTTCGTGGTAAATTTGTCAAGTGACTATTCAAATTTGCAAGGTTCTAAAATTACCATCATTTTAAATAGTTTCCTTTGAATCGATTCTTCCAAAAACTTACATATTGTGATCGAAAGAACGTAAAAAACTGAGTGAAAAATATAGGGCGATAGAAAAATTGAGACATAGAACAAAAATATCGAAATTATTTCCCGTTATTCAGAGTAAAACAAATTTACCCTACCAATATCTCGAAAACTAGGCGAGATAGGAAAAAAAATGATTGCAGATTCTGAAAGAACATGCTTGGAACCCATATTATCAACTTCTAACTCAAAAAACACAAAAATGGCGTATGGACCAAAATAGCATTAAGCCGACGAACTGTTTATCGATGGACGCTGCACAGTGGGCTAACATGGAAAAAAATAGACATAATTCTACTATTTCAAAACCACTTATCGTATGGCGATGAAATTTTAGGTGTGTATACATATAAGAGGTGTTAGAGAGTTTAAGTTCGGAAAATTTGAATTTTTCATTTATTCGCCGACTTTGCCTTGGAATTTAGCCAATATCTCAGTCAAAAGTTTACCGATTTTATTCGCGTGTTTTTATGGATTGCCAATAAAATTTACAATATCATGAAAAAAAGAAACGATAAGATATGTGAAGAAATAAGAAAGTTATGGCCCTATTTTTGGAGATTTTTTGGCGAAAAAAGTCCAATTCGTATTTAGGTCTTGTAGAAAAGGTTTGTTACACAAAGTATATAAAATTTATACTCATTTTAAATGAGACGTTTCACAGAATATGCTAGAGAGAGTGAAAGCCGAAGCCAAATTTTAATCGGTGTGATTGCCACCCTTCTCCGATTTGGAACTTTTTTTACATAAATTTCAAAATTTAGATGTATTTTCTCCAATCGCAAAGCTAAATTGTTAAATTTTTCTATTTATTAATTTGTATTAGGGTGTAACAAAATCGACTGCAAAGGGAATCCCGAGCGCGGCTTTTCGTATCGAAGATATAGGACAAAAAGTAAAAATCCCATTTTTGGGGATTTTTGATGTATTTTTTGGGAATTGAGGGATTTTTTATTAGAAATTTCCACATGTTGCGTTTGATTATTATTTCTAATATAAAAATTAAGTACTTCAAAAAAAATTCATCGAAATATATACATTTTTAAGAATTATATGTCGTACTTGCGTTTCTGTCTATATGCAAAGTATTTTTTTTAATTATACCCTATACCACAATGTGGTACAGGGTATTATAACTTTGTGCATTTGTTTGTAACACCCAACAGGAGCCGAAATAGACCCATCGTTTCTTATACCGATCGACTCAGAATCATTTTCTGAGTTGATTTAGCTGTCCGTCTGTCCCTCTGTCTGTCTGTGCATGTATTCTTGTAATCAAAGTACAGGTCGCAATTATGGTCCGATCTCGACGAAACATTCACATATTTTTTGGCCCAAGGACGATCCCTATTGAATTTGGTTAAAATCGGTTCAGATTTTGATATAGACCCCATATATATGTTAGCCCCGATTTGACATGTAAGCGCTGTAAAAACTTTATTTTATATCCGATCAGTATGAAATTCGGCAGAAAGAAGTTTCTTATTATATGAATGCACACTGTTAAATTCGGAGAAAATCGGTTCAGATTTAGATATATCTCCCATATATATGTTACCCCCGATTTTAGATGTAAGCGCTGTACAGGTTGGCTGATATGTATTGCAACCAACTTCAGGTTGCTATCATTTCTAAACCGCTAGTCTGATAGCTGTCAGATTTATTTCAGTGACAGTTCATTTTATTGTTTACAAGCTTACAAAAGCATTTTGATCTATTGCATTCAGAAAAAAAGTTATTCGTGATGGAATTCAAGCGTGATAGTGTGATTGCTTTATATTTGGGTGGAAAAACACAAGTGGCTATCGTTAGAGCCCTCCAGCATTTAAATGTGAATAAATCTTTTGTTTCTCGCACCATTGCTCGTTACCGTGATACTGGCAGTGTTGCATCGCGTCCAAAAAGTTGACCAAAAAAAAAACGGTAACAACACCAGAAATGATCCGAAAAGTGAAGGCCAGATTTGATCGAAATCCACGCCGCAGTGGTAAAAAATTGCTCGTGAGCTGAACATATCGCGAGAACGGATACAACACATATTAAAAAATGAGCTAGGACTAAAGCCATTGAAGTTCCAAAAAGTGCAAGAGCTCACCGATGCACAAAAAAAAGTTAGACTGGAAAGAGACAAGGAGTTGCTTCGCTTGCACGAAAGTGGCCAGTTACCGAATTTGGTTTTCTCCGATGATAAGCCATTCCAAATTGAGCAGTTTGTGAACAAACAAAATTATCGGGTTTACTTGCCAAAGAGGTCAGCTGAAAATTTACACCTTCGATTGGCCACCAGAACTCAAGCGCCGCCGATGATAATGGTGTGGGCCGCCGTAACCGCCGATGGTCGCTCCCCGCTCGTATTCATCGACCATGGGGTCAAAATAAATGCAGAATACTATCGGGAAACTGTCCTAAAGACAGTATTGAAGCCCTGGGAAGACAAACATTTCGGCCGTAGACCATGGACATTCCAACCGGACTCAGAACCATCGCACTCAGCACGCGTCAACCAAGAATGGCTTCAAAAGGAGGTTTCTCGCTTCATTTCTACCGCACAATGGCCACCAAGATCTCCGGATCTCAATCCGTTGGACTTTTGCGCCTGGGGCATTTTAGAGAGTAAGGTTCGCACTAAAAATACCAAAGTATCGATCATCTCAAGACGGCGCTTCGCCGGGAATGGGCCAAAATACCGCAGAGCCACTTTCGTGCAGCGTGTGATGGCTTTGTCTGCCGTTTGAAGGCCATAATTCGTGCCAAAGGTGGCCAATTCGAACAAATCTAAACTGTTTCTAAAATTTTATGTTATTTCCGACATTTTTTGCTTTTGAACAATAAAATTTAAAAATTTAGCGCTTTACTTTGTTGCATTACATATCAAAATGTTATTTTATATCCGATCAGTGCGAAATTCGGCAAAAAGAGGTTTCTTTCTACATGAAGGAATACTGCCAAATCCGGAGAAAATCGGTTCAGAATTAGATATAGCCCCCATGATTTGCTTAGTGATAAATATGCAAATTTACAATTATATGTTTGTTGTGTTCACGTTTTATTTACTTATAACATTAATACATGTATTGAAACGCTAATGCTGTTTAAATAGTTTTAAATGGGGTGGTGGTAGGGGGGATTTAGAATGGAAAGTTATCCCAGCGCGTGCTTTATTCGTCCTCAGCAAGTGCTTTAGTCGTCCCCCGCACGTTCTATAGTTGTCCCCAATACTTGATTTAAATTATCCCCAGTTGGTATTCATTTTGCAACGAAGCGTTGTTGATTTTTGATGCTTTATTCATGCACCGCCTTGCTTGAATTCGTAACATACGGGGTTGGTTCATTATCATAAACGAATTTGCAAAGATTAAGCACGTTTGTGCTTTGTTTTTCGCTGGGCGAATGAATTGTAACACGCATTATTCCGCGAACATTGATTGAACTTTTTTGCACTTATCGATTAATATTAATTTTTTAATTATGACAATTACAAAAAATTCGAGAAAAACGGTCTGAAAATCCACGAAAAACCTCACTCGTTGGAATCAAATTCCTATTTGTTCGTAACTGACAATTACTCGCTACAGGAAGGAATGTCTTCTTATATTCTATTTGTCTTTGAGTTGTCCTGTAGCGAGTAATTGTCAGTTACGAACGAATAGGAATTTGATTCCAACGAGTGAGCTTTTATTTTTATTTTATTTATTTTTATTCATTATTTAACCGAGCCATAGGCCACAAAAATAATGAATAATAAGATATGTCATCCCGGAGCGAGAAGTTATCAGGTACGAACGAATAGAAATTTCAACGAGTAGGTGTTCAAAGAGTGAGTTTTTCCGCGGATTTCGGACCGATTTTCCCGATTTTTTGTAATTGTCACAATTAAAAAATTAATATCAATCGATTAGTGCAAAAAAAGTTGAAACTACCTTCGCGGAAAACTGTTTTTCGCGTGTGACATTTCATTCCTATTCGTCCGTAACTGATAGATTTTGACGTTTCTGGCTGATGGCACATCTGTATAATTTAAGGTCTGTGATAGGCCATATATGGTTATAAATACTACAGTAACAAGAAATAATAATAATGGATAAACATTTGAAAACTTAAAATAAAATTTAAATTCAAATCAATGTGAGACACTCAGTATAAATAAATAATCATTTTGTATAATTAAGAGTACTATATGCACTTAAAAGCAAGAATTAAGGACTATTCTGCTGTATTAAAAAATTTAAGAAATATTATTTATATATAAAAAGTTATAAACTTAAAAGAAACATTACAATAAAAGGAAGGTACTTAATCTTACATATAACTAACATTAGGCTTATAATTTAGGGGGCGGGAAATACAAAGAATATAAAAAACTAATATCTTATGGAATTAATAGCAAGTTAAATTGAATACTAGTCTTTTTGCGGATTTTCAGACCGTTTTTCCCGAATTTTTTGTAATTGTCGCAATTAAAAAATTAATATTAATCGATAAGTGCAAAAAAAGTTCAATCAATGTTCGCGGAATACTGTTTTTTCGCGTGTTACAATTCATTCCTATTCGTTCGTAACTGATAGATTTTTACGTTTCAGCCTGAAGTAATGTCTTCTTATATTCTATTTGTCTTTGGCTCTAGCTTTTTTAAGTAATAAAGGGTTTTTCAACAGGGACGCTACAAAAGTAGACCGATTTTTTCTTTGCTCTTGATGAGCTGACATATTTCCATGTTTGGATGTAGCAGTTTCATTAGCCGAAGAATGACGTTTGTTGGCTTTACGTTTTCTGTATCTTTGGACAATCCATTCAGTTTCTCGTGAGAGCTCTTCCTCATCTGTACAATACTCGACGTGTACCGGTGTTTCTACGGTTTCTGGAAGTTCTACATCAGATTCTTCGCACATATTTTCTTTTAGATTTACATTTTCATGTTTCAATTGGGCATTTTCTTGTAGCAATTTATGAACAATTTCTTCTAACTCGTTTACTCGACGAGTTAGGTTAATGTTTATTGCTTCGAGTTCTTTTACTCTGTTAACCCATAATTCTGTTTCTTGGAGTGTTTGCTGGGGTACTCATTTTGAAGGTCGGATGTTGAATTTGATAAGTGGTGAGTTTTACAAGTTTGGTGGTTAGCCAAGCCAACCACCGTCTAACTTAACGAAGCGATATGGCAACGTTTCAAATGAATCTGTTTTGTTGTTTCGATCACTGGTTTTGACAACCACTATTTTGAACGAAGATAACAGCTGTATATACTTAAGTTACACTTTGTTTGTTTACTGTCTCTGTCAGTGGTGGATAAATTTTTATACCCTCACTTTAGTGTGACGAGGGTATATATCATTTGCTACGAAAAAAAGTGTAACACATCGAAGGAGTGATCTAAGACCCTAAGTATGTTCGGCGGATATTCGTTTTGGGTCATTTTAAGACGAATGAGCAATGTCCGTCCGTCTGTGTGTCTGTCTGTCTGTCTGTGTGTCTGCTGGCTGGTGCGCACGATAACTCTCGAAAGGAGTAACCGATTGACCTCAAATTTGGTACGTGGTAATATTTTTTTCTATCTCCAACTAAGTTCGAAGATGGGCCATATTGGTCCACTCCTTCTAGTACCTCCCCCACAAAGTGTTAAAATGTTGTAAAATATTGAATCTTTAATAACTGCTATACTACTTATTCGAATCTTCTGAAATTCCACACATAGCATTAGTTTATTAGTCGCTATCAACTTGAGAAAAATGGGCCAAATTGCTACGCCCCTTTTGGTACCTCCCACACAAATGCACCATTTTGCAGCAAAAGTTATCAGCTTATAACATTAATACCAGTGTATAAAAATACTTGCAATTTTGTACAGTGTAATGCTTTTATAGTGCCTACAGTCCAGTGAAAAATGGGTGTTATATTCACGCCCCTTTTGGTAGCTCCCACACAAAGGTAACATTTTGCACCAAAAGTTAACAGCTTATAACATTAATACCAGTGTATAAAAACCAGTGTCTATAGCCCTGTGAAAAATGAACGCTATTGCCACGCCCCTTTTTGTACCTCCCACACAAAGGCACAATTTTGCAGAAAAAGTTAAGAGCTCACAACATGAGTACCAAGGCACGTAAATGCCACAACATTTTGCACAGTGTAACGCTTTTGAAGTGTCTATAGCCCTGTAAAAAATGGCCGTTATCACCACGCCCCTTTTTGTACCTCCCACACAAAATGTCCAAATCATACCAAAATTTAATATCTCATAACGTTAATAAACCAGTGCAAATAAACGCTTATAATTCGGCGCAGTGCAATGTATTTAAAGTATCTACTATTCAGCGAAAAATAGGTGTATTTGTTAAACCCGTTCTGGTACCTACCATACAATCTAACAGAATAATTCGTGGAATATTCAATATTACATTACTCACAAAGTGAGGGTTTACCTTAGTCGGTTTACCCGACAGAAACTTTCTTACTTGTTATATTGTTTTTGTATCGATTGAGTGTTTTTTATCAATTATTTTTTGGAATATTTTATAACTTTTAAAAAATGAAATTGCCAAGAAAGTACACCGTGCCGAACATCACCAACGACGACGACTTCGGAAAAATTCCGGGCAATTTTTAATGTGACCGAAACCAGCACTGGAGCCTGTCAATACACGGAGTTTTTGTTTGTTTATTCTGGAGCACATGTAACATGCGACCGAACCGAACAATATGTGAGGTACACCTGGCTGAATGACTTCGTCAATAAACAAAATATGCGTTATTGGTCAGACAGCAATCCACACGTACTCCATGAGTCATCATTGCATCCTGAAAAAATTACGGTTTGGTGCGGTTTATGGGCCAGCGGCTTCATTGGGTCGTACTTCTTCCGCGATGATCAAGACCGGCACGTTACTGTGAATGGGAATCGCTACCGTTCAATGATAACCGAATATTTTTGGCCCCAATTGGATGATATGGACTTGGAGGACATGTGGTTCCAACAGGACGGCGCCACAAGCCACACAGCGAATGCCACAATCAATTTATTGGAAACCAAGTTTGGAGAACGTGTTATCTCACGAAATGGTCCAGTCGATTGGCCGCCTCGGTCGTGCGATTTGACGCCGTTATACTATTTCCCGTGGGGGGACGTCAAGTCTATGGCCTATGCCAAAGACTTGCGACGTGTGAGGAACTTCGTACGAATATCGAACGTAAAATTTGAGCAGTATCGGTCGATTTATGCTTGAAAACCGTCGAAAATTGGGTTCAGCGTCTGGATTTCTGCAAGCGTGCCCGTGGTGGCCATGCAAAAGAAATCGAGTTCCATACATAATTACATCGAACGTACTTTCACAGGAATAAAGAATTTCATTGATATCCAAAATCGTTTTTGTTTTATTTAAAAAAAACTTTTGTAGCGCTCTTATTGAAAAACCCGGTACTTCGTAAGATTTTGTGAACTAGTTTTAGTAATAATAAATAGATTTAAATAGTTGTTAAATGTAAATACGAACGTCTTATTATTATTATTACAGAAAATCATTGAAATTTTCTTAACTTTTAAGATTTTTTCTTTGATTTGGCTCCAAAGACAAAGACTTTTAAAATAAGTATATCTTGTACGACAATTAAAGTCTTTAATCATCTTAATCTGGACATCAAACATCTTTGAAAGAATTACGCCGTATACTTCGATGAAAAACTTCACATTTTTAAATCTATTACGGCTAGTGCTTACATTAAATACATAAAATGACTTTAGTTTGAGTAAATGCGTTAATTAAACCAAACACATTCTGTACTTTCCACAAGTGTAAAATAAGTTTCGTAAATTTTTTTTATTTATTTTTTTGTTTAAACATGCATGGTTATGATATCCTCACATTAGTGTGACGAGGCTATATATAATTTTTATTATTTTTTATATTAAATTATTATTTTTTAAAAAAATTGAATTCGATAAACAGTTAATTCAGTAGCCATTGTGTATAGTCTAGTTTTCTTTATATTAGAGGGAATATGAGAATTTATTTATAATTTATGGATAATTAAATATTTTGCAAAATTTTTCCTTAAACGAACTGTTCTCTTTGTATGAGCTGCGGTAGCTGTCAACAAACAGCCGCCGAAACTGTAAAATTAAAAATGTCAACACGCGCAAGCGCACAAACCCTTTATCTACCACAGCTCAACATGAACTGATTCTAAAAAATTTCAAACAAACTTAATTGTAACTCTCACTATTATTCTCAATTTGCGACCAAAGATCTCTTAATTTAAAAGATAACTAATCGTTAATTCAAAAATACCAAAAAACTGGACTGACAATTAAGGGTATATTGTCTTTAAAAGCATGACATGAGAATTTCTACAATTTTAAGGGAAAAATCTTACTATTAAAAAATCTTACAAACTATTAAAATTTATACTTGAGTTAATGGCAGTTGTACTACAATCAATTATTATTTCTTTAATGGACATCTTATCATAGAAGTAAGGAATTTTACTTTAAACGAATAAAAATTTCTTTGAAATCAAGTAAATTTTCTTAAACCCAATAAGCACAAAGTCGGACTCGGATCCGATTTGAGTCCGATATGACGGACTCCGCTTTCTCTGTTCCGATTCGGATCCGATTTGAGTCCGATATGACGGACTCCGCTTTCTCTGTTCCGATTCGGATCCGATTTGAGCCCGATATGACGGACTCCGCTTTCTCTGTTCCGATTCGGATCCGATTTGAGTCCGATATGACGGACTCCGCTTTCTCTGTTCCGATTCGGATCCGATTTGAGCCCGATATGACGGACTCCGCTTTCTCTGTTCCGATTTGAGTCCGATATGACGGACTCCGCTTTCTCTGTTCCGATTCGGATCCGATTTGAGTCCGAGATGTCGGACGCTTTCGATTCAGGTTTGCAGTAAAAATTTGGAGTTTTATTTTTGTATTTATTAATGAATTTATTTATTATTTTGAATTTATTACTTAGTATATATGTGGTGAAATAAGCAACAATTAGATGAAAAGTAATATGACATTAAAATTTAATATATTAATAAGTATATGACTCATATGTAACAGACATCATATTAGTGTATAAGTGGTACAAAATACAATTCGTTTGTCAATTTCATTTTGAAAACCTTTTTTATATGTAATATGTTGTGCTCATTGGGCAAATCTTCAAACTCAATATTATTAGTCTTGAATATACAGTTTATATTAATGGTAATTGAAGAAGAAATGTCTTCGACTGATTTCAATGGATAGCCATGCACAATATAGTCCTGATCAACTCATTTGATATATTTTATTTGAAATATTTTATCATTATAGTAATAATAGTTATTTGGGTGCTTCAATGAAAAATATTTTGCTGTTTGTTTATTTATTGTTATTTTAATGTATGTATAAGAACCATCTTCAAAATCACCAAGAACAATGTTTGTAGTATCTTTACTGAGACATTTTTTGAAATTGCTTTCCTCCACACTTCTTTTATATATTTGACTCGCAAATTGAGTTTTTTTCTTCAATTTGCGTTTGAGCTCTTGCAAATAGTTTTCAAATTTAAAGGCACTGAAGTTATCTAACGATCCGAAAGTTCTGCAATCCGTTGCCAATGCGTTAAGCAATGCACATTGTATGTTAAAAAGGACTCGTTATATAAAACTTGTATTTTGTCAGCAAAATCAAATAGTAGAACCTCTGCTTCATTAATGGATTCCCTTTTATTTTGAAGTAAAATATTTATTCCTATGCTAAGAGACAAAAGTGGTTATATATTTCGATATCTAATAATCCTTTCAGTACAATAGGTCCAGTATACAACAAAAACATTCTTAACTCGGTAGCTTTCCATCTATCTACTTCCTGAATTGATCTTGGCTTTCGATTAAATTCATATGGCACATCGTTTCTAGTTTTCAGCAACTTAATGTCTAAGTAGCGTAGTTTTTTTGATGAAATGGAATACGGTTTCTTCCTCTCTTTTGACCACGCCTTAAGTAAGTAGAGCCGCATGCATATAATCCATAGGAAACTGTTTAACCATATCGATTGGTAACAACTCTAAAACCGTATTTTCTAATTTAGAATGATGTTCCGAATGTGATTTGCTTCTAAAATCTGCATCAGTTCGACTATTATTTGAAATGGTTTTAAAAATAATTTTGTTATTACACCTTTCACCACGTATTACACATTTATGACAACAGAGTGACCTTTTATTCTCATAATCATAGCCCTCGCTGGCGCATCACATACAAATGTCCCAATTTTTATATTGAAACTAGCTGGACCCGGTCCACTTCGTTGCCCCAGACTTCAGATTTAGATAGCGACAGTAGGAATCTCGTTAATCTATTCGTAGGTACGGACAGTAGGAATCACTAAAAACATTGGCTTATATGGGCGGACCCACGCCCCCTCAATCAAGAACTTATAAAGCATATGTCACCCTCTATGCTTATCTGAACATTCCCTGAAAATGTCATCAAACCCGATCCAGACGTTTTGGAGTCCATACGTAACATACACACATCCATGTACACATATATATATAGCTGGACCCGGTCCACTTCGTTGCCCCAGATTTAGATTTCCGATTCCGTCCATTTTTGAACCAATCACGATTACTTCCACCATAAAATAAGAGCACCCTCGCTAAAAATTTTTGAAGATATCTCAATTTCACGCCCATTGATCCGATTTCTCCCAGTTTTTGACCAATCACGTAGACTACCACCAGATACATATGCACAAAATCACAGCACTCTCGATAAGAAATTGTGCAAGATATCTTAATTTCAAAATTTGGCTTATATGGGCGGTGCCACGCCCTTTGGTCCGACCCCGGCTATTTTTGGAACAATCACGTAGACTACCACCAGATATATATGTTCAAAATTACAGCACTCTCTCTAACATATTGTGAAAAATATCTGAATTTCAAAATATTAATTATATGGGCGGTGCCACGCCCATTAGTCCGCTTCCACCCATTTTTGGACCAATTACGTAGATTGCCACCAGATACATATGCACAAAATTACTGCACTCTCGCTACAAATTTGTGCAAGATATATCAATTTCAAAATTGGCTTATATGGGCGGGGCCTCGCCCATTGGTCCGCTTCCGCCTATTTTTGGACCAATTACGTAGACTATCACCAGACACATGTGCACAAAATTACAGCGCTCTCGATAACAAATTGTGCACGATATCTTAATTTCAAAATTTGGCTTATATGGGCGGTGCCATGCCCATTGACCCGATTCGCCCCATTTTTATACCAGTCACGTAGACTGCCACCAGATACGTATACGCAAAATTCCAGCACTCTCGCTTACAAATTGTGCAAGATATAACATTTTTTAAATTTGGCTTATATGGGCGGTGCCACGCCCATTTTTGGACCAATCATGTAGACTGCCACCAGATACATATGTACAAAATTACAGCACTCTTGGTAACAAATTGTGCAAGATATCTTAATTTCAAAATTTGGCTTATATGGGCGGTGCCACGCCCTTTGGTCCGATCCCGGCTATTTTTGGAACAATCACGTAGACTACCACCAGATATATATGTACAAAATTACAAATTTCAAAATTTGGCTTATATGGGCGGTGCCACGCCCTTTGGTCCGATCCCGGCTATTTTTGGAACAATCACGTAGACTACCACCAGATATATATGTTCAAAATTACAGCACTCTCGCTAACAAAATGTGCAAGATAAGTCAATTTAAAAATTTGGCTTATATGGGCGGTGCCACGCCCATTTACCCGATTCCGCCCATTTATGGACCAATCACGTAGACTGCCACCAGATACATATGTCCAAAATTACAGCACTCTCGCTAACAAATTGGGCAAGATATCTCAATTTTAAAATTTGTCTTATGTGGGCGGGGCCGCGCCCACTTGATATATCGAAAATTCAAGTACCCTATTTTCACCACGCCCCACACATGTACATTCTGTGAAAATTTCAAGAAGATCGGTCCAGCCGTTTAGACGTCTATACGGTACAAACAAACCAACAAACAAACAAACACACATTCTTCTTTATATATATAGATAGATAATTGACAATATTGAAAACCTTCAATAATGAGGTCATTAAGTTCGTCCACAAACATTTGTAAAAACCTGCAATGATAATCAATTTTGTTAAATATTAATATATGAAATTTAGTATATCGCACTCGTTCAACAATACTGTATTAACTCAAAATTTTTTTATTTGATCTTTTTGGCAAAAAACAATACATAACACTTCTGTCCACCTATGGTTAAAAATTGCCATAGTTCTGACTATTCTTTCTTAATAAAATTACATGTTAAATTAAATTAAATTACATGTTTCTTAAGCATTAAGAAAACAGTTTTTTCTCTATCCTAAAAACTTTGAATTTTTTGAGTTAATACAGTATTGTTGAACGAGTGCGATATATTAAACATACTCGTTTGAATTCTTTGGCTTTGTGTATCCTTCATATACGCCAATAGCAAAAACAGCCTCTGATCCAGATACGTTCATTAATATCGGCCAAACTTGCGCTCCAGAGCTTTTAGATATTGGTAGACCATCAACATTAAAATTTAACTCTAAATAATCACTTTGAGCATTGTAATGGCGTACGAAATCCGTGTGACTGTCCGTTATTCCGTAGTGCACGTATTTACCTCCGTCCATTGATACTAGTGGAGCAACTCTCGGTGTTTTTTCAAAGATCTTACATCGGTTGGCAAATTCGGTATAACTGGTTGTAGGATTCTTAAGATTTCGTTTGAGGTTCTAGCCGGTACATTATGTTGAACAAAACACTCAGCAAGCTGATCCCGAATACTCCTTTCACTTCCTCCAATAGAGTCAGCCTTTATGTTTCTTTGTACTTGGTCAGTGTAAACATTTTCAGAAGTCACACTTGATTCCTCTTCTACCAAATTATCCTCTCCAGAGTCAAAGTTGTCTACATCCATTTCTATACGTTCTTTCTTCCTTTTTGGAAAGTATGTGCTAACAATTTGTTCAGCTTCTCTTTTAATTGCTGATTTTTTTTTATTCTTGGATGACATTTTTTTTTTAAGAGGCTCACTTTAGCAAAATTCTTCACTTTAATTTCTTTTACAATTGTTATTTTTTCAATAGTTTGCCATTGGCATTCGTTTAAGTGTCAGAAATAAAAAATAAAAGGAATTCTAAAATTAATTAAAGTGAAGAATTTAGTTAATTTAATTAAAAACAATGCCAAACAACGGAAAGCGCTTGATGTCAACGTCACCATCTTCGGAAGGCAGCGATTTTGGAACAAACAAAAAGCAACGCCGAGTGTGCAAGGAAAGCACCACGAGTAGAGGTAAGGTTATAGAAAACAAAGAAATTAAGTTTATTTCTTTAAAAATTTCTTTGTCAATTACTTTCAGGCGACAAACATTATCGTGCGCTGCTTAACCGCATTAATGACTTGGAAGAAACGATGAAAAATGCGTTTAGTCGCTTGACAGAGGAAATCATATCGCTCCGCCGTGAAGTGACCCGAAACGGCAAACACTACAAAGGACTCAGGAAGGAAAACTTCTGCCACGAGTAGCTATAACCAGCATGGAAACTCTTGCGGAGTTAGAGGAGAAGTTGAAGGACGCTGATGCTTTCAACATCTTGGTGAGTTAAATTTTTTCCCTTATAAAAATCATCAATTTAATAAATGTAATACCTTTTTTGAAACAGGTGCGGGATCTTCTGTTTTTGACAGGCGGCACATCAGCCGAGTACGTGCGCAACTGCTGGCGCAATGTCATTGCCGACGACGTTTCCCAGCACTTCACCTGGTGCGGCTCTAAAACTAAAAGGGCGGCCAAGGAACTGATAGTGGCAGCCGCAATTAAAGGTAAGCTTCAAGTTCCCTAAACTTTAATTTACATTTTTATATAATTTTATCAATACTATGTATATTTCAGGAGCATTTCAACAGAAATATCCTCACGAGCCCTTGGAAGTAATGGACCAGCGGAGCAAAAAATACTTCAAATATGCAATGGACAGATTTACGAAAAAAACAAAATATAACAATGAAAAAATATTATAAATGTAGTATGTGTTTAGGTGTTTATGTGTATGTTATATAAAAGACTTACCAAAGGTGTTAGATGGCGATTAAGATTAGTAATCAATTAGATTACGTTTTAAAAATAATTGTAATAACTATATAATTCTCTATCAAACAAATTCTGATTACTAATTGACAAGGACAAATTCTGATTACTAATTGACAAGGAATTGATTAATAGAGAATTATATAGTTATTACAATTATTTTTAAAACGTAATCTAATTGATTACCAATCTTAATCGCAATCTAACAGCTTATTAATATAAGATAAAAATTGAATTTGTTCCGCCTTATTATTTTATGCTAAATTATGCAGGATCAAAAATCGTTTCGGCAACGGATCAGAATTCATTTCGTTTTCGGATACGAAATCATTTGGAGATCGGATACGAACTCATATCTAAATCGGATCCGAACTCACTTCGATGTTGGATCCGACATCGTTTTGAGTTCGGGTCCGAACTCATATCTACATCGGATCCAACCTCACTTCGATGTTGGTTCCGACATCGTTTTGAGTTCGGGTCCGATATCATTTCGAAATCGGACTCAATTCTCGGTCCGATATCGAAGAGGGAATTGCTCCCGTTCTCGTGTTCGATCTCGGACCGGAATCGAACCCGTTCTCGAAACCAAATCAGAGAAGTCGGATCCGATTCGGATCCGATGTGCTTATTGGGAATTTAAAGAAATTTGTTGTTCAAACAAAGACAGATTAAATCTATGATTTAAGGGCAAACTTGTTTTTAATTTCATGTCAAATTTTTTTTCAGTGTACATTGACAACTATACACCCTTTGCTAATTTTGCATGCGCACAATCGAACAAAAATCTGCGGTGAGTAAAACCCATACCAGCATTATTGCGCAGGCATTTGGTAGTGCATTTAAAATACAGTTGGCGCCATATCTATATTTGAGAGTAAAATGAGGCATCATCTCGTAATTACATTATAATAGGTTAGGTTAGGTTGAATAGAGGAGACGTTTAAAACGTCTCATGTCCATGGACATACACTTAAGCCAGTGGTTCGGCCTGTTGTGCGCTCCTTATTTATGATTTTCATACCCCACGGATTACAGAAAATCGGTACTAGACACGTATTTTCTCAGTATCTTCCAGTCATATCCTCTGAGATGAGTCAAGTCTGGCAATATGTCGGAACCGAAATGTCGGGATCTTGCATGTGTGAAAGCTGGGCAGTGACAGAAAATATTCTATCGTTTCGATATTTTCCCTGCATGCCCTGCACTTTTATAATAAAAACAAGAAATAAAATCCTGTGACATAACTCAAAATTGAAATTTGCCAAGATGTGTAACTTTAAGTCCATATACATACATACATATATGTAACATGAAATAAGATGTTCAAATGCCGTTGAATAATCCGAAATATGGTTGTTTACTTTTAGACCACATTGCGCTGATAATAATTTATGTACATTTCCAAAATTCGCATTTTTGTAAGGCAACCTCAAAAATTTTAAATTTTGAGTAATGTCACTTTTGAAGTTAGTGAGCGATATATAAATATTGATATATTCCTACACCCAAAGAAAAAAGTTTGCTGTTAATAACAAACAACGTCTGCTAATTTTTAGCAAACATTTTTTCTGCTAATACAGCAAATTTTCTGCTGTAATAGCAAAAAGTTTGCAGTTTTGCATTAGCAAACGCACTGCTGAAAAATTTGCAGTTTGTTGAAAATGCTTGCTGTTAATCAAAATATGTGAAAACAAGTAAGAAAGTTTCAGTCGGGTAAACCGACTAAGGTATACCCTCACTTTGTGAGTAATGTAATATTGAATATTACTCGAATTATTCTGTCAATTTGTGTGGGAGGTACCAGAAGGGGTTTATCAAATACACCTTTTTTTTGCTGAACATTAGATACTTTAAATTCATTGCACTGTGCCGACTTATAAGCATTTATGTCCACTGGTATAAGCGTTATGAGACATTAAATTGTGATATGATTTGGGCATTTTGTGTGGGAGGTACAAAAAGGGGCGTGGCAATAACGCCCATTTTTCACAGGGCTATAGACACTATAAAAACATTACACTGTACAAAATTTCAAGTATTTTTATACACTGGTTTTAATGTTATAAGCTGTTAACTTTTGGTGCAAAAAGGTACCTTTGTGTGGGAGGTACCAAAAGGGGCGTGACAACAACACCCATTTTTCCCTGGACTGTAGGCAATATAAAAGCATAATACTGTACAAAATTTCAAGTATTTTTAAACACTGTTATTAATGTTATAAGCTGTTAACTTTTGGTACAAAATGGTGCATTTGTGTGGGAGGTACCAAAAGGGACGTGGCGACTTCGCCCATTTTTCTCGAGTTGATAACGACTAATAAGCTAATACTATGTGTGGAATTTCAAAAGATTCGAATAAGTAGTATAGCAGTTATTAAAGAATCAATAATTCACAACATTTTAACACTTTGTGGGGGAGGTACTAGAAGGAGTGGACCAATATGGCCCATCTTCGAACTTAGCCGGAGATAGAAAAAAATATTACCGCATACCAAATTTGAGGTCAATCGGTTACACCTTTCGAGAGTTATCGTGCGCACCAGCCAGCAGACACACAGACAGACAGACAGACAGACAGACAGACAGACAGACGGACGGACATTGCTCATTCGACTTAAAATTACCCAAAACGGATTTCCTCCGAACATACTTGGGGTCTTAGGTCACTCCTTCGACGTGTTACACTTTTTTCCGTAGCAAATGATATATACCCTCGTCACACTAAAGTGAGGGTATAATAAGACAAAAGTTGCAATAATTTACGTAATAAAGTTCAACTACCATTGGAAATCAAAAGTATATTTAATAAGAATTTAATAATTATTCGGCGATATCTATTTTCCGAGTTACGGTTCTCACTATTTTTATTTTTTCATTGGATTTTAAAAATATTTGAAATAGGAGTCGAATAAAACTGCAAAAAGTAAAACACAAATCGATAACGAATATGATTTGACGTGGAAAGAGCGATTTCAAAATTTTAGTTCCGGACTTAAAATTAAAATTACTCTATTGTGTTTAGATTTTAGTTTATAATTTTTTATATATTAATTAAACCAAAGCTAAACATTAATATTTTCTGTGCGATTTGCAAAAATGTTTATAAAGTCCTGATTCACACAAGGCAATTTTATTTCAAGCAAGTGTCAAAGTTTGTAGGAGAGAGACAGAGAGCACTTTCCGCTTGGAAGAAATTGGCTCTTGTGATCCAGAACTAAGTATTGTGTATGCAAAAAAAGTAAAAAAAACAGAATTCCTAAAGGCTTAGGGAGAGTAATAAGAGAAAATTTTGCAAGATTGTATCACTCTGTGCAAAGACGATTTTTATACGGTATCCACGTATAAAATAGTGGATACCGATTGTTGTTGTTTCAAAATGCAAATGAAAAACAAAACGTTCAATCGAGTACGAGAGTTTTTTCCCTCCCTTTCCAACTGCCTCCCCTACAAACACCATTAAGCCGCTGATAAAATTGCCTCGTGTAAATCGGGACGAACATAGACACCTCCACACACGCGGCAATTCGGTGTTTGTAGGTCTGCATCTACATGATACTTTTTTATACCCTCACTTTAGTGTGACGAGGGTATATATCATTTGCTACGGAAAAAAGTGTAACACATCGAAGGAGTGACCTAAGACCCCAAATATGTTCGGCGGAGATCCGTTTTGGGTCATTTTAAGTCGAATGAGCAATGTCCGTCCGTCTGTCTGTCTGTCTGCTGACACGATAACTCTCGAAAGGAGTAACCGATTGACTTCAAATTTCGAATGTGGAAATATTTTTTTCTATCTCCGGCTAAGTTCGAAGATGGGCCATATTGGTCCACTCCTTCTGGTACCTCCCCCACAAAGGGTTAAAATGTTGTGAAATATTTATTCTTTAATAACTGCTATTATACGTATTCGAATCTTCTGAAATTCCACATATACCTAGTATTAGTTTGTTAGTCGCTATCAACTCGAGGAAAATGGGCGAAATTGCCACGCCCCTTTTGGTACCTCCCACACAAATGCACCATTTTGCACTAAAAGTTAAAAGATTATAACATTAATACCAGTGTTTAGAAATACTTGAAATTTTGTACAGTTTAATGCTTTTATAGTACCTACAGTCCAGTGAAAAATGGGTGTTATTGCCGCGACCCTTTTGGTACCTCCCACACAAATGCACCATTTTGCACCAAAAGTTAACAGCTTATAACATTAATACCAATGTATAAAAATACTTGAAATTTTGTACAGCGTAATGTTTTTATAGTGCCTACAGTCCATTGAAAAATGGGCGTTATTGTCACGCCCCTTTTGGTACCTCTCCCACAAAGGTACCATTTTGCACCAAAAGTTAACAGTTTATAACATTAATATCAGTGTATGCAATTACTTGAAATTTTGTACAGTGTAATGCTTTTATAATGCCTATAGTCCAGTGAAAAATGAGCGTTATCACCACGCCCCTTTTTGTACCTCCCACACAAAATGGCCAAATTATACCACAATTTAATATCTCAACGTTAATATACCAGTCCATATAAACGGTTACAATTCGGCACAGTGCAATGTATTTAAAGTATCTACTGTTCATCGACATATAGGTGTATTTCTTAAACCCCTTCTGGTACCTCCCACAAAAATTGACAGAATAATCTGTGTAATATTCAATATTACATTACTCACAAAGTGGGGGTATACCTTAGTCGGTTTACCCGACTGAAACTTTCTTACTTGTTATACCCTCACATTATTAATACGAGGGTACGAGTATATATCATTTGCTACGGAAAAAAGTGTAACACATCGAAGGAGTGACCTAAGACCCCAAGTATGTTCGGCGGATATTCGTTTTGGGTAATTTTAAGCCGAATGAGCAATGTCCGTCCGTCTGTCTGCTGGCTGGTGCGCACGATAACTCTCGAAAGGAGTAACCGATTGACTTCAAATTTGGTATGTGGTAATATTTTTATCTATCTCCGGATGATTTCGAAGATGGGCCATATTGGTCTACTCCTTCTGGTACCACCCACACAAAGGGTTCAAATTTAGTGAAATATTGATTCTTTAATAACTTCTATACTACTTATTCGAATCTTCTGAAATTCTACACATAATATTAGTATATTAGTCGCTATTACCTCGAGAAAAATGTGAAGTTGGCATGACCATTTTGGTACCTCCCACACAAATGGACCATTTTGCATCAAAATGTAACTGCTTATAACTTTAATACAGGTGCATACAAATGCTTGAAATTTTCTACAGTATAATGTTTTTGTAGCGCCTATAGTTCGGTAAAAAATTAGCATTATTGTACAGCCCCTTTTGGGACCTCCCACACAAATGGACCGTTTCGTACCAAAAGTAAACCGCTTGTAACTTTAATACCAGTACATACAAATACTTGAATTTGTGTACAGTGTATTGCTGTTATAGTGCCTATAGTCCTGTCAAAAGTAGGCGTTATCACCCCACCGCTTTTTGTACCTCCCACACAAAATGACCAAATCATACCAAAATTACATAGCTCGTAACTTTAATATACCAGTGCACATAAACGCTTATCGTTCGGCACAGTGCAATGTATTTAAGAATCTACTGTTTACCGAAAAATAAGTGTATTTGGAGAAACCCCTTCCGGTACCTCCCACACAAATTGACAGTTTTATTAGTGTAATGTTATATATTACATTACTCACAAAGTGAGTACTTGTTTTAAGTATACTTATCGGCGTTTTGTTGGCGAGAGAAGCAGTCGGAAACGGGGGGAATAAAAGTATGCCGTACTCGTACTTATCGTACTCATCGTTTTGTGTTTTTCGTTCGCACTTGGAAACAACAACAATTCACACAGGAAAAGCCGAAAAAAAGTACGTGTGTGAACGTAAATACTTTTTCAAAAGAGAATATGTCGATAAAGGTAAGTGCAGATTTACACTAGGATATATTTTTCAGCAGCTTATCCGCTAATTCTCTTTTAAATTTGCTTCTGCGTTTAGACACATAATTTTGTTTCGGATATTTCTGTGTGAATTGTTGTTGTTTCAAAGGCCGAGTGAAAAACACTAAACGTTCAGACCAGGGTTGCCAGAAAAAAATTGCTGTTGTCCCCAGATAATCTCATGAAAATCCCCAACTTAACCCCACATAAAACTATTTTTATTGAAAACAAGTCAAACATATAAAATCTGCAGAATCTAAATGAATCCAAAAACACACATTTTAAAAAAATACCCCTTTTGATTTTAATAAATATACTCTACTAGGGACGATTTTTTTTGTTCGTTGTAGTTTTTAGGGTACAGATCTCAGGATTTGTTTTACTATTTGTTAAAATTGTCATGTCTTCTTAACCGACTTCGAATAGCCAAAAGATTGTAACATTACGAGTATAATCAAATCTATCAGTTACAAATCCGTTCTCTGCTATACATTCATAGCATCTTATAGCTAGGGTTGCCAGACGGTCGGGATTCGTCGGGATTTTCCCGACTTTTCGCGTATTTGCAGAGTCCCGATTATTGAAGTAATTTTGGGGGGAAATCCCGACTTTTTTCCATTTACTCTCTACACTATGGAAAATAAAAGCGCAGTAAAAAAATAATAAAGAAAGTACAAGAAAATTTTATTTTCATATGTACTTGTTATGTACATTTGTAATTTTTACGTCACTAATCTTTCAAGAAATGTAAATTTTGAACGATTTCAGCAACTTATCTAAAAGAAAAGCTATTAACGTGTGCGAATTTGGTAGAAATTTCAAAAGTTATAAAAAATTTAGATGCAGTGTCCAATGACACGTTGTTCATCGACTACTGCAATCTTCGAGCTATTTGTAAAGAATTGGCACGGATATTTATACCCATGTTTCATGGCAGATGTTTGTCAGACATAGAAATGCTACAACTACCCCCACCATAAAGTATACCGATCGACTAAGAATCAGATTTAGTTATATATAGCTCATTAGTTATAAAAGCTGTGTTTTACATGCAATTGTTTTGAAATTTAGCATGGTAGAGTTTGTTATCCCGAGAACAACTTTGCTCAATTTGACGAAAATCGGTACAGATTTAGATTTATATCCCATATATGTATCGTCCTAATTGGCCCTTAAGCCCTATAGAAGCTACACGGGGCAAAATCGGCTTTTTTGATATGTTTGAATCGAAACAAAATATATTTTGAACACCAATTTTTAAATATTTTATATTTCTTTGCAAATAAATTTTATTTGAAAATCAATATAATATATTTGGAACGCATATATTATTATTTTTCAACAAATAATAGTTGCAAACTAAATTTCTCAAATAAAATATGTGTTTAAGTACAAATAAAATTATTATTTAAGAATTTTTCCAAATATATTTTATTTAAAAAATATTTCCAAAACTTTTGCTGCCTTTTTCGAATTTCAGTTTTAATTTCTTCTTGGGTTCGAATTGTACCTCCCAGTTATGATACCATATGCAGCAATAACTATTTTTTAAATCAATCATTTCAAATTTCTGAGTATTCCAAGCCATCATTAGTTGCCAATCCTCTAAGTACTTTATATTGATCTAAGATTTTACGATTTCAATTATTAGTTTTAAAACATTAAACATTTCTAAAAATTTAAATTTGAAATACTGAAAAATTTAAAACAATTTATGTATTTTATGAATACTTATTGCAAATAAATATTTGTTTCGGAAATAACAGTCACATTGGGATGCAAACAAATATTTGTTTAGAATAACATCTTCCCAAATACACAATTTTTGTGTGTACCAAATATTATATGTGTAGAGTGTACCATAAACATATATATGTTTCAAGCCGAATATGTTTGGGACAATATACTACAGAAGCGATTTTTTCAGCGTGTATAGTTTACATCCAACCTTTTTAAAGTAAAAGCGAATTTCGTGAAGAATAACACAAAGAAAGTATTTGTGGCAAACATTGAATATTCTTATGTTAGACTTTTATTGAAACTGTAATGAGTTTTTTTAAAATGCCAAAACCAATAAAATATTATCTTTTTATTCGTCCCGACAAATCCCGCTTTTAAGTCTCGGTTATCCCGACTTTTCCAATACGATGTCTGGCAACCCTACTTATAGCACTTATTGCATTTTTTATTAAAAACCTAATAATTAAGAAAATCTTTATATTGCATTAAGCAAACCCCAAGAAACCCCAGCAAAATTTACAAAAATCCCCTAACAAAAACCCCATCCCCAAATTAATTTTTTTTATCCCAATTTGCGTTGACTAAACCCCAGTATTGGGGTCAAAACCCCAGTTCTGACAACCCTGGTTCAGACCGATAAGCCTGAGTACGGGAGGGTTTTTCCCCCTCTTGCCGACTGTCTCTCTCTCCTACAAAACGCCGATAATCTGCTGAACATTCAGCCAATGTAAGTCCAGATTTACACTAGTATATTTTTTTCAGCAGCTTATCCGCTTATTCTCTTTTAAACTTGTCTCTGCGTTTAGACACGTAATTTTGTTTCCGATATTTCTGTGTGAATTGTTGTTGTTTCAAAGGCCGAGTGAAAAACACAAAACGTTCAGACTGATAAGCCCGAGTACGGGAGAGTTTTTCCCCCCTCTTGCCGACTGCCTCTCTCTCCATCAAAACGCCGATAATCTGCTGAACATTCAGCCAATGTAAATAGGGACTAAGTACACACGATTTGCAGATCGGACAACATTGCCAGAAAAATGGTGGAAAAATGCAACCCTGTGGATTTACAACCTTGTGGACATACAATTTTTGTTTTGCAACGTTAGCAGAAAAGTCATTGCGAGATAATTTTCTGATTGTTATATGTGCGAAGTTTATGCATGTGACAACGGCGCCGCTGCGAGAAAAACATTTTATTAGCAACACTGTCTATCATGTATTTTTATTGGCAATCCTGCATATAAATAAATATATTGTAAATATATGAAATTGTAATGTTTTCTTGCAATCGTCTGAACTGTCAATTCACCTTTGCCTAACAATCTGTCATTGCCCGTATATTTGTATCACTTTAACAAGGTTTATAACGTTTGCCGATCTGGCAATCGTCTATACTCAGCTTAAGTTACTTAAAAAAAGTACCATGTAAATCGGGTGAAGCGGGCGGAAAGAGCTCTCTGCCTCTCCCTCTCCTACAAACTTTGACACTTGCTTGGAAAAGTTGTCGAGTGTGGATCTGGACAATGGGGAAAGTAGTTTCTTGTATTGGCAATCCGTTTTGTGTTTTTCATTCGCACTTTGCTGTCTTTATTTCCAACAAACACCGAATTGCCTCGTGTGAATCGCTTTATTGCGGAAAAAAGAAAATTAAAAAAAGAAGCGGCGTTTAATTTATATGCCTTACCACTGAAACCAATTTTTCCCATTAAAATGTGCTTGAGATAAGTTATACATATATTCATATTTGTGCAGATGACAAAATCTCACATTAAATGTTTATTTCTCAAATCCAAAAATATTGACAGACGTAATATGCTTTCACTAGCATTCAAGAGTTGTCCTTTGACAGACATCGTGCGCCGACGCCGGCTATTTAAGTAGCACCCTTTGAAGACTAAAACATTTTACGCCGAATAAACTGAATTGAAATTTTTGTTCTGTTTGGTAATTCGCATTACAAAGGCATTCCGCTGGCGGAGTAAAGCAATCTTTTTGGCAATGAAGAAACGAAGATAATGCAAATGATTTTAATGAGTCTGCATTTAAGCACGGTACTATGTTCCCGTTTCACGGTGAAATCCCATACAAAAACCAAAGTTGTGAAAAAATGAGTGAAATTTTTTCATTTGTGGTACTGTGTTTATTTCAACGTGAGAAATTGACATTTTGCGCCGCTGCAAATTAATTGAACGCCGCAACAAATTGAGGCCGCCAGCATTGTACTCCTATTTATTTATATTTATATTTGTCCGCGAGAAATTCAACTGTTGTAAATATTATCAATAAAATTTCCTAATAAAGAATACTAAATTAAATTATTTGAAACAATGAAGACTAATGAAAAGCTTTGGAACGGATAATAATTATGTGTATATGGAATAAACGAGAAGAGAGACATTCCGATTGGATAGCAAAGCAAAAAATGTGCAAAACACTGGACGGACATGTAACTATATGTAATAATGTGAAATTTGTCTTGTAATTATGTACATTTACGTTTGTATGTTTAGAACAATCGTGACGAAAAGCCTGGAAAAATATTGTGGACGGCTATCGCTGCCGAACCAGTAAGACAATGGAATTGGGTAGTGCCTGTGATCATGTTTTTAAATGGTTATAAAGAACATAGTGAGTTCTTGCCAACCATAGAAGTTGGAAGAAGAAATTCCGTTTATGGATGGAAGTATAATTTGAATAAGTCAACAAATATAATGCAAATCCTTAAAAATAATAATAAAACATCTTTTTCGGTTCATCAAAACATCATTTAATTTATTTATATTCGTACAACAGTAGGAAATTATTTTGTTATTAGCAACTTTGTATTACGCTGGTAATTGTATTCTCATGCCTCACAAGCATCGCCATCGTATGTATAACATTAGCACAATTATCTTCAAAAATATTTCCTTTCTGCAATTTAAATTAAATATTTTCTAAGTCGGCATTATTTCATTTAATTATTTGTTGATTGTTTATAATTTAAACTCGTGTTTGTTTTCAAGAAAAGCAAAAAGGAAAAAATGCACATGCTTACACACACACATTCATATAAAAGTGACATTTCGACACACACACACACTTCAAAAATGTAATACCATTTTAGTAAAAACGCGTTCCATTTTTCAACTTGAAATAACATTTTGTGGAATTTTTTCAAGCTGAAAAAACATAGTACCCACCTTTACATGATACTTTTTTTTTAAGTATTAAGCATACTTATCGGCGTTTTGTTGTACGAGAGAGGCAGTCGGAAACGGGGGGGAAAAAAGTATGCCGTACTCGTACTTATCGTACTCATCGTTTTGTGTTTTTCGTTCTCACTTGGAAACAACAACAATTCACACAGGCAAAGCCGAAACAAAACAAATGAAAATAAGTTAAGTATTGAAAAAAAGTACGCGTGTGAACGTAAATACTTTTTCAAAAGAGAATAAGCCGATAAGTTACTTAAAAAAAAGTACCATGTAAATGGGGACTAAAACGGTTCCGGGACAGCTTCAATCACTCTTAAGGCCGGGTTAGGCATACGTAACCGTAATTTATCTTTACCGTTGCCGTAACGTTGCCCGTTTGAGCGATTAGCCAACGTTGAGATAACGAGTCATATGTTCTGTCAACAACAACACATAAGTAAACAAAAAAGCCGCGATTTCTTTTTGTTTAGGTTTATTAAAAATTAAGTTAAAAAGATTGTTTATAAATTTGTGTTTTTTAAATCTGTGCAGAATTTACAATTAAAGTAAATCAAGAAAATATCATCGGATAAGAAGATGGGGTGGACGTCCTATAAACAATGACTGAGTTAACTACGCCAAAGCAACGGATTAGACCGGCAGAGAGACTAGCAATAACACCACTGTATGTCAAATATTGCTTTATCCTATGATTCCAAGTTGGGAAATATTACCATTCTATTCTTTAAAATTGTAGATATTTGGGTCACGGTTGTTCCATACAATCGATTGCATGGAGTCACAGGCTGGGGAAAACAACAATGCGAAATATTGTTTTAGAATACAGTGAAGTTTTGTGGCGCTTACTTTCGCCGATTTAATTAAGTGAACCAACTACACAGCAGTACAAACACATTGCCAATGATTTTCAACGAATGTGGGATATGCCGAATTGTGTGGGAATCTGCGATGCTAACTATACATTCATATCAGATAATGTTGGAAGTTATGGCAGCCAACACGATGGGGGTATGTCCATTAAACTTCTATTTAATTATAATCTATTTTAATACAAACAATTTCCATTTCTTAATTTAAATTAAATACAGCTATATTCCAGTACTCTCCGTTTGGCCAATCAGTTATTTTAGGTACAGTACCTGTACCTCCTAGTAAACCATTATCGTCAGCATCCTCTGAAGCCCTTCCTCATTTTTTTATTGGCGATGCGGCGTTTCCCCTGAGGAATGTCCTTGGTCTAAGTCAACAACTATAGACGCGCTCAGAGACAACATCCAACGCGAAATCGCCAACGTTCCGGTCGAAATGTCGCTGTTGACAGGCTCGTGGTGGTCGTATGACCGAAATTTAATTTCATTCTTAAAATGTAACATTTGCACTAAACCTGAAATAAATTTGAACACTATATCTTAAATATTCTGTGTTTTATTAATACTTTTACTAATGTCTATTTTCATTGAAGAGGGACTCAGCCAAATCCAATCGAATCTCTATCTATAAATAAGTCCCCGTTTGTAGAGACGCTTATATTGCTTTCAAATTAACCCACAATGAAGATGATTGGCGCAATGATTGTCTCGTACTGTCGCCAAAAGAATCCTGAAGCAGATTATAAATTTAATTTTGAATGGAGTCAGCCGCGATCTTCATAAAACTCACCTGTGACGCCCAGCTCCTTGCCAATTTGCTTCCAAGCTTCTCGCTTTTTTTCAGATATCCTATATGCTGGATTATATTTATTGTGTAAATACTCGTGCGACTGCACCAATGAAATCAAATATTCGTCTTTCATGTTTATTTGCACTTTTAAACAACAAATAATTAATAAATTATTTTCTTTACTTTTCTCGGTGAACATACAATTGTAATTGTAAACAACATGTAGTATCAGCTGTTGTCAAATTGTACGTAAACGGAACGTCCAATTCTGATTTCAACATTCAGCCGTCCGTTTACGTTTCGTTTTCGTTGGCTAATCGTTTACACCAGCGTTACCGTTGGAAAATTTCAAAAAGGGGCACAAAAAGGGGATTTTTTTTTTCGAAAAAATGGGCAACTGATCATTAAATAAAGGGGATCAATTTTAAGGTTTTTATTTAAAGAAAACAACAATAAAAAAACAAAGCTTAACATAAAAAATAAGTAGGTAACATTAAAAAATTCATTTATTTACACGAAAACTAAACAAAATATAAAATTTTATAGAAAACTTCTTATGATGTATACTAAATATATTTCATCACATACATTTCTTTATTTATAGTTACTTTTTTGGAACTTCTTTTTTATACTTTCTAATTAGATCTGTGCTTGGGACAGATGTGTTTTGTATTGAGTTTTTTTGATCTCACAATAGATCTGTTTAGAAAAAAACTTATATGTTTATGTACATCAACCTAATGAAAAATACTTATCCATATATTTGTTACATTTAAGAAACCACAAGCAAAACAAATTGGATTTTTTATAAACGCCGACTGATTCGAAAAAATCAATTTTCACCATATATTGTTACATTTAAGAAATCACTCAAATTATTTGTATTGTTGCATAGACGCCGACCTATTCGCAGAATTTTCACCAATAAGATGAAACGGTGGAAATAAATTCTCATATGCATACACAAACAAAAGATAAATGTAAATCGTTTTAGCATATGCGTATATCCCATTAAATAACCTAATTCAGAACGTAGCGCGTAAGGCATTTCCGTACGTTAGTACGAAAGTGTTGTTATAAGAGTATAAAAAGCAGATTTTTTACAAAAGCCAAAAAGTGGCACAAAAAATCGAAGAGGGGCACATTTAGTATCAAAAAAAGGGGGCAAATATGCCACTTTATGACAGATTGAATCAGCTGATTCGTTACGCTACCAATGACAATTTAAGGCCCAGTTAGGCAAACTTAACCTTAACGCCCCCGTAGCGTAACGAATCAGCTGATTCAATTTGTCAAATGGAAGTCGGTGTAAACGATTAGCCAACGGAAACGAAACGTAAACGGACGGCTGAATCTGTTGAAATTAGAATTGGACGTTCCGTTTACGTACAATTTGACAACAGCTGATACTACATGTTGTTTACAATTACAATTGTATGTTCACTGAGAAAGTCAAAGAAAATAATTTATTAATTATTTGTTGTTTAAAAGTGCAAATAAACATGAAAGATGAAGATTTTATTGCATTGGTGCAGTTGCACGAGCATTTATACAATAAATAAAATCCAGCATATAGGATATCTGAAAAAAAGCGAGAAGCTTGGAAGCAAATTGGCAAGGAGCTGGGCGTCACAGGTGAGTTTTATGAAGATCGCGGCTGATTCCATTAAAAATTAAATTTATAATCTGCTTCAGGATTCTTTTGGCGACAGTACGAGACAATCATTGCGCCAATCTTCTTCATTGTGGGTGAATTTGACAGCAATATAAGCGTCTCTACAAACGTGGACTTATTTATAGATAGATTGGATTGGATTTGGCTGAGTCCCTCTTCAATGGAAATAGACATAAGTAAAAGTATTAATAAAACACAGAATATTTAAGATATTGAGTTCAAATTTATTCCAGGTGTAGTGCAAATGTTACATTTTAAGAATGAAATTCAATTTCGGTCATATGACTACCACGAGCCCGTCAACAGCGACATTTCGACCGGAACGTTGGCAATTTCGCGTTGGGTGTTGTCTCTGAGCTCGTCTATAGTTGTTGACTTAGACCAAGGATATTCCTCAGGGGAAACGCCGCATCGCCAATAAAAAAATGAGGAAAGGCTTCAGAGGATGCTGACGATAATGGTTTACTAGGAGGTACAGGTACTGTACATAAAATAACTGATTGGCCAAACGGAGAGTACTGGAATATAGCTGTATTTAATTTAAATTAAGAAATGGAAATTGTATTAAAATAGATTATAAATAAATTTAAGTTCAATGGACATACCCCCATCGTGTTGGCTGCCATAACTTCCAACATTAGCTAATATGAATGTATAGTTAGCATCGCAGATTCCCACACAATTCGGCATATCCCACATTCGTTGAAAATCATTGGAAATGTGTTTGTACTGCTGTGTAGTTGGTTCACTTAAATAAATCGGCGAAAGCAAGCGCCACAAAACTTAACTGCATTCTAAAATAATATTTCGAATTGTTGTTTTCCCCAGCCTGTGACTCCATGCAATCGATTGTATGGAACAACCGTGACCCAAATATCTACAATTTTAAAGAATAGAATGTTAATATTTCCCAACTTGGAATAATAGGATAAAGCAATATTTAACATACAGTGGTGTTATTGTTATATCTCTGCCGGTCTAATCCGTTGCTTTGGCGTAGTTAACTCAGTCATTGTTTATAGGACGTCCACCCCATCTTCTTATCCGACGATATTTTCTTGATTTACTTTAATTGTAAATTCTGCACAGATTTAAAAACACAAATTTATAAACAATCTTTTTAACTTCATTTTTAATAAACCTAAACAAAAAGAAATCGCGGCTTTTTTGTTTACTTATGTGTGGTTGTTGTCAGAACATATGACTCGTTATCTCAACGTTGGCTAATCGCTCAAACGGGCAACGTTACGGCAACGGTAAAGATAAATTACGGTTACGTATGCCTAACCCGGCCTTTAAAGAATAGACATCCTAGTGTATTTGCAACTTTTTTCCACAAGATGGGGGAAAAGTCAATTTCGCGAACGTTTGTATGCGAGTGAGAATATTTTTAGGTAGCCATCTACAGAAAGCTTTTTTCTTACTTTAAAAGTAAACTGCGATTGGGTGTCTATACCTTCGATTGTCATTGACGCTACCGGGGCGTTACGGTTAAGTTTGCCTAACTGGGCCTTAAAAAATGTCTAAAAAAGGCGAAATTGTGTATGCCTTGGAGGATCAATTAATTAAGTTACAACAGGTAAGCATACACAAATTGCAAATTTCACTATGATTGTGAAAGTCTCATTTGTGGTTGTTTTCACGATTCTCAGCAAGCAGTGTCCTATTAAAACCCTCGGCTACAAAAGTAAACTAAAATTGCCTATGAAATATATGCTGCCCATACAGAGAACTTGTGATAGCGATGAACTAGCAATTTCTTTCCGTGTCTACTTTTCCAAATCTCATAGACCTCTTAGAAGTGTGGTCCTAACGAAAATATCTGCAACAACGTAAGTAATTGTTTTGTGATTTGTTTACTTATAGCATTAATTACACCTGTATCACCAGAAATGGCAACATCGACCATACACCAACACCATATCGAGCCCTAACGGCCAAAAAGACGTTAGCGCCATCATGATTTACTTTTAATTTTTTGAGGGAAATCGTTTACTTATGACAAATGGCATCATGTTTCCAAAATGTAAAGCTGTAAAATGTACCGTTATACTAAATTTCACAGTTATATAAACAGATGTATGCATTACATATGCATTTAAACAAAAAATAAACGCAAAAGAAACCATTTCCTCTAAATTTTTGTGAGTGGCGCTTACGTCTTTTTGGCAGTTATGGCTCGATATGCTTCAACGATGATCGCTAATATCAGCATCACGAAGTAACCTTTTGGCTCCAAAAAATAATTTAGTCTAATTGGGATGTAATCCAACGATAAGATAATTTTGCCCAATGATATGGCTCTGGACATGTACAATTAGATACCATGTCTATAGGGTGAACCCAACACATTGGCCAATATTGACATAGTTCGCGTCGATGTCGTACGATTGATGTCCTTCGGACAAAAAGAAGATAATTGTTAATGCCAGTGACCGGTAAGTATTGTTTGTAGATACTCCTATTGCTATTCAATTTTATTAAATGATTTATTTTTCATTTATATTTTTAGATCAAGCGTACATACAGATTTCACAGTTCGAAACGCTTATCAATACATGGGCTGAATAACTTCAGGTTGAAATCCTGATTGATATATTATTCTCATATATCAGGAAAATATAAAATTTGTATTTCTTTTATTAAAATAAAAAAAAGACGTATGCTAGAATAACAAAAATAGTTTGTTCTTCTCTTTTTTCTGTTAAATAATAGCAAATTGTTTGTTAAAACGACTGTTTTAGTTTGCTATTGTAGCAGGCAAATTTGTGTGCTAGAATAACAACCATAGGGTTGCAAAAATAACAGACGATGTCTGCTTTCCCTTTTTCATCAGACACAGACTGTTGAAACAACAAACATTTTTGCTAATGATACTCACAAAATTCTTTGAGCGCAGTCATGCTTGCAAAATAAAAAAAAATAAATTCGGCCTTTTCCGCATCAGAATAATATTTATTCTCTAGTTTCTTTATCATTCCAACCTACCAATATCAGATGGATGGTTGTCATTCTGTACCGAACCATTTTGAAGTATACTGTGTTTCTGTCTGATATTAAAAGAAAAAGGCGTCGCTTTAAAAGTCATTCATGCTCTAAACTTAATCCAAAAATCGATGTTTCCCTATGTCAATAGTAAACACGGTATATTTTCTATACACGAATTTTATTATTAAAAAAATTGCGGTTAGCAAATATATACATATAAAAAAATTAACCTACATTTGTAAATTTGCTTTCACCTCGTTATGTATATACTTTAAACAAGAATTAAAACAAATTGAATTTACAACAGTAACAAATAAAAAAAACAATTTACAATTTGGCGCGCAAAGCATCAATGCGACCTTGGGCTGAACGTTGCAAGTCCATCAATTTCATTGCCATTCCCATGTTGCCTTGAATCTTAATTTTGCCTTGGAAGAAGGCCTTCTGTGGGGGCAATTTACCGGTCATCAATTCGGTAACATCTTCGTCGGAAATAATGAAAGTCACATCACATTTTTCTTTGCCATTAAAGGTGATTTTTCCTCTTCCTTCCTTGGCGTTGATGGTCCAGAAACCAGTTTGTCCACCGGGACCATTGGTAACCTTAAAACCATAAATGGCACGCACCTTCTCGATGAGATTGTCGGTGTCCTCTTGCATGGCCTGTTCCAAAAGTTGCAAAAGCGGGCTAACTTTGAAGCCCTCGCCGTTAGCACTGGTAGCAGAAGTTAAGTTGTACTTGACTCCAGCGGCGGTGGGGAAGCCCAAACGGTAAAGGGTGACGACAGCAGCACCGCCCAAACCCAAATTGTGTTGCAAAGCTAATTTGACGTCTTTAACTTGACGTTTTTCGGCCAAACCGCGCAATTGCCAAGACAACTCAGCGCATTGAGCCAAGCCGGTGGCACCCAAAGGATGGCCCTTGGAAATGAGACCACCACTGGGGTTAACAACGTATTTGCCGCCATAGGTGTTATCGCCACGATCGATCATTTCCCCAGCACCACCTTCAGGGCACAGACCCAAAGCTTCGTAGGTGATCAGTTCGTTGGCAGAGAAACAATCGTGCAATTCAACAACTTGAACATCGGTAGGTTTGTAGCCAGTCTTGCCGAATAGACGACCAGCAGCCATTTTAGTCATGTCATAACCAGCAATCTTCATGAGTGATTTATCCTTGAAGCTGGACTCTGGATCGGAGGCCATTTCCATGCCAACAATTTCAACAGCTTGAGCTTCCAAACCGAAACGGTGAACGAAGGCTTCTGAAGCCAAAATAGCAGCACCAGCACCATCAGAAGTGGGGCAGCATTGCAATTTGGTAAGTACTCCCTCCACAACCACTGGGGATTTCATGATTTGTTCCAAAGTGTATTCATCGCGGAATTGAGAGTAGCTGCAAAGGATGAAAACAGTTGCAAAAATAAATTATATGTATTTATTTTTAAATATTTTTGTTGTGCTTAATCTCCAAACATTTCAAAAGACTTATAATTTATGTGTAGTCAGGGGCATTTGCTTGATAAGATAGCCAGCCCTCTACCACAATAGATTGTTGGACTTTATAACAACCAAATATGGATTTTTATCTCTAGATAATACTTACGGATTGTTCACAGAGTGTTTGTGATTTTTCCAGGCAATTTTACCGAAATGTTCAGGTTTGCTACCGTATTTCTTCATGTGTTCCTTGCCGGCATTGCCGAAAATTTGTGCAGCCATGGGTCCAGATCCAATTTCAGTAAGTTCAGACATTTCGGTGATGTGACGTTCCATAGGATTAGCACGATCGAAATACTATAAATTATAAAAGGAAATTAGAGATCTTTGTGTCTTAAAATAATCGAAGAAAATCGGTAAATGGGCACAGGATACAAATATACAGACATACATATGCATGTATGTGTTTTGACATGAAATAAAAATTAAATTTATATTTAACAGAGGGATTAATGAAAAAGAAGTATATATAGTGGTTATATTTTTGGAAAAGTCTTCAAACATCGTATTGCATCTATTTGTTTTTGTATGCTGCTTATCTCCCTTGTTGAAAACATAAATAATTTATTAGCCGGTCCTACGAATTTCCTTTTAATAATGTCAGTATTTTTCGGAAAAAAATGTTGCCATGCAAAATGCAAGATATTTGATATAATTTATTCTGATCGACCTTTAGTTTTCAAATTGCATTCTCATTTTTTTGCTGTAGTTTGGACTTTTGTAATGATTGTGTGATATATATGTATGTATGTACATAGTTTTGTAAAAGTTAAACCTAATATTTTGTACAATTCATTCGATTCTATAAAATCTTTCTAAAATTTTTTTTTAACGTGTTGAACTTTACTACTTCCCTTTGAAGAGCTGGTTAACTTAAAGTGGTCAATTTATATATGTTATACATCTTTCTAAAAATATAACTTCAAAGCTGGATCAATTGTAACAGGTACAACAGTCCAACGTATACTTTAACGTGTTAAGCGTTACTGCTGACCATTGAAGAGCTAGTAAACTTTAAGAAGAGCTGGTAAACATTAAGTGAACCATTTATTTATGTTATATTTTTCGTTCATAACTGTTTATATTTGGTGATTAATATGGAGTTAATATACTTTCCACAAATCCTGTTTCTATCAATGAGCCCTTACGAAATGGGATTTTTTTAAATCTGTAGGTAATTTTTGGTCACAGGGCACCAAAAACAAGTTTAAAGTTCAGCTTTTAATAGAACTCGTATTTAAGATTAATTTATAAATATAATTCTTGAACGAGTATCTATGTGCTATGTACTTGATTTATAGCTTACCTTAGCGGACAAGGATCCACGCTCCATTTTCTCGAAACCAAAGGCCAAAACACAATCAGCATTTCCAGACTCAATGATTTGTTTGCCCAAATACAATGCACTGGAGCCAGTTGAGCAATTGTTGTTGACGTTGAATACAGGAATGCCGGTCATACCAACTTCATAGAGGGCACGTTGACCAGAGGTGGAGTCTCCATATACATATCCAACAGTTGCTTGTTGGACCTCATTGTAGGAGATCTTAGCATCAGCCAAAGCCTTGGTAATGGCTTCTTTTGCGAAATCGGGATAGCAAACATCGGCACGGCGACCAGGTTTCTCGAACTAAAAACAAGCATATATACATATAGCCAGTTAAAAAAGAAGAGATATTCATTAATCCCCCAAAAAAGAAAACACTATTGGACATTGACCAATGGTAGTTAACACACAAATCTTGTCGATTCTTAGATAAAGATAATCGACAATGAAGATTATGAAATAGCACAAAATATCAACTTTTATTATATTTGTAAGTTTTTAGAAAATCCACTTGCGATTTAGGTTTGACCTCTCCCCTCTTACGACTCAATCAGTAAATGCGGCTTTTATTACCCATTTCTATAGTAAGGCTCAAGTAAGATCAAAGTTCAATGAAGATATTGTACTTTCATCTTTTGTTTCCACAATATTTGCTCTTAGAACTCCCCTCTCCTTTATGGATGAGGGGAGTTTGAGGCAAATGGATTAGTTTGATTTTGTATGGCCTACCTTGGTCATTCCAACACCGACAACGTAAACACGGGTTTTGGCCATCTTGATTTGATTTTCAGGAAAGAATGTGTTGTGGATGTGGAATGTTACTCGTCTAGGAGCTACGAATTACTTCTGCTTTCCTTGTTAAGTGCTGAAACACTTCGCTGCTAATGACCTTAAATATTGCAATGTTTGCGTTAAATGGGTGGTGAGAAGAAAAACACTACACACTGATAAAGATTCGTGTTTCTAGTGACGACAGTGTCCGGTGGCCACCTATCGCTGGTTATCGACTAGCTATTTATCGAAAGTAATCGGAAGTTATGTCCAGGGATGTATTTTTGGCAGTGGCCATCCGTGACACAAACCAACGAGAAAATAGTTACGGTTTTTATGGTTTACTCTTTTTCTGTCTGATGGCAGCACCAAAATTGATCGAATACGAAGGCCGAAATGTCAAAATCCGTCAGTTACAAACGAATAGGAATGAATTGTCACACGCGAAAAAACAGTTTTCCGCGAACATAGCTTGAACATTTTTTGCTCTTATGGATTTATATTAATTTTTTAATTGAGACAATTACAAAAAAATCGGGAAAAATGGTCTGAAAATCCGCGAAAACCCTCTCTCGTTGGAATCAAATTCCTATTCGTTCGTAACTGACACATACTAGCTTCGGGAAGGAATGTCTTCTTGAATTATATTGTTTTTGGGCAGCACAAGTTGAATGTCTTGCAGTTTGCTTTGGACGTAGCATAATAAAAACATACAAGCTTGCGTTTAAACCATTTTTTATTTAGCAAACAAAATAAGCGTGTTTTCGTTATAAGCTAGCGATTTAGTTAGTCGAGATTCACACAAGGCAATTTTTTCCAAGCAAGTGTCAAAGTCAGGCTTGCCAGTTTTTTTTAGTGCCGAATACCCTAATTTTTATTTTTTATCCCCTAAATTCCCAAAAAAGATTTCTCATCCCCAGAAAATATTTTAACTTATGTGAATGATGTATTTTACAATTCAATGTACTTTGTACTAAAATTCATTTTGTTTGTACAAAATGTACGTTGTCAAATTATCAAATATATCTGATTCAAAATCTTCCATCTCATCTACATCATCTAATTTTTTTGTACACGTTTTTTGTATTACAAGTTTGATCATTTCTGCCAATGGACTAAATAATTGATAAAGTACATCAAAGAGTTAATACCAGCGATTCCAGTTCTTTAAAATCGAGTTGGACCAGCAGAATCTTGTTACTAGTAATCTTTACTCCAAAATTAGCTTAAATTGTTCGTAACGTCGTCTGGGAAGAATTTTATAAACCCCAGTTGGCTTCAATTGATTTATAAATATTTATAGAAATACGTATTGGCAATTACTACAGGTTGTCTATTTAAGTCGTACTTTAAAACACTGAAAGTCAAGCTACTTTTTGTAGAAACATTTGACACAATTTTTACGGACGCATTTTCTAGAAAAATATAGATTTAACAGAAAATACTAATTTTAACATAAATAAAGACATGTAATTATAAAAAATTGCAATCACCGCCAAATCCCCGGATCCCCATACAAAAAATATACCCCCATTCGCGAAGAAAAATCCCCAAATTGGGGATAAATCCCCTAAACTGGCAGCGCTGGTTAAAGTTTGTAGGAGAGAGGCAGGCGGAAAGAGGTCTCTGCCTCTCTCTCTCCTACAAACTTTGACACTTGCTTGAAAAAATCGCCTCGTGTGTAACACGACTTAGTAGATTACAACGAAAATAACTTTTTCCACTAGGTTAGGTTAGGTTGAGGAGAGCATGTCCGCCTAGGGGCCTGGCGCCAGAATCGTACAGTCATCAGCATATGATACGATTTCAAGGTAAATGTTAAACAGTTCCAGATATCACCCAACCTTGGGGAACTCCCTGTTTAACTCTAGGGGGTTTGGACTTTTTTCTGAATTACACATAAGACTGGCGCCCAATGTTTCAACCTATTCGGGAGGGACGGCGATATCCTCGTCGCCGGGTTTTTTCTGTTTAAGACCGCGGCTTATATGCGTGGTTATGGCTTTTAAGCAATAGTCATACTATGCTGCTTTCGGAATTCGTGCTGATGATCAGCAATTGGAACATTTCCAAACAGGCTCGGGAGGATTAAAGCCTCAAGATTCTTTGCTACTGGCGAGAAAAGAGTGATAATCGCATCTTTGCCCGGTTTCAACAGCGGGATCACTCTGCCCATTTTCCAGGCCTCGGGTGTTATCAGAGTGGGCAAGGCAGGTTGAGGACATTAGTCAGGTAGGTATGTCTAACTGCTTCAGCATCAGCATAGAAATTCCTTCGGGCCAAGCAATTTGGATGGCTTTGCGCTACGGTTGACATTTGCAACTTATCCAACTGTAAATTGTGGTGGAACTACTTCGACTCGGAGAACATGAATACGTCGCATGACTTCTCGCCCTGTCACACTAGGGAAGGTCTATCAAATTGGCGATTAAAAAACATGCGAACCACTAAGGGCCAGACACAGTGGTAGCACCAAATGTGACTGCCGTCCGGTCTTTTCTCCTGCCAGGATTCGAGATTCACTTACCGTTGCTGTAACTCAAATTGCATTGCCTCAGATGATCCAGGCATTTATTACGCTTATAATCGTCGACTTTCCTACTAGTTTCTAGATTCAGATCCCTGATCCTATGATCTGTAGGGTTAGAACGCAGTATAAAAGACGGGATAAAGGAAGCGGATGCTGCGTTGATGATGTCTCGGAATTTCTTCTTAGCTACCGGGACAGCTGAGGGGATGTAGTACACTCAAGCTGCGGTTGGTGAATTCTCTGAGCCCGTTCCAGTCAGTTCTCCATTGATTCAGTAAAGTACTGCGTTCAGATATGATGAACTCGCCTGGTCTATAATTGGTGGTGGTCTGATCCCAGTGAAATGGGGGGGGGGGGGGGGGGGGAGATGGCTCTACGTTTAGCACAGTGTATGAGAATACACTGTGCTAAACGTAGAGCCATCTTTTTGCTCAGCCAAATCTATGCCTCTGTGGTCATTAGCTGGTGAATTCTCTGAACCCGTTCCAGTCAGTTCTCCATTGATTCAGTAAAGTACTGCGTTCAGATATGATGAACTCGCCTGGTCTATAATTGGTGGTGGTCTGATCCCAGTGAAATGGGGGGGGGGGTGTTCTCATACACTGTGCTAAACGTAGAGCCAACTTTTTGCTCAGCCAAATCTATGCCTCTCTGGTCATTAGCTAGGAGAGAATATCAAAGCTCGTGATGGCAATTAAAGTCAAATGTCCGGCAAATAACGCGGAGAACAGCTACCAATCGGCTGTGTATACACATTATACAGTTCTAACTCTGTGTGGTTGAGGCCTGAGCATCATTTGAGTTTGGCAGTTTCGATATGAAGTTTTCAAAATTGGGGTCGTGTGGGTTGGGCCAGGCATAGATGTCTGATCCCAACAATTTTTTGACCAAATACATATCCCTTACAAAATTACTCCAGACAACTCGTTTTAAAAATCGAGTTATATGTACCAAGCCTACTGTTCGAACTATGCCCCTTTTTAGCATGATCTAGCAAACGGTTATCAAATGTATCTTATCAAAATTTCTACACCATTTTCAATTGTAATTCGAAAAGTCAATTGAAATTCGAAGATTCCATTTGAAATTCGAAAGATATCAATTGAAATTCGAATATTCCACTTGAAATTCGAAAAAGGTCAATTGAAAGTCGAATATTCCATTTGAAATTCGAAAAAGGTCAATTGAAATTCGAAAAACATCACTTGATATTCGAAGAACATCAATTAAAATTCGAAAAACATCAATTGAAATTCGAAATACATCAATTGAAATTCTAAACACATCATTTGAAATTCGTAAAATTGCAATTGAAATTCAGAATACGTCAATTGAAATTCGAATTTTTCCATTTGAAATTCGTAATACACCAATTGAAATTCGGAAAACATCAATTGAATTTCGAAATTCATCATTTGAAATACGAAAAATGTAAACCAAATCAATGCTGTATATTAGATGGGGTAGCAGTTAAGTGATACAATTTGTCTGTGTTAAACCTTTAATATTAAAATATTTAAATATGTTTTGTTTCAACTAATTTTGAATAAATATTCATAAAAAATAAGATCATCACATTATATGTTAAGATTTAGTCATCACCTATAGCAACATCCTGTGAAAATATCTTGAAGATCGGATCAGTGGTTCAGACGTCTATGCGGAACAAAAACATATGTATTTTTATATATATACGAGAATTGACTACCAGATAGTACTTACCTGACCGAAGTAAAACCAGTAAGAAAAGGCTAAAGTCGGGGGAGCCGATTATATTGTATCCTACGCCACTCTAGTAATAGCGAATAAAACTGAAATATCCGGGTTATGCTTCAGGTAAAAATTGTTTACATAAATCAGCTTTTGGTACATTCAAAATAACTATATGTGAAATGCAGCTTCTATAGCGCTAAAAGGGCAAATCGGAAGAAACATATATGGAGGCTACATCTAAATCTGAACTGATTATCCTCCAATTTGGCAATGTAGGTCCTCGGATGAAGACTCTACATATGTATTTAGGTTATATCAAAACCTGAACTGATTTTCCTCGCTAAAAGCTCAAATCGGAAGGATATATGTAACCAATAAATTTTTTCTGTAAATTTTCTTCAAACTCGCCAACGAGGATCCCTGTATCCCCTGTATTAAATGATGCTATATCTAAATCTAAACCGATTTTGGGCAAAATCGATAGGATTCTCTCACGTGTGAAAAAGGCCATATTGTACTTAACAAACAACTTAAGAACGGACGGTTAGTAGAGTTGGGCACTATAGTTCTTTTAAGTGATCGCTCTTTTTAGTTCAGTTCAATTGAGTGAACTAGTTCCTTCATTTAGTTCAACAGCTCACTTTAGCTCTCCAGCTCTTTATCTCACCAGCTCTTTAGCTCACTAGCTCAATATACTTAAACAGATCATTTCGTTCAGTAGATCACCAGTTCAAATCAGCCGCTATTAAAGGAATCTAATTGGAATATGAGTGGAATGAGTTGTAAAAACGTATACAAAGGCGTTTGTAGAATCATACATTCATGATGAGAATCATACATTCATGATGACATAACAATTGAAACAACACGTAACAGCTGAGAAGAGAGAAGGAAATGATATGATTGAAGAAAAAACATTGTGAACTACTGAGCTGAAATGAACGAGTTCTGTGAACTAATTCGTTCAGTTCAGTATAGTGACCCGTTCAAATGAACTACACCATTTTCAGAAGTAATTGAGAAGTTTCTCATTGTAATTGAGAAAATTTTACATGGAATTGAGATTTTACATTTGAAATTGGCTAAACTTCATTTGAAATTGAGATTTGCCATTTAGAATTGACCAAATTTCAATTGAAATTGAGATTTTCCATTTGAAATTGACTAAATTTCAATTGAAATTGAGATTGTCCATTTGAAAATGACTAAATTTCATTTCAAATTAGGATATTTCTATTTAGAATTGACTAAATTTCAATTTAAATTGAGATTTTCCATTTGAAATTGACTACATTTCAATTGTAATTAGGATATTTCCATATTGAATTGAGAAAATTCCATTTGCAATTAGGATATTTCTATTTGAAATTCAGAACATTCCATTTGAAATTAGGATATTTCCATTTGAAATTGAGAAATTGTTTGAATTTATGAACCTAACTTTGATTTTGAAATACATATTAAAAGCTGGGAAGATTAATGAAGTTGGCTTTGAAATGTAAATTATATATACATGACCACATTATAATATAAAAGTCTCGGAAGACAACATGGAGTTGAAGGATAAATGCGCAATTTGCTTGGTAAATATGACCCGTGGAAACGTAAACCGTTTGCTACCGTGTCGTCATTTGTTCCACGCCAAATGTTTGTCATCTGTCAATTCCACATGTCCGCTATGTCGAGGAGAAATCAATGGTAAGTATATTTTTACCATCGATTTCTCCGATTTTATATTTGTTTGTATGTGTGTAAATTAAATTATTATTCCTGTAGGTTCAGAACAAATTGCAAGAAAAACATACAAAAAGCATACTGATCAAGATCGGAATCGATTGCAGGAAACAGCCAGACGCGGGAGCAATTGGTCCGAACTTGCTGCTTCGTTAGGAATTTCGTAAAAAACCGCACATCGTTGGGTTAATTAATGTGAAGAAACTCCATCAAAAAGGGGCGGCAATAAGCCACATGTGCTAAATACAGTGGAAATAAGCAGCGCATTGTCATGGGTGGAGGAAAAGCCAGATATTAACTTCGTGAACTGAAAGAAAAGGTGTTTGTCGAATACCAAAAACGAATTGCCCTGTCGACATTGGCTAATACGCTTCATGGTAAAATGTACACAATAAAAGCTGTTCATACCCAGCCTCTACCCATGAATAGCAATGTGAATAAAATCGCCCATTCATCATACGTCTCAAAATCGGTGTATTGTATTAGAGCAGGGAAACAGTTAGTTTGGATTGACGAAATAAACTTCAATTTGTTTTGCCGAATAGGATATGGCTGGTCCCGCGCGGGTCTATTAGATTAGTATTTAACTTTATTATTTGTTACCACAATATTATTTCTCAATTACAAAAAAAAGTTCTCATTTTAAAATGGAAATATCATAATTTCAAACGGAATTTTCTCAATTTAAAATGGAAATATCCTAATTTCAAATGAAATTTAGTCATTTTCAAATGGAAAATCTCAATTTCAATTGAAATTTAGTCAATTTCAAATGGAAAATCTCAATTTCAATTGAAATTTAGTCAATTCTAAATGGAAAATCTGAATTTGAAATGAAATTTTGCCAATTTCAAATGTAAAATCTCAATTTCAATAGAAATTTAGTCAATTTCAAATGGAAAATCTCAATTTCAATTGAAATTTAGTCAATTCCAAATAAAAAATCTCAACTTCAAATGAAATTTAGCCAATTTCAAATGTAAAATCTCAATTTCAAGTGACATTTTCTCAATTACTGTTGAAAATTGTGTAGTTCGTTCACGAACTACACAACTCTAACGGCTAGTGATTCTGATTCGATCGGTATACTTTAAGATAGGTCTAGCTGTAGTATTGACAAAAAACAAACATATAATAAAATGTACCACAGTGTGGTGAAGAGTATAACAAGAAGTAGGAAAAAAAAACATCTATGTATACATTTTACCTAAATAAAAATCATTGATTTTGTATTAATTAAATATAATTTCCAATATCGTTGGCATTTGTTCTAACTATTAAATACTAAAAAACTAACAAAATAGTAAACAGGAATCGTATACATAATAATAGTAGACAACAAACAGTCCGATGTAGGTACGTTACGCGTAAAGGCATTTTACATTTCACCAAAATCAATTATAGCTGTCGCATAGATCAAACAAAAACAAAGTATGTTTAGCGACTCTTTTGTACTAATAAAGTCTTCTTTAGCCGAAAGACTGTATCCGGTTACTACTACCACTACCATTTTACTTGTACAGCAGTTGTTATATGTTGCCAAATATTAATTTACAATATTCACATTTAAAATAATCGGTCAGTTGGTCGATCGGGTACATGTGAATAGGAGTATCACAAAACACTTCTTAAAAACAGTGATGGTCGATGAATGGAGTTGGTCATATACCGCATGCATACATCCCTCCTAGTCTAGTTTGTTTTTACTTTGTTCGCCTTTTTAATATGTTTCATATTGGCGATCTTGCGCATCAGAAGTCCCCAGGTAATGCAGGAAACGAGTCCAATGGAGGCCAAAACCATGTAAATGTCCAGGGAATAGTACGTGAAGCGTGACATGTATGTGGAGGTGGATTTGAGAAGTTGACCGCCCTCGGTATTGGCTACATACTCTACCCACCAGATGGCAGTGTCCAGGGCCGCGTTTGGTCGATGCTTGTAGGCATAAGCTATCGTTTTGGCGTTATCGAAATATCTAAAAGAGATAAAGGTAGACGTGTGTGCGCATGTGTGATTGGATAGAGGTGCAAAGTGGACTTACTGTTTTTCTAGAACCTTCTTTATTGCCCTGATCACATTGTTCTCATCAATATCTTCATAATGGAGAATGATTCCCATACCACGTTGCTTCATTGCTGCTGCATTTAGGAACTGATCACCGTACATTGGTGTCGCCACGACAGGAACCCCACAATAAGCCGCCTCTGAGCTGCCCATTAGACCAGCATGGGTCATGAATACCTTAACATTGGGATGGCAGAGAATATCCCTTTGAGGCAACCATTTGCTGATATACATATTGTCCGGTTTATTAACCAATGTTTCATTCTCCCACTTCCAGATGACGCGTTGTTTCAAACGATTGGCGGCTCGGACTATTGCATCACGCTTGGCAACCGGCAATGTTTCAGCTTTGATCATCGAACCCCAACTGATGAAGACAACACCTAGACGAATAAAGATAAATGAAATTATCAGTATTGCGAAAAAATATACATTGACGAATCACCCTCGTCGTCCATACCGTTATCGGCGTTGTCCAGAAACTTTTGTAAATCCACATCCAAAGGCTTGGCCTTCTGAATGTGTATTCCGCCCAGCTCAACCACAGAAGGTGGAAGTGGCTTCGCCCCACTCAAGGAAAAGTGTTGATTGACAAACATCATGGTGGTCTCTTTCACAAGTTCACCCACCGAGGGAACATCATGTCCAAATTTGTACTGTACCAAAGAATCGGCAGCTGGTATGGAAAACATGTTGTACATGATATTAAATGCGTGGACTGTAACCCAATTTGCAAAGCGTGCCCCCAAAGACATCTCCTCCGATTGGCCCAAGAATAAGGCGGGAATATAGGATGGAATAATTGGCATCCCCATTCGCTGATAGTGCCATGGCATCAATGCACAACTGCTGAGGCCTATAACTGGCGCCTGGAGCATGTGTGCCACGCCCATCATGCAGTCTGAGTTGAACTGTTCCAGAAGGATGATGTCATACTTCACCTTTTGACGCATTATTTTGTAGATTGCATCCGATCGGAGAGTGTGATTGCAGGCATCCTTTCCCCATTCATAGAGCATAAAAAATTCCACAAAATGATTGTAGAAGCGGCGATTTTCAAAAACCTGTAGAAAAGATGAAAAATGGTAAATAATGCGTCTAGAGTGTTCATAGAACAGGTTATAATGTTTTTGGGGTTTAAACATAGATTCCTTAAGAAACCGGATAGAAGGGTATGCGTCTACAGGTTTCATAAAACAGGTTATTTATAAAAAATTATTTTTGGTTTAAGCGTAAATTCGAAAGTCTTACAAATTGTTGCCATTTTTAGTTGATATCTTCGACAAAGAACCCATCTTCCTTTTCCAAAGAACCCATAAAGCATAAGTATATATTTTTAATCGTCGTAAAATTCCAAAACGATTTAGTCACGGCCGTCCCTTTGCCTGTCGCAATAACGCTACAATATGCAATAATTGAGCTAGATGGCTGAAATGTGGCACAACACTTCTTATAGCTGCAGTTAAGATGGGATTGATGATGATGAAATGGGCAATATCGTTAAATTTTTTATACCCGACAGCACACTGTACAGGGCATTATGACTTGTGCATTTGTTTTTTAATGTTTATATTAGGGGGTCAATTTGTATGGGTGGAAAAAAATTAACAAAGCGTCAGGCAAAATTGTAAGAATATTTCTCCAAGAAACCAGGTATTTGTATGCACTAGTATTATAGTTATAAGCTGTTAACTTTTAGTGCAAACTGGTTCATTTGTGTGGGAGGTACCAAAAGTTGCGTGCCAATAACACCCACCTTTCTCTGGACTGTACAAAATTTCAAGTAATTGTATGAAGTGATATGATTCATCCAAAAATGTTCACTGATTTTTGGAATTTACAATCCGATACAGACAGCTAATTCATTACACTTATTGGGATATAACACGTACGTTTTTGCTTCTTTGTCCCGTATCGCGAATACAGTCTAAAATATATTAAATAATTTGCTATGTATGCGAACATCGGTAATAGCTTCATTTAAATACAACACATGATGATTTATGAAAAATAGTAAACTGTCAGGAATTTTTTTAAAATCTGGATTTAAAACCGCCATAAATTCCGCGACCCTTAAGATAATTTATGAACGGAAACGGAATTGGCATGGTGAGTTTTTGCCCGATGATGGTGAATTTTTTTCAACCCCGAAGTTCAAAACAAACATTCTTTTTTCATATTCCGCTAGAATATCCTGAAACACATCTCCTCTGAAAAAATATTGCCATTCGAAAAAATAGCAGTTTTATAGGCAACTCAAGAAGGCGTAACTCATTTCAAAAAATATATGAAAGAAAAAGTCCTAACTGATTAAACACATAAACTACACACTACTAGTACACTGAGGGAAAAAAGACGTTGCAAAATCAACACCGTTTGGTACCAATTTATAAACGTAACGTCCATGAAAAATCGCCACCGATTCGTTCATTAATTATCAACGAAACGGGGGTGATTTTTTGACCGGCGTTGCGTTATGTATTGTCGCCGTAAGCTTGATGATTATTTGCTCGGCTTTGTGTTGTTCATTGGATTTGTTATTGTCTGTTCTTAGAAGAAGAAACCACGAGGATTTATAAAGACGTGAAAAATGAAAATTAATGATGAAGAAATATAATTTAATGACCTGTTTGATATTGTGGATGATTCTCTGGGCTATGGAATGAGAAGGATAAGGTGATTGCAAAATCCAGTGACATCTTCCAATTGCAGAAATTTCTAGAATCAATAGAAATGTTGTCGGCCTACGAATATTTAACAACCTAAGCTTATAAATTTCAAGTTTAAAATTTAATAATGAGTGTGAATGTTTTTTATAGAGCACAGGAATTAAATTTTGCAGTACATAAAGGCGAATGATACGAAGGAGACTGTCACCATTAGGGTTACGAGCTGAATGCCGAGAAAAAAACAGAGGTAATACTGTGTTGCTGCACATTCGAATGTGTTTTGTTTAGACGTGATTTGCTTAGTGATAAATATGCAAATTTGCAATTATATGTTTGTTGTGTTCACGTTTTATTTACTTATAACATTAATAAATGTATTGAAACGCTAATGCTGTTTAAATAGTTTTAAATGGGGAGGGGGGATTTAGAATGGAAAGTTATCCCAGCGCGTGCTTTATTCATCCTCAGCAAGTGCTTTAGTCGTCCCCCGCACGTTCTATAGTTTTCCCCAACACTTGATTTAAATTATCCCCAGTTGGTATTCATTTTGCAACCAAGCGTTGTTGATTTTTAATGCTTTATTCATGCACCACCTTGCTTCAATTCGTAACATACGGGGTTGGTTCATTATCATAAACGAATTTCATTATCATAAAAGATTAAGCACGTATGTGCTTTGTTTTTCGCTGGGTGTAGGCATTGCGTTTTTTCGTTAAAAAAAATCCGATATGCCTACCGTTGTCAATTACAAAAATCGGAAACACATGTCCTTTGAAATAAGGTGTAATGTGCGAAAATTAGCAGTTTTATAGGTGAACTAAAAAAGGCGTAAATCATTTATTTATTTTATCATTTCAAAAAATAAATGAAAGAAACAGTCCTAACTGACTACACGTAAAAGACCTAACTCGCATTTATTTTCAAAAAATTAAAATAAAAAAGCTCGATATAACATAATTTTGCTAAAAATAAGAAAAAATAAAACAACCTTTGAAGAAAGTTTTTGTACTCGGTTTTTAATACGAATTGCTTTAAAACATTTTTTATTTTTTTAATTTATTTTATACAATTTTTGTATAAAATTTTGAATTTTATTCCGTTTTTTCTTCCTCCTGTAAAATTTCAAAAATGTCAGTTACGCCTTTTTTAAATTAGAGTGACGATACCTTCCTCTCTAAGGTGAGGGGATAAAAAGGAAATCACTTTTAACAAATTGTACTAAGCGTTCAAATAAAACGGGGTAAACTATGTGTTTTTATGTTTGTCTTTGCTGTGGTATACATTGGTCGTTTCACATTTTACGGTTTGCTTTTGTAATAACCTATAGGGTTATGTGTACAATTTAATACATATTTAATGTGACCTCAAATTTGAAGTCGATCACCGCCAGCTAGGAATTCATTTTAGACCCATGGTTTCTTAGAGAAATGTTCTTAGATTACGTCTTTACTGACGCTGTGTGCAAAACAGGAGCAAAGCGAAAGAAATTTGCACCTTTATTGAAGACTTGGTCCCCAGAAGAACTGACATTTACTGCAGGAACAAGTATCTATAAGTTTAGAAAAAGAAATGCTGCGGGCATTGTCAAAACCATAGCCTCTTCTCCGTCAAGAGCAGCAAAAATAAAAAAATGAGCTTTTCTCCAAAAGTACCAATACCATACACAAATGAGGAAGCGTTAGTTTTGTATATCGATGGTCGATACACAAGACACACTTATAGTCTCTTGCGTACAGGTGCTAAAAACCATAACGCTGATATCTACCCTTCATACCATAAACTTTTGGCTGCGAAAAGGGAATGCTATCCAAATGATGGTATCAACATTTCTGAAATATCGGCGGAAGTGTCTTTGCAAAGCTTAGTAGATCACACTGTAAAAAGACTTTTAAAGCATCAAAAAGAAGTTTTGCAACAGTGTAAATCTACAGAGCTTATTTTGTCCTATAAATTGGGATGCGATGGTAGCAGTGGGCATTCGCGGTATAAACAATGTTTTAATGAGAAGGACGCGGATGGAACGGATGAACATTTGTTTGGTACCTCTGCAGCTTAAAGTAGGTAACAGACTAATTTGGCAGAATCCACGCCCATATTCCACAAGAGTTTGCAGGCCAATCAAAATTATATTTGAAAAAGAAAGCAATTCTCTAGCTACAAAAGAAATTGATGCGATAAAAACTCAAATAGCTGCGATAGTCCCAACGCAAATCTTCGAAGATGGCAAAGAAATTAATATCATCCATAATTTTTATTTGACAATGATAGATGGAAAAATCTCAATGTTAGCGGGTTCCTCTCCTCAACGTTGTGGTATTTGTGGAGCATCGCCTTCTATAATGAATGACTTAAAGGCAGTTGAAAAATGACAACCTAATGAAAGCCTTTTTGTGTATGGCCTATCGACGTTGCATGCATGGATACGGTTCTTTGAATGCATCCTTCATATAGCTTACAAACTTGATATTAAAAAATGGCAAGCTCGGGGGGATTTCGATAAAGCTGTGAAACCAAGAAAAAAATTACTGATCGCATAAGAAAAGAGATGGGTTTGTTAGTTGATATTCCCAAACCAGGATGTGGAACAACAAATGACGGGAATATGGCTAGAAGATTCTTCCAGCAACCAACTCTTGCTTCATCAATAACTAATGTTGATGAGGATTTAATAAAGAGATTTGGTGTAATTTTAAGCACAATGGCATGTGGCTTTGCTATTAACGTGAATGCATTTCGTACGTATGTATGGCATGGATACAGCAAAACTATATATACAATTGTATTCATGGTATTACATGCCATCGAGTGTTCACAAAGTCCTCATTCATGATGCAGATATCCAATATGCAGCACTCCCTATAGGAATGTTGTCGGAAGAAGCATTGGAATCTCGAAACAAAGACTTCCGAAATATACGAGAAAGTCACACCCGAAAAATGTCCCGAGAAAAAACAATGCATGATCTTTTTAACTATCTCCTCTTGTCTTCAGATCCTGTTATTTCTTCTTTTTCAACAAAGGCTTCTATTCATTCTCGCAGTACAGAGCCTTTGGGCGAAGAAGTTATTGCGTTACTTTCAGATGCTTATGTGCCAGAGTCGTCCCTCGATTTAGAAAGTGAATCAGATTAAAGCAAACATATTGTCTTTTTCGATTTGTTCGCCACAGGCCGTTGTTTTTTTGAATAATTTTCAGTTGTCTTTGATTTGCCTTCACATTTCACTTTCCTTTAACATTTTGAATATTTGGATTAAATATATATTCATATTTCATTAAATTGAAAACATTATTTCTTTCTTTAAGCTCCTATTAATGTAGATTAAAATTTGTGATAAAAATTCGAAATTTTAGATAAATAAATATATAATGTTTAACATAAATACAGGTATATTATTTGTTTTTATTTATTTAACACAAAATCTGTCACGCCCATTTGTTACAGATTGCGCCCATTTTTTTGGTGAGTGTTTTTATTGATAAAATCTATGAACGTGCAAAGTTTCATGCCAATGTGGCTTTTCAAAAGCGAGTTATGACTTTCTTCCGGCTAGGTTGAGCATTTGGACCACTGTGCGACGGCCACCGTTTAAAAAGGAAACATTCTACTGCATAAAAACAAACTGCTTTCTTCAAATAGGAAGAAACCTGTTTTTGCAACATACATGATTCAACGGTGTTATGTTAGTCCCTAGTCCGGATTTACACTGGCTGAATGTTCAGCAGATTATCGGCGTTTTGTAGGAGAGAGAGGCAGTCGGCAAGAGGGGGGAAAAAACTCTCCCTGAACGTTTTGAGTTATTCGTGCAAGTTTAAAAGAGAATTTGATGATAAGCTGCTGAAAAAACTTGCCTAGCGTAAATTCGGACCTATTTACGTTAGCTGAATGTTCAGCAGATTATCGGCGTTTTGTGGGAGAGAGAGGCAGTCGGCAAGAGGGGGGAAAAAACTCTCCCGTACTCGGGCTTATCGGTCTGAATGTTTTATGTTTTTCACTCGGCCTTTGTAACAACAACAATTCACACAGAAATATCCGAAACAAAATTATGTGTCTAAACGCAGAGGCAAGTTTAAAAGAGAATTTGCGGATAAGCCGCTAAAAAATATACTAGTGTAAATCTGGACTTAGTCCGAATTTACACTAGGCAAGTTTTTTCAGCAGCTTATCATCAAATTCTCTTTCGAACTTGCAAGAATAACTCAAAACGTTCATGGAGAGTTTTTTCCCCCCTCTTGCAGACTGCCTCTCTCTCCTACCAAACGCCGATAATCTGCTGAACATTCAGCCAGTGTAAATCGGGACTTAGTAAAGCTAAGTGCACACGATTGCCAGATCGGACAACGTTATGAACCCTGTTAAAGTGCTGCAAATGTACGGACAATGACAGATTCTTAGGCAAAGGTGAATTGGCAGTTCAGACTATTACCTGAATACCTATATTTTGTAAATATTGATGTGAAGGATTGCCAATAAAAATATTTTATAGACTGTATAGACATAGATACGAAGATAACAGAAAATTTTATCGCATCCATGCAGGAAGAAGCAAGTCCGTCCTTGATAATAAAGGTTTTTCCACAAGGTCTTAGTAGAAATACATAGTCCAATATGTTTTGTCGTGCTACTTTTCGACTTTTTTTTTTGGAAATACATTTGTAATTTTAGATAATTCAAGCAGTCAAATTGTAATTCTTCGTTAAATTGTTGCAATTTCGTAGATAATGGGTACAATTTTCGGAATATATCATTGATAGTTTCTCAGATTTTGGCGATTAAACAGAAGTATGAAGTTAATCCAATATGTATTGTCCGATACTGTATATAAGGTTTTCTACAGAATCGCGACAAAATCTTCTTTCATTTAGCTACCCACACTTAGTATTGCACAATTTCTGCGAATATAGCCCTACCAATAGCCATTTATTTACTATTTAAAGCTGCTATACTAAAAATTACACAAAACATAGACAATTTACGAAGGAAAAAAAGAGCTATTTTTCAGAACTTCGCGTTTAATAGATTATATAAAATTTTTGTTTGTTGTAGCAATATGTAGACAATGTCGTAAAACAAAAATTCGCTGAAGCTCAAATAATGTGACAATAAAACAGTTTTTTTCTATTTTTCTACGTATGTGTCTGGAATTTAGAAATGTACTCTATTTAACCTGCAAATGTTCATAGTAATAATGATTCTCCATGCATTTTTTGGCAAACAATGGTGGAGGGTGTTATACAGTCAGCTACGCCCCACTTTAGTCTTTCATTGCTGGTTTATATTTCCGATTTAACTTCTTAACGTCATAGAGACCACAAATTTCGATTATTACACCCAGAACCCTTCACACGATCACAGATTTTGATATATCTCCAATATAAAGCACACCTCTGATTTGATTAAAAATTGGCACTTTGAGTTTATTTATACCAGAACCATGCACAAGAACGACTTTTATATACAAACCAGGGATGTAACGAATATTCGCATCATTTCGCATTCGCAAAAACCATCATTGGATTATTCGCATTCGCTTTCGCAAAAATATATTTTAGTATTCGCTTCCATTTGTTAAAAGTGTTAAATCTCCTTATTCCCTTCACACAATTTGAAGATATTAATACCAATGAAAAGCTCTGCCACTTCTCTTCAAAACAGTTGAAGAAATATGTTTGTCCTTGTGGTAACAGGAGGTAAAACTGTGGAAAATATTCTTAATAATTCAATATCTTGGAAAAGTATCAATTCAGTTCCTTAAATTTGTTGGTACTAAAGGGTCAAACTATTATTCGCTTTCGCAAAAATGCATATTTCACTATTCGCATTCGCAAGAAATATATTTCAATATTCGCTTTCGCTAAAGTCACTTTCGTTACATCCCTAATACAACCCCCCTCCAAACAAAGTTCCCTTCCGATTTGGCTTATTAACGCCGTAAAAAACACAAATTTCAACTGATCGTGCTGAAATTTGGTAATTTCAACTCATTTATACCCGGATCCATTCACACGAACAGCTTCCCTTATTTGAATACATATTGTACATAATTCCCCATTTTGTTTGCGGATTGCCATGGATCACTTCACTTAGCTTTGTAATTTCCATAGAAATTATTTGCAAATAATTTACAAAAATCTAATGGTGATTTCATTTCCGCAAAAAAGTGCAACATTTTCTGTCCTTTTCCCGAAAACTGGACTTTTAAACCACATTTAGGAATTTCGAAAAAGGGCTAAGTTTAATAAATAATTAATTCAAATACCAATCACAGTAAATATACATATTTTCAGCTATGACTACAATAAATATACATCATTTAATTTAATGTCGATAATTTTCGACATATAATATGTTTTGATGCCTATATTTTGAGTGTAAGGCTTTTTGGACTTCAAATTCTCCCCCAGATAATTAACCATCCTGATTTCCCTGCGAACTTTGACCCAATTTACACGGTGCAACTTGTCCCTGCGACTTTTTATAATTCTCTTTTGAAATCCCTACTTAAAATCATGCTCGTTTAGACGGTGAGCCTTTGTTACAGCAACCAGGGGACGAATTTATGTTTTTTATTCGTTCACTCACATTTATTTTATTGAATTTGTTTTCGTATTTAGTCACTCATAAAGGGAAATGTCAATTTGTCCCTTGAATTTTTATTTCGTGAAACTTTGTCTACCCCGGAAGCTTCTCTACACTTTTCGTCTACAAACTCGTGTCGCAAGCCTCATGTCGAAGGGACAAGTCGTACCGTGTAGATTGGATCTTTGTGACCAAATGTCTCCAAAACAATAGTTAACGTAGAAAAACGTCTAGCACCACTGTTTTCTGTATGGTCTAAACTGGTTTACACTTGTGGTCTCCTTTCGTTACATTTTTAAATGTCCATTTTGGCTGTCAAATAGTCGATTTTTGCACAAAGATGTCAGAAAGACTTTCCCACAGTGATCAGTTTGGTACATATTTTCCTAACAGTGTAGATTAAAATACAACTCTATCTCAGAAAATAATTAACAACCTGTTTCTCTATTTCGCACGAAAGCGATGCGAACGAAGAACATCTGATTTTAGACCTACTAACTGGCATCAGCCATTATGTTTGCAGTCACTTTGTCGTTCTTATACCTTTTAGTAGGTCTAAAATCAGCTGTTCTTCGTTCGCATCGCTTTCGTGCGAAATAGAGAAACAGGCTGTAAGTCCTAAATACTTAAATTTGATATTAAATGCATACACAATGTTTGAATTGGAGAAAATGCATTTATTTTTGAAGACAATATTATTCCTAAATCTGGTTATCCTAAATTCGAGGTGGTCAAACCCGGATTTCGGTTAATGATTTACCAGTTAAAACCAGTCCCAGTTTTGGACACTCTAGGCACACCATAAGTCATTGATCGTTCAATCACCGTCACCGAATACACCGAAGTCAGACAGCTTTTGCAGTTACGAGTATGTGTTGAAATAAAGATAAGAAGTGCTACGGAACATTTATTGAATTGTTCAAGTGATTACAAACAGTCAGTGTTAATCTGATACCCTCTTCTGTAGTTGGTGGAATCTCTAAGATATGAAGAATTACACGGAAGACAACCTATTTATGGCGCAGTTACAGTTTCGTTTGTATTATTATATTTCAAAAAATGTTCTGTATAAATCATAAATCATTTCATTAATGGAATGACAGGCAAAAGTTGTAAATGCATTTCGATTAAGGCATCAACATGATACAATGTTTCTTGTATCATTTGGGTTATACACTCAAAGAAAATGTTAGTAATAACAGCAAACATGTTTATTGTTACATCAGTTTTTGTATGTTGAAAAAGAGAAATGAGTATTGTCTGTTATTTTCGTAAATTTATGTTTGCTATCTAACTTTTTTCTTCAATTTTAGCAAATAAAAACTGTTTTTAAGCATATATGTTTGCTCTTATTTTGATGATGATTTTTTTTTGGAATTTGCTTAGATGTGGTTAAAATCCAAAATTTGTTTAGAGATGAAGGACAATGTTAAAAACTCGATGCATTTCATCAACTCGACTCAATCTTCGAAACCGGAAGGTACACCCCAAAAAAAATGTTTACTGTTAATAACAAACACGCTCTGCTGCATTGTTTGTAGTAGTTTGTCTGTTATTATAGTAAAATTCTGCTGTAATAGCAAAATGTTTGCAGTTTCTCAATAGCAAACTAACTAACTAACAAACTAATAAAAACGAAGAAATTAAAAAAAGAACGTATCCGCGGGTATATTACTGACGAAGTTAGAACGCCGTATGTACTATCGATCAGGTCTGTGGTTGGGTGCAATTGGTTGCAGACGTAGATGCTATGAAGATGTGCATGTAAGCTTGAGTACAACAACACTCATCATCTTACTAATCTCGATCTTGTTTATCTTCAGAAAACTACTTGTTTCCTTCACATTTGTGTCAACCCACAGTATCTTAGCAGATGCTCCTACTGTTGCGCTATTCAAGAAAATTTTGTGATCCATCACTGCCCAGTGCATCAACTCACCTTCGTGGCTTTGAGTAATTATTTATCGTTCTCTTACAGCCCAACACGGCTCTGGATTTGACCCATTCCGTCGGTATTGCTGATCGCCATTTGGCTATATGTGAAGATGTTGGCATATTTAGGCTTTGTGGATTGCTCGACTTCTGCTTAAAATACCGTGTTAGGGTCTGGGAGGCGGAAGTAAAGTTCGACATCTGGTTCATCATTAAAAAGTCCCAGACCCGTCCTTCTTCCTAGCTTAGACCCTTCCGTGTGGCAACTGAAACATGAGCCAGTGTTCCGTTTTCCCAAGAGCGTCTGTCTGGCACAAACGAATCACAGGTAGCTGCATGCCGCACTTCAGGAATGCGGTCGGAGATTTCTGGTGTTTGAATGTGACCAACTAGAGATTCTAAAATCTTCTGATGGTACGACTTGTGGTCTCGATTTATCCATTCACCCATCACTTGTTGACGACTTGCTGTGAGGGCTGCCTCATACTTTATACGGATGTCTATTGGTTGGGTGTGCAGTATAAATAGTCTCCAACACTCTTGTTGGTGTGGTTATATGTAATTGCCCCGCTTATGCCTAGACATCAAATACTTTGCATTTTTTGCTAAGATATTACGTTGCACTTCTTGGTCATTGATGTCCACCACACTACAGAGGCTTGTTATATTTCTATCTCTACACAAATCTAGCTTTGTAAGGAAATTCCATAAAAGTACATCATTAAATGACAGCAAACATATCTGCTGAAACAACAGTTTTAGTTTGCTAAAATAGCAGAGAAAAAGTTAGCTAAAATGGCGAACATAAGATTGCAGAAATAACATAAAAGACTGCTTACCCCTTTCAGAAAGCAGAGAAAAACTGCCGTATCAACAATTTTTTTTTCCATTTTTACTAAAATTTTTCTTAGAGTGTAATATTCGCTTTCAAATGTTAAACATTATTTTACAAAATTTTAGTACATTTTGCGATTTCACTCTACGATTCTACAATCTAGTCCATTATCTTTATCAGTTGGCAACGATAATCCTTTTAACCCATTGAAATGAAATGACGGTCACGTCTGTCGTTGTCAATTGATTAAAAAAATTCATAGTAGAAATACAGATTTTTCATATTTCGATTCGCTTGTAAAACCGTCCAAAAATTCAAAATTTAAAAAAGCATTTATTCGCGGATGAGTTTTTGCGGATTTAGAATGACATGTGTACATATCGATCAGGGCTGCGGAGTTGTTTGCAATCGTAGTGTGAAGTCGAGCAAACATTTTCGACATCAGGCTCAGACTGAGTACTTTTAAAAAATATTTTGAATTGAGAATGTTTAAATCTGTAACAAGAAAGGACGGATTAAGTTCGGTCATGCCGAATCTTATATACCCTCCACCATGGATCGCATACCAAATTTCAGCTCAATCCGTTAAGAAGTTAAAAGGAAGAATGATTCCGGATACAAATAAATCCCAATTACCAATTTTTAGCCCGATCAGTTGACATTTTGTGGTCTCTCTGACGTTAAGAAGTCAAATCAGGGTGATGTTAGATATGGGAGCTATATAAAAAAATGAACCGATATTGCCCATTCTCAATCCCAAGTTACCTGCAGCTATAAGAAGTGTCTACATCAAATTTCAGTGGTTTTTTTTACAGGAAAAAAATACATCATTCAAAAAATACATAGATTTCTACGACTATAGATATATCATTATTTTTAGCAGTGGATTTTCAGAGGTAATGGAATGAGCGGGGGTATCGGGTGTTTTTGGAGAAATACTTCTGGAAGTGTCTCCTTTATTTTGTTCTTTGACACCGAACATCTATTCCGAAGACTTATATACTAAAATTGTGTCTGAATTTACAAATATGTTTGTTTACCCAGCAAACTTTTGTGGCTAAATATCTCAAAAACGCGATGTTTCATTGAGTATACATTTTGCTGCACACACTGAGTTTTTATTATTTTAGCTTCTCCAGCCTTATTTCCTCCATACTGCAAAATTTCCAAGTAATAAAACAATTCACGTAATTCTAGAAAAAGTTGTAGGTTTTTTATAATTTTTGGACGAAACCAGAAGCATTGTATTCGAAACATGAACAATATGTAGATCAAACAATATGTAGATTCATTTCAATATGTAATACGATTAACGTTGCAAATTGAGAAAGATAAACGACTAGATTTCGAAGTAGATTATCTCTATTGGAATCGTAGTGTCACACGGGGGAAAGTCATTTTTGATATGTTTGAATTGAAAGAAAATATACTTGGAAACGATTTTTTTAAATATTATATATTTGCTAACAAATAAATTTTATTTGAAAATCAAGAAATTTAGTTTGGAACGCATATATTAATATATTAGAACATAATTTATTTGAAAACTGACTCTCATAAATAAAATATGTGTTTACACACAAACAAAGTTATTGTTTGAGAAGTTTTCCAAATATATTTTTTTTAAAAAAGATTTTTAAAACTTTGCTGACTTATTCGAATTTTTGTTTTTTCCAATTCATCAAAACTTATACAAAGTTTTAATTACATTTTACTAACATATAAAATTTATAAAAAAATTGCTCTTTGAGCATCTGAAACCCAGAAAACTTGCCTTTAAATTAAGGCATTGATGCATTGCCAAAATACATAAATGTAAATTAATCGTTGTTTCGGAAATACTAGTTCCAAATAAAAAAATATTAGAATGGGAACATATTTTTGTTTAAAACAATATCCTCCCAAACATATAATATTTGTGTGTGTCAAATATTATATATTTGGAGTGTACCCTAAACATATGTATATTTCAAGCCGAATATGTTTGGGACAATATACTACAGAAGCGATTTTTTTTCAGCGTGCAAATATCAAAATGTACTACAATTTTGTAAAAGATTTTTTAACATTTTAAAGGGAATAATACAATCCAGATCCTGAGTAGGATTCGAGTCGTTTAAAAAGTCATATCCGGAGATGAGCTAGTTTTGGCTCGACTTATCAGCAATGATAGTAGAGTTTATAACATTATTTTTCTACACACAATAGTTACCAAATATAAGCAAAAAATAGTAACCAAACCCAAGAAAATTAAAAAAAAACATCGTTTAATAACAGCGAACATATATACATACTAAACCACCCTTTTGGTGTGCTACAATAGAGAGAAAAGGTTAGCTAGAATGGCAAACACAAGTTAGCTAAAATAACGGACAAGTCTGCTTTCTCCTTTTCAACAGACAACAAATGTTGTAATAACAAACTGTTTTGCTGTGGTTACTAACATTTTTTCTTTGAGTATACAAAGAATACGCCAGACCGTGTTTCTTATTAACAGCAAACTTTTTTCATTGGGTGTATAATTTAGGCATTATTCGTAAAAAGCTATGGAAGGTTTATTGAATCCATTTTCAACGCTAAAATTTGTTTAAAACCTTCCATAGCTTTTTGAGAAAGAGGAACATATTGTTTGGATGCTGTATTTCAATACATTATTATATGGGGAAACTGCGCAATGTGCCACCTAAAGAAGATTCAAATGTATCAAAATAAAATATTAAAAACAAGTAAGAAAGTTTCAGTCGGGTAAACCGACTAAGGTATACCCTCACTTTGTGAGTAATGTAATATTGAATATTACTCGAATTATTCTGTCAATTTGTGTGGGAGGTACCAGAAGGGGTTTATCAAATACACCTTTTTTTGCTGAACATTAGATACTTTAAATTCATTGCACTGTGCCGACTTATAAGCATTTATGTGCACTGGTATAAACGTTATGAGACATTAAATTGTGGTATGATTTGGGCATTTTGTGTGGGAGGTACAAAGAGGGGCGTGGCAATAACGCCCATTTTTCACGGGGCTATAGATACTATAAAAAACATTACACTGTACAAAATTTCAAGTATTTTTATACACTGGTTTTAATGTTATAAGCTGTTAACTTTTGGTGCAAAAAGGTACCTTTGTGTGGGAGGTACCAAAAGGGGCGTGACAACAACACCCATTTTTCCCTGGATTGTAGGCAATATAAAAGCATAATACTGTACACAATTTCAAGTATTTTTATACACTGTTATTAATGTTATAAGCTGTTAACTTTTGGTGCAAAATGGTGCATTTGTGTGGGAGGTACCAAAAGGGACGTGGCGACTTTGCCCATTTTTCTCGAGTTGATAACGACTAATAAGCTAATACTATGTGTGGAATTTCAAAAGATTCGAATAAGTAGTATAGCAGTTATTAAAGAATCAATATTTCACAACATTTTAACCCTTTGTGGGGGAGGTACTAGAAGGAGTGGACCAATATGGCCCATCTTCGAACTTAGCCGGAGATAGAAAAAAATATTACCACATACCAAATTTGACGTCAATCGGTTACTCCTTTCGAGAGTTATCGTGCGCACCAGCCAGCAGACAGACAGACAGACAGACAGACAGACGGACGGACATTGCTCATTCGACTTAAAATGACCCAAAACGGATTTCCTCCGAACATACTTGGGGTCTTAGGTCACTCCTTCGACGTGTTACACTTTTTTCCGTAGCAAATGATATATACCCTCGTCACACTAAAGTGAGGGTATAATGATGTACAATCTACCATGGCATTTCTCTACAAAAGACTTGCACAATTATAATAATATACAGATGGTCTGTGATAAAATCAATATAACAACTGATAAATTCAAATATTTATGTAGTTTTTCAAATAACAGCTATATTAGTTGCCTCCTTAAAATTTCAGCTTGTTACTGCTAAAATAAAAACAAGTATAAATAATTATATCAGAAGTTAAAAAAAGTGTCTTCTGAACATTGTAACGCTCATTTAATTTATACAAAATTATTTTCATAAAATAAAAAAATAATGATTTCTAGATGAAAAGCCAATATAGCTAAAACTCAGTAAATTGTGTGATAACCTAGGCTTAAGTATTAAAATGGTTTTAATAAAAAATATTTTGGCTGTCTTTTTTGTTCTAAAGTAGTATAACCTAATTCTCTCCTTTAACTTTCGTTAGAAAAACGTTAGAATTTAAAAGTTTACCTGCACTAATTGCTCTAATTGTGCACGTAATAAATTAAAAAAATGCAATAACATTTATTTATAATACAAAAACAAGTATAATGTCTGGTATGAATCTACAAATATTTTTAACTTCTGTCTGTTGATTGTCACAGCTGAAAAATTAGGGTTAGTAAAAAGTAGTCCATATCCGTAGAATGGACTACAGACAATATAGTAGAGAATGTTTGGCATTAATAGTGAAGAGTATTTTATGCTACGAACTAAAAATATAAAACGTGGAAGGAGGGAATGTGCTCATGTTCTGATGCTTTAATCTGACAAAGAATGAGCAACATTTGTCCATAGTTATGACATCTCCCAGTCACAGCACCATATTACAGTTCCCACACAAATATAAGGTATATTTTAGTCGGTTTAACCCACCGAAATTTTCGTATTTGTTTCGTATAATAAAATTGCTACGATTTAAATTGCCATTGATTGAAAAACTTTGATACCTCATAATGTACTGAATTATAATTGCGGCATCTTTCTAATTTTTGTTTACTTAATGTTGTCAGTTTTTCTATATTTAAGTATTTTATAATTTCTGTCCTGTACGTGAGGAAAATACATTTTGTTATCGGAAATTTACATTTCTCGCATAATTCTCCAGAGTATCTTGCTTGTAACCAAAGGCTGGGGATATTCCATCAGTTTAAAAGTACATCACTCAATCAAACCACTGAACGCAATTTCGCGACATACCCATCGAAATCAAAGTTTGTTTAATTCAACATTTCTGATCCAAAAACAATCTCAAAGTAATATGTTAATTTTCACTAACATACGAATCGTTCCATTCCAAACCGGAAAACAAAATACCGCCACATATGCGATTCCGCTCAAAATTTCAGGAAACATTTTCCTATTAAAACTAAATCATGTACAGGGTTTTCCAACAAGAGGTGTTATTTTGAATCACCCGGTATTTCGGTAGCTGTCACTTTTGAAGCTTTTATTCCTTGAAATTTCACAAGTAGAAAGTACGCCATTACTAAAAATGGAACGATACACGATTCAACAACGCATTGAAATTATTAAAATTCACTACAGCAATTAAGAAAGTTTCAGTCGGGTAAACCGACTAAGGTATACCCTCACTTTGTGAGTAATGTAATATATAACATTACACTAATAAATATGTCAATTTGTGTGGGAGGTACCGGAAGGGGTTTTTCCACATACACCTATTTTTCGGTAAACAGTAGATTATTAAATACATTGCATTGTGCCAAACTATAAGCGTTTATGTGCACTGGTATATTAAAGTTACGAGCTATGTAATTTTGGTATAATTTGGTCATTTTGTGTGGGAGGTACAAAAAGGGGCGGGTGATAACGCCCACTTTTTACAGAACTACACTGTACAAAATTTGAAGTATTTGTATGCACTGGTATTAAAGTTACAAGCCGTCTACGTCCGAAACGGTCCGTTTGTGTGGGAGGTACCAAAAGGGGCTGTACAATAATGCCCTTTTTTACTGGACTATAGGCGGTACAAAAACATTACTGTAGAAAATTTCAAGCATTTTTATGCACTTGTATTAAAGTTATAAGCAATTAAATTTTGATGCAAAATGGTCCATTTGTGTGGGAGGTACCAAAAGGGGCATGCCAACTTCACCCATTTTTCTCGAGGTAATAGCGACTAATATACTAATATTATGTGTAGAATATCAGAAGATTCGAATAAGTAGTATAGAAGTTATTAAAGAATCAATATTTCACTAAATGTTAACCCTTTGTGTGGGAGGTACCAGAAGGAGTAGACCAAAATTACCCATCTTTGAACTCATCCGTAGATAGATAAAAATATTACCGCATACCAAATTTGAAGTCAATCGGTTACTCCTTTCGAGAGTTATCGTACGCACTAGCTAGCAGACAGACAGACAGACTTAAAATTACCCAAAACAAATATCCGCCGAACATACTTGGGGTCTTAGGTCACTCCTTCGATGTGTTACACTTTTTGCCGTAGCAAATGATATATGTATACCCTCGTATCACTAAAGTGAGGGTATAAAAATGGTGAACATCTTGCAGTCACAGTTCGCAAAACTAAAGCATTTTTGGGTCGTCGTGAAGCACCTTGTGCTTCCCGTGCACGTCGCTCGAGAACAACTGAGAATATTGCTGCTGTAGCTTAATGTGTTGAAGAAACCCCAGGTTTGTCCATTTCTCGTGGTTTGTCCTTGGAATTGGGAATTACACCGTATCTTGCATAAAGACTTGGGTCTTAAAGCTTATAAAGTTCAGTTAACACAAGAAATCAAGCCGGCCGATCATCAACAACGTCTTGTTTTTGCTGATTGGGTCCTTGAAATGACTGAAAATGATCCGGAATTCTATCGAAAAATCATCTTGACTGATGAGGCCCATTTCCACCTCGGTGGCTACGCCAATAAGCAAAATTGTCGCATCTGGGGCTCAGAAAACCCAAGAGTTATTGTTGAGAAGCCTCTCCATCCTCAACGTGTGACTGTTTGGTGCGGATTTTGGCCCGGGGGGTCATTGGACCTTACTTTTTCGAAAATGAGGTTGGATCAACAGTTACGGTGAATGGATTGCGCTATCGAGAGATGATTAATGACTTTTTATGGTCGGAGTTGGATGGTATTGATCTGGACAACGTTTACTTTCAACAAGACGGCGCTACGTGCCACACAAGCAACGAAACTATTGCTCTGTTACGGGAAAAGTTTCCGGACCGTGTTATCTCTCGAAGAGGTGATCACAATTGGCCACCGAGATCTTGTGATTTTACACCTTGCGAATGCTTCCTTTGGGGCCACGTGAAAGATAAGGTATACGCCAACAGCCCAGCGTCGATTCAAGACCTCAAAGATAGAATTCGTGAGGCTATCGAGGACATAGGGGAGCCACTTTGCAGTTTGGTTATGGAAAATTTCATGAAAAGGATATGGTCCTGTAAGCGTGGTGGCCATTTGGCTGATGTTGTTTTTCATTATTAACGGCATACCTTCCTCTTTATTATGAAATAAACATCCGATCATTTATCTCAAAAAATTTCATTTTTCTTTGAATACAAAAGAACACCTCTTGTTAGAAAACCCTTTATTAAAAATGTGAATTTCGATAAATATTGACATTTTTGTTGAAGTTTGAATTATAATAAGGCAAACTCGCATACAAAAATTTCAAGAACCAAACTGTTATACGCCCATGTGATGACAATCGCGTGAGTTCGAATCGCAAAACGCAAAAATTTCCCCTTCAATTTTAATGATCTTCGAAATTAAATTTTAATAAAATGCACACATGGATGTAGTTATTTATCACTGTAATTAATAATTTGGTTTTAATAAACCCAAATTGTTGTGGTAAAAAAGAATTCAGAAATTTTGCGACTTGAAATCACAATCGCCAATTTTAAGCGAAATGCGATTGCCATCACATGGGCGATTAAATTCCAAACGAAATCACTATAAAATTCAGCATGATCTAACTTAGTGCTGCTTTTACTTGCTTTCTCTGATTTCAATATTAGTTTTGGTTCCATCGTAGCTATACTCATTATATCACTCCATTTGTAGCACCTCGAAATATACATCAATAACCCCAGAAAAATATATATATGTATGTTAGCGTCTTAAAAACTAATACTATGTGTGAAATTGCGAAAGATTCCGGTAAATAGTATAGAAGTTATTAAATAATCATTATTTCACTAAATGTTAACCCTTCGTGGGGGAGGTACTCGAACAACAGGGTCCATCTTTGATCTTAGCCTGAGATAGAAAAATATTTACAGGTAACAAATTTGAAGTCAATTGGATATTCATATCAAAAGTTAACGTGCGCACTAGAGTGGCTTCTTTTCATTTCTATGGCACTTAATTCGCTTTAACCCATTTGGGACCAACAATCGAATAAAAAGTTTACGGCCTTGAAAGGGTTAATTTTTTTTATAAAAATGAAATCTAGAGATCAGCAGTTCTATAACAAGACATGAAAAGTGAAAATCGGACCAAAATTGTGGAAACTGTTTCCGATTTTGTAAAAAATGCACTAAAAATTGCAATAAAATCGAGAAAAAAGTGATTTTATATTGCAATTTTTTAATGGAAGTCACGTCGCCCTATAAATAATGGCCCAGATTTTAATGTCCAGTGGTCAATTCCTAAAAGTAATAAAAATTTACAATTTTATTAAGGGAAAACCTGATTTTTAGAGGTTATTTCAACCGCATATAGCCCCTAAATTCGCGATCGCAGAAACGAAATATTTTGCTAATATACTTGAAACAAACCAAATTTTCATATAAGCTTTGATCAACGCGAAATTTTTTTTGACGCCACTCTAGTGCGCACAAGCCAGACAGACAGACGGATATTGCTCAAATGACTTAAAATGATTTAATTTTTTGTTAAATTTTTGCGAATTTTTCTATTATTTGTGCTTTATTTCGAACCACCAATATCAGTCAGTCAATAAATTTTTTTCTAGTTGTTTTAACGACAATTACCAAACTTCTGTTTTTACGTGAAAGCGACGTTTTCACCTTTTGTAGCCCTCATAGTTTTAATATAAATGGTAGGTATCCCAGCTTTATCGAGCTTTTACTTCAAATATGGTCCAAATGCTAAAAGCATCTTCTAATAAAATCAGAATTAAAGGTTGAGGGGATAAAAAAGAAATTACCATACATTTCTTTAATATTTTTTTTGTGTTTATTACACCAAAAAATGTTATGCACAGCCCTTCGAAATACATTTTGTAAACTAGTGTAATAACTATTTCCGTTATTATTGTATAGAATGTGATCAACGATTGAGGGTACATAAGATTCGTCCTGGCCGAACAAAACGCTTTCTTCTTGTTTTCCTTGCGTTTGTTAATCTAAGAACTCCTTAAACCGGAATTTGACTGTAACATGTAATGAAATACTTACCTTTAGATCTACGCTATTGGCCAACGTTTCTTTTCCGGTTAATGGTACATCGGTATAACCCACCGGCGGACTTTTGTCAGGAAAATGACTTACAACGGTAACCTCATGTCCTCTCTCCGCAAGACCTCGTAAAATAGGATGAAAGAAGTGAAAGTGACTGACGCCGGGGTGAGGAAATAAACCCAAAATTTTCAGATTGCGTCGTCTGCCATCAATCGAAGCCGGCGATGTACAAATGAGAGAGAGTAGAGTAGCTATCCATATTAGGGAGGCCATAGATCGCTGTGATTGACTAACTGCTGTTGACTGACTGACGCTATGGGTGTTTACAATTTCATGAATCTGAAACGAATGAATAATTTGAAGTCAGCATGTTATAACGGGATTAGTTTAATTGTTTTGTCTATGGGAACTTATTTTGGTTTTCATTTTCGTATTTTTGCAATTTCATTGTTCGAATTACAAACGAAGTGGGGTGATCTCAAGTGCATGCACCCTAAACGTGTTAGTTTGTATTTTATAAATTGAGGAACTACAGCTCCTTCATACATACGCACATGGTATACAAGGGTGGCGCTTAATAGGTGTCAAAAAATAATGTTGAACCGGAAACCCCTCAGTGAGGTTTTAAAAAATATTTTTAACCGAGTATATATTTTTTTGAATTGAATTTCTTTTTTTTTTTGAAAATACCTTATTAAAAAAACGATCATGTATTAGATCCACCCTAGTGTCGTTACTCGTATTACAAATATTCATATACAGATAGGTATATCAGAGATCTTATCAACTTTCTTCCATAAAGTGTATATTGCGCACATTTTGTTACGAGGCACAAACTAACGGTGTGTTTTTTGTTACAATAGATTTGGCGGTGGCAATAATTTTGCAAATTATCCAAACATTGCTGAACTATTCAAATGCAGTCGATTATGAAGTGAATGTGAAGGTGAAGACAAGAGCGAGCGTGAGATAGAGAAAGAGTAATAAATGTTCAAACAGAGTGGAGGAGAGAGACAAAGCTACTGTGAAAGTTAGTTTCTTGGAATGATAAACGTTTAATCATGAATTGCATTTCTTTCGGAGACAGCAATTTTATGAAAAACAAAAAAAGCACGTGTTGTATTTTTGTTTCTAATTATGTACGCATGTATGTACGTTAGATAGGGTCATAAAAAAAAGTTGCGTTTGTCACCCCCTAGATTTGAAGATTATTCGAAGACAATTTCAGAAAAAAATTTTTTAATTTTTTTGGTGCACCCTACATACCGCCCTTTTAGTTTTCTTTATCCTGTGTTGCTATTTGAAGTCCGATCGTAGCGGGATGTATACCGTTGTTCACGTTTTGGAAAGGGCTATATTTCGTCCAATGGCCACTTTTGACTCCGAGGTCAAATTCGATAATTGACCTCTGTTATCTCTTTTTCTACCCCCCTTATTTGGACTTATTTTGAAACGATAATAATGGCATTTAAAAATAATTAAACTTTCGTCTTTAAAGTACTCAGTTTTATTCATAAACAAAAAAGTTACATAGGGTTCAAAATTGTAAAATATATGCTGAGGTCAAATTCGACTAGTTTCTTTTGGTCTCGTTTCTGTCTCACTCTCTCTCGCAGACACATGAATAACCCAATGTCACAAACACACAACGACTATGGCGGTTCTTTACAGCATCAACAAATTAAATTTGCGGGATTCTCTAACAAATTTTGAATCTTTTTTAAGGAAGAATATAAGAATACATTCACTTTGTTTTCCCATTCACCCTACACTCCACCAAAATAGTATTTTTTCCACTAATTCCTGATTTAATCTAGTATGATACGTCGATGATCATCTCTTGACAAAGACAACACTTCTTCCTTACTTCAGTTTTGAATCCGAAGTAAATTTTTACTAGTGACTTCAGTTATTTGATTTTCAACCCCCGTAAATAACACTTATTTTGAAACGCATGGGAAGGCATTTGTATGTAAGTTAAATATGGTGTTCAAACAAATTAATCATGTCTATAACATTTTGTTAATAATTCTCTATAACTTATTTACTTATGAATACATTTAAAATTTGAATCAGCTATAAAAAAATTTAGTGATAGTTTTTTCGAATTTCTGTTTTTTTATGGAAATGTTGAACTTTTTCATTTAATAATGCAACACAAAATCATTCATATGACTACCAAGACTGGCTCGGCAGTACCTCATCCGCTCATCCCAATTTTTCAGGACATATTCTATTGCTTCGAGTCGAATCTCTTCAATGGCAACTTATGGTGATTTCGTTTCTGAAAAATAATATCACTACATCATGTTGCTACATTTTAAAAATTCCCCCTGCACATACTGCTAATTTCGCATTTTGCATGCGAACAATCGAACAAAAATCGTGCGGTGAGTAAAACCCATTCCTACATTATAGCGCAACCATTTGATAGTGCATTAAGCATGTACGCTTTCAATTAGGCTTGGTTCTGAAGTTTGGTTTTTGACGGTGCAACACTCCACATCGTGGACTGGGCTGAGTGTGGAAAATAGATATTTTCGCATTTGCGGAGTGTAATAATTTTACAAACCCGTTCGTACGGCTGCACCATTTTTACAAACTAACCTAAAAATGCGGTTTTAGTGTAAAATGTAGAAAAATTTTAAAATTTTTTTACACAAACGAAATCATCATTAGTTTTCATGTTTCAACGCTTCAATTGTCTTTGGATGCTTTGCATAGCATTTATCCTTAATGGGTTCCCACCGAAAATAATCCAATGGACTCAAATCACAATGCAAGGTAATCGCTAATTCAAATTTTAAATGGCCCACCCTTTATAGTGAAAGTAGAAAATCTGGTAAAAAATCCAAAGTGACGTATGGAAGAAAAGTAGACCTTATAGAGATGATCCACGAGGTATCATACGTAAAGATAGGATAATAAATATGGAGTCAGTGGCAAAAGTACTATTTTAGTGGAGTGTAGGGTGAATGTGAAAACAAAGTGATTTTATTCTTCCTTAAAAAGCTTCAACATTTGCTAGAGAATCCCGCAAATTTAATTTGTTGTTGCTGGACCGAACTGCCATAGTGATTGTGAGTTTGTGGCATTGGGTTATTCATGTGTGTGTGAGAGAGAGACAGAAAACGAGGTCAAAAGAAACTAGTCGAATTTGACTCCAGCATATATTTTACAATTTTAAACCCTATGTAACTTTTTTGTTTATGAATAAAACTGAGTACTTTAAAGACAAAAGTTTAATTATTTTTAATTGCCTTTATTATCGTTTCAAAATAAGTCCAAAACAAGGGGGGTAGAAAACGAGATAATAGAGGTCAATTATCGAATTTGACCTCGGAGTCAAAAATGGCCAGTGGACGAAATATAGCCCTTTCCAAAACGTGAACAACGGTATACATCCCGTTACGATCGGACTTCAAATAGCAACACAGGATAAAGAAAACTAAAAGCGCGGTATGTAGGGTGCACCAAAAAAATTAAAAAAATTTTTTCTGAAATTGTCTTTGAATAATCTTCAAATGTAGGGGGTGACAAACGCAACTTATTTTTCTTGGTTGGGCATCGACCCTATCTAATGTACGTATATGGTTAACAATCACATTGTTCAAATGAGAGGAATTAAAACAGGGAAATAATTTCGTCATTTCTTAACCAGACAACTGATGGCGATCAAACTTGGCACGCTTGGAGAAGAGGTATTAGAGAATTTAAGTTTTAAATAGGGGCCCCCTATACTATACACGGGCGGAGCTACAGGGCCTCAAAGTGTGCCACCTCGGGTATATAACATTTTTAAACGCGTGTAAACTTTGTTTGAAGCTCTCCCTACACGACACATAGGCGGATTTATAGGACCTTAAAAAAGGTACCTAAATTTATAATGTTAAAGAGTTTTTTCTATTTGCCATCTGGTGTTAATTTATTTTTTGTTAAGCAAAACACAATATTTGTATGAATGAATTTAGAAGATTGTGTAAGAGACGGAAAAAAATTAATTGCAATTCGAAGATTCCATTTGAAACTCGAAAAACATCAATTGAAATTCCAATATTCCATTTGAAATTCGTAAACGGTCAATTTAAATTCTAAGATTCCATTTGAAATTCGAATAACATCAATTCGAATTTTTTCATTAGAAATTTGTAATACACCAACTGAAATTCGAAAAATATCAATTGAAATTCAAAACACATCATTTGAAATTCGAAAAACATCAATTCGAATTTTTCCATTAAAAATTTGTAATAAACCAATTGAAATTCGATTTTTTCCATATGAAATTCGAAAAATTTAAACAAAATCAATGCTGCATTTAATTTATAAAATTTGGCTGTTTTAAAACTTTAATATCATATTTTAATATTAAAGTTTTAAAACACAAATTGTTTTATTATTTTTTAATAAATATTCATAAATGATAAAACTATCTCCATGTTTTCTATTCCTCACATTATATCGTCGGCTTAATGCTATTTTGGTCCATACGCCATTTTTGTGTTTTTTGAGTTAGGAGTTGATAATATGGGTTCCAAGCATGCTCTTTCAGAATCTGCAATAATTTCTCGCCTAGTTTTCGAGATATTGGTAGGGTAAATTTGTTTTACTCTGAATAACGGGAAATAATTTCGATATTTTTGTTCTATGTCTCAATTTTTCTATCGCCCAATATTTTTCACTCAGTATTTTACGTTCTTTCGATCACAATATGTAAATTAGTGTCCATCCATACCGACCCTTTTTGTGGTCCATGTAATACAAATACGAAAAAATAGTAAAATAAAAGTGGATATGGACCAAAATGCCAAGTACAAAAATTTTTATAACTTGCTTATTTTTGGATGTAATGGCATAGAAATGCATGCGAATCATACAAACACTGTTGGGAACCCTATGAAATATAAAGTGTGCAACTCTTCAGTCCCGTTTTTACTCAAACAATAAATTGCGTTTTTCTCCGTTCATAAAAAATGGCGTATGGAACAAAATAGCATTAAGCCGACGATATGTTAAGATTTAGTCAGCAAAAAATATTTAAATAAATTCTACCCAACCAAATGTACAGATTTGTTTACATTTTCGAATTTCAATTGATGTACATATTACCAATTTCAAATGGAAAAATTCGAATTTCAATTGATATTTGTCGAATTTCAATTGGTGTATTACGAATTTCAAATGGAAGAATTCGAATTCCAATTGATGTTTTTCGAATTTTAATTAATGTTTTTCTAATTGCAATTGATGTGTTTCGAATTTAAATTTATGTTATTCGAATTTCATATGGAATTTTCGAATTTCAATAGACGTTTTTGAATTGCAAATGGAATCTTTAAATTTCAAATTGATCTTATTCGAAATTGAATTAATTTTTTCGAATTACAGTTGAAAATGGTGTAGTATGTATATGTTGGGCTTGCGTATAAAATCCAATAAAAATAATTTCTTATACTCTATATGTTTATATTTTGTAGAACTTGCTAAGAACATTTTAGAAAAAGGTAAATTGCAAAACATTGGTACGGGTAGCTCTTGTAAAATGGCCTAATCATTCACAGACCTTAAATTAGACAGATGTGTCGTCCGGAAGAAACGTCAAAATCTATCAGTTACGAACGAATAGGAATGAACTGTCACACGTGAAAAACACTTTTCCGCGAACATAGTTTTAACTTTTTTGTAATAATCGATTAATATTAATTTTTTGATTGTGACAATTACAAAAAATTCGTGAAAGTCGGTCCGAAATCCGCGGAAAAACTTACTCTTTGAAGTCCTACTCGTTAAAATTTCTATTCGTTCGTACCTGCCAACTTACTCGCTCGGGGATGACATATCTTATTATTTATTATTTTTGTTTTCATTTCCCATGGGTTTACTACATATACATATATATGTATGTATATGATTTCTTAAATTTTTTAAATATGGGGGATTTCATGTCAATTGTGTAAATTATACCCTACACCACACTGTGGTACAGGGTATTATAAGTTTGTTTCACGGCAGATGTTTGTGACACCTGAAAATAACACAGCTAGACCCACCTTAAAGTATACCGATCGACTCAGAATCACTAGCTGAGTCGATTTAACCATGTCCGTCCGTCCATGTAAAGTTGTTCGTCGACTACAGGTCGCAATTTCACTCCGATCGTTCTGAAATTTTGCAGTTTAGAGTATTTCGCAGCTGTTAAGATCGCTATTGAATTTGGTTGAAATCGGTTCAGATTTAGATATAGCTCCCATATATATCTTTCGTCCGATTTGGCCCTTTAGTCCTATAGAAGCTGTATTTTACATCCAATCGTTTTGAAATTTAGAATGGTAGAGTTTCTTGATCCGTGAACCAACATTGCCGAATTTGAAGAAAATCGGTTAAGATTTAGCTATAGCTCCCATATATATGTTTCGTCCGATTTTGCTCTTTAGTCCTGTAGAAGCTGTATTTTACATCCAATCATTTTGAAATTAAAATGGTAGAGTTTCTTGATCCATGAACCAAAACTACCGAATTTGACGAAAATCGGTTAAGATTTAGCTATAGCTCCCATATATATGTTTCGTCCGATTTGGCCCTTTAGTCCTATAAAACCTGTATTTTACATCCAATCGTTTTGAAATTTAGAATGGTAGAGTTTCTTGATCCATGAACCAACATTGCCGAATTTGAAGAAAATCGGTTAAGATTTAGCTATAGCTCCCATATATATGTTTCGTCCGATTTTGCTCTTTAGTCCTGAAGAAGCTGTATTTTACATCCAATCATTTTGAAATTTAGAATGGTGGAGTTTCTTGATCCATGAACCAAAACTACCGAATTTGAAGAAAATCGGTTAAGATTTAGCTATAGCTCCCATATATATGTTTCGTCCGATTTGGCCCTTTAGTTCTATAGAAGCTATATTTTACATCCAATCGTTTTGAAATTTAGAATGGTAGAGTTTCTTGATCCATGAACCAACATTGCCGAATTTGAAGAATGTCGGTAAAGATTTAGTTATAGCTCCCATATATATGTTTCATCCGATTTGGCTCTTTAGATCCAATCGTTTTTATACCCTACACCATACTGTGGTACAGGGTATTATTTAAGTATAAAATGTCCCAAAATTAAATTTATGTAAACAATTTATACATGAATTACAAAATTTATATATCAGAGTTATTCAATATTACGAGAGTGGTGTAGGGTATTATATAGTCGGCCCCGCCCGACTTTAGCCTTTCCTTACCGGTTTTTAGGTTAGGTTAGTTGAAGAGAGGAGACATTTCAATGTCTCATGTCCATGGACGTACGAGGTATGTTCAAAGAATATCGCGAATTTTTAATTTCCGCGGTCTACGTGTATTTGATTTTTGATATTTTTGTAGCGTTATGTTGGTACTCATGTCCCTTACTTATGCTGACAAGGTCGGCCATTTTGAATGTTAAGTTAATTTTTGACAGCTGTTGTGCTTGGATGTGTTTTAACTTGTCTTCGATTTTTATCTATTTCGGAAAATGGATCAAAGAATCTGCATCAAATTTTGTGTGAAACACAAAATAAAGTGCGCTGACACATTCCGAATGTTGACTGTGGCATATGGTGAAGCTACCTTGGACCAAAGCAACGTTTATCGGTGGTACAAAATGTTCTTAGAGGGCCGAGAAAATGCGGAGGACGAACAGCGTGCCGGACGCCCGAGCACGTCAACAACAGACACAGTTTTCTTTGATTGCAGGGGCGTGGTGCATTATGAGTTCTTGCCACAGGGTAGTACGGTCAATAAAGAATATTACCTGCAAGTTATGCGCAAAACGCCCGTATTTGTGGAAGAACAAAAACAGGCTTTTTTACCATGACAACGCCCCAAAAACAACACCATGACAACGCCCCAAAAACAACACAGTAATGGTGTCGCAGCCACCGTGTTCCCCTGAACTAGCCCTCTGTGACTATTTTTTGTTCCCAAAACAGAAAAGGCCCATGAAAGGGCGACGCTACGCCACGATTGAGGAGATAAAGACGGCATCGAAGGAGGAACTGAACAAGATCACAAAAAAAATTATTTGAAGTGCTTCGAGGATTGGAAAAATAAATTGGCAGAAGTGTATTATATCCGAGGGGAATTACTTTGAAGGGGACAAAATAGATATTCATGAATAAATAAATACTTTTTGAAAAAATACGAAATTCGTCAGTGGTTCGGCCTGTTGTGCGCTCCTTATTTATGATTTTTTTTAAAACCTTACAGAAAATCGGTACAAAACACTAATTTTCTCAGTATTTTCCAGTCATATCCTCTGAGAGATGAGGTTAGTCTGGTACTGTGCCGGACCCAAAATATCAGGATCTTGCATGTGTCAAAGCCGTGCATTGGCACAGAAAATGTTCCATCGTTTCGATTTTTTCCTGCGTGGACCACCTTCGGCGTTTTCTGTTTGTCCTATTAGATGAAGATGTAATTGTAAGCTTAAGTGTCCCGTTAGAACACTCATCATCTTACTAATCTTGCTCTTGTTTAGTTTCAGAAATCTATTTGTTTTCTTCTCATTTGGGTCACCCCACAGCAAAGTTAGTTTGTCCCACTGCTTCGCTATTCCACACAGTTCGGAGAGCCATCACTTCCCATTTATCCAATTCATCCTTCGTGGCTTGGAAAGGTTTCCAATTTTGAAGTTATCCGCCCTTTGAAGCCAAGCTGTTTGCCGTTCATTTTCAATCACTCCGCTGTGTCATGCAGGGCTGTGGAGTCGGAGTTGGGGCAATTTGCCCGGAGTCGGAGTCGAAAAATGATGGTCGACTCCGAGATGGATTTTGCAAAATGTACCATTTATGCGATAGAATTTTTGCACTCAAAAATTTTTTGGAAAACAATTTTGGTACAGAAAAAAGATAAGACATTTGAAGCTTTTAACCAAATATTTTTGTATGTCCAAAATATCGATAGTCAACCAAATTATAGACTTTTTATGTAACAAAACAAGAATTTTGCAAGACTACACGTAATTCCTAAGCGAGTAAAAAAACAGTAAGGAAAGACCAATGACTGGCGAAGTCAACTATACGATATCATACACCACCTTGTTAGAGCAGAATAAGCTCAGATATAGTAAATATAAATATGAAATATAAATAAGAATTATAAAACTAAATCTAAGCAGAATTTTTCAAATTCGACAATATGCGTTTTGCATAAATAAACTCTACCCTATACGATTGAATGTGGAATACAGCTTCCATAGCGCTACAAGGCCAAACCTGAAGAAACGTTTATTTATTTACATTTATTTATTTACGATCCGAAACGATTTAGAACAATTGCAATAGGTTTCCTCCCTATTGTGAAAGAGTTCTTATTGCCAAATTTCAGCAGGATCGGAGTGAAATTTTGACCTGTACTCAACGAACAACATAAGATGGACAGACAGACGGACTGCTAGTGATTCTGAGTCGAACAGTATATTTTAAGGTGTGTCTAACTGTAATATTTTTTACAAATCTGCCAAAAAACAAAGTTATAACCACCTGTACCATAGTGTGGTGTAGAGTACAATAACTAACGAACAAACTGGATGCCTGAAGCGAACATTATTTCCAAAAATTGCGGTATACGGGTATTAAAACAGAGGCAGTGATTTTGAAAATTTTATCACGATTCCATTTTGAAAGAATTGTCATTGTAGTTGAAAGTCAAGCGCCGATAAATAAATAATACAATTTTATTTAACACCTACTTTTTTGTGGTTTTTAACAAAACTGTATCTTATTTTCAATAAAATCAATTCACGACTTAGTAAAAATATAGTTTCAGAAATTTATGTTATTTAACTGCCGGAGTCGGAATCGAACCATTTAAAAATCCGACTCCGGGAGTAGGAGTCGAGTAATTTTGGTAATTCTGGGTTTGGTCTTTTCCGACGTCCAGTACTAAGTTGGACTGTAAAATAACTATAAATCAGTACTCAGCCAAGTCAATCAGTCAATTTTTAAAAGCTATGTTTTCTGATCGAGAGGAAACTTGCACCAAGTTTAGACCTATTGTATAGTAGTTATGGCCAGTGTTACCAGATGAATTTGACCGAAAATCGTCAAAAAATCGCCAACTTTTTTTTTGCGTTTTTTTCAGGCGAAGATCATGTATCAGAGACAGATATGTTTTTATAGGTTATCTTAAACGATTTTAAGGATTTTCAAATTGAGCTTAACATAATTTATACATGTCAGTTTCTTTGGATTAAAAATGGTCCATATTTCGATATACTTCTCATAGAAGGATTCCAATCGATTTTTCCTGTATACCTCATAGAAGCCACGAACAGTATAGAACCATTCCACCAACATAGTCCAGCTTAGATCTATAGTTATGTAGCCCGAAGGTTTCACTAGATTCCACTTATTGGCGCATTAAAAACCACAAGTGTCAACCGATAAGGCTGAATTGTAACAAGATTTAAATTTTCATTTTTAAAAGATTAAAGGCTTTGTGCAGAATATCTCGAAGGAATTATAAAAAAATCCTTAATATAAGAACAATTTTTAAGTTTTCCTTGGTTTTTCCATATCATAAAAAATCAACATTTCGGGGCAAAAATCGTCGTCCTATTTTTTTGCTCTAAAAATCTTCAAAATGACGATAAATCTTCATTTCTGGCAACACTGGTTATGACACAAAGTTTCAACAAGATCTGTTAAGGACTTTTTTATTTTTTTTTTGCGAAATTAAAACTTGTTTTGGCATTTTTGTAAAAACCCACTTTATTATTTTTGATTTTTTTTCTGACAATTTATTAGTGGAATGGGAAATGTTTATCTATCAAAATAAAGATAAACCTCTAAAAAATTTAGGTTCAACCATATATTTTAGCATAACTGGAGAAACATTTATCGTAATTGGTCTACGAAAGCTTTAAATAATCCTGAGTTATGTAGCCTTCATCTTCTTTTAATATAATATCTTCATCCCATCTTCTGTTTCAATACAACATTTTTTGAGAAAATTTTAATCAATTTTTTATTAAAACCTCTTAAAACATCGACAAATTATTATATTTGTATTTTTTATATTAAAGTCTTCTTCATCTTCTTCTAAAATAATTTCTTCATCCCAGTTACAATATATCTTACAAGATATTGCGAAAAATCCAATTTTTTCAGAACATTTCAATATTTTTTAATTGAAACCTCTTAAAAACATGGTCCAAAAATTGACGAGATCGGAAATCTGGGGCAACGCGTGGACTGGGTCCAGCTAGTGCATACTTTCCAAACAAACTCAAGATGGACAGACATACATACTAAGTACATACGATTGCCAGATCGGACAATATTGTCAGAAAAATGGCGGAAAAATTCAACCCTCACAAAAATCATTGTGAGATATTTTGCAGATTGTTAGATTTGCGAAGTTTATGCATGTGACAACGGCGCCATTGTCAGAAAATCATTGGCAACACTGTCATTGGCAATCCTGCATATAAATATTTACAAAATATATTGTAAATATATGAAGGATTTCTTACAATCATCTGAACTGTAAATTCACATTTGCCTAACAATCTGTCATTGTCCGTACATTTGCAGCACTTTAACAGGGTTGATAACGTTGCCCGATCTGGCAATCGCGTGTACTTAGCATAATCAAAAAAAACAACCTAATGTTTATAAATCGTTTTTCGTTGTTAGCTAACTGTGAATTTTTACAAAATAAATCTTTTTTGTCGCACTATTTATAGGCGAATCGCTAATTTATTTCCACTTGAAAAAAATACACACAAACATCACAGATAGTCTGTTTTTCTTTTGAGACGGTTGTGACCCTACCCGGTCAGTCACTTGTTACACCCAAAGTCAATGTTAATTAATCTCGCGCCGGCTCTTGTTGTTGTAGTGCCCCATTTCACTGTTTTCGGTCTTCGTTTAAATCGACATTTGCACACCAATTGCATTTTTTATGTTCATTATGTAAACAAAAACTACATATGTATATCTTTTTATACACTTTTTACATACGTTGCATCACCAACTAAAAAAAAATTATTTCTTTAACTAATTTCTTTGCAAAACCACAATTTTTGTTTATTAAACCACAAAAGTGTATTTTAAACGTGTCGTATGTATGCGTATGAGAAAATTATAATGTTTTAACAAAAAAAGGAAGAAAATAGTTTCACGTACAGTACAGGGAAAGTGGAAAGGAGGAAAACGTACTTATTTAATTCCCTAGAAAAACCACCGGCGAACGCTTAACCGAATGAGCACCGCTCGTGTTGAAGTCTGAATGGGAACTGTGTAACCGAAAACGCGTTGGTACTCACAACTTTGTATTTTCCGTTGTGATGAGATGGGCACAAGAGACTTTTGAAATTATAGTTACAGCAAAAAAACAAAAACCTGAGTAGTAAAGTATCTGTGGCATAGACGGACGGACGTACGAACGGACGATACTCTTCTATTTCTCCCACTGAGAAGAACTGTCTCTTCTTGTTTGTCATGAAAGAAATGCGTTACCGTTGGACACATAGTGAACGACCGGCTGAAATTTCAAATACGAGTATGTATGTACATATCGCGCACTGACTTCAAGAGTGACATAACTCAAAATTTAAAATTTTTAAGACGAGTAACTTTAAATCAGTATAAACAGATAATAAGTAACATGAAGTAAAATGTTTAAAAACGTTGGAATGATCTAATTTACTTATAAACTTAAATTCGCTGAGATTACATTTGCTAAATTCGCATTTCTGTAAGGCCACCTCAAAAATTATAATTTTGAGTTATGTCACTCTTGAAGTGAGTGAGCGATATTAATGTAGGTATATACAAATGTATTTGATGGTGATTATGATGATTGTTTCTCATTCTCTCTTTCCTACTCACTATCTAAGATCAATGATCGACAAAATAGTCTCCCACAGTTATTACACGCTAAAAAAAACTCGCTTCTGTAGTATATTGTGCCAAACATATTCTGCTTGAAATATATAAAGTCGAAGTATGTATATTATATTTTGCACATACAAATGTTCTAAACAAATCTTTGTTTTCATCCTAATATATGTTATTTGAAACAAAAATTTTGTCCAAGGGATGTGGATAACAGTTTCTGGTGTAATTTGGTGTCACAAACGCACAAAATATTAAAAAAAGGTTTTATGGTAAATTTTTTAAAAATTTTTTTTTTAATTCCAACTTTCATGGAAGACACATTTAGTGTAAGCCTGACTGAGCCGTGTTATGCGTTTTATTAAAGGGAATTACGAGTGTCGTCAAAAACATGAGAAAAAATGATTTAAAAAAAAACACTTTTTCCTGGTACAAAAAAAAACATAAAAAATAGAAAAAAAGTCGAAAAAATATTTTTTGGTATTTTTAAAAAACCAGCAAGCTAACGAGGAAAACACTGTCTATTTGAAAAAATCTGTGGACAGATGTAAAAGCTATGAGCCATTTTGTAAATGTTAGGTAAATTAAAAAATAATCGTTTCATATTTTTCCGTTTTTAAATTATGTTTTTTGCTTATATTGAATTGGCCATATGTGAGAGAGTCATATAAGAGACATTGCACTTGCATTTTATTTTATGAGGATTGATGCCCGACATTATAAAATTACGATGGCGGTACGGAAACTTCTTAGCCTATCAATGAAAGAGAATAGTTAGTTTTTTAGAAATATTTTTATTTTTCAATATAATCTCCTGAAACTTCAATACACTTAGTCCAACGCTTATCTAGCAATTCTATCCCTTGATTAAAATAGTTTTCCTCAAGGTCTTCAAAATAGTGGTTTACAACTGTAATTGCATCTTCTTTTGAGGTAAAACGCTTGCCAGCAAGGAATTTTTTTTAGATTTGGGAACAGGTAAAAGTCACTGGGAGCTAAATCAGGAGAATAAGGTGGGTGGTCAAGCAACTCGTACTTTAATTCGTTGATTTTAGCCATTGTTAAAACACTCTTGTGCGCTGGTGCGTTGTCTTGATGAAAAATTATTTTTTTGTGTTGTAAGCCAGGACGATTGAATTGTTTTTGCCTTCTTTGGGGCACTTCCTCCAGCTTCAGTCCATTGTTTGGATTGTTCTTTTGTCTCTGGAGTATTGTGGTGGATCCATGTCTCATCAACAGTTATGAAACGACACTTAAAATCCATTATATTTCGCTTAAAACGATCCAAACAAGCTTGAGAAATGTTCATTCTTATGCGTTTGGTCGACTGTTAACAAGTGCGGCACCCATCTTGCAGAAAGCTTTTTCATCTGTAGTTCTTCATGCAAAATTAAATTGACTCGATCATTTGAGATGGCCATGATATTAGCTATTTCACGCACTTTCATTTAATACCATATCATGCACTTTGGCTACAATTTCTGTTGTTGTTGCTGTTTTTGGACGTCCACTACGAGGTTCATCTTCAATGCTTGTACGACCACGTTTAAATTCAGCAACCCAATTTTTTACTGTTGCATATGAAGGAGCACTTTCACCTAACACATTCACCATATCATTATGAATTTCTTGTCCCGATAAACCTTTTTTATGTAAATATTTAATGACACCACGCATTTCAAATTTCTCCATTGTAAAAAAATCGCGGATGCGTCTTTTGTGAACACCTGTTTCTATATGAAGGAGTTGCCAGACCGAAACAAAATTTAACATGTGTTCATAGCAGAGATGGAAGTTTCCAAAACACTTAACTTTTTTCTGTTTATACCGCGCTTTTTGTGCTAGGCTAAGAAGTTTCCGAACCGCCCTCGTATAGAGAGGATGAGGTTTTATGGCCGTTTGTAACCCTCCATAAAACATATGCACAGTGAGAGCTATATTGGATGAGATCCGCACAGGTAGAGGGTCATTCAACAATATTTGTGGTATTTTATTTATGGGGTTTCCAATTCTGTTACGCCTTTTAGGGGCATGGACATCCCTGTCATATATGCAGGTAGTAAAATTATATGTACGCAAGACAGTATGCGGCAGTCTTGAAAATATTGGGTTTCTACTTTCGAAGCAAACTATATGTCAGCTACAGGTACTGCAACTTATGTACCTTAAACCCGGAATTTATGAATTAAGTTTCTTATTAATAAATGAGTGCAACTCAGCGCCTTAAAGAGATAAGTCGATTTTCTGAAAAATATTATAAAGTTATATTTTGAAGTATGAGTAAAAGGCAAAGAACTTTTCAATGTGTAAATGATCCCCACAATTTCTGCTACATCTGCGGAAAATATTAATTAAAAAAAATCGACTAGCGTTTAATAAAATAATTGAAGAAATATATGTGCAATATTTTGGTATACGAGTTAAAAATATGAACGAACCGTGGACACCTATTATTTTGTGTAATTCGTGTCATGTAAATCTTACTCGATGGAGTAGTGGATGCATGCTGTAAGTTCTTTACAATTAATGTATTACAATGTTTTGTGGAATAAAACGTTTTAATTTTAGACATCACGTGCAATTTGGAATGCCAATGATTTGGAGACAACCATTCATTCACGATACTGACTGCTATTTTTGTCTAAGTAAAAAGATTGGAGTAGGAAGGAGCTTTCGCTGGAATTACGCTGAAGTAAAATCTGTCACTTTGTCAGTTGCACATTCGGAAACAATACCAATTCCCAAGTATAGCTAACAGCCTAATTCGGAAACATCATCAAGTTCAACTGAGTACTCAACTCTGAACGATTCAAGTTTGAGTCAGAAGTCATTGCTTTTAACAGATGTTATCATATTATAGAGTCCGTGATATACCTTACAATCAATTTTATACAACTGTGGATAACATATGCTTTTGCAAGGACATTCCGGATTGTTCGAGGAACTTAATCAAACATACAATTCAAAGGAATGGCGGTTGAAAACAGAAAACTTGTGCGAATAACTTAATTTTAAGACAGGTTTTCTGTTTTTCAATAAATTAACCAAATTTTTATTTCAGAAATTTTAAATGTTCGTAAAATTCCTTTATACTTAAAATTATACATTGCTCGATTGATTGACAACAAATTACGACTTGGAATAAACATAAAATTAGCACTTTAAGGTATAACTCGAGATCAATGAAATTCAAAAATCAGTAACGTTAAACAAAATATATTTGGAGAAATTCCTAAACAATAATTTTATTTGTATATAAACACATATTTTATTTGAGAAAATTTGTTTGCAAATATATTTTGTTGTAATATATTAATATATCGAGCCTTAACCGCCAAAAAGACGAAAGGCGCCACTCACAAAAATTTAGAGGAGATTTCTTTTGCGATTATTTTTGGTTTAAATGCATATTTAATGCATACATCTGTTCATATTACTCTTAAATTTAGTATAACGGTATATTTAATAGCAATTAAATTCCGACACATTATGCCTTACAAAGCTTACAAGTCACACAGCCAAAGCTCCAAGCGAGACTTAATTTCACAAATTTTTACTATCCATGTGACTGGTATGGGCTGCCAGTTTAATGCAGTTGTCTCTACACCAAAATTTATAAACATTTCGTGGAAAAAAAATTTACTTTAAAAATTCTGATCTTATAAATAATAAAATTTTTTTAATTTGAATTTAGTTACCTTGACAAAAAATTTAATAAATTAAATGAATTAAAAGAATCCATAGAAAATGTTATATATTTTAGTAATTTCAAAGAAAAATGATCAAATAAATGACGAAGTCAGATAATTTTTTTATTACTTACAAAAAGGTATTCGAATAATATTTAACACATGTTGAATGTTTACATGTCACTAGTGAATTTTGTACAATTTGCATTTCTTGTGTTGTGGTTTTGCAACAATATAAGTTTTTGGTCTTTCATGAAACAATATAGGAAAAAAGGATGCGAAAATTCATTTATTATACCGATTTACAATATGGGGAAAAAGAAGAATGCAAAAATGCATTTTACGTACCGATGGACGCAGAATCATTCCGAGTCGATTTAGCCATGTCCGTCCGTCTGTGACAACCAAAGTACTGCTCGAAAAAAGGAAACAATCCTTTGAAATTTTTGGGATAAGGAGCAGGTTATGTTACAATGCCTTTCACTCTTCCTGGAAAAATGCGACAAATCGGTCCACGTTTTGATATACCTCCCATTTAATGGCACATTCCGTTTTGACATAAACACGTTCTAGAAGGCACAGTTACGTATTTTATCCTTTTTTTCTTATTTTAACCTAAATCACAAAATCTTACGAAGTATTAATTAAAATGCTACCGCTGACGGCGAAGACTTTTCTCATCAGCTGTTGTTTTCTCCTCCTCTGGTTCGTTACAACGTTGCCAGATTGTTTGTCATTCGAACACGGCGGTCTTGATGCTGCCACAGCCACTCCCTCTCCAGTGACCAAGTCAGGATCCGATACCTGATCCGCTTGGAACGATATTCTCCTAGTTGGTGTGTTCCGCACAATTGGAAGTTCGGCGGACTGTGTACTCTGAGTTGATGAGTCTTGAGAGAATGTCTGAGGACTCGGTAGAGGGGTTGCTGTTGTTTGAGGACTCGGTAGGGGTGTTTGTGTTGTTTGAGAATGTTCAGGCTCAGTATTATTGATGACGAAAGCTGGCTTGTGTCGATCTACCGATATGTTCACGTTCTTGTTCTTCATTCGTATCGTATATAACCGATCTGAAATTCGTCGCACTATCTCAAACGGTCCAGTGTAAGGTGGTTCAAGTGGTCCTCGTACTGCGTCCGTGCGAAGAAAAAAGTGAGTGCAATTATTGAGGTTCTTGAAAATAAACATTTTGTTTTTGTTGTGGCGAGACACTGGAATTGGTCGCAAGAAGTTGAAGTTTTCACGAAGTTTCCTTAAAAATTCAGATGAATCGGCAGGAATTTCTGATACGGTGAAAAACTCTTGAGGTAACCGTAGGTGCCCACCATAAAGAAGATCCGAAGGCGAAGCTTGAAGATCCTCTTTGACAGCTGTCCTTAATCCGAACAAAACAGTTGGAAGTATATAGACCCACGATACTTGTGAATGACAAATAAAGCTGCATTGAAAGATTTGTGCCATCTCTCAATCATTCCATTCGATTGTGGATGGTAAGCCCTTGTTCGAGTACGTTTCGAACCTATTAAATTCGCTAGGGCCTTGAATAATGCGGACTCGAATTGTGTGCCCTGGTCTGTCGTAATTGTCTTAGGACAACCAAAGCGTGAAATCCAGTTGGACCAAAATGCAGTCGCGTCCCGTCCCGTCTGGGCCGACATGTCCCTCTGAGGATCTGCTTCAGGCCATCGTGAACATCGATCGATCATAGTGAGACAATATCTATAACCCTGTACTAACGGTATTATCACGATGTCCAAATGAACATGATCGAACCGATTGTCTGCGACATCTATCTTGTCTGGAGTAAGGCGGTTGTGTCTGGTGATCTTTGCTCTTTGGCACGATATGCAATTCCGAGACCAATTTAGGATTTGTTTCTTCATTCCGGGCCATACGTATTTCTCACGTATCTGTTGAAGACTAGCACGGCCGCCAGGATGTACATCAGGAACATACATGCGAACATACCCTGTGGATACGTCACAGTATACTGATGTCGCATCAAAATGTACTATTTGTAGTTTTAAAGAATTTGCGCCATCCAAAATAGTTTTCAACTCTTCGTCCATCTCTTGAGCTGATTGGAGTTCCATTAGAGTGACTGATGTTGGCATTGAAATTGCGTTAAGGCGGGACAGTGCATCTGCCTCTGCGTTTTCAGAACCCAATTGTTTTCAGATGTCAATTATCGAGGCGAGGCTTTTTCCGGTTTTTGCGAAAATGCATAGACGAGCGGTTTGTGATCGGTCCGAATTATGAAATGTCTTGCCTCCAGCAAATGGCGAAAATATATTATGGCCTCGTAGATAACAAGCAACTCTCTGTCATATGTGCTATAATTTCTCTCTGCCGCAGATAATTTTCGGGAGAAAAATCCAAGTGGTTGCCAAATTCCATTTGCTTTTTGTTTCAACACAGCTCCAATGGCGATGTCTGATGCGTCGGTAAGGGCCAAATCTGAATTGGGTGCTGGATGAGCTAGCATAGTTGCTTCACGAAGGCTGCGTTTACAAGATGCAAAAGCATTTTCAGCTTCAAGTGTCCAAGGAACCTTCCTCTTATCATTTTTCTTGGAGTCCTTAAGGAATTCATTGAGTGGTGCCTGTAGCTGAGCGGTATGTGGAATGCAACGACGATAAAAATTGACGACACCGAGGAATCTGCGAAGCTCGCAAATAGTTTCAGGTTTGGTGTAATTTTAAATAGCGGCAATACGATCTGTAGGAGTTGTACAACCATTGCCGTTGATGATATAACCAAGAAACTGTACTTCAGATTGTCCAAATTTACATTTATTGACGTTGATTGTTAGACCGTATTGTCGAAGGCGGTCAAAAATCTGCCATAAATGTATTTGGTGTTCTTCAATAGACTCAGAATAACAATCATATCGTCAATATAACAATAAACGAAATCAAGACCTCTCATAACGGAGTCCATAAACCTCTGAAAGGTTTGTGTGGCGTTTCCCAAACCGAATGACATATATAAAAATTCCACAAGTCCAAAAGGATTGGTATTTGGTAATAAGCCCAAGGACTTTTGGAGGGATTCCGATTGTTTCGATGTTGTGAACAATAATTGCATCACTTGTCGATTTACGCGTCAAAATAGTAGTAGCAGCTGTTTGCAGCAAGAAGTCTCATGCCGGACGGCTTTAGAGTTGTTCTGATTAAGGATGGGGGTACAACTGACACCACCGATCCGGAATCAATTAAAAATCTAGACTTTGTAGATGTGTCGTAGATATGTAGACGATTCTCCTTTACTGGGTTGTCATTGCCACTATCGCCAGTCGTGTTAACTGACGACATCCCTATTAATTTTCTCCAACTAGTGTTGTAGCGGGGACAATTCGGTTTACAATGTTTGGCAGAATCTCCAAACTTTTTATGATACCAGCAAAGCAATTTGTTGTTAGGAGGTCTATCATTTGAAGGTGAATGACTGTGAGATCTGGATCGAGTATGTCGTCTTCAAGGCGCACAGAAACAACATCAAATTTGCCCGCATCCGTTTAAACACCACAGAGAGCAAAAAATAATTCCGGATTTTCTCTGTTGAATTTTGGAATATGCAGGTTCGATAGCTGTCCTTCATATGCGTTCAATGATGACTGTCGAAGAGAGTGTACTTCACGTTGTAGCGCTGAATTAAATTTTCCATTTCCGACAAGTTTATACTGCTACTTTCGAAAAATTCCATATCGTCACCACTAAGCGATTCCTCGTTGTATTTAGAGTATTCTCGTTGCCTTAAGCTGTGTCTGGAATGCATAACGTAGACTATTTTGGCAAAATGATGCATGAAAAAACGTTGAAAATTTTAAAAGCGCTGCTGCTGCTCTGCTATCTGTTTCTTTTCGCTGCTCGGCTAGAATCATACGAACAAACTATTATCACGACAAACCACACATACATTTTTAATTTCAGTCAAATCGCTCTGGAAATGCGAATTTTTCAAATAACTTGACCACTATTTAATTTATTCTAAAACACAAATGACCCCAATCTGAACATATTGTTCAATTTTCAGCCCATTCGCTTTTATGGTTTCGGAGATCATGCGTTACTAACAAACGTACAAAGGATTTTATATATAAAGATTTTACGTACCCCAATAAATTTTACAAAATCCCTAATAATTTTATCCAAATATGCATCGAATAATCCCCAGTATTGGCGTCAAACCCCTACTTTTGGCAACCCGATTCTTATTAGATGATATATATCGATAACAATTCGATAAACCGAGCCCATCCGATTGCACTCAGTCATACCCGAAAGAGCAACTCTGCAAATAAAATCATTTTTATATGTGTGATGTGGCGAACGAAAAAATAATTTACACAAGACAGAAAAGTGAGTGTTTTTCCAATAGCTCGAGAAAAAACCAAAATACTTTTTACTATTTGGAGGAATTGTCTACGCGAAAACGAGAAACGAAAAAACGCAATGCAAAATGTGGAAAATAACCAAAGCACCAACAACGAATTTATTGCTACAAATAACACTGACGTTTGTCTTTACCATTCTTTTATGGGACACAGCACTCGCACTTTCAGACAAACGTCTGTGTGCAGATGAGAAATGCAAGGGTAAGAAGAGTGAATGGTTTTACAATTATTTTCCTTTTTATCAAATCAATCGCTCTACATTTTCGATGTACTTTGTATTTTACAGAGATAATATCCATTGGCAAGGGGAAGATCAGTTACCGGGCAGGAGCCGAAGGAATGATTTCTTTTAAGATCAATTCGGTCATACGTATCAAGTCAAAAAGTGCTGGCTCCGATCAATCGCTGTGGGGCATCGAAGTTAATGGCCGCGAAGGCTATGCGCCCAGGAATTACATAAAGGAGGAAAAAATCTTTATAGGAGAAAAGAATTTGAAGTTTGTTGTGGATGTGATAAATCCTGGTAGCAGTGCGCCTGAAGTGGAACCGCATATCCTAAATTCATCTGAGGTCGTGCAAGAGACCACAACTACCAAACCTTTGGAAGCCTTGTCTGGAGACTCCAAAGAAGAATCTATAGTCAGTAGTCCGGTAGAAAATGTTAGCGATTTGTCACCACAGACAGCGACACCAGTTCAAGGAGACAGCATTATTGTGGACGGAACGAGAATTCCAACACAGAGTGACGCTGATGATGTCGCCAAGGTGGTGGACGAAGTCACCGAAGAACAGCAAGGTAAAGCTAGTTCAACCTTTGCAATGACTGAAGACAACGGCGATGACGATGGTAGTGAAGACGACGATGAAATTGGTGATTATGACGAAGACGAGGACGAAGAAAATAGTAAAGAAGAGGATGCAACCAATGCCATGCCAGTGGAAGCATCTCCTCTGAGCGCCACTACAGACAATAATGTAAATAATTCAAAAGAGAACGCTCAGACCGAAAACACAAATATCAATTATACTAACAATGTTGCGGAAGAGATTAAGAATGAGGTCGCCGATGTTGTAGCGGAGACTATAACGACGTCTCCCGTCGCCGATGTTGTAGAAGAGACTACAACGACGTCACCGGTCGCCGATGTTGTAGCGGAGACTACAACGACGTCACCGGTCGCCGATGTTGTAGCGGAGACTACAACGACGTCACCGGTCGCCGGGGGAAATCTTTTGCCTCCTACAGAACAGCCAATCGTGGAAAGTAAAGTGGTTACTGAATCAGTACCAGTTTTAGAGGAATCATCCAACAATATTCCTGAAAATAATCAAACCCTTGCGAAAAATGAAGATAATTCTTCTGTGTCAATAAATACTGTAGAAGAAACGCAATCACAACCACAAGAGGAGCAGCAACCACAGCAAGTTCCTACCGATGAGAAAACTGAGACTGGTTCAGTCCAAGAAAATGATACTGCGATTGAAAGCAGTGACGTCGTCTTATCTACTGCCAATGATAAAGCAAATCCCAATGAAAACAACATATCGAGTGAATCAAGTCATCCCGATAATAGAACTATCGATGTCCTTACCACAGAAAACACATTACCTATAGCAAGTAGTACAGAAAACGACCCAGAAGCGAAAGAGGAAATACCTGTAAGTGATAACATTGAGCATGTGCAACCTAACGCTGTGCAAAGTGATAGTCCATTAACACCCACAATATCATCGGAATTGCCAGTTGATAACACTGCAGCACAAAATCATGAATCGGGAAATTTGTCAGAAAACCAGTACCCGTATTCAGTTCCCACAAAAACTCAAGATGTAAATACCAATCCAGAATCTACACAAACAGAAAGTCCTCCACCTGAAACACAAACAGCTCCTCCCAATAATGACCCTTACAATCAAAATACTAACAATTATGTAGCACCATCGCATTACAATCCATACGACTATGTTGAATCATCTAACACCCCATTGCCACCACAATACGATTATAATAATCCCACTGAATCACCGTCAACTGATACACCCCATTATGATTATAACGATCAGCCGTCTGCTGGTTATATGCCGACGGTATTGGTACCAGAAGCGACAACAATGAAACCACCATATATCGCTGCTACTGATATTCCTATGGTTGTGCAATCAGAAGTCTCAACAGCAAAGCCCGAGGAGCAGGCCTCCGATAGTGATCCTTACGAAGAAATTAAATACGGCCAGGGTATAGTTGAGCCATTACAGCCTTTAGTTACCCCAGAACCACCTAAGGAAGAGGAACCTAAAACGTTGCCCTCTCTAACGCCATCATTTTCCAACGAAGAAGTCGAAAAGAAGGATAACAGAGGTTTATTTGCCACCATTATGGAAACTGTAAACAATATTTTGCCTAACAATAAAAAACCAAAATATTCCTCTCATGATGAGAATGATGAGTTGAATAGAATTTTGTATCCTGGTCTGCATGACCACCATCATGACCACAAAAACTCTAAGGAAGAAGGTGAATTGCTTACATTTTTGTCCATTCATAGATTTTTAACATATAATATTCTATATTACAGAAGCAGCAGCCCATTTTTGTGAAAAATTGGGTCCCAATGAGTGCCCTTATGGGGCTAATAAAGAAAAACCTTCCACAGAAGAATGTACCTGCTCGTTGAAATCTCTGATAACTACAGAATTTACTTTTGAAACTTTTGCTCAAGCTTTAGCTGCCAAAGTTTTGGAAATTAGCGATTTACTTGCATTTTTGTCCATTGTTGCAGCGGCTACACTTTTCTTCATCTTCGGGTATTACTGTTTCTGCAACAGCAGCAATGAAGGAGCTTTGCTTTCCAAACTCAACCAGCTCGAAAGCAGTCTGTTGGCTTCCCACAAGGAAAATGCTATTTTAAAGCACAACTTAATGTCGACCAGACAAAAATTGGTCAGCATTGAAGACAATTCGTTTGGTTCCAATGATATGGTAGTGTCAATTAAAAAAGAACTTGAGGAAGAGTTGGTGGAAAAAGCCCGTCTGCAGGAGCAAATAACAGCTTTGCAAAAAGAACTGGAGAATGCCGCTGATGCAGGCATTGAATTGAATAAAATCGTCTCGGAATTGCTGAGCAATCAAACGGGAGACGAAAGTATTATAAGCAGTGTTGAGGAATTGCAGAAACAATTGAACGAACAGCAAAGTAAGCAGAGACATATACATACATATATATATATATATATATATATATATATATATATATATTTTGAATTCTTATAACGTTTGTTTCTTTTCTCTTACATAGACACCATTTTGGAAATCAATGCCAGTTTGGCAGAAAAGAGCCGTGAGAACAGTGAATTGCAGCTATTGATAGCTGAACAAAATGCCCGCTACGAATTGGAAATTTCTAATCTTCAACGAGATAATGATGAACTGGAAGCGGAAAAGGGCAATCTACGCTCACGTTTAGAAGAAATCAAAACCGATTTTGACAAAGATATCACGGCTGCTTTGGAGGGAAAGAATTTTGAAATCAAGAGACTACAAAATGAAATTGTAGAGTTGAGCACTAAAGTGGAAGGGGAGCATACTAAATGGCAGACAAGTATGGCTAAAGTAGAGGTAAGAATATGACATGTATACTATATTATAATATGTGTAAAACAATATGATGATACAAAATATTTATCGGAATGAACTCGGTCGGTTTATCCTGATTTGTTTGACTAAATTATTTAAATTTCAGGCCTTAGAAGAATGTTTGAAGAACGTCAAACGGGACCCCAATGTCAATATAACACAAGTTATAGACACCGCCAATATTAGGGCTGAACTTTTGGACGCCCAAAAGAAATATACAGCTCTCAAGGAACGTTTAGAATTGGAATTGGTAATGTCTTAACAAAAATTAATTTTGCAGGCAAAGAACATTTTAAAATTTAATAAATATTATTTAGGATGCCAGAAAACTGTCAGAAAATCAACTACAAATTGTTACAGCCGAAGTGGAAAAATTAAAACAAGACTTTAATCAATCGGAAAAGGATAAGTTAGAAGCTCAAACCAGATTAGAAGTATTGTCAAATTACTTCAAGGACAAAGAAACTCAATTACAAAAGTATAACAATATCATTCGATCAGAAGTATTTAAATTCACTTCATAACTTCTTCTACTATTTTAGGGAATTAAGCCTGAAAGAAACCATGTGGTTGCAGCAGCAGGGTGAGACCACAACCACAGTGGATCGTTTAACTGCTATGCAAGAGGAAATACAATCATTGAAGTGGGTTTATTTTTCTTAGGCATACCGACATAGACATTGATACCTATTACTTGTTTGCCCTTTAGATCTCAAAATGATGCCTTGCGTGCTGAGATTGAAGCACAAGTGGCAGCGCACAAGGCCCAAACTGGTACATTAGAGAATCGTGCTCATGAAACATGGTTGGCGGCCCGTCAATCGGATAGACGTTATGAAGAAGCCAGAGCTGAGGCCACAGCATTGCGCAGAAAATTGACAGCTTTGGCCGGAGGCAATGTTAATGAAGCCAATAGTAAGTAAATTAACAAACAAATCAGAAAAATAATTCTTATCTATTTATATTCCTCATCTTTGACAGAACCTTCAGCTGGTTCTGCAGGCCTGGGTGATGATTTAACAAATGCTCCTTCACCAATACACATGGAGTCGCCAGGTTCTCCCATGTTAGGCAGAATGCCGCCACCGCCATTCCTACCACCTCCCTTCATGGGTCCACCACCACCCTTTATGGGCCTGCCACCACCACCTCCTTTTGTGCCACCAGGAGAGCTGCGACCAGCGCCACTGGGACGGATCATGTCTCCTCCACCACCTCAACGTTCGGGTCTTATGGAATACGACGACTATATGGATTATGAGGGTAACAATTCGTGGCATCGTCATCACACATATTCACCACCACCACGAACCTACCGTTCACTCTCACCCACTGATAGCCGCTACAATTATGGCACAGAACGTGATCTTATGTCAACCTATGACACAGAGACAGATTTCAGTCCTCCGCCCAGCCCCAGAGAGTCAAGGAGGCGAGGTGGTTACGACAGTGACAAGGGTGGCTCTAGAAACCCCTACAATAACTCAAAGAAATCCTCCTCAGGTCCTAAGGGTAAGATAGATCTACCAACTGCAAGAAGCTCAGCCTCGAATTATTATTGTCCTTTTTTCAGGTAACATAAGTTCTGGTTCGGACAAATCCTATAATTCATCATCCAAACATGGACATGGTGGCGGCAAATCAAAATCGAGTGGCGGCGGCAAATCCCTTGTATGATTTGTTCACAAACTCCCTTCCATAATTGAGGAAATAAAGCCCCATACAAAACATTTCCGTTACAAATGCATTAAGCCTAAGAGAGCGAGTCTGAGAATGAATGTGTGTGTGTGCTGCATGTGTACATGTGCCGTGTCTGCCGTCGTTCTTTGTTAAATGTGTAGTTAAATTTACTTTTTTAAATTTACTGAAAAGGAGAAAAAGAAATCATTCTAAACTTAATGATACTTACTAAGATAAACAAACAAAAAAAAAACAAACATCAAAAAGCCAAATTATAAAAAAGAGAATTATAATGAATTCACATGAAAAAGAAAAAAAATAGAAAAACAAAACAACAAACAAATTCAAAAAAGACTTTTTTAATTTTAAATCATAAAAAATCTCTTTACTTCCCCAATCGTTGTGAAAATATAAACATTATTCATGCAACTCATAATCTCTTCTCTTCAATCAACTTATTCTGCAATCAGCTCATTCTTCAATCAATCGTAAGTTCCCCCCACTAATATTCAAGAAAATTCACGGCGTAAGTTATGATCTTAGTATGCACATACCAATGTCTTTATTGAGATGGATGGGCGGGTATTACGCAAATGTATAGAATAATCAAAAACATTTTAAAACAAAAAGTTGCTTATGTTAGACGTATTTAACGACCAACATTACGCACATTGAAAATGTTAAATACAGCTCTGGATGGAAACTAATCTTGAATATAGAAAATAGTTTCTCTATTTTCCTTTTTTTAAGAAACACATTTTACGTGACTTAAACAAATCGAATTTAGTTTGCGAACATCCATCAATCATTGTAGTCTTCTGAGGCTCTTCTGCTGTTTGTGTTGACTTTGAACTAAAAGAAAAATAATGGAAAATTTTAAATTGAATTCCTTATTTAAAAATATATATATTTTTATTTATGCAGCATTTACAATTCTGCTTTTTGTCTATGTCTTCTTTTACTTTTAGTATTTGTCTTAACCCCCATTTTCATTTTCTTTTTTTAAGCTAAGCTACAGTTAAAAGTTTTAAATTCCTACGATTTGACATTTGACGATTTTGTGAAATAAATTGGAAAAATAGATATGTTCAGGAAAGAGATATGCCTCATAGATCTCGCCAAATAAGTAAGTGAGTTAAAGACGAATCCAACAAGAAGAGTTAAAGCGCATATCCACACTCAGTTATAAATGTGAAAAAGTGTCGCATTTCGAATGTCGATTATATTGCTTCTTTAGATAACTATAACTTGACAAACTGATTAAAATTTAGACACTACAACCTTTCCAAACTGGAACTTTGATTTGTTGCCAAATTTTAGAGAACATGTGAATAATATTCGGGAATTGTCGATATCTGCCTTTTTACTTCGGGCCCAACGTTTTGTATGAATTACTTTTACATAGAGTGAGGAAAACAGGACTACCCCAAATTAAGGAACGTATTATTGAAGAAAATTAAATTTCCAAGAGCAATTTTCCACAGGGAAAAAAACTCTGGTCAAAAAATTATTGGTCAGTAGTAAACTTCAACAATTTGGAATTTTTGTGAAATATATTACTATATATTTTATAGTAATATAATATATATATTTTAGATGATTTCAAAAACAAAAAACTATTTCGGTCGTTAAATTATTCCTCATTTTTTCTGTTCCTCTTATAAAACAAAACCAATAATTCTAAAGTTTGCTCGTAATGTATGACGTGTTCATTCATTGCTACGAGTATATTCTCTATCAAAACAATTTTATAAACCGATACGATGTATTGTTATCCGTCCATCTGAATGTCAGTACCAATTACAGTTTAGTTTACAAAAAAGATTGCTATTTATACCCGACACCACACTGTAGTACAGGGTATCATGATTTTTATACCCTCACTTTAGTGTGACGAGGGTATATATCATTTGCTACGGAAAAAAGTGTAACACATCGAAGGAGTGATCTAAGACCCTAAGTATGTTCGGAGGAAATCCGTTTTGGGTCATTTTAAGTCGAATGAGCAATGTCCGTCCGTCTGTCTGTCTGTCTGTCTGTCTGTCTGCCTGTCTGTCTGTCTGTCTGTGTGTCTGCTGGCTGGTGCGCACGATAACTCTCGAAAGGAGTAACCGATTGACTTCAAATTTGGTATGTGGTAATATTTTGATCTATCTCCGGATGAGTTCGAAGATGGGCCATATTGGTCTACTCCTTCTGGTACCTCCCACACAAAGGGTTAAAATTTTGTGAAATATTGATTCTTTAATAACTTCTATACTACTTATTCGAATCTTTTGAAATTATGCACATAATATTAGTATATTAGTCGCTATTAACTCGAGAAAAATGGGTGAAGTTGGCATGCCCCTTTTGGTACCTCCCACACAAATGGACCATTTTGCATCAAAATTTAACTGCTTATAACTTTAATACAAGTGCATAAAAATGCTTGAAATTTTTTACAGTATAATGTTTTAGTAGCGCTTATAGTCCGGTAAAAAATGGGCATCATTGTACAGTCCCTTTTGGTACCGCCCACACAAATGGCCCGTTTCGTACCAAAGTAAACGGCTTGTAACTTTAATACCAGTGCATACAAATACTTGAAATTTTGTACAGTGTAATGCTGTTGTAGTGCCTATAGTCCTGTAAAAAGTGGGCGTTATCACCCCGCCCCTTTTTGTACCTCCCACACAAAATGACCAAATCATACCAAAATTACATAGCTCGTAACTTTAATATACCAGTGCACACAAACGCTTATAGTTCAGCACAATGCAATGTATTTAAGAATGTACTGTTTACCGAAAAATATGTGTATTTGGAAAACCCCTTCTGGTACCTCCCACACAAATTGACAGATTTATTGGTGTAATGTTATATATTACATTACTCACAAAGTGAGGGTATACCTTAGTCGGTTTACCCGACTGAAACTTTCTTACTTGTTTTTATATAGCTTTTGTGTATTTTGCTTGAAGTTGTTGTTGTAGCAGTATATCGTCATCAGAAACGAAAAAGGGCGTAACAACAAGAAAACTGGAAATTCAGTTTTTGATGCGATTTCGGTACACTGCATCAAAATACACATCCTAACAAATTTTTAGCAACCTACTATCAAAAAAGACGAATTTATTAACGAAATTCAAAAGAGCTTAACCAATATATTTCCCTTTTCATAGTTAAAAATTCCTATTTCACGCAATTTTCACAAACAAGTTATAAAACATGTTTGTGGAAATTTATATATACATCATTATGTTTAGGTATCCTGAAACCACCATTTTTCTAACGAAAACATTTTTCATTTTATTTAGTTTTTTTATTCTCCTGTAAAATTTTCAAATATGATGATAGGCCCTTTCTCGTTTCTGATGACGATACGTGATTTGGGGTCCACTAGGCGTTGTTTGGTTCGCTTTGTGTTGTTCTTGTTGTAGCAGCTTATAGACGCTGAGATGGTAATCCTTAAGTCTTTTTTTGTCACAGATTTCGTTCCGGCATACTCGTATGTCCGATTATGGAGGGACCCTTAAGTTGTTTTATGTTAGTCAATGTTGGCCGAAGGTTAGTTAACATTTTTCTGCTAATCTTAGGGAATGGGTGTTATTTGATTTTCCCGTTTGTGGGAATTTATATATGCATCATTATGTTTTGGTATTATCCTGAAACCATAATTTTTCTAACGAAAACATTTTTCATTTTATTTAGGTTTTTTATTCTCCTGTAAAATTTTCAAATATGATGATAGGCCCTTTCTCGTTTCTGATGACGATATGTGATTTGGGGTCCACTAGGCGTTGTTTGATTCGCTTTGTGTTGTTCTTGTTGTAGCAGCTTATAGACGCTGAGATGGTAATCCTTAAGTGTTTTTTGTCATAGATTTCGTTCCGGCATACTCGTATATCCGTTTATCGAGGGACCCTTAAGTTGTTTTATCTTAGTCAATGTTGGCCGAAGGTTAGTTAACATTTTTCTGCTAATCTTAGGGAATGGGTGTTATTTGATTTTCCCGTTTCTATTTTCCACTAAGCATTTTCTGTTAATAGTCGTCATGATGTTATGTCTTTTTTTTAGCTTCCCTGTTGTTTTGGGCAATTAGATAGTTGTAGTATAGTGTTGTAGTGGAAGTGCGTCCGCTGTGTAGCTGCAAAATCTCGAATTATGATGAAAACATTAATTGTTGATGTTAAATTTTTCCAGTGTCCTGGTTGGGAATCGAACCCAGCACCATCGGAATCCAAGTCTAACATACTAACCTCTCTCTCCGATATACTTCCCTACACCTGCGATAATAATTTGCAATAATTGCGTTTGTTTCAGCTAACAAAGTACTTAGCTCCACCTCCTCATCAAGGCTTATTCCAAGGAGGAGTTGAATATGTTGATCATAAAATGGTCAATGTAAATTTTTTGATGATTTTGTTTTCCTAAAACTCGGGATATATGCATTTTTGGATAAACAAGTAAGAAAGTTTCAGTCGGGTAAACCGACTAAGGTATACCCTCACTTTGTGAGTAATGTAATATTGAATATTACACAAATTACTCTGTCAATTTTTGTGGGAGGTACCAGAAGGGGTTTAAGAAATACACCTATATTTCGCTGAACAGTAGATACTTTAAATACATTGCACTGCGCCGAATTGTAACCGTTTATATGGCCCGGTATATTAACGTTGAGATATTAAATTGTGGTATAATTTGGCCATTTTGTGTGGGAGGTACAAAAAGGGGCGTGGTGATAACGCTAATTTTTCACTGGACTATAGGCATTATAAAAGCATTACACTGTACACAATTTCAAGTAATTGTATACACTGATATTAATGTTATAAACTGTTAACTTTTGGTGCAAAATGGTGCCTTTGTGGGAGAGGTAACAAAAGGGGCGTGACAATAACGCCCATTTTTCAATGGACTGTAGGCACTATAAAAACATTACGCTGTACAAAATTTCAAGTATTTTTATACACTGGTATTTATGTTATAAGCTGTTAACTTTTGGTGCAAAATGGTGCATTTGTGTGGGAGGTACCAAAAGGGGAGCGGCAATAACGCCCATTTTTCACTGGACTGTAGGCACTATAAAAGCTTTACACTGTACAAAATTTCAAGTATTTCTAAACACTGGTATTAATGTTATAAGCTTTTAACTTTTAGTGCAAAATGGTGCATTTGTGTGGGAGATACCAAAACGGGCGTGGCTATTTCGGCCATTTTCCTCGAGTTGATAGCGACTAACAAACTAATACTATGTGTGGAATTTCAGAAGATTCGAATACGTATAAAAGCAGTTATTAAAGAATCAATATTTCACAACATTTTAACCCTTTGTGGGGGAGGTACCAGAAGGAGTGGACCAATATGGCCCATCTTCGAACTTAGCCGGAGATAGAAAAAAATATTACCGCATACGAAATTTGAAGTCAATCGGTTACTCCTTTCGAGAGTTATCGTGCGCACCAGCCAGCAGACACACCGACAGACAGACAGACGGACGGACATTGCTCATTCGAATTAAAATGACCCAAAACGAATATCCGCCGAACATACTTAGGGTCTTAGATCACTCCTTCGATGTGTTACACTTTTTTTCGTAGCAAATGATATATACCCTCGTCACACTAAAGTGAGGGTATAAATATCGTTGAATAACAAACCAATACAAGCCAAACAGAACGGGCAGGACAACGTCTGCTGGGGTCAGCTAGTATAATATAATAGCACTTAAATACTAAATAGGCAGGAACACATCGCTCACTCACATCAAAAGTGGCCTAACTCAAAATTTAAAATTTTGGTTGTTGTCTTACAAAAATGCGAATTTTGTAAATATCCATAAATTAATCTCAACGAAATTTAGTTTATAAGTAAACAATCATATTTCAGATTATTCCACCTTTTTTAAACTTCCTATTTCATCTTATTTTTCTTTTTATACGGACTTAAAGTTCCACATCTCGACAATTTTCAATTTTAGGGCAGTCTAAAAGTAAGTGAGCGATATATATGTAGATATGTCTAAATCTGAACCGATTATCGCCAAATTAAGCAGTATTCGTTCCTAAATTAAGAAATTTTTTCTGCGCATCGAATATAAAATAAATTTTTTACAGCACTCATGTCAAATCGGGTGTAACATATATATTGGGGCTATATCTAAATCTGAGCCGATTTTCCTTAAATTTGGCACTGTTTATTCATGTAATAAGAAACCTCTTTCTGCCAGATTCCGAACTGATCGGGTAAAAAGCACAGTTCGGGGGTAACATATAACGGGGTTTTCAAACCCCGTTATATGTTATGATTTTGAAGTGACGTTTCGGCCATTTGTAATATGTCATGATCTGTCATTTGTTTTTCATTGTATTCATTAGTGTTTACAATTTCATCATGGAGAGATATACGCAAGAACAACGTTTACAAATTATTCAGTTTTATTATCAAAATAATCGTTCTCCAATTGCAACTTTTCGTGCGCTAAGTCAACTTTTTTTAAATCCAAAAAAACACTTTCCAGTCGATCTACGACCTTGACACCCATGATCAATATTTTACCTCTCGTTAAGATCTATCTTTTTGCCATTGACCGATTGTAGCTACGTGACACACAGCAAAAGAAACAATTGATTTGTTGCGAGAAAAGTTTGGAGATTCGATATTTCAAGAAATTGTGATATTGAATGGCCTCCAAGAAGTTGTGATTTAACACCATTAGACTTTTTCTTGTGGGGTTATTTGAAGGCATTGGTCTTTCGAAATAAACCAGACTCTCTTCAAGCATTACAAGTCAATATTGAACGTGCCATTCATGACATACGACTTGATTTAGTGGAAAAAGTGCTCGAAAATTGGTTTATCGGATTTGTTCCTGCAGAACAAGTCGTGGAGGCCATTTGAATGACGTTTTATAAAGATCTTAATTGTATCGATTGTACTTCACATTACATAAAAAACTTTTGAATGAATAAAAATAAGTGTGTAAATCATATCAGTCTTATTGGAAAACACTGTATATGTGGCCTATATCTAAACCTGAACCGATTTCCCTAAATTTTGGGGTACATGCCCTATATTTGTCCATGGGGACTATATACGAATCTGAACGGATTTTCCTGAAATTTTATATTTTCTCTAAGATTATACAGATGGTTAAAAAATAGGGATCATCCCTGAGAAAATAGGAACATTTCTCAAAAGGTGTACGTGTCGAGTTATGTATTTTCGGAACGCAAGGTCGGATTTTTACAAATAGAGTCTAATTTTAAAGGTCGTAAGTTGTTCTTTATATAGCAGGATTTCTTTTTCGCTTCCTTAACATCCTTTTATACATCAATGACACCAATTTAAAATTCTGTGCAAATATAGTTATGTAGGCCCCATATATTCCAAACCAACTCTGACAATTTTAAGATGGTGTTCAGCCCCGTTATTTAAAAAAAAAATATTTATTACAAATTCCTGAGATGTGAATATTGCATTTGTTATATTTTAAAAATGCGTAGATATATGCCAAAGCATATATCTTAATATGTATATTTTTCCTCCTAAATTTTAATTTGAATACTGGACTTGAAAAACACAAACATCGATTTTTGAAATATATACAGGAATGTAGTCCTATCTAATCTGAGTTGGTCCTGTAAATGATCCTGGTGGTTCCTTCCGTTTCTATGTAATAACATTTTTACTTAAAAATGTCAGAAATCGAAATTATTGTTTATTGGAATGATGCTGTCTATTTTTTGATTTCAATATTTTTCATAATTTATAAAGGAAAATCATTGGAATTTTTTATTAAATATTGTTTTAAAAAAGAACAAGACTGAACACCATCTTGAAATTTGTAGGGTCAGTTTAGGACAAATGGGGCTACATGACAATATTTTTGTTGACGTGCAGGATGCAAAATAAAGTTGCATATGCAACTGACGCATTTAAAAACGTTAATTAAACCACCATTAATATATCGGGCCTGTTCTGTAAAAACAACAATCAATTTAAATCAACTATACCAAAATTGGACGATTTTCGAACCCTCCAAGAGTGATTTTAAAATCCGTGATAATACTAAACCACCGTGATATCAAATCGCGTGATTTCAGAACAGGCCCGTATATATGTACTTGAAAGTACAAGCCACGACTTTACAAACGAGCTTTTGTTAAATTCCGTCCACGCATTTGCATAGTACAAAACTTCTGAAATACGGCTTTTCAGATATTTTTCCAAATTTTTCAGATTTCAGACGCTTATAGCATTTAATAAAATTTTAGATTTTTTCCTCGCCACCTACAAGATGATTTATTTCCATAGTAAAGCATATGTGCTTTGTGCAAATTTTCAAGATAAACATAAATGTCGACCAGATTTTTTCAAAAATCGTTCGGTTTGACATGGAATGAACGGTATGGGGTTATATCAAAACATGGAGAGATAGGTGCGATTTATGGCAATATGAAATACAGCTGTTTTAATCAGAATGATCGGTTCAAAAACGCTTTCTCTAAAGTTTCAAGAAGTCTAACTGGAAGTGGCATTTATATGAAAGCCATATTAAAACATGGCTTCAGAGCAATATAATGTATAATTGCTTAAATTTCAACCAGATCAATTGAAAAAATGTGTTCCCTACAACGTCAAGACGTGTAACCAGAGGGGACCTTTATAAGATGGAGCGATGTGCTCCATTTTCATTTGGTCCTTAGTCTAAGAATAATAATATAGTCTAAGAAATGCCTCTGTACCAATTTTCGTAAAGATCACTTCATATTTGATTACAAGAATATAAGGACAGACATACAGACGAATATGGCTAAATCGACTCAAAAACTGATTCTATGCCGATCGGTTTAATAAACTATGCGCATATCTCTTCTTTTTTGGGCGTCACAAACAAATACATAGTCATAATTGAATTGAACCAATTAGTTATCCCCTCGCCTTACAAAGCAGGGTATATATCATTTGCTACGAGTCAAAAGTGTAACACACCAAGAGTAAACTAAGACCCAAGTATGTTTGGTGGAAATTCGGTTTCGGTCATTTTCAGTCATTTGAACAATGTCCGTCCGTCCGTACGTCTTTCTGTCTGTTGGCTGATGCACACGATTGTTTTCAAATTGGTATGCGGTAATATTTTTCTCCATCTCAGGTTATGTTCGAAGATGGGTCATATTGATCCACTCCTTCTAGTATATCCCCCATAAAGGGAAAAAGTTTAGTGAAATATGGATTCTTTAATAACTTATATACTACTTATTCGAATCTTCTGAAATTCCACACATATGTAGTATTAGTTTATTGGGGGCTATCATGGGCGCATGGACCACTTGCACCAAAAGTTACCTTGAAATTTTGTGCAGTGTAATGCTGTCCTGTAAAAAGTGGGCGTTATTAGCACGCACCTTTTCGTACCTCCCACACAAATGGACCATTTTGTATCAAATGTTAAAAGCTTATAACTTTAATACCAGTGCATACAAATATTTGGAATATTGTACAGTGTAATGATTTTATAGTACCTATAGTCCAGTGAAAAATGTGCGTCATTGTACCTTTTGGTACCTCCCACACAAATGGACTATTTTGCACTAAAAGTTTGAAGTTTATAACTTTAATACCAGTTCATACTTTATAGTTATTAAATGCAATTTTAATTGTTAATAATTTAATTAAAAGAAAAAATAAATAATTTTTGGGACTGAAGTTGAGGTTATTCGTAAGTCGGTTTACCCGACTAAACATTCTTACTTGTTTGAGGCACCGTTTAGTATTGACACGTCTTATTAAATTCAATTTTTGTGTGTACTAACATTACCTTTTTTCAATGCGGATACAATTACAATGTGATTCCAATTTTTGTGTACTGGGCTTTGCAGTGATTTTGATTCGTTTCATTGCTATCCTTTTTGTCTTATTCCTGTAGATGAAAAGATAGTTGAATAAACCATATTATAATTTCAGAATCCACAATATTGAATTTTTCAGAAACACAAGTGAAAAATATTTACTCCACTAATAGAGGAATGATTCAATATGAAAAAAATATTAATAATTTAATATAAATCTAATTGAGATTTCTTCTCTGCAAAAAAGTGCAAGATTTTCGGTGCCCTTTTCCCGAAAACTAGACTTTTACATATATCGGCGATTTTGATTCTGGAAAAAATGTTGCCTCAAAGACGTGAATTACCATAAAATATTTGCACATTTTAAGTAAAAATTATATAGTCCCTCAAAATTAACTTAACCCCAATTTAAAATTTTCAAAAATGTGTTAGGAGTGAGCAGTTTTCGGGAAAAGGGAAAAAAATGTTGCACTTTTTCCAGAAACAAAATCGACATTAGTTTAATTCGTGAGTCTACATCAGCTCCACCCAAAAAGAGAAAATATTTTTCAGGATTTCGCATTGACGGGGCAAAATTTTTTCAGAATTGAAATCACCATAAGAGTATGTACATATAATAAGATTCTAAATCGATTCATGTAATTTTTGAGGTGTACTTAATGTGGAAAACAATGATTTTTTGTTTGTTTTATGAAAAAATCTGTTCTGGAACTGCTAAAGCGTTTTAACGGAAATTTGTATTTATAAAAATGATTTCTTTTGAAATTTTCAGATATCACGAAAAAACTGTTCCGACATAATGTTTGATAAAATCCAAATTAGTCTACTAAAATTGACAAGAAACACTTCCGCGACCATTTAGGAACGAACTGCAAGTTAAGATGATCGATATTAAAGAAAACCAACGATATTTCCCACATACCTCCAAGCTTGCCCCAAATTTGTCACCCGATTTAACATGGTCAGTTGAGATACCTGATCCAACATTCTGGCATTATTGCTTATCATATGATTTTGATTTAGAATCAGTTCTCCAATTTCGTTTAGCATATAAACGACAACCTCCTGATCGGCAGATTTTGCATTTGAATTTAGTATTGCAAATCCATCGCGTTTATTTGAATTGCTGTCGACCAAATATTCCCCCACTTGGGTACTTGTAGATGCCATAATGAGTTCATCGGTTTGAGTAGTTCCTGTTGAGGTGCGACACTTACATTGGATTCCCGTTGTTCCTGTATACACTTCGGTCTGACTAGATTTTGATGGAAAATAAAGGATAGGGTTAGGAGGTCTGGAAGCCGAACGAGATTTTCGTCTTTCCTCAAGACGCTTCGAATTATATCCCAGTGTTTGTTGGGCTGAAGTTTTTAAGGTTACTTTCTCGGTTTCAGTAGAGGAGCATACCACTTTGGCTTTCCTTTTTCCTGGAAAGCCACTAGTTGTTTGCACTTCCTTACAAAACATCTCTTTGCTATTTTGTATAGTGATTTTTTCAATTTCACTGCGCTGTAATATTATTTTTCTAATAGCGCTTCCATCGCCCAAAGTTGTCAGTGATGGACTGACTGCCATATTTTGGAGGGTGGCCATTGCTTTTATTTTCTTCTGATGTAGTTTCCAAAAACGATGTCTTCGTTTTAGTCGATATCGCATTGTATGCAGTCTTCGTGACGATTTTCTTATCCGTATAATTCTCAAATACTTTCCTCTTACTTCAAATTGAATGGCATAGCTAAAGAGGATTTGGTTAACTAAATGAATTTCTTGAGACAACATCATTTGTATACCAAAATTTTCCAAAGTATAAACGGCGACAACCTAATATGGAATTCTTCGTTGAAAGTCCTTTTAAGAGCAATGCCTTCAGGTCCATTACGAAGAGTCAACAGAGAAATTCAAATTATGTAGAATTAATTTTGTTACCTTTATGAGAATTTATTTATGTTTTGACATTTAATTTTTTTTAAAGAAATATATATGTATAGGGTTGCCATTTAAAATTTTAAATTTGAATCGGCTATAAAAAAGTAAAGATAATTTTTTCAAATTTTTGGTTTTATTGGAAAGGTTGAACTTTGTCATTTAATAATGGAACACAATATCAGTCATATGATTACCACGACTGGCTCGACCGATCAACCCAATTTTTCAGTACATTTTCGATTATATCGGGTCGAATCACCTCAATGACAACATCGATTTCATGTTTCAACGCTTCAATTGTCTCAGGATGCTGTGCATAACATTTATCGTAAATGACCACCCACGGAAAATAATCCAAAGGGCTCAAATCACAAGTCATAGTAATCGGTAGTTCACATTTGAAATTATAAATGGCCCACCTTTTATCATGATTCAATTGTAAAAGGTTGTGTTACTAGCTGGTGGTTTACATATTTTTTTCATGCTAATAGAAGCTGAAATGTCAAGTTAAGGTTTTAATTTCAAAATTTAATTACCTTATGTTTGTGTGTGCACCAAAATGTATTCTCAATGAAACCACCTTATCCCTCATAATCGAGTGGGATTAGCTGTTTTTTCCTGTGTCATCTCGTTTTTGAGATATTTAGCTGCAATGTTTGGTAGGTAAATAAAGAGCCTATTTAAATTCAGACACAATAATATAATATAAGGCTTCGGAATAGATCCTTCATGTCATAGAACAAAATGAAGGAGACACTTCTAAAAGTATTTCTCCTAAAACACCCGACACCACCGTTCATGCCCTTACCCCTGAAAATCCCCCTCTAAGAATAATAATATATCAATAGTCGCACACGCTGAAAAAAATCGCTTCTGTAGTATATTAAACATATAATATTGGGTACACACAAAAAATATATAGTTGGGAAAATGTTATTCTAAACAAATCTTTGTTTACCTTATTTGGTACTACTATTTTCGAAACAAATATTTGTTTCCACTAAAGAATTCAGAAAATACGTTAATTGTGTTAATTTTTTTACTTATTCAAAGTTCAAATAATAGTTGAAATCATTTGACAAGGAATGATGACTTGGAATACTAACTCAGAAATTTGAAATGATTGATTTAAACAGAAGTTAATGCTGCATATTTGAAACTAAACTGAAATTCTTACAAGTCAGCAAAAGTATTGAAAATCTTTTTTAAATAAAATATATTTGAATAAATCCGTAAACAATCATTTTATTTGTATTTAAACACATATTTTATTTGAGAAATTTAGTTAACAAATATATTTGTAAACGCAAAGCGGGGGTGAAATAGAAATGCACCAGAAATGGACGCTCTTGAAAGAACAAAGTCGCAAAACCAAATATGTAGGTATAGTTAGTTGTGATCTTCAATAATGCGGCTCCAAAACAATTTAGAGCGGTAGACAGCGTTGGGAGGTCATAGAAAAGAACCGAATAAAGAAAACGAATATGATTTAGGATGGATAAAAGTCAATTGGATTTTATTTCTTTTCTAAAGACTTCTTACCAGTATGGTTGTTGACAAAAAAACTAAGAAAGAGCTTATGCTAAAGTTGACGGAAGTTGTATCTGGGAATGGTTTTATTTTTCTTGCGGCGAATATTATTTTGACATTTTATTTTACTATATCTTTTAGGTGGATATGCTTGACAGTACCGAAAGGCAATTAGGGAATTTTAAAGTATCTTGTAGGAATTGGCGAGGTAGGGATTTCAGTGCAAGTATTTAATAATAAGAAATTTTTGTACTTCTTGTTTGTTTTGGTTTGTTTATTCTGATATAAACATGGCCGCCCGCCTTGCAGTACGACTGCAATTGCCTTTACATCCGGAACCATTCCACAGATACGACTCCGTACATATATCTGTAATAATAACAGTGATTATTATAATTCATATAGGATTGATAATTTCAGATATTATTTCACGAAGAAAAAAATAATATAATAATATAGTTCGTTTGCATTATCCTTGCGATTAGGATTCCTAAGTGCATACATATGGCTAAGTGGTAGGTGTATTAATAATAAAACTTGCAAATGTAAATGCTAACCGTCGTAAGAAAAGTATTTAAAAAAAGGTTGCAAAAATTCACAATTTTAATACCGAACTTAAGCAAGGCGGATTTAGTTATTTGCATTTGGACAAATTCCACATAAAACCCAACCCAAACGTGTGTTTTGTGCAGTTGGAAGTCCGTTCCTATTCGAGATTCCTTCTGCTATCAAAAGAGAGTATATATCCACTCCCAATACAATGTCGATGGCAGAGCTCTTATAGAACTCAGGGTCTGCCAGCACCATATTATCAAATTTGCATTTTATGTGTGAAGATATAGAGCGAGTAGGAGTATGTATGCAGATTCTGTTGTTAACTTTAAGGGTAACTTCCAATTGAATGCCGGAGTTGTTGATTGAGATTAGTGTTGTCGGGCATAGGGTTTCTTCATCCAGCGTTAAGGTTGTTAATCCCAGTTTTTCGACGGTTTTCGCTGAAATGCAGCTGACCTTGGAGGCGGTGTCCAACAGGCATCTGACAGTTGATTTACCATTTTTGCTGGGAATCTTTGCTAGTATTGTAGGGAGCAAAGTAATAGAATTTTGTTTCAACATTCCCGATAAGGAGACGGTGTCTGTTTTGGATGTTGAGTTGGACATCAACTTTGTTGTCTTACTCTGATGACTTTCTTTGGAGGAGGTATCTTTTGGTAGTGTTTGCGTCGTCTCCAATTTTGGTGAACGCAGTCTCAGATGTTCGTGCAAAAGAGTATGGTGACCTTTACTGCAGTATTTACATCCGGTTTTTGTGAAGCACGTTCCTTCTGAGTGGGTATGTGCAAGACAGTTGCGACAGTACCCATAGGTTTGAACGATTTGAAGTCGTTTGGTAACGTTCATCTGCAGAAATCGATTGCATTTTCTTAGTGCGTGTGGGTGTCTACAGATTCGACAAACGTAGGACTGACGCCTGGTGTTAGAGGGATTTCGGTGGTGTTTATGGTTGACGTGTGAAGGCATTATAAGCTATGAAGAGTGACAATGTTTAGAAAAGCATTTGAAGCTGGATTTATTAATAATATAATTAATATTCTATCAGTGCACGTTACGAAGTGGTATAATCGAAGGGTAAAACTATTAATTTAGTTATTGGTCTCGTAATGGACCCTTTGGCTGTTCGAATGTCTGCTACACGAACACGCATATCGGGACCGGTATAAACTTTCGAAATTCGACCGAGCCGCCATGAGTTGGGAGGTAGATTATCCTCTTTAATTACTACCAACATATTTTCCTCCAAATTTTGTGATGGTTGCTGCCATTTATAGCGTTTGTGGAGTTCGGAAAGATATTCGTTTTTCCACCTGATACAATATTGTTGGTGTATGGCCTTTAGTCTTTGCCAGCGATTGACAATGGACATTGGAAATTCACGGATTGTAGGATCGACGGGTACAAGTAAAGGAGACCCTATAAGGAAATGACCTGGAGTAAGGGCTGTAAAATCACTAGGTTCCTGTGACATAGCTGACAAAGGACGAGAATTTAAACACGCTTCAATTTTCGACAACAAAGTCTGGAACTCTTCAAATGTGTACTTATAATTCGACGCGACCTTTTTAAAATGGCTTTTGAAACTTTTAACCCCAGCTTCCCAGAGTCCGCCCATATGTGGAGCTCCAGGGGGGTTAAAGTGCCAAGTAATATTGTGGACTGTATAATTGGAACTAAGGGCTTGTTGTGAAGATAGCAGGAATTCCTTCGCGAGAACTTTCGAGGCACCTACGAAGTTTGTCCCGTTATCTGAATACAGATGCAATGGACAGCCTCGTCTGGAAACAAACCTACTGAAAGCCCCTAAAAAAGCGGAAGTCGTTAGCTCGGATGTGGCTTCTAGGTGGATAGCTTTCGTGGAAAAACACACAAAAATACAAACGTATCCTTTTGTGACACGACATGCCCTTCCAGCATATGTCTTTATGTCGAAAGGCCCCGCGAAATCCAATCCTGTGTTAGTAAATGGGCGTGAAATCTGTGTTCTTTCGGATGGTAGCGCTGCCATTAGTTGTCGCTGGCATCGTTGCTTGTATAATATATATACACGGCTTACACTTATTGATGGTGGTTTTAATCAGATTTTTTACCTTTGGGATCCAGTACTTTGATCGTACTAATCTAAGGACTAATTGGTTACCACCGTGGAGCGATATTTGATGTACAAATCTGACTAGTAACCGCGAAAACTGACAATTGTAGGGGATGATGATCGGGTGTTTCTCGTTATAGGATAGATTGGATGATAATTCAAGTCGACCGCTTATTCTCATAATGCCTTCGGAATCAATAAATGGATTTAAACTAAGAATGGTGCTGCTGGATGGAATTTGGGATTTGGCGGATAATGACATATACTCGTTTGGATAATATGCCTTCTGGCATGTGGATATAAGTTGGTTTTGGACCTGAAGAACTTCGGATGCGGATATAGTGAATGTGTTTCGCAAATAATTAGACCGATATTTCGGATGTGTGGAATAATAGAATCGATACACGTATGCAACAACTCGGATTGCTTTTGCAAATGACGAAAATCTGTCGAGAATATCCTCAAACGCATTAAAGTAAGAATAATTCACTCGAATTGGTTTTCTCTCAATTTCGACATTGTCGGTCAAAGACTTATTGAGTTTTGGCCACGCGGACGTTGGTTCCCGAAGCCATGAAGGTCCATGCCACCAAAGTTCACTCTGTAATAACGTTTGGATGTCAGTGCCGCGACTAGCCAAGTCGGCAGGATTGAATTGGGATGTCACATGACCCCAAGAAGATGGATTTGTGACTTGAGTAATCTTCGAAATACGGTTTGCCACAAACGTGTTCCAAAAACAAGGTGGTTTCGCGAGCCAGGACAATACTATAGTTGAATCCGTCCAACAGTATAGGGAATATGTGGATAGTTTCAACTGTGGGATTATGGAATCAATCATTTCAGATAATAACAGAGCTCCACATAACTCCAATCGTGGGATCGACAGAGTTTTTAGTGGAGCCACTCTGGTCTTGGCTGACACCAAGTGTGCTGACTTCGATTCATTGTCAGAAACGAGTATGTAGAGAGCGGCGCCATAAGCCTTTTCCGAGGCATCACTGAAACCATGAAACTGAACACAACCCTCTGGACTATAACCGAACCATCTTGGAATTTGAATGGAATTAAGGTACTTGTAATCAGATTGGAAGGACTTCCAATGTGATAAGGATTCCGAAGAAATAACGTCGTCCCATTTTGTCCCTTCAACCCAGATTGTTTGCATTATTATTTTTGCAACGACTATGTATGGTGCTAGCCATCCAGCTGGATCGAATAGTTTCGAAATTTGGGACAGCACCTCCCTCTTGGTGAAATGACACGAGTCCGGAAGTGGTGCGAATGTAAAGAAAAATGCATCGGAATGAGCATTCCATCGTATACCTAGTGTTTTAGCAGTGCTACAATCTTCGAATTCGAGAAAATCTTCATGTAGTAGATGCTCAGTAGGAATGTCAGCCATTATTGCCTTGGAGTTTGACGTCCATTTTCGCATGGAAAAGCCAGCAGACTTTAGTGCTTCTACAAGCTGTTTTCTGGCTGCTATAGCGCTTTGTATAGTATGAGTCCCAACCATGGCATCATCTACATACATGGAATTTCGTAGGATATCACTTGCAAGTGGAAATATTGACTGTACATCGTCAGCTAATTGCAATAAAGTGCGGATAGCCAAGTACGGTGCACAGTTGACTCCGAATGTAACCGTCCTAAGTTCATAATCTTCGATAGGATGGTTCGGATTTTGGCGGAACAAAATTCTTTGGAATTTCGAATGTTCAGAATTGACCAATATCTGGCGATACATTTTGGTAATGTCACCATTGAAAACGTATCTGAACAATCTCCACTTCAAAACAAGATTAGTGAGATCATTTTGCAATGTTGGTCCTACATGCAAAAGATCATTAAAACTTTTGCCATTGGATGTTGTCGCGGAAGCATTAAACACAACACGAACTTTTGTAGTTGTGCTTTCCGGTTTTATGACCGCATGGTGCGGCATGTAATAATAATCGATCGGACTGGCCCCTGAAGGGGACTGAATTTTGGACATATGATTCAAAATGGAATACTCTTCAATAACTTTGTCGTATTCGATTTTAAAATCTGGTGATCGAAGTAATCGAGCTTCGTTTCTGAAATATTGTGCCATGGCAATCGTACGCGATTGTCCGATATTTATCTGGTCTGGATAACTATCTTTAAATGGGAGAGACACAATGTATCTACCTTCAGCATTTCTTCGAGTTGTGCGAACGTACAAATCTTCACAAAATTGATCGGAGGGTGACAAAATTTTCTTCCGTGGAAGGTCTTCCACCTCCCAAAAACGTGAAATTTGTTTGTCTAAGGAAATTTCACAAAAATTTGATATAATGGTAGAAAAGGCTGGAACGGATTGTAGTGGTAGTGGTCCAGTGAGGATCCACCCAAACACAGTTTCCTGTGCCATGAGGGTATCGCAGACCTGGGTTTTTACCCCTGGACGCATAATTGAAGGGAGCATATCCCCACCAAGAAGTATATCTACATTCGAGCTCTCGTAGAATTTTGGGTCCGCAAGTGGAATATTTGGCATATTAGATATATGTGTTATATCGATAGTCTTAGAAGGAAGAGTTCCGGATAAATGTGGCACTACAAGAGCAGAAACGGAAATTTCTGTATCAGAGTTGGTAGTAGAACCTAAGACCAATGAGCACTCTTTTTGAACTGAAGCGGATATTGTGTTATTTAGACCTGAAATCTTTACACACGTCCGCCTAAAGGGCAGTCTGAGGGAATGAAACAAATTTTCGGATATGAAAGTTCCCTCTGAGCCGGAATCGAGTAAAGCCCTAGCCTTATATATTAGACCACAATGGTGAATTCGAACTATTGCAGTGCCTAGTAAAACACCTAGAGAATTAGTGGAAAAACAGGATTGAATCACACTGTTGGTTTTGTTATTAGTGGACTGTATAGATGCGGAATTTGTAGAATGAGGTTTGCGTGTGCCATTCGAATTGGTGCTTGTGCTAGGTTGCTCTGATAGGTGATTTTCCGGTTCTTTATGCAGCATTGTATTATGCTTCTTTCCACACTTGTAGCACGAGTGCTTACTCGGGCAATTTTTTACAGTATGTGTTTTTGACAAGCAATTTATGCAGAGGTTGCTCTTTTTTATTTCCGCTAACCTTTGACCCTGATTCATATTAATAAAACGTGGACATTTGCGGATTATGTGTGAATCATTTGGACATAACCGACATTTTTGCTCGGATATATTATTCTGAAAGGCTCTAATATTATTCGTGGGACCCTTGTTCCTGTATTTGCTGACACCATCTGACTTGGAAGTGTCACATACGACAGGTTTTCGAATCTCAGAGACTGATTCCAGCGTTCTGTGACGGTTTGTCAAAAAAGAATCAAGTTCGTCCCATTTTGGAATAATGGTTTTGTCCTTGAGAGTATGTTCCCACAACGTAAGAGTGACTTCCGGAAGACAATTTGAGCACATGAACGTAAAAATGGGACCCCAGCTATCTACATCGATATCATATAATTTGAGCATTGAAATACAAACGTTGATATCTCTTTGGAGTTTTTTGAGAGCTGTAGAGGACTCATGTCGAATAGACTCCAGAGCAAATAATGTCTTGAGTTGAATATTCACTAGAACCCTTTTATTCTCATACCTAGAGCAAAGATTGGCCCATGCTAAAGGAAAATTCTCGTTTGTCAAGGGAACCTTTCGGACTATATCGTTCGGTTCACCTTTCGTTTTCTGGTTGAGGTGGAACAGCTTTTCAACCTCGCTTAAACGAGGGTTATTAATGCAAACCGCTTTAAATATGTCCCTGAATGTTGGCCATGCTGAATAGTCACCATTGAAAGTTGGGATATCGCATGGTGGAAGTTTGAACCCGGAATGTTGTATTGGGTCAGAAGAAATCACTTCCTTTTCCTTTGGTGTGGACAGTTGCTGTTCGCACTCTCTTAGTCTAGTGCCACACCGACAATAAGTACCATAAGCACTCCTATATTTTGATTTGACGGTGGATATTTCCCCACTAACTGTTGCAGTTCCTGAGTTAGAATCCCCTGTACCATCGCCATGTTCTTCGCTTTCCATATCATCCAAACATTCATCATACGATATGGTTACTTTTTCCCATATTGTCTTTAATTCCTCTTTATGAATCGCAATGGAATGTATAGAGGCCATAGGGGCATGTTTATCATTCAAACTTGCCTCGAATTCTACCAAATTATCGGCAGTACGGATAAAGCGATCCAGAGACATGGTGATTAATGGACAATTAAATTGTTGTTAATGGAAAATTAACTTGTTGTTGTAGGAGTGCCTTAATTGCGATAGCTGTGTACATACATACGTATCGAAATATTTCCGTTCGTTCAAAAATATTAGGAATAACCCAACCGACCTGAGTTTCAGTAGATGTCAAGTATTTTCTCACAATATTAAAAAATCAGAAATTCAGTTTCGAATATCCGACATTATTATTGAAGAATTTCTTGAGATGGAATTAAAGGTTTAGAATATATAAATGTATAGGGGAGGTCAGAAGTATGAATTATATATTTGTACTACAGTTATATATTTTTACAAAGAACCGTTTTAGAAAATTTTCACGTTGATGGGTTCAGACGTTATAGGTGATATACTCGTAAGTAGGAATGTCATTGAAATTGTACCAAAGCGTATTTCGCATGCTACGTATAATGAAATAAAAATTGAGAATAATAGGTATAATCGCTAGTACAATGCAAGCCCGTTTTAATGAACATACCCCAAAAATCAATGTTTCTTAAATTGGTATTGATGATCGTACTATGTTTACTGGGTTGCCTTTAAAGTATCTGTTTTGATATTTTTTTGTTTGTTCTGGATTCGAGCAGATGCATTTACCTCGCCAATTCCTACAAGATACTTTAAAATTCCCTAATTGCCTTTCGGTACTGTCAAGCATATCCACCTAAAAGATATAGTAAAATAAAATGTCAAAATAATATTCGCCGCAAGAAAAATAAAACCATTCCCAGATACAACTTCCGTCAACTTTAGCATAAGCTCTTTCTTAGTTTTTTTGTCAACAACCATACTGGTAAGAAGTCTTTAGAAAAGAAATAAAATCCAATTGACTTTTATCCATCCTAAATCATATTCGTTTTCTTTATTCGGTTCTTTTCTATGACCTCCCAACGCTGTCTACCGCTCTAAATTGTTTTGGAGCCGCATTATTGAAGATCACAACTAACTATACCTACATATTTGGTTTTGCGACTTTGTTCTTTCAAGAGCGTCCATTTCTGGTGCATTTCTATTTCACCCCCGCTTTGCGTTTACATTTTGGTCCTTCGAACCGGATTTACAGTTTCGGAGATCTGCACATTACTTTGGGGACGTACTCTCGTGGAATCCAGCGTTACACTCATCTCTTACAACTCAGCTTCAATTACCATCCACCAACAGGTTCGTTTGACATTTGCTTTGCGTTTACGTTTTATTTCATTCCTAAGTGCATTGAAAGTGGTTCTCGTACATAACGATATTACACGTGTGACGAAATTAAATAACATAAGAAAATACCGAAAATATTAGAAGATAATTAAGATAATTAAATCCGAGAGTTATAAAATTCTACCAACGAGGAAATTTTAAACATGGCCGTAGGGATTTCAGTGCAAGTATTTAATAATAAGAAATTTTTGTACTTCTTGTTTGTTTTGGTTTGTTTATTCTGATATAAACAATATTTTTTTATAATATATTAATATATGCGTTCCGAATATGTATATTTTATTGATTTTCAAATCAAATTTATTTGCTCTGAAATATATAACATTTCAAAATTTGTTTTACAAATATAACGGGCTTTCCAATAGGGATGATTTTATTTTGAAGTGGAGTTTTGGCCATTTGTAATATGTCATGATCTGTCATTTGTTTTTCATTGTATTCAGTAGTGTTTACAATTTCATCATGGAGAGATATGCGCAAGAACAACGTTTACAAATTATTCAGTTTTATTATCAAAATAATCGTTGTCCAATTTCAACTTTTCGTGCGCTAAGTAAATTTTTTATAAAATCAAAAAAAAAACTCTTTCGAAAAACGATTCCCGATCCGACGTACCGTTAAGGAGCTAGAACAAAAATAAACTTTTCGTTCACATTTGACAATTGTGCTAAGTCCATTTTTTTTAAATTGAAAAAAAAAACACTCCAGTCGACCTACGACCTTGACACCCATGAACAATATTTTAGCTCTCGTTAAGAGCTACATTTTTGCCATTGACCGATTCCCGATCCGACGTGCTGTTAAGGAGCTGGAGGAAAAATAAACTTTCCGTTCACATTTGACAATTATGCCAAGTCCATTTTTTTAAATTTAAAAAAAAAAACGCTCCAGTCGACCTACGACCTTGACACCCATGAGCAATATTTTAGCTCTCGTTAAGAGCCATATTTTAGACATTGACCGATTGTGGCTACGCGCCACACAGCAAATGAAACAATTGAATTGTTGCGAGAAAAGTTTGGAGATTCGATTATTTCAAGAAATTGTGATATTGAATGGCCTCCAAGAAGTTGTGATTTAACACCATTAGACTATTTATTGTGGGGTTATTTGAAGTCATTGGTCTTTCGAAATAAACCAGACTCTCTTCAAGCTCTACACGTCAATATTGAACGTGCCATTCATGATATACGACTTGATTTAGTGGAAAAAGTGGTCGAAAATTGGGTTCATGGAATTCGTTCTTGCAGAAGAAGTCGTGGAGGCCATTTGAGTGACTTTTTATTTAGAACTTATTTGTATCGATTGTACTTCATATTAAATAAAAAACTTTTGAATTTCCTTAACAATAAAAGTGTAAAAGTTTTTTTCAAAGAAATCACATCACTCTTATTGGAAAACCCTGTATTTCCTTTCGATTCCAACATATCATACGAGTAAAAGGCGATTTTGCCCCGTGTAGAAATCAATCTATTTTTGAATGATGTATTCGACAAAAAGATTCCCTGTAAAAAATCACTATAGGTCCCCACAATGCACTTTAATGGCAACCCAGTGGTTTTTTTATATACATCGTATTTATCCACCAAAAATAATAAATAATAAGATATGTCATCCCGGAGCGAGTAAGTTGTCAGGTACGAACGAATAGAAAATTCAACCAGTAGGACTTCAAAGAGTGAGGTTTTCCGCGGATTTCCGAACGATTTTCCCGAATTTTTTGTAATTAAAAAATTAGTAATAATCGATTAGTGCAAAAAAAGTTCAAACTATGTTCGTTGTTTTTTCGCGAGTGACAGTTCATTCCTATTCCTATTCGTAACTGATAGATTTTGACGTTTCGTCCGGACGGCACATCTGTCTAATTTAAGGTCTGTGTTATCCACAAAGTTTGCTGCGTAAACACAGGGTTAGTAAATTCAGGCACAATTTTAGCATGGAAGGCTTCGGAATAGAAGTTCTAATAAATTAATATAAGACAAAAAATTCGGGAAAATCGGTCTGAAAATCTTCACTCGATGAAAACAAATTTCTATTCGTTCGTTCCTGACACTTACTCGCCCCGGGATGACATATCTTCGTAGTAAATAGGCATATCGTCATCAAAAACGAGAAAGGGTCTATCATCATATTTAAAACTTGTACAGGAGAAACAAAAAACTAAATAATATGACAAATGTTGTGGTAAGTAAAATGGGGTTTCCAGGGTAATAACTAAACAAATTGATACATATATGTATAAAGTCACAGAAACATGATTTATAACTTGTTTGTGAAAATTGCGTGAATTAAGAATTTTTAACTGTGAAAAAAAAATAATTTGTGGTTAGGCCCTTTTGAATTTCGTTATTAAATTCGCCATTTTTGATAGTAGGTCGCTAAACAAACAGGATGTGCATTTTGCAGTGTACCGAAATCCATCAAAAACTGAATTTTCATTTTTCTTTTTGCCACGCCCTTTTTCGTTTCTGATGACGATACGTATTTTACATATTGAATAATTTCACTATAATTTCAGAGATGGAAAAAAGGTTGGTAGGATTTAAGGTGAAATATGACTTCAAGTAAATCTAAGAGTATATATTGAGGGCTTATATTCAAATGTGGTTATCGTAGAAATCGAAAAATATATCTCTAAAACTTCGGACCCATAATTCGGGAAATATGGATCGCTGCCAAATTTTAAATTTTGATCTGATCCGATGAAAAATTAAGAAGAGATCGAAGAACATATCTCCAAAATTTCGAGGGCACGTGACTCGGAAAGGTGAACCGCAGCCAAAAAATTTAAAAAGAATAAAAAATCTTATCTATGTGTTAAATTTTGACCTGATCGTTGAAAAATGGTGAAGATATCGAAAAATATATCTCCAAAATTTGGGGGCCCGTAACTCGGAAATATGGATTGCCGCCTGTTTACCTCCGCGCCAGAATGGCAGGATTTAAAAAAAGAACACACAATTAAATTTTTTTATTTTAATTTTATTGTGTCAGTGTGCAGTATGCTGTGTGGGTGAGTTGAGTGCTAACGGTGTTTTATTTTGTGCCAAAAATGCTGCTATTTTCTAACTTTCGCCCTAAAACTTGTTTGTGAAAAAAATGCCGCACTGCAAAAGGTTTCATTTTCTTTGTATTTAAAAAGTATCGCATTCACACTGCGCAAAAATGCAACATTTTTCGCACTGTATTAAATCAAAGGCGGGGCGCTGCCCGACAAAGCAGATGTTTTTTTCATCATCAAGAGAATAACATAAATACCCGCGTGTCTGTTTGCGTGGTGTTAAAGTATTTGTTTTCTAATGAAGTTTGGACAGCTGTTTTATTTAGGTGACGCCTTTAAGTATACTTTGTTTATATTGAGTTTGCAATTTTGTTTTCGATTCTGATAATTAATGCAGTACTATAAGGTGTAGGCGACCTTTTTTAAATGCTGCTCTCTGAAGGGCAACATCGAAAAAGAAAACACCATAACTCAACAAAATGTAGCAGTGCGTTTTCGGTTTTTATGAATGTCGATGTTATTAGTTACAAATATAAATGCTTGGGCGCTGTTTTTGAAGATCAGCTGTTGACGTTCCAACACCGGCAAAAAATTTATGTTATGTTACTCAGAATAAAAATTTATAAATACCTGTTTTATAAGATTGTGCAATAAATCTTAAAAATTGTATGCAGATTGTACAGTAAATGGTCACTATTTATGTATTTTGTAGGCCTAGTAACTCGGAAAATAAGTCCTGCCGCCAAAATTTTTATATAATTTGTTTCTCTCTAAACAACGTCTCCTTTCCCCCAAAAAAGAAAAGTGGTCCACTGTTGCTAAAGTAGATTTGCTCCTTTAAAACTATCCAACCGTTTTCCACCTAACGAGTTTCATTTGAAAGAAAATATCCGAAGATGGTTTCAGACCATCTAAACCGATTTTACATGTTTTTCTTTTGTTTGAAACCCCTTGGTAACATATTGTTTTTAAAAAAATAAAAAGTAGGCGCGACATTTAAAATTAGAATATCTCAGAATGTGTTGATAGTAGAAGAACGAAGTTTGGAATATACATATATATCGTCACCTCAATAAAACAATAACGTATACGCATATACACAATTATTTTTTTATTGCATTATAAGAATCTACGTAATCGATTCTATAACTGATAAAAATTTGGTGAAATTCTACTTCTGCAAAGTGGGTCAAAAGTTAAATTGAAAAATAGTGTATGTAAATTGTATGTATGTAGTATGGTACTTTGATCTCATTTATATAGAATTAACGCACTTTTAGACTAATAGAATATCATCTGGCTGTAGCCTGGTTATTTCACCACATCTTAAAATGACAAGAAATTGAAAAGATCGTTTCTCTTCTAAAATTTATTTATTTATATTTATCTTCCATGAAGTCTAATTTCACAAAAACTTCAAATACGATTCTCTCGAAACTACAAACAAATTATACACTATTCTTTTATTGAGGGGACTATATATGTACGAATATATTGTTTTTATAAACAAAAGCAATTTCGATAAAATTTTCTATATAAATGAAATTTCTATAAAAGATGCAATTTTGACGAAATTTTCTATAAAACTACAGTTACAATTTTATATAAAAAATTAATTTCGAATTTTGTTGCAGTAGTACAATTTCGAAGAAATGTCCTTTCAAATGGAAAGAATTTTTCTAGAAATACGAATTTTCACCAACATTGTCTGCAAAAAGTAATTTCGTCGATTTTTTTTTTAAAATAATTTTCGTGAAACTTTTAATAAAAAGCAATTTGTACGAAAAAAAATATGTCATGTCCATGGACATACACGTAAGCCAATGGTTCGGCCTGTTGTGCGCTCCTCATTTATGTTCTTTTAATACCTCACGAGTTACAGACCCGAATTTTCGGTTTTCTGTAACTCGTGAGGTATAAAAAGATCATAAATAAGGAACGCACAACAGGACGAACCAATTTCGACTAACTTTTCTGCAAAAAGCTATTTCGATGAAATTTTTATTAAAAATGTAAGTTCCACAAAAAATGCTATAAATAGCAATTTGTACGAAATTTAGAAAAATGCAAGTTTGTCGAAATTTCGTAGAAAAATTTAGTGTCGCCGAAATTTTTTAATAACCTGTAATTTTACAAAAATACAATTTCAACGAAATTTTCTGGAAATCCACAATTTCAACAAAATTTTCTACATACAGCAATATTGATGCATTTTTCTTTAAAAAATATATTTCTGTAAAAAGCAATTTGGACGGAATTAAAATAAAATGCAGTTGTGTCGAATTTTGCACAAAAAAATACAATTTTTTCTAAATTGTCTATTTCACAAAATTATAAATAAAATTGAAATTTTCAAGAAAATAAATTTCAACTAAATTTTATTTAGAAAGGAAATTTTGTAGAATTTTGCTATGTTGTCGAAATATTTTTTAAAAATGTAAGTTCCATAAAAACGTCAATTTTGACGAAATTTTCTGGAAATCCGCAATTTTAAATAAATATTTTACAAAAGGCAATTGTGAAGAACTTTTCTTTATAAATATTTTTCATGAAAATTTTGATTGGACAATGATTAAAAAATGCAGTTTCATCGAAATTTGCAAAATTTTCTAGAAAATTTAATTTTTGTCGAAATTTTATTTTTTATAAAAATTAAACATCGACAGAGTTTTGTATAAGAATGAAAGTTCTAAAAAATTTTCTATAAAAATGCAATTTCTACCGACATTTTCTAAAATAATTTTGTATAAAAAATTGCAATTTCTTAGAAATTTTCAGTAAAATTGTTTCACTAAAAACGTAATGTCTACGAAATTTTCTACAAAAATGCAACATTGACGAAATTTTGTAGACAAAAATAAAATTTTAATGACATTTTGTATAAAAAGCTATTTTTCAGAAATTTCCATAATACTGCAATTCCGACGAAATTTTCTAAAAAAAACCGCAGTGTCCGCAAATTTTCTGGAAATCCGCAATTGACACAAAATTTTCTAAATAAAAATCAATATTGAGTTTTGTCTAATTTTGCAAATAAAAAAATATAAAATTTTGCCTAAATTGTCTATTTCATAAAATTTTCTATAAAAAAATAAATTTTCTAGAAAATTCATTTGTTATTGATTTGTCACTAGGATATTCTCCTGGCTATATAAAAAATCAATTTCGATAAATTTTCTACAAAAAGCAATTTGGACGAAATGTTATGGAAATAGGTAATTTTAACAAAATTTTCTAAATAAAAATCAATATTTAGTTTTGTCGAATTTTGCAAAAAATTAAAAAAGTTGCCTAAATTGTCTATTTCATGAAATTTTCTAGAAAATATAATTTCAAACAATTTTATATAAAAAATTTATTTTGATAAAATTTTCTATAAAAATGTAATTTCGAAATGAAATGTTTTACAAAAATGCAATTTCTCCGAAGTATTCTAAAATATTCTTATATTTAAAAATTTTCTATAAAAAACGACTCAAAATGTCTACGAACTTTTGTACAGAAAAGCAATTCTATGGCGACGAAATTTTCTTTAAAAATGTAAGTTCCATAAAAATATATTATATAAATAGCAATTTGGACGAAATTTAGAAAGATACAATTTTGAAATTTCCTAGAAAATATAGTTTTCACGAAATTTTCTAGAAATCTACAATTTAAAAAAAAAATACAATTTCGAAAAAAATTTTCGAAAAAATGTTCTATAAAAATTTTGTTTTCTATGAAAATTTTTAATAAAAATATCTACGAAATTTTCAAGAAATCCTCAATCGACTAAATTTTCTACATAAAGCTATGGCGACGAAATTTTCTTTACAATTTTTTCATAAAAATTTATTATATAAATTGCAATTTGTACAAAATTTAGAAAATACCATTTTGTCGAAATTTCTTGGAAAAAAAATTTCACAAAATATTCTAGACATCTGCAATTTAAAAAAATAATATTTCGACAAAAAATTTTCACAAAAAGTAATTTTTCAATGTAGTTATCTGATTAATCGACCTTTATTCTGTATTTTAGTTGTTCTTAATTAATGAACAACTGGACCTCGAGCTTGTTCATTAATTAAAAGCAACTAAAAAAGTTAATGCCCCTAATTTTTCTTTAAAAATGAAAAATTCTATAAAGTGCTATTTGGACGAAATTTAGAAAATTTTGCAAAAAAGGCTACATTGTGTATTTATTGAAATTTTCTATGAAATTGTAATTTCGACAAAATGTTGTATAAAAATGCAATATGTACGAAATTTTGTACAAAAATAAAGGGTCCGCTATATAACGTTTTTTTTTCAACTAGTGCTTATTTCGTGAATTGTAACACTTAGCTCATGTCTGATTTGACAGATAATTAGTTTTATCCTTCCGCTGAACGAATATGGTTGTGTATACGCTTGAACAAAGCTGGGAGCGATCGACTTACAGAAGATGCCGATTTTGCAAAAAAAATCATCTTTTCAGATGAAGCTCATTTTGATCTTGGCGGGTATGTAAACAAGCAAAATTGTCACATTTGGGGCACAGAAAACGAGTACCTGTTTGGTGCGGATTTTGGTCCAGAGGCATAATTGGGCCATTTTTCTTCGAAAATGAGCAAGTGGCCGTTACAGTCAATGGCGATCGTTATCGTACCATGTTGAAGAGGAGGATATTGGCAACATTTGGTTTCAACAGGACGGCGCTACGTGGCACACAGCCGAAGCTATACTCGATGTTTTTGATTGATGATTTTCTACAAAATGCAATTTTTCGAAATTTTCTTTAAAAAAGGAACTTCGACGAAATTTTCTATAAAAATGCTTTCAAAATTTCCTATAATAATGCAATTCCGACGAAATTTTCTGCAAATCCGCAATTTCGTGGGATAACCTTTAAAATTGGGGGATGTCCGCGTCGACTTTATTTGTGTGTGTGCTGAGTTCACAGCACAAACAAATAAAGTCGACCCATGCTAATGCACACCTCTTCTTCGTTATTATTTTTTTATGGAAATAAATTTCTTCGATTGTTAATTTTTGTAAAACATTTATTAAAAAATAAAACATAAATTTTCAAAAATAAAACATTTTACCTAAATTCTTAAACAAAAGACAAAAAAGTTGTACAATTAAAATATACTATTTACTTATATACATAGACGAATTTTTTACATACGTACAATTTTACATACACACATAATTTGTAATGACAAACTAACTAAATTATGAACAACTTTTGTAGAACTTATATAAATATTTACTTAGAGAGAGACTTGTTGTAGATAGATAGATATTATTTACATATACAGTGTAGTTAGGCATTCTACTAGATCCATACATACACACATAAATATGTACTTATGTATATGGTATATGCGCATGCGCTCATATATTCTCAGATAATTGGATAAATATCAATAGTTTACAAAAGATCTAGAACTTATATATAAGGATATATGTATGTAACTACATTTATATATTTGTATAATAAGAGTGTAGTCGTAGTAGTAGTATATATGTAGTACTCATATGCGGTATAAAATCTAATCTAAATAGTTTTGAGTATGGAGACACACTGGAATGGAAAATATGCATACATACAATACAGTAGGTTATAATTTACAAAATAGGAAAGGTTCATCAAAAACATTAATAACACATTTCAATTTATTCACCGTGGAGAGGAAGAAAGGGCTAATTTAGGGAAATGTTGTGTACATTTGATGGCATCAAGGTTAGATGTACTTTCTCTATAGGAATGAGAACACAGTTTGCAATTTTAGAAACGACCTGCTCTAAAGGTTTTAGCTTATTTTAGCTTTTTTTTGTTTTAGCTTTAGATTTTCCTCTGATATGGCTTATGTTGTAAAGCGAAAACTTGACACTCTTTAAAATTCTAAAATTCCGTCATATAGGTCCATGTTTTGAGTTCTAGACACTCCCAATGGCCACCTGCTCGAAGCTCTGTTCCTTTTATTTTGACGAAAACTATGTATATAGCACCCAGAGTAAGGTCCCTTCTATTTCTACTGTTCTATACTCTTGAACTTTAATGTTTTAAACGATCTGTCTCTGATGTAAGAATTTGTGCTCTATTTTGCCTGAGTTTATTACAAGTAAAGATAGACCATATCGGTGATTTGATAGTCCTCTCCCGATTTGACTTTTGTACACTCTCTTCGGGGCTCCTTGAGTCTATGCAAGACTCCTTGAGTCTAGTCTGTACCCAATGGAGCCTCGAAGTTTCTAAAATTTATAGTAAATAAATAAAGTAAAAAAAGTGGTGAGACTGTTATTATTTCGATCCAGAAGTACTTCTATATTGGACCTTCACCGATGAATTTAACATGGGCTTGTCGCGCCAATTCATTCATTATTTGGAAGTGCTTATAAAGTAATGCAAATGCTATTTTGTTGATTCTATTAGGATATGCATATTTGTTTGGGATCAATTTTTTATTAAATTTTTCAAAGTGAAATTTCTTTGTCTTGGCGGGAGTTGAACCTGGGTCTCCTAGCACTGCATCAGCATAACATCGCATGTTAACACGCACAGCCACAAACGAGTTCGAATTACCTGAGATATATAGGGTTTTCTAATAGGGACATAAAAATTTCGTATTTCAGTGTCAAAACGTTAGTCGAAGTCAAAATTTTCATCATGGTAAAGATCACTTACGTGCAACGTTTGGAAGTCATTAAAAATACTACCGAAACGAAATTCTGAGCTTACTCCAATTTTCGGCCGTAATAATCGTCCCACCCGACAGTAATTTCTACTTTTATATGTTCCGGCGCCAAATAGACGCCTTACCGCTCGAAGCGACGAAAATATCGCAGCCGTAAGTGTATCCGTTCAAAATGAGCCAAATCATTCGATTCCACGTCGTTCTCAGGAATTTGGAAACTCTCAAACCACACTGTGGCGTATATTGCGAAAAGATCTTGGCATTCATCCTTATAAGTTTAAACTGACTCAAGAACTAAAGCCACTTCATTGAAACGCCGAAACATCTCCGATTGGGCTCTGGCAAATTTAATGTTATGTCCTTAATGGAAGACCCGGTATAAGAGCACCTAGCGTTTTTGTACTTTTTAGCCAATTTGTGAAAAATTTGATCTAATTCACTGCTTTGGATGTTCTCTTTTTCTAGGAGTAAATAAATTTGGATGTCCTGGTTCGAATTACGCAGCGGTTGTTTAACTTTTTTAATTTTTCTAAATTATTTAATTAAAAAAATTGATTTTGATTTATTATGTTTGCCGAAGGTCTGTGCATATCATTTTCCGGTGTAATATGGCGTCCTAAACACGAACAAATATGAAAACATTTTTCATGGTATATTTTTCTTTTAAATTTTTTTTTAAAATTCCGATTTTCTTGGAAGTTTTCCTTAGTATTTGGACCATATATTTTTAAGTAAAAGCTCGATAAATCCAGAATAGCTAATTATGAGGGCTACAAATACTTTACCCTTTGACGTCCACTATGAAATATATGTCGCATGCGAATTGTTTTGAAATTTTTACCATACTTATGTCTAAAATGTCCCTATTTGCTTTAAATGTTTATTTAGTCAGATTCCACTAAAAACATTCGACATTCAGATTCCACTAAAAACATTCGACAGAGAAGTAAAAAAAGTTGGTATTTTTTGGAATCCTTATGGTCGTCAAAGGGTTAAAACATCACTTTCACGTAGAAACAGAAGTTTAGTAATTGTCGTTGAATTAATTAGGAAAAATTTAAATATTTTTAAAAAATGTTTTTGGTGGCACGAAAATATGCCAAGAAATTGGTTGTTTCATTTTTTGAAAGCTAGAATCCTCTCGAAGAAAACAATGCATTTTTGAAAAAATCTATGGACAAATGTAGAAATTAAAAAATGAGAATTTCAACAACATCTCACTATTGTGAACGAGGGTATATATCAGTTGCTGCGGGCCAAAATTGTAACACATCAAAGGAGTGCCCTAAGATACCCCAAGAATATTTGGCGGAAATCCATTTTGGGCCATTGTAAGTCTGAATATAAATATGGTTATAACCACCTATGTGCATGGGACGCATTGAAACAAGTCATCGAAGGCGTTTTAGGAAAGTACCGTTTGCAGCGAGATGACATACAGACACGAGTGGACAAGTTGCTGTATTATTTTACTTCACACAATTACTTCAGGAATCGGACGAACAAGGAGAGAAGTTTCACTAAGTGACCATGCCAACGGAAAAGCGATTCAAAGGCAAAAAATTAGATGCATTGCTTGCGGAGGTTTGTTGGTGGAGTTATGCAGTTGGAAGATGAATGTACCGAAGATGAAGATGACACTGAAATTGGTGGACACACTGAACAGAACATGCCCTTGAATCTAACTCGGATGATGAAGCAGACTCAGAACATGAATATGAACAACGTACGAAGAAAACAAGATCATCGAAACCACAAGCGTCAACTTGACATTGGCTAAAAATCCACCTTGAGCAAAAAAATCGTATGGCCATTAAATTATTAATTGAGCCAACTTGACTAAACGAATGATGCAGAAGTTTTTATTTTTGGGGCTACTTTCACGTCCAATTCTCAAATTTGAGAATTTTGTTATGTACAATTATTAAGAAAGTATTCCAATGTTAAAAAATATGTAATTTCGTCAGTATCTTACAACGAGATTTGATTGATTTGATTATTTTTGTCTGTGCTATATTACAATAATACTAACTGGTCCTGCAGACAGGTTTAATTTTCATTATTTTCTATCCTGATTGCATTCCAACATATACGAGTATTTTGAATTTCAAAACAGCTGACCATAAACGAGGAACTGAGCCATAATATGACCTTCTTGACCGGACCATAACATAGCTATGAACTGTCGGCTAGACAAAAATCTTGAGCGATTATGAACTCGAATCGTTCCATCCGTTCTATACATCATTGACAACTAACAAAAGTACACAACAAGATTAATACTTCCCCCACGGAAATCTGTTCTTCCTCTCCCGCTCTCTGTCTCTCTTTCAAAATACAATATTCACTCAATGTTAGGTTGCCGCAGGACACCCTCTACTAGGTGAATTTTCAAAAGGACTTAGTTTATTTGTATTGTTGGTTGGGGAAGCCTCCTTGTTGTTGTGGTCATTTCTCGCCAGAGGTGAAGGTGGTGGCGAAGACGACGACGCCACTTGTTCGCCCTGGCCGGATTGTTGATGCATTAGCTGGTCATTCGATTGATTACTATGATTACTGTGCTCATCCTTTATGATGATCCGTAGGCCACTGACCGTTGAGTCGGGATCGGAGGGTGCATATGACGAACTTCGACCCGGCGAATGAGGTTCAGAATGAGGTGTTGTACTACTGTCCATTAGCGAAAGTTTGGTGGCGCTGACCGCAGAAGAATTTAGCGGCAATTGAGTGACTTTACCCATAAAGGAACGTATCTCTTCGAAGTATGATTCCTCGGCGGGATTCTCACAGAAACGACGTAAGCCGCCTCGTATGCGATCATTGAGACCTAGACCCATGGAGACGGCATCTGCTTCATGCTTCTTCAGATGCCTATCAAGATTCGTTTGCTGGCCGAAACATCGTTCGCAGATTTCACACTTGAAGGGCCGCTCCTTGTTGTGGATATTGCGCACGTGTCTCTGCAGATTCGAGGATATGCTAAAGGAACGTTCACAGTATTTGCATTTGTAGGGCTGTTCGCCCGTGTGCGTTCTCAGATGCCGCGTCAAATTGGCGGAGCGAGGAAATACTTTACCACAGAATTTACAGGTGTAGCGATCCTTTGATTTGTACAGGTGATTTCCACCGGCTGATGGCTGGGCACTGGAACGATTGACCGCAGGTCTCTTTTGGCGATAATGTGGGGCATTGGGCGTGTTAGGAGCTGTGGGGGCGGAGGGACCATTCTGATTGAGCAGCAAAGAATTGGCCAGACTTTCGTTGAGGGAGTTTCTATTCGACGCTGCATCGAATTTCAGCTCCGCTATAGACGTATCGTTTGTGGCTATAGGAGGCGTGGTCGTTGTGGCCGTCACCGTCGTCGTGTTCTTCTTGGACTCCTTGTTCAGTGTGGGCGTTGAGAAGAAGGGGAAGTTGGCAACATTCGCAGGATTATTCGGCTGATTGGGTCGTGGCAGAAAGAAGAGATTACGATACGGCAGAGGGGGCATTGCTTTGGCTATTGTCTCGAGTAGAGTGGGATGTAGAGCTGTCACCGGGAATGGCAGTTGTTCCAGGTTTGTGGGCAGAGATTTGGCCTGATCTCTCAAAACCCTTAGCATCTTTTTACTATTCAACTGTTCGAATTGCTCCTGCAAAGCTGCATGATTTTGCAATAGGAAATTGTTGTTATTGTTATTATTATTGTTCAACTCATTCAACAAATGCAGATCGGCGACTTTCTCGCCATCCTGCAGGACTCGGGAATTTGTGTTGGTGTTATTATTACACTCGGAGTTTTGACACGACTTATCCAATGGCGTTGACGCTGAGATCATAACCAGGTTACTGTTCTCATCCTCCATCATTTCGGTCGAGTCGCCATCATGTTCACTGCCAGCACCATCATGTTTCTTGTGGGCCAACCGCAGGTCCAAGGGCTGATCGACATGACCGCGCCTTCGTTGTTCCTTCTTTAAATCCTTCTGCGTTTGGTAGAGGGCTGTCAGTGCTGTGGTTAATGCGGTGGCTGCTGTGGAGCTGTTGCCTCGGGCGGGTGACGACAAATCGTAAGGTACATTCGAGTTGAAATTGTTGTAGGGCATGGAGCCTAAAATAGGGTAGACAGACCCTTGTTTGGGGCTAGGAAGCATTTTTCTGGGAGAATGATCTTTCTCTCTCATACTAAGTTTACAATGGCTCTGCTGAACGTCGGCATTCAAAATACTTCCTCGTTTGGCGTCGCAATATGTTCACTGGTGTATGTTTTGTTGGTTTCGTTGGCAGAGGGGAGTGAGAGTGGCGGAGTTGGTTTGCAGGGAACTGTCTTGATGAAGGATGTTAAACGTTTGTGTTTGATTTGTTTTCAGCTGGTGATGGCTGCGGTTGTGTTTTTACAGAGCTTTTACAGGATGTTTGCTTTTCCAGACTCACGGACAGATCGACAGAGAGTTCATCACAAATGGTATCTGAAATGGTATAGACATAATAGACGATGGTTAATTTTTTGTTTAATATTGAATTGTATACAAAAATAGATTAAATACTACGGATTTCTTTAAATTATATTCATATATACATATATAAGAGGGTAGTTGGATAAGTTTAAGCTTAAATCTCTACTGTCAAAATTCTTCCCTCGAGCCCAGTGTTTTATGATTTAATTTTCAGTAAGGTTAAACTAAGTCTGTGTCTACTTAACAGTTTCGTGTTGTATTAATGTGTCTTACTAAATACGTAAACACACATATTACAGACATTTGTATAAATAATTGAAATACAAATAGGTACAGAATAGTCATCCCAATTTATGTATTCAGAATCAACAAAATTGTTTCAAAACCCAAAAACAGCTTTATGACCCCCTCTCCCTTCTCACTATACTCCCACAATCTTCCCCCTCAATGAGAAAATATTGACTAAAATATTTGTTTGTAAGACATAATATGTATTTGAAAACATTTCAATGTTAAATCGAGGGGAGGTATGATTCGAGTACTACCGTTGGTTGGTTAGTTCATTCAGCAGCATTATTGAAATTGAATTGAAATTCACGCCATAAATTATATGATTTGGTGTCACAATAATATTGTTTTTTTTTCAATTTTGATTTCACATTTTTTTGCTTGCTTCCATTCTACTATGGCTAATTATTGACTTTGTGCTCTGGTGATCGATACAACGATCAGTGAGTCTCCCTCCTCAGTTCGATGATGAATGGAGGTCAAACGAGTATTGTAATCATAGTAATCACATTGTACTATTATAATGAAATTCTTTACTTATATTACAATCGGTTGGCTCTTGTATTAAAACATTACTTAAATTTTAGTAGTCTTGAGTAAGTCTAGGGTAAGCGAAAGCATTTAGTTTTGACAAAATCTTAGAACATTATCTTTAACTAGAGTTAAAAGTAATGAAGGAAATCCTCACGAATCGTGGTGTTGATCCCAATAATGCAAAGACCACAGCTCAGGACCGATGCTTCTGGAGAAGACTATACACCTCTACACTGCATGGTACAAGAGGTCAGGAATAAGTTAGTAAGTAAGTAAATTAAAGTAATAGATGAAGCCGGAGCTTTTGGATTTTTACCATCGTGTTTCCTCATTACACTGGGTATACCTGTAGTTTTCTGGAATACAGCCTATCTCGATTTCTGGATTTTATCATAAATGTATTCAGCTAAACATTATCTATCTATTCTTTTAAAGACTTTTTCCAACACCCAACTTTTACATTTAGTATCAAATGTACTCGTACTGTGAGAGACGTGCTGCTTTGTTTGAAAACCACAGATACGAATTCGATGAACCCTATTTTCGAGCACTTTTCCACTAAATCAAGTCGTATGTCATGAATGGCACGTTCAATATTGACTTTTAAAGCTTGAAGAGAGTCTGGTTTATTTCGAAAGACCAATGACTTCAAATAACCCCACAAGAAATAGTCTAATGGTGTTAAATCACAACTTTTTGGAGGCCATATCACAATTTCTTGTTTTGTTTCATTTGCTGTGTGGCACGTAGTCACAATCGGTCAATGGCAAAAATATAGCCCTTAACGAGAGCTAAAATATTGCTCATGGGTGTCAAGGTCGTAGGTCGACTGGAAAGAGTTTTTTTGGATTTAAAAAAAAATGGACTTAGCATCATTTTCAAATGTGAACGGAAAGTTTATTTCTGCTCTAGCTCCTTAACAGTAAGTCGGATTGGAAATCGTTCAATGGCAAAAAGATAGCTCTTAAAAAATGAACAGCTGAACTGAACAAATTTCATAAAATTACAGAATGGCTCCAAAAACCTCCTAAATCTTAAAAATAATTACGTTTTGTACTTAAAATTAAGGACATTTACTAAGTATGCATGAAATTATCTATATTATAAGTACAAAATGTACTTTTTTTAAAGACTACGGACGTCTTTGGAGTCATTATTTAATTTTATGAAATTTTTTCAGTTCAGCTGTTCCTTATTGGATTGTGTTTAAAGTGATGAAGAAACTATTACTATAAAATATTTTATAGGAGTTTAGGCAGTTTAAACCCCTTTTTGGAGGAGGTACCAGAAGCTGTGGGTAGATATGTGAGAAAATATTACAATAACTGAAGTCAATAGGTTAAGTTAAATCTTAAAATTTTCTGTATAAAAAGAGAATTCTCTTTTTCACCGTTTTCTCATAACCTATAACTCCGATCCGCGGAAAAAACTTTCCACTCGGACCACACTTGATCGATATCTCTATATATCTATAACGGTGGCATGTCATAACGTTCGGGAAGATAGTGTCCATGGACGTTATGACACTATAAAATGTGTCATAAGGTCCATGGCCAATGCGAAACTTTTAAGAGTGTCATAATGTCTACAAAAGCGATGTCACTACGTTCATGGATATAGTGGAAATGGAATATAATTTACCCTGTTTTCTATAATTGAAGACAACTTTCGAGTTGTGTGTTACTGAGTGCCGGCCTACGGCAAGGCTTAAAGATTTTCTCCTCTGGGGTATGTCCAGAGGAGATGGCTACGTGAACCGAAGTGTATTTGCGTGCCCGGCCCTTGATCGAGATAAAAATGTTCACCTCAGAGGAATCTCCAAAGTCGGCTACTCGGACCAAAGTATCACGTTTTTTGACACTTTCGAAAGTGTCACAAAATACATAGAACATACGAAACATTTTTAGTGTCATAACGTCCCTGGACCACCTTTACATATCTATATCTCTATATATCTATATCTCTATATCTCTATATCTCTATATCTCTATATCTCTATATCTCTATACCTCTATATATCTATATCTCTATATCTCTATATCTCTATATCTCTATATCTCTATATCTCTATATCTCTATATCTCTATATCTCTATATCTCTATATCTCTATATCTCTATATCTCTATATCTCTATATCTCTATATATACGAGTATACTTATATATATCTATATCTTCTTATCTCTATTAGGGATATCGATGGGGACTGGTTTGGCAAATATCGGGATTCCGGATTGAGAAAAAAAATATTTCCAATAAAACATTTTATTATTCACATTTGCAGAAGAACATATGTAAAAACAAGAAGGAAGACAGAAAGTCGGGCGGGACCGACTATATAATACCCTAGCACTGCGCAAAGGGGCATTGCGATAATAATTTGAAATAAATAGTTTCGTTTCAGTTAAAAAACTACTTATCTCCACCGCCGCCTAATAGCTTATTCCAAGGAGGAGTTGGAGATGTTGATCATAATAAAAATACATCGTTGGGAGAAACATAAATAAATATGAACAGATTTTTGCTTTACTTCTTCCATATTTTTGGTACCAAAAAATCCACTCTGCCAAATAGATTTAACAAAAAAATAAAGTGGGCCTGGCACTTCTATATAATATTTTTAATAACTTCACTAAAATATGTAGGTACCGATTTAGTGGGAGTGGCAAAAGTGGGCGTAGCATTATTTAACAAGTAAGAAAGTTTCAGTCAGGTAAACCAACTAAGGTATACATACATACCCTCACTTTGTGAGTAATGTAATATATAACATTACACTAATTAATCTGTTAATTCGTGTGGGAGAAACCAGAAAAGTTTTAACAAATACACCTATTTTTCGGTAAACAGTATTTTCTTTAAATACATTGCACTATTCCGAACTATAAGAGTTTATGTGAACTGGTATACTAACGTTACGAGCTATTAAATTTTGGTATGATTTGGTCATTTTGTATGGGAGGTACAAATAGGGACGTGGTGATAACGCCCACTTTTCACAGGACTGTAGGCACTATAACAGCATTACACTGTACAAAATTTCAAATATTTGTATGCACTGGTATTAATGTTATATGCCGTTAACATTTAGTGTAAAACGGTTCATTTGTGTGGGAGGTACCAAAAGGTGTTGTACAATAATGCCCATTTCTTACCGTACTATAGGCGCTACAAAAACATTATACTGTACAAAATTTCAAGTATTTTTATGCACTTGTATTAAAGTTATACGCACCTCAATTTTGATGCAAAATGGTCCATTTGTGTGGGAGGTACCAAAAGGGGCGTGGAAACATCGCCCATTTTTCTCGCGGTGATAGCGAATAATAAAATAATACAATGTATGAAATTGCAGGAGATTCTAATAAGTGGTATAGATGTTATTAAAGAATCAATATTTCACCCTTTGTGTGGGAGGTACCAGAAGGAGTGGACCAATATGGCCCATCTTCGAACTTAGCCGGAGATAGAAAAAAATATTATCGTATACAAAATTTGAAGTGAATCGAAATTTGTAGTATTTCAAGTATTTGTATGCCCTGGTATTAAAGTTAAAAGCTGTTAACTTTTGGTGCAAAAAGGCCCATTTGTGTGGGAGGAGCAAAAAGGGCCAATAACGTCCATTTTTCTCTGGACTCGAGGTACTATTAAATCATTACACTTTACAAAATTTGCACTGGTAATAAAGTTATAAACTAATTAACTTTTGGTTAAAAATTGTCCATTTGTGTGGTAGGTACCAAAAGCAACGTGGCAACTTCTCGAGGTAATAGTGACCAATAAACTAATACTATGTGCAGAATTTCAGAGGATTCAAATAAGTAGTATAGAAGTTATTAAATAACACTATGCAACAAATGAACACTTTTTGAAAAATACACGGACTTGACAGTATAGGTTCGATTCTACTATCAAAGGGTAGTATAACCCTATACTCGGTTTGGCGAAATTGGTGACCAATTTTTTTTTATGGGCCTCCAAAGTTTCTGAAAATCAGTGGGCCTCCCGAAAAAGGTGTCATCAGCTTTTGACCAACAACTAATTCTGACTTGGTGATACCGCTTAACTATATTTGGCAATAATGTAGCTAAGAATATGCTGAACAAAGTTTCTTAAAATTTTTTTGCGAAAACAATTTTTTTCCGGTACTTTTTTTTGAAAAAGTATAGGAAAAAAATATTTTTTTTCACTTTTTTCAGCATAACTTTCAGGGGCTCTTCATTTTTCGCTAACAATGTTTTGCAAAATTGTAGCCAACGTAAATCTGAACAACTCTTGTTAATATATCAATACAATCTGAACGTGTCTAGGTACCCTTAATAGCTCAAAAAACCACATTGTACCCCAAAAATGTAAGTATTTCACTGTTATGTAACAAAAATATTTTTTTTGGTATAGGGTATGTTCAGCAACTTTATAGGAATTATTAAGGCCAATATTTTTGTGGAACATATTAACTCTCTAGCTCCCCTACATAACTGTAATTTTTGGCCCCATTTTAACAAATCGTAAAAAACACCGCTTAAAATGGGGAGGGCGGGGATGAAAAAATGTTCTACAAAAATGTTGGCCATAAAATTTTACTATATGTGTCAGAACACACCAAAGCCCAAAACTTAACACAAAAACCAAAAAACGGCCAAATTGCTGTCAAAAACTAACTTTACTGGTATGGTTATTGCTTCGACCACTATATCGTATTACTAACATTGCTGCGCGAACAGTAATTTGACCTTTATTTGGTGTTTGTGTTAATTTTTGAGCTTTGGTTTGTTCTGACACATATAGTAAAATTGTATGGCCAACATTTTTGTAGAACATTTCATCCCCGCCCTCCCCATTTTAAGGGGTGTTTTTTTACGATTTGTTAAAATGGGGCCAAAAATTACAGTTATGTAGGGGAGCTAGAGAGCTAATATGTTCCACAAAAATATTGGTCTTAATATTTCCTATAAAGTTGCTGAACATACCCTATACCAAAAAAATATATTTTTGTTACATAACAGTGAAATACTTACATTTTTGGGGTACAATGTGGTTTTTTGAGCTATTAAGGGTACCTAGACACGTTCAGATTGTATTGATATATTAACAAGAGTTGTTCAGATTTACGTTGGCTACAATTTTGCAAAACATTGTTAGCGAAAAATGAAGAGCCCCTGAAAGTTATGCTGAAAAAAGTGAAAAAAAATATTTTTTTCCTATACTTTTTCAAAAAAAGTACCTGAAAAAAATTGTTTTCGCAAAAAAATTTTAAGAAACTTTGTTCAGCATATTCTTAGCTACATTACTGCCAAATATAGTTAAGCGATATCACCAAGTCTGAATTAGTTCTTGGTCAAAAGCTGATGACACCTTTTTCGGGAGGCCCACTGATCTTCAGAAACTTTGCAGGCCCATAAAAAAAAATTGGTCACCAATTTTGCCAAACCGAGTATAGGGTTATACTATCCTTTGATAGTAGAATCGAACCTATACTGTCATGTCCGTGTATTTTTTTCACTGTTGCACAGTGTAATCAATATTTCACTAAATGTTAACCCTTTGTGGGGGAGGTACTAGAAGGAGTGGACCAATACGGCCCATCTTCGAACTTAGCCGGAGATAGAAGAAAATATTACCACAGACCAAATTTTAAGAAAATCTGTTACTCCTTTCGAGAGTTATCGTGCGCACCAGCCAGCAGACAGACAGACAGGCAGACGGACGGACATTACTCATTCGACTTAAAATGACCCAAAACGGATATCCGCCGAACATACTTAGGGTCTTAGGTCACTCCTTCGACGTGTTACACTTTTGGTTCGTAGCAAATGATATGTATATACCCTCCTCTCTAAGGTGAGGGGGATAATAATTTTAAATATGGAAACTACTGATTTTAGAAAAACGAAAGTTAGAAGTTAGCGGGAGCGAATAAGTGGGCGTGGCATTAGTTAAACATTGACTGTATAAGAAATTTGGTTTATCGATTATTATTTTATTAATTTTGTTACCCCCCTCTTCTAGTGTAAACACCTTCTTTATAAAATTTTACTGAAATTTTAAGACAATTAATACCTGCTGGATCAAAGAAGTGAATACTTTTTTTGTTATTTTGAAAAATATATTCATTTTGTAACATTTGATCTTAAACTTAATAGGAATAGGTTATGTGATCTTGATGCTATCTTCAAAATTTGTACATTTCGATAATAATAAGGTTAACAATGTAAAGTCGAACAATGCAACAGATACTCGCATTTACCTCCAACTGTAGCTACGAGTACATACGTACATTATGATTTCGATTGTTATTTGTCATGGCACTCTGTGGCATCCGGTCCATGAGAATTTTTCCCATGACAGTTTCATTTAAACAAGAATTTGACTTTGTAACTATAATAATCAGAATAAAAAGATTTCATGCTTTATTTACATATTAATATCAATTCACTCGCTGCGTCCTCGTATTCTGCAGAGTTTTCAATATATACTTAGTTTTTTTTTGGTATTATTACTCGCCTTATTATCTGCAGTATTTGTGGCAGAGAGAAGTGGCAGTGGCAGTACCGCCATCGACTTGAAGCATTCATTTATTGTTTTCAAAGAAGTTCACATCATAATCTGTTTTCGTTTTTTTTTTGGTAGAATAATGATGCGAAGACAATGGTTTTGTATGAAAAGAATAATTTTGGGAAATAATTATAAACGTTTACTGAAAATGAAAAAGTGGCTCCAGTTTGCTGACGAAGATGAGCGGCCTCTGTTCTGCAGAAGGTTTCCTATTATTGAAACAAATTTCGGTATTGAACGAATTCGATGTAACGCTGCATCTTTTGTCGAACAAGTGATCCAAATGACAATCAAGTTACTACTTCAAATTAAAAAAGTATGCTAAAAACAATTGTGGCTATAACTCTTCATGTTACGTATAGATTTTCTTGGGATACCATTTTTATTGTATCTAACTTATCTGACTATTCATTGCTGCATTGAAAATGTTATGCATTTTTATTAAAATTTGCTCAAAGTAGTTGTATCCGAAACAATTGATTGGATTAAAAAAACATTAACATATTAGAAAAATTGTATGGAAATTAAATATCAAATCTTTGGTCCCTTACGACAAATATTTCTCGAGTTATGCCCAAATGTGTGGGTGGAACAAGAGTTTCTAAAATAGCAAATTCTATAAACTTTAAAAAAAGACATCAATAGAAATATAATTACGAGTATTGATGGATTTTTTAATAATGGGGATAACGATGCAAGAAATATTGACTCCAGTATATTCACATTTTTTTCTCATTTTGTTGCATTGGGTTATTGCCACTTGACAGCCTGTAGGGTAGAATTGTTCCACAACCACCCATTCGGGCATCCATACGTCCACCTTCTACAGAGTATTTGACAAATAACATGACAACTTTGTTTTGAGGGCATTTACAGAATTCTTCCATCAGACGCACCAAACTCTTAAAGAGTTACTTACTTACTCGAACTCCTACGTTTTTGGAACGACCTTAAACAAATGACAAATGTTTTGAAGCAATTACTACGATTGCACAACCTCCCAAGAGGGAGAGAAAAAAAACACTGTTGTTGTGTGTGTTTTTTCGTTTTTCTTTACAAGAATTTTGAAAAAAAAAATCGTTAAACAAAAGGTTCTATTGTTTAACCAAAAGCACATATTTTCTGGCGGCCCCGGCTTCAACGGCCGCCAGTGGCAGTGGAAATATTTTCGGAGTAACCCAGAAACCCTAAATACACAATTTAACACTGACAATAACAATAACAGCGGCAACAACAGAAAACATCAACAATAACAGTAACAACAGTCCTCTAACAAATGGCCGACACGAGTTAGGGAACCCAACAACAAAAACAATACCTACCACAACAACTGAAGAACACATTTTTCCAAAACAAATTAAATGCTTAAATTTTAACAAAACTGTGAATTAGGTTTTTCATTTTTTTTCGCTCTCAACAACAATGTTCGTAGCTTTGGGTTTTGGAATACCATCAAATTCAATGTAAATTCTTAGATTGCATTGCAAAATTTGTCTTGTTAGCTCTTCTCTTTGTTGCAGAAATGTAGCTGTTTTTATGAAGTTGAGAGAATAAGTATTTGGAGATGAGAAATTCATCTTTTAATTGTAGTCACGACCACTAATCCACCACTTAATGAGAACCACGCCTACTAGGGCGCTAGAAACTAATAGAAATCGTTCAACTAATAGAAATACATTCGAGTATAAGGAATGAGGCAAAAAGACTGCAGGTGATGGAGAAAGGATCAGAAATTATACTACCGAAAATAATAGCCATCAAACAGACAGCAGTAATATCCGCCCAAATATGAGTACCAATTCGAATTCGAGACATACCTACACGGGGCAAAATCGCCTTTTTTGATATGCTTGAATCGAAAGAAAATATATTTGGAACACAAATTTTTAAATATTATATATTTCTGAGCAAATAAATTTTATTTGAAAATCAATAAAATCTATTTGGAACGCATAAATTAATATATTACAACAAAATATATTTGCCAACTAAATTTCTCAAATAAAGTATGTGTTTACGTACAAATACAATTATTGTTTAGGAATTTCTCCAAATATATTTTATTTAAAAAAGGTTTTCAAATCTTTTGCTGACTTTCGAATTTCATTTTTATTTTTTCGTGGTTCCCAATTGTTTTTCCCATTTATGGTACCATATGCAGCATTGATTTCTGTTTCAAATCAATCATTATAATTTTCTGAGTATTCCAAGCCATCATTAGTTGTCAATCCACCATAAAATTTATTTTGATCCAAGATTATAGCATTTCAATTATTATTTCTTATTTTTACGAACATTAAAAATTTCTCAAAAATACTTTGAATTACTGAACTATATAACACAATTTAGGTATTTTCTGAATAACTAAATGCAAATTTTTTGGTTGCTTCGGAAATAATAGTCCCAAATAAAAACAAATTAGGAGTAAACAAAGATTTGTTTAGAACAACATCTTCCCAAATATATTACCTTTGTGTGTACCAAATATTATATGTTTAGAGTGTACCCTAAACATATATATGTTTCAAGCCGAATATGTTTGGGACAATATACTACAGAAGCTATTTTTTTTCAGCGTGTAAAACTTCTACTATTATACGGTTCAAGGCATCCGTATGAGAATACAACATCACCAGCCAAATGCTCCCCAAGGGTCCGAACCAACGGCCCGGCTGAAACCTAAGATCCTGGAGATCCTGTCCTGGATCCATGGTTCAAGAATATAGCTTCATGTCAGACTTTGTAGAAGTCACAACTACCAATAAGACTCCACTCACGCCGTGACTGTTAACACTATGCACCAAATTTTTTTTTGATGTAGATTGACCAATGTACCAACCATTAAATTTCAATTTTAATGGTTGGTATAAATTTCAATTTTAATGGTTAGTATCTTAGTAATTGGACTAAATTTTTTGAATCCGCGATGACCTTTTAATTAAAGAAAAGGTTACAAATATCAAATGCGAAATGTCAGAATGTTAGATATCGCTGCTGAGAACGCTGGAATAAGAATAAACATAGGCAAGACCAAGTCAACGCGCATTAACACACAAAATCCTTCCAAATTAGAAGCACCGAAATAGACGACGTAATGAGCTCTGCTCATAGGCAAAAAATATGGCTCAAGCGCGGATATAGCTAATGGAATAAACAGAGCTTGGCGCATTCGGCGAGCTAAATCCCTTGTGGAAGTTCTCACAGATATCGAGAAAAACCAAACATAGCACTTACAACACAAATGTTGACATTACTCTATGGATGCGAGACATGGAATGTAGTCGCATGAGATATGAATGCTTTGCAAGTATTTATCAATAGATATCTAAGGACGATTATGAAGATCTTTTGGCCGAACACAATAACGAACTCCGATCTTTGGAAAGCGACTGATCAAGAATCCTTGCAATCGCAAATCATGAAACGAAAGTGGTATTGGCTCTCCGCAAATAATATAACGCGGACCGTCATCGACTGGAAGCCACAGGGCAGCAAAAGATGTGGTAGATCAGCCCACACATGGAGAAGGCATCTGGGGTTGGAGATTGTAATGTCGAATAAGTCCAGGAGTGAAATTAAATCACATCGAATTGATTCTCCCAGTTATGGTAACAAATGCAGCATTATCTTCTGTTTTAAATCAATCATCTAACATTTCTGAGTATTCCAAGCCATCATTAATTGTCAATCCTCCAAGAAATATATTTCGATCCAAGATTATACGATTTCAATTATTATTATTTATTATTTTTACGACATGAAAAAAAGTTAACACAATTTAGGCAGTTTCTGAATACTTAAATGCAAGTGAATATTTGTTTCGGAAAAAATAGTTCAAAGTAAACACATATTGGAATGTAAACAAAGATTTGTTTAGAACAACGTATTCCCAAATATATAATTTTTGTGTGTACCAAATATTATATGTTAAGAGTGTACCCTAAACATATATATGTTTCAAGCCGAATATGTTTGGGACAATATACTACAGAAGCGATTTTTTTTCAGCGTGTATGGTATACATTTGTAATGACCCTATGCTCCACATTGGAATGACGGAAAAAAACAACTTCCTACAAGTTATGACCCATATCATAATACTACACGAGGCAAACTCGTATTTTTCGATATGTTTGAATCAAAAGAAAATATATTTGGAACACAAATTTTTAAATATTGTATATTTCTGAGCAAACAAATTTTATTTGAAAATCAATAAAATTTATTTGGAACGCATGTATTAATATATTACAACAAAATATATTTGCAAGCTAATTTTCTCAAATAAAATATGTGTTTTTTCCAAATATATTTTATTTAAAAATATTTTCAAAACTTTGCTGACTGTTTCGAACATAAGTTTTAAGTTTTCCTTGGTTTCGAACTATTCCTTCTGCAGCGAAGAACTCACTTTATATTTCTGAATATTTCATGTCATCGTTTGTTGTCTATCCTTCAAGTAATTTGTATGCCCTCTCTTTAGTGTGACGAGGGTATATATTATTTTCTACGAACCAAAAGTGTAACACATCGAAGAAGTGTCCTAAGACCCCAAGTATGTTTGGCGGAAATCCATTTTGGGTCATTATAAGTAATTTGAGTGTCTGTCTGTCTGTCTGCTGGCTGGTGCGCACGATAACTCTCAAAAGGAGCAACCGATTGACTTCAAAATTTAACCCCCTCACACACAAATTGATTCGTGTAATATTCCATATTACGTTACTCACAAAGTGGGGCCATCCATACCTTAGTCGGTTTACACGACCGAAACTTTCTTACTTGTTTAGTTATCCAAGATTAGACGATTTCAATTATAAAGTATTTTACAAAAATGGAATTTGAATTGCTGACAAACTTAACACAATTAAGGTATGGAAATATTTTCGGGACAAAAAATTTTAGAATGGAAACAAATATTTGTGTAGTACAACATCTACCCAATTACATAATATCTGTGTGTACCAAATATTATATATTTAGAGTGTACGCTAAATATATATATGTTTCAAGCCGTATATGTTTGGGTCAATATACTGCAGATACGATTTTTTCAGCGTGTAGGAATATGATGTCCTCGTACCATTTCCAATGATGCATTGCTACACACCAGTGTAATCGTTGTGTGACATTTTGTGGCATTTTGACCCTTTTTTCGAAGGCATGCCACTTTTGTTGCTCCCTTTTCAGAAATCCCCCTTTTTGCTCCTTTTTTGATTTTATTTCTACTTTCCTCAAACGGAAAAGTTTGTATGCCTTTTGAAAACAACTATTCTTATTTTTTAGACTTAGGAACGTCAAATAACGGGTTTTCCAATAGGGATGATATGATTTTGAAGTGACGTTTGGGCTATTTGTAATATGTCATGCTCTGTCATTTGTTTTTCATTGTATTCAGTAGTGTTTACAATTTCATCATGGAGAGATATACGCAAGAACAACGTTTTCAAATTAATCAGTTTTATTATCAAAACTTTTCAACTTTTCGTTTTTTTAAAATCCACAAAAAATCTAAAATTTCAGTCGACTTACGACCTTGACACCCATGAGCAATATTTTAGCTCTCGTTAAGAGCTATCTTTTTGCCATTGACCGATTGTGGCTACGTGCCACACAGCAAATGAAACAATTGAATTGTTGCGAGAAAAGTTTGGAGATTAGATTATTTCAGAAAATTGTGATATTGAATGGCCTCCAAGAAGTTGTGAATTAACACCATTAGACTATTTCTTGTGGGGTTATTTGGCGTCATTGGTCTTTCGAAATAAACCAGACTCTCTTCTAGCTTTACAAGTCAATATTGAACATGCCATTCATGACATACGACTTGATTTAGTGGACAAAGTGTTCGAAAATTGGTTAATCGAATTTGTTTAAGTTTTATTTAGAACTTAATTGTATCGATTGTACTTCACATTACATAAAAAACTTTTGAATTTCCTTAACAATAAGTGAGTTTTTTTTCAAAGAAATCATATCACTCTTATTGGAAAACCCTATATTACATATTTAGAGTGTACCCTAAACATATATATCTATAGCTTATATCCAAAATGGGCTATATTTAAAAAACCTAATTTTTCAGGAGAGCAAAGAAAACAGTTGAATTTTATTATTTCGCAATAATTTTTGTATGCAATGTATTACGTATAAGAACGTGTATAATATATACCTTTAAATTCTTAATTCACATCATATTTAATTTATCGCGAAATAATAAAATTAAACCGTTTTTTTTGCTCTCCTGAAAAATTGGATTTTTTAATATATGGCTTTTTTTTTGGATATAAGCCATCGATATGTTTCAAGCAGAAACATATCGCTTTGGGACAAAAGCGATTTTTTTTCAGCGTGTAGTCTAATGTTCCATTTAAAGAATATAAATACACAAGTTTTTATAATTTGTTGTTTTTAATTATTTGAAAACCCTTTTTTTTGTCATGGTGATCATATCTCGACCTTCATATTGACTTTCTTCAGTATTAGGAATGTCCACTTCTATTTCGTCTATATCTTAGCTTCAATGTAAATTCTTATCACACACATTTTAAGTGAAGACATTGCCAAACTCGTACTTATTTGGGAATTATTGTGGATTACAAAACTGGCGCTGTCGAAAATTGAAAACATACAATTTCTCAAAAGTAATCTCCTTTCAATTACGAACGAATTTTCCTCCTCTACACCTCAACCGTATTGCAGGCAATTTCCTTAAACATCTGCTTTTAGAGATAATCTACTTATGGAAAAGCATCGATAATCTTTTGCAATTCATATCAATTATTTTCACTGGAGGAGAATATGCAAAACTTGTTGCAATGTTGGAGCAGTGGACACGAGGAGAAGCGAATTCGAGGCTGGCGAAGCTATAGCGAATGAAAGATGAAAATTGACAGTAATATTTTCTGGTAAATTTGAGCAAATCGATATGATTTCCTTCGTCAACGATGGTTTTGTTGCTGATAATGTGGGGGAGGGGAAGGGGCAGTGAAGTAGAAGGATTGCTGCGAAGTGCGAAGAGACCTGCTGTTCCAGTTCATGGTGCTGGTGGTGGTGGTGGTGGTGGTGGCGGTAAATCGCCACAACGAAATCGCTGCCAACACTTAAATCCTTTGAGACTATCAATTACAATCGCCAAAACGACGACGAAAATCTGAGCTAAAACTGAAAATTTCACAAAACCAAAACGTTATTCATTCATCATAATTTTCATCAAAACTCTTTTATTTGTTGTTGTTGGCATCTTTTTTTGTTTTATGCAAGAAAACTCCAACAACAAGAGCAGCGGCAACAAATGAACGGACTCTGTCTGCTGTGACGAGGATGGTGGTGTGGTAATGATGATGATTGCACTCCTGATGCTGCGGCAGACGCTGATGATGGTGATGAACTCTTTTTGACTGTCTGTCTGTCTGTCGGTCGGTCTGTCTGTCTGTCGGTCGGTCTGTCTGTCTGTGTGTAATCAAGGAACCCAAAGAGACACTGCGCCGCGTCCATACATTTGCATTATCTGTTTTATTTTTTGGTAGCCGCTTTGTAGCTCCGGTAATAAGAGTGATTTGGCGCAATTTTCACTTTATTACCGTTACTGCCAATAATAATGGCTTGAGACACTTTAGCAACAACACAGCAAAAATTGGATGTGCGCGACGCGACTATGGTTGCGGATGATGATCATGACGCTGATGGAAAAAATTAAATCTCCCCTTTCTGAGGTTGACCCTCACAACTTGAAGGGCAAATTTAAAATTAATAACAATGGGCACTGTGCGCAGTCGCGCCATCAGATGTTAAACTGTAACCACCACCAGTGGAGTGACAATTGTCATCATAACTTGGATAATTATTATTATGAACTAGTCGACAAAAAAATGCTAAGCTGGAGGGTAACAACGAGAAAAAGCGAAAGAAATGAAAATCATTTTCCCTGCAGTCGGGGTAGCCGGATGATGATAACCGATGCCACACAGTGAGTGAACTCGTTTCGACTCTGCGTCGGCTGGAATAAAATAATGATACTCGTAGTAAGTCAGCTAGCTCTTTTGCTACAGTTTTCCTCGACTGGCTGGTGGCTAGTGGCTGGATGACTCTGCCACTGCCTCTGCTGTTTTTGCTGCTGTTGGTGTTGGTGTTCGTCTTTATGGTAAATGTTGTTTGCTTCATTTGTCCACTGTAATGATTTTGTGGCTGACTCTATGTGACTCTTTTGGTTGATTTGCTTGATGTGGATAACTGGATGACTGTTGTTGTAGTTGCAGCTATTGTGGTTGTTGTTATTGCTGGTCTTCTTTATAGAGCTCTATTTACTACGTAATCAAAAATTTAACGTACATGCATTCAGTTCGACCGACCACCAGACAGACAGACGGACAGACAGTCAGTATGCCTAACAATGCAGTTGTTAATGCTGATGATGAAAACAACAGTAACGGTAACAGCAACAGCAACATCCACATCAACACCACCAACAACAGCAACAACAATTGCAGCCGAAACAACAGCGACAGTGACAGAAAAAGCGAAAAGGAAAGCAGATCATAGTTGTCGCATTTATGTTTTTCTCCAATCTTGACTTGACGAGGTCAGTGTGAAGAAGCGACTAAAAATTCTAAATGGGCAACATTTTGAAGATAAAGGCGTAATAAGGTGCCAATGTTGCAATCTGTAATTGGAATCCCAAATGAAAGACTTAAGACACAAACATGAGAAATTGGAAAATGTTTATATTTTCTGAAAATTACTTTTTATACCCTCACTTTAGTGTGACGAGGGTATATATCATTTGCTACGGAAAAAAGTGTAACACGTCGAAGGAGTGACCTAAGACCCCAAGTATGTTCGGAGGAAATCCGTTTTGGGTCATTTTAAGTCGAATGAGCAATGTCCGTCCGTCTGTCTGTCTGTCTGTCTGTCTGCCTGTCTGTCTGTCTGTCTGTCTGTCTGTCTGCTGGCTGGTGCGCACGATAACTCTCGAAAGGAGTAACCGATTGACCTCAAATTTGGTATGTGGTAATATTTTTTTCTATCTCCGGCTAAGTTCGAAGATGGGCCATATTGGTCCACTCCTTCTAGTACCTCCCCCACAAAGGGTTAAAATGTTGTGAAATATTGATTCTTTAATAACTGCTATACTACTTATTCGAATCTTTTGAAATTCCACACATAGTATTTGCTTATTAGTCGCTATCAACTCGAGAAAAATGGGCGAAGTCGCCACGTCCGTTTTGGTACCTCCCACACAAATGCACCATTTTGCACCAAAAGTTAACAGCTTATAACATTAATAACAGTGTATAAAAATACTTGAAATTTTGTACAGTATTATGCTTTTATATTGCCTACAGTCCAGGTTAAAATGCGTGTTGTTGCCACGCCCCTTTTGGTACCTCCCACACAAAGGTACCCTTTGCACCAAAAGTTAACAGCTTATAACATTAAAACCAGTGTATAAAAATACTTGAAATTTTGTACAGTGTAATGTTTTTAGTGTCTATAGCCCTGTGAAAAATGGGCGTTATTGCCACGCCCCTTTTTGTACCTCCCACACAAAATGCCCAAATCATACCACAATTTAATGTCTCATAACGTTTATACCAGTGCACATAAATGCTTATTAGTCGGCACAGTGCAATGAATTTAAAATATCGAATGTTCAGCGAAAAAAATGTGTATTTGATAAACCCCTTCTGGTACCTCCCACACAAATTTACAGAATAATTCGAGTAATATTCAATAATACATTACTCACAAAGTGAGGGTATGCCTTAGTCGGTTTACCCGACTGAAATTTTCTTACTTGTTAGACAATTTTTAGGCCCTATTGGGGGAAACAGGGGAAACAATTGTTGTTGTAATTATTCCCTCTCTTTAGTGGAGAATATGTATCATATATATATGTATATAGTCCCCTTAATATACCAACTCTATCATAGAGCATTTTCATGCTAAGTGATCACAGTATTTTTGGCTCTTGTCACGGATTTTAGTGAAGCTTTGTATAGTAATTATTTGCACTCTTAATGAAAAATAGAAAACAAATTACAGATTTTACTGAAGTTGGTGTCGGATGAAAGTTTTAAATCTCTGATTATCGCTAAATAAAAAATAATTTGGTTTCGATGCCATGGACCAACTAATAGCATGGTTTTCTTGCTTACTTTAAAATGTTTAGATTCAACATTGGAGAAAAAGTGGAAGGCTATTTTCTATTACCCTAAAACCTATTTACACAACTTCAACTTTAAGCACGTCTTTTAAGAAAAACAATAAAAAAAGTAAAAATTTTCAACAAAGATTGTCCTTGCGCGACCTTAAGGAAATTTTCAAGATTTGTTTCCTTTTGGTGCAGAACTGTTGGCTTCATGACACAACTTTTGTGTGCTACTCAAAAGTGATGAATGATAATTTTTTGCGATTTAATCTGGTCTATTTAGCATTTTAGATAATACTGGGACAAAAGATTTAATTATTTCTCGAGAAAGACCAAAAAGGCAATGATGGAACTTATGTATATTGTAGAGGACAATTTGGCCCAAAATGCAAAAATAAAATATAAAAATAAAAAGGGGAAAAATTTAGGAAATAAATTCGTTTTAAATTTGTTTTCTATTTTTCATTAAGAGTGCAAATAATTACTAACATTTTGCAAAAAGTCCCATATTGATAGGTTTTACCCATAAAATGAAAATTCACAGTTTCGAAAATTTTAAAATCGTCGTAGTAGGCCTGTTGTTTTTTTTCAATATAATTTCCATGGATTCTTGACAACTCTTAGTATAACTATTATACAAAGTTTCACTAAAATCCGTGACATGTGCCAAAAATACTGTGGTGACTTAGCATGGAAATGCTCCATACACTACGTAGTATTTTATAGGTCATTATGACCTTGAAGAGACGATATTTAACTCTCGAAAAAATAGAGTGATCTAAGATAATATTAGAGTTTGAAATTCGTTTCAGAACATTTTATATAAGTAAAGGGTTTTCCAACAAGAGGTGTTATTTTGGTATTCAAAGAAAAATGCCATTTTTGAGATAAATTATCGTATGTTTATTTCATAATAAAGAGGAAGGTATGCCGTTAAAAATAAAAAAACAACATCAGCCAAATGGCCACCACGAACACGCTTACAGGACCATATCCTTTTCATGCCCTATGTCCTCGATAGCCTCACGAATTCTATCTTTGAGGTCTTGAATCGACGCTGGTCTGTTGGCGTAGACTTTATCTTTCACGTGGACCCAAAGAGAGAAGTCGGAAGGTGTTAAATCACAAGATCTCGGTGGCCACCTCTTCGAGAGATAACACGGTCCGGAAACTTTTCCCGTAACAGAGCAATGGTTTTGTTGCTTGCGCGGCACGTAGCACCGTCTTGTTGAAAGTAAACATTGTCCATATCAATACCATCTAACTCCGACCATAAAATTGGAAAAAGTAAGGTCCAATGACCCCGCCGGACCATAAACCTCACCAAACAGTCACACGTTGAGGATGGAGAGGCTTCTCAACAATAACTCTTGGGTTTTCCGAGCCCCAATTTTGCTTGTTGACGTAGCCACCGAGGTGGAAATGGGCCTCATCAGTCAAGATGATTTTTCGATGATTTTAATAATTTCTATGCGTTGTTGAAAGGTGCATCGTTCCATTTTTAGTAATGGCGTATTTTCTACTTGTCAAATGTCAAAGAATAAAAGCTTCAAAAGTGACAGCTACCGAAATATTGGGTGATTCAAAATAACACCTCTTGTTGGACAACCCTGTATATGCCGGTCTGATAACTCTCGAAAGTAGTAACCGATGGATTGAACAATTGTAATATTTTCTCATTCCTAAAGCTAAGTTCAAAGAGGTGTCATTGGGTTACTTATTCTGGTACCTGCTCCACAGAGGATTTAAATATTGTGTCTTCATCGCTATCAGCTTAAGAAAATTTGGAGGCAAAAATTAATAGTGCATAACTTGTATACATGTAGACTTAAACAGTTTTAACGGGTTTGGCTTTTATAGTCCCTACAGTGGGGGCAATTGTCATATGCCTTTTGGTACCTTCCACACAAAAAGGGAACTAAATCATTATTAAATAGCTCATAACATTAATACCAGTACACACAAACAGTTTACATTTTGTACAGTGGAATGTTTTTAGTACCCAGTGTTCAGCTCAAAGAGAGCGTATTAGTCAAGCCGTTGTGTTGCAAACAAAGAAATGTTTAAAGACATGCTAAAATTTTCATGTATATCCCAAGATTTTCTATAATAACCGGTTTGTGGGGATTCTTAACATAATCTAGAGATGAGATGATAATATTCAGGGTGTCTTTTCCAAAAGCTCCAATGAGCGTATGCATAATATTAAGAACGTTGATCATACGTTAATAATTTTAATAATAACACAGTATAACTCATGATTTTGGGACTGAGTATGGGACATTAAAGTAGCCCCAAAAATAAGAAACTATGCATCATTCGTTTTGTCAAGTTGACTCAATTAATAATTTAATGACCATACGATTTTTTTTGCTCAAGGTGGATTTTTTGCACTTTTTCTATATTTTTTTTCTCAGTTTTTGCCCAAAGTATTTTCGATAGCTTTTTCTTCAATCTTTTTAAGAAAATAAAAAAATCACAAAAATATTTTTTTGTGCTTTTTTTTGCGTAATTTGAACTTTTTTCGACATTTTTGTAAACATATTTGACCAAAATTTCAATATTAAACACCCATCAACTCAATCAACCTTTTCAATCATTCAATGTTTTTAAGAGGTTTTAATTTTTTTTAATAATTTCGCAAAAAAATGTTATTTTTTGCAATATATTGTAAGATATCTTTGAAACCACTGATGGGATGAAGAAATTATAAAAATTATAGGCTACTTAATTTGGGATTATTTAAAGCTTCCCTGAACCAATTACGATAAATGGTTCTGCAGTTATGCTAAAATATATGGTTGAACTTATTTTTTTAGATGTTTATATTTATTTTGATAGATAAATAGTCCCATCCCACTAATAGACCACAAAGGTCTTAAAGGAAATGACCTAAGCTTTTTTTTCAGTAAAAGATCAAACATACAAGTAAGAAAGTGCAGTCGGGTAAACCGACTAATGAAAAACCCTCACCTCGAGTTTAAAAAAAATATTAGTGCCAATTACGGCAACTTTTTCTAGACCCTAGGTACTATAAAAGCATTGCACTGTACGAGATGTCAAGAATTTGTATGCACTGGTATTAAAGTTAAAAGCTGTTAACTTTTGGTACAAAATTGTCCATTTGTGTGGAAGGTACCAACAGGTGCGTGACAATAACTGTATTGTAGGTACTATTTAACCATTACACTGTACAAAATTTCAACTGGAAATAAAGTTATAAGCTATTAACTTTTGGATCAAAATTGTCCATTTGTGTGGAGGTACCAAAAGGGACCTGGCAACTTCAACCATTTTTCTGGAGGTAAAAGTGACTAATAAACTAAAATTATGTGTAGAATTTCAGAGGATTCAAATAAGTAGAATAGAAGTTATTAAATAATCAATTTTTCACTAAATAATAAGCCTTTGTGGGGGAGGTACTAGAAGGAGTGGACCAATATGGTCCCTCTACGAAGTTAGCCGGAGATAGAAGAAAATATTACCACATACCAAATTTGAAGTCAATCGGTTACTCCTTTCGAGAATTATCGTGCGCACCAGCCAGCAGAGAGACAGACAGACAGACAGACAGACAGACAGACAGACAGACAGACAGACAGACAGACAGACAGACAGACGGACGGACGGACATCATACTTTGACTTGCGATTTGAGCCCTTTGGGTTATTCTGTTGGGAGCCATTAAGGATAAATATTACGCAAAGCATCCAGAGAGCAATTGAAGAGTTAAAACATGAAATTAAAGTTGCCATTGAAGATATTTGACCCGAAACAACCGAAAATGTACTGAAAAATTGTGTTGATTGGATGAGGTAATGCCCAGCCAGTCGTGGTAGTCATATAAATTATATTGTGTTCCATTATTTAATGACAAAGTTCATTCAACCTTTCCAATAAAACCAGAAATTTTAAAAAATTGTCAGTACTTTTTTATTCACCCCATTCAAATTTAAAAATTTAAATGGCCTATCCTGTAAAATATCTAATTAGTAATGTGGGCCGAAAAAAGGCCCGTTTGACCAAACTTCAACACCCTCCAATATTAATTTTTTATATGACATTTTTGACAACATTGTCGAAAATTTCTTGAAAAAAGATCACAAAAAATATTTGTTTGATTTTTTTTAGAAGTCTGAACAAAAAACTTTTCTCAAAATTTTAGGCAAACTTTTCTAAATACTGACCAATATTTCAAAATTCAACAACCTCCAACAAAATCTCGTTGAAATTTTGTGTCATAACTACTATCCAATAGCACTGAACTTGGTGCAAGTTCCATCCCGATCAGAAGGCACTGGATGCACTTTTTTCGGGTAGATTTGTTCAGCATTTATTTTCTCCTATTCGATATCTACAACTTTGCTTCAGACACAAAAGAGATATTTCGTACGGTATACAAAGAAAAAATATGGAATAAGTGCAAAAAATCAACCTTGTGCAAAAAAAATCGTATGGCCATTGAATTATTAATTGAACAAACTTGACTAAACGAATAATGCAGAAATTCTTATTTTTGGGGCTACTTTCACGTCCAATTCTCAGAATTGAGTCACAAATCAATGTGCTGAAAAATGTTCTACCGTGTAAGATATGAGGAAATCTGCTAAAAGTAATGATAAAGAGTGTTAATGTAAATCATATGGAAGATATCTTCTTGGGTTGGCCATTTCAGCGATCAAATCTCATCCCATCCAAATCAAAAGACAATTGACAATGAAATTGATTAGCAGTTGATGAAGATGATATGAGTCTATTGTTAATAACATTATGCGCTATTAATTTGTGGTAAAAATTGCAAATTTGTTAGAGAAGTAGTCAGTGGTACTCTGCTGGTACTTACGCCACTACAAAATTTTGATACGAACTTCTTTTTCCCCACATTGTATTTGGTTAGTATCGGTTCGGCTTTAGATATAGTCTATATATCGATACCTCCATTCTAAAACATGCTAAGTCGAAGTGGCAGAATGTGTTTTTTGAGTCAAGAAAGAACACTGTTAGTTTTAAGCTAATCGTTTCAGATTTATGTCATCTGTTTGTATATTTATTCTGCACTAACAATGTGATCTAAGGCTATTCGGCCGACTTCAGCATTTCGTTCTTTGTAGTAATTTTTCATACCATCCCTCGTAGATAATAGTAAATTGGAATATGAACAGCTGAACAGAGTGTGGCGATCTTTTTTTTCAGAGTTTTGGTTTTCCAGCATACACACACACACAGTGATACTCACTTTGCGGTGACAAAGTTACAATCATCGGTGTTGTCAACAACATCGAATGCATTCATCCGTCCATCCACAGCTCTCCAGTTATCCAGTGATTCGTTCATCCAACCATCCATCCCGCCATTCATTCATTGCACTCGAATCCAATTGCGGTATGATCAACTTAAAGTAAAAGTTGAAATTACCTTTGTCATGTTGTGTTAACAACAACAGCAACAAGATTTACAAAAACCAACAAAAAAAATATATAAAACAAAAAATCATTTCAATTAATTTTTTGTTTGTGTCGTCGTAGTCGACGTCGTTTTGTTGTCGTCATCAAAGTTGTTGCCTAAATGAAAACACTCAACTTTAGTCTACGCAACACATCATCTTTCCATTTGGGATGATTTGGATTTTGTCCCCTTCATCATCATCAGCAGCAACAATGATCAACTGACTTTGAATTTGCATCTGCATCTGGATGGTGGATGTAAATTTGTAGATCTGCATGTTGTCGTCTTCTGTTTTCTTTTAATTTGTGAAACAATGATTTTGTTGGCGGATGATGTTGTTGCTGCCCCCCACCGCCATACCTCCTCCTCCTAATACCCCATCACCTCTTTCAATGAGGATGACAATGCGGTCGATGCTGATGATGACTATGTTGGCTAGATGGCGATGGCCATGGCCATGGTGTTGGTGATGAGCTGTTACAATAATTGTTTATAATTGAAACTGAAACAGTTTTCTTGGTTAATCATATGCATTGAATTGGTTGGGTTTCTTTTTCCTTTCTAAATTATGACTTGGTCTTTTACTTTCCTCTCTTTGAGTCGGCGATTTCTTTCAAATGAAAGTAAAGTGTTGACCCTTTTGTGGCATCTTCTCCCAATGAGCTGTGTGGCGTGGTGTGGCTCGGTGTGGCAAGAGGGCCAACCACATCATCGCAATGATGATAAGCAATTTAGATATGTTTTGTTACCTTATCAGAATAAGGCAAACGTCCACTTGTTTCTTTGAGGTGTTTCTTGAAATTAATTTACCCCAGAATAAGTGCAACTTTCCATGGAAAGTAATTGGCCTAAGAAAATAGCTCTAATTAAAATTGTATTATTCGTCCATGTTTCCTGTTGTTTTCTTTAATTTTCACTGCTGTTTGAAAATGAATGATTTCAATTATTGATTTCTCCAAAATATAAATGTTGATATCATTGACTCCTCTTAAATTAATTTTGCATCCAGACCCTCACTTTAGTGGAGGATGGTATATATAATTTTCTACGGGCCAAAAGTGTTACACGTGGAAGAAGTGACCTAAGTAATCCGTTTTAGGACATTTTAAGTTATTTGATCAATGTCCGTCCGTCGTTCTGTGTGACTGGTGTATCTCGAAAAAAGTAACGGATTGACTTCAAAATCGGCATGGGATAATATCTTTTCTATTTCAGGCTGCATTGAAAAAAAAATTGTCATAAAATTAAAGAAATGCTCCAAAGACTTCCTAAACTTTTAAAATAAGTAAATTTTTTACTTAAAATTAAGAATATTTATTAACAATTAAGTAAATTACTTAATGTTAACGAAATTATCTACATTTTAGGTACAAAATGTACCTATTTTAAAGACTAATGACGTCTCTGGAGCATTTCTTTAATTTTAGTACATTTTTTTTCACAGGGTTAATATTTAGTGAATTGATTTTCTTGTTAATAATAATCTAATTCCACACATAGTAATAGTTTATCTGTAGCTATCACCTTGAGAAATGGGCGAAGTGGCCCTGCCCCTCTTACACAAAGGCACCATTTTGTACAAAAACATTTAAAACCAATGTCTTCTGATCGGGATGAAACTTGCTTCAAGTTTTGTCCTATCAGAGTGTTGGAGAGTGTTTTGACGTTTTGGTCAAACGGCCCTTTTTCCCCTTCCATACGAGTTTAACTTACCAATTTTAGTTAGAAAATTTTGCGCAAAGTCTTTCGACTGCCTTTTCTCAATCTTTTTTAAAAATTCACAAAAATATTACTTTGTGATTTTTTTTGTGAAATTAAAAATTATTTTTGCATTTTTGTCAAAAACTATATTTTTATTTTTAGCTCAAACAAAAGCCTATGTCACAGTGTTTAATAGCTTAAAAGCAAGTTGTGGGATGCGACCTCCATATATATCAAAACAAAAATAAACACACGAGTATTTACCATAACTCGAGAACTATTTATCGTAATTATTATATTTTTATTATTTTATCGTAACGTCTGATCGGCCATGAATTAAATGTGGACATGCCGAAGAATTTAAAAAAGTTAAAAAGATTTAGCTAATTTAGCAAAACTACCAACCCCACAAGTTATCAAAAAAAACCAAATGTAACATCAATTAACAATTTAATGGCCATACGATTTTTTTTGTTCAAGGTGGATTTTTAGCACTTTTTCTATATTTTAATACGGCTTTATCTCGGTATAAGGTACGGAATATCTCTTTTACGTCTAAAGCAACTTTGCTTCCGCATTTTTCTCTATTCTATTCTATTCAATATCTACAACTTTTGCTTCAGAGATATTCCACAAAAGAGATATTCGAAAATGTGTCATACGGTACCGAGATATAACCGTGTTAAAATATAGAAAAAGTGCAAAAAATACACCACCTTGAGCCAAAAAAAATGGATTGGCCATTAAATTATTAATAGAGCCAACTTGACTAAACGAATGTTGCAGAAGTTCTTATTTTTGGGGCTACTTTGACGTCCAATTCTCAGAATTGAGTCCCAAAATCATGTGTTGTACTGTGTTAGCTGCATCTTTTTATACCCTACACCATACTGTGGTACAGGGTATTATGACTTTGTGCATTTCTTTGTAACACCTAAAAGGAGAAGAGATAGACCCATTGTTTATTATACCGATCGACTCAGAATCACTTTCTGAGTCGTCCGTCTGTCTGTCCGTCTGTCTGTCCGTCTGTCCATGTATTCTTGTAATCAAAGTGCAGGTCGTATTTATGGTCCGATTGTGATGAAATTTAGCATAGTGCTCTTTTTTGGCCCAAGGACGATCCTTATTGAAATTGGTTAAAATCGGTACAGATTTGGATATAGTCTCCATATATATGTTTCACCCGATTTGACATGCAAGCGCTGTAGGAACTGTATTTTGAATCAGATCGGTACGAAATTTGGCAGAGAGAGTTCTCTTATTACATGAATAAACACTGCCAAATGCGGGGAAAATCGGTTCAGATTTAGATATAGCCACCATATATATGTTTCCCCCGATTTAACATTTAAGCGCTGTAGAAATCGTGTTTTATATCCGATCAGTACGAAATTTAACAGAGAGAGTTCTCTTATTACATGAATAAACACTGCGCAATTCGGGGAAAATCGGTTCAGATTTAGATATAGCCCCCATATATATGTATGTTCCACCCGATTTAACATTTGAGCGCTATAGAAATCGTGTTTTATATCCGATCAGTACGAAATTTAACAGAGAGAGTTTTCTTATTACATGTATGAACACTGCCAAATTCGGGGAAAATCCGTTCAGATTTAAACATAGTCCCAATATATATGTTACACCCGATTTGACATGTAAGCCCTGTAGAAACCGTGTTTTATATCCGATCAGTACGAAAATCGGCAGAGAGAGTTTGCTTATTACATGTATGAACACTGCCAAATTCTTATCGCAATGCCCATTTTCGCATTGGTAGGTAGGTGTAGGGTATTATATAGTCGGCCCCGCCCGACTTTCTGTCTTTCCTTACTGGTTTAATAATGTATCGATTTTCCTCGGAATGGTCTCAGTTTATTCATGGATGATCAGACAAATCTATAAAATAATAGAAATATAATAGATGTGAATTTTTCGATGTTTTTAAGCGGTTGTAATAAAATAATTATTAAAATTTTCTCAAAAATGAGATTTTTCACAATATATTGTAAGATATACTTGAAACCGCTGATGAAAATATGATTTTAGAAGAAGATGAAGGTTACTTAATTTAGGATTCTTTAAAGCTTTCCTGAGCCAATTCAGATAAATGGTTCTCGGCTTATGCTAATATAACTACAAATGTGGTTCAACCTCTATATTTTTAGATGTTTATCTTTGTTTTATTATATATAAGCACATTATATATAATAACAACAAAAAATCAGCAATAAAAATATGGGTTTTTACAAAATGTCAAAACAAGCTTTAATTTTGCAAAAAAAAAGTTACAAAACTAATATTTTTGCTATTTTTTTTATATATTCTTAAAAAGATTGAAGAAAAAAAACTATCGAAAACACATTGGGAACGATTTTCTAAATACAATAGCTAATTAGTTATGGGTAATCCATTCTGTAGTGTCACAAGTTAAAAATTAGATCTTTTATAATTTCTCAGAAAATGTTACCCTAGTATGTGGGAATAATGACTCACAATAAAAAAATTAAATGAAAAATGGAGGGGGGCAAGGTCAAAGTTAAAAAAAGTGTTTCTTCCTCAGTAATGTTTTTTCAAGTCAATTTTAATGCTACAAAGCATAAGACGTTGAGAATAGAAAATATCATTTCATAAAGCTTTTTCCATGCACTTTTCATAAAAACTATTCATTTGAATTTATTAAACAATTTATTTCGGTCACTTTTCGCGGAAATAAAAATATAAATTGCGATATCTCAGAATCGATTTAATTTTTTTTCCTTACATTTTTTAATAAAAATGGTTCATATGTACTCTACCGATGGTGTCTATTTTGGAGTGGGGACTACCAAGTTACATTATAATAACTGAAAATCTTCAGCAAATTACAAAGAAAAAATATTTGGATGTGTTTTCAACTCTATTTTGTTTCTTAAATTTTTTTCAAATATTTTTTCTTTGTAATTATGTAACTTCTGAACTAAAGTCGTCCCCACTCCAAAATGTACACCATCGGTTGAGTACATATGGACTATTTTTATACCCTCACTTTAGTGTGACGAGGGTATATATCATTTGCTACGGAAAAAAGTGTAACACGTCGAAGGAGTGACCTAAGACCCCAAGTATGTTTGGAGGAAATCCGTTTTGGGTCATTTTAAGTCGAATGAGCAATGTCCGTCCGTCTGTCTGTCTGTCTGTCTGTCTGTCTGTCTGTGTGTCTGCTGGCTGGTGCGCACGATAACTCTCGAAAGGAGTAACCGATTGACCTCAAATTTGGTATGTGGTAATATTTTTTTCTATCTCCGGCTAAGTTCGAAGATGGGCCATATTGGTCCACTCCTTCTAGTACCTCCCCCACAAAGGGTTAAAATGTTGTGAAATATTGATTCTTTAATAACAGCTATACAACTTATTCGAATCTTTTGAAATTCCACACATGGTATTAGCTTATTAGTCGTTATCAACTCGAGAAAAATGGGCGAAGTAGCCACGTCCCTTTTGGTACCTCCCACACAAATGCACCATTTTGCACCAAAAGTTAACAGCTTATAACATTAATAACAGTGTATAAAAATACTTGAAATTTTGTACAGTATTATGCTTTTATATTGCCTACAGTCCAGGGAAAAATGGGTGTTGTTGTCACGCCCCTTTTGGTACCTCCCACACAAAGGTACCTTTTTGCACCAAAAGTTAACAGCTTATAACATTAAAACCAGTGTATAAAAATACTTGAAATTTTGTACAGTGTAATGTTTTTATAGTGTCTATAGCCCTGTGAAAAATGGGCGTTATTGCCACGCCCCTCTTTGTACATCCCACACAAAATGCCCAAAGCATACCACAATTTAATGTCTCATAACGTTTATACCAGTGCACATAAATGCTTATAAGTCGGCACAGTGCAATGAATTTAAAGTATCTAATGTTCAGCAAAAAAAAGGTGTATTTGATAAACCCCTTCTGGTACCTCCCACACAAATTGACAGAATAATTCGAGTAATATTCAATATTACATTACTCACAAAGTGAGGGTATACCTTAGTCGGTTTACCCGACTGAAACTTTCTTACTTGTTTATAAAAAATTCAATGAAAAAAAAAATTAGATCGATTCTGAGATATCCAAATATAAATTTATGTATATTTCCGTGAAATGTGACCGAAATAAATTGTTTAAAACAAAATTAATATTTTTTATGAAAAGTGCACGGAAAATCCTTTAAGAAACAATATTTTCAATTTTTAATTTCTTATGCTTTGTAGCATTAAAATTAACTTCAAAAAACCATTTCAGAGGAAAAAAATCAATTTTTTGGTACTTTGACCTCGCCTCCCGCCACCAATTTTCATTTAATTTGTTCAATATTGTGGGTCAATACTCCAACATACTAAGCAACATTTTCAGAGAATTTGAAAAAGATCAAATTTTGTTGTGTCATAACTATGTTGTGTCATAACTACTATTCTATAGAAATAAACTCGGTGCAAGTTTAATACCGATCAGAGACACCGCTTTTAAAAATTGACTCACCTGACATGAAATCCCCCATATACTTATTTGTTCCTTTTAGTCCTGTAAGGAGCTTAGGGCTTACTGGGTCTCGCAAAAGTTGTAGGTTTGCCAAACCTACAACTATTTTCCAGAGTTTCATACACTTCAGTTGAGAGAACTGAACAAAGTTCGTGTCACTTTGAAATTAATTCATAAGAAATCGAAAGAAAATAAAATATATCTCATAAAATTTAAAGTGAATTAAAAAGCGTAAATGATAGATATGCCTACGGAATTCTTATATGATGATACTTAAGGTTCTGGTCTTGATTTGAACTGTGAACGTTTGAACTGTGGACGAATCTCTTTGTCTATTTTGAGAATACAGTCTGAGCAGTTTTACGTTTTTATGTTCGGGTCTTGTATATATTGTTAAAATTTAATTTAATCATATTTCATCTAAAATGTATAGTAGGTAAAAAAATTGCATTCGTGTAAAAAATCTGAAAATACCCTCACTATCAGTTAAATAGACGATCCTGTTCCGTATACCGCGCATTCCGAATCCGAATTTCTTGTCCAGAAACATGTACTTTATGTTTGTGGACGTTAGAAGGATCCCTGTAAATACAGATTATCCCTTCCAATTATTATTTGGTACAAAAAATTCGAGTCACACTTGTTGCCAGAAAAAATAAAAAATTCGTTCCTTTTTAGAGGCTATAGTTACTGTAAAATTATTCTTAAATGTAGAATATGAGATCCTTGGTACAGAAGTTAATAAGGATTATACTAATATACTGTCTATTTACATGTGCATGTGGGATACACCAGGTGATCATGGCTAATAATTCCTCATGTTTAGAACTGAATACTTCTATTCTATGTTCATTAGCATTGCAATCCATAACATTTGGCAAGGCATTGAATCACAAACAAAAGACTAAAGACACAAACATGAAAAAATTCGAAAACTTTTACTTTCTTTTAAACCGCTAATGGGATGAAAAATAATACTATTTTTTGTTAATCAAATAGATATAAAAGTGCGAAAATTCTTGAAATTTGAATTATTATTTATTTATTTATTTATATGAATTACAATACAAAGTAAATTTATATTCTAATTTAAAGGTCCAGGGAGAAGCAGGGCGACAAAGACCATGTTTCTTGTTAATTTTTGTTGCGACAGACCAGAGCCTCTGGTGGGAATCGAACGCACGACCCCCAAACGCATAGGCGAGCTACCAACTCACCTACTGGGGCGCTCAATTTGAATTATTCTATTCAATATATATATATATATATATATAATATTTTATATTAAAAACAAAAGACTTAAAACACAAACTTCAAGCTCATAAATTGTGAATTCCAAAGGTGTTCTGATTTTTCCTTCATTTTAACATATTCAAATCCCATACTTTTAACTTTCTGTAAATGAACGGATTATTTGGATTTAAAAACAATTAAAAAAGTGCCTTTAAACTGTAATGAAATATAAACCAGAATCGCCAACAATTTTTTTGAAACTCATACTTTTGAAAATGTATATCATCATATAAGTAACTCCATTTGCAAGTCGTCGTCCCCTGAAAAATAATCCTCCCACATGGAGGAGTTTTACCAATTCAGTTCAGTTGTGCTGTGCAAATGACTGTCACCAACCACTCTAGGACTTCTTGTGAAACATTATACATAGCCTGACAGGCACCATGCCAGTTGAGTTAGTCTCGAGCATCCATCCCCCAGGTGGAAAGTGGGAAAACAGTGTTTTATTTTGCAGATTATGCAGATGCCCACGGAGTGCACTTCATTAATCCCTAAAAAAGCACCAGTCTGAAAACTGTCAACCGCCACTGCTGCGACGGGTCGGTCCAATGCACGACGGGATGGTAAAATAGAAGACAAAATGCGACCACTTCGCGTCCATGTCGCGTTTGCCGCGCAATGCGAACGACAACAACTCAAAAAAGCGGTACTCTTTAATAGATGTGCATAATCAACCGCAACGAATGGCGACGACGACGAAAAACAATGAAAAACGAGAGTAAAATGTTTAAACGAAAGCAGAAATGCGGCTATTAAATGCATGTACAGCCTTAGGCTATGGAAATAGGACAAGTGCCAAAGCGTATTTGTACAAAATAAATAATGTCAACAACCAATTTTATATTTCCTCATAAATTATTAAGATTTAAGATGCAGATAGTGCATTTGGCTTAAGGCCATTTTGTTTTTATTTAATGAAATAATACAATTGTCTAAATAAAATACGAACTGCAAAAATTCAGTTAAAATGCTTTGAAAATGTGGTATTTATGACTTAAATAAGCGTATTTTGGAGCGTGTTTATTTATAACAAAATATGAGCCGATTTGTAAAATTTTTGTTGTGATGAATACTTGTCAAAACAGAATACAAACTGCAAAGTTTCAGCTAATTTTCTTTAAAAATGTGATGTCTATGGCTCAAAACCCGTATTGTGGAGAGACTTCTATAGCGGCTATATCAAAACATTGACCGATATGACCCATTTGCAATCCCAAACGACCTGCAACTATAAGAAGGATTGCTATCAAATTTGATCAACCTAGCTCTGTAGCGTGATTTCAACGGACACACAGGCAGACGGACATGGCTAAATCCTCGTAGAATTTCACAACGATCAAAAATTATATATTTTTGACTTTATGGGGTCGCAGATATTTTAAGGTGTTGCAAATGGAATGACAAAGTTAGTAAACTTTGTCATTCCATTTGTATACCCTATGGCGGAGGGTATACAAATGGTCCAAAAACTAATGACACCTTCCACGAAAATTGGAATTGTAAAAAAAATTGCCATAAAATATTTTTTTAATTTTTTTTCCGTATTTAGGACTACATATTACATCACAAAATGCTACGGTCCTTCGACAAAAATTTGTAAACTAGAGCAATTTGCGCTTGAAGTTTATAACACTTTGAACTCTGACGACCCCTGTAAATATTTTAAGGGACAAAGTTGACAAATGTCTTCAATGAACCTGAATATCTCGAAATATCATTGTCAAGGACTATGGTGACACTAACGAATGGCAAATTTCGGTACTGACATTTCTCATCGGATATATGTTGGGGTTTGTTCCATTTAAGTCATTTGTCATTGTATTAATGTCAATATGTTTATGTCAGTGTAGCATCAACGAGACTACTTATCGACTTTTATTTTGTTGAAATTTTGATTAAAAACAAGTAAGAAAGTTGAGTCGGGTAAACCGACTAATAAATCCCCTCACCTTGAGCCTCAAAAAAATATTGTAAATTTATTTATTTTTTTTTTGTTTTATTTAAATTATTATCAATTTAAATTGCATTATTAACTTTAAAGTATGCACTGGTATTAAAGTTCAAAGCTGTTTACTTTTGGTACAAAATGGTCCATTTGTGTGAGAGGTACCAAAAGGGGCGTCCCAATAACGGTCACTTTACTCTGGACTCTAGGTACTATAAAAGCATTACACTGTACGAAATTTCAAGTATTTATATGCACTTGTAAGTTATAAACTGTTAACTTTTGGTGTAAAATGGTCAATTTGGGTGGGAGGTACCAAAAGGGTCGTGCCAATTACGGCCACTTTTCTCTAGACTATAGGTGCTATAAAAACATTGCACTATAGCAAATTTCAAGTATTTGTATGCACTGGTATTAAAGTTAAAAGCTGTTACTTTTTGGTTCAAAATTGTCCATTTGTGTGGGAGGTACCAAATAGAGCGTGGCAGTAATACCCATTTTTCACTGTATTGCAGGTAGTCTTTGTATGCACTAGTAAGTCTTTGTATGCACTAGTAATAAAGTTATAAGCTATTAATTTTTTGGTTCAAAATTGTCCATTTGTGTGGGAGGTACCAAAAGGGTCGTGGCAACTTCGCCTATTTTTCTCGAGGTAATAGTGACTAATAAACTAATACTATGTGTAGAATTTCAGAGCATTCAAATAAGTAGTATAGATGTTATTAAATAATCAATATGCCACTAAATGTTAACCCTTTGTGGGGGAGGTACTAGAAGGAGTGGAACCAATATGGCCCATCTTCGAACTTTGCCGGAGATAAAAGAAAATATTACCACATACCAAATTTGAAGTCAATCGGTTACTCCTTTCGAGAGTTATCGTGCGCACCAGCCAGCAGGCAGACAGACACACGGGCATTGCTCATTCGACTTAAAATGACCCAAAACGGATATCCGCCGAACATACTTAGAGTCTTAGTTCACTCCTTCGAGGTGTTACACTTTTGGTTCGTAGCAAATGATATACGAGTAACCCTCCTTTCCCCCTCTCTCTCCCCCTCTCTCTCCCTCTCTCTCTCCCTCTCTCCCTCTCTCTATCTCGATGTGCACTTTTGGTCCTTAGTAAATTTGATTTAAGTAAAACTATTCTTCAAATTGTTCATTAGCCTACAAATATCTGCGTAAGTGGTTAGACTTTGTCTACTGCATTTTGTGCTTTTTTGTCTAGGTCTAACTGGGCAGACTTTCTTCGGTTACGCCACACATAAGTAATATGTATGTCTATTACAAAATTAACTTTAATCTCTGTGAGAGAAGACGGGCAGATACTCTTCCTCTTTTATAGTATTTTGTTGTTGGTTTTTTAATGCAAAAACAATAAAGTACATAATAATTTGATAAGCCATTCAACATCATAAAATTGAAAATTGAATACAGAAAACATGAAACCCGTATCGATCGTATTTCATTCGACGGCTACCGTAAGTGTGGACAAGTACTGAAATGGAAAATTAAACCGTGTTTTGATGGTTACATCAGCATCGTCCAAAAGAAACAGAAACAGACCAAAACATCAGCAGACCAGACAGCATCTTTAAACAACTCACCATTTAAAGAGCGACCGAGCAACGGACAGACAGGCAGACGGACGGACAGACAAACTGATGGACCCCATTGCGGCGACCAAATATAACTATAACAGGATCAAATCCAGCAGCGGCAACTACTGCAACCAGAGCAGCAAACACTTTTCTTTCTTCTACCTCCACAATGTGTCCGATTGTCCGCGTATGTGTGTGTGTGTGGGGAGTGTGGAGGAAAACTGCTCTGGCCACAGTCACCGCCACACATCGTCACATCACATCTAAGACGAGCAAAAAAAAAAACAAAAATAGAAAAAACATTGCACAGTGCGAAAGCAATTGCAACTGTTGCAGATGTTCGTCCGATCCATCCGTTCGCTCTTTCGGTTGACTTGCAAAAGTAAAGCATAGCATTTCTATCTATAGCTTCTTTCTAGCTGATCATCGACGCAAATGAAATCGAAACCGAAATGGTGCACACTCGAAGACGACGATGACGACAACAACGATGATGATGATGCCGGTGGTGGTGGCAATACTGATGCTGATGATGAAGATGCAGCAAAAGTCTCCTCGCAGCATCTAAACCCGGCAAAGCAGCTGTTTCTGTTGCTCATCTCGTTGGTACGTTTTGGTGTCGTCGAGGGAGCCAACGAGCGGTGGCGCATAGCTGTAAATCTATCTTGGCCAATATAATGGGTTTTGAGTGGACAACAAGTGTTGCAACTGTTACCATTATAACTATGCAATTGTTGCATGTCTCTGCTGCTGCTGCTGCTCCTGTTGTTGTGGTTGTTGCTACTATCGCTTTTGCTGTTGATGCTCTTGTTTTTTTTTTTCTTTTGCTATAGCTGTTACTACTACTGCTGCTGTTGTCATTGTTGTTGCTTATAAAAAAAGTGAGAGTGACATCGGAAATTGTTTCAATTTTCACAACGGCAACAAGAGCAACAACTGCGAAAAAAACGATATAAAAATAAATAAAAAACAAACAAGATTTGACTTGCTCTGTTGTAACATAATGAATGAACGAATGTCGAAAACTGTAACAGCCACAATTTTTTTTCTTGCTTCTGCTTCAACTGTTGTTGTTGTTGCTGCTGCTGCTGTTATCTTTGCGCGCTTTCAGCTGCATGCCATTGCATGCATAAGTTATCCCCGAGTAAGTTAGGTAAAGATAACCACCATCGACCGAATCAGCCACTCGGCCGGTTAAAGGAAATTGTTGCGGCTAGAAATGGATCGCCAACACTTGCCTCTACTATATATGGATAGAGAGGTATGTGTACAGAGGCGTATGTGTTCGAAAGATGCGATTCTCAATATGCAGATAATCCTTATGTATTCCCTGTAGTAAAGAAGTGTATAAAGTCATGTGTATGTATACTCTCCAATGTTTCTGAAGCAACTTGTGTTCTGTGAGAAATTGACGTAGACTTGAAAAGACTCCCTTTTTTTTCTGTACCAATCCTCGCAATGTCTTCAAATTCGGTGTTTTATATTACTTTTGCTAGCCCCTGGTCTGGCAAAGATTGAGAAAAAAGCCAAGTTCCATATTAAATTCCTTGGAAAGTGAGGGGGTCCTTCGGCCCGTTCGCTCGACAGAAATGTTCCTACATGTTTTACTACGTTTTGGAGACTCACCCTACGTCTAGTATAATTCGGAGCTCGACAGTTTTTAGAACAAACTTCAAAACGGAATGGTTTGGAAGAAATATTCGACGATATTTATTTTTACGTTTTTTGATCCAATATCGACATTTACGTTTTTTAAACAACAATTATTTGAGAGTACTTTAAAATAACATTTAAATATTTCTCCTAAATAAGCAATGTTCGCGGCGAATGTTCTGTTACGTACGTTACAAAAAATGGAAGTAGGTTTGTAGGTTTGCATTTTATCTGATTTACCCATATACAAGTATGGCGTCTACTGGAGCTAATACAACCTAAATTACCCGTATAACGAATAACAATTCCCCATAGGATGGGGGTATATTCGTTTTGTCACTCCGTTTGTAACACCTCTAAATATTAATCTGTAACCCCATTAAGAAACAAATATTCTTAATCGTTGTATAGTTCTAAGACGATTTAGTCCTTCTGTTGTAATCACGCTACAGTCCGTAATAATAGGTTGATCAAATTTGGTAGAAATACTTCTTATATTTGCCGGTTGCTTGGGATAGCAAATGGGCCATATCATTCAATGTTCTGTCGCGTATGGTTTAGTAACTGTGGTTTATTAACTGTCATTAAAACAATTAGAAAAATATATATTTTTTTTTTAAAAATCGTTTTTTGTTGGCTCGAAAAAAACCATAAAAATAGAAAAAAATCGCAAAAAAGTGAACAATTATGTGGCATGTTGGCTGTTAGCGGAATGTATTTAGTAGTGACAGAGACTGCCAGGATTATAACATGAAAGGAATAAAAGAGGAACAGAAAGGTTTCGGATTTTTTTAAAACGTCACAGTATATTGTTTGCTGCTGCTTACCGCTTGAATTGCTGCTTCACAAGTAAGAGTGGCGGTGCTGAGTAAGAAATAAAAAGACTTAGAGCTAGGAATCAGCGAAAATGGAATCTGGAAAACACAGAGAGAAGATGGCAGTCCTTTATCCATTAAGTAAAAGCTTGTGGCCTCATGACTGGTAGTGGATAAAGAGTTGCCATCTTTTCGGAAAATGGCTATGTTTAAACAACAAGCAATTCAATTAATTTAATCGAAGTATTTTTTGAGATAATAGTAATTCACGTAGATACAATTTATTATTTCATGAAACTTAAAGCTAATGGTTGAAACTGGATTCAACAAAATGTTTATTCCATTTTTTGAATGCTAACATCCAAATGAAGAATACAATGTATATTTGAGAAAAAAGCTATGAATAGATGTATAATTTAAGACCCATATTGAAAAAGTATTATTTTGGCTATTTTCTTTGGGAGATACCAAAAGGGGTGTGGCAATAACGCCCATTTTTCATTAGACTATGGGCGCTATAAAGGCATTACACTGTACAAATTTACAAATGTTTGTATGCGCAGGAATCGAAGTTAAAGCTGTTAACGTTTTGTGCAAAATGGTCCATTTGTAACTGAGGTACCAAATGGGGCATAATATTGTAAAAGCATTACGCTCTACAAAGTATTATGTATTTGTATGGACTAGAAACAAAGTTATAAGCCTTTAACTTTCTTTGCAAAATGGTCCACTTGTATGGGAGTTACCAAAAAGGGCGTTGCAATATCGCACACTTGTTTCAGGGACTCTAGGTACTTTAAAACCATTACACTTCAGAAAATTTCAAAAATTTCTACTGACTGGAATTATAGTTATAGGCCGTCAAGTTTCTGTGCAAAACGGTCCCTTTGTATGGAGGTACCAAAAGGGACGTGGCAACTCGCCTATTTTCCTCAAGGTGGTAGCGACTAAGAATCTACTATTAAGTGTGGAATTGTGAAAGATTTTGATAAATAGTATAGAAGTTATTAAAGAATCAATATTTCACTAATTTTTGGGCTTTTTGTGGGGGAGGTACTTGAGGAAGTGGACCAACATGGTTCAGCTTTGATAAATATTAGCCTGTATGGAAAAAATATTGACATATGGGCATTTCCGTGGGTCGCGAACGTACGTTCGTACGCTTTTGATGTACAAAAAATATAGAAAACAAAAATTTTCCCCGCATTTTTTTTGGTGATTTGATAGCATATTGGTAGCTCTATGTTAGGTGCAAAAGATGGGTTTCATCGAGTTTTAGTTTTCATAATGATAACAATAAACATGTGGTCACGAACGTACGCGAAATAGAAGTCAACTTTAGCTGAATCTAGTAACATGCCAAAATCTGCGAAAAGGAACGGAACGAAAGCTATTAATTTATTTTAAAAGAGGATTAATGTAGCTTTCTATCGAGTATTTACACAATAAATTATCGCTATTGGTTTTTTTATAATTGGCTTAGGTGCTGGTCGCGAACTTGCGATTTTTCCATCTGTTTTAACCGTTAAATTAATCGCTAATCGAACTTTTTTTTTAGAAGTAGAAAGATTGCAAGCATAACATATGTTTTTATATGTAAAATAATTAGATATAAAAATGTCTGTGAAAGTAGCTTAAAATGGAAAAAATAAAATTTTTCAGTATTTAGGCAAATTTTCTCATGAAAACAAATGAGATATGCTATGAAACCATTATATTTATATTTTATACTTACTCACAATAAAATACGATGATTACCAACATTTTATTTTTCGGCCCTGGTTGACCATTCGGCGGAAATGCCCATATACCAAATTTGAAGTCAATCGGTTATTCCTATCGAGTTATTGTGCGCATAAGCCAGAGAGACAGACGGACAATTCTCAAATGACTTAAAAGGCCCAAAACTGATTTCCGCCAACTATTTTTGGGGTCTCTTTGGTCCCTCCTTCCACGTGTTTTTGGCCCGTAGCAACCAGGGCTGTGGAGTCGGAGTCTGGGAAATTTGTCGAAAAATTATGGTCGACTCCGACTCCGAGATGGATTGTGCAAAATTTACCATTTATGTGATAGAACTTTTGCACACAAAAATTTTTGGGAAAACAATTTTGATACAAAAGAAGGATAAAATATTTTTAACATTTAACATTTTAACATTTTTTGCATGCCAAAAATGTTATAAAGTTAACCAAACTATCGAGTTTTCTTATGTAAATCAGTTCTAGGAAAGCTCTGATTATATTTAGCTAACAAAATAAGTATTTTTGCAAGAATATACGATATTATTAAGCGAGTACAAAGCAAGGAAGGAAAGGTGGGGCCAAGCCAACTATATGATACCGTACAACACCTTGTTGGAGCAGAATAACCTCGGATATTGTAAATATATATATATAAGATAATTATCTTATGAATCTGAATTAGAGTGATCAAAACCGGATTAAAATAAACCGGCCCACCGGTTTTTTGCTTCCACCGTCCCCGGTTTTTCTCAAAATCATGAATTTCGAACAACCGGTGCAACCGGTTTTTTTCGTTTGTTTCCACCGGTTTTCCGGTTTTTTTATTATCACTAAAATATTAAAAATTATTTACAACTGTATATACAAAATATCACAAATTAAGATAATAATATGAAAGATCTCCTTATATGGCCTAAAAAGACTCGGCAACTTTGCTAGAATCCGAAGCCATTCACCAATTTCTTTACAAATTACAAAAATTTAAAGAAAATAAATGATTCATACGCGCAGAAGTTATGTGAAAAGTAAACACATTCTCCCACTTCCAAACCGAAACAAAAACAAGTAAGAAAATTTGATTTGGGTAAACCGACTAGTGTATACTCTTATATATTTATATGTATACTCGTATATACCCACCTGCACTAAAGTGTGTATATAAAATATTTATGTATTAAGATTTAATACCTCTATCAAATATTCTATTTAATATCCCGAAATATTAATATTTTCTTGACTGAACTACATAAGGGGAATTTCATGTCAAGTGAGTTAATTTTTAAAAGGGATGTCTTCTGTCGGGCTGAAAGTTGCACCAAGTAGCCCTATCAGATAGTATTTATGAGACACAATTCCAACGAAATCGGTTAAGGACTTTCGAGTTGGAGGGTGTCAAATATTGACATTTTTGTCAAACGGTTGTTTTTCCCATCTGAAATGCTAAAATGTTTGGTTGAACGTTAATTTTTTTCAGAGGTTTATATTTATTTTGATAGATCAACAGGTCCCATCCCATTAATAGGTCACAAAGCTTTTAAAGGAAATTATCTAAGCTTTCTTTTGAGAAAAAAAATCAAAAATTAAAACATAGGTTTTTACCAAAATTTCAAAAAAGTTTAATTTTGCAAAAAAGCAATGAAAATATATTTGCTAATTTTTTTAAAAGGTTGAAGAAAAGACTATCGATAACACTTTTGGAAAATGTTTCTAAATACAATAGCTAATTAGTTATATGTATGAGATAACAGGACCGTTTGATGTAATGACAATATTCATCACAATCCAACTCATAACTACTATCCAACAGGACTAAATTTGGTGCAAGATTCCTGATCAGAAGACATCGCTTTTAAAAATTTAATATTAAAAAATCGCCTTTTTTGTTATTAAAAAGGAAAATGTTTTTCAAACGGCAATTTTCATACTGCTTTGTTATGCAGAAAAAAACCGGTTCTACCGGTTTCCCCGGTTTCCTTCGAAGAAAAAAACCGTCCACCGGTTTTTTATAACTTAAATAAACCATCCACCGGTTTTTTATTTTTTCAAAAAAACCGGTTTTTTGATCACTCTAATCTGAATCTAAATAGTAACATTTATTTAGGGGGGCAATTTCTATCTGAACCAATTTTGACCAATTCCAATAGGATTCCTCTCTAGCAGGATAGTAGTGAAATTGCGATCTGCACTTAACGAACAACTTAAGATGGACAGTCGGACAGCTAGTGATTCTGAGTAGAACGGTATATTTTAAGGTAGGACTAGCTGTAGAATTTTTTCAAATCTACCTAAAAATAGTAATTTATAACCCCCTGTACAATAGTGTGGTGTAGGGTATAATAACTAACGAATGAACTGGTTGCCTGAAGCGAACATAATTTCTAAAAATTGCGGTATATTAAAAAGGCCCAATTCTTTCCTTGTTGAAAGAATTGTCATGTTAGTTGCAGCTTGCATGTCAAGCATCAATAAATAAATAATACAATTTTATTTAATTACTGGTATTGAATACCTATTTTTGTGTTTTTTTTAACAAAGCTATATCATATTTTCAATAACATCATGAACTCACGTCCAAGTAGAAATATAATTTCAGAAATTTATGTTATTTAACTGACTCGAATTATCTTAAAATTCGACTCCGATAGTCGGAGTTGATTAGCTTTGGCTCGACTCCACAGCCCTTGCAGCAACTGATATATTATACCCTCGTTCACCATAGTGGGGGTATAATAACAAAATTTTGTTCAAATTTTCTGACTTCTATTCTACCAAAAGGCCTATAATTTCTACATTTATCAATAGGTTTTTTTTTTAAAAAGGCATTATTTTCTTCGTTAGGATGCTAGCTTTTAAAAATTGGAACAAAACATTTTTTTCTATTTCTTATGGTTTTCTTCGTGACAGCAAAAAATGATTTAAAAAAAAAATGTTTTCAAATTTGTTTCTAAATGTTTTTACTACAGTTACAAATTTTTTTTTTTTTTTATGTGAAAGTAATATTTTCAGCATTTGTAGCCCTCATAATATCCTTTAATATAAAGGTATAACGGCTTATCGAGCTTTTACTTAAAAAAAAATAAAATTTGAAGGAATTCTTTGATCTTCAGCTCATCTCCACAGTGAGAAAAACCATAAAATAACATCAATAACAAATCAATCCCGCATAGGGAAACATCAAAATAAAATTAAAATAGTTTTTAATATTTTCTCGTGTTTATGACAATAAATATCTTTGTGAAAAATTTCTTAATGTTCCATTCATATTTGTCATAAACCGATAAATGTTACAAACAAGTGCACAATAACATAATACCCCGTACCACAATGTGGAGTAAGGTACAAAAAGTATTTTTTTCTTAAAATTTTCAAAAATCCTTTTTGTTTCAGAAAACTTTATGTGCAAAAATTTTAGGTTGATACAAAAATGCTGACCACAGTGAAAGTGTGTGATACACAACAATCAATCATAATCCCGTTTTTAATTTTTTAACTTAATTTATTTTACATTTTAAATTGTACTCGTTAAAAAATTCTGTTCATTGAAAATTGACAAATATCTCTACGTTTTCATGGCTTGTTTCTTTTTTGTTCTTGCAGATTTTAGATTTATTGATGTGATTTTGTGGCAAAACTGATTTATTTTGTATCATTTTTTTCTTGGCTGACTTCTACTCTTAAAACAATGCATACAATTAAAATCTGTAACACATTGTTTGTATGACCTCTATTTGCCCTAAATTAGTTTGAAAAGGGCAACTATGGAAATAAATCAATTTCCAACACTCAATTTTTTATCTTAAGTCTTTTGTTTTAAATTCCATGGAAATAAGGTTAAGTTTAACAATGCATATACCTATAAAGACTTAAGTGATACAAAACCAAAAAAACGTTCTCAATAGCATACAAACACGAGTAGCGTTAGAATTAATTTAATATACATATAAAAAAAATCTTGTGGAAAATTATCCATAAAGAACTGCGTACATTCCAAAAAACAATTTGCTAAATTAGAAACCCATTACTCATTGTTAAGTTTTAGAATATGTAAAGGATTTAACATATTACCAAAAAGTATTTAGTTTTAATATGCTTATTAGAGTTGTTTACTAGTTGAGAAAAAAACAAAAGACTTAAGACACAAACATGAATAATAAGGATTTCGTTTTAATGTCTAAGTACCAAAACAAATGTATCTACAAGAAGCTGACATAACCATGCACCATAGAAACAAACAAAATCTGGAAGTCCCATATAATCACCCCACTTAACCCCCCCTACGCCAATCTTCACATATATCGCATGCCACACGGACAGACATACGGACGGACGGACATTGCAAAAAATGCATAAGAAAAATAGTCTTCTCCGTCATATTGTCGTAATCGTTAAACTCGATCATTTTATGTATGCGAACACTTTCCCATCTCACTGGTGGCGGCTAATGTTGCTGGTGGTGGTAAGAAAAATGGTATTTAGCTTTTCCAAGCAGGCGGTCGTCTGTCCGTCCGTCTGTCCGTTCGTTGTTCATTCACTCAGTCATATTGTTGGACGTCACATTCATCCGTCCGTTTAGTTGTTGCCGTCGGTCGCAAGGCTGACAGCGTATTGCAGAAGCAGTGCGCAATCACAATTTCTGCAATTTTCTGCATCTTCTAAACATACGCGACCATTTTATATGGCCAGGACCAGTTTGAACCTGGTTGCCACCGTTGTTACGGGGCTTCGTCGTAGCATAAAAATACAAACATAATTATAAAATGCTGTGGCGGCTACTGTGGCTGCCGCTGCGACTACAAGTGGTGTGCAGCAAATGATGCGATGATCTTTATTAATTTTACGTTTTTAATTGACCCGTGTAAACTCGGACGTAATGTGTTTGTGTGTGTGTGTGAGTGATGGACTGAAAACAGGGAAAACAGCGATGCAACACAATGAGAGACAGAAAGAAAACCAGATCATAGATCAAATCATTTTGATTTCATTCATTCGTACGTTTTTGTTATCTCTCTGCCACAGCCCGACACTGGTATCTCCTTTATTCGGGCAGTCCGACTGACAGACTGAGGGGCCGGCCACACCACAGCAGATCACACCAGACCAGATCACATCATTCACTTCATTTTTGTTTTCATAATCGATGTTTCATGTTGTGTTAATAAGTCATAATATCACTTCACTTCACCTCACATCAAATGCAAGTATGCACCATAACTATGTACGAGTACACATGCGCGTCAATACAGCTTCGGGTTATTGAGTTGGGACTGTTAGCCGTTTTTTTGGACTGTTTTTTTGGAACTGAAGTTATTTGGTGGACTGTCTCAATTCTACCCAGCTACCATGCGGAAGTACTTCCTAAGACATCAATTCCAAAGAAGAAGTTCCTACTGAGAGAAGATTAAATTATAAAACAGACACTGACAAGTGTGCTCACACATATAGAAATACAATACTCAAAAATAAAATTAGTTGACATTAACATTCGAGAGAAGAAGGAGCGTTTACTTGGTTTTGTTTTCCAATAAATGTAATTATTTTTCACTTTGTTAATATTTATGTAAAACGACTGTAATTTATGTCTCTTTGTTTAGTGTAACCCTTGAAAATGATCGGCAAAGTCGGTCGAAATATCGGGAAAATAACAATTTTTAAAAAGAAAACAATAAATTCATAATTAATTTGTTTTATTTATGACCTCAAGCCAACAAAAATATTATCAATTATAAAGGTCAACTATACACAATAAGAATAGTTAGTGTATATATTTATAATTTATGAAAAATATAAAATATTAAAAATTTGTTATTTAAAACAGATTTATTAAAATATAATACGTTAAACAAACCGGTGCGGGATTCGAACCCGGATAGCTCAATTTAATTATTCCTATGTAAAGGGAGAATCCAAAGTAAAGCGTATGAGTACTAAAAAGTACTCATACGCTCAAGTGTTCATATATAGGGTGATCTAAGTAGAGATACTTTTTTCAAAAGTCTTTTTTTGACAGATCACGTGTTAGTCGTGTCATGCTGTCATGTTATTTTTGTTAAGTATTGTTTGGCATTTCATCATGGAAAGACTTACGCCTGAGCAACGTTTACAAATTATTAAGTTTTATTATGAAAATATTTGTTTGCCAATTGCGCTAAGTCCTTTTTTTTAAATCCAAAAAAAAAAAAAAAACACTTTTCAGTCGACGCACGACCTTGACACCCATGAGCAATATTTTGCATCTCTGTAGATTAAGGCCAACATTTTTGTGGAACATACGATATTAACCCTCTAGCTCCTCCACATAACTGTAATTGTTTGACCTATTTTAACAAATCCTAAAAAACGCCCATAAAAATGGGAATGAAATGTTCTACAAAAATGTGTCAGAACACACCGAAGCCCAAAACTTAACACAAACACCAAAAAGGTCAAATTCCAGTCAAAAATCCTCCTTGGCCTATTCGTGCAGCAATCTTAGTCATACGACCTAAAGAGCATTTTGACTAAAATTTGAACGTTTTTTTGGTTTTTTGTGTTAAGTTTCAGGTTTTGGTGTGTTCTGACACATATAGTAAAATTCCAAAGTTGTATAAAATAATGACATGAAAATATTTAGAATGATTTAGATTTCTACAGAAGTTTTCGAATGTGTCCGTCAATTTGCGCTGAACACTAGATACTTCAAAGACATTACTGTACCGAATTCTAAGTGTTTAAGTACACTGGTATTAAAGTTATGAGCTATTTTTTTTGCTATTTGTGTGTTAGGTACCAAAAGAGTTGAGGCAATAACGTTCCTCTTTAGACTGTAATGTAGGTACTATAAAGGTATACTGCACAACAGTATTAGTTTCTTTGTCGCTATAACTTTGAGAAAATTGCCACGCCCCTTTTGGTACCCACCACACAAATGGAGAATATTGCACCAAAACTTAACTGTTTATGGCTTTAATATTAGTTCATTCAAATACTTGAAATGTTGTACAGTGTAATGCTTTTATAGTACCTTGAGTCCTGAGAAAATGGGCGCAGTTGACACCCCCTCTTGGTACTTCCCATACTAATGGACCATTTGGCATCAAAAGCTAACAGCTTATAACTTTAATACCAGTACATACTATACAGTTATTAAATGCAATTTAAATTGATAATAATAATAATGTAATTAAAACAAAGAAATAAATAAATTTACGATAATTTTTTTGGGACTGCAGGTGAGGGTATTTTTAATTCGGTTTATCCGACTGAACTGCCTTACTTGTTTTTTAATTGTTTTAACGACTGTTACTATACTTCTGTTTCTATGTGAAGTTGATGTTTTATGTATTTAAATGTTATCCTGGTTTTATCGAGCTTATACTTCAAAAAATTTGGTCGAAATAATAAAGTCAAAGTCAAGTTGCAAGAAAATCCGAACCGGAAAATTTTATGCACACCCTTCGATAAAAATTTTGAAAACTAGTAATAGTTATTTGAATATTTTTTCCGGAAATTTTAGAATATTTTAAATGAAAGCATCATAAAGTCATCGAAATCGTTATAATTTTATGGTAAAGTCTGATCGGTCATAAATAAAATAAGCGTATTTCAAATAAATAGATGCATCCTAATTTAAGTTTGGAGAAAAGAATGGAACTCGCAATATTTGAAGTCATTCGTGTTCGATTTTTGGATTTCGATTCTGAAAAAATGTTGGCCCGTCGACGTGAAATTCTGAAAAATATTTGCCCTTTTTAGGTGGAACTGATGTGGTTCCTCGACTTAAACTTATCTCCTATTTCTAAATTCCGAAATGTGGTATAAAGGTGAATTTTTCGGGGAAAGGGCAATGAAAATGCTGCAGTTTTTTGCGGAAAAGAAATCGCCATTACTTTAGTTTTAATGATTGGCCATCATCACTATCACTATATTCGATTTGGAAATATTGAATTGTAATTGCTACAGCGCATAGATTGCAGATAATTCCTTCCTTATTCTCCAATATTATTGAATTCTTGAAACCTCAAATGAAAATTGTCCATTAAAATCCCAACTCAATGACCAAATGCTGTAAATTTTTTATTGCGACTTACATATGTACAAGTATGACGACTGAGAGTGGTGACTACGTGAACGTGTATTGAACGATGCAAAAATATGTTGAAAGAATTCATTTTATTCGATTATAAAATGATGCATTAAATTGTTTTCGCGAGATAAAGATTAAATGTTATGGGAAATTGTCCATATGTACAAACAAAACTACTCGCCTCTATAACTGACTGCACCAACTGACTGACTGGTTGTCTGTGCATCCATTCGTCCGTCTGTCTGCCTGACTTTAAAGTGTTCCCATATACAAAGATCACATCCAATTGCATTTGTTTGAATATACTCGTATGTCTCTGTGTGTGAAATGTGATTGCCAATTATTTGACTCGATTTACAGGCATTCAATTCTATTTGAAATTAATTGTTACACATGTCATGTGTTTTTTACACCCAATATAAAACAATTTTTAATGCGCCGCTCAAGACCTGTTTCAGTTACAATTTCTGTGTCTTTTTTCTGGCATTCGATCCATTTAAACGACAAAACGGCCAAACAGCCGCAGTCGCAGCCGCAGACACCGTCAACAATTTAACAAAAGATTGGCGATATTTATTTGCCATTACAACATTAGCGACAAATAAATTCAATCCAATCCACTGGCGGTGATTTCGCAAATGGTGAAGATGTAATGAGAGTCTTAACCCCGAGACATGCCAAGAAACAATGCATTCTGGGCAATTCTATCGGGGGAAATACCCGCATTAAGTGTTTAAGAATACTTTGTATATATATAGAAGAGACAAAATGGGATTTCTTTTGTTTTAAATTGGACTTGGATTTTCCTTACTTATTTTCCAAAATTGTCGGAATTTACACATACATGGCTTGGTATTTCCCTCGAGTTTCACGGCAGTATACTGACTCAAAATTAGCATTTTCAAATAAAACAAGTAAGAAAGTTTCAGTCGGGTAAACCGACTAAGGTATACCCTCACTTTGTGAGTAATGTAATATTGAATATTACTCGAATTATTCTGTCAATTTGTGTGGGAGGTACCAGAAGGGGTTTATCAAATACACCTTTTTTTTGCTGAACATTAGATACTTTAAATTCATTGCACTGTGCCGACTTATAAGCATTTATGTGCACTTGTATATACGTTATGAGACATTAAATTGTGGTATGATTTGGGCATTTTGTGTGGGAGGTACAAAGAGGGGCGTGGCAATAACGCCCATTTTTCACAGGGCTATAGACACTATAAAAACATTACACTGTACAAAATTTCAAGTATTTTTATACACTGGTTTTAATGTTATAAGCTGTTAACTTTTGGTGCAAAAAGGTACCTTTGTGTGGGAGGTACCAAAAGGGGCGTGACAACAGCACCCATTTTTCGCTGGACTGTAGGCAATATAAAAGCATAATACTGTACAAAATTTCAAGTATTTTTATACACTGTTATTAATGTTATAAGCTGTTAACTTTTGGTGCAAAATGGTGCATTTGTGTGGGAGGTACCAAAAGGGACGTGGCGACTTCGCCCATTTTTCTCGAGTTGATAACGACTAATAAGCTAATACTATGTGTGGAATTTCAAAAGATTCGAATAAGTAGTATAGCAGTTATTAAAGAATCAATATTTCACAACATTTTAACCCTTTGTGGGGGAGGTACTAGAAGGAGTGGACCAATATGGCCCATCTTCGAACTTAGCCGGAGATAGAAAAAAATATTACCACGTACCAAATTTGAGGTCAATCGGTTACTCCTTTCGAGAGTTATCGTGCGCACCAGCCAGCAGACACACAGACAGACAGACAGACAGACAGACAGACAGACAGACAGACGGACGGACATTGCTCATTCGACTTAAAATGACCCAAAACGGATTTCCTCCGAACATACTTGGGGTCTTAGGTCAATCCTTCGACGTGTTACACTTTTTTCCGTAGCAAATGATATATACCCTCGTCACACTAAAGTGAGGGTATAAAAATAATTAATGTCTGATCTCCAAATCAAGAAAATTTCAACTGAATTTTGCGATTTATAAATATTCTTTTTTTCAGATAATTGGATGCCAAATTACAAATCCTGAATCATCACTTTTGCAACTTTTCAGGAGAAATTAAGAAAACTTAATTAAATGAAGGAAATATGCTTATAAAAATGACGGTTTGTAGATAGTTTCCAAATATGCTGATGATACATTTATTTATTATTCCATATATGTGTATTTTACACCTAAATACGGTTGTTTGAATTCTGTTACTAACGTCGTGCTTCGAAAGTAGAACGCTAAATATTTTTGAAAATATGTACATATATTGATGCAATATATCATTATCTACCAATTTCTAGTTTTAATATTTTTGCATCTTTTCCATTTCTGCTGAGGAATTGGTAATCCACAGCCACAGTCACAACCAAAAAATATGACAAATAAATCAATTCCAAGACTGTGGGTATTATATACTTAAAAGTTATCATCAGACACCACTTTAGTGCAAAGGGGGTCCTATGATCGATCCTAGGAGTGACCTATACGTTGGATATCCGCTGTATGACTCATTTGAGCTATATCCGCCCGTCTGTCTCTCAGAATGATGCACATGATAACTCTCGAAAAGAATAACCGATTGATTTACAGAATTGTATTTGGCAATTTTTTCGCCAACATTAATTTAAGATCAATGATGGGCATTTTAGGCCCACTCCTTATAGTATAATCTTCACAAAGGTAACATTAATAATACTATCCCAATCTTCTGTTATTTCACTCATAGTTATAGTTTCATTATCATTATCAACTCAAGAATAGCGGACGTATTTGCTACACCACTTCAGATACCTTTCACACAAAGGAACAATTACACCTTGCAACAATTTTTTTGTATGTCCGAACCTAAAATCCCTTTTTGTGTAAATTAAAACATACTATTTTATGAAACCAAAACAAAAAAAAATTATACGTGGTTCATTTTTTTAAAGACCAATTTTCATGGAAGTTTGTATGTGGATCATATTTTTCGAAGGGCAACAAATATTGGGAATATCACTTTTACGTAAAGACAGTGGTTTAGTAAATGTCTTTAAATTTTTTAAAAAAATCGTTATAAAAATATACATAAAAAATCGGAAAAAATTGTTTTTTCCACTTTTTTAAAGCTAAATCATAGCGAAGAAAACATTGCATATTTGAAAAAATCTATGAATAAATTATAAAAACGTTTTTCATATGTTTTATTTTGGTCTTTTTGTTTGGGAGGTACCAAAAAGGGCGTGGCAACTTGGCCCATTTTTCTCAGCTGATAGCGGCTAAAAAGCTAATACTATGTGTGGAATAGCGAAATAGAATAGTTATAAGTAGTACATAAAGTATTAAATAATCAATATTTTACTAAATTTTGACCCCTTTGTTGGGAAGATACTAGAAGGAGTCGACCAAAATGGTCCATCTTCGATTTTAGCCTGAGATAGAAAACAACTAATAACACATATCAAATTTGTCAGTCAATCGGTAACTCCTATCGAATGTTATGGTGGGCACCAGCCAGACGGACGGCCGGATTTTGCTCAAGTTAATTTAAATGGGCCAAAACGTTTATAGAAAAAACGTTTATATTTGATTTAACAACAGTTATTAAACTTCAGTTTTTGACCTGAAAGTGGCGTTTTCAGCATTCGAAGACTCCTCTCCACAATCAAGTAAAAAAGTCATCATGCCCCCCTTTCGACAATAAAATTGTCGTAAATTATATTTATTTTATAATATGACTAATAAAATAAAATTTCTATTTAATTATATTTTTTTCTTGAAAATGTTCTCAAATTGTTTTTTTTTTCGGCAAAATTTCGTTGAAAAAATTTTAGAGAACAATTTCGTCATAATTAAGCTTTTCTGCAATAATTCTTGAATTGCATTTTTTAAAATTTCATTCAAATTTTTATTTTTTAAAATTTTTTTTTTGAAAAAATAGTATTTCTACAAAATTTCTTCAAAAATGCATTTTTTAAACATTTTGTCGAAATTATATTTTTCTGAAATTTTTTTTGTAAAATTGCAGTTTTCAAGAAAAATCTTTGAAATTATTACATTTCTCATTAAAATAGCATTTTTCTACAAAATTTCTTTAAAATAAATGTTGACAAAATTTAATTTTTCTTGAAAGTTTTGTTACATTGATATTTGATTTTTCTGGAAAATGACGACTCTATACAAAATGTCCCGTTACCCTTTAACCCCGTTAGGTGCCATTAATGCGTCTATCGGTAATCGACCTTGAATCTTGTCAGTGGCCTTTAATCCGGTCATTGAGAATCAAATACGGCATTTTTCCCCAGTCGGTGACCGGATTAAAGGTCCTTGACTAATTCACTCGATGGTCGATGATCGGATTAAGGGCCACTAAACGGATTAAATTTGTTGTCTATTTTTTATGTTTTTTTTTCGTAGAAGTAAACCAAGATTAAAAAATATAGATTTTTTCTAATTGTTTTAACGACAGTTACCAACTAGAAATTAAAATTTGACATAATTTTCTAGAAAAACACTACATTTAAAAAAAATTTGCAATTTTCCAAAAAAAAAAAAATTTAAGGAATTTTATGGAAAAATTATACTTCCAACATTTTTTTAAGAAGAATAAAATATGACATGAGTCTTTAAAAATACCAATTGTGATAACATTTTCTGTAATAATTCGATTTATACTTTTTGCAATTTTCAATAAATGTGGAATTTGTGGAAAATTGTGTATTTGGGAAAATAACGTTCTAAGCTGATTCTAGTTTCTTGAGACTAATCTTTCCGAAACAAAGATTTATTTGCCTTCAAAATATCAAAAATAGTTTTTGATATTTTGATAACTTAATTGTATGCCCAGTTTAAAGTTTATTAGCAATTTAAATATAAATTTTAAATGTTTGCAAAATTTTTTTATTTGTTTTTCAGTCCACTTTTAAGAAATTGGTGATGTTCTCAAATGTCCTTTAAAATTTTAATCATACAATCTTGAATAACGATACGTACATTGCATGATGAATTGACAACAGATGAAGACTTGGAATATTAATATATTAAAAATGGTTTCTTTGAACAAAAGTTAATCGAAATCCATGTAAAATTAAAGGTGAAAATCAAAAAAGTCAACAAAGTTTTAAAAAAACTTTCTTAAATAAAATATTTTTGGGAAAATTCGTAAATATTAAATTTGTATTTAAACACATATTTGATTTGAAAAAATTATTTCCCAAATATATCTTGCTCCAAATAGTTACATAATTTTCAAATAAAATGTATTTGTTCATAAATATATAATATTTAAAATTTTCTGTTCCAAATATATTTTCTTTGAATTCAAACATATCAAAAGAGACGAATTTTTCAAATAGATGATAAAAATGGACGTGGTTAAGTTTAGGCGAATCTGTAAGAACATTTATTTGGTCTAGCAAACTTTTATATATTTTAAATAGTCCGCATTCCTGTGGTAACATAGTTTGATGCTGTTGTTGTGGTTATAAACCGTACAGATCTATTTTGTGAATCAGTTAAAGAAATATATTTTTCTAAAGAAAATTAACAAATTTCCCTAAAATGAGAAATCAATTTTTTAAATGAACTAAAGCATTAGAGAATTTATTTTTTGTTTGCCTTGATGCTGACGACAACGACGAGGAGGATGATGGTCGGTTGTCGGTCTATGGTGGTGTTTGCGGTGGAGGAGGAAGCTATTGGTTGGAAACTTAGTGATTGTTAGCTGTGGGTTGCTGGCGGTAGTTTAAGTCCATTGAACGTTATCAGTTAAATGAATGGATGGATCGTAATGGACATGCGGATGTTGCTTGTTCGCCAGCAATAGCCAAGCAAAGCTGGCTGGAAATAATGCTCCAAATAAGTAACGAAACGCTAATGCATAAAGGATGATGGTAACGACGGCCACAGCCATGGAAACGATGGCGCTGATGACAGCCCGGAGTATTGGGGGTGCTTACGCGGGAATGGAGACGCCGACGCTGACGACAGTGAATGTGTTGGATTAGATGCATTTTTCTTCTTCTGTAAATTTTAGAGAAAAAGAAAAGCAAAACTACAGCGCACCACATACGACGATGAGCGGATCAAATGAAGCCACATGTTCAAATTGTTGCTCGGAATTGAAATTGGAATGGAGTGGTGGTATGTTATGTTACGTTTTTTTTTTCTTTTTTCTTCCTCTTAGAGTTGGGCCTCCTCCATGGATGTGGAACAAAGAAATAAATGACCGATCAATGGCTTTGGATCTGACGATGTACTGGAATCGTGTGGCTGAACGTATTCCCCTACAAACATACATATATGCTATCACTAAGCATAGTTCGGCTTTATTGTGCCGGGCTCTGGAAATCTAGCGGCGGTGATGATGTTAATGTTGTTAGCTGCAAGCCAAAGCCAAAAGCCGAGGAAAAACAGAAAACATGGACCAAGAAATGCATATACTCTCGTACCTACATACGTACTCGTACATGGAACAGGCAGGAAGGTGGACATTTTGAGAGCACCATTTCATTTGAGTTAACCACAATGGACAACCAGCCACAGCAATGTGCATTAAACAATAAACTCTTTTTAGCAACAAAAACAACCACAGCAACATCGGCAATATGCGGCAACAACATCAACCATCAACAGCTTTTGAACGGCAATTGTTTTAATAGCAGCACATGCAGCATGCAGGGATTTCTAAGGAGGCCTCCGCTGGCGGCTTGTGTTGTGCCTAAACTCCATCAGCTCTAGTGCTGCGCTACATCCACATCCACAGCGGAGGCCAAGGCATTTTACCATCATCGCTAAAATATAACTTTAATAATGTGGAGATTACTAAAAGGAGCCATGGTCACTACTCCACCACACATTAATCCATTTCATACCATAGTATATACTAACACACCACCACAGCATTCCATTGACTCCTCGACACGGACAAGCCGAGCCAAGCGAGTCGTTTGAGTCACCGCTGGCCGCACTCTAATATTATACAGTAGCTTCTGCTTTCTGCTTTGGCTTCTGCATTTATTTCGATTGTTTGATGGCAAATTTGGAGCACTTTCACTTCGGTTTGCCGTGCTATGGCTGGCATTCCAGCGATGCCAAATTATTGAGAGGAGTAGACCATCGTAAATAAACTAATTTCGTTTTAAGCAAAGTGTTGAATGTTATGTTGTTTTATCGCCAGCATCATCAGCAGCAAACAGGCATACTGCCAACGACCGGCAGCCGACATCATCATGGTCCTCGTCGTCATCATCGTAATTCTCCTCAAGGCGAACAGTGGATCATAGAAGTATATATGATAATAATAAACCGACTAAGGTACACCCTCACTTTGTGAGTAATGTAAAATATATAACATCGGATGGAGATGTAAGAACGTAGTAGAGGAACTATTGTAGAGGATTCTGTCCAAGATTTTGCCCATAGTATCTAGGAGGCATATGGGGCGATAGGACGATGGTTCCCCCGATGGCTGGTTTCCTTTGGGGATCAGCACGATCTTTGTATTTCTAATGGGTGGGAAAAATTCGCTCACGAAAACAACTCCCAAATGTTTCGAGGAAGATGTCTGGTCTGCAGGACTGCAGCCTTTAAAGCGATGTTTGGTATTCCACCTGGCACCGGCGTTTTGTTTGTACCAATTGTTTTGCATGATTCATCAAGTTCATCCAGAGAGATATCCGGTATTATTTTGGTATAAAGTGGTAAGCCATGGACGCTGTGGGAACAATTTGCCAATGATAGTTTGCAGCATTTTTGGGCAGGTTATTTCCTCTGCATCTTCTTCATTACTTTCCTATCGGCATTTCCCCATGGATCGATATTGGCATCGTTACATATTGTTTAAAACAAGGATTTTCGTGACTCTGAACTATTGTAGTCTTTCGAAGAGTGCTCACTGGACTCTGCTCCTAGCTTTTAGGAAAACAGACCGCAGGTCTGAAGACTACATCAGCTATATCCTACGATATCGTTCGATATCCGGAAATTGTTGTAAGACAGCTTAGTCGATATGTAGAAATGAACTTCTTCCTATATTTTACACTCAATGCATTAACCCAAACGAGAGAAGCATAAGAGATAAGAGACCCAGGACTGATCCTTATTGGACACCGACGGATACACCGTAGTGCTTCAGTCCATTGTCAAGGTAGCTTCTTACCATATCAACCATACGTTTGCAGGGACTTTGGTTAGCATGAGGGCTTCGTGGATATGTTCCCAATTAGCAGACGTGAAGGCATTTTTTTCACCTTGCTTCTTCGATGGCCTCCGTCGCCATATCAACTACTAGCTTCACCGCATTGATGGTAGACCGTGCTTTCCTAAAAACAAATTGTCTTTCGGATAGGGTGCCTTTTTCTTCCACTGCTGGCATTTGCCTATTGTAGACTTTTCTCCATGATTCTGTCCGTAGTGTCTAGGAGGCATATGGGGTGGTAGGACGATGGTTCCCAACGGTTGCTTGTTCCTTTGGGGATTACCACAAGCTTTGTATTTTCCAATGGGTGGGAAAAGTTCACTCAAGAAAACAACTCCGAAATGTTTCGAAGAAGATGTCTGGTCTTCGATGGACTGCAGCCTTTGGTATTTCATCTGGGCCCGGCGCTTTGTTAGTACCAATTATTACGCATGCTTCTTTAAGCTCTTCCCGAGAAATATCCGGTATTATTTCGTTATCAGACGTCGACACTGGATTCGTGGTAAACCATGGACGTTGTGGGAACAATGTGCCAATGATATTTTCCAGTATTTTTGGGCAGGTTATTTGCGGTGATTTCATCTACATCTTCTTCATTACTATCCTATCGGCAGTTCCCCATGGATCGAAAAATTAAAATATGCTAAAAATCAGATGAAAAATTAAAATATGCTAAAAATCCGAGGTCTAATGATTACTCAGAGTCTAATGGTCACTTACCCTACATTTATTGACTCGTGGGAGGAACTAGGGAAAGTGATATCTATAATAGACTCTGTTCGCCCTCTATTGAACGTCAGCCTTTGGTAGTCGTTTATGAGTTACACCTCAAGTGGATAATGGATTCAAGAATCTAGCATTGGTGTACCCTCTAATATTGCTATTACTGTTGAAATTTATTTTTAATTAATTTGTATAATTAAAATTATACGAGTAACAAACTTAATAAAATAAGTACTAACAACTAAGGCTATCCGCTTATGCTGCTGACATATATATCTAAAACAATTGCAACTACAATTTCTTCTGTTATTGCTACTTTTACGGCAATTTCTATTATATTATTATATTTTTTCCATATATTTAATTTCATAGCAATAGAGTTTATTTTGTTGGGAACCACAGTTCGCCCCAAAACGCCATCCTTGTGTAGCAGTTGACCGTCTGACAGCCGTCAGCGGTTGTTGGTCGCTAATGAAAAAACCCAAATGCTCCTCAATAGTCGTCCATCGTCAATATTTGATGGCAAATCCAAAGCCTTCATATCTATCTTTTTAAAGTGACTTCATCAAGGCTTTGTCTCTTTTTTGAGGGAGTTGTGGATTTGTTGTTTTGTCCCCCTCGTTGTTGATGCTATGCGCAATGGACAAATACTGTATTAATTTTCTGTGGAAATGTTTATTTGCAAAGATGCCCGGACGGAAGGATTGGCGGACGGTCATAACAACAGCAACAATCAATGCACGGCGACCAAATCATTTTTTTGCCAACAAAAAAACAACACTTGTCGTTAACGGACATGAATTGGCAGTCATGGAGCAAACGGTTGGCAGTGCCAGGCCAGGCTAGGCCATACCGTGCCATGATTTAGTTTCGTGGTTGTGACGACTACAGGTACTTTTCTTGACAGCTTTTTCTTTCTCTTTGTAAGTGACAGTCTTATTGAAGAGTCTTTTATTTTGTGGCACATTTTTTCGATTTTATTTTGCTTCGTCATTGCCTTGACGTCCTTGACGGAAATTTCATTATTGGATGCTAACATAAAATGGGGAAAATTCACGGGGATTTGTATGCAATACATATTATAAATCAGTTCAAGTAGCGTGGACTTTTTAAATATTTGAAATACTTTTAAATATCTCTAAATTCCCTGGAGGCTGAAGTTTTTGTTCGAAAATATTTTTAGTATCAGGAATATAATAATTATTTTGTCCGTTGAAACGTGTAAGTACGTATTTTATTCAAAGTAATGTTTCAGTGTTTTACAGCCAAATAACATTCTTTAATCTAAAGAATTAGTTGTACATTTTTATTACAGTAAGGTCGTAACACATTGAACATTGTTTAAGATATGAATCTTATCAATATATACCAAAGGTCTCTTAATTTTTATTTAACTTTAGTATGCCAAGTTGAGGAATACTTTCGTATAAGAATATCTACCACAGCTACGTACACATATTGATATGATACCTATCATATCTAAGTATTTCAAAGTAGGGTTAAGTGAAAACTCGTCCAACTCTTGGTAATGTTCCAAATGCGTCTATAATATAATGAATCCAGGATTAACCATAAGACAATTTTTTCCAATTCCTGTTTGAAAATATACCACATTCAAGTATTGGACAAGGATATCAATCTATTTATTTATTTTATATGAAGTACAATACAAAGTAAATATATATTCAAATTTTTGGAGCGACAGACCAGAACCTCTGTTTGGAATCGATCCCAAGGAAGTATTTAACAAATATTAAAAAAATCCCATTCTAAGTATATTAAAATGTCTATAATACATATTATAAAATAAATTAATAATTTCTTTTCAGATTTGAAGCAGTATGAGTTCATATAATTAAAGATATTTACAGTAATGAATTTTTTGGATATATTTGTCCTTAAAGTTATTTACAGATGTCTCTTCGTAAATGAATAATTTCAGAACATTGGAAGGTGAAATTGGTATATATAATAAGAACTTAAGGCCAAAATATAATAATATAATAAAAAAACAAATATTTTAATTTTAGATTTTAACCGGAATGAATGCGGAACGTTGAAAAACATTTTATGTGTTTTATTTAATGGATATATTTGCATTTAAAGTTAATTAGTTATGTCTCTAGTATCAAGAAAGTCTAAAATGTAAAAAGAAAATAATATCAGAACATTCAAGGTAATGTATTATAATGCCTATAATACATATAATAAAACAAGTTTAATTTAGTAATTTAATTTTAGATTTAAAGCAATAGAAAATCATATAATTTGAAGACATTTACTGTAACTGATTTATTGGCTATATTTGTCTTTAAAGTTATTTGCAGATTTCTCTATGCAAAAGAATAATACCAGAACATTGGAAGGAAACAATTGGTATATGTAATACGAACTCAAGGTAATGTAAATAATGGTCATAATATAATAAAAAATAAATATTTTAATTCTAGATTTTAACCGAAATGAAAGCGGAACGTGGAGAAGCATCTTATGTGCCTTATTTAATGGATATATTTGCATTTAAAGCCAATTAGTTATATCTTTAGTATCAAGAAAGTTTAAAATTTAAAAATAGGATAATATCAGAACATTCAAGGCAATGTATTAAAAAGTCTATAATACATATTGTAAAAGACGTTTAATTTAATAAATAAATTTTAGATTTAAAGAAGTAGAAAACCATATAATTTGAAGACATTTACTGTAATTGATTTATTGGATATTTTGTCTTTAAAGTTAATTACTGATGGCTCTTTGTAAAAGAATAATACCAGAACATTGGAAGGAAACAATTGGTATATGTAATACGAACTCAAGGTAATGTAAATAATGGTCATAATATAATAAAAAATAAATATTTAAACTCTAGATTTTAACCGAAATGAAAGCGGAACGTGGAGAAGCATCTTATGTGCCTTATTTAATGGATATATTTGCATTTAAAGTCAATTAGTTACATCTCTAGTATCAAGAAAGTTTAAAATTTAAAAATAGGATAATATCAGAACATTCAAGGCAATGTATTAAAATGTCTATAATACATATTGTAAAAGACGTTTAATTTAATAAATAAATTTTAGATTTAAAGAAGTAGAAAACCATATAATTTGAAGACATTTACTGTAATTGATTTATTGGATATTTTGTCTTTAAAGTTAATTACTGATGGCTCTTTGTAAAAGAATAATATCAGAACAATGGAAGAAATTGGTATATATAATACGAACTCAAGGTAATGTATATAATGGCCTTAATATATTAAAAAAAAATATTTTAATTTTGGATTTTAACCAAAATGAAAGCGGAACGTGGAGAAGCATTTTACATAATGGATATATTTGCATTTAAAGTCAATTAGTACCTGTCTCTAGTATCAAGAAAGTTTAAAGAGAGAATAATGTCAGAACATTGGAAGTAGAAATGGATATATGTTGTATATAATATGCAATGACTCCTCTATGTACTCCTGATTCTATGTAAATACCTATCATAATCTCAAAGATATTTAAATATACATACTCGTATATAGATATGGTACATGTTGCCTTTACATATTTCAAAGTTATTACAATACATAACGTGTGTTATGTACGTCGACTAAATACAAACATAACAATTTATGGTAACACCACTGCCATCTACTGAGGACTTAACCATACAGTTAGTTAGTTTGTGGCAGCAACTGACAACTGTGGCTGCAGCAGCAGAAGCAGGCGGCAGCCAAAAGTGTCAGAGCTAAGAGTTCATTTATTTTATTTTATCACTCTGCTGCTAAGCTAAACACTCGCAGATCTTGCAGATGAATGACAACAGACTCTCATACGCGCACTCATAAACATTTAGAAGAAAGAAGCCAAAATAAGAAATATACTGCAACATTTGTTAACCAATATTATGGCCAACAGTTTAGCAGTCAAAATGTTGTAAACACACACACTCACACATTCCTGCAGACCAACCAACTGGCTGCAGCACCACATCGCACCACTCCAGTATTCATTCATTCATGCATTCCGTTTAAGCACTCCATAGCTCGACTGGAGCTAAGGCGCTCAGGCTCAAGCTGAAGTTCAGACTCACATACTCAATTACCGAAAATGATGGAAAAACCAACCTGAAGTTTATGTGGTTACGACGTTTGCAGTCGTCAGTCATTGAGCCAAGCAGCAGCAGCAACATCAGCTTCAAAAGAAGTTAAGAAAAGACAGTCAAGTTAATCAATTGTAGTTTCGATGCTCATAAACGTCAAAATAAAAGGCACGTGACTAATGTGCTTGTTTTCCGTCTGTCGTCGTCGTTTGTCGCTGTCGTTGTTACTGGGCCTGAGCCTGAGCCTGAACCTGCGTCTGTGTATCAGTATCTCTGTGAACAGAAGTCTAACTTCTACGGTAAATATGTAGCGTAGTATCTGTACATTTGTTGGATTCCATTCATCCATATGTTCGCCCGTCTGTCCGCCTGTCTGTCCTCAAGTCTTTCGGGCTAATTTGCCAACATCTGATTCTGTTTGTCTACAGACGTTTGCAACAAAGTACCCAACGAACACAATTTTGGTTATATGACAGTGCATTTTTTCTCCAAAGCTTCAAGAATTTCTTGAGTAGGTTTTAGATTTCTTTTTCGTATTTGTCTTTTTGTTTTCTAACAAAATATGTGTGTGCTTTGCTGATTGTAGGATTTTTTCATATTACCAGGGCAGCCTCCGCAAGAGTGGGAGAAGTTTTGGTAACACATAATAAACACAAAGACAGACTGGTAAAAAATGGCACACATTAGATGTTGCATGTTATGGAAGTTAGAGATATCGGAAAACTGAAACATTTTTGCAGACTCGGTTTACACATTCAAATTCTTGATATTTGAAGCAATTGGAATAAGAAATTGATTAATATATATACAATTCTCGTGTGCGTTTGTTAGTCGTGGATGACCTACAAAAACAGAACCGATTCAGTTCTTATTTGTTAAGCCAAGATTAAAATTTATCCAAATATTGAAAAATAATTAATACGCATACGTTTATATACTGTCAAGAAGAAGATTTTACGCCATATATTTATTACAAAATGCCTTAATAATCTGCACATGTTTTAGGAGCACTGGTAAAGGTAGAACAACGATTGCAGAGCCAACTAGATAATATAAAAAAATATTTAAAAAACAAACATACAAAGTTTTTCCTATTTGAGTTCTAGGTCTCCTCATCAGGAAAAAGTAACATTATTTCAAAAATAAGATGAAAATGTGTGATATGTAGTGAACTTAAACACTTTTTGGTGGAAGTCGCCGTTTCAAAAGATATCAGATATAGGTTATGTTAGGTTGAAAGGGACGCCCGGCAGTATACAACTGACGTGTTCACTCGGGGCCGACGGTTCGGTCCATTGTGTTTCCCGTAAGCAGAAGTGAAGGAGAAGAGATCAGTTGAAGGTTGTAGTAGAGAAGATAGCGGGAGAAGAAAAGGTTTAGTAATAGTCTGTCACTGTTATCAGTTGGTCCTTGTGGTTTTGCTGAACCAGAGACATTTCTTGATGAATTTGTCGAGGGGTTTGGGTGGAGCATCTGCTAGGTCGTTGAGATATGAGATGGGCTAAACGATACTCTGGCAGTCCTTTACATGAGCGTATCGAGTGCTGTACTGACTCCTCCTCTTCCTCACCCAAGCAGCTTCTACAGCTTCTGCTAGGTCGTTGAGATATGAGATAGGCTAAACGATACTCTGGCAGTCCTTTACATGAGCGTATCGAGTGCTGTACTGACTCCTCCTCTTCCTCATCCAAGCAACTTCTACAGAAGTCCTCGTACGGAAGCTTCATGCGTGCAGCCATGTTGCCAAACAAGCAGTGCCCTTTGATGACTCCTGTGGTAATACTGTGTGTTTTTACTGAAGGATAGCAGTTCTTTGGTACGAGTCACATCAATGGCTGCCCAAAGGGTTCTGGCAATCCTACAGTATTGTATGCTCCCCGTAAGTCGATTTATTTTTTACCACATTCAAGATACCAGTCTCTTTTGATGATACCATTCATGTCAATTGTACTATCAATAATTGGTATAATATGATCACAACCGAATCTATATTAATTGAGATTATAATTAGATTAAATAAATGAGCATCAAAACTATGACATAAAATCAGATATTCGTATATAAATGTGAATCGATTTTCTTGAAATTAGACAGCGATCGCTTTTGGTTAAAAAACTGATCTGGTAAATTTTATAAAGACCTGAAAAATCTGGCCTATATTTAAATCTGAAGCGATTTTCAAATTCGGCAGTGTTTTAATTTCGATCAAATTTAATGTAAAATAATGCTTTTGTGGCGCTTAGAGGCCAAATCGGAAGAACATATGTCTTTGGTTTTCTATATTGATCTATAGGCAATGATTAGGAGAATCCAACGATATAAAAAGCTCGAAATAGGAAATTCCAGAAAAACCCACATATCGATACCTCCATTCTAAAACAAGCTTAGTCGACTTAGCATGTTATTTGGGGAGATTGCATTTTTAATTTCTAAATATTCCATATTATATTCCGTCAAAATTTGGTGTGTATCCGTCAACCCAATCAAAAGTTATTCACAAAACAGTACAAGTCATTCGATTTTCATTATAAAGGAATTCCACAAAAAAACTTTGATCGCCTCTCCTAAAAAACTACCTTTTTGCACATAGCGTAGTTTAGAATGGAGGTATCGATATATGGTAGCTATATCAAAAATAAAAATTTTAAAATTTGGCAGTGTTACTTCTACGAATTTTAAAATGTGAAATACTGTTTTTATAGGGTTGAGAAGGAATCTTAGAATGAACACATATATTATAAGAGTATATTGAAATCTAAACCTTTTTTTTTTTATTCGGCACTGATTGTGCTGGAATGTATTTCTTTGTCGAATTTCGTATATATATATATATATATATATATATCTATATATCTATATCCGAACCGAGCTTGACCAAATTCAATAAGCATCGTAAGCAAATTAAATCGAGATCGGAGTAAAATTGCGGCATAGACTTTGCGGACAATTTGAGATGAACAGACGGACAGACACGGTTAGATCGAATCTGCTGGTAATTCTGAGTCGGTCGGTAAAATTTAAACATGCGGTCCTTTTATAAAGAGTTTTTATCTCTTGGGAGGTAGTATGAGCACTACGAATGACAGTTGGTCACTAGTCAGAAAATATATACATTTCAAGATGATGTGACCTGCCATAACTCGAAACCCTACATTTGTTGTAGAGCTAGGGCCTCCTTTATCCTGTCTGTTGTCACGGCTTACCGTCTTATTGGACGGATGAAGAGAGTCTTGAGAAATGTCTTCTGCAGGAGAAGGGTGGCCTTCGGTAGCTCAGTAGTCAGTGCATTAGACTTGGATCCCGAAGGTGCTGGGTTCCATTCCCAGCCAAGGCACTGGAAAAATTTAACATCAACATTTTATGTTTTCATCATAATTCGAGTTTCTGCAGCTAAAAAGAACTCACCGGGCGCATTACCACTACAAAAACATCTGATCACTCAAGTCAACAGGGAAGCTATTAACAGAAAATGTAGCGCTTCTAGCGGAGAAGAGAAACGTTAACACTCAAATAACATCCATTCCCTGAAATTAACAAAATGTTAAATTACAACCGGACAACATTAAGTAGATGAAAACAACATAAAGTTCCCGCGATAATCGGTTATATGCCGGAACAAAGTCTGTAATAGAAATAGACTTAAGGATTATCAACTCAGAGTCTCCAAGCTACTACAACAACAACAACGACGAGAAGGAGAAGCAATCTACCAAGCACCTTATTTGTCTGTGTCCCGCTCTCTTTAGAAGGCGGCAGGCTATCCTAGGCCCAGAGCTAACCAACTTGGCTGTTGTTAGCCTCCATCAACTCTTGAGCGGTTTAAAGCAATTGGCTTTGTGCAAAGGGAAACATTAAGAAAAACTCATATTTTCCTTCTGTCCATGTGGTATCACAATGGATTCTAAGTTAGCCTGACATACAGGTGAAATGGTGAATTTTATGGATATCTTTGAATTTAAAGTTAGTTCGTGTTGGCTTTAGCATTAATAAAGTTAAATTAAGTAATTAATCTGTTCTATGATTTCTTATACTTAATGATTTTCTATACTTAAATGTAATTCTATCGTTTATACCTAAACATATATATTTTTTACCTAAACCGATATTAATGATTATATAATTTTAGATCCGTAATTTATAATCTCATGTAACCATTATATTTTATCTACAAATTTTACCTTCGATTGCAATTGCACCTTATAAGAAAACGGTTCGTTGCATTAAAACTAATTATGACACATTCCCTCCACTTTATTATTATTTTGAACTGTATGACAAGTCACTTACTCTACATAAAGCTATATGTTTAATGGAAAACCCGGGAAAACCCGGGTTTCAGTTCAGGTGTTGACATCCCTCACTGTTGACAGCGAAGTAGTATCTATTATTCCTCGTAAGCAACGAACCAACCAACCAACAACATCCGGATAGACAAATAGTTATGTGTGTAGTTAACTGATCTCTAACAGGTCAAGGGGCAATTATGTAATTGCTAGGTGGTTCTTAATCGATTTGCTGTTCTCAATTTTGTTTACGCTACGTTATTTGGCGTTACTTTGTGTGTTACTCAACTCAAAACGAAATCAATCATATGTCGGGTTGTGTTGGCTACACATGGCCTAATGAGGTTTATTCTCCATGAAGACGTTTCGTTTCCAGTTGACGTCATGCAAACATTATTATTCGCATCAAATTAATCCAAATAATGAATCGGAATAAGTTTACAATTTTCGTGAACGAATTCGATTAAAATTCAGGCATTGTGATCATGATCATCAGAGTTGTTTGTTTTGAATGAATTTGCTCCTCAGGGGTTTGAAGACAATGAAAAGAAATTCATGTTGGCTGGTTTTATTTTCAAACGATGAAATAGCATATCTCAATCTACAAAAGGGATGATGCTGAAACATATTGCTTTTTGATTTCCCAATGATTACGATTTTTTTTTAAATTTTGCTCCAAATTTCATCATATCATCAATGTGAACAGGAAGGACAATTTTACCTTCGTGCAAAATCAATCTCGCCATTGTGGCGAATATTAAGAAAAATTTGTTTTAATCAATGAATGAATTTTCAGCAAATCGAATTAACAATTTCTATTTTCCATGGTATCTGTCTGATCTTCACATGGCCAGTCTTAGCGTTTCCCACTCCAACTTAAGTAAAGGTCTTCTTTTGAACTTACATTGAAGATAGACATCTTCAAATATGTTCGTACTCGTCGTATGTACGACCAGAGGTGAGTGAGTACATGTGTTGTACAACGTGTGTGATAATATCGATGTTAACCGAACCTATCTGTCTTTGGCAGTGTTTTGAACAATAACTTTGTTACAGTTTTTTTTTCTCCGGTTGCCGTCGTTACTTCTGTTTTGTGGCAAACAATGGGTTTTGTGGTCCAAGGTCGCCCCTAAACACTTGACGTTTTTCACCGTTGTCATCCATTGAGCTGAACACAACCCAACATTTGCGGATTACTGTGCGAATAGTACAACAACTTTATTTGTTTTGATTTGCGATGATTTGAGATTTTTTCTTAGTTCGTTCGTTTGTTTTCATCTCTATGTGTTGTTTTGAAAAAGTAATTTTCTGAGATTATTTCCCATTATACAAACAAAACAACAAAACAGCATCTGACGCGTTCGGTGACGACAATGTCGAGCGACAATAAAACGTACTTGCAGATAGTAGATCCATTGAAAACCTCCATTACCACCATCCAAAGCAAGGAAGAAGATGTTGTTTTGGCAAATTTACTACATTACATACTTAGGTTTATATGTGGAAAATACGAGGGAAGATAGGAACATATATTTCTCGTGGAAATGAGTTTCACGCTTTTCTACAACTCCTCGAAGTACTTGAAGCAATTGCTTCGAAGATCTCTCATTCTTACATTAAAATTCAAATTAAAATGGTAGAACTCCGACCTTCTTGCCTATTGAACCGAGGAATCGAAAAAACTAAAGTGTTCAATAAATTATTATTGAGTACGAACAACGCAAAAAATTACTCCTTCAGATTTTAATAAAATTTGTCACAATAAATCGTCAAGTGCGTATGCACTTTTTGGCGTTTTTAGTTATTATAAATTCATTGTAGTATTGTGGTACAGAGCAGAACTCCAAAGTTACCTACCTCAGGAATATTTCTTAAAATTACATTTGTTAAAGTTTTCTCTTCTAATGTCAATGGAAAGCTTTGCTACTCCTCTTCTAAATCAGAGGAATAAAATATGCATTTCCTTGTTGTAACATCTGGTAAAAAAATAGAACACTTTCATAATCCTTGAATATTCTGGAGAACAATTTTGTTACTAAAGGGTCAAACTATTATAAACTGACAAACTGTAAATGGAGCCTTGATGGGCCTAAAATATGTAGCAATATTATAATTCTCATTGTATATTTTTATATTGTATTTTAGATTCGCCGTTTGCAGGAAGTATGTACTTTCACTTTCTCTCGTGCTATTGATAACTCTCAGTACTCACTAATCGGATGTATTTGCATTTAAAGTTATTTTATTACAATTATTTAAAAAAACTGCTAATGTTACCCTGTATTGGGGTTGATATCTTCAATATAAATATTCGTCGATATAAAATAATATATTTTAGTAAGATGTATAAAATTAGAAAATTCAAGATCTTATATTGATAAATATATTTTGAAAAGAAAATACGGCCAAACGGACATATACGTAGGAAGGATTCTGATGGAAGACGAGCTTCTGGACGCCCGAAAGAAACATGGCGAAGGATGATAACGAAGCAGACAAATAAAACTTTCAACCAGCTGTGGTACATAGCGAAAAGAAGAGATGATTGGAAATTTTTGGTGAATAGGCTAAGTTCTTAATGTTACGAGTATGTATAATATTTCAAACATGTCATAAAAATAATACAATTTCCAATATTATTTATTTAGTTCACAATGGAATGCGATCTCCCGTGGTAGAGGTATGTAAAGTTCGACCTGGCTGAACTTAATGCCGTTATTACTTACTTGTGCCATATCCAAAGTGGGAAAGATATCGCTCACTAGGCCTAAAGACTTCAAATCAATTATCCTCCTCCCTGTTGAAAGGTTTGGAAAGTCTTTTAGATCCTTTCATTACAGAAAACATGGATGCAAAACTCCTGTCGAGGAACCAACATGCCTAAAACAAGGGAAAGCCTACAGAATCTGTCCTGCACTAGCTTGATTGATCGCCAATTCTAACAAAGTGTTTTTGAACAGATGGAGGAGTACTGTCTGCACTAATTTGGAATCTAGCGGCGAATGAAATCTTGTTACATCTAGAACGTTATGGCTGCATATGCCGACGAAGTTGCAATCGCAGTATCCGGCAAATTCGAAAACGTCCTCAGAGACATTCTACAGGTGATGGATCTAAACAAATTGGCTAGATGGGACAGAAGCAGCGGTTTGGGCGTTAACCCAAACAAGACAGAATTGTTTCTCGTTACTAGGAAGAATAAGGTCCTACATGTGGACTCTCCTCGGATAAATGGAACAGAGCTGGTCTTTTCTGAAAGGGCAAAATATTTTTGGGAATAATTCTAGGTAGAAATGTGTTCCTGCAGGGTCGCATTTGGGCCTCTCTTTTAAAATCGTCCATTGGACATACGTATATATATTAGTATGTCGCCCAAAACTGTTGCACGGCATTGTGGTGTGGTGGACGGCAACTAATAAACTATTCTTTACAAACCATTTAACGAAGGTTCGGAGAACTGCCTGCATATACATTAGAGGAGCATTGAGTACTACGGCGACTACAGAGAGTATATAACGGGTGATCTAAGTAGAGATACTTTTTCAATAGCCTTTTTTTGACTGATCACGTGTGAGTCGTGTCATGCTGTTATTTTTGTTAAGTATTGTTTGGCATTTCATCATGGAAAGACTTACGCCTGAACAACGTTTACAAATTATTCAGTTTTATTATCAAAATAATCGTTCGCCAATTGCGCTAAGTCCATTTTTTTAATCCAAAAAGAAAAACACTTTCCAGTCGACCCACGCCCTTGACACCCATGAGCAATATTTTAGCTCTTATTAAGAGCTATCTTTTTGCCATTGACCAATTCCCGATCCGACGTGCCGGAATCATCGGTCCATATTTCTTCAAAAATGATGCCGGTGAGAACGTAACCGTCAATGGCGACCGTTATCGTGCCATGATAACCGACTATTTGATGCCTGAAATTGAAGCTCGTGATCTCGGCGACATTTGGTTTCAACAAGACGGCGCTACTTCCCACACATCGCATGAATCAATGGATTTATTGAGAGAACACTTCGGTGATCAGATAATTTCACGTTTTGGGCCGGTCGATTGGCCACCAAGTTCGTGTGAAATCACACCGTTAGACTTTTTCCTGAGGGGATATGTAAAGTCTAAAGTTAATGCGGACAAACCCGCTTCGATTCAAGCCTTGGAGCAAAACATCACGCGTGTCATTCGCCAGTTATCAGTCGAAATGCTCGAACAGGTCATCGAAAATTGGACTCAACGGATGCACCATCTGAGACGTAGCCGCGGCCAACATTTGATAGACATAATCTTCAAAAAATAAATGTCATTCATTCTTTCAAATGATAATAAACATTCCCCATTCAATTTGAATTTTCTGTGGTTTTTTCTTTAAAAAAGTAGGGAACCTCTAAATGGATCACGCTCTACAAGCTCTACTCCATCTACTGACCATTGAGTAGATGGATTGGCGAGAGAAGTTGATACTAGAGCGCATTACGATTGAACTGTCTATCAATGTGGAGATATAAGAACTACGTCCACATGAGGATATCACAATGTAGTGCTATGATAATCGCACGAGTGGAATAGATACCAACGGTGTATACACTGGGAAGAAACTTCGCTACTAAAATACCTGTCATAGAGGAATGGGTTGGCAGAACACCAGAAAAACAAAACATCTCCAATTCTACACAGCGGTGTGCACTGTACCAAACCTAAATAATGGCAATAAGGGAAGTCGCCAAGTGGCTGAGTCGCAATATAGTAACCAACACTGGCGATGTCATTTACTCGGACAGCCAGGCTGCCATCAATTCTCTGGAGGCCTGATCCCTAAATTTACAAACAACCCACGACTGTCGCAGATCTCTTAACGAGATGGCAGAGCAGTTTAACATACACCTCATATGGGTACCTGGGCATAGGGATATCCCCGAGAAAATGAACTCACTAGGAAAGGGACGACATTAAAAATTCTCGACAAATTTACATATATTGGTGAGCCACTGTCCACATCAAGCTTTGGCTTAGGCAAGAGGCAATCATACAGTCCAATGAAAGATGGGCAGATTTCGGCACATGTAGGTTAGATAGTCAAATCTGACCAAGATACAAACTAGAACGTCGAAATGTAACCTCGCACTTGAGAGGAAAATACTGTCTACGTTAGTGTCAGTTCTGACGGGACACAGTCTGTGTCCTAACCTTCTGCGAACACGCCAGAAGGTTAGGTATTGAGTCCAATGTGGTGATGAGGAATAAGTGGAGAGCATTGATCACTTCCTATGCTACTGCCCCGCTTTGAGTAAACGACGTCTGGACATACGGATGTCAGCCTTTCTAGGAAGTCTGACAGATCTTTCCGGTACCGATATTCGTCCTATTGATAACTTTGTTTATTAAACAGGTAGTTTACTAAACAGGTAGGTGAGGGGCATCTGTGCCCGTGGTATCACTAGGAACCTACTTTGGTCTTTGATGATGCTTATAATGTAGGACGAATCATTGATGCTACGTTAATGATACTTTCATCGAATATCATTTTGCCTTCCCACAGGATCAGGGAAATACAAAACTATGAGTATTATAAATTAACTCAGACGAATACTGAATTTTGTTCGGTTTGTATCTCATTGTATTGACTAGAAGTCACAAAGTGTAAGATAATTTTCGATCCTACCTCGTATATTGCCACAACAGACAACAACCTACGACAACGGAAAATACCAAAAAGTATTTCAAAGATATTTAGCGGGTGTGTTTGGCCCGTAACAACAAAGCAAGCCAAAAAATGATAATGATAATAACGGTAACAATTGATTTTTGTTTTTGTTGATATTTTTCGGATGATGTACGAGTATTCGTATGGTGTGACGCCATGTAACAGTGTGAGTGGATTTCTTAGTCAATACACATTAAATTAGGGGTCAAGTGTTAGATACAGATACAGATGTTGATGCTGTTGATGATGAAGATGAAGGCTTTGTTGTTGCTCTTGTTGTCGTTGGCATCTGAGGAAGTGGTGGCAATGGAGATGGCGATTGGCGGTTGTGGAGCAGTGTTGATGCTGGTGATCATGTTCGTGGTCAACGCCAACTTCGATAAATTGTTCCGAAATGCGATTAGTCGTTCAGCGTGGAAATTGTCCCAATTTTGATTATTATTTCATCTTGTCTGGCCCCTGTCCGTCTGTCTGTTTGTCTAGTACAGATGGTGAGGGTTTAATTAAACTTCTCTGCTGCATTATAATGCTTTGATTTGATTGCTACTGCTGAGGGTAACCTTCGCCGGGATATGTATGTCGGTTGTATGTAACAATATTTTTTGAAACTTTTAATGAATGATGGTCATCCGAAATAAAATTCATTCATTGGATGGATCTATCTATATGTGCGAATCCAAGTACGTGCATATAATGAAACGACAGACAGACATTCGGTTGGGAGGACGGACGGACAAAAATACTAGGTACAAACAAATGAATGAATTAAATTTTTTTTGCAATCATTCACGATTATTGATGTTATTTCCTTTTGTGATCTGCAATCATTTGTTGTTGTTTGCAAGTGTGTGTGTATTTCAGAAAAAATCTACCGAAATTCGAGTAGTTGGAGTTGTCTCGTTTCGTTTCTGCCACACATTGCGTGTTTTAATGCAAATTCATTTAGAAGCAAAATCGGTTTGTGTTGTCGGTTTTTTAGTTCAAGTTTGAATTCATTTGGTTTTGGGTGATGTTGGTGTTGTTGTCGGTTGTTACAAAAGTATCCAGCAGCGAACTCAAATCGACTAGACCAGATGATGGTGACGGTGATGAGGATGATGGTGACGATGATGAATGAAATTCGGTAATTGCTGGAGATGGATGTGCTCGTTTAGGCTTAAAATTCCAAATGTTGCATAGTGGGCCTGGTAAAGCTAATAATAAACGCCATGCAAAAGAATTATAGGGTTTTCGGTACTTAATCTTTTCAGCAAAAGTGTGTATTCAAAATATAGAATTCTTGTTCATTTTACATTCGTAAGTTATAATTTAGAATGTAAGACATTCCAAACAATTTGAGGAAAATCTAAAAAAAAGTAGTTTTTTGAGTGCTATTGAGGCTTAACATTAATTTCTTTGTGATTTGGTTAATATTGAAACCTGTCTGTACTTTGATTAAAAACTACACGATCAGAGAGGCAGTCAGACAGACATGGCTAAAGAGATTAAGAAAATGGTTCTAAGTCGATCGGTCTACAGCTTCTCCTTTTCGGGGTAGCAGTCGATTAAAAATAAAATGCAAATTGTCAAAATCTTTGCTTAGGCCGCAATGATACAAATCAGGTGGGAACTTCAGGTAAATAACACATGTATTGGTAAACGCAATTAACCCAATTTCAGAACAATTGTTAGCTTTCGGTAGTTTCTATGACCTCTAGAGATCATATAGAAGACAGCTTTATATGGCAGCTATAGGACCGTAATAGTAGTTCCGAGTAGAATTAAATACAAATTGTCAATTTTTTATATGTGGTTTTAATCTGGTGGTCAATTGAAGACGTCAATTACTTCTGCTATCTGGGTAGCTTAATAACAACTACTGACGGCTAGAAAGAGGACGTTGCAAATTACATAACATCATCCGCTGCCTCCGGCGTATATTAAAAATGTTCTGGCCAAACACCATCTCAAACGAAAGGCTGTGGGCCGAAACAGACAATACCAGAAATGCATTCGACTGGAACCCACATTGCAGCCGGACGTCGACAACTGGACATCGAAGCAGCAAAACAGATCGTGGAATGAAAATATAAGATCTGATAAACGAGAATGGAATGCAATCATTAAGGCCCTATGCTCCTCATAGGAAACAGGAATTTGTATATATCGATGGCTTAATATAAAAAGGGCGTATCTTGATTTTTGCCATAATTGGGTTCTCCGTTTATTCTGGTCAAATTTTTTTTTAAATTTTCCTGGGCTATAGTTGCAAAAAAATGATTAATAGGTACTGTAAAAACCCCATAAGTCTAGTCAAAGAATTTGTTTGGTTTTTATTCGGTTTTTCATTCCCCTGTTACGGAAAAACAAAATCGAGATAAGTCCTTTTGTATATGGGGAGTCAAGTATGTCAAGTGAGTGAACTTTGAAACCAATGACTTCTAATCGGTACGGAACTTGCACCAAATTTAGTCCTTTTCGACAGTAGTTATGACACAACCCAGATCGGTTGAAAATAAAGACAAACATCTAAAAAAAAGTGGTTGAACCACATATTCTAGCATAACTCGAGAAGCATTTATCCGAATTGCATCAGGAAAGCTAATAGAATCCTAAATTTAGTAGCTTTATATATTTTTATTCCTATGGTTCCAATGTGGTTCCGCAAAAAAACTCTTCCAATTTGACTTGTCTTGCGCCATCAGCATCACTTCCGGCCAAGTCGCTCCCACTAAGCCAACTTCCGCTTCTATTTGCCTCCTTCAGGTATTGGCAGGTCTACCCTTCTTCTGCTGCCTTGAGGATACCACGATATTGAGGAGGATTCCACGACACCGATGAAACAGTGTCCCGTCAGAACTGACACCAACGTAGACAGTTTTTTCATCTGCAGTGCGAGGAGATACTTTTTGTCCTTCTCAGGTCATATATTGGCCTGATTTGTCTGGCTACTCTACAGTTGCCCATTTCTGTCCATCTTTCATGTCTGATCGCTTCTTGCCTAAGCCAAAGCTTGCACGTGGACAGGGGCGCTCCAAAATATGCAAATTTTTCGAGAATTTGTAATGTCGGTGTATGTTACCCATATGAGGTGTATGTTAAAAAGCTCAGCCACCTCGTTAAGAGATCTGCGGCATTCGAGGGTTGTTTGTGTATTTAGGGATGTGGCCTCCAAAGAATTGATGGCAGTCCTAGTAGATGACAATGCCAGCGTTCGTCACTAAGTTGCCACTCAGCTACTTAGCGACATTCCCTTATTGACATTACTTCGGCCTGATGGACACTGTAGGTACCTGGATGTCTGCGAGGTATATGAAGACACAGTGTACTCACAAATCTGGCAGGTATCAAGTTCCTCTCGAAGGTGAACACCGTTGGTACATAGTCCACTCGGTCGGTTACCACATTGTGATATACTCGAGGTGTCCGTAATTCTGAAAAATTTTGATCAAATGCTATAGGGATCATCCATGAGCCAAAAAATATATGTGCAAAGATCGGGTCATAATTGTGACCTGTACTTTGATTACAAGAATACATGCACAGACGGGCGGACGGACGCACATAGCTAACTCTGTTCTGTTTTTAATGACTATGATGATTAAATTGAAGATCTCATTTGGCTTAAATTCGTCTGGCAGGGGACCTCCGGAGGAAACCGAGGGAACCACCGATATATCTACTTCCGATCCAGTGGGGGACATCTTATAGAATATTTGAAGGTGCAGATTGTTCGTTTTATAAGTCCCTTATAGTTAGATCTTAAATTAGGATAAGAAAAGGACTTCTAAGAATTAGAATAGTCATGTTAGGTTGCTATACACATTACAACACATGATTGTGGGACTCAATTCTGAGAATTGGACGTGAAAGTAGCCCCAAAAATAAAAACTTCTGCATCACTCGTTTAGTATTTAGCTCAATTAATAATTTAATTGCCATACGAATTTTTTTGTACTAAAAATCTAACTTGAGCACAAAAATTCGTATGGCCATTAAATTACACTGTGGTAGTCCAAAAATGTAACAGAAAGGAGACCTAATGGATATACCTATTTCGACCTTGCTGAATCCAGTGGTCCTAGTCGTTTTTCTAGGTTAGCTCTTGTTTTCGCGACATTCGACCTCAAAGTGTGCAAGGAAATCAGAGAGGTTAGTTATCTCGGAGGTGCTTTTGAAGTGAAAGACTTCGAAATGCACGCTTTAGTCCAAAGAACGAAATAAAGATAACCCTTGGAGAACTATTTCACTCAAAACAGTCGCCCCCGCCTCACACCCCCTTATCCCTTAAAAATTCCAATCAATTCTTATCATACATCATATGATATCGTCATACCAATCGACGTCATTTTTAGTTGGTGTCTCTGAGAAAAATATTCCTCGTGAAAAAATACTATGAATCACTTTTCAACGTTTTTAAGAGAAATAAGCAGATTTCGATTCGTGTGGGCGGAACGAATCGCAGCAGCTTCAACGGACGGAGATTGCTCAAACGACTTATAATAACCTAAAACGGATTTCCGCCGGAGATTCTTAAGGTCTTAGGTCACTCTATTAATTTAGGACACACATCCTCCCACGGATAAAATGTCGAAAATCAAAGTTTTTGTTAATTGCCTAATCTTAATATCCGAACACAAAATTTTCCAAAGTATCAAATGTCCTTTTTTAGCATTTTTTGGTATTAGGACACTTTTTCCCGCACAAGTCTATATGTACATTATTTGGTTTATTCGAATATGCACTAAAATCTCCCCCACTGTGCGTCACCGGATGAAGTCCGCGCATTCGATAGTGATTATCTATCTTTTCATCTATGTTTCTGACAGAGTGTTTTTTTATTATTTTTATTTTTCTATTTTTAATTTTTTTATCGCTTGTTATTACATATAACTGTTATACGAGTGCGGCGGTGAGTAATAAAACGGAATGGAGCGTTTTATTGGGTCATTTCGACGGACGTCGTTTTCGATATTTTTGGGGGTTTTTCTTCAGCATGAAAAAACAACAAAAACAGCAACAATAGCACAAGGTTTAAGAAACATGGAAATAAAAAAAAACATGAAATTGAAAGTGCGTAAAACGGTTTGTTTTCATTACGTTTCGTTTGGCTTCGTTTGTTACGGCCGTCGTTGTTTTTGTTGTTATTTTCTTGTTAATGTTTAACCTTTCAATTTAATTTCAATTTTAAACAAATTTTCATCATTCGCATAGTTTCTTATTTGCTGCTGTTGTTGTTCTTGTTGTTGTGGTATGTATTTTCGAAAAGTTTTGGTTAATGTTTTTGTTTGTACCAAATTATGGTACATTCGAACATATTTTCTGTTTGTAGTTCAGCAGATATTGTTTTGTTTTTGTTGTATTTGTCTGCTACTGTTTTTCGATGTTCGTTGCTGTTGTTGCTTTGACAGCGACTGTTGCTGCTGCTGCTGCTTTTCAGTTGAGTTCAGCATCAGCTTCAGTTTAGTTTTAGCGGCTTAAGATGGATAATTGCTCTGTTAACCGGAAAAGTTAAATCATTTTAATGGTGTTTACGTAGTTTTCGAATTGAAATTGCATTAATGTGGTTTGCTACCGCTTCCACTTCGACCGACGGACCGACTATTGCGGCTGCTGGATTGTTGTTGGTTCGTTGGTCTTACCACCACTAATCGCGGATAAGTTTATTACACATGACTTTTCAGACATCCATCTACGACGGGTATGAATGCGCAAGTACACGGTGGGAATTAAATCCGAATGCAGATATTACATGAAAAAAAAACAAAAATAACTGATCCACAATATACATATGCTTTGGAATCTAGACCAATTCATTGTTAGTCATCCTGTTGTGTTGTCTGTGATTACACCATGAAATTTAGAGAAATGTTTATCATTACCATTCATATCGAATAGATGTGGGAAGATTTGAGATGTTTTCTTAATTTATTATATCGAATTTAAAAATCTAACCAGAAAATGTGTTCCACGCAGATTAACATAACTCAAGAAAAATGTATTCGATTTTTGATATGCAATATTGGAAATTGCATTACTCAGATGACCCTATATTTTTACCGTCACTTAGTGGATGAAAGTAACATATCGAAGGAGTGACCTAAGACCCTAACCATGTTCGGTGGAAATCCGTATTCGAACCTCTTAAGTCATCTGGGCAATGTCCGTCCGCCCGCTATTCTGTCTGGCAGGTTGGTGCGCACGCTAGCTCTCGAAAGGAGTAACCGATTGACTTCAAATTTGGTAAGACGTAATATTTTTTCTAAGTTTTAAGTTTGAATATAGGTCGAATCGGTCCACTTCTTCTAGTACCACTCTCACAAAGGATTCACGTTTACGAAAATTATGATGATTCTATCATCTGAAATTCCTCACGTAGTATTTGTTTACACAGTACAACACATGATTTTGGGACTCAATTCTGAGAATTGGACGTGAAAGAAGCATTTTTGCACTGGATGCACATTTTTCGGGTAGGTTTGTTTCGCATTTTTTTCTCCTATTCAATATCTACAACTTTGCTTCAGAAACAAATAAAATATTACCCAGATATAACCGTGGTAAAATATAGAAAAAGTGCTAAAAATCCACCTTGAGCAAAAAAAATCGTATGGCCATTAAATAATAATAATTTATTATGTACAGGGTGTACAGAATATTATAAGTTTGTATCATGGCAGATGTTTGTAACACCTAGATATACTACAACTTATAAGTTTTTTTGCTGCCACGAAAAAATCGCTAACAAATAGTTTTTTCCCATTTTTGAAAGCTAGCATCTTCGTTATTATGGTAGTTTTGAAAAATGGAACAACATTTTTATTAATTTTTTTATATTTTGTAATCAATATTTTTTCTAGTTTTAATACCCTCACTTAAGTGATACGAGGGTATATATCGTTTTCTACAGACCAAAGGTGTAACACATCGAAGGAGTGACCTAAGACCCTAAGTGTGTTCGGCGGATATCCGTTTTGGGTAATTTTAAGTCGAATGAGCAATGTCCGTCCATCCGTCTGTCTGCTGACTGGTGCGCACGCTAACTCTCGAAAGGAGTAACCGATTGACTTCAAAGTTGGTATGTGGTAATATTTTTTTTCTATCTCCGGCTAACTTTGAAGGTGGGCCATATTGGTCCACTCCTTCTAGTACCTCCCCCTCAAAGGGTTAATATTTAGTGAATTATTGATTATTTAATAACATCTATAGTTGTTATTTGAATCTTCTGAAATTCTACACAAAGTATTAATTTATTAGTCACTATCACCTCGAGAAGTTGGCACGTCCCTTTTGGTACCTCCCACACAAATATGTAGACTATTCTGCACCAAAAGTTAACTGCTTATAGCTTTCATATCGCCTCATGCAAATACTTGAAATGTTGTACAGTGTAATAATTTTATAGTACCTAGAGTTCAGTGAAAAGTGGGCGTAATTGACACGTCCCTTTTGGTACCTCCCACACAAATGGACTATTTAGCACCAAATGTTAACAGTTTATATAGTGAACACTAGTGCATACAAAGACTTGAAATTGTGTACAGTATAATGGATTTATAGTACTCACAATCCAGAGAAAAATGGGCGTTATAGCCATGCCCCTTTTGGTACCTCCCACACAAAGGTACCATTTGTTCAAAAAGTTAACAACTTTTAATTCGAATACTACTTCCTACAAATACTTAAAATTTTGTCTATTGAAAAATGGGCGTTATTATTACGCCCCTTTCGGTACACAAACTTACCGTTTTCTACAAAAGTTATCCGCTTATATCGTGAATATCAATACATATATATACTCGAAATGTTTGCACAGTGTCTAGTTTTTAAAATTCCTACAGTCCTGTTAAAAATGGGAGTTATGACCACACCCGCGTTAGTACAGAAGAGCCAAGACAGAAGTTGAAGATGATGATCACAATAAACTACACCATTTTCAATTGTAATTCGAAAAAAATCAATTGAAATTCGAAGATTCCATTTGTAATTCGAAAAACATCAATTGAAATTATAATCTTCCATTTAAAATTCGAAAAAGGTCAATTGAAATTCGTAAAACGTCAATTGAAATTCGAAAAACATCAATTGAAATTCGAAACTCATCACTTGATATTCGAAACACACCAATTCAAATTCGAAAAACATCAATTGAAATTCGAAAAACATCAAATGAAATTTGAAACTCATCAATTGAAATTCGAAATTTCATCACAATCGGACCATAAATACGACCTGCACTGTAATTACAACGATACATCTACAGACGGGCGGACGGTCGAACATGGTAAAATCGACACTGGAAATGATTCCAAGTCGAAGGATACCTCTTCTCCTTTTGGGTGTTTCAAACAAATGCACAAACTCATAATACACTGGACCACAGTGTGGTATAAGGTATAACAAATTTACCATAAAATTTTTTTGTTTTGGTTTCATAAAATGGTATGCCTCAAACTACACAAATACAATTCTTAGGTCTCGGAAACAAAAACATTTTTTGTTGCATAGTAGTTATTATATTTTATCGTGACCTGAAATCCAAAATTACATAACCCACATTTTTATAATGTTAGGGTTAAAATAAAGTGATTTTTAGGGTTAATCTACTAAATTCCCAACAGCGAAGCTACCGATTGAAAAACCCATGGAGAACCTCGTATTTTTTGTGTTCTTAGAGTAAGCTAAACAAATATAAAATTTCTTTTAACATTGTTGAATAATAATTTTAATGTACCAATCAAATATGTTGTGATCCCCAGACGGAAAACAATTATTTTTCTCTCAGTCTATTTTTGTGTTATTAGTGTGTTATTAAATAAAACAAAATCCTAGAGAAATATTACTAAGGCAATCAAATTTTATAAAATATCAAAACATTTTTTTGCTAAAGTACCTGGCTTGAGGGGAGGGGGACAAACAAATCAAGATCACTTGTACTGATCAACACACAAATCAAAAGCGTTTAACATCATTTAAATTTCACATTAATTGGAAGAGAGGAACAAAAGAAATAACTGCTGACCGACTGGACTATGTGAATGTGTAGCACTTGTAGTTGAAATGAGCAACCCAAACTTTACTAACCAAAAAAAACGAAAAGATATGAATCATTTAAAATGTAGTAATATGTACTAAGAGCTAAAGCTCAACCTACCACTGGTGTTCGAATATCAGTCCGTCCCTTCGTCGTCTGGCATTGGTTTCACACAATTTGTTCGGACCATCACTTTTTTTTGGTTTTTTAAGGGAATACTACTTACGTCGGACAGACGGACCAATATTTGAAATTGAAATGTTTAAATGGCCATTAAGTGCTGTGTGAGAGTGTGTGTGTTAACGCGTAACAAATTAATTTGTTTTCAGAAATAAAAATTATAGCAAATCAATTACAAAACCAAACGATCGACTGAACCGAACGATAAAATACTCTAGTTTAGAAAAAATAAAACAACAATAAATAGATGACGACGGCATCGGCAGTGGGTAGATAAAATTGTGCTATTTCCTAACAATGTGTTATTGGATTTATGCAAAATCACTTAACCACCTTCCGATTGTATCCGGGGCATTCAAATGTAACATCCCCAGTCTCTGTGTGCCTCCGACACCAACTAATCCTCCCCCACAAAGCAAATAAAAAAAACTGCAATAAAATATGGTAACGCATATACGCATATTTTAGTAAAACTCTGGCGATCCACTGGCCCACAAAAGTGAATGAAACTGAATATAAATAAACATAAATAGGTTAAGAAAGAAATGAATTTGCAATGCAAGTAGAACATCATTTTGAAATCGGTGCGCCGCACTGTGCACAGTGTAAAGCGACGGCAATGGTGGTGGCGATAGCGTTGCAGAACGTGCGGCTGCTGCTTTCCATGAAACGAAGGTGCTTTTCTCTTTGCAATTTAGAATTTCATTAGCATGAAAAGTATGTACGAAGGGGTCCCATTTGCATTCCTCTCCTCCATTCCACAATGCAAAAATAACCAATCATTCAATGGAGCAATCGATTGATCGGAGGAGTGCATTCTGCATTCGACATTGCATTCAATGTAGTTTCCAAAGATCAGCGTTTAGAGGATTTTGATATTTTCTAAAGAATTTCATTTTACAGAACATATAAAACTCATATTTTATTTATGTTTTTATATATAACCTACAAACGACATCTAAACTGCTTTGGATTGGATTGCATCGCGTAGAGGTCATATGTATACAAATCGAAACGATTCGATTAAAGGCTAAAATTGCGAAATTGCCCCAATTTTGTATGACTTTCATAACGACCATCTATAACGTCATTGCAAAGTTCTGCACCTCTTTCATTTTCCCTTTGTACGCGTTGCGTCGAGCTTACATTAACTTCCTTAAGTGCCTAACGCTTCGTCTTTATGGCTTTCCTATAAAAATGCTCGTATCAAATGCAAATTTAATTTGAGCTTCTTGTTCTGCACCCATGATTTTATGATGATTGTTTTTTTTTTTTTTTTGGAATTCAACAGTTTTTGTCTTTAGTTTTATTCGATATTTATGACCCTATCATTTGTTGCTGTTGTAGATTAACATTAACACCAAAAAACGTATCGTAATTGCGCTGTAAATGTGGTTATTAAAGAAAATCGTTCGATGTCCATCTGATCAAAAGTGTTAGGAGTGCAATTATATTTTAGTTATTTACCGCGTAGTGTGTGGGTTTTCGTTTACAGCAGTTAGATCAATATTGGGTTCCTTAATAAAAACAAATAAGAAACCAGTAAGGAAATGTTACAGTTGGCCGTTGCCGACTATATGATAACCTACACCACTGTAGTAAGATATGATAACAATGAAATATACAATGTTTACTTCAACTAACCAAATCGGACGAAACATATATATGGAAGCTATAGCTAAATCCGAACCGATTTCCTTTAAATTCGCCAATTTTTTTGCATGGATCAACAAAATTTACTATGCTAAATTTCAAAATAATTGTATGGCCAAAGGGCCAAATCGGACGGAACATATATATGGGGGCTATAGCTAAATCTGAACCGATTTTCTTCAAATTCGGCATTGTTGGTGCAAAGATCACGAAAACCACAATTCTTAATTTCAAAACAATTGAATGTAAAATACAGCTTCAATACGGCTAAAGGCCCAAATCGGATGAAACATATATATGGGGGATATAGCTAAATGTGAACCGATTTTGTTCAAATTCAGCAATGTTGGTCCATGGATCAAGAGACTTCACTATGCTAAATTTCAAAACAACTGGATGTAAAATGCAGCTTCTATAAGGCTAAAGGGCCAAATCGGACCAAACATATGAATGAGGGATATAGCTACATCTGAACCGATTTTCTTCAAATTTAATAAGGTACGAAAGACTTCTAAGTGCGAAATCTCAGTGCGATTGGAGTGCAATTGTGACCTATACTCAACGAACAACATAAGATGGACAGACGGACGAACGGATAGATATGGTTAAATCGATTCAGCTGCTGATTCTAAGTCGATCGGCATACTTTAAGGTGGGTCTAGCTATGGTATTTCTAGGTGTTACAAACATCTGCCATGAAACAAACATATAATACCCTGTACCACAGTGTGGTGTAGGGTGTAGAAAATAAAGTCGAGTGAGGCACACTGTGTAATATGAATATAACGTTTATATAATACACTGCACTTAATATTTATGTGTGTATACTCGTATACACCGATATCGGGGGGACTTTTCAATTATTACTAGCAAATTTTTACAGTCAGAATAAATAAATTTTTTCTAAATTTCAGACACACAGTTAGGTATCTAGAGGGTAAAGTAGTTAAATCGGCTGGGACCTGTAAATGAGGTACAACATAAATATTGAAATTTCAGATATTTTAATCAGATTCAAAATCAGACTCGAATGACGTGGGTAAATTTGTATTGCCAATTTCTGTGTAAAAAGTTAAAAAAATTTAGAATATGTTGGTAAATGTCCATATTTCCAATGATTTTCCGAAATTAAATTGTTTTTGTGTTGTTTATATAAGACATGAACTATAAAGTTTTGGTATGATTTCGTCCCTTTGTGTGAGAGGTAGCCAAAGGTGTGTAAAGGGATGAGACTTTCTGAAGTAATTCTGAATTGCAGAAAAAATAGTAAAGGGTCCGCCAAATAACTTTTTTTTTGAAAATGCTATAAAAAAAACTACTGAATATTTTCTCAAATTTCTTTTTTTATTTGGAACTACAATCCTGCCGGTTAATAATGGAAAATAATTTCATTCAAATGGCTAGGCAGTAGCCTACACGATCGGTCCAATTTTTAAGCACATTATCGATTGTGTGCAGCTGTATTTCACCAATAGCTTCACGAATATTGTCCTTTAAAGCGTCAATTGTCTCTGGCTTGTCGGCGTAACACTTATCTTTGAGGGCACCCCACAAATTATAGTCCAACGGTGTCAAATCGCAGCTCCGAGGTGGCCAAACGACATCAGCTTTGCGGCTGATAATGCGATCTTCAAAAACAGGAAGAGAGTCTGGTTTATTTCGAAAGACCAATGACTTCAAATAACCCTACAAGAAATAATCTAATGGTGTTAAATCACAACTTCTCGGAGGCCATTCAATATTACAATTTCTTGAAATAATCGAATCTCCAAACTTTTCTCGCAACAATTCAATTGTTTCATTTGCTGTGTGGCACGTAGCCACAATCGGTCATTGGCAAAAAGATAGCTCTTAACGAGGGCTAACATATTGCTCATGGGTGTCAAGGTCGTAGGTCGACTGGAAAATGTTTTATTTACCCAAATAATATTTAAACATTAATGGCAAAATTATGTATCCAATAAAGTCAGTTTATTTGATATTAAAAAAGATTTCTTTGATTTAAAGTTATATAACTTAAAAAAACACCCGAATATGCATATATTTTAATTAGAAAATACTCATAAATTATTTGTGACTGGTATTAACATACTTTAACCTTACAGAGCATAGATTAAGTAGTAAGACAATAACTACGAGTATTTTCTACAAATCTAGTTTAAGTCCGAAGATGGATCATGTTTAGTACTTGGCCCACTCAATATTTTATTTCGTTGTATTTAATTTGTGTTTGTTACATTTAATTAAATTACATTTTAAATTTGAATTTTTGTAATAATTTAATACTACATCAGGGGCATACATTAATATCACAAAATGTTTTCAAATTTGCGACACTGTAGCTTGCAATAATATTGTCCATATTTGTATCCCCTCACCGTAGCATTTGCCAAAAGTGTAACACATCGAAGGAGTGACCTAAGACCCTAAGTATGTTCGGCGGATATCCGTTTTGGGTTACTTTAAGTCGAATGAGCAATGTCCGTCCGTCCGTCCGTCTGTCTGTCTGCTGGCTGGTTCGCACGATAACTCTCTAAAGGAGTAACCGATTGACTTCAAATTTGATATGTAGTAATATTTTCTTCTATCTCCGGCTCAGTTCGAAGATAGGCCATATTGGTCCACTCCTTCTAGTACCTCCCCCACAAAAGGGTTAACATTGGTGAAATATTGATTATTTAATAACTTCTATACTACTTATTTGAATCATACACAAAGTATTAGTTTATTAGTCACTAGTACCTTGAGAAAAATGGGCGATGTTGCCACGCCCCTTTTGGTACATCCCACACAAGAATTTACGTTTGTGAAATCGAAAACGTTTTTAGATTCTACAGAAAACGTAAACGAAACTACAGAAAACCCTGAAACTAAAAAAAAGAAACAAAAATCAAAAAAGAAGATTCGACCAATGAAATGTAAGTTTTTATTTTAATGTTAAACTTAATTAATAATAATAATTGTTATATATTTAAAGGCTCAAACACAGAAACAAGATTTTGGTCAATTTTATGGAATGCCACCAAGACATGGCCAGGGCGTATGTTAAAGGAGACAGAACTGAAACGGTGCTTCTTCCCATACTTAGCTCTACGTCCTTGGCTATAACACCTTGGTACGATCCTGTAGCAAGAAAACGAAGAGTTGTTGCCAATTGAAAAATTCCCGGTATTGTGGAGCTCTACGGAGAACGGTTCAATTTTTCCAGTACCATTAAAAATGCCTCTTATTCAAACGATAAAAGCTTATAAAACTAAACAAAAAAAATGAAGCGAATATACATACAATTAAATGGATATACTTATTTTCTTTCACTCCATTTGTTTGGGACAATGGATCTGATGCATCTCGCAAACTTCTGCGGTGTAATTTTGTTTCAGAATGTGTATTTCTCTCTTCTTCCATCAATGCAGTAACTGCAGCAATTGAAATTCCAGGCATTATTTTCTTTTGTTTATTTTTGGCTTTAACGTTTTATTTATTTTCTGTACCGCCAATCATAATCTGGAGTCGAAACGATATTGTTGACGGCGGTGGCTGAAACAGCTGTTTCTGATTTCTATTCTGCCATATTTTTGATAGTGTTTTTCGGTTTTCATTTTCTTTCGATTTCATGAAAACGTACAAGAGCTGTAGAAGCAAAACTAAAACGATACGATTTTGAAAAACGAAAACGAACCAATTTCGTACAAAACCTGTGACATGCCTGATTGTAATGGTTTTATAGGTCCTACAGTCCAGTGAGAAATGGGCGTTATTGGTACGCCCCTTTTGGTACAAAAAAAATAAATAAATTTACTAATATTTTTTTGAGACTCAAGGTGAGGGGATTCATAAGTCGGTTTACCCGACTGAACTTTCTTATTTGTTTTAATATCATTGTATTTTTGTGACTGTACTGGAAAGTCCAGTAAAACGTATTTATGAAAAATGTTGGTCATATTTTTAAAAAGCTAAATCTTCCTTCTACAAAATGTTTCGCACAATTTATTTCAAATCAAACACCTGCGGGTTCCGGATTGAGAATTGCGGTACCTAACCTCCTAAAGTTGGTTATGTGTTAGATCTTAATCATTGGATCTGGTCATCTCAAAGAGGTTAAAATACTATTTGTCTTAACCAAACGTAGTTCAGTTTTAAAAGTGAGTCTTTATTTTAATTCGATCATTTATTTCCCGATATCGCATCAGAAAATCATCGCAACATCGAAATAATTATATTTAAACATGTGCAAATTGTTTAAATAAATTGGATTGAATTTATTTAATGATTCTTTATCATTCGACAGACATGTATTACTCTCGGGCATCACAGACCCTTCTCCGTTTCTTGGCGATGGCGGCAGCGGTATTGTTGATGGTGGAGGTAGTGGCCCCCATGAAAAGATGACGAATACTTTAATTGATTTCTTATTTTGCGGTCAGTCAATTCTGAAAGGGTGTATGTGTATTTTTTTTTTTGCCACAATTTGGCAAATTAAGAAAAATTTATTGTCATTTTTTTAGTTTTGAAAGTTTTGCATTCACATGCGAACCAAAGCGGCGTTTGAAGTTAACCAGCGTTTTTTTCTTCGCTGTTTGTTTGCATTTTTATATGATGAAACAACGTTTAGTGTTGATTTAATCCCACCAACAAAAATAAGCATTTTTGTCGAAATGAAGAGTCTATTAAGTGGCGTTAATTGAAGTTTGTTGAATGTTGTTTTTTTATGTTTTCAGTTTCGGTTCGTGTTTGTGTTTTCAGTGCAAATTGTTTATTTTATTTTATTTTTTGGTTATTTCAAGACGTTATTCAAACGGAAATTTGATTGCGATACTAAACAGTGTTTAATTCTAAGTATATTTTATTAGACTGAAACTAATCAGAATACGAGTACTTAGTGTACTTAAAGAGAATGACATTTACACTTCTGTCGCCAAATTATGTGTCACCAAAAAAATGCACTAAAGTTGATTCTTTATTGTTATTGTGGGTAACTTTCAAGGCCACTTCATACTTTAAGTGAAAAAAAGTTATTTAAAATATTAAGTAAATATTAAATATTCGACCAAGCCATTTAATACTGCAATTTTGTTGACAAAACTTGCGACTTTGGAATGTATACAGGAGCAATGTAATTTTGAAGTTTTTAAATATTTAACAATTTCAGAATAGTGTAAAAACTATAAAATTTTTTTTAAAATATATTATGTTCTTTGTAGCCTGATTGCATTTTGTCCCATTCTCGCTGACGGCGTCTTAGGCCACTCCTTCGATGTGGCACAGTATTGGCCCGTAGCAAGTTATATATACCCTCCTTCACAAAAGCGGGCAAAAATGTATATTTTGCAATTTTTATTTTGAAAGAACATAACATGTGAAAGTTATTCCTATGAAATCCCACTTAAATATATCCTAGGAAACAATTTGACATGTTTCCCTTCAAAAGAAATTAATTTGCAATGTTCATGAAAATAAAAATGTATTGTTTATTAAAATATTTAAAATGTGATTGAAATCGATTTCACAGTATAAGTAAGTACAACACATGATTTGGGGATTCAGTTCTGAGAATTGGGAATCTGCAACATTCGTTTAGTCGGCTCAATTAATAATTTAATGTTCGTACGAATTTTTAGCTCTAGGTGGATTTTTTAGCACTTTTTCTATATTTTAACACGGTTATATCTCGGAATATCTCTTTTGCGTCTGAAGCACAGTTGTAGATTATGCATAGGGGAAAAATACGGAACATACCTACCCGAAAAAAGTGCAGTCAGTGCCTTTAAAATCGCAAAAATGCCCATTTTTCCCATTATTCACATTTTTTCTCAATAACTGGATTACAAATCCACAAATATGCTGTTTTTTTATAAACTTTATATTATATATTATTATAATACATATTATTATAATTCAAATATCTAAATTTTGGCGCTCTTCAAAAAAAAAAATCGATCAATGGACACCTATGAATACTACGTATTCTTCAATATTTTACTGACAGGTAGTTATCATCATTTATGACTTTGTTCACAGAACTGAGTCCCAAATCAATGAGCTGAAAAATGCTGTACTGTGTTTTATAAGCTTTAATACGTTTAGAACAAGTAAAAATATAAAAAATTAAGAAAAAGTTGTCCGCTGTGGTATTAGATTTTAGTAAAATTTTTTTAGAACATTCTGGTTTTAATACGCTAAAATGTTCTTATACGAGGACTCTTCAATAGAAATTTCTCGGACTACGTGCATTCGACTAGCGTTTTTATACCCTACACCACACTGTGGTACAGGGCATTATGACTTTGTGCATTTGTTTGTAACACCCAAAAGGAGAAAAGATAGACCCATTGTTTATTATACCGATCGACTTGTAATCACTTTCTGAGTCGATTTAGCTATGTCCGTCTGTCTGTCTGTCCGTCTGTCTGTCTGTAGATCTTGTAATCAAACTACAGGTCGCAATTATGGTCCGATCTCAACGAAACTTTGCACATATCTTTTTTTAGGCCCAAGGACGATCCCTATTGAATTTGGTTAAAATCGGTTCAGATTTAGATATAGCCCCCATATATATGTTAGCACCGATTTGACATTCAAGCGCTGTAGAGACTGTATTTTATATCCGATCAGTACGAAATTCGACAGAAAGAGGTTTATATTTTACATGAATGAGTATTCAGGGAAAATCGATTCAGATTTATATATAACCTCCATATATATGTTCCTCCTGATTTGGTTACAAAGCGCTATAGAAGTTGTACTTTACTTCCGATCATTACAAAATTCTCCAGAAAGATGTTTCTCAATTTAGCAACGAATATTGCTTAATTTAGCGATTATTGGTTCAGAATTAGATATATCCACATATATATGTTCTTACCCATTTACCAATTATTCTAAATTATTATCGCAATAACCCTTATCGCATTGTTAGGGAGGTGTAGGGTATTATATAGTCGGCCTAGCCCGACTTTCTGCCTTTCCTTACTGGTTTTATGTTGGCACACTTCGATACCTCCATTCTGAAAGTCGACTTTTTATTTTGGAAATTTTTGGCACGAAGCGTGCGGCACCGAAGTTTGTTCCATCATCGGTCATAACTGGTGACGAATCATGGGTATATGGTTATGACATCGAAACCAAAGTCCAATCGTCGCAATGGCAGAGCTAAGGAAAGCCAAGACCAAAACAAGTACGCCAAGTTCGATCAAATGTCAAGGTTTTGCTCACTTATTTGTTCGATTACCATTGCGTAGTGCATCATGAGGTCTTCCCCATGTGTCATACGGTTAATAAGGAGTATAATCTTGAAGTTATGCGCCGCTTGAGAGAAGCAATACGAGGAAAACGTCCGGGATTGTGGAACAACAATTTATGGCTTTTGCATCACGATAATGCACCAGCTCACTCGTCATTGCTTTTTCGTAATTTTTTGGCCGAAAATAATACCATAATCATGGCTCATCCACCGTATTCACCAGAATTGGCCCCTTCCACTATTTCCCGCTCCCAAAATTAAAGATACCCATTAAAGAACGGCGTTTTTTGACGATTGAGGAGATAAAAACCGAATCGCTGAGAGAGCTCAAGGCCATACCAAAAAGTGCACATCAGAACTGCTTCGAGGACTGGAAAAAACTCTGAAACAAGTGTATTATATCTGAGGGGAAATACTTTGAAGGGAACCAAATATAAATTGATGAATAAATAAATATTTTTGAGAAAAATTAAGTTTCACCTCTTCTATTGAACAGACTTCGTATATCTGGGGACGTATAGTGGGAGAATGCGTGAATCTATTCTGCACCACGGTTCATCTTGTATAGTTACAGAGATATATACAGAGATTTCCAATAAGAGTGGTATTATTTCTTTGAAAAAAAAGCACACTTATTGTTAAGGAAATTCCAAAGTTTTTTATTTAATGTGAAGTACAATCGATACAATTATGTCATAAATAAAACGTCATTCAAATGGACTCCACGACTTCTTCTGCAGGAAAGAATTCGATGAACCCAATTTTCGAGCACTTTTTCCACTAAATCAAGTCGTATGTCATGAATGACACGTTCAATATTCACTTGTATAGCTTGAAGAGAGTCTGGTTTATGAAGACCAATGACTTCAAATAACCCCACAAGAAATAGTCGAATGGTGTTAAATCACAACTTCTTGAAGGCCATTCAATATCACAATTTCTTGAAATAATCGAATCTCCAAACTTTTCTCGCAACAATTCAATTGGTCAAGGGCAAAAAGATAGCTCTTAACGAGAGCTAAAATATTGCTCATGGGTGTCAAAGTCGTAGGTCGACTGGAAAGTGTTTTTTGGGATTTTAAATGAAAAATGGACTTAGCGCACAAAAAGTTGCAATTGGAAAACGATTATTTTGATAATAAAACTGAATAATTTGTAAACGTTGTTCTTGAGAATATCCCTCTATGATGAAATTGTAAACACTACTGAATACATTGAAAAACAAATGAGAGATCATGACATATTACAAAAGGCCGAAACGTCACTTCAAAATCATATCATCCCTATTGGAAAACCATCCCTATAACACGAAAGGGACTATATACTACATACAACTGAAAATCTAGGGCACTAGTAGGAAAATAATGTACTAACTTCCTTATTTCGTGATTGTTTGTACTTTTTACAGGACTTTTAAAATTATAAGGTTAACAATTTTGATTTAATTTTTTTTACACCAATTAAAATGAATGAATGAACTCTTGCTATTCGTTAACGTTTTTGGAAATATTTTTCAAGGATGAAGGATATTAAAAATGTCCTTTTAAAAGTCCTGTGAAAAGGACAAACGATCACGAAATAAAATACTGAGTATGCAGTTTATCTACTGTTGGCTTATATTTTTCCTTCTATATAGTCTCGTTCTTGTATAATGTATAAAAGGAATATGTGTTTATAGCTTTCTCCATGTCAAAATTTTCAACGAGAATATTTTTGTAACGTTATTTCTGTGATATTGTCGTTTCTCTTTTTAATTCATTTATATTATAAAAGTGAGTAAACACTTCAATATTTTCTGTCACTGCCGTCGGTATTTAAAATCTATTGCAATACTTAATTATAGCAATCAAGCACACAAGTTAAAAACAGTAATAAAACGGATAATTCTGTGTGGGGAAATTTACTCTTCCAGGGGGACACACATAAAGCTACATGGAAATTATATTATACAATTTCATTGCATTGACTAATCAACTCATTTGGCAGAATCGAATCTGAAAATTTTTGTTTTTTCAGCATGTGGAAGAAAAAAGTTTTCCGCAGGAAGGCTATCTTAAAACATCGATCTACGATGACCGTCGTTTGTGTCAACGCTTCCGGGTATGAATAAACCAAAATTAATAATTCTGCAGCTCGATCAGTTGAATTTTGCGGGGTCTCTATGGGTTTGAAAGTAAAATCGGGGAGATTCTTTACATAGGGGCTATATGAAAAACGAGATTGTCCATTACACCGGTCGACATTGGGGTTCCTGGTTTAATGGATATATTCTGATGCCAGACATTGAGAAACTCTAAAATATCCATTCTTAGATTTTAAAGTTGCTTTTGTATATTTAACATTGATAACAGTGTTTTATAGTTAAAACCTTGCTAAATTAATTACAACTTTTTACATTATGCGTCGATTTTATTCGGAATGGTCTCATTCAAGACCGATCAGACTTTAAGATAAAATAATAAAAATATAACAATTGTGCGTTTTTTGATGTTTTTGTGACGCTTTTATTTAAAAATTATTAAATTTTTCCAAAATAGGATTTTCTGTAATATTTTGTAAGATATCGCCGAAACCGTTGAAGGCCACTTAATTTTGAATTCTTTAAAACTTTCCTGAACCAATTCGGATCAACGGTTTTCGAGTTATGCCATAATATGAGGTTCAAATATGTGGTTCAAGTTTTAATTACTATAACCAGTCTTAAAAATTCACTCTTGTTATATTTAAACAAACATTTCCACAAAAGTAAATCTCTCAAGTATTTGTATACTATAAAGTTATAAGCTGATTACTTTTGGTGCAAAATATTCCATTTATGTGGGATGTACCAAAAGGGCCGTTCAATAACGCACTCTTTTCACTAGACTATAGGTACTATAAAAGCATGACACTGTACACAATTTCAAGTAGTTGTATGCACTATTATTAAAGTTATAACCCGTTAACTTTTGGTGCAAAATGGTCCATTTGTGTGGTTGATTGTATCACCTCGAAATATTGATCAGGAACCCCATAATGTATATGGGGAATTCAAGGACAAATCGACGGTTTTAAAAAAAAATTTCGCTTTTGATTTGTCCCATTGAGTTTTGTTTGGTCTTGAAATGTTCCTTTCAAAAACAACCAATAAATACGATATATTAAAACAAGTAAAAGCGTTAAGTTCGGCCATGCCGAATCTTATATACCCTCCACCATGGATAGCATGTGACCTCACAAAATAACACAAACCTAAAGAAAATAACGAAAAACAGAAAAAGTATAGTAGATGAGAACAGTAGGAATCACAACAAATTAGATGCTATATATGGGAGCTATATATAAATATGGACCGATATCACCCATTTGCAATCCCAAACAACCTGCAATTATAAGCAATATTTATACCAAATTTTATCAATCTAGCTCTATTATTACGGACTGTAGCGTGATTACAACAGACGGACGGACGGATAGACGGAATGGCTAAAATGTCTTAGAATTTTACGACGATTAAGAATATATATACTTTATGGGGTCTCAGATCAATATTTAGAGGTGTTACAAACGGAGTGACAAAATGAATATACCCCCCATCCTATGGTGGAGGGCATAAAAACCGTTGAAGTGCCATAAATGTGTATTGTGGACACCTATAGTGATTTTTTACAAGGAATCTTTTTCTCGAATACATCACCTAACAAAAATTCTTCGATTTCTACTACTTTTGATATGTAGTTATATTTGTAGAGATATTATTAGGGTAAGGGGATCAGCGGGGATGGCGGGTGTTTTGGAAGAAATACAGGGTTTTCCAATAAGAGTGATATGATTTCTTTGAAACAAAAACACACTTATTCTTAAGGAAATTCAAAAGTTTTTTATTTAATGTGAGTACAATCGATACTTCTGCAGGACTTCTTCTCCAGGAACGAGTTCGATGAACCTTATTTCGAGAACTTTTTCCTAAATCAAATCGTATGTCATGAAAGGCACGTTCAATATTGACTTGAAGAGAGTCTGGTTTATTTCGAAAGACCAATGTCTTCAAATAACCCCACAAGAAATAGTCGAATGGCGTTAAATCACAACTTTTTGGAGGCCATTCAATATCACAATTTCTTGAAATAATCGAATCTCCAAACTTTTTTCGCAACAATTCAATTGTTTCATTTGCTGTGTGGCACGTAGCCCCGTATTGTTGGAGCCAAATGTAGTCAAGATCAACTTCTTCCAATTTCGGCCATATAAAGTTGGTTATCATCGATCTATTCCGTTCTCCATTAACAGTAACGGTGTTACCAGCTTCATTTCGAAAGAAGTACGGACCGATGATTCCACCTGACCAAAATCCACACCAAACTGTCAATTTAGGTGAAGGTAAGGGATTTCATGAATAATTTGTGGATTTTCTTCGCACCAGAATCGATAATTTAGTTTATTTACCGCACCATTCAGATGAAAGTGAGCCTCATCGGAGAAGATGATTTTCTTAACAAATCGTTATCGTTTTCAAGTTGTTCCTATAATAATGTGTAAACCTTGTTTTTGCTTATATCTCTCTATGATGAAATTGTAAACACTACTGGATACAATGAAAAACAAATGACAGATCATGACATATTACAAATGGCCGAAACGACACTTCAAAATCATATCATCCCTATTGGAAAACCCGTAACTTCCTGAAGTGTCTCAATTATTTTGTTCTTTGACGCGGAACACATATCCCGAAGTCAGCATTTTTTTATCCCCTCACCTTAGAGAGGAGGGTATATGTATATCATTTGCTACGAGCCAAAAGTGCAACACATCGAAAGAGTGACCTAAGACCCTAAGTATGTTCGGCGGAAATCCGTATGGGTAATTTTAAGTCATTTGAGCTATGTCCGTCCGTCCGTCTGTCTGTGTGTCTGTCTGCTGGCTGGTGCGCACGATAACTCTCGAAAGGAGTAACCTATTGACTTCAAATTTGGTATGCGGTAATATTTGTCTCTATCTCCAGCTAAGTTCGAAGATGGGCCATATTGGTCCACACCTTCTAGTACCTCCCACACAAAGGGATAATAATGAAATATTGATTCTTTTATACCTTCTATACTACTTACCCGAATCTTCTGAAATTTCACACATAGTGTTAATTTGTTAGTCGCTAACAGGTTAAGAAAAATGGGAGAAGTGGCCAATCCCTTTTTGGTACCTCCCACACAAATGGACTAATTTGCACCAAAAGTAAACTGCTTATGGCTTTAATATCAGTTCATACAAATACTTGAAATTTTGTACAGTGTAATGTTTTTATAGTACTTAAAGTCCAGAGAACAGTGGGCGATATTGGCACGCCCATTTTGGTACCTCCCACACAAATGGACCTTTTTTTTACCAAAATTTAACAGCTTTTGACTTTAATACCAGTGCATACAAATACTTGAAATTTCGTACAGTGTAATGCTTCTATAGTACCTAGAACCTAGAGAAAAGTGGCCGTTATTATCACGCCCCTTTTGGTACCTACCACACAACTGGACCATTTTACACCAAAAGTTAACAGATGTTAACTTTAGCTCAAGTGACTGTAAATACTTGAACAGAGAAAAGTAACCGTTTTGGCATGCCCCTTTTGGTACTTTCCCCCACAAATGGACCATTTTGTACCACATGCAAACAGCTTTTAACTTCAATACCGGTACATACTTTAAAGTTACTAAATGCAATTTAAATTGATAATAATTGAATTAAAACAAAAAAATAAACTTACCCAAATTTTATTGGGACTCAAGGTGAGGGGATTCATAAGCCGGTTTACCCGGCAGAACTTTCTCACTTGTTTTTTTAAATTTTTTGAAAAAATATATGTAATTTTAGGCCCACTTCCATCCAAAGCTTAGAGAATTATTAGAAGAAACCGCAAAAATCGGAGAGAACAAACAATTTAAAAAATTACATTTAAATTTCCAAACATAAAAATCTCACACGAAAGAAATTTTAATATTTTTTCTAAAAAGTACCGAAAAATACTAACGTTTCTAAAAAAAAAGGTTTTTCAAAACGGACCATGACTTAAAAAGTAATGACCAAAAACCCGATACACAGAGTGACATTTTTACTATTTTTTAAATATCGTTAACTTCTGACCGAGTTAGGAGTTATCGGAAAAATCTCATGAAATTTCAGATGGCGTTTCTTCAGGTATACTACAAAATATAAAAAATGGGACAAATCAAAAACGAAATTTTTTGAAACCGTCGATTTGTCATGAAATTCCCCATATATATTCTCAATCGTCGGAAAATTCTAAGACGATTTAGCAATGTCCGTCTGTTGTAATCACTCTACAATCTATAATAATTGCGATGGATGACTGAAATTTGGTACAGATACTTATTATACCTACAGGTATTTTGGGATTGAAATTGGGCAGTATCGGTCAAGTTATAGATATAGCCGCCAGATACGAGTATAGCTTCTGTCCGACTTGACTTCTTAAAGCCATAGAGACTGAAAATTTCAATTGATCGGCCTATAAATCGATATTTTCTGTTTATTTATACCCAGAACCCTTCACACGAACAGCAGTCGCCATAGGTCAATGTTTTGATATAGCCCCCTGCAAAGGTCTCTCTAGATTTTAATTCTTAACGCAACAAAAATCACTAAATACAATGAATCGGGCTGAAATTTTGTAATATGAGTTTATTTGTGCCCGAAACAATTCACTCGCGATCCATGGTGGAGGGTATGGTATATAAGGTTCGGCATGACCGAACTTAACATCCTATGTACCTGTTTTGGTATTACACACATACTGTGTATTGTTGGTCGCTATCGTAAATAGTTGCGACAGATTTTAAACATCAGTATGACATGTATTCCCTCTCTCTCTTTGTTAAAAGTTTGAAATTCTCATTCTTTAATGGGAGGAGCATCCTCCAGATTTTCTTTTTGTTTACAAGATTTATAACATCCTAATTCCACGCAAAATATGCAACACATTAATTTTCATGACATCAATTTTATGTCACCACAAATATTTTGAACACTTCACTCACTCGATTACAGACACATATTTGCCATAGACCTAGAATGAAATACTTTACGATTCGTTGGAAAAATATAACAAAAAGAAAAAAAAAACGAAATGACAAAAAACTAAACAATTTCCATAAACCCAACCAACACGGGTTATATCCGCCCTTGCGGTTTATGGAATCGAATAATTTGCATAAAAAAATTAAATTCCTCTAATCGAAATGTAACGGTACCGAAACAGAAATAGAAATAACAAAAACGAAAGACTTACATTCTTGAGCGGCAGTTGTCGGCGCAATGCAATGATTGGTCCGCTGAGGATGGGAGCAGAGCCGAAGGAGGAGATGACTGCAAATCGTTGATTGGGAAGGGGTGCTCACAATGATGAGGATCGTTATGGATGGAGGCGAAGATCACACTATGACGATGTCGATGTTGTCGCTGAAGTTGATACTGATGCAGATGCAGATGAGGACGACGACGATGATGATGATCAATTTTCCATAACATGCAAATTATAAATATCCGCATAAATTGTTTCAGTTTTCTCTTTAAGTTTCGTTTCGATTGGATTGAATTGCTTGTTGGGTTATTTAATAACGATAATAATGATAGATAGATATTTATGTATGTATGTATGTATAGCACCGGACCACTTCACTGGGTTTTGTTGTGATTTTTTCTTCTTTTTTTTGCTTTTAGCTTTTTTTTATTGACTCTGCTAGTTTTTTGTCTTGCTTTCTTTGTAAGCTGGGAAGAACGCTTAAACGGATATCCGCTTTTGATGATGGTCGGCTCGAAATGAAAATGTAGGAAAAAATCGCGTATCAGAGGAAGAGACGAACCGATCCGAGACGTTCAGTTGTTGTTATAGTTGCGTTGTCTGCTTTGAGGAGCTTTTGTGAAGAGGATGTGAAGTTACACTCAAGAGGAAAACTAATAAACATTAACTACAGGTGTTTATGGCTTATGAGGGGGGTATCCTTGGGATGTGCTCTTGAGGTACTGAAGGCGTAGAAAGAGGTGATTAAATTAGTACACATGTTTTTTCCGGAAGTTTAGACGCACACACAAACTCACTCACACACAAACAGACGAGCACTTGAAACCGTTATCTATAGGCGTTTTTCATAGTTTTTCTTATGTTTATTATGCATATCCGTTGGTTGGTTGGGTCCGTTGAGCAGTGATGGGAATATTTTCTTTTTGTTTTTGCACAATACAGTCAGAGATGGGAAAGGAAGTAGTTAAGCACCAAAAGTATTTTTTTTATTTTTTATTATAGTTCTGACCAATGTTTTCTTTAGTTGTTGTTTAGAATATTCTCACATCAGATATCCTTTCGATATTATTGCTATTATTTAAACGTTTTATCTTTCTTCTGCGGATTTTCAGCGCAAATTACCGTTATTTTTTAATTTGTATTTTGTTTATTTTTATTTATCTTCTTTTTTTTTTGAAATGATGATTATCCGCTTTTGTGTATCCTCTTTATGAAAATATCAATCAATGACTGACTAAGTTTAGAAAACAAATGATCGAATTCTTTTCATGATCATTTTTGCACCGTTACACACAAACACACACGTGCACTCTCACTCATTTGCTAAACGGCGGTGACACACGCTCACATATGTTTACACTCGGGAAAGAGTGTGTCTGGGTGTTGGGGGGAGGGTTATTCAAAGAAAAGAGCGCGCTAAAATCGACCGTTAATTTTCTCCTTTAGAGTGGGATGAAAATGTCTTAAAGAGTTTTGTTACAGATTCACAGTGTTCAGTAATCAACGTTTTGTTTTGTTTCGTTTCAGTCGTGTGTTTAAGCTCAATTCACTGCAACACTCGTACACACACACACACTCAACCCAAAAACAAATTTTGAGTTTTCCTTTTAGTCTAAGTTCAAATTGTAACTGGATTAACCCGTAATGACGACCATTCTCTACAGGTACGTGATGAAGTACTGAATTCATAACAATCTTAACGCTTCAGCTTTACCCCAAACAAAATACAAAACTCACTGGAACAAAACACACATCCCAACAGACACAACAACAACAGCAACAGCAACAAAACCGAACGAGATCAACTGTGAAGTGAATATCGTGGAGCGCAGACACACACCAACCGACCGACCTACACACAGAGCCGCACAAACAAACATACACACACACTCGGCAGAGCTGCCTCAGTCAGAGTCGTCTGAGACCGTCTTCTCGGTCGTCTCTGCTGTAACTGTGGCTTCAAAATCTATTCATCTCAAAACGTTAAGCCGACGTTCAGAAGTCAAAGCCGACGTTTGCCGCCAACAGAAAAGAAGAAGACAACTACGACGACCGAACGAACCAACGAAGAAACGATGGTCGTCATCAGCTCCTCCAACATGGCTGTGAACGGAGGGGGCGGCGGGGGACAAAGGCGACAGACGACATACGCCTTACATACAAAACTGTTACAATTACAAGCAATTCAAATCAAGCGCAAGCAACACAGCCACCACCTCCACCACCACTGCGAGCAAGCCAAGCCACCAGCGACCGAACGACCGACCACTATTATCCATATCCACATCTCCTCTTCAACTCCACCACACACAGCACATCAACATCATTACAAAATAATAATAATAACAACATCAGCTGCCTGCGCTGCCGCCGCAGAACAGACGCTTAGACAAACGCTAACGTCTAAGAAGCTCTAGCTCTATTTTTGCTGATGCTGAAGCTTCCAAGCCTGACTTGCACAGCCATCCTTTGCCACCAAAGACCGCGCAAAAACAAAACAGCCACACAAAGATCATCGAAATCACCCAAACATTGTGTGCGCCACTTCTCCCTTTTGCCTTCTGCCACAGTCGACAACAACAACAACTAAGGCAGACATGCAGTCAAATAGTCAAACCAACTGGCCAGTCAGCCAAAAGCCTCGCAAACTCCCAAACCCCCCAACAGGCCCAGCTTTACTCAATGAATGAATGAACCAAACGTACGAGCACAGCCGCCGACCGAAAGACAGACAACACACGAACAAACGCCGAATAAACAAACGATCTCAATGTTCAGTTATTCAGTTAACTGTTTTTGTAGTCTCCTCAGTTCCTCTATTGCTGCTGTTGCTGCCGCCGCCAGCGACAACGACGTCGTCAACGCAACGCAATGCGACGCGATAGCATCCATTGCAGCAGCATCAGCTCAGCTTTGCTTGGCTGGAGCACGTTTTGGTGGTGGCTGACATTCCATTTAAAAGTTGTTACTTTTTTGCATCCGAAATTGGGTGGAGTATCTTCCGCCCAACATGTATTTGTAGCATGCTTTGCTTTGCATCACTTCGCTTCGCTTTTGTTTATCGTTGTCGTTGTCCGTTGTTTGCGCTTTGACTTGTTGTTATTTGAGAAGATCACTTACAAGAGATATCTTTATGGGATCCAATAGAGACACGGAGAGAGAGAGCGAGAGAGAGGCATTTAAACATAGAGCATGAAAATAAGAGCTAAATCAAACACAGAGTTTAGCTTCTTGATTAGCTTCCACACAAGAGCGGATATAAGAGAGCATTTTTTAACAATTTGATCTGAATTAAATGTCTTTTTACCGTTAGGGGTTTTCCACTGTGGGGTGATATTAGAGGATAATACACGTGTTTATGTACATACTTATATAGTTAAAAATAATGTAATGTGGGATAAGGAACTTTTTGTGGAAGCCTTTTTCTCAGTCTATAGTCATTGCTAAAGTTTCCTGTAATAAAGAATATGAATACATTTCGGTGACGGTCACAGAAGTTATAGGGAAGTTGTGTTCGAATGAACCCGTTAATTTGTGTGGGAGGTTCCAGAAGGTAAATTGAGAATAAATTGGTTTGTTTATTAATACTTTGGGCGAATCTTCGAAGATAGGCTTTCATTCTTCATTCGCTTTGCTAAGTGTAAAATTTATAATTGTTTTTTTCCTAAGAAATGAAGTTAAAATTGATGTTTAGAGCCTTAAAGTTCAGGTATTAATTTAAATTTTAGGTAAATTACTTAAAACAAAACAGTGATTAGCTATTGAAAATAAAATCCCAGTCCACAAAATTTGACTTTCGAATATAGACAGTTATATTGTAAAGCTGACTCTAAATTTGTTTCCCCTCACCTTACAGGCAGGAGGGTATACAAGCCAAATGTGTATCTCATTGAAGGAGTGACCTAAGATCCCAAGTATGTTTGGCGGAAATCCGATTTGAGTCATTTCAAGTCATTTGAGCAATGTCCGTCCGTCCGTCTGTCTGCTGCCTGGTGCGCACGATAACTCACTAAAGGATTAACAACTTGACTTCAAATATTTGTCTCTATCTCTGGCTAAGTTCGAAGATGGGCCATACTGGTCCACTCCTTCTAGTACCACCCCCACATTTAGTGAAGTTGAATATTCGTTTGTTTGCATTTCGAACTTAAGATCGTTATTAATTTGCCACTAGGATATTCACCTGTGTATAGACCATCTTAGCCACTATTATGTGTTATAGAATGCAAAGTTTTTTAAAACGATAAAGCAAATACAATTACTTCACAGTTTTGCTCCTCGTATAGCTATTTCGAATACTACTTATTCGAATCTTCTTAAATTACACACTAGTAAAGGGTGGGCCATTTTAAATTTGAATCGGAAATAGTACTGATAACTTTTTCAAATTTCTGGTTTTATTGGAAAGGTTGAACTTTGTCATTTAATAATGGAACACTTTAGAATTAATATGACTACCACGACTGGCTCGACAATTGAGAATTTTAGGAATGGACTCAGGTACGAGTGGGCTATTTAAAAAAGTATTGGTAATTGTTTCAACTATGTGGTTTTATTGGAAAGTACATAACTTTTTAAAGAGCCTACAGATTTTAGCAACCAAATTACATCCGACACCAAGGATGTAATTTGGTTTCGACGCCATGGACCAAATAATAGCATAGTTTCCTACTTTTTAAAATGTTTAAATTCAACGTTGCACAAAAAGTAGAAGGCCATGTCATATTACCCTAAAACCTATATACAATGTACTCTAATGTCTAATGCAACATTAGCATCAATTACAACAACCAAGTTCAACGTTAAGCACTTTTTTAAAAAAAGTATGAGTAAAGTAAAATTTTCTTACTTTTTGCAAAGATCGTCCTTGCGCGACCTAAGGTCATTTTTAAGATTTGTTTCCTTTTAGTACTACTCAAAGATGATTAATGGGAAATTTTAGCGTATAAAGCCTAAAATACAAAAAATAAAATTTAAAAATAAAATAGGAGATATTTTTAAATTATAAAAATAATTTTTTTTTTAAAAAATTTAGAAAAAAAAAATTTTTTTTAAGGTTGTTTTCTATTTTGCATTAATGGTGCAAATAATTACTAACATTTTGTCCCATATTGACAGTTTGATAAATTGATATATTTTTTAAAATCCCAGTATTCCTAAAAATTACAATTTTGATAATTTTAAAATCGTCATAGTTGGTCTGTTTTTAATTTTTTTCAAAAGTAATTTTTATGGGTTGTTGACTACACTTAGTATAACTATTATACTAAGTTTCACTAAAATCCGTGACATGAGCAAAAAATACTGCGATCACTTAATTTGGAAATGCTCAGTCTGTCGAGAAATCAGCGTAGCCCCTTTTGATACCTCCCACACAAACGTGTCATTTTGTGCAAAAAGTTAACAGCTTATATCGTGAATATCAATACATATAAATACTCAACATTTTTGCACAGTGTTAAGTTTTTAAAATTCTTACAGTTCTGTCAGTCCCGTTTTAGTACCTCCCATGCAAAAAGAGAACATACAAAAATTAAATAGCTCATAATATTAGAACATATCGATGGCTTATATCCAAAAAACACAATTTTTTAGGACAGCAAAAAAATTGTTGAATTTTATTATTTCACGATAATTTTTATATGATATGAAATACGTATACGTACGTATACGAATTCCTTATTCATATCTTATTAAAATTATCGCGAAATAAAAATATTCAACAGTTGTTTTGCTCTCTTGAAAAATTAAGTTTTTAATATACCCGCTTTGGATATAATCCATCGATATACCGGTGTATATGTACATTACTCACAAAGTGAGGGTATACCATAGTCGGTTTAACCGATTGAAATTTCTTTCGTTGTATTCTTAATTTTCTTTTTATTCATTTTATTCATGACCAATCAGACATTACGATAAAATAATAAAAATAAAATAAATATGAATTTTTCGATGTTCTAAAAAAATTCAAGTTTTTGCAATACCTTGCAAATATCGCCACAAAGCTCTTAAATGAAAAGACCTAAGCTTTCGTTTGAGCAAATACATAATTTTTGACAAAATTTCATAATTACATTAATTAGTTATTAATGGGGAAAATTATGATCGCATTCCATAAAAATGAATGGTGTTAGTTTTAATTCCTATAATGTGGTGCGTATACTTTATTTAAATTAGATTTAATGTTATGCATACGCCTGTTCTTACGCAAATTTAGCTGAGTGCGTATACGTTATTTATAACTTTTTTAACATTACGTATTCGTCTAGGTACTGTGAAATAAATCCCAAATGAAATAAATACCAATGAAATAAGTGCCGACAATAATTAAACAAAGAAAATAAATTAATACAAAATAAAAGTATAGTATTTTATTTACCAAGGACCTTAAGCCAAACCAACGATCAAACAATAACAACAAATTTAATTAATCCCAAATTTAAAAAGTGAAATAACTCCAAAAGTGCTAATGAAATAAGAGGGCGGTTCGGAAACTTCTTAGCCTAGCACAAAAAGCGCCGTATAAACAGAAAAAAAGTTAAGGGTTTTGGAAACTTCCATCTCTGCTATGAACACATGTTAAATTTTCTTTCGATCTGGCAACTCCTTCATATAGAAACAGGTGTTCACAAAAGACGCATCCGCGATTTTTTTACAATGGAAAAATTAGAAATGCGTGGTGTCATTACATATTTACGTAAAAAAAGGTTTATCGGGACAAGAAATGCATAATGATATGGTGAATGTGTAAGGTGAAAGTGCTCCTTCATATGCAAAAAATTAGGTTGCTGAATTTAAACGTGGTCGTACAAGCATTGAAGATGAACCACGTAGTGGACGTCCAAAAACAGCAACAACAACAGAAATTGTAGCCAAAGTGCATGATATGGTATTAAATGATCGACGAATAAAAGTGCGTGAAATAGCTAATACCATGGGCATCTCAAATGATCGAGTCCATTTAATTTTGCATGAAGAACTACAGATGAAAAAGCTTTCTGCAAGATGGGTGCCGCACTTGTTAACAGTCGACCAAAAACGCATAAGAATGAACATTTCTCAAGCTTGTTTGGATCGTTTTAAGCGAAATAAAATGGACTTTGAGCGTCGTTTCATAACTGTTGATGATACATGGATCCACCACTATACTCCAGAGACAAAAGAACAATCCAAACAATGGACTGAAGCTGGAGGAAGTGCCCCAAAGAAGGCAAAAACAATTCAATCGGCTGGTAAGGTTATGGCAACGGTTTTTTGGGACTTCAAATGTATTTTATTGACTGACTATCTGCAAAAGGGTAAAACAATAAATTCAGAGTACTATTGCAACCTTTTGGATCAATTAAATGTACAAATTCGAGAAAAACGTCCTGGCTTACAACACAAAAAAATAATTTTTCGTCAAGACAACGCACCAGCGCACAAGAGTGTTTTAACAATGGCTAAAATCAACGAATTAAAGTACGAGTTGCTTGACCACCCACCTTATTCTCCTGATTTAGCTCCCAGTGACTTTTACCTGTTCCCAAATCTAAAAAAAATCCTTGCTGGCAAGCGTTTTACCTCAAATGAAGATGCAATTACAGTTGTAAACCACTATTTTGAAGACCTTGAGGAAAACTATTTTAATCAAGGGATAGAATTGCTAGATAAGCGTTGGACTAAGTGTATTGAAGTTTCAGGAGATTATATTGAAAAATAAAAATATTTCTGAACAACTAACTATTCTCTTTCATTGATAGGCTAAGAAGTTTACGAACAGCCCTCGTAAGTCCCAATATCTGGAAGTTATTTCATACTGAACTCAAAAAAGTGAAATAACTCACAACCACCAAACCTCGTGAGTGGCCGGTTTCAAATTTTGGTGTAATTTTCAGCATATTGTAAAGGCGATATAATTTCTGGAAAAAAACCTTTTAAGTCGAAAAAATGTATTCCATCGATTAACTCCAATTTTAAATTTTCAAAAATATGTTAGAAAAGTGCAGTTTTCGGGAAAATGGCAAAGAAAATGTTGCTCTTTTTCCAGAATCTAAATCGCCATAAAGCATACTTTATTATTATGTATTTTCTATACTATATTTACACATATGACGAGAATCACATTAAGAAATCAAGAAAATTTACTTAAGTTCTTAGATTTTGACGAAACTTAGTGGAAAATCTTAAAAAGGGGGAGATATGTAGATATAATTATTCAAAAGCGGGCATAAAATATCGAAATGTGATTCATCTGAATACTCATAGCTTTTGTTTTATGAGATATAATTTCAAGTTCTTTTATTCTTTTATTTATACCTGTGAACCTACCGGCGATCTCAAAATGAAACTTTCAGGCTATCGCCGAGTATACAGTTTTTAATTTGAAAATTTTACTTTTGTTAAATTAAATTAAATTCATGCTGCTTGTGAACAGCGACCATATAGATATTACTAAAGCTGAAGTCTTTTACAAATCTAGATCAAAATAAAATAATAAATATTTATATATACAATTTAAAATCTACATACATACCTCCTATAGTTTTGAAGAATTAGTCAGAATTTATTTTTGGTTTGAGACCATATGTTCCATTTACTTTATGTCTATTCCAAAAAAGTAATAGAAACAAATACAAAAATTGGTAGAGAGTTTTAATTGCTTGGTAGAATTGACTGCAGTTTCGATAGACACCACTCTATCATCTTCAGAATTCAGTAGCAATAGTGTATGTCTTTAACTTAAATCAGCTGAAATACTTATGGAAGCAGTAAATTGAATTTAACAAGAACTGCTAACCAAACCCGTATTTTGCCGAACTAAGTCAACATACTAAAACTCTCATACCAATACATTTTTGTTTTTTGCTTGGGTTCGCATCGCGAACCACGAAAACGGCTAATGTCGACGTCATCATACCTCATGTTTTTGTATGTGTTGTTGTTATTTATTGTTGGTCTGTGCTTTTGTTATTCAGTCAGAATTTATTTTTGGTTTGAGACCATATTTGAAGAATTTGTAATCATTTTTCATCGTCAAAATGGGAGACCTTAGGGAAATTTCCTTGTCACTTAATTGATTCTCCTCATATATGTATCTAAGTTACAATTTTCTATAGAAATTTTAAGCTCACTAAATAATATAGTAACGCAATTGGCAAGGGTAATTTTTTCTTCCTCTTCTTTTTTAAAAATAAGATTTGTTGTTAACAGAAAACAAAAACTACTTTCTGGAACTAGATAGTTAAAACAAAACTATTAATCGGTGGTCAAAGCAAACCCACAAAAATTTAAGGAAACAAAATCAAAAAAGGAAACAAAAATAACACAAAGTTACAAGAATAATATTATTTAATTACACGAGAGACAATGATCAAAAATTCCTTTAAAAAGTGTTATTGCTCTTTCTTTGTTGTACAAATACACAGTTTCAAAGAACCCCTCTCTTCCATCCCACAAACACGATTGAGTCGAATGCATTGAAAGAGAGACCCCGAACATTTCTTGTCTTGAAGAGACATCTGGCTGGCTCTCTTAACTACCAACTCTCCATAACATAGTCTCATTTGGCCACTGCGCACATGTAACCAGCCGCACACTTTAAAGCCGTTACAGTTACATAAAATCTAAATGTGGACGACTTTTACGGATCAGTATAGCCAAATAAGCGGCGGCAAAAACACCAACATTTTGTGACGGACGCTTTATGTCAGCTATGAACGACAAAAAAGAAGATACGTAAATAGGCAAGGATCGCATAAGATTACAAGAGTATTCGTTCGTAATGTTTTTTACGAATCTTATCTAATGACATGTTTTGGGGATGTGGTAATCAGGTCAGGAGCTCCAAGAGCTATGCTTTGGCGATTTAGTAGACTTAGTATATTTCATTCGAGCAGACAGAGAGACAGTCAGATGGACTAGACTTCGTAAATGATGGTCTTCAGAAAGAGATTCTTTCAGTGTGCTTAGGTGTTGTACGTCTAGAATTATCCTCTTCTTGGAGTTGAACGCTCAGCATAGTTCCTTGTCTACTGTCTGCCCTGCATTTTGTTTTGTTTCTGGCATAAGTTTGGCTTAAACATGTCATTCATTGTCTGTCATCCGTCACTGGGTAGCCAAACATCCAACAAACCATTCATTCATCCATCCATCCATTCGTTGCTTCATACGGTGGCAATTGATATTTGCCGCTACTTAAGCTTCCAGCGCAAACAAACTGCTGCAAAAAGAAAGTCTTCGAAAAGGGTTTCTTCTATCCAGCGGAAATTTTCACCATCACCAAATCGTTGAGAGGGAATTCAAAAGTGATCCACATGAAAATCGATCAAATCTGGAGGAGTTTATTTGTGATGGGCTACTATTTTATATTTGGAGCGTAGTAGCATGTCTGCGGTTTCATTATTCCATTTCTTCAAGCAGAGGAGTTGGTAGCAGTACGAAGAGGAGGAGGACATTGTGGTCTATTGCAGTTTGGTGGACAGTGACATATCTGAAGATTTAATAGATGGCCCCACAGTTGACAGCTGTGGAGTTGTGGAAGTACCTTTTCCGTTGAAATTTGTAATGGTATCACTCCAGTATCGCCACAAATGGCCAAAGCCAGTGAGTGTGTGCGTCAGTATTTGTGTTGTCGTCGTGGTGAATGAACACTGGCACGATGGGTTGGTTAGATGGTAGGCTTGGACGGATGCCTGGATGTTTGGCTGGTCGGATGGTGCCTTGCATGAATGAGTTTGTTTGTTTTTTTTTTTTTGGTGCATGGGGCGAACGGGCGACTGACTAAGTGAGTGAGTGTTGTTGTTTGAGTGGTCGGACGGTCTGCCGTGTCTGTCATGGAAATTTGCACAAGTTTCGGGCTACTGTTTCATTGGAGGGGCTGTCCGAAGCAGCCATGGACATGACTATGTTTGGACGTACATATGATTCTATGATTGTTGTCCAGTTCATGTGTTTTTGGGATGTTGTCCGTCCGTCCGTTCGTTTGTGTGTCTGTCGTGTGTGTTTTTGGGACAAATCCAGTTTGATGACGCCGCCACCACCACCACAAGCGCGACCACTGCAGCCGAGACGAAGAAAACCCATCATTATGACCATGTTTAGTAAAGCCAAATGGTGTTACTTTGAATATTAAAACAAAGCCCCGAACGAGGGACTCTTTCTGGGTTGATTTGATGTCGTCTGGTGTTTTTTGCGGTCTTTGCCAATAGCGCAATGCGCTGGAGTCGGCTGCATCAGTTCCAGCATCAGCTCTGTTTTTGGTGTGTGTGTGTGTGTCTGGAGTGAAGAGAAAGGTATCATTTATTAAAACATAAGACATTGGCTATTTGTCATTCGGCACTCGGCATTCGGTATTCGTAGTTTAATTTACTGAACGGATGATCCGAATTCAGAGTTCAGTTGTTGTACTTTCATTTCTTTGGCAAAACAGCGATTAAGACGCCAATGCCATTGCGACTTGATTTGCATTGAATTTATAATGATTTGATTTTGTTTAAAATAGTTTCTTCGAATTCAATTCGTTTCCTTTGGGGCTACAGGAGAGGTTGTGCAAATATTTCTCGTCTAAAATGCTTGTGTCTTTCAGGTGGGCCCCCAACACTCATTGAGATGTATAACTAATTGCTCATTAAAGTTATTTAAATTATTCAAAACTGTAACACATATTTTCTAGATATTGTTCTGTTATAGTAATCGATATAAATTAAGCCATTGACTGACAAGACAAGTAAGAACGATTCAGTTAAGTAATCCGCCTGAGGAAGAAATGTTTCGAGAGTTCCTAGAAGAAGGCTTGCCTCATTCTACTTATTCATTGTCATACAATAGTTATTGTAAAATCACGCTAAATTATTGAAGTTGATGACTTTGAAATTATTAGAACCCCCATTGTGTGAATGTGTTCGTTTGTATGGTACCAGAACGGGCGGGATTAGAGTCGATTTTAAAAGGCAAAAACTCTTTATTTATTATTCTGGTAGAGATTTTGGAATTCGACTGACTTTGTGCACGGAGCAAACATTTTGCCTGGGGTACAAAAATTTTACTTCATTTTTGAGTATAATATATCAAAGGAGTGACATAAAATAATCAGTTTCAGGACATTTTAAGTCAGTTAAGTTCAGTTGTCTAGATTGCACAATAACACTCGAAACGAGTGACCTATTGACTTTAAGTAAATACATTTTCATATATCTCAGAATAACTACGTCCACCCCCTTTTGATATTTCTTCTGGCGGACACCCCCTTTGTTTAAAGATTATTCACGGACAATTTCAGAAGAACAAAATTTGCTTTGATCTGTTCACCCTACGTATGGCCCAAATAGGTTTCATTTGCAGCGCTGTTATTTGGCATTCTATCGAAACAAACCGCATACCGTTGTTCATGGTTTGTCAATGGCTCACTTTTGACTTGCTGCATTTCGTTTCCTGCATCTATATGATGCCTATTTCTCATTAGAATCATAAAGACTCCTTAAAACCGGCCTTAACACCATTTATTTTTATTCACAAACGAAAAAGTTATGGAGGTATCAAAAACAGTAGGTCATCCTACTCCTTTTACAATTCACTTTTTGTGATGTGCTCTCACTTGGCGTCCTATCAAAACGAAACTATATGTACCGTTGTTCATGGTTTGTCAATGGCTTCATTTTGCTCTTTGAATACTTTTGACTCTGAAGTCCTCTGGAGATGATGCGTGTCATAGTTGTTCCCTATGCAGATGAGTGGCAATAGCTGTTAGAGGGAAGTTTCTGGATACTCTCAGAGACATCTTACAGCAGGCCCTTCACACAACCGCTAGATGGGCTTCCGGCAATGGTCTTGATGTTAACCCGACCAAGACGGAACTAGTTCTTTTCACCAGGAGAAATGAGGTACCACGAGTTACACCTGTATCCTTTCTTTGAAAGCCCAAAATACTTTGGTATTTTACTAGACAGGAAGTTTGCAAAAATAATGAATAATAAGATATGTCATCCCGGAGCGAGTAAGTTGTCAGTTACGAACGAATAGAAATTTCAACGAGTAGGACTTCAAAGAGTGAGGTTTTCCGCGGATTTCTTACCGATTTTCCCAAATTTTTTCTAATTGTCACAATTTAAAAATTAATATTAATTGATTAGTGCAAAGAAAGTTCTAACTATGTTCGCGGAAAAATGTTTTTTCGCGAGTGACATTTCATTCCTATTCGTTCGTAACTGGTAGATTTTGACGTTTCGTCCGGACGGCACATCTGTCTAATTTAAGGTCTATGGGAAGTTGTACTTCAAACCCAGCATTTTGGAAAGAGCAAATAAGTCTGTGGTAGCGCTATATACCTGTAAACGGGCAATAGGAAAACTCGTATAGTTTATTGGTTGTATACGGCAGTAGTCAGACCGATAATGGCATGGTCAGGCATTGTCGTCTGGTGAACAGCTCTGCAGAAATCCACATTCTGTGCGATACTAAACAAGGTTCAGGGAATGGCTGCTATATGTATAACTGGTGCGCTGAGTACGACACCAACTGCGACACTAAATGTTATACTAGATTTAATGCCGCTAGACATTATAGCTGTGTAATATGCCGCATGTACTGCGATTTGATCAGAATGTCTGACCTTCCAGGCACTGTTGATTACACTATGACTTAACCATTCTTCGATAAGTAGTATCTCTACCGTACGCGCTCAAGGGGACCTGGGACATGTGGGCATGCCTCTAGCAACCTGCAAGCTCCTCTTGAGAGATAGTGCACTTCCGGCAACAAATAACAGGTGGTCAAATGTCAGGAACTACATCCATTCCAGACTGATGTGGCCCGGCGTTGACTCAAAACCAGAGTACAGAAAAAAAACACTAATGAACGGTTCGTTAGTGTTCTGTACGGTTCTTTCGTCGCGAACAGTACGCTAACACAACCCTTACAAAAGAACATAATACAGTAAACAAATTTTAGTGTTTGTGTTCGCGAATGCTACCACTACGTTAACGTATGGTTCTTCAAACACGGCGAACGCTACCACTACGATAATGTTCGATAATGTTCATAATGAATATACTATGTTTAGCGTTCTGTTCTTTTTTATATTCGACACCACAAGTCGCAAATATGAAGCAATCTTAATGAAAATGGATACCGAGGCTATTCTTAACCTAGGAATGATCCCTATTTAAAATGGGGCATATTGGTCCATAATTTTATATAGCCCCCATACAAAAGTCCCTTCCGATAAGGCATATTTAGGCTCTAGAGGGCGTAAATATGCCTTCTTAACATGGCTGATGTTGGATTCCGTCAACTTCTGAGCTTTTTAAAGCAATAAAATTGGTTCAACGGGAGGGGCTAGGGATAACTTATGTTTTACCTTACGTCCCTGTGGTAACACAATGGACTGGATAGTCTAAGTGAGTCTGTTTTACAGACTGCCACTCTTAACCTAACCTACTGTTAATGGGTTTGTTTTTTTAAACTATGTTTGTTTTTGTAGAAATGAGAACAGTTTTCGAATTTGAAGGTTTTGCTCGCTACAACTTTTTAAATTATTCATCGATTTTCTTTACCATGGGCTCATTTTCTAATATATATATGTATATTAGAAAAAAATAACAATTGCATATTTTTAGAATTGAATTTCTCTTGAAAATGTCGTTAAAATTTCATTTCCCTAACAAATTGAACAATTTTTTTAAAAAACACAATATCGATGTAATTTGGTAGAAAAATTAAATTTCAACAATGTTTTCTAGGAAAAATTAATTTCGAAGAAATTTTCTAGAAATAAAAATATCAACGATTTTTTTAGAAATATTAAATTTTGACATAATTTTCGAGAATACTATTTTTCAATAAACGACGACGACTTTTTCAAAAATTAAAATGGTGACAAAATTTTCTAGAAATATGAAATTTCAACGAAATTTTTTAGAAATATTAAATTTTAATATAATTTTCAAGAACACAATTTTTTAATTAAAATGTAAAATTATATTTTGACGGAATTTTCTACAAAATGCAATTTTGGAGAAATTTTATAGAAACATTAAATTTTGAAGATCTTTTTTAGGAAAAAATCAGTTTCCTCGATTTTTTCTTTAAAACTACCAATTTTGACAAAAGTGTCTATACAAATTTAACATGAATGTATTAAATTTTTTATAAAAGTAAATTTTTTGTGATTCTAACTAGGATACTCTCCCGGCTTCAAGACCATTTTGTTTCTATATTATTATAGAAACAAGTATTTTATACATGGCGGTGTATAAATATGTATTAAAAATTGGCAGCACACATACTGGATCATGATTTCTGAGCCGTGACACTCGTTATCAACAGTTCTGCTGCAATTGTATGGGAGAAACGGAGCTCTATATGGTTGACTTCTAAACACAAGCAAATGAGAAATCTTTGTGAAACCACACTTCTCCAAAATCTTCCAAAACACAATTGTTAACCAAAGTTAATACAAAACACCAGCCATGTCCAATGAGAAGCAAATTTTCCTCCATCAAATGGAAAATTACCACACTATTCAGAAAAGCTTTTTATGGTTTTTGACTGCACTAAGTGTAGTGGTGGTGAGTCAAAAGACTCACCATGTTTTGCCGAGCCATGCATTTGTTATGTAGCTTGCTTGCTTTTATTCGGTCTGCAAATCTTTGTGATTCCAACTAGGATACTCTCCCGGCTTTATACACCGCCATGTATAAAATACTTGTTTCTATAATAATATAGAAACAAAATATAATATAAAAATAAAAATAAAAATAAAATTTTGCTAAAAACATAATTATAAAAGTGCAATTTGTTGCAATTTTCAATAAAAAACTTCCTATTTCTATAAAAATGCAATTTCCTCTAAGTTTACAATAAATATGCAATTTTGATGAATATCGTAAATTTTTGTTAGAAATATGCAATTTCAACGAAATTTTCTAGAAATGTGAATTTTGACACAATTTTCGGGAAACAAATTTTTCAATGAAAATTTATTTTCGACCGAATTTTCAAAAAGTTAAATGTTGACAAAATTTTCTAGAAAATTGCTAGTTGGTGGACATTTTGCAGAAAAATAAAATGGTAAACTTTTTAGAAAAATGCAGATTTGTCGGTTTTTTTAAAAATGCGAATTTTGACAAAATTTTCTATAAAAATTTGTCTTTTATTAAATTTTATATATAAATTGAGTTTTGCTTAAAGTTTCTTAACAATAAGTTTAAAATAAATATACAATTTTGCTGACGATCTGGGTTCAAGTCATACAATTATATATTATCTTATAAAATATAAACATTTGTATGGTAACTGCATAATAATTGCTTTAGAATTTTTAAAAATATTAAAAACCTTTTCATCACAGCAAAAATAACGAATAACGGCCCTCGTATGAATTATGAGGCAGCGCATATTAACTGGCGCCTTTGCTTAGCAAATTATTTGCATCCCGTTTTTTATTATTAAATTAAAACGCGCTATCCCCACAGGACTATCTGTTTCAGTGCTTTGATTTCCTTTCTGTACTTCCTCGTGGCCATAATAAATTAATTAAAAATAAAAAAATATCAGCCTTGGATTGTATCAGACCGAGAAAAATGGTACAGGTACCACACCACAGACTACAGTCCACAGACCATAGATTGTAGACCACAGACGTGTTCACGTTCACGAACGTGTCACAGTGTGTGGTTTCTTCTGGAGCTGATGCTGCAACTCCAACTAATAAAAAAATCCATTCAAATGGGAGAAAATATGCATTCATCCGTTGGCCAGTTGCCGACCACGTCGATCGACCGTTTGGAAAGGAAAGTACCGTTTATTTAAATTGTCATTTGGATGTCGGACGCTCATCGAAGAAGATCGGATGATTATTTTGTCAATTGGTTTGTAACATTGTAATATGGTTAAAAAAATAAAAGATTGGAAATAAAATATTTTGTTAAAGAGAAAGTATAACGTTCTACAATATAATTGAGAAATAAGCTATATGTAGTGAAACACTCACTATTGTAAAATTGCCCAAATTGGGTTTAGTCAAGCACGATACCTACAAAATCTCTTAACCTATTTAGGCCAAAAAGAACCCATTGCTGAACGGTATTTTTTATGTTAGGTCTTGTTTTCGAGATATCCAACCATAAATCTTGCTAGATATTCAGGATGTAATTTTGAAACGGTAAAATTATTTTGTTATGAGTATAATTGAAAACGAGTACCTGGGTTCGAATCTCGCAGCTGATTGTAGAAATTATTTTTAATCCAATTTCGATCCAATCCAATAATTTTATAAATAAAATAAATTGTTCATTCTTTGTCAGTCTATAGTCATTGGAAATGTTGTCTAAAATACAAAATAAAACCAAATTTAGATAAATGCTGCAGAAGTTATGGGAGTATTGTGTTCGATTGAAATTTGTGAGTGGAGCCAGAACTGACTTGACTTCAAAGACTGTTTGAATTGTAAGTGTTTATGTGCACGCTATGAGCCATTCAATTTTGTTATTTGAGTGTGGTGCGCATTTCGGTATAAGAAATTATGTGTTCTTTACATCTGCGCTGTAGTGTATGTTTGTAGAAAACATTAAGATCAATATTTTTGTAGAAAATATTTACATGTCTTAACCCCACCCCATGAAAGTAATTTTTGTCCCTATGTTAATAAATCGTAAAAAAATCCCCTACAAATGGGGAGGGCCGGGATGAAATGTGAAACAAAAATGTTGGCAATAATATTTTACTTTTTATGTCAGAACAAACCAAAGCCCAGAAGTAATACCAAAAAACAGTCGAATCCCAGTCAAAAATACCCTTTTGCAATATTCGTACAGTAATGTTATTCATACGACCCAGAAACTATAACGATACTAGTAAAGAGGGATTAAACGGGAGGGGAATAAATATATATATATTAAGAGGGGTTATATGTTAAACCAAATAACTTGGCATACAAGCCAGCTTCTGTAGCGCGTGTACGCCAACAGCGAATGAACATAAATATAAATTTGAATCAAATTTATCTCGCTTTATACATGTCTCGCTTTATATATTTGGGGAGATGTTATTCTAAACAAATCTTTGTTTCCGTCCTAATATTTATAGCCTACACCACACTGTGGTACAGTGTATAAATATTTTATTTTAGAAATTTAGTTTATTGTGCAATTTGTGTACCAAATATATTTTCTTTCGATTCAAATAAACCAAAAAATGCGATTTTGAATGCAATATTTTCATATAACCTTCAACATTTATTTGAGAGTGCTTTGAAATGACATTTAAATATTTGCCTAAATATTTTTTAGGAATGCAATATTCGCGGCGAACGTTCCGTTCCGGACATTAAAAAATAGAAGTAAGTTTGGAGGTTGGCGTTAATTTGCGTCTTTTTAGCTAATATTCGTTAGTAATCAGAAAAATCGAAATGCATTAAAGAAAGGGGAATATTTAAGGATACACAAATAGTTCACATTACAATTAAACATTTATTGGTTCTTGCAAACATTTTAAATTCGTCTGTTGCGGTCGTTACACAACAATTGCAATACGTCAAAAGAATAATATTCTATGGAAAAATTTTATTTAATGTTGTATTTTATAGACCCTGCTTTATGTGCTATTTCAATGGTGGGATGATTAGAAGTCATGATGTAAATAAAATTATAGCTTTTTCTAAATAAAAATTTATATTATTATATTAATAATACTAGAGAGCCCGAAGAAGGGACATTGTACTATATTTGTGAAGTTATTGTTAACTAGTGTTTATTATAGGTATAACGGGTGATCCAAGTAGAGATACTTTTCTCAATAGCCTTTTTTTTGACAGATCACGTGCGAGTCGTGTCATGCTGTCATGTTATTTTTGTTAAGTATTGTTTGGCATCTCATCATGGAAGACTTACGACTGAGCGTACTATTCGCAACACCATAACCCATCTTGAGACCCGGCATTTATTATTGGATAATATTCGACCGAATAGACCACGTCCAGCGCGCAGTGAAGTAAATGTAGCAGCCGTAGCTGAGAGTGTACACGAAGACCGTGGAGAGTCGATTCGGCGCCGTTCGCAGCAATTCGGACTGACGTATGGAACGACTTGGCGCATTTTACGTCGAGATCTTAAATTGATAGCATACAAAATACAGCTTGTGCAAGAACTGAAGCCGCCCGACCTTCCCAAGCGAGATCGCTTCGCTCTATGGGCTCTTGAAAAGTTCCAAGAAGATCCGACGTTTTCGAGCCAAATTTTGTTCAGCGATGAGACCCATTTCTGGATCAATGGGTAGGTAAACAAGCAAAATTTCGGCATTTGGGACGAAGAGCAACCTGAAGTGTTCAAGAGCTGTCACTTCATCCAGAAAAAACAACGGTTTGGTGTGGTTTGTGCTCCGGTGGAATCATCGGTCCATATTTCTTTAAAAATGATGCCGGTGAGAACGTAACCGTCAATGGCGACGTTATCGTGCCATGATAACGGACTATTTGATGCCTGAAATTGAAGCTCGTTATCTCGGAGACATTTGGTTTCAACAAGACGGCGCCACTTCCCACAGATTGCATCAATCAATGGAATTTATTGAGAGAACACTTGGGTGAGCAGATAATTTCACGTTTTGGTCCGGTCAATTGGCCACCAAGATCGTGTGATATCACACCGTTAGACTTTTTCCCGTGGGGATATGTAAAGTCTAAAGTTTATGCGGACAAACCCGCTTCGATTCAGGACTTGGATCAAAACATCACGCGTGTCATTCGCCAGTTACCAGTCGAAATGCTCGAACGAGTCATCGAAAATTGGACTCAACGGATGGACCATCTGAGACGTAGCCGCGGCCAACATTTGATAGACATAATCTTCAAAAAATAAATGCCAAAGAATGTTCTTTCAAATGATAATAAACATTCCCCATTAAATTTGAATTTTCTGTGTTTTTTCTTTAAAAAGGAGGGAACCTCGAAATGGATCACGCTATACGACTACCAGGCATACTTTTACATTTGTTGTATTCAGTTTTTCGGATTTACCCACATCTAAAACGACACAGAATGCGTTCGATTGGTATATAAAACAATTAATTTTAGGTTTTATCAAACAAATTCGGATCTCATAAATAATAGAAAAGAAATTAACAAACGCGGTTTTTGCAAATTGTGTTACTTTTGAAAAACGTCTTACCTAACATCTTCTGCAATCCATGGATTTGAATCAGATAAGCATCATTTTCTTCGTTACACTGAAAAAAATATTGACCTGGAATTAAAAACAATTTTGCCCTTAAATCATAAATATTTTCTTTCTATTCAAGCATATGAAAAACGTCGATTTTGCCCCGTGTATGTATTATGTACAGCATATTGAATAAACTGTTTATCGAAATCAAATGTTTTTAAAAAATAATAATTTAATAAAGAAGCAAATAATAACACTGTGCTCGAAATGAACACTTTAAAAATGTAACAGAAATGAGACCCTATGGATATACCTATTTCGACATTGCTGAATCCAGGGGTGCTAGCCGTTTTCCTAGGTTAGGTCTTGTTTTCGCGATATTGGACCAGGAAGTTTGCAAGGAAATTATGAAGGTTAGTTGTCTCGGAGGTGATTTTAAATTGGAAGGCTAGGGAATACACGTTTCATTCCAAGGAACGAATTAAAGGGAACCGTTCGAGAATTATTTCTCTCAAAATAGTCGTCCACGCTTCTCACCCCTTTACAACTGAAAAATTGCAATCAAATCTTACCACATCGTCGGCTTAATGCTCTTTTGGTCCATACGCCATTTTTGTATTTTTTGAGTTAGGAGTTGATAATATGGGTTCCAAGCATGCTCTTTCAGAATCTGCGATATTTATGTTCTATGTCTCAATTTTTCTATCGCCCTATATTTTTCACTCAGTATTTTACGTTCTTTCGATCACAATATGTAAATTAGTGTCCATCCATACCGACCCTTCTGGTGTTCCATGTAATACAAATACGAAAAAATAGTAAAATAAAAGTGGATATGGACCAAAATTCCAAGTACAAAAATTGTTATAGCTTGCTTATTTTTGAATGTAATGGCACAGAAATGCACGAGACTGTTGGGAACCCTATGAAATAAAAAGTGTGTAACTCTTCAGTCCCGTTTTTACTCAAACAATAAATTGCGTTTTTCTCCGTTCATACAAAATGGCGTATCAAACGTCATGCAAATCGTCAACATTTTTAGATGGTGTCTTTGAGAAAAATATTCCACGCGAAAAATTATTATGAGTCTCCTTACAATATATTTAAGAAAAATTAACAGGTTTCATAATTTAGCAGGTTTTGATGGTTACCTTTAAAATTTCCATTGGCACTAACCAAAAAATAATGTACAAAAATTTAAATCAAAAAATATTTTTACAAATATTTTCTGCTGTGACCAGAAAAATACACAAACTATGTAATAACTCCAAATCTGAGTAATTCTCATAAAAAAGTTGAGAACGGACTTATAGTATTTTTTCGCGAGGAATATTTTTCTGAACGATGTGTACTAAAAATGTTGACGATACGTATGTTTTTTAACACATGATACGATTTCATTGCCCTTTTTCAGGGGTAAGTGGGTGAGAAGCGTGGACGACTGTTTTGAGAGAAATAATTCTCCAAATGTTCCCTTTATTTCGATCTTTGGACTGAAGCATATATTCCGAAGTCTTCCAGTTCAAAATCACCAAAGAGATAGGTAACCTCTCTGATTTCCCAACAAACTTTGTGGTCGAATATCGCGAAAGCAAGAGCTAACATAGAAAAACGGCTAATGCCAATGGATTCAGCATGGCCGAAATAGGGCTATGCATAGGATCTCCTTTCTGTTACATTTTTGGACTAGCACAGTGAAATTAAAAGTTAAGAAAGTTTCAATGATTTTCAATATACTTTTTTCAGTGTACACGGGGCAAAATCGCCTTTTTTGATACGTTTGAATCGAAAGAAAATATACTTCGAACACAAATTTTTAAATATTACATATTTTCGAGCAAATTCATTTTATTTGAAAATCAATAAAATGTATTTAGAACGCATATGTTAATATATTAGAATAAAATATATTTGCGAACTAATTTTCTCAAATAAAATATGTGTTTAAATACAAATAAAATTATTGTTTATGAATATTTCCAAATATGTTTTAATTAAAAAAAAAACAAGATTTTCAAAACTTTGCTGAATTTTTCGAACTTTAGTTTTAATTTTTTCCATGTTTTCGAATTATGCTTTCCTATTAAAAATGACTTACTTAGCATTGACTTCTATTTGAAACCACTTATTTTTATTTTCTAACTATTCCAAGTCATTATTTTCAATTATAAAGACATTTTACTAACATTACAACTAACATTACAACTTAAAACAATTCGATACCTCCATTCTTAAACATGCTAAGTCGAGTTAGCATGTTTTTAGGGAGATTGCATTTTTAATTTCTAAATATTCCAAATTATATTCAGTCAAAATTTGGTATCTATCCGTCGACCCAATCAAAAGTTATTCACAAATCAGTACAGGTCATTCGAAATATTCATCAAACTCTCCTGAAAAACTACATTTTTGCACTTAGCATAGATTAGAATGGAGGTATCGAATTAAAGAATAGATATATATTCACGCAAATATATCTTTGTTTGGAAAATAACATATCCAAATAAAAATATTAGGATGTATACATAGTTTTGTTTAAAACAACATCCTCCCAAACATATAATATTTGTATGTGTCAAATATTATATATTTGGAGGGGACCCTAAAAATATATATGTTTCAAGCAGAATATGTTTGGGACAATATACTACAGAGGCGATTATTTTTCAGCGTGTAGGATTGTAGAAAATAAAGTTTTTTTTTGTAATTCTTTGCCACTGTTCTAAACCTAATGTTTAACGTAAAAATTAATTTTGTAATATTTATTGTCAGCATAATTAATTTTTATTTGATGTCTTCTTCCGAAATTGTAAATTAATTATAAAATTTTAATTTTTTCTACTAGAAGTCAGAACACAAAAATATACCAAAAAATTTGTTATACTATAACGTCCATCTGAAAGAACCATACCTATAAATGGAAACTTACTTCACATTTTTTGGCACAACTACCATATTTTTACGTTAATTAATTTGACTTGGTCAGTAGGTGTTCAGAAAATATTGATCATTTGTGCGATTATCACAATTTCCCAACAGTAAATGCCATGTTAATTGGGAAATTTTAATAATAATAAATTGCAATGTTTAATTTCATTTTGTGATGTTGAATCCAAATATAAAATCAGAAATGTATAAGTTTTTGTCTATATCGAAGAAGAAAATGCCTTCAGTGCTGTACAATGTGGGCGATAGTTTTTCTCTTCACAGTGTAGAGTGTATACGATTTCACACGACCCATATTAATTGCGGATATACGACTACTTGTTTTCCAGTAGTTACTTTTTTCTCAAATAAATGTACAAAAATGTATGTACATATGTATGTGAGTGTGAGTGTTTTTTCTATTCGATATCTATCTCTCGATGGCAACAGTGTTTTTCCCCGGCAACTTCCGTTTAGCGGCATAAATGTAATTTCCTTAAGGCGGCGAACTTGTTGCCGTTATCATGATATCCATATTTCATTGTTTATTAGGAAAAACATCACCGGATGATTTCATGTCGTCTCCCCACACTGGCGCTCACTGGACCACTCAGTCATCCACTGCCGCCGTCACCACTGTTAAACGACGGACGACCTTAAGAATATCACGCGTTTTTTCGCCGAGCAGTGATTCGTCGTCGTAGACGTGGCTCAGCGATTTGTATCGTCGTTTAAATTGTTTTTGCGTTCAGAGATTACCTGAAACGAAACCAAAGCAATCATCGAATCACCTCTCAACGATTTATAAATGTCGTTGTTCTTGTTGTTGTGTTTTGTTTATTGTGGGGGGCTTCACCACATTTTTGTTGTTGTTGCCGTTTGTTGTTGTTGTGTAGGTATTTCATTTCATTTCGTTTTGCGTTTAAAGTCAATTTTTAACTGGTAACTCGCGTTATTTACAGAAGACCCGCCCGCTTCATTTTAAAGCGGAATCAACGAATGAAACGAAAGAAAACGAAACTAAAAAAAAGTGCCGTGAAGCAACGACAACAACTCATGGAGAGGAGAAGCAACAACAACGACATCATCACCACCAGCCAAGACAAGCCAACAGAGAAGCTAACGAAACAAAACAAAACACTGTCGAGAAGTATGTTTGTGTGTCTGCCCGTCCGTCCGTCCGTCTGTCTGTACATAAAGCAAAATGTACATTAAATAATAGCCCCATCCCCATATAGCAACAACAACAACAGCAAAACAGAATAACGACGACAACCACAGCATATACTTGGCGCATGCACACTCACAGATACACACACAAACATACACACCCAACTCATTCGCGTTTGGTTGATGTACGTTCGTTTGTCCAACATCGTCGTGTATGCACGAAAACAACAACACAACATAATATCAAGCAGCAACAACAACAACACTGCAAATACAGCCAGTAGATGACGACCGACGACTCTGACGAAGACCAGCAGAGCGAGGAGCTGTTACTCTCTTGTGTCGCGTGTTGTTGTTGCTGCTTCAGTTGTTTTATTGTTGTTTTTGCTGTGTATCCGTGTCGTTGTTGCTACATTGTTGTTGTAATGATGGTGCTCTGTTGTTGCTGGTGGAGGTGTGGTGGCGTTGTTGACTATCTGTCGTTCATTGGTGTCGTAGTGTCGTCACCCGGTTTTACGTTACGTTATTTTATTACGTATATATAAATATGTATGTTTGTCCCTTCGTTGTTATAATTTTTCTGTTTATCCGCAGTATAAATACATACGAGTATTTTCACTCGCAAAGCCCTATGTGTTAGATGAACGTTAGGCTTAATACCCTGCAAAAATTTTTGATCATGAATGATTCAGCCGCGATTCGCGGTGAAGATCGTTTTAATCGCGGAAGACATCATCTGGAAATCATATCCGGGCCCTCACTATATAGTAGTTGTGCCCTCAAAGCGATTCGCTTGGAAGGGTAGTAAATGAGTCGCGAAGAAGAGTCATAAGCAAAGAGACTACTCCGGCAGGTTGCGCGGAGTAGTCTCTGACGACGATTTTTCCAATTTCAATAAAATCTTTTAACCGTTATCCGTTAGCGTGTATGTTCGAATGTTTGTTGGATTTAATAACCCACACGTGTCTCCACGATCATTGAACAATCGCATGGGTGGTCGTTTCATGAGTTTTTTACTCTCTCCATTAATTTCTCTACAATAATCGTCAAACAACCATCTAAATAAGTTACAAAATAATCTCCCAGTCCGACAATCTTCCCAAATTATCAAAAATGTTTGCAGCGTAAAAATAAATATATGTATGCACATTAGGGGGTAAATTTGTTCGCACAAAGCGTAAGTCAAGAACGTAATCTATGGAAAATTCTAAGAACATTTCTCAAAGAAACCGTGGGTCTAAATTAAATTCCGGAAAATCGACTTCAAATTTGAGATCACATTAAATAATAAATTGTACACAAAACCTTAAAGGTTCATACCAAAGCAATAACGTAACATGTAAAAAGACCTATGTACACCAGGGACGTATCCAGGATTTTGGTTTGACATGTTTTCCATAGCAAAGATAAACAATTAATAAATTGCGTTTATTGTGTAGGTAAGGGAAGTTAAGTTCCTTAGTTTTTTATTCGAATATTATTCCTAAATATAAATATGTACTTTAATACGAGATCATTAAAACTTTTTATAATAAAATACGTAAGAGTTAAAAATGTAATCTTCGATTTTTTGAAAGAAATATATCAATTATTTCATCGATTTTGACTTCAAAGCCAGATAAGATACTCGTAGCCTTTCTCCCTCCATTCTGTTCCGGAGATAAGCTTTTATTCTTCTTAACGTCGAGAACACAAACTGAAATAGCATCTAATGCATTTGATGGCTTATCATTCTTCTGCTTCCAATAATCAATCCATATACTTATTTCAGCTAATTTCTGGCTAGCACCAATCAAAAAATCGTGAAACATGCTCTTTTCTTATTTTTAGTTGTTATTACTTTTACTGTTACCATTTTTTGCGCTTTTGTATTGTTTTTTTTTTTGAACAACTTTTGTGAACATGTCATTACAATCTGAACGTGTCTAGGCACTCTAAAAAGCTCAAAAATCCACATTGTACCCCAAAAATTTAAGTATTTCACTGTTATGTAACAAAAATATATTTTTCTGGTATAGGGTATGTTCAGCAATTCTATAGAAAATATTAAGGCCAATATTTTTGTGGAACATTTTAATCCTCTAGCTCCCCCACATAACTGTAATTTTTGGCCCCATTTTAACAAATCGTAAAAAACACCCCTTAAAAGGGGGAGGGCGGGGATGAAATGTTCTACAAAAATGTTCGCCATAAAATTTTACTATATGCGTCAGAACACACCAAAACCCAAATCTTAACACAAAAACCCAAAAAACGGGCAAATTCCAGTCAACAACGTTCTTTACTGGTATATTCATTGCTTCAACCACTAGATCGTACGGCTAACATTGCTGCACGATCAGGAATTTGACCTTTTTTTGGTGTTTGTGTTATGTTTTGAGCTCTGGTGTCTGAAAATTAACAGACTTGGCATGTGGCATGAAATGTTAACAGACTTTGTTCAACGTGTTCTTAGCTACAATATTGCCAAATATAGTTAAGCGCTATCACCAAGTCTGAAGTAGCTGTTGCTCAAAAACCGATGACACCTTTTTTCAAGGGGTCCACTAATTTTCCGAATCTTTCGAGGCCCATAAAAAAAATTGGTCACCAATCTCGCCAAACTGAGTATAGGGTTATTCTACCATTTGGTAGTAGAATCGAACCTATACCGTCAGATTCGTGTATTTTTTCACTGTTGCACAGTGATATTTTTCTTGTTTTATTTTTTTTGAGTGATTTTGAAAATTATAAATAGCTTATGCCTATGTATAAAACATTTCGGGAGGGGCCCCCGGGCCCTCCCCTCTAGATACGTCCCTGATGTACACCATCCCAAAGACAAAAATAACCAGTAAGGAAAGACTAAAGTCGCACGGGGCAAAACAACGTTTTTTTAAAATATTTGAATCGAAAGGAGATATATTTGTAACACAATTTTTTAAATATTATATATTTCTGAGAAAATAAAGTTTATTTGAATATCAACAAAATATATTTGCAACGCATATATTAATATATTACAACAAAATATATTTGCAAACTAAATTTCTCAAATAAAATACATATGTGTTTAAATACAAATAAAATTATTGTTTAGGAATGTATCCACATATTTTTTATTTAAAACAGATTTTCAAAACTTTTTCTGACATTTTGAAATTTCAGTTTAAATTTTTCCTTAGTTTCGAATTGTACCTCCCAGTTACAATGCCATATGCAGCGTTAACTTCTCCGTAAATCAATAATTTCATATTTCTTAATTAGATTTCCGAGTCATCATTTCTTGTCAATCCTCCATGTAATTTATTTTGATCCAAGATTATACGAATTCAATTATTATTATTTATTATTTTTACGAACATTAAAAATTTCTAAAAAATGACTTTGAATTAGTAAAAATTTAACGCAATTGACGTATTTTCTGAATTCTTAAGTGCAAATAAATATTTGTTTCGGAAATGATAGTTCCAAATAAAAACATATTGGGATGTAAGCAAGGATTTGTTTACAATAACATTTTCCCAAAAATATATACTTTTTGTATGTACCCAATATTATATGTTTAGAGTGTACCCTAAACATATATATGTTTCAAGCCGAGTATGTTTGGGACATATACTACAGAAGCGATTTTTTTTCAGCGTGCGGGCGGGCCGACTGTATAATACCATCCACCATTGTTTGCCAACAAATGCACGGACAACCGTTATTACTATTAAAAGTTGCAGGTTAAATAGTGTACATTTCTAAATTCCAGACACACAAGTTAAAAAAAACTTGACCTTCATGAGGGTCTTACACTTATCAAAACACGGACCGATATACCCCATTTTCACTAGAGACGATTTAATTCAATATAAAGTATAAAAGCTTAAATTTCCGCATATGTGTTACAAAATTAGTCCTCTAGAACGCTAAGAAGTCTAATTGGAAGGGACCTTTATATGAGAGCAATATTAAAATATGGACCGTTGTTTCCCATTTGCACTAGGAACGATTAAGTGCAATATAAACAATAAATTTTTAAATTTCAGCCCGATCCATTGAAAAATTTGTTCTCTAGATTGTCAGGGTGGTGACATAGGACCTATGTTTTTTTTTTTACTAGGGGCGATTAGGTCAAACATTGAGTATTAATTCTCCAATTTCAGCCAGATCAGTTGAAGAATCCGTTCTCTAGAGCTTCAAGAAGTCGCATCGATGGAGACCTTCATATGGGGGCTATACCTAAACATGGACCGATGTTCCCCATTTTTACTACGGACTATTAGATATAATATTGAGTATGATCAATTGAAGAATCCGTTGCCTGATCAATTGAAGAATCCGTTTTGAAGGGCGTCAAGAAGTAACATAGGTGGGGACCTTTATATGGGGGATATACCAAAACATGGATGGTATATGTTCCATGTTCCCCATTATTACTATGGACGATTAGGTCAAACATAAAGGAAGAATTCTCAAATTTCTGTCAGATAAATTGAAGAATCCGTTCTCTAGAGCTTCAAGAAGTGGCATCGGTGGGGACCTTTATATGGGAGATATACCAAAAGATGGACCGATGTGCACTATATTTACTAGGGACGTTTGGTCCAATATAAAGTGTAAATTCTTAGATTTTCACCAGATCCATTGAAAAATGTGTTATCTAGAGTATCAAGAAGTAACATATGTGGGGAGCTTCATATAGGGGCTATATCGAAACATAGACTGATATGCCCCATTTTCAACAGGGATCTTCCCTAGTCTAAGGAATGCCTCTGTACCAATTTTCGTAATTATAGCTATATATTTGCGACCTGCATATTGATTACAAGAATACATGGTCAGACAGACAGACAGACGGACAAGTCATGTCTTAGTCGACTTATAATAAACGATGGGTATATCTCTTTGTTTTTTAGGCGTTACAAACAAATGCAAAATGTCATATTAACCTGTACCACAGTGTGGTGTCGGGTATAAAAATGCATGACTCATCCCGTTTTATTTGAACGCGTATTATCATTTGTTTTAAGTGATTTCCTTTTTCTCGTATTCAACTGTTATGAGCAAATAGAATAGAAATGATATCATGGCCATAAAAGTCGTATTAGAACAACACGCATGAAATCCAAAAAAGGCTTAAAACCCTAAACTTTCTCGATTCAAGCAAGTAAATTTCGCGTTGTATTACCTTTTCATTTTCTTAAATAAACTCCACTCTTTAAAACAACTGAAACTTAAGCGTGTTTTTCAATGCCTGGTTAGCATTTTAAACGAACTTAAATATAAGTTAAGCCAGAGATTGCGCAAATATGCCTTAAAACATTTTTAAATTCGTGCCGAATTTTATATAACGACCACTATGGACTTCAATGCAATTGATTAGGCATACAATTTAGCCGTGCGTGCGAAATAAAATCACGGTTTTAATGCGGTGGAAGCTTCCATCGAAATAGGGAAAATTGTTGTTTTTGGTTCATTTTGTTTTGAATCTGAACGTTTTTACCCGACCTCCCTTTAGTCCTTGTATGGGGAAAGTCTTTAATCCTTGACGGATTTTGAACAATCCCAATACCAAACGTTGCAGGTCTTAGAATATGAAGTCGATTTCCGCCAGCTAGGTATTTATTTTAGATCCATGGTTTCTTGGAGAAGTATTCTTAAAGTTTACCGTAGATTTAATTTTTGCCTGATTTTTCACCCATACAAATTGACATGTATGTATATCGATACCTTCTTTCCAAAGGATAGGTAATTTCAAGGCAACTGAATCGAAAAACCGAAATTTTAAAAATGACCCCTTTGGGATTTGATAAAATTTGGCATAATGATTATTGAAGTGTAAATGGTTCATTGTAGTTTTTGTGGTACAGAGCTCTGAAGTTTTTTTTATCTTAACCTCTTTACTTATTTTGAAGTTAGTGACCCCAGTAGATTTGGCCTTATTGCATAGCTTGTTGCAGGTATTTTTCCTAGCTTTTATCTCAGAAGTCCACCATTGTGACGACTTTTTTTAAACGTTTTCTCATACAGGTGCCACTTTGTCTTCCTCACATTTCAGGTTTAGGCCATCACGAACGTGGCGTCGAGTACCTTTTGTCTGTCGTTTTTTGTAATGGTCGTTTTATTGCCTTTGTTACAAATAGTTCGGTTCGTAGTTATGATAGAGTAAAGAAGTGACTCACCTCCACTGGTTGTATTCAAGCAAGCTACCCCAGATAGGCTGATGAGTATTTATGTCTGTGCCAATTATCAGCTCCAACTCATTAGACGATGCCTTTTCGACTACTCCCCTGAATAGAGCTGTCGATACTACAAAATCTTCATAAGGAAAGTAACTAGAGACCATCCAGCATATACGACTACCGATCTCCAGACTAGCAGCTGTTTGGTCTTTACGACTTAAATTAGTCAGGAGAACAATTCTTAGATATTTTCTGGCCAAAATGCAGGCTACTTAATTAGTTAATATAAAAATGCTTAGATCTTTTGTGGCCACAGTTGGGTATCCTGATACCACACACCTTTCCTACTACTAGGGTTCCTGTATCAGGGTGACGTCTACTGAACCTGTGCACAGGCGCAGCAATAGAGCCGCTGAGGCTCCTTTAGCCTCAGAATTCTTAGCACCATTGGTAACCGACAGATTAACCTCCCCCCCAAAAAGGGTGTTATCGAACTCCTCGTCAGGTCGAGGATCATGTCCCCGTCAGATGCGTTACAGAGTCCAGAAACTTACATCCTTTGTGTTAAGATCAAGGGCTACAGAATTTATGGGCCTAGACTCTCCTTCGCCACTTCGTTGAGGAGCTTGGTGAGAGTCTTGTTGATGGAGACATTAGGGCCTCTTGCCTTTTTCGAAGGCAGGGGTTCATCAGGTGTTCTGAATATTTGGCTTTATTACGAGCCGTTATCACAGTTATGGCTTTTCAGCCGACTCATGGTCTTCGGAAGCGTCTATAACGCCCTTACACAAGGTAAGTTGCTCTTTTTGTTTTTCGATAAGAGTCGAAACCTCAAGTGGCACGAGGTCTTATAACACCCCGGTGTTAGGGGGGTTTTTAAAGTAAATCCACTATTTGGTAGATCATTTGGCGTTACCTAGGGTGCACGACAATGAAGCGATCTACCATTAAACCTTAAACGATGTTTCAGTAGCGGCGATCAAAGTTTTATGACATTTTCATTTTGTAGGAAATTCCTTTGTAATGCAAATGTAATAACTTATACTGTTTTGCTCTTATCCTTTGACTAGCTTCACGGATAAAAACGAAACTTTGACTGAATATTGTTTGGAGCTTCTATAACTTAAAAGCGCAATGTCTTTAAAAACATTCTAAATCGACTTAGAATACTTAGGACTGAAGGAATGGATATATACAGTAGGGCGGAACAATTATTTTTATAGATCGAAGCGTACTTTTCGTATTCAATAGTTAAATGAAATTCTAAGAAAAAATGTCAATATATTCAAATACAATTTTAATCTTCGAAATTTGTAAAACAAGGTTTGATGGGCAACCAAATTCATTTATAATTTCCGGGACAAGGCTGGGGGAAAACCTTGAACCTATGTGAGAATGGAATGAAGAAAACCCTTTAATATTTTTCTTGACGTACCCAAAGCCCTTGGTTACACCTGACCCCTTAAAAACAAAATCGTTGAAATTTTGTATGTCAAATAAAATGCGTGAACCCAAAAAAAGGTTTTCTGCAGTCATCTATTAACCTATGCACTACTCTCAGAACTCTCTGGACTTCTAAAGTCGTTCTACCTATGATCCCAAAGGCTACATATTTTCTTAATGGGTATTTTTATTAGGAATGTAGCCTAAGAAAAGTTTTTGAAATTTCCACTGCTCAATGAAAATGCTACCTTTACATATAAAATGACAATTTCATACGAAAATAACTTCTTGACCAATCATGTTAATATAATTATATTCCATATGTTAGATCACTTTTCTTAAAATGAGCAAAATTTACCCATCCGTTTCGTCTTCTCCCATACAAAATACCATATTCATTATTATATTTCACTGAGTCGGTATACTCGACAGATATATTGTCTTACTTGTTCTATTTGTAGTTGTCTGACACGATTTTGAAGCTGAAAGATGTTCGGCTTTAGATATGAGCAAATAATCATATTTTTATGAATGAATGAATTTAACACAATGTTTTTGCTGTCTGCCCTCATGCCAAACGGATTAAATCATATTTTGGCACATCTTAAATATGATTATGATGAAGACTGTTGCAGTACGTTGAGATAACGTTTTTTTCCATATTTCATAATACCAAATCAAAACACTCGACGAAGCACTCACTTCCTCCTGGCCATATTGGTGTTTAAATAAGATTTTTGTCAGATGGCATTGATGCTTTTTTAGGAGGGGATTAAAAGGTTCCAACACAACCACCAACAACACCACGACCACCACTAAAAACAAAAGCATCTTTTGGAATTGATTTGAATTGAATAGAATTGAATTGAATATTCAATAGTTGTTTGAGTACAACAATTGTAGCACCTCATCATCCTCAGATTGTGTGAGACAAGATCGGCTATTGTTGCTGGTTTTTTGGTGATGGTTTTAACGGTGGGACCCACAAATAGTCAATGTGTCATGTAACGAATTAATTCTCAATACATCCAGCCATTCATCTCATCCAGTCGTCCGTCCGTCTCCGTTCAAGCATCAAAGACATCATCTCGTCTCGTCTTGTCTCGTCTCATCTATAGCCTTTGTTTGTGCTGTTGTTCTCCCCCTTTCAATCACAATTCACATCATAATCGACTTGTACGCGTGCGTAGGTGTCCATAATCCGTTCGTTCGTTGGATGACTGTCATTGTCTCTTAAAGTCATGTGTTTCATTCCATTTCATTCAATTCATTTAATTTTTTGCTTCACCGTTTCATATTTTCAATAATATTTTTTTTCTTTTTTTTCCTCATCCGTCCATCCATCCATCGAACACCATCAAAAGGAGTTATTGAAAAACTGTTGTTTTTGTCTTCTATTTTCAATTAACCATATTTTTCCAATCGATAACACAACAACAGTAACACTTTAAAAGGAACTATATGCCATGGCTGATGTTGTTGCTTTTATTACTTTGCATACTCTTTGGACGAGGGAGGGCTGGGTAGGTGGGACAAATACATATTTATTATATGAGATAGCAGAAGTCACCGGTCAACTGTAGACTGTCATTGTATATTTGCAACAATAAATTTCTTTTTTTGTCAGTCTGTAGCCTTTGGAAATGTTGTTTAAAATACAAAATATATAAACATTTAGATGATTGCTGCAGAAGTTTTGGTGTATTGGGGTAACCATCACTTTATGCCCTGTGAATATGATTGCAATGACCAAGTCATTATACTATACTCGTATTTATAATATTTACTAAATATTTATCTTTTGTGGAAGTAGAAGTAGACCTTCACACAAATTTTGAAGCTCACTTGTTTCGAGATATTCGGTAACTCATTCCGGACAGACAGAGTAGGGATAGAGGCTTTGGGTTGGGACCCAGTGAAGAACTGAGTCTCTATATATACACAAGGCACAAGTGATGTTCATCCAACTTAATATTAACCACTGTGAAGCAGCCCAAGACCTTTTTAAGTCAGACTATCTGTGAATCAAAAATCTATATCGCTATAATAAGTGAGCAGTACAAAAACTTAGAAAATAACGTATGGGAGAAGGACTCGTCTGGTAGAGCAGCGGTATAGGCCCGTGAAAACAAGGCGATTGAGGAGGGGATGAAATATCCATCTGATTAATTCGCAGAGAAAAAGTTAAATTTCAGGGTTGGGACAGTGACAAACTTGATTCGGGTACCTTCCAATACTCGTTTCCAAATTTTCACATTGAAGATGGGACGGCCGACGAAATGGCAAATAACCTGGTAAATGCTATACAAACAGCCTGCGATGCCTCAATGCTAAGAAGAATAAATAACAATAGGCGAAAAGAAAATTACTGGTGGAATGATCTGATTTCAAAACTCAGGAAGGATTGCTTTAAAACACGACGAAAGTACCAAAGGGGAAGAAGCCTACCAAAAAGCAAGGAAAAACCTGCAGAAAGCTATAAATAAAAGCAAATCAGAAAGTTTTAAAGAACTATGCAACGACATGATACAAATCCATGGGGTAGGGCGTACCTGGTGGTAATGTGGCAGATTAAAGGGAAAAAAACTGCGGAGATAAAGTGCCCCAATATGACTCAAGGAATAGCTGAGACAGTATTCCCACCAGCACAGCCATACTCAGAAGACTCTTTCAGAATCCTCACACTGGGCAAGTGTTTAGAATGGATGATATAAACGAGATTGCTGGCAGCTGTAGAAGAGGTAGCAGGCATCTCTAACATACAGTAATGCTTCAGGAAGGCTTCCCAGCAGTAGACGCGACAAGGTTAGAAGTAAAAAACTGCGTTAAATGTTATACAGGGCAAGGAAAGCGCAAGGAAGTACTGCGCGCTAATAACGCTGGACATTAAGAATACGTTTAATTCGGCAGGATGGAATCACATTATATCTGCGTTGCGTAGTATTAAAGTGCCGGAATATCTATTAACAATAGTGAAACATTACTTCAACAAGTAAGAAAGTTTCAGTCGGGTAAACCGACTAAGGTATACCCTCACTTTGTGAGTAATGTAATATTGAATATTCCACGAATTATTCTGTTAGATTGTATGGTAGGTACCAGAACGGGTTTAACAAATACACCTATTTTTCGCTAAATAGTAGATACTTTAAATACATTGCACTGCGCCGAATTATAAGCGTTTATTTGCACTGGTTTATTAACGTTATGAGATATTAAATTTTGGTATGATTTGGACATTTTGTGTGGGAGGTACAAAAAGGGGCGTGGTGATACCGGCCATTTTTCACAGGGCTATAGACACTATAAAAGCATTACACTTTAGAAAATTTCAGGTATTTTTATACACTGGTATTAATGTTATAAGCTGTTAACTTTTGGTGCAAAATGTTACCTTTGTGTGGGAGCTACCAAAAGGGGCGTGAATATAACACCCATTTTTCACTGGACTGTAGGCACTATAAAAGCATTAGACTGTACAAAATTTCAAGTATTTTTATACACTGGTATTAATGTTATAAGCTGATAACTTTTGCTGCAAAATGGTGCATTTGTGTGGGAGGTACCAAAAGGGGCGTAGCAATTTGGCCCATTTTTCTCGAGTTGATAGCGACTAATAAACTAATGCTATGTGTGGAATTTCAGAAGATTCGAATAAGTAGTATAGCAGTTATTAAAGATTCAATATTTTACAACATTTTAACACTTTGTGGGGGAGGTACTAGAAGGAGAGGACCAATATGGCCCATCTTCGAACTTAGCCGGAGATAGAAAAAATATTACCACGTACCAAATTTGAAGTCAATCGGTTACTCCTTTCGAGAGTTATCGTGCGCACCAGCCAGCAGACACACAGACAGACAGACAGACAGACAGACAGACAGACAGACGGACGGACATTGCTCATTCGTCTTAAAATGACCCAAAACGAATATCCGCCGAACATACTTAGGGTCTTAGGTCACTCCTTCGATGTGTTACACTTTTTTCGTAGCAAATGATATATACCCTCGTCACACTAAAGTGAGGGTATAAAAACAGAACGTTATGGGTTGAGACGGACAATGGTACTATATCCTATAATATATCAGCGAGCGTTCCACAGGGTTCTGTTATTGGTCCCTTGCTGTGGAAATGTATGATTGTGTTCTTAGCATAAAAATCCCGGAAGAGGCAATTATTGTAGGTTTTGCAGATGACATCGCTGCCGTAGTCCATGCCAAACATATAGACGAAGTGCAAATTTACGCGAACGAAGCAATTCGTGCTATAAAAACTTGGCTTGACTCCGTCAACCTTAATCTGGCGGAACACAAGACGGAAGTGGTGCTGATAAGCAGCAAAAGAGCTAAGGAAGTCCTTAAAATACGTGTGGGAAGTAGCGAAATTACATCCACGTAGACCATAAAATACCTAGGAGTGATAATAGACAGTTGTCTGAAGTTAAATTTCCATAACAAATACTCATGCACAAAAGCACCCAAGGTAGTAAATGCGCCAGGGACGTATACAGAGGGGGGGGGGGGCGGGAATTCCTGGTTCAGATGCCAAGGCGTATTTTAGGACAACATTGTTCATACCATATCTGGACGAAGTAATATCACATTTAAATAATAGATTTTCCGAACATGAAGCTATAATTGCAAGACTGTTAATATCGTTCCGATACGAGTTGTAAATCTAATGGTGTTTTCTTTTGTGCCAAAAAATGCTACATTTTTTATTCCATTCCCCAAAAATGCCTTTTTGTCTTCGATTGTAAAATAAATGCTGCACTGTGAAAGGGTTTCGTTTTCTTTTGTGAAAAATGTCGCACTTGCACGGGGCAAAAATGCAACATTTCAGCCCTGTATTTAATCGAAGGGGTGGACGCTGCCCTACAAAACAGATGTTTTTTCGGCGTCGAGCGAATAGCCTAAATACCCGCGTGTGTCCGTGGGTGCTTTTTTATAAAGATGGTCAGAGGCTTTATTTAGGCGGCTCCGTGGAGTATTCTTTGTTTTTAGTTTACTTTTAGTGAGTTAGAAGGCTGGTTTTTCGCATTTTTGTTATCGATTCTGACTATAAAAAATGCAGCAGTACAGGAGGGCGTAGGCGACATTATTACTATGCTGCTCTCTGACAGGGCAACATCTTTTTTTAGAAAAGAAAACACCATAAGGAAGATTTCGAAGAAGTCACACTTTTTTACACAAACGATTTAAAAAATTCAGCAAAATCTGTTTTAGCTGATATAATTATATGGATTGATTATTGGAAGCAGAAGAATGATAAGCCATCAAATGCATTAGATGCTATTTCAGTTTGTTTCATGTTCCCAAGCGTTTTTACCCTTTTGCAGATACTGGCCACAATACCTGTGACAACGGCATCTGCTGAGCGAAGTTTCTCGACGTTAAGAAGAATAGAAACTTATCTCCGGAACAGAATGGAAGGAGAAAAGCTATCTTATCTGGCTTTGATGTCTACATATATACAAAGATGAAGTCAAAATCGATGAAATAATTGATATATTTCTTTCAAAAAATCGAAGATTACGTATTTTATTATAAAAAGTTTTACTGATCTCGTACTAAGTACACATTTATATTTAGGAATAAAAAACTAAGGAACTTAACTTCCATTACCTACATAATAAACGCAATTTTTTAATTGTTTATCTTTGTTATGGAAAAAAAGGTTGGGCCCCCCCCCCGAAACAAAATCCTGGATACGTCCCTGAAATGCGCTATCTAGAATGATGCCAAACATAAGTGACCCACGGAATAGTCGAAGAACAGTGCTCTCGAGAGTGGCGAATTCTATTCTGCTCTACGGATCATTAGTCTGGAGCAGACGGACGGACATTGCTCAAATGACTTAAAATGTCCTAAAACGGATTTTCGCCGAACATACTTAGGGTCTTAGGTCACTCCTTTGGTGTGTTACACTTTTGGCTCGTAGCAAATTATATATACCCTACACTCTGTAAGGTGAGGGGATACAAATCTGGCTTTAAAATCATTCCTGAACCTTTCCCAGTAAAGTTTGTAGTCAAATATCTCATAAATTTATTTTTTGAAATTATCAACATTTCTTTATTTCTATGTTGGAACTTAAGTTTAAGCACTTTAATATATTCTCCAAATTGCTTAGACCACCCTCGCACAAAAAGCATTACTCTGTACTACGTAATGTCACATTTCATTGGAATTTATTTTATTAAAATCAGTCTCTTTTTCTTTCATTTGTTTCTATCGAATGCATAGATCGATCGTATGCGATCCGATGGATGGATAGATGATGTTGTTGTTGTTTTCGGTGGAAAAAAGCCTTTAAGTAGTTTAATTTCATGCTTTGTTTGCCATAAATCATGCCCCGATTGGATAGTAGTTGTCGTTCCATGGTAATGTGGATTGCGGCAGAGTGTACACCGCTCTCCAGAGGTGGTTGGGCTGAGGTGTATTGGCGTACTGGTGGCAGTAAGTAGAAAGTATTTATGGACTACTCACTCAATGGATGGACAGACGGACGGACAGACAGACCTATCTTCGGATTAGATTCACTCACTCGTATTCCTATTGTCTCAATGTGTCAATCATTGGCCTGTTCTTTCTTCGCATTTCTATCATCTAGAGCCTAAGCATAAGATGGACGAGCGGACAGACGGACGCGGGACCACCGTTCACTTTTACTTTGAATGATGTTTCCAAACAATAGTCGAACGGTCGTCGCTTGTTTTGCCTTCATTTAAGTCGTAGTTGCTGCGGCGGCTGCTGTCGCTGTTGTTGTTGCTATTGCTGTTGCTATAATCGATCAATATTGATCGATATCTGTCCATGATGCATTACATAAATGCTCGGCGATTGGTGTTGTTATTGTTGCTGTGTTTTTCACTTAAATTGAAAATGTAAAAATGTTAACATTACAAAAAGCTTTTAATGTGCCTCACCAATAAATTCCAGCCGATTCCCCCAGAACGAGGCAGATGAGGAGGTGGAGCTGAAGCTAGAGTAGGCAATGACGTCGTCTATCGGATCTCTTTGAAATCTCAAAGTTTTCATTTCATGACTCTGCGATTATGTTGTGGAATGTTTGCATCCCACAGAAAGAAAAGAAGCCTTGTGAAATATTTGTTAGGTTTGACAAAGAAATCAGTTAAGAGATCACAGATCGTGCATTACGGCACTGGCACAGTTATTGTCTTTTAAACTTTGAACAATTTTTGTTTAAAAGAATCATTAAAAATGAAGATGCATTTTGTACACTGAAAACTATAATATCTCCAAAGACACAAAAAACTCTATACGATAATGTTTCATATTCCAACTAAGGACAGTTTATTTAGTACATTAAATTATCTTCAGTTGTATGTACAAAATGGATTTGATTTAATGTTTTACTGTCTGTCAACGTCTTAAATATTCCTCTTCATTCATCTCCAATCATTTGTAATTGCATTTCACACTGGTTTACAAACAAGGAGAAAATATAACCACGCACAAAATTCGTGGTTATATTTTTCCAAAAAAATGTGTGAATTAACTCCATTGGACTATTTTCCTTGGGGTTATTTAGTCACTGGTCTACGCCGTCAGAAATCAACATTCGACTAGATATTGGTTGATCATAATAAGTTAGATATGAAACAAAAATCTTAAAATGCGCTGTATTATTTCATAGATCTAGAATCGGGAGGAACAAATTAATGGGGCTATACATAATATAAACAGATTTTCATCAACTTGGATCAATAGCCTCATTTCTGCCAAATAGCACCTAAATGCAGGAACATAGTATATATGTGGCTCTATCTAAACCTGAAGGATTATCCCCAATTTTAACAGTATCAGTTCCTAAATGAAGAAACTTCTTTTTGCCAAATATTGCAATACCGAAAGTAAAGTATAACTTCTATAGCGCTTTGATACCAAATCGGGGGAAAATATATATGTGAGCTATATGTTAATCTGAACCGATTTTCCCCGTAATGTGGCTGTTTAAATGCATGTGAGAAGAAACCTCTTTCTGTCGAATTTCGTACTGGTCGGATATAAAATACGGTTTGTACAGCACTTACATGTCAAATCGGGTGTAACATATATACGGGGACTATATCTAAATCTGAACCGATTTTCCCCAAATTTGGCTGTGTTTATTCATGTAGTAAGAAAACTCTCTCCAATGAATTTCATACAGATCTGATATAAAAGACGGTTTCTACTACGCTTACATGTCAAATCGGGTGTAACACATATATAGGGACTATATCTAAATCTCAACCGATTTTCCCCGAATTTGGCAGTGCTCATTCATGTACTAAGAAAACTCCCTCTGCCGAATTTCGTACTGATCGGATATAAAATACAGTTTCTACAGCGCTTACATGTCAAATCGGGGGTAACTTATACGTGAAACGTCATTCAAATGGCCTCCACGACATCTTCTGCTGGAACGAATTCGATGAACCCAATTTTCGATCACATTTTCCACTAAATCAAGTCGTATGTCATGAATGGCTTATAATTGACGTATAAAGCTTGAAGAGAGTCTGATTTAGACCATTAGAAAGACCAATGACTTCAAATAACCCCACAAGAAATAGTCTAATGGTGTTAAATCACAACTTCTAGGAGGCCATTCAATATCATTTGCTGTGTGGCACGTAGCCGCAATCGTTCAATGGCAAAAAGATAGCTCTTAATGAGAGCTAAAATATTGCTCATGGGTGTCAAGGTCGTAGGTCGAATGGAAGTTGGTTTTTTTTTTGGATTTAAAAAAAAAAATGAACTTAGGATCATTTTCAAATGTAAACGGAAAGTTTATTTTTGCACTAGCTTTTTAACGATACGTCGGATCGGGAATCGGGCAATGGCAAAAAGATAGCTCTTAACGAGGGCTAAAATATTGCTCATGGGTGTCAAGGTCGTAGGTCGACTGGAAAGTGTTTTTTTGGATTTCAAAAAAAAAATGGACTTAGCGCACGAAAAGTTGCAATTGGAGAACGAATATGTTGATAATAAAACGGAATAATTTAAACGTTGTTCTTGCGTATATCTCTCCATGATGAAATTGTATACAATGAAATACAATGAATACAATGAAAAACAAATGACAGGTCACTTCAAAATCACATCATCCCTATTGGAAAACCCATTATATAGGCCTATATCTAAATCTGAACAGATTTTCCTGATTTCTCTTAGTGTATTAAGAAAATTCTTTGTGCCAATTTTTATTCATCGGAGGTAAATATATATGTGAGATATATGTAAAACTGAACCGATTTTTGGGATCATCCTTGGGCCAAAAAAGAGCACTGTGCTAAATGTCATCACAATCGGACTACAGGATACTCAGGAAGCTATTCTAATTCGATCGGTATAATAAACGAATGCACAAACTCATAATAACCAGGACCGCAGTGTGGTGTAGGGTATAAAAATACCCGTTGTTATCCTCTTGTTATACCTTAACTTTAGTGTGACGAGGGTATATATTATTTGCTACGGGCAAAAAGCGTAACACATCGAAGGAGTGACCTAAGACATTTTAAGTCATTTGAACAATATCCGTCTGTCTGGCTGGAGCGCACGATAACTGTCGAAAGGTGTAAAGGATTTACTTCAAATTTGGTATGTGATAACATATTTTTCTATCTCAGGCTAAGTTCGAAGATGGGCCATATTGGTACACTCCTTCTAGTACCTACCTCACATAGGGTTAAAATTTAGTGAAATACAAAATGTACAAAATGTAAATTGTGTAAATATTGGCTGCATACATTGGATTTACTTACTGGTTTCTTTCTGATGTTATTTAACGGTGATATTTATTAAATTTTAAATTATAGTTTGGAAAATTGTTCACATTTTGATTTGAAAATAATGTATTAGAAATGGTACTCACAGTGCTCATTCAACAGCATTTTTCATAACATTTCTTAAATTTTGAGGTCACAGCGCTCTCCCTTATTCTCGGATATTTACCTTATGCTGTTGGATGATTACTAGTATACATACACCTTAGCCTTTAGGTTGCCCCAAAGGAAAAAAATAGGATGGGGCTACATAGAGCGAATGTGGTCGTCAGTTAAAATCAGTATAACGCAAATGTTGACTTTCAGAACAAAATTGAGCATCTTTACATTTTGTTCTGTGCTGAGTCTTTACATCATACACTTCACTGTTGCACAGAGATATATATGAGACAGAGGCTGAATACTTTATATTTAATATTCGAATCCCTTATAAAGGGCTTTCCAGCAAGAGGTGTTATTTTGGTATTCAAAGAAAAGTGTCATTTTTGAGATAAATGATAGGATGTTTATTTCATAATAAAAAGGAAGGTATGCCGTTAATAATGAAAAACAACATCAGCCAAATGGCCACCACGACCATGCTTACAGGATCATATCCTTTTCATGAAATTTTCCATAACCAAATCGCAAAGTGGCTGCCCTATGTCCTCGATAGCTTCACGAATTCTATCTTTGAGGTCTTGCATCGACGCTGGGCTGTTGGCGTAGACCCTATCTTTCACGTGGCCTCAAAGGAAGAAGTCGCAAGGTGTTAAATCACAAGATCTCGGTGGCCAATTGTGATCACCTCGTCGAGAGATAACACGGTCCGGAAACTTTTCCCGTAACAGAGCAATGGTTTCGTTACTTGTGTGGCACGTAGCGCCGTCTTGTTGAAAGTAAACGTTGTCCAGATCAATACCATCCAACTCCGACCATAAAAAAGCATTAATCATCTTTCGATAGCGCAATCCATTCACCGCTACTGTTGATCCAATCTCATTTTCGAAAAAGTAAGGTCCAATGACCCCGCCGGGCCATAAACCGCACCAAGCAGTCACACGTTGAAGATGGAGAGGCTTCTCAACAATAACTCTTGGATTTTCCGAGCCCCAGATGCGACAATTTTGCTTGTTGACGAAGCCACCGTGGTGGAAATGGGCCTCATCAGTCAAGATGATTTTTCGATGGAATTCCGGATCATTTTCATGCATTTCAAGGACCCGATTAGCAAAGACACGACGTTGTTGATGATCGGCCGCCTTGAGTTCTTGTGTTAACTGAACTTGATAAGCCTTAACACCAAAGTCTTTATGCAAGATATGGTGTAATGACGTTTGTAGAATGCCCAATTCCAAAGAACGACGAGGAATGGACAAACCTGGGGTTTCTTCAACACTTTAAGCTACAGCAGCAATATTCTCAGTTGTTCTTGAGCGACGTGAACGGTTTTTATTCTTCACATCACTAACTTGTCCCAACAGCTCGAAGTTGTCCACCAATTTCTGTATTGCGGTTCGACAAGGTGCTTCACGATGACCCAAAAATGCTTTAGTTTTGCGAAGTGTGAATGCAAGATTTTCACCATTTTTTTAGTGAATTTTAATAATTTCAATGCGTTGTTAAATCGTGTATCGTTCCATTTTTAGTAATGGCGTAGTTTCTACTTGTCAAATGTCAAAGAATAAAGGCTTCAAAAGTGATAGCTACCGAAATACCGGGTGATTCAAAAGAACACCGCTTGTTGGAAAATCCTATATGTAGGTCAATTGACTGTGCCTGTGTTATTATGTCTAAGCATATGTTGGTAGTGAACTTCATAGCCCCGACAATTATCCTAGTACTACTCTGTTAATCTTAAATCGTAGATAAGAATCAATCATACCATAGCAGAGTAACAGTGAACAAGTCTTGGTCGCAGACCCATAAGTTTTTGATAGCGAAAACTTTCCAAATCCTTGTCCCATTTTTGTTCTTAGACAAGCTTTGCCCATTCGTCTAATATTAATTACAGAAGTCTCGCTAATTTTGACATTTGCATACTCACTCATTGTAGTATTGGATGTGTAAATGACGGCATTTTGCATATGCGAATAATAAGCACAAATTCTGTTCTCATAGGTTCATATCTAAAAAGCAGTCGTAAGCCTATGTTCGTTATTGTAACAGAGCGCCCTTAATCTGTTGATAACATTACAATGTCATCGAATTATATGCGATGCATCCACACTAATCTGTAGTTCCTTAACTACCAAAATCCAGCAGTGTTTCAACGTAATGGAAGCAAAAGCCAAGAGTTTCATTATTTTGCATATATTTTAGATATTGAAATTAATTGTCGATTACATTTAGACGATTTTTCTTTGAGTGTAGATTTTCACTCCGAATCAAGTGGTGAATAATTGAACTTTGCAAGTGGATGGTTTAAACATTACTGTGAACATTTCTTTTCAAAATAAATTTGTAATGTAAAAGGGATCGATTCCCGATAAATACATATACCTACATATGTATGCCAAGGATGCATTAATATGAGTATTCTGACTTTCCGCAAATTTTGCAAAATTCTAAGTCGAAAATAATTTTCAAACAAAATAAAGTCATCAATCATTAGCACCGAATAATATGCCAAGAAATGTTGCAACACATGTCACGCCGCAAACCGAACAAAAAACCTGACAAAATGTGTGGAAAACTCTGCACGAAGACTGGACTTGGTGGAGGGGCGGAAAGGAGTTGAAGGGCGGGCTTCAATCGAGGGAAGAAACAAATACTGAGGCGAAAGAAACAACATTAGAACAAATGAATTGAAATTGAAATTTATTAACATTCAAAACACAAATATTCCACACGTAACGGCGGCGGAGCGGAGCACACGTTTCCATGTAACTCCAACTCAATTTGTGAATATTCATTGCCGTCGTCATCGTTATTGTTTCGCGATTGTCTTCTGTCTTCAGAGTTCGGTATATTCTGTCGCCGTTCGAGGAAAACAATGGCCATTAAAAAAATTCTATTCTAATTCGAATTCTAAATAGAATTGCCACAAGAATCAAAATCAACAACAACAACAAATAAGAACTGTGGCGCGGCGCAACACCGCAAATTTTGCAAAATTTATGGAAATTGATCACAATAGATCTGTAACGATATTGCAACATAATTGCTTTTCATAATCACACAACAACAACTAAAACAGTATTGGTAACAACAGCGACGACGTCAACAGCAACGATGATATCAAATAGGCCGTATCGATTTTTTACCCTTAGAATAGTAACTATTATGAACGAAGGCCAAGAACGCAGCCTCAAAAAGGACCTAATATTAAAAATCTTATGTAAGTTTATAATGACTCAAAATCTTCAGTAAAATAAAATAATTTGCAATTTAATTATTTTAAACGAACTCGAACCGTTTGAACTCTCTGATAAAATATTGTTACGGCCTAATATCAACTGTTCTGAGTTTGTTTGCTTGCTCTGGTGCTGTTGCTGGTGGTAGATACATTATCAACAACAAGCTAATCATAACGATAATAATAATAACGACAACAACGACGACGATGACGTTTGGGGCGACGATGGCAACAACGACAATGCAAACAGCAACAATCGTAAGTGCAGCAACAACAATAACAAGCACTTATTGTTAACACTTCCCTTGAGTGAAGGAAGCCTCGCTGTTCGCCTCAAACGAGGCAACGGCATTAAATTGGGTAAATTAACGAACATCTGGGCGTAATGTACTCAGCTCGTGCGCTTTTCGATTCGGGATCAGATGGTACATTCATCTCTGAGCGACTATTCAACCTGATGAAATTGCCTCACAAGCACTCTCGTGCTGAGATTTCGGGCTTGAATAATTCTGTTTCTGCTAATGTTCGTAAGGAGTGTACTCTTCTTCTGGGTTCAAGGCTTGATACCGCTTTCGAACTTTCGGTGCAGGCTTTGGTACTTCCGAGACTTTCGGGAAATCTCCCTTCTAATTCTATTCCGGCTTCTTCATTGGCTGACCCTAATTTCTTCGAGAGAGCGCAAATTTACCTACTTTTCGGTAGTGATATACTACTATCCGTTATGCTTTCTAATTCGAAGCGGAGCATTTGTGGATCGCTCATGGCCCATGAAACTGTCTTTGGGTGGATCCTAACGGGTCCGGTGGGTCTTAGATCGGCGCGGCCAGCCAAAATAATTTCCAATTTTTGTGAAATTTCTTTGGACAAAGAAATTTCACTGTTTTGGGAGGTGGAGAATCTTCCAAGGAAGAGCTTTAGGTCTACGTCCGATCAATTTTGTGAAGATTTGTTCACTTCGACCACAACAAGAGCCGATGATGGCAAGTAATCGTTCGCTTACCATTTAAGGAAACACATACCGTGGGTCAGGGCTTAGGTCATTCTAGGGCTAGTGCTTTGGCTCAGTTTCTGAGGAACGAAGCGTAATCCTGTGTTGAAGGAAGAATATGACCGTGTCGTTCGGGAATATGGTGATTTAGACCATATGCGGTCTGTGTTGTCTCCCAATTTGTCGGACAAGTCGAGCAATTATTACTTGCCTCATCCGCGTTGTCAAGCCGGAAAGTACGTCCACGAAGGTTCGGGTTGTATTCAATGCCTCCTCTCCATCCTCCAGCGGGTTGAGTCTAAACGATATTATTCTACATACTGGTCCGGTATTGCAGAATGACTTAACGATGCTAATTTTAGGGTGGAGATTCTTTCAGTTCGTCTTCAATGCTGATATCCAGACAGTAACATTCTGTGTAAACTGTGCGCCATATCTCGCCACCCGCGTATTGTATCAGTTGGCTGACGATGTGGCCACCGAATTTCCTATTGCGAGCAACATTCTTCGTAATTTAATGTACGTCGACGACGTGCTAGGTGGGGCTCACTCCATTCCAATGGCTGTGGAGTTTATCCGGGAGCTAAAATCCGCTCTTTACGAAAATGGACGGCGAATCTCAAGGATATCCTGACCGATATTCCTTCTGAACACAGATAGTGCGAGAATTTCCTTGATTTCGAGGAGAGTAGCACAGCAAAAATGCTGGTGTTCGATGATTGCCCGTTCCGATTCTTTTTTCTTCGTCGCCAAGCCATTCCCAGACCAAGTTAAAGAGGTCCATTCTTTCACAGATCGCGAAGTTGTTCGACCCAGCAGGTTGGCTTTCGCCTTGTGTTGTATTGGCCAAAATACTAATGCAGAAGGTCTGGGCTTCTGGCGTAGATTGGGATGACGTCCTGACTCCTGAAATTATTTCGCAATGAGTAGACTTCCAGGCCAACTTTTCCGTCGTAAATGACATTCGCATTCCGCGCTGGGTGGATTTCACTCCAGCAAGCAATATTCAGTTCCACGGTTCTGCGATGCGTTCGAAAATGCATACGCAGCTGTGTTGTACGTCCGAATAACAACTGACGTGTCGACTCACCTGGTATATTCTAAAACAAAGGTGGCTCCATTAAAAACCTTATCTATACCCAGGCTAGAGTTGTGTGGGGCAGCCCTTTTAGCAGATATGGTTGACAGTCTATTACCACTGTTAGATATTCCATCATATTCCATATACTGCTGGACTAACTCCACTATTGTTCTTTCGTGGTTAGCTAAACCGCCTTGCTGCTGGAAAACATTCGTCGCCAATAGAGTGTCGAATATAATTCAAGTCACTGATTCATCGAGATGGCGCCACGTTTCTTCGCAGACTAAAATTTGAGGATGTTTTGGAAAGGTTCAGTTCGTTTCCTAGAGCACTCAGAGTGCTCACATACGTATATAGATTCTTCTATCATACCCACCCGAAGTATCGTTCGAATTTCGTCCGGGATTCCTCATCGATCCATGGTTCGCGACCATCTGATTGCTATGACTCAGAAAGCATGTTATCCGAACGAGTACATGGCTTTGTCCGCTAAGAATTCTATACCAACAACAAGTTCTATTCGAAATCTCAACCCATTTCTAGATTCCGAAGGGTCGACTGGCCTTACTTATAATGAGAAACACCCAATAATTCTGCCACATAGTTGTCGTCTGTTTAAACTGCTGGTAGCCTTTGTTCATTCCGTCACCCTTAATGGTGGAAACCAACTTGTCCTGAGAGTGCTTCGAGCTCGATATTGGATTCCGAAGGTAAAGAATTTGGTCAAGGCTACCATCAATCAATGCAAACCCTGCATTCTTTATAAGAAACGGTGTCAGGCGCAACTAATGGCAGCACTTCCTCCAGAAAGGACTGAGTTTTCACGCCCTTTTTCGTATACGGGTTTGGATTTCGCCGGCCCATTCGACATAAAAGCATACAGTGGACGTGCCTGTCGTATTGCGTTCACGTGTTTCTCAACGAAGGCCATCCATCTAGAAGCGACATCCGATCTTTCGACTTCTGATTTTATGGCCGCATTCCAACGTTTCGTTTCGCGAAGAGGGTGTCCGTTGCATTTGTACTCTGACAACAGTACAACATTCGTGGGTGCCTCTAAACTCTTGGCGAAGGACTTTCTGAAAGCCTCGCAGGATTATGTTTCGGTCCAATAGGCCCACCAGGGATTACCATGGAATTTCATACCACCAGGCGCTCCCCACATTGGAGGTCTGTGGGAAGTCGGAGTCAAGAGTTTTAAGGCCCATTTCCGGAAATTTACTGGTTCCATGAAGTTCACGTTCGAAGAGTTTTCGACATTGTTGGCCAGGATTGAAGCATGTCTTAATTCCAGGCCTCTTTCCCCCATCTCTCAAGATCCTTCCGATTTGTCCGCTTTGACCCCCGGCCACTTTCTGATTGACACTCCAATTCTATCTCCGATCGATCCGAAGATTCATGATCGGTTCACTTCCATACTTAATCGATGGGAAAAACTTAAGGCTATCCATCAAACTTTATGTTCGCGGTGGAAAAGTGAGTACCTAAAAGAGCTCCGACGTGTTTTTGGATAGAACCCAAAAACACGTCGATAACCGTTATTTGTGCCTAGTAAATACTACTGGTTTCAATCAAAACCCGTAGCAAATAGAAAATTTGATGTGAGAGAAATATGTACATGCTCGGATCCGATATTCATAAAGTAATAGTACAGTGTAGGGAAAAATTTAAAACTTAACTTCTCTAATACCTCTTTTACAAGCATTTCAAGCTTTGTCGCAATCGGTTGTCTGGTTCTGGCCGAATTATTTCCTTTTTTAAATTCCTCCCAATATACAATGAAGTGTTTGAGTTTTTAAATTTTCCAGTTTTCAGTCGGCTGTCGGATCTAAGATGCGATCTTGATGAGATCATTAGATTCTATAATTTGCTGCATTTCTTTTGAGGTTCACTTATATGTATACCATGACATGCTCAATTACCATGAGGAGTTGGATGAAAATGCCACTCTGATGGTATTCCAAAATTTTCATAAGCAATAAGATTTGCGAATCTATTTATGTTTCTGTTGAAGAGTTCCGTCAGAAATGTAGTAAACCTTCTAAACTGTGACTTTGGATTTTAGAAAATTAAGTATTATCTTTGGGTCATGTTTTAAATCATCGGCTATGAATGCCATACTTTTGTGTTCCAGTTTTCCATCTTTCATGTAGCAAATAACTACTTGGAATACAGTTGCTTGGTCTTTATTGAAATGGAATGCTTGTATGGCATGCTGGAGAACATATTTATAGTCCCCCGAAAAATATATGCTTTTGTCATGGAAAAGTTCAACTTGAATCGTCCGACATATATTATTTGCTGCCAAAAATGGTTCTGTTTCTATATAGCGTGTTCCCTACACCAGGATCTTCTTTCAATATCTAAACGAACATTCTGAATTTTTTTGCAAACATTTCCATCTCCCTCAGATGAGCCTCGTTCAAATGAGGCACATCGCCTCCGTTGTGTTGTGATCTGAAGATCAGAAGAGGCAAACAATAAATGAATCGGAAAAAATAAAAATGCGATCATTCAACAAACGATTGTTTTTAGTTTCATTTTTTTGTGCACTGTTTATGGAACATTTGGCAGTTATTCACTGACGAATAGAGAGGAACAAATGTAGGTGAGGTTTGGGGGGTACGTACGGTCCGCACTGCTGCTTTTGTCGTACACAGTTCAAATTCATTTCGTTTTCAGTTCATTTCAGGGCGTATCACTTCTTCTGCACCAAAACTTTTTGCGGATGGTGTTTGCCGTCGTGTCGCTGTGTCGTGGTGGTGGCGTGGCAGTGGCTTTGGCTTTGGCGGTGGCGGTAGTAGCTTTGCCTCCGTCTTTGCTGACTGGCTGGCAGGCGTCCTTCACCTGATTTTTCCATTAGTTGTGTTACTCTGAATTTTTTGGTGGCGGCGGCGGAGGTGATCAATTTAACAAAAATTTTGTTTCGTTTTAAATTTTCGCTGATGGTTTTTTATTTGGGGCTTTTTTTGCTTTGATTCATTCATTGATTTGAGATTTTGATGGTTGTGATGGCAGTTGATTCGATGTCGCCGTTATTGTTTTGGCGAGTTTTTTCTTTTGGTGTGCGGCCGTTTGTCAGTGGCTGTTGTTGTTGCCTTTTGGCTGACTGCCGAACTGCCTTTGCCTTTGTTGCCTTCGCTTGGCTGTTGGCTGCTGCTTAATAATAAGTACATTTTAATTATATTTTTTCGTTATCTTGTTAACTTAAAATGTGACCTGTAAATTAATTATTGTTTTTCATTGATTGGTTTGTCGATGGCTGATCTAACAGTGGTTTGCGCGAGTCACAGTGAACAAATCGGTTCTATAGGTCAGCAATAGTTGGCCTTGAAAATCGATTTTCTTGGTAGTTAATGCCAAGCAGTAAAGTTGTTTTCAGGAATATCATAGCTAGTTAAAGTTTTTGTATTTATAAACTTGCAAAATACTATTTTTCAAAGTATTTACAATAACTTACATTTCATAATTTCCATGATTAGGATTGTACAGCATTAAGTATTTTTCTTTGTCATGTGACATTTTTGAGATTTTTGCGCAGAAAGTTTGCTAGCAAATTCGTACTAACGACGACTTTGTGGTGGAAAAAATTGCAGTTGTACTTTTTTTCTTATACATCTCGATACTCTTACTCATCCCATTAACCATAAATCATTCAACTCATTAATTTAAAATTATCGTATATAAACTGTTATTGCCTTTTTTTAAAATTGTATTTGCAAACTTCGACGAAGAATTGTCCCCGTGCAGTACACGCAAAATATGAAAGTCTAGTTGCTTCACCAATTTGTCTAGTGTATTTAAATGTGTTTTTATTTGATTAGAAAAATGATTCCTTCATTCAGAAGAAAGCCTCTTTAATCTTTAATTCGACTCTGAAGTTAGATACTAACAAAAATTTAAAACAGATCAAATCGCCCATGCGGCCTTCATAAACTTCGTGTTCACTGCGAAACAAAAGACTTAAGACACAAACTTGAAATCTTCGAATGGCACATTATGTACAAACTAAATTAATTTGACTAGTTTTCATTGGTATTTCTTAGGTATCAAGTTTCGGGTCCTGGTAATACTAGTGTTGCCACATAAAAACTGGAACTTCCATTGGAAAGTTTGAAATTTTTTTGCATAACTTCACTCAGAACATTTTGTCATTTGAGCGCGAAATGGCTTGTTTGCAGTGTGTTGAAAAATTAAACTCGGAAAAAATTGAATTAACCTATGAAAAATTTCGTGCTATGATTTTTTAGGATTATCGAGACAAGAGTGTTTAATTAACTTGTTTCGACTTTTGGTGATGCAGCATCATCAAAAACCACTGAAAACGCTGGTATGGAGAGTTCAGTCTAGGACGCCGTTCGCTCCAGGATGAATTTCATGAAGGTCGTCCAACTTCGGTCATTCTGCCGGAATTCATCTATGCTGTGCGTGGACTGATAAAGCAAGACCGACATACCATGAGATTGAGGCATCCGCGGGCATTATTATGAGAAGCATCAATAAGATACTCCATGTTTATTTGGCCGTGAAAATGATTTGTTCATTTTTGACAAATGCTCAAAAAAGGCTCGTGTCGATTGGAGCAAACAAATGTTTATGGATATAACCGAGGTAGCTCAAATTCAGAGTATAACATCGTCACAGTTGACGAATCATATGTACATGAGCCCGAAACTAAACAGTAATCGACCATATGGGCCTTTCAAGATGAGCCAAATCCAACAAAATTTGTTCGTGGAAGAAGCACATCGTGTGTCAACAGTGCCTTTATTGAAACATAGGACGGTCAATTCTGAGTGGTACACACCCATCTGTTTGCCAACAGAGTTTGAGGAAAGAAGGAATAAGAATAAGAGAAGACTGATCATTTTGCACACATCAGCTGAAACAATGGGCTTTTTAAGCACGCAAGATGTCGAACTGATGCGTCATCCGCCGTACAGCCCTGATTTGGCACCCAATGACTTCTTTTTATTCCCTCACTTCAAGAAGAAACTGCGTGGCCAACGTTTCTTGACGCCCGAAGCAGCTGTTGGAGCTTTCAAAAACCATGTTTTGGAGGTGTCGTAAGACGATTTAGCCATGTCCGTCTGTCCGTCCGTCCGTCCGTCTGTGGTAATCACGCTACAGTCCGCAATAATAGAGCTAGGTTCATATAATTTGGTACAAATACTTCTTATAGTTGCAGGTTGTTTGGGATTGCAAATGGGCCATATCGGTCAATGTTTTGATATAGCTCCCATATACATATAGCATCTTACTTATTGTTATGCCTACTGTTCTCATCTACTATATGTTTCCTACTGTTCTCATCTACTATATATTTTTGTGTGTTTTCGGTGTTATAATACCCAACGGGCATTTTAGCCCGTGGTACCACTAAGGACCTAAACTGGTCTATGTGAGCTGAAGAAATACAAAAGAAAACGGCTGCCACCCTAACCTACCTACCTAACCTACCCTACACCACACTGTGGTACAGGGTATTATGACTTTGTGCATTTGTTTGTAACGCCCAAAAAGAGAAGAAATAGAACCATAGTTTATTATACCGATCGTCATAGAATCAATTTTTGAGTCGATTTAGCCATGTCCGTCTGTCTGTCTGTCCGTCTGTCCATGTATTCTTGTAATCAAAGTACAGGTCGCAATTATGGTCCGATTGAAGTTGGTTAGAATCGGTTCAGATTTAGATATAGCCCCCATATATAAGTTACCCCCCATTTGACATGTAAGCGCTGTAAAAATGTTATTTTATATCCGATCAGTGCGAAATTCGGCAAAAAGAGGTATCTTATTACATGAAGGAATACTGCTAAATGCGGAGAAAATCGGTTCAGATTTGGATATAGCCCCCATATATATGTAACCCCGGATTTGGCGTGTAACCGCTGTAGAAACTGTACTTTCTATCCTATCAGCGCGAATTTAGGCAAAAAGATGTTTCTTATTACATGAAGGAATACTGCCAAATTCGGAGAAAATCGGTTCAGATTTAGATATAGCCCCCATATATATGTTACCCCCGATTTGATATGTAAGCGCTGTAAAAACTGTATTTTATATCCGATCAGTACGAAATTCGGCAGAAATATGTTTCCTATTATATGAATGAACGCTTTTAAATTTGGAAGAAATCGGCTCAGATTTAGATATATCCCCCATATATACGTTACCCCCGATTTGACATGTAAGCTCTGTAAAAATATTATTTTATATCCGATCAGTGCGAAATTTGGCAGTAAGAGGTTTCTTATTACATGAAGGAATACTGCCAAATTCGGTTCAAATTTAGATATAGCCCCCATATATAAGTTACCCCCCATTTGACATGTAATCGCTGTAAAAATGTTATTTTATATCCGATCAGTATGAAATTCGGCAGAAAGAGGTTTCCTATTATATGAATGAACACTTTTAAATTTGGAAGAAATCAGTCAAGATTTAGCTATAGCCCCCATATATCCCCGATTTGACATGTAAACGCTGTAAAAATGTTATTTTATGTACCATCAGAATTAGATAATATGTTTCTACCCTTAGGGAGGTGTAGGCCCCGCCCGACTTTCTGCCTTTCCTTACTGGTTTTCTTTAGGTTTGAGTTATTTTGTGAGGCCACATGCTATCCATGGTAGAGGGTATATAAGATTCGGCATGGCCGAACTTAACGCTTTTACCTGTTTTTTGTTTCACACTATTCCATAACCCAGCAAAATTTCTCATTACCAAATAATCCGACGAGTAAGCAAAGATCGATAATGGTAAGTACTTATTATTTAGCATTATTTTAACATGGGGATGTCATTGGAGGAAAGTACTTCCCAAAAGCATACAATAAAGTAGTATAATAAGTACTTATTTCTAGCATAGACATACCACATAAATATGTACTTATATTTTCACGATTTTAAGTACTTGAATAATGCATTACCAATAAGTTATAAAATAATAAGTAAAGTGATTTTTTACATATTGTCGCGTATATTTCTCGAAACGACAATTTTCTCATGCCAGATTCGAATTTCATAAGATATACAAATACTCGTATATATGGTTATTATTTGAAAACATGTTGAAAAATAAATCTTGTACAGTAACCCATATGTAGCCAAAATTGCATTATATTAAAATTTACAAAAAATATTTTGATAACAAAACATCACTTATTTCTGTTGTTATTGGTAAGTCATTATAAATAAGCCGAATGTAATGCAGCGAATAATGAGATGTCATTATTTGGTAATGCGGGGAATAATGACAGGTAATTACCAATATTTTGCTGGGAAAATCAACAAAATTCAGTCGGTTAAACCAACTTAAGAATGGCCTCACCTTCAGTCCCAAAAAATATTCGTACGAGTACATTTATTAATTTTTTTGTTTTTATTAAACTAAATTGCATTTAATAAAATTAAAGGGTGCTGGTATTAAAGTTATAAGCTGTTAACTTTTTGTGCAAAATGGTCCATTTGTGTGGGAGGTTCCAAAAGGGCCGTGACAACTTCGCCCATTTTTCTTGAGGTGTGTGCGACTTATAAACTAACGCTATGTATGGAATATCAAAAGATTCTAGTAAGAAGTATAGAAGTTATTAAAGAATCAATGTGTCACTATATGTTAACTCTTTGTTGGGGATGTACTAGAAGGAGTGAAACAATATGGCCCATATTCGAACTTAGTCGGAGATAGAGAAAAATAGAACCGCTTACCTAATTTGAAGTCAATCAGTTAATCGTTTCGAATGTTATCGTGCGTACCAGCCAGCAGACAGATACCAGACAGACGGACGGACATTGCTCATTCGACTTAAAACGACCTAAGAAGTATAGAAGTTATTAAAGAATCAATGTGTCACTAAATGTTAACTCTTTGTTGGGGATGTACTAGAAGGAGTGAAACAATATGGCCCATATTCGAACTTAGTCGGAGATAGAGAAAAATAGAACCGCATACCTAATTTGAAGTCAATCAGTTAATCGTTTCGAATGTTATCGTGCGTACCAGCCAGCAGACAGATACCAGACAGACGGACGGACATTGCTCATTCGACTTAAAACGACCTAAATCGAACAGTGTGTAACACATCCTTCGATGTGTTACACTTTTGGCTCGATGACTTTTTATGGCACCTTTGACTATATTTTTTGAAGTATTACCCCGAATGAACTTCAGAATGAGAGCTCAATTTTACAACATGAACATTCTAAATTGATAAATTCTAAATAGGTAAATATGGTTCAGTATTTCTCATTTTTGCAGTTTATTTCTTTAGTTTTAGGTTTTATTCGTGTAGCCAAGTTCACAAGTTAATAGAACATCGTTTTTTCCTGGCCGAAAAATATCTTAAAAATAAAAAAAGTTTACCATTTTTTAAGGCTAGCATCCTAACGAAGAAAACAATGACATTTGGAAAGTAAGCACAAAAAGTTAACAGCTAATTACTTTGATTCCAATACATGTAAATACTTGAAAAATTTAAAAATTATATCGTGTTTTATGGTGATTTTTTGGCAAAACTGTTTTTGGCAGCTAAGCTGTTTTCGTGTAACATGTTACTGTCAACTAGGGTTCTATAATTCGAATTTTGACTAATCGATTAATCGACTTTTTGGTACAAATAAGTCGAAATCGTAAGTCGACTTTTTGTTTCAAAAAAAGTCTAAAATTCAACCTTTCCATGTAGACTTTTTCGACTTTTTTCATGTACAGGTCTTACCAAATGTAAATTTCGAATGAATGCTTGCTTTTTGCTTACAACATAAATAAATCAATAAATATATACAACAAATTTGGTCCACATTCATTCATTAATTTTAATGTTATTGCATAAAATGTTTGTAACATTATTTATGTCCCTACTATGTATATTACATTTGACTAAAATAAATAAAAGCGATTTGCTGGTTAGAACGGATTAGGAATTACTTTACATATGTAGAGGACACTGAAAAAGGAGTTCCTCATTATATCTTATCGTCACACAAATTCTCTGCCAAATCCCTAAACATTTTAAATAAAGCTTATATTTCAAAGGCCAATTTGTGGGTACATGTTCCGTGAATAAGTATGACATATTAAATGCAATTGGATTTGACGAAACTATTTTTTAGAATTTGGGTTTATTCTGTTTAAGATTTTTATCCACTCACCTTAGAGAGGAGGGTATACATATATCATTTGCTACGAGCCAAAAGTGTAACACATCGAAGGAGTGAGGTAAGACCATAAGTATGTATACGGCGGATATCCGTTTTGGGTAATTTTAAGTCGAATGAGCAATGTCCGTCCGTCTGTCTGGCTGTTTGTCTGTCTGCTGGCTGGTGCGCACGATATCTCTCGAAAGGAGTAACCGATTGACTTCAAATTTGGTATGTGGTAATATTTTCTTCTATCTCCGGCTAAATTCGAAGATGGGGCATATTGGTCCACTCCTTCTAGTACTTCCCCCACAAAGGGTTAACATTTACTGAATTATTGATTATTTAATAACTTCTTTACTACTTATTTTAATCCTCTGAAATTCTACACCTAGTATTAGTTTATTAGTCACTATTAACTGGAGAAAAATTGGCGTAGTTGCCACGCCCCTTTTGGTACCTCCCACACAAATGGACAATTTTGAACCAAAAGTTAATAGCTTATAACTTTATTGCCAGTGCATACAAAGACTTGAAATTTTGTACAGTGTAATGGTTTAATAGTACCTACAATACAGTGAAAAATGGGCATTATTGTCATGCTCCTTTTGGTACCTCCCACACAAATGGACCATTTTGTACCAAAAGTTAACAGTTTATAACTTTAATACCAGTGCATATTAACACTTGCAATTTTGTACAGTGTAATGCTTTTATAGTAGCAAGAGTCCAGAGAAAAATGGGCGTTATTGGCACGCCCCTTTTGGTACGTCCCACACAAATGGACATTTTTGTACCAAAAGTTAACAGCTTATAACTTTAATACCAGTACATACTTTAAAGTTATTAAATGCGACTTAAATTGATAATAATTTAAATAAAACAAAAAAATAAATAAATGTGTTAATATTTTTTTGGGACTCAAGGTGAGAGGTTTCATAAGTCGGTTTACCCAACTGAACTTTCTTACTTGAAACTTGAAATATCATCATTTTTATTAGTAAAGTCGAAAGTCAACTTTAATCGACTTTTTTACCCTGAAAAGTCTAACAGTCGAATTCTTGATTTTTAAAAATGGAAAGGTCGAAAAGTAGATTTTTGCCGTAACTATATAGCCCTATGTCGAACATGTGCAGTTTGGTCTATAATTTAACCATGAATCGATTGCCAACGAACAACGCTTGTAGATTATTGCATTTTATTTATTTTCAATGAATTTTGAGTTCGGTGAACAGTTTATTTCAAGTTTGGGACGGTCAATTGGTCGCCAAAATCGCGCGACTAAACGCCTTCAGATTAACTTTGGAGGACAAGCCCGCAAAGATTGACGCCCTGAAAGCCAATATTGAAGAATTTATTCGTGAGATACCGGCCGATATGTAGGAGAGAGTATGCCAAAATTGGATCCAGCGCATGAACCATTTGAGGGGCAGACGCTGTCAACATTTACATGAAATCATCTTTAAATATTAAATTATATAGACCGTTCTATCGACTCAAATAAAAATTTCACACATTTTTCTAAATTGTATGTGTTTATTTTCAAATCAAATCCGAAAGCTCTTAAAAAATCACTCGTTATAAACAAAATGGTCTATTGCCAGTATAATATCCCAGTTAAAACTTGCAGACCGAAATAAAAAACAAACAATCTGTTCATTGTTTATGAGTCAATCCGGGTACATAAAGTCAGAAATTGGCTACTTTATTTTTAACTGCTACAAATTAATGGCTACGTATTTTCTGTAATATTTATGCGATATCCATCACAAGTTACAAGTAACCACAGTGCCATCTATTGTTTGATTGAACATTTGTGCGCTTTCGATTGCAATTGTTGGCGGCCAATAAGAAATCTTTCAAATTAAACATTTCGGTTTTCAAATGTTCGTTCGTTACGTACAAAAAATCATCAGAAGAATTGTCAATTCGTTTTGTAGTGTTTTATTTTTGCCTCGCCAATGTTTCTAATGCGAAGTTTTCTGTGTTACCGATTGGGTTTTTTTCTGAATTTTTTTCGATTCGGATGAGGTTTTGTTTTGGGAGCACCACCACCATCCGAAAACTGTAATTACCGCTTGATTTAAATCGGTCGGTTGACCCAAAGGTTCAACTGCGGAAATTACAAATTTAATAAGCAAACGGAGCGCTACTCTTGACTGGCTTGGCTTTGGCCGCAAATTTGTTGCTGCTTCGGATGCTGATGCTGGAAGCTTAATGCTATTGCTGCTGCTGCTGTAACGTATTTTATGGCATGACTTAGTGACTGACTGAAAATCGCTTTGGATGGCGGCGGCTGGGGCTGCTGGTTGCTCCTGTCTCTGGTGACTTGACGGGCTGACTGGTTGGACTGACTGACTGACTTTGTTGTGTGATCATAACGGGGTGATCTATTCACGCCAAATCTTATTAATAAAATTCTAACCTTGGCTTAGCATTAAAACATTAATTTTCCATCATCATCAGCAACAGCATCAGCTAAAAAGCATCTCTTAACAGCAAATGCAGCAGCCGCAGCAACAAATTACAATCGGCAGCAGCAGCAGCAGTCTTAGACTGACAAGCGGACGGACGGACGGAACGAAGGCCCAGACAAACAGTGGTAATGGCTTAGAACATAATGGGTCTCTTGTAGGTTGAGGCTGAGTCTGGGCCGTGCTTTTTTTTCGTTCTTGTAAAGATGTTGTTTTCGGTGTTATTATTGTTGCTGGAGTGGTGGTGGCCCCTTTTGGGTGCTGTTGCTGTTGTCGTTTTGCTTCTATCAAAAATCAAATTCAAAATCATTTCATTGCTGTCTCTACCGAATACCGTTGAAGTTCGTATTTTCATAACAGAGATCGAAAATCCAAGATCCAGTGGCACTGACAGTCAAGAGATGTAGAACATTTAATTAAGCGATTGAATGATGTCGAACAATGGCAACAGAAACAGAAACCGAAACTGAAACCGAAACTGGGCAAAATCGCAAAAGAGCTCCAACAATTCAAGCTGCCGCGTCGAGCAACACAACATTGGCAACATGAAAACATGATTGTTATTGCTTGTTGTTCTTGTTGTATGCTGTTCTTGCTGTACATAGGTATGTACGAGTGTGTTCAATGTTGTATTGTTATACATAAATATGTACAATAATTTTGTTACACACGGACATACAGATACTACTGAAGAACTAAGCCATACACAAGAGGAGTACGAGGAGAAGGTTACGAAGTACTAGATTATGTACATACCCAGCTAATAATAACAATAATAATTGTAATAATAATACACATAGTTAATAGCAATAATACATGTTTTATTATATTGTAATATTATCAGCAACACAAACCGAGTAACAATAAATAAATACAACATCGTTTGTACAATGTGTTTTATTGCTCTCTGTCGATGTTGCGCTCGAATTCAATTCGTATTTTACATTGTGTGTATGTTTGTGTGTGTTTTTCTTGGTATGACCAGAGACTGTGCGGCGGGAAATTGGGTGTTGTCCGACTTGACTCCCCCCAGGGGAATAGGGGTGGGACAGGGAGCAAGGTCACCTGAAAAGTAAGGTGTATATCATACTAAACGCTCGTCGAACAGAGGTGATTATTGTTGTTAATTGTCATTTAAGGTTTTATTGTCGTTGCACATTCCCCACTTATCGTGGAATATTCAAAGTCATTTAATTAAGGTTATGATTGCATCAATGCAATTTCCAGTGCTATTTCATAGCTTTACTGAGAAAAGGGTATATAATCTGTTAGGTTTAGATGCGAATCATATTGAAACAGCAACCTTAAATGCGCAGAGAAAAATATATGTATGGTTGCGGTGATGATATTCGTATATGCATAGCATAATTTAGTGGTTAATATAGGGTTGCTGCAACCATGACGCTGTGAATATAATGTGCTCCAAGTTTTGATGGGAGTAACTCATAATTTGCCATCGTTAACTCACAACCATGTTATGGTCATATTTCAGCCCAATATAACCCCCCACTAACCATGTTATATTCTTCGCAACAATAATGTAACCACGTTATGTTTTCCATAACGATAATATTGTCTCCATGTAATCATAATGTAATCACCATAAACATAATATGGTTCCCTTGTAACCATGTTATTTTGATAGTTAATCACATGTAAATACAATATTTTTGTGTGTAAATATTAGGGATGTAAAGAAAGTGACTTTAGCGAAAGCGAATATTAAAATATATTTCTTACGAATGCGAAAGCGAAAGTGAATTATGCATTTTTGCGAAAGCGAATAGTGAAATATGCGTTTTTGCGAAAACGAATAATAGTTTGACCCTTTAGTACTAACAAAATTATGGATGAGAATTAATACTTTTCCAGAATACTCATGTATTAAGGATGTTTTCTATATTTTGACCTCTTGTTACCACAAAGACAGACATATTTTTTCAACTTTTTTTTAAAAGAAGTAAAGGAGAATTTTTTTGGTATTAATATGTTCAAAATGTGTGAAGCCGTTAAGATGATATGACAATTTTAACGAATGGAAGCGAATACTGAAATATATTTTTGCGAAGGCGAATGCGAATATTCCAAAGATTGTTTTTGCGAATGCGAAAGCGAATGTTAAAAATGATCCGAATAATTCGATTTCGCATATGCGAATGCGAATATTCGTTACATCCCTGGAAAATATGATATATTTGGTGAAATTATATTGACTACACTATCTCAAAAAGTCTATTTTATTCTCCTGACCACTAATCCGACCCGTCCATTTTTTGTGAAGGCGTTCGTATTGACTTTCCTAACTTACAAGAAGCTTTCAAATAAAAAAAACATTCCGTCAGAATTCATGCGGTTCAAGACCATATGTTTCAGTTACTTTCTGTCTATTGCAAAAATGTAATAGAAACAAATACAAAAATTGGTAGAGAGTTTTAGCTGCTTGGTAGAATTGACTGCAGTCGATAGACACCACTCTATCATCTTCAGAATTCAATAGCAATATTGTATGCCTTTGACTTAAATCAGCTGACATACTTATGGAAACAGTAAATTGAAATTAACAAGATAACTCTCGAAAGGAGTAATCGATTGACTTCAAATTTGGTATGTTGTAATATTTTTTTATATCTCTGGCTAAATTCGAAGATGGGCCATATTGGTCCACTCCTTCTAGTACCACTCCTACAAACGGTTAACATTTAGTGCAATATTGACTATTTAATACCTTCTATACTACTTATATGAATCTTCTGAAATTCTACACATAATATTAGTTTATTATTCACTATCACCTCGAGACACTTGGGCGAAGTTGCCACGCCCCATTTCGTACCTCCTACACAAATGCACTATTTTGCACCAAAGTTAACAGCTTATATCTTTAATATTAGTGCATGCAAAGACTTGAAATTGTACAGTGTGGGCGTTTTTGCCATGCCCCTTTTGGTACATCCCACACAAAGGTAGCATTTTGTACGAAAAGTTAACATGTTATAAATTTAACACTAATGCCTACAAATACTTAAAACTGTGTACAGTGTAATGTTATCGAAAACCTTATCGAAAAATGGGCGTTATTATCACATCCCTTTTGGTATAAATGATCAAACAATAAATAATCAAATCAATAATCAAAAAAAAAATAATATAAATAATCAAAATTTTTGCACTGTGCATAGTTTTCAAAAATTCCTACAGTTCTGTTAAAAATGGGAATTATGACTACACCTTTTTAGTACCTCCCATATAAAAAGAGCCAAGACATATTTAAACCAGTAAGGAAAGGCTAAAGTCGTGTGGTGCCGACTATATTATACCCTACACCACTCTATAAAGATTGAATAACAATGAAATATCCAGTGTATACTTCTAATGAAATTTGTTTACACAATTTACATTTGGTACGTCTCCTCTGCTTCTGTAGCCAAATCGGACGAAACATAGATATGGGAGCTATAACAAAATCTGAACCGATTTTCTACAAATTCAGCATTGTTGGTCCATGTATATATAGGGCAAAAGGGTCAAATCGGACGAAACATATATATGTGAGCTATATCTATGTCCGTACTGACTTTCTTCAAACTCGGCAATGTTGGTCCAAGGATCAATAAACTCTAGAAAGCTAAATTTCAAAACAATTCTATATAAAATACAGCTTCTATAGGGCAAAAGGCCAAATCGGACGAAACATATATATGGGAGCTATAGCTAAATCTTAGCCGATTTTCTTCAAATTCGGCAATGTTGGTCCATTGATCAAGAAACTCTACCATTCTAAATTTCAAAACGAAAGGGCCAAATCAGATGAAAGATATATAAGGCAGCTATATCTAAATCTGAACCGATTTCAACCAAATTCAATAGGGTTCTTTCCAGCTGCGAAAGACTCCAAACTGCAAAATTTCAGAACGATCGGAGTGAAATTGCGACCTGTAGTCGACGAACAACTTAAGATGGACAGACGGACGGACAGACATTGTTAAATCGACTCAGCTAGTGATTCTTAGTCGATCGGTATACTTTAAGGTGGGTCTAACTATAATGTTTTCAGGTGTTTCAAACATATGCCATGAAACATACTTACAATACCCTTTACCACAGTGTGGTGTAGGGTATAATTAAATAGCTCATAATAATAGCACATATACCAGTACATATTTATATTGTTCACAAAGTGAGGGTATAACTAGTCGGTTTACCCGTCTGAAATTTTTTACTTGTTTTATCCCTCAGTTTATAACACCTCTAAATATTGATCTGAGACTTCATAAAGTATATACCTAAAGGGTATTTTTAAATTTCTCTATCGCGAATTTGCAACGCAACATCCCTCTCTTGGGACGAATTCGCTCAGCACGGATCGTAGAGGGATTTAAAAGAATGTCTCTACAAACTCTCCTAAGACAATATTCGCATTACACGGATTGTAAGGAGAGACTTTCAGCGCTGTTTCTCTCTCCGCCTCTCCCGGGACGATATTTGCATAGTACGGATGTAGAGAGGGACTTCCCGCAAGCGGTGGTTGTTGCTGTTGACACCTTGCTTCTTCTCGGCTCTCATATTTATGTACACTTGTCGTTTTGTTCACAATCCGAGCTCTCGGGTTTACCTCCTGTACTATCACTCGAACACGGTAATACTCACCGCCAATTGTTATTAGAAAAAATAAAGATCCCCCATATTTTAATTTACAAACACTGAAATTCGATTGTTTTTATTTATTGCTTGCTCCCCCTTTTTGCGCCGTACGCTAACTCTCTAAATTGTATGTTAGTATTGTATTAAAGCGGATCCGACAGATCTATAAAAATCTCGCTATATTCTTAATTGTCGTAAAGTACTAAGACGATTGAGCCATGTCCGTTCGTCCTTTCGTCGGTCCATCCGTTTGTTGTAATCACGCTACAGTCTAAAATAATTGTGCAAGATGACCGAAATTTGTATAGCTACAGTTAAAGCTGCAGATAATTTGGGAAAATGGGCAATATCGGCCCATTTTTTTATATAGACCATTTTTGGATTAGACTGATCGGGCTGAAAATTGGTAACTGGGGTTTATTTACACTCGAAACATTCACATACGATCCATGGTGGAGGATATATAAGATTCAGCACTTGTTTAGTGCCACAAAGAAATTGACAACGTGTGTATATATGGGTATTTCCAAAATCCCAGACGTTATGGAATTTAAATATATTTTGTAAGTTATTTTATAAACTAAAAACGTATTTCAAATATTTTTGTCATATGCAAAATTGGAGATCTCGAAAAGAAACGAGTATATGAGATTGCTATGTGATTGCTCCAAAAATGAGCGTGATCGGACCAATAGGCGAGACCCTGCCCATATGAGCCATGTTTTGAAATTGAAATATCTTGAACAATTTCTTAGCGAGAGTGCTGTTATTTTATGTATATGTAGTTGGTGGCAGTATTCGTTATTGGTGCAAAATTGGACGGGATCAGAAATCAAAATGTGGGATCAGAAAACGAAGTGGACCGGGTCCAGCTAGTAGTGCTTATAAAAACTACTTGTTCAAAATTTCATTGACCTACATACCGTTAAACTAATTTTGTTGTCCGTCAGTTGTAATCATGCTAAAGCCTACAATAATGAATGAAATTTGGTATAGATACTTTTTATAGCTGCTGGTAACTGGGATTGAAAATAGGCTATATTGGTCCATTTTTTGATATAGCCCCCATATATAGCTTCTCTCCGATTTGACTTCTTAGTCATAGGGGAGAAAACTGCCCTACAAAACAGATGTCAAGCTAATAACCTAAATACCCGCGTGTGTATGTGCTTGGAGTGAACGTATTTTTATCTAATGAAGTTAGGACAGATGCTTTATTTAGGTGGCGCCGTGAAGTTGTCTTTGTTTTTAGTGAGTTAAAAGGCTTTCGATTCAACCATAAAAAATTCAGCAGTACGAGTACAACAGGATGTACATATGTATGACATTATTAAACTGCTGCTCTCTGCCCTGTTAGAGTAAATAAACAAATTGAAAAACATATCGGGTTTCCAAACGGTAATAGCTATGGAGATTTCATTTTGAATGCAATAGAATCAAATTCTTCTTAACAAATTAAAGTCACACTTCACGAGATAATTACCTGCCGTTCTTGTTTTACAATACATGCAATTTAGTTGTAGTTTGCTATCAAACGTTGACAGCTAATACTAAATTATTTGACATGTGTACACATAAATTAATGAAGGAACTCAACAACAACAATACTACATTCATCGCCTCCACCTTAACCATTTGTCCGTCCGTCTGTCTATCTGTGTGTTGATGTGGTCGCCGCAGAACAGCGAGAAGATCAAACATAAATAAATTATTCCATCAATTGGCAAGAATTTAGTAAATAAATTCTCGAATTAATCTAAACATTCGTGCAGCACAACAAACTTTATGAGCTCTTAAAATCTATAATTTTTACAAGAAATCGAACGTAAACATCGCCCAACTGTCAACGACAGCAAATCCGGACAGACGGACGGACGGACAGACAACAATCGCGCATAAGAACAGAAAACAATCGAAGTTGTGGAAGTAAAACAAAAACCTTAAGTAGGAGAGGAGATCTCATCCGAGAAGACGCAAAGCGTAGAGTTAGCCGTCTTTGGAGACCCAAAAAAGTAGATACGGTTCAATCCGTGGCCGCGACTGCGCAATAATGGAGTGCTGAAAGACAAAAAAAACAAGAGCCAGTCGTTGGTGATGGTGCGCATGTGTATTGTTGCGATATAAAGTCGTTGTCTGCAACACTTGTACGGGGCCGACACATTACAAGCAACAAACAAACAGCAACAACAACAACAACATCATCGACATCAACATCGGTGACGACCCGGGCAGAGTTGAGCTGAACACAATGTGTTGAAAACAATTCCTGCCCACACTTAATAATCCGCATAACAACACAGCAACATCAACTTTAACACCAACAACACAGCAACAACAATGGCAATAGCAACAACATCGGCATCAGCATCCACATCAAGAATAACAATAAACCATCAACGTGGGGCTGACTACCCGCCTGAAAGCGATGGCAAGAATCACCTCTAGAGGAGGATGCTCCAGTGGAGCAGCAACCACAAGACGAGCAAACGTCCTCATCAGCATTAGCATCAGCATCATCTGCATCAACATCATCAACACCCAGCAAAAAAACTATCAGCAACAATGCCCGGCTTTCGTTGGTACGTCCTCCACATTGTTGCCGCCGATGCCGTCATAGAGTGGCAGAATGCGCTCCATGAAGACAATAGACAACCGACAACGGACAACATTTGCAACATGCAACAATTCCTTTTTAGCATTTTTGGATACTCTTGCCCAACTCCTGGGCAATGTGTGGAGTTAGTGTTGGTGTTGGCCTGGTCGCTTGGTTTTCGCGGCAGTTTTCCTCGACATGAATGCGGTCATCTTTTGCAATGAACGGGAAAAATCCATAAAAGTAGAGAAGCTTCTCCTCAATTGGAGCGCATGAAAATAAATCATCATCAAACAAGATCAGTTTTTTTTTGTGTGTGTTTCTGGTCGACGGTCGTTTGGTCGTTTCAGTTGGTGGCTGTTAACTGTTGACTGGGATGGCTTGTTGTTCGTTTGAACCGATATCAGCTGAAACATCTAAGCCAAACTTAGCCAAGTTGCTTCTGCTGATGCTGCTCCTGATGATGATGCCGATGATGCTGCTGATGACTATGAGGAGATGCTGCTGCCCGAACGCTGGCGGCAATGATATTGAGATGATACCGCTGGCTGGTCTGTCCGTCTGTCTGATCGTTAGTTGATGCGGCGGCTGCTTCTGCCATTAATGTTGATGTTGCCTTCAATAGGAGCCACAAGCCAAAAATCTACAAATACTGTGAATCATTTGGTTGTTCTGTTTTGTTGTTGCCGATGTTGCTCTGAACAAAAGCTCAGCATGATTTATAAATTCGATCTTTTTATTTTTAGCAAAATGTTGGTTGTTTGGAATCAGCAAATATTGCACAACACATAGCATACACTACACTCGAATCAAATGTCTGTCCAATGAGGTGGGTGCTGAACTAAATCGGACCTCAGTGGGTACAAAGTAAATAAATTGTATTGTACCGAAGTTCTGCTGGTTTTAGTTCACATAACTGAACTTTTAATTTTTGGTACACAAATGTTCGCTATACCAGTATATGGGAGATACCGAAAGGTTCTGAAAATAATGGAAACTCATATTCTTCGAATTTATATCGATGGAAGAACTAATTAATATTAGTGAAATTACATTACCGTTTCACGACATTTTTAGTCATCTCTATATACATGAGGGATTTCATGTCAAGTAAGGACATTTTTAAAGCCGATGACTTCTGGTCGGTATGAAACTTGCACCAAAATTAGTCCTATTGGATAGTAGTTATGATGCAAAATTTCAACGAGATCGGTTAAAGACTGTTGAGGTATTGCATTTTTATTTATTACGTTTTGGTTAATTTAAAGTAATTTGAGCAATTTCTGTCCTTCCGTCTCTCTGTCTGTATGTCTGTTTGCTGGCTGGTGCGCACGATATAACACTCGAAAGAGTAACCGATAGACTTCATATTTGGTATGCGGTTTTTCTCTATCTCTGGCTAAGTTCGAAGATGGGCCATATTGGTACACTATTTATAGTACCTCCCCCACAAAGGCTTAACATTTAGTGAAAAATTGATTCTTTAATAATTTATATACTATTCAATACAATCGTCTAAAATTCCGAACATTGTATTAGTTTACTGGTAGCTATAACATCGAGAAAAATGGGTAAGGTTGCCACCCCTTTCGGTATCTCTCACACAAATGGACCATTTTGCACCAAAAGTAAACAGCTTAGCAACTGTAGATATTTTGGGGAGACCCAAATGAAAAGAAAACAAGAAGTTTTCGAAATTAGTAAGATGATGAGTGTCTAACGGGACACTCAAGCATCAAGCACATCTTCATCGCACAGGACTAGCAGAAAACGACGAATGCAGGGCATGTAGGGAAAACACCGAAACGATGGAACATTTTCTGTGTCTCTGTCCGGCTTTCACACATGCAAGATCCCGATATTTCTGGTCCGACATAAATTCGAAAATTCGTGTGTAGTACTCTTTTCTACTTTATACGGAAATTTCTGTGTTTGAGCTCTGGCAAGCCTTGAAGATAAAGGGTAATCAAAATGCTTTTATTACACGGGCTAAAATAGACTTTTTTGATATGTTTGAATCGAAAAGAAATATATTTGTAACACAATTTTTTAAATTTTATATATTTCTGAGCAAATAAATTTTATTTGAAAATCAATAAAATATATTTGGAACGCATACATATATTAATATATTACAACAAAATATATTTGGAAACTAAATTTCTCAAATAAAATATGTGTTTAAATACAAATAAACTTATTGTTTAGGAATTTATCCAAATATATTTTGTTTAAAAATAATTTTCGAAACGTTTGCTGACTTTTTAGAATTTCAGTTTAAATTTTTCCTTAGTTTCGAATTGTACCTCCCAGTTACAATACCATATGCAGCATTTACTTCTGTTTAAATAATCATTTTAAATTTCTGAGTTAGTATTCCAAGTCATAATTTTTTTTCAATCCTCTAAGTAATTTATTAGTAATTTATATTATTTTATAGTAGTCCCAGATAAAAACATATTGGTTCCATCCCAAGATTTGTTTAGCATACTATTTTCCCAATTACATACTTTTTGTGTGTACCCAATATTATATGTTTAGCGTGTACCCTAAACATATATATGTTTCAAGCCGAATATATTTGGAGCAATATACTACAGAAGCGATTTTTTTTCAGCGTGTATAAATGTTCGCATGCGAAACAGCGGGGCCTGCTAGTTTGAGCTATGTCTGTCCATCCGTCTGTCTGTGTAGTGGGAGTACACGGGAACTCTCTAAAGGAGTGACCGATTGACTTTCAATTTTGAGTGTTGTAATATTTTCCTATATCATGCTAAGTTCCTCCCCACAAAGGGTTAACATTTGGGGAATTTTAAGAATCCTTTATAACTTTTATACGACTTAGTCCAATCTTCTATAGTTTGTAATTGTCTCGATTGTTTGTACCATAAACTAATAGGTCATAATTTTAATACCAGTATATCGCTACCATAGAGTGAAAAGGCGCTAAGTCCACGTTGTGCCGAAATTAATTTGTTGAAGCGGAAAGCATGATATGTTGAAAATGCATTGATTTAGAAACAAAATGCCAAAAAATAATGCTTATCATCATTAAAAGTTGAAACGTAAAAGCGCTAAGGCCATATTCCATATGTAAAACTACACATGCTTCGGAAGTATTTGAATATATTGGTGCGCCACTGTCCACATGCAAGCTTTGGCTTAATCAAGAGGCAATCCGGCAGTCCAACGAAAGATGGATAGAAATCGTCACCTATAGGTTACCTAGACAAATCTGATCTGTGAAGGTCAACATATCTCTTTGCACTAGAGAGGAAACTACTGTCTACGTTAGTGCCACAAGTGAAGAGAATTAAGCACCTGCTACGCTACTGTCCCGCTTTGGTGAAAAGACATCTGGACATACTGGTGTCGGCCTTTCTAGTTAGTTCAACAGATATTTCCGGTGCTGATATTCGTATATCAAACAGGTTGGTTTCGATGAGGGACATTTGACCTAAACTGGTCCATGTGGGCTGGTAAAAGAACGGCTTCCATAAAATTATTTCACGTGTATTTGAATAAAGACCATTTTAGCTGGATATATTACACAGTACAGCACATGTTTTTTGGACTCAATTCTGAGGATTGGACGTGAAAGTAGCCCCAAAAAAATGAACTTCTGCATCATTTGTTCAGTCAAGTTGGCTCAATTAATAAATTTAAGGGTCATACGAATGTTTTTGCTCAAGGTGGAATTTAGCACTTTTTCTATATTTTTTTCGGTATACCGTAGAATTATTCTGTTATTTTGAGTCTGAAGAAATGTAGCAGATATTGAATAGGGGGAAAAATGCGGGACAAACGAAAAAAGGACATCCAGTGCCTTAAAAATCGCAAAATGGCCCACATAAAATATATGCCAGTAAAATATTGAAAAATACGTATTACGTACTTGTATACATATAAAAATGAACATTATAAAACTTAATATTTTTGCGATTTTAAAGGCATAGCTACTTTCACGTCCAATTCTCAGGAGTGAGTCCCAAATCAGTGAGCTGAAATAGTGCCACACTATTCATGACTTTATGACTTTTTTATTTGCGTCAGTGGACGTTATGAACTGTCACCAGACTTTTAGCAGGGCTTGGGTTGAAAACATTTTATTTCTTTACCTAACTTTCGGTGAAGAAGTAACTTATCCACTCCATGAAATCGAAGAGTATATACCTATAGCAAAAATTCGATTATTACAAACTAATTTTGCAGATTACAATTAAGCAACATTCAAGAATGTAGGGGACTTACATCCATGGTGTGCTTCACTTCTGCAAGGGTCTCTCTGACGCCGTTCAACCATATTGTGTAGTCTTATCTAGAATTCGTCTGTAATTTATTTTCCATATTATCAACACTTTTCATCCCGAGTGTAGTGCTCAAGTAAAGTGGCACGAAGTGTTCAATTCTTTTCAAATTGTTGTTGTTTTTGTTGCTATTTTATTATTATTTTTTGGTATCACAAAGTCTTTTCGCCTGGATGTGCTGCGCAAGCGCTGTGCTGTCCTCTGCTCTACTCGGCTGTCTTGGCAGAGACCTCAACCCATCCTCAGAGCTGCGCAATTTTCATTGTTAAACTGCCATCGAAACAATGAACAATGAACGGGAGTAGTATCTCTCGTAGAGTGGAAAAAAAGAGTGGATGACTTGGCACGGCGTGGCCCAAAGTCGCCTCACAGTAGTCACTATCGGGCGTCTGCAGTTCAACGTTCAAGTGGCACTGGTACGCCCTAGAAATCTTTCAAGAAACACAACAACAACATTGGTAGCAACAAAATCAGACTGTTTAAAATAAAATGAATAGACGAAAAATAGCACACAATATAGCAGAGATATGGACGGGCAGATGGACCGACTGACGGACGGTCGAGAGGAATCGATTGTATTTCGCGCATTTTGTTGCTGTTTTTCTGGCTGTTATTATTATATTGCTTTTTTGTTAATTTAGTCAAAAAACAGATTTGGCTGTGAGTTGATTTCTTCTTCGCAAATGAATGATGTGGATGTTGATGCTGATCACGACAACGATGACGTTGGCCATGGCGCAGTCGCCGATGCCAGTGATGATGCCAATGAGGCGATGCCGCGTCTGATGCTGATTCTATTGCCGATGCTGTTGCTGCTGATGATGACGATATTGTTGCTTGAATGAGATTGAAATTGGGAGTAAAGCACTAAATCTTCAATGATTCGACAGCCATTCAAAATCATCGAAAATAGCATTGCTCTAAAGTCGAGTTCATCCAATCGCCCATCCGTCCATTCATCCATCATTGCTGATGTTCATGATCGATTTTTCAGTTGCGATGACTTTGAAACGAAGTCATACAAATCAGTTTAACATGACATTAATTTACTGCTAATTTAAAAGAGTATTGGCCAAATTAGTTTTTAATTAAATTGGAGTGATTACACATAAATAAGTCGCCCTTCTCTCTTGTTTTGTTATTGTTGTCTAGAAGCAATTTGATGATAGTCCTGTTATTTGTGGAAGTATTTTAGTCATTACTGGCTTTATCTGCAAATGAGATTAATTTAAGTCATCATTGCATTTAGTTATAACCTCACCTTGCGGGAAGGCGAAGGAAATATACGTATATCTTTTGTTACCCAAGCGGATAAAAATCCTTTATCAGACATTTTAAGTGATTTGAGTTATATCGTCCGCCTTTCCAAGTAAGGACTAAGTCCAAATATTTAGGTATTTCTTTTAGGACAGGGAACTGAATTTAAGACTTAAAATCATCCAACACTGGACAAAGATAACAACATCAGCCTTTTACGCTTGAAAAGCAGAAATTGACAGAAGATTGGCTGTATTCCACAGTTATTTTACCAATAATGCGCTCGAAGTGTTACTAATTAATAGGTTGTATCTTATTGTATCTTAAGTGACATTAGAAGTCATCCCTCGGCAATAGTCGTTATAAACAAGTAAGAAATTTCAGTCGCACTGAGCCAAAAATTAACCTTATATAAGGTTAACTTAACCATAAATAAACATGATTTGGAGTCTACGTTATATAAGGTTAATTTGAACATTTTCTTGTTGACTGGTATTTAACAATAATAATATTTAATTTAACTATTCCATGGTTGAATTTTTTAACCATGAAAATTGTTAATATTATAATAATAATTGTTACTTTAACAATACATTTTTGAATTTTTTAACCATGAAAATTGTTAATATTAACATTTCATAGTTAATTTATTGAAACAATGCATGTTCAATTTAACAATGAAATTGTTAATATTATTAACTATGAAGATTGTTATTTAAACCTTTTTATTGTTAATTTAACTATTTAGTGGTTACTTCATGTAACCAGAAACATAGTTGTTTCAATAATTTTTAATATTTATATTAAATAAAACAAGAAAAATTTAACTTTCGCATTTTTATTTTATTTACAAAATATATGTTAATATATATGTATCTATAAGAAACACCTGAAAAGAAAAAAAAAACAAAAAGGTTAGAAAATATAAGTATAAATGTAAAAAAGGGTGCAATTCTAAGAAGATATTTTGACTTTTTACCTAAATGCTGTAGTTCAAAGAGCATAAGCATTTACCGATGGGCTGATCTGATGGAAAAATCTGCTCTGTGACTATAAGTTAAGTGCCTACGTTTCTGTGCTTGACCAACATGTGATCAGTCCCCGCTCAAAAGGTGCCGTCCACGTAAACTCCCTGAATCTTTCGATTATTAAGGGCCCAGGACGGTTAGGCACTTAGTTTGGGGTACTGAGCTTAGTCCGATCTTACGGCAAACTTATAGGAGAGAGGAGATTAATAACAAAGGCAATCTGATAGAAAGCCGATGTCCCACCAAAATCATAATCGGAATAGATATAACCAGTAAGGAAAGGCAGAAAGTCGGGCGGGGCCGACTATATAATACCCTACACCTCCCTAACAATGCGATAAGGGTCATTGCCATAATAATTTGGAATAATTGGTAAATGGGTAGAAACATATTATCTAATTCTGAAACGATAATCACTAAATTAAGCAATATTCGTTCCTAAATTGAGAAACATCTTTTTGGAAAATTTTAATGATCGGAAGTAAAATACAACTTCTATATATGGAGCTTTAATATAAATCTGAACCGATCTTCCCTGAATACTTATTCATGTAAAAATACCTCCTTCTGTCGAATTTCATACTGATCGGATATAAAATACAGTCTCTACAGCGCTTACATGTCAAATCGGGGGTAACATATATATGGGAGCTATATCTAAATCTGAACCGATTTTCTCCAAATTTGGCAGTATTCCTTCATGTAATAAGAAACCTCTTTCTGCCGAATTTCGCACTGATCGGATATAAAATACAGTTTTTACAGCGCTTACAGGTCAAATCGGGGGTAACATATATATGGGAGCTATATCTAAATCTGAACCGATTTCTTCCAAATTTAATAGTGTTCATCCATATAATCAGAAACATCTTTTTGCCGAATTTTATACTGATCGGATATAAAATAAAGTTTTTACAGCGCTTACATGTCAAATCGGGGGTAACGTATATATGGGGGCTATATCTAAATCTGAACCGATTTCTTCCAAATACAGTTTTTACAGCGCTTACAGGTCAAATCGGGGGTAACATATATATGGGAGCTATATCTAAATCTGAACCGATTTCTTCCAAATTTAATAGTGTTCATCCATATAATAAGAAACCTCTTTCTGCCGAATTTCATACTGATCGGATATAAAATAAAGTTTTTACAGCGCTTACATGTCAAATCGGGGCTAACATATATATGGGGGCTATATCTAAATTTGAACCGATTTTAACCAAATTAAAAAAATATAAATAGGGATCGTCCTTGGGCCAAAAAAAAGATATGTGTAAAGTTTCGTCGAGATCGGACCATAATTGCGACCTGTACTTTGATTACAAGAATACATGCACAGACAGACAGACGGACAGACAGACAGACAGACAGACAGACGGACAGACGGACATAGCTAAATCAACTCAGAAAGTGATTCTAAGTCGTTCGGTATAATAAACGATGGGTCTGTTTCTTCTCCTTTTGGGTGTTACAAACAAATGCACAAAGTTATAATACCCTGTACCACAGTGTGGTGTAGGGTATAAAAATCGAGGATTGGGTAAGTCAATGGATGATACTTCAAGGAAGTGCACTGAATTGTATATTAAAAAAAAGTAAGAAAGTTTCAGTCTGGTAAACCGACCAAGGTATAGTTGTTATTAAAGAATCAATATTTGACTAAATGTTAACCCTTTGTGTGGGAGGTACCAGAAGGAATGGTCCAATATGGCCTATCTTTGAACTTAACCGGAGATAGAAAAAAATATTACCGTATACCAAATTTGAAGTGAATCGGTTACTCTTTTCGAGAGTTATCGTGCGCACTAGCCAGCAGATAGACGGACGGACATATCTCATTCGACTTCAAATGACCCAAAACTAATATGCGCTGAACATACTTAGGGTCTTAGATCACTCCTTCAATGTGTTACACTTTTGGCCCGTTGCAAATGATATATACCCTCGTATTACTAAAGTGAGGGTATAAAAAAACAAATATATGCATGCATAACACTTTTCCTGTAATTACACACTACAACTTGTATTGGTACAGCTTATCAACAGTTTCTAGTATTGGCACAACTTACCAACAGATTCAAGGCCGAACTCCCAGCACAAGCAGCCGCAAGCCAAAAGAAACAACTGAAAAGAAAAAACAAAAACATCGTTTATATGTATGTATGTAGGTATTACGAAAGCACTTCTAACAGCATATGTATGTATGTACATCGCACAACAACAAAAAACTAACGTATGTATGTACGGCGTAGCAGCCACAAGTGTTCAAACGAAAAGACAAGATGAACACATACCCACACGTACACATCACTTCTCTCCGTATGTTTGCTTGCTGCTGCATATACTTACGCACATACATTGTTGTTGGTTGTTTTTTCATGCTCAGTTAATGCAGCTGCGTGTACATATTTTTTTCCACTCTTAACCACTGAATTTCACAATTTTAATGGAATAATCACAAAAAATAATATTAATATTACATTCGCCTTTACTATAATTAAACAGGCACAAAACACTATTAAAATTTTTAACACACATATTTTATTATTTCACTTTTTAAATACACATATGCACATACATACTTATGAATGTACTTAGTTCTTTACAAAATGTTTTACTACTTACCTCTATACCAACAGCTTCCGACAACAGCACTAGTCCCATTGACTATTCAACACCAACTGGACTCCCGCACTCGATCAAGCACCGAAGCTGGAATTTGGTGGTGTTTTGAATGAGCGAGATAAATTCTCTTATGACGACAGTCGCATTCGTTTCAACTTCGTTTAACTTAATACTCAACTTCGTCTAACACAAAGCAGTTGAAAAACGTCGACCACAACAGAGCCGAATTGTTGTTTATCTCTCACATTTTTCTGCCTCTCTTTAAAAAAAACCAACCATATATAATGTTAACTTAACCATTTTTCATGTACATTTGAACTTATATAAGGTTATTTTTGTCTTCGTAATCAAACATTTACCATGAAAAATTTAACCAGACACATGGTTAAAAAAATCATTGTATTTTCGGCTCTGTGCGGATAAACCGACTAAGGTATACTCGCACTTTGTGAGCAATGTTCATATGCACTGGTATCTATATGTACTAATATTATCTACATCTATATATATAAAATTGTTGCGTGACTGGCTGACTGACTGATTGACTGACTGATCACCGCCCAGGCCAAACGGCTGAAGCTAGAATCATGAAATTTGATGGGAGGGTAGTCCTTGGGACGTAGACGAGCAATAAGGCGGGATTTTTCGAAATTCGTACTATTAGCCGCACAATGGGGCAAAAAGGGATAAATATGGTACCACCGCCAAATCTAAACGAAATGAGCTAGAATCTTGAAATTTGGTATGAGGGTAGCCCTTAGGAGGTAAACTCAGAAATTGGCAGGATTTTTCGAAATTCGAACAAAATCGAACTCAGTGGGGTAAAACGGGAAAAATGTGGTACAACAGGTAAATCCAAATGGCAAGACCTAGAATCGTGAAATTTGGTGTGAGAGTAGCTCTTGCGACGTAAACAAGAACAAGGAGATATTTTTAAAAATTTAGGGGCACAGTGGGACAGAAAGGTATAAATATGGTACCACCGCTAAATTCAAAGCCTAAAATTAGAATGGTAAAAATTGAAGCGAGGTATGTCCTTATGACAACGGATCGGGGTATTTTTTTTTATTGGAAGTTTTCAGGGCACAGTGGGGCAAAAAGTGTAAAATATAGTACAGTGGCTTAAAAATGTCAAACGTGGATCAATGGTTCCAGGGTAACATTTGGAACATAAACTAGAGATTGGAAGAGATTTTTGGTAATTCTAACTTTAAGAGGCACAGTGGGACAAGACGGGTTAATTATGGAGCATGGGGAAAAAAGGGAACAATCTGCCAAAATTGGAACTTAAACATGAGATATGAAGAGTTTATATGGTTTTAGGAGCACAGTGGTCAAAAACGGTTAAATACTACACAGTGGAGAAAATATGATTAAATATGTTACAGTCGGGGAAAAAGGTTTAAGTATGCTAGCGTGGAGACACATTTTAAATACGGTACAGTAAGACAAAAAATTGTTAAATATGGTACAGTGGGGTAAAAATTATGCACAGTGAGATAACGACTTGAATGGGGCACAGTTGTGCAAAAAGGGGTTAACTATGGCACAGTGGGGTAAAAATAGTTATATGTATATGGTAAAGTGGGACAAAATGGGTTAAAAATGGTACAGAGGGGCAAAAAGGGTTAAATATCGTACAGTGTGACAAAAATGTTTAACTATACAGTACAGTGGGGCATAACTGTGTTAAATATTGTACAGTGGAGCAAAGAGTGTTAAATATGGTACAATGGGGCAAAAACTGTTAAATATGGTACAATGAGACAAATGGTTTAATATGACACAGTGAGGCAAAAAGGGTGAACTATGGTACAGTGGGGCACAATTAGTTGAATATGGTAAAGTGGGACAAAATGGGTTAAATATGGTACAGTGGGGCAAAAAGCATTAACTATGGAACAGTGGGAAAAAAATGTGTTTGCTATGGTACAGTGGGACACAAATGGTTAGATATGGTACAGTATGACAAAAATGGTTACAGTGGGTACAAATAGTAAAATATGGTAACGTGGAACAAAATGGTTTAAGTATAGTACAGTGGGGCAAAAAGCGTTAACTATGGTACGGGGGGGCAAAAATGGTTCAATATAGTCGGCAAAATATAGTAGGACAAAAATGTGTTCAATTTGTTTCAGTGGACCCAAAACGGTTAAATATGGTACAATGGGTCAAGAAGCGTACATTTAGTACAGTGGGTAAAAATATGGATGCAGTGAGAGAGAAAGTTAACTATGAAATAAGAATGTTTTCTTTTCATAATGTATGCTCTTAGTAGCACTGTGGTGCAAAAAGGTTAACATTATGATGCAGTTGGGGCAAGCAAAAATTGTTCAATATGTTACAGAGGGGAGAAAATGTGTTAAATATGGTTTAGTGTACCAAAAAGGGTTAAATATGGTACGGTGAAGCAAAAAAGTTAAATACGGTAAAATGGTTAAATGTGGTAAGTGGGGAAAAAGGGAACAAAATAGTCCCAAATATGTATAAAAATTCGTACTTTAGAAGCACAGTGTAATAAAAAGTGTTTAATATGGAACAGTGGTGCAAAAGAGTGCAAAGGTAGCTCTTACAGCATAAACCAAAGCTAAGAAATTGTTATTTCCAAATAGGTTCTTCTACTTAAACCGTGGGGAAAAACAATTTAAATAAATGGCACAGATAGGGGACAAAAATGTTGAAATGCGGCCTAAGATTGCGAATTTGGATCTTAAAATATCTATTATCATTTTAAAATATTGTACAATCGTGCAAAATTGGTTAATTATGACACACAAAGGGTTAAATGTGGTACAATGGAGCGATTCACTTTAGATTTTTAAATCCGTACCTTTATAGACACAGTGGGACAAACATGGTTTTATATTGTGTCAGGGTATGAATGAAGCTATTGGAACATAAACTAGGGCAAAGTTGCTAATAGTTTTTCAACGTTCAGAGTTACAGTGGGAAAAGGGATAAATATTGTACCATGATGTCAGGGTAACTCTTGGAACACAAACTAGAATTGAAACGAGGGTTCGTATTTTATACATAAAAGTAATCAAATCTTCTTCATTTTGCAACATATGTAATTATCATGTCATTTTGAATGAAAGAGGTTTAACTATTTTACAGTACCCTAAACAGAAAATAAATAAAAGATGGGGGCTGCGAAGCGTACCGGGTTAAAGCTAGTGAGCTATATAATTTTGGTATGGCTTTGCTCTTTTTGTATGTGAGGCAGGGACGTATCCAGGTGGGAGGGCCCGGGGGCCCGGTCCCTTTGTTATGGTAAAAGAGGTTGGGCCCAGTTGTCAAAAATATGAGAACAAATTTTTTTTTTAAAAAAAAACAATTTTTCCTGGTACAAAAGAAAAATCATAAAAAATAGAAAAAAAAATCGAAAAAATTATTTTATCACATTTTTAAAAAGCCTTGCTAAAGAAGAAAACACTGTCTATTTGAAAAAAATCTATGGATAGATGTAAAAGTTATGAGCCATTTATGTAAATGTTAGGGAAATTCCAAAAAATCTTGTTTCATATTTTTTCGTTTTTGCTTATATTGAATTCGCCATATGTGAGAGAGACATATAAGAGACATTGCATTTGCAATTTATTTTATGAGGATTGATGTCAGACATTATAAAATTATAGAGAGGACGTGGTTTTATGGCCGTTCGTAACCCTTCATAAAACATGATATGCAATGTGAGAGCTATATTGGATGAGATCCGCTCAGATAGACGGTCATTCAACAATATTTGTGGTTTTTTATTTATGAGGTTGCCATTCAGTTACTCCGTTTAGGGGCATGGACATCCCAGTCGTATATACAGGTAGTAAAATTATATGTACGCAATACAAAGTAGTACATGACAGTCTTGAAAATATTGGGTTTCTACGTTCGAAGCAAACTATATGTCAGCTACAGTTACTGCAACTTATAAACCTTAAACCAGTCGACCTACGACCTTGACACCCATGAGCAATATTTTAGCTCTCGTTAAGAGTTATCTTTTTGTCATTGACCGATTGTGGCTACGTGTCACACAGCAAAGGAAACAATTGAATTGTAGCGAGAAAAGTTTGGAGATTCGATTATTTCAAGAAATGGGGATATTGAATGGCCTCCAAGAAGTTGTGATTTAACACCATTAGACTGTTTCTTGTGGGGTTATTTGAAGTCATTGGTCTTTCGAAATAAACCAGACTCTCCTCAAGCTTTACAAGTCAATATTGAACGTGCCATTCATGACATACTTCTTGATTTAGTGGAAAAATTGCTCGATAATTGGGTTCATCAAATTCGTTCCTGCAGAAGAAGTCGTGAACTTAACTGTATCGATTTACTACACATTAAATAAAAAGCTTTTAAATTTCCTTAGCAATAAGAGTTTTTTTTTCAAAGTAATCATATCACTCTTATTGGAAAACCCTGTACAAAGTTAAAAATCTGCAATTTTTGTTTTTGGATAGTTGAGCTGATCTTGGCTTTTTAGGTAACAAGGGCAAAATATAGCTCTTGTCAAAACTCGAACAACGGTATGCACCCCATTTTTATCGGACATCAAATGCCGATGCAGGATAAATAAATAAGATAATCTTTAAAACTTGGGTGTGAATGCTGCATCATTTTTTTTTGTATGGGGACCGACCCTTACTAGTGCACACATGTACAGTTTAATCTAACCAAACATGAAATCATATCACAAACAATTACCTATCTTGATGACCTCGACAAATCTTATTTTTTGGAAGGGATGCAAAATTGGAGAAATGTTGGACATAGTGTATAGAGCTCAAAGTAGACTACGTTTAAAAATAAAATTATTTATTTTGTTTTGAGACAATGCGTTTCAGTTACATTCTGTCCATTGCAAAATGTAATAGAAACAAATACAAAAAATGGTAATGAGTTTCAGTTGTTTGGTAGAACTGACATCCGTTTCGAAAGACACCACTCTATCATCTTCAGAGATCAATAGCAGTAATGTACTAAATAAGCTTGAATACTTATGGAAGTAGTAAATTAGGTGTGAAAAGTTATACTAAGTAGGGACTCTCAAAGTGAGCCCAAGCAAGAGAAAACATACAAGAACTGGTGGGCGTGTTTCAGTGTGTCTACATAGTTTGGTAAAATACGATTTTGGTAAGTAGTTCTTTTCGCATCTAATTTACTACTTCCATAAGTATTCAAGCGGATTTAAGTTGAAGGCATACATTATTACTATTGAAGTCTGAATATGATAGAGTGGTGTCTATCGACACTGCAGGCAGTTCTACCAAACAATTGTAACGCGTTACCTTTTTTGTATTTGTTTCTATTGCAGTTTGAAATAGACAGAATGTAATTAAAATTAGATAATTTAAATAGATAATTTCATTAATATTAGGTACATTTTCTAAATTTTAGGTACAACATTTACTTATTTTTATGATTAACGGCGTCTTTGGCGCAAAGATTTAATTTTAAGACCATCTTTTTTTCTTTGTACCATATGTAGTACACATTACAATATTCTCCGATAGTCAGGCTGCTATGTAATTCCGGGATTACTCTGTATTTCTCAACTCAAGAGCAGCACTCAAGTACTGCCTACTTCTTAGCTGAGCCGTTCAAATTCACCAAGTATGGGTGCCGATGAACGCGCTAGACTGTTGAATTGTGGGAATACTTCTAGCGACATACAAACTCATACACGTAAATTATAAATTGGTTTCTGCGAAACGAAATATTAGACAATCAAAGGGTTTTCCAACAAGAGGTGTTATTATCGTATTCAAAGAAAAATGCAATTTTTTGAGATAAATGATCGGATGTTTACTTCATAATAAAGAGGAAGGTATGCCGTTAATAATGAAAAACAACATCAACCAAATGCCCACCATGACCACTCTTACAGGACCATATCCTTTTCATGAAATTTTCCATAACCAAATCGCAAGTGGCTGTTGGCGTAGACCTTATCTTTCACGTGGCCCCAAAGGAAGAAGTCGTAAGGTGTTAAATCACAAGATCTCGGTGGCCAATTGTGATCACCTCTTCGAGAGATAACACGGTCCGGAATCTTTTCCCGTAACAGCGCAATGATTTCGTTGCTTGTGTGGCACCTAGCGCCGTCTTGTTGAAAGTAAACGTTGTCCAGATCAATACCATCCAACTCCGACAATAAAAAATCATTAAGCATCTCTCGATAGCGCAATCCATTCACCGTAACTGATGATCCAACCTCATTTTCGAAAAAGTAAGGTCCAACGACCGCGCCGGACCATAAACCGCACCAAACAGTCACACGTTGAGGATGGAGAGGGTTCTCAACAATAACTCTTGGGTTTTCCGTGCCCCAGATGCGACAATTTTGCTTGTTGACGTAAATGGGCCTCATCAGTCAAGATGATTTTTCGATGATTTTCGATTTTTCGAATTTTAATAATTTTAATGCGTTGTTGAATCGTGTATCGTTCCATTTTTAGTAATGGCGTAGTTTCTACTTGTCAAATGTCAAAGAATAAAAGCTTCAAAAGTGACAGGTACCGAAATACCGGGTGATTCAAAATAACACCTCTTGTTGGAAAACCCGTTACAATTCTCGTTTGCCGGAACTGAAATTTCGTTTGTTGTGACAGAAACTTATTTCGCCTAAGCAATTGTTTGTTCTGAACAAAAGAATTTCGGTCGTAGTAAACGAGAATTGTAGTTGTCTAATATTTCGTTTCGCAGAAACGAATTTTTTATTTGCGTGTACTCCTTCGAAAATCCCATGATGCGTCTATAAGACTTAAGTACATCGAACATTTTTTTTTGTCAACTTATTTGTAATTGTGATCTAAAAGTGATTTGTGTTACTGTAAAACCACCACTACAACCATTTTACAGTCTGACTAATTAACTGATGATACTCACAGCTATTAAATAGACGGTTGTGTGAAAAACAGAAATTCCTTTGGCGATAATGTCGGATGTTACAATCAAATAATTCTCTCTGTGTAAGATAACAAGTGTAAATAATTTGCTGTAGTCTAACCCTTTTAAATAAATACATAATTCCTTTTCAGTTTCAGTTCTACAGATTTCTTATGCTGGAGAAAAGTAGATTTGTAGTCTATAATTCTCTCAAATTTAGCTTGATTTTGTGAAAATCCACAGTTTGTCGTTATCAGAACATCGTAAAGTTTAGACTGTTTCGTAGTTTTTCCTTTTAAATCATTTGTCCTTTTTGGAGTTGATGTTTCCCTAAATTGTCGTAGAGTACCCTCTAAGTTCACAGTATATGTATCTTCGAGTGCGGTTTCTGTTTTTGACGATATCTCCTCGAATTCATCTCACATCTTTGGCAAGACGTCTTTCTCACTTGTTTTTGAACACCATTGTTGAATTTATTATTAATGTTGTATTACAATTATACAAATACTAAATATACAACAAATTGTTTAGAAAAAGCAAAAAAAAAAAAATAACTGCAGAAAAAAATCAGAGGAAAAAGTTGATTATCACTGAGGCTGGCGGGCGGTTAGGCGGGCTGAATGGCTGGCATCGTCAACGTAACGCATTCATTGAAAATGAAATAGTTTCGTTCAATTCGCTTCGGTTTGGGTGTGTTGGCGTTGCTGTTGCTGACGTTATTTCTGCTGCCGTTGTTGCTGTTGTTGGTGGTGTTTCTAAACGACGACGACGACGCCAAGACGGAGCACTCTAAAACTAACGGTACTCAAGGTTGTAAGCTACATGATCAGCCATATAATCGCGCACATACTCGTATATCCATCCATCCAGCCAGCCATCTAGCCAACCATCCATCCACACACAAATACAAACACGCGCATGCCTAGTGTTTTATTTAGCCTTAGCATCGGTATCCACGTTTATACTGGCAGACAGACGGACAGACAGACAGTACGGATCATAGCCCGGTTCATATGGACGGACAGACTTTCATACCACACCACGTAAGTAAGTACGCGAGCGACGAGTATTCACTCGCAATGTACAAACGGATGTACATACATACGGGCACTGACAAACTGACAAACAAACAAACATTTCTGAATTGTAATTGTTTGGCTTTTAGCAGCTGCACTCAAAGTAAATCGCTGAACGTTTCTTTTTCGCCGTTGTTGTTACTGTTTTTCATCTCTATTTTGTCGGACAGACGGATTTTTGTGCAGTCGCTAAAACGGCGCAGTTAAATTATCACACGACGACGATCACATAAAATAGCTTTATAACAATAACAACAGCAACAACAACAAGACAACAGCACCAACAGCAACATCCACGTTATGCTATTTGCTGCTAGTCGTATCTTTTTTTTTTTTGCAATAATCTCGCAAAAAAAAACTTCTTTAGCATTTGCTACAGTTTTTCCAAACTCCAATGCAACTGTAATCAATTTTTGTCTAAACATTACAAACATTGTGACTTTGACGTACCCTACAAGGAGTGATGTAATATATATGAGAAGAATTCAGAAAATCTCAGTCGGGCGTTATCAGAAGAGGCTCGCTATAAAAATAGCCCATTTGAATACCTTCAATTTAGTGAAGGAGGGTATATATCGTTTGCTACGGGCCAATAGTGGAACCCCTCTAAGGATATTTTAAGTAATTTGAGCAATGTCCGTCTTTTATAGACTTTAAATACTCGTATGTCTCAGGCTATGTTCAAAGATGACCCATATTGGTGCACTCCTTCTCATATCTCCCCCACAAAGGGTTAACATTTAATGAAGTATTGATTCTCTAATACTCTTCTATACCACTTATGCGAATCTTCTGAAATAATCGGTCATTTTTACATGCACGAAAAGCATTCCACTTAAAACAAAAAATGAAATTAGCTCACAGGGGGTTAAGTGAACATATATTTTTAAATAAGATGTGAAAGGAATTTTTCTTACGTCTCTTTTGCCATTGACTTTGTTCAGATTGATTAAGAATTGGCGGAGATATTGCAAAGATCCACACACTCATAAAAATGTCGATCATTTATGTGAGTAAAATGTGTACTTCAGTTTAGTTCAAGATTTTTACTCGTTTTTAGTTAAATTGTCCTCAAAACTAGAAATTTTACTTGCAATGAGTAAATATAACTAAATTTAAAGATATAACAAATTGGTCACTTTCTCGGAAATAGGAAATGATTTTTCTTACTTAAAATTCCACCGACCAAGTAAACATTTGCTATTATTAGGTAAATTCTCACTTTTACTGAGAAAGGATTTACTAACGTCGAAGATAACTTTAATATTCTTCCAAAAATAATGCATTTTAGAAAATTTTTGTTTCATATTAGTTTATATTCATGGTCATTTAACTTGTTGTAGTTCAAGTTTATATTTTTTAATTTTTTTTACTATTAAATAAATAGTATAAAACCAGTAAGGAAAGGCAGAAAGTCGGGCTGGGCCAACTATATAATACCCTACACCTCCCTAACAATGCGATAAGGGTCATTGCGATAATAATTTGGAATAATTGGTAAATAGGTAGGAACATATTATCTTATTCTAAACCGATAATCGCTAAATTTAGCAATACTCGTTCCTAAATTGGGAAACATCTTTCTTGAAAATTTAAATGATCGGAAGTAAAGTACAACTTATATAGCGCTTTGACACCAAATCAGGAGGAACATATATATGGAGGTTATATTTAAATCTGAACCGATTTCCCTGAATACTCGTTCATGTAAACAGACCTCTTTCTGTCGAATTTCGTTCTGATCAGATATAAAATACAGACACTGATCGGATATAAAATAACAAATTTACAGGGCTTACATGTCAAATCGGGGTAACTTATATATGGGGGCTATATCTAAATCTGAACCGATTTCTTCCAAATTTAAAAGTGTTCATTCATAGAATATGAAACCTTTTTCTGCCGAATTTCATACTGATCGGATATAAAATGCAGTTTTTACAGCGCTTACATATCAAATCGGGGGTAACATATATATGGGGGCTATTTCTAAATCTGAACTGATTTTCTCCAAATTTGGCAGTATTCCTTCACCTAATAAGAGACCTCTTTCTGCCGAATTTTGCACTGATCGGATATAAAATACAGTTTCTACAGCGCTTACATGTCAAATCGGGGGTTACATATATATGGGGGCTATATCTAAATCTGAACCGATTTTCTCCGAATTTAGCAGTATTCCTTCATGTAATAAGAAACCTCTTTCTGCCGAATTTCATACTAATCGGATATAAAATAAAGTTTTTACTGCGCTTACATGTCAAATCGGGGCTAACATATATATGGGGGCTATATCTAAATCTGAACTGATTTTCTCCGAATTTGGCAGTATTCCTTCATGTAATAAGAGACCTCTTTCTGCCGAATTTTGCACTGATCGGATATAAAATACAGTTTCTACAGCGCTTACATGTCAAATCGGGGGTTACATATATATGGGGGCTATATCTAAATCTGAACCGATTTTCTCCGAATTTAGCAGTATTCCTTCATGTAATAAGAAACCTCTTTCTGCCGAATTTCATACTGATCGGATATAAAATAAAGTTTTTACAGCGCTTACATGTCAAATCGGGGGTAACGTATATATGGGGGCTATATCTAAATCTAAACCGATTTTAACCAAATTCAATAGGGATCGTCCTTGAGCCAAACAAATGATATGTGTAAAGTTTCGTCGCGATCGGACCATAATTGCGACCTGTACTTTGATTACAAGAATACATGCACAGACGGACAGACAGACAGACGGACATAGCTAAATCAACTTAGAAAGTGATTCTAAGTCGATCGGTATAATAAACGATGGGTCTATTTCTTCTTCTTTTGGGTGTTACAAACAAATGCACAAAGTTATAATACCCTGTACCACAGTGTGGTGGTACAGGGTATTATAACTTTCAGTCAAAAATTATTATAACTTTCAGTCAAAAATTTATTATTATAACTTTCAGTCAAAAATTATTCGTAAATTTAAACATTTTTATTTTAATTAAATTATTATCAATTTATGTTGCTCTTAATAAAGTGTGCACCGGTATTAATGTTATAAGCTGTTAACTTCTGGTTCAAAATGGTCCACTTGTGTGGGTGGTACCAACATAGCCGTGCCAATGACACCCATTTTTCACTGGACTGTAGGTCCTATAAAAGCATTACACTGCACAAAATTTCAAGTGTTTATACGTACTAGTATTTAAGATATAAGCAATTGCGTTTTTGTACAAAATGGTCCCTTTGGTGTGGGAGGTACCAAAAGGGGTGGCCACGCTTCCCCCATCTTTCTCAAGGTGATAGCGACGGATAAACTATTAATATATGAGATGATTACATATGATTCTGATAAGTAGTATATAAGTTATTAGAGAATCAATAAATGTTAACCCTTTGTGAGGGAGGTTCTAGAAGGAGTGGACCAATATGCCACACCTTCGAACTTAGCCTGAGATAAAAAAATATTACCACATACCAAATTTGAAGTCAATCCGTTACCCCATTCGAGAGTTATCGTGCGCTCCAGCCAGACAGAAAAACAGACAGACGGACGGACATTGCTCAAATGACTTAAAATGCCCTAAAACGGATTTCCGCCGAATATACTTAGGGTCTTAGGTCACTCCTTCGATGGGTTACACTTTTGCCCCGTATATGCCTTCCTGAGGGTATAATTAATATAAATAAAATAAAATCTGCCAAATGTTAGAAAGATCAAAATATCCGAAATGTGTAATACTGATTTGTTGTGTAATTTCTTATAGAATTTTATTAAGTTTCCTCCCAATGTACCAAACGAAGGTGCATCCAGAAGGTGCAGGATCTTGGCTGAAGCCGTCTTTCCGATGCCCTTAACGACATTTTATCCAAATCTTCTTTACATATCATTTAACATTTGCTTGTGGAACAATGAACAGTCAGGCCTTTGCTAACATTTTCATCCCAGAAATGAAAACGTAACTTGAGGATAACGTGTACTCATGCCGCCTGGAGTCTGACGTTTGGCGTATTCGTCATCGCCACCGTCGTCTTCGTCATCATCATCAGTATCGCAGTTGTCGGTTGGTTGCTGAGGTTGTTTGTAACGTTTGTCTATGTCGTGGCTGGGCCGCGTCAAGCTTCAGGCCTGCCATAAAGTCGAGAGTGTATCACAACATCCAAAACAGAAACGCAGCTGGAAGTTTTGGGCTGTCTTGCCACAGCAGTTGGTTGGGCTCACTCACTGATATGCTAACTAAACTACGTAAAATGCGCCTGCCGAACTATTGAAATGTGCCCCAGACTGGTTCGGGCAGTGCGCGGGACACTGGGAAGGCTCAGAAGGCGCTGCGCCATTTGACGGCTGCCTCCTGCATTGTTGCAGTCATTGTATTGTCTGTTGCAAGAAGGCAACAATACGGACGGACCTTTGAGACTGTGTTGCGTCGTTGTCAGCGTTACTATGTTGGTCTAGTGTAAATAATAATTATGTAACACCCGATTATTATTGGAATTTATATGCGATTCACATTCAATGTGAACATTTTGTACTCTACACACGACAAACACATTTAAATACACTCATGGCTACCTTCTGCAATATAGGGTGTCAGTTTAGAGTGACAGTACTAATACTAATACTAATACTAATACTAATACTAATACTAATACTAATACTAATACTAATACTAATACTAATACTAATACTAATACTAATACTAATACTAATACTAATACTAATACTAATACTAATACTAATACTAATACTAATACTAATACTAATACTAATACTAATACTAATACTAATACTAATACTAATACTAATACTAATACTAATACTAATACTAATACTAATACTAATACTAATACTAATACTAATACTAATACTAATACTAATACTAATACTAATACTAATACTAATACTAATACTAATACTAATACTAATACTAATACTAATACTAATACTAATACTAATACTAATACTAATACTAATACTAATACTAATACTAATACTAATACTAATACTAATACTAATACTAATACTAATACTAATACTAATACTAATACTAATACTAATACTAATACTAATACTAATACTAATACTAATACTAATACTAATACTAATACTAATACTAATACTAATACTAATACTAATACTAATACTAATACTAATACTAATACTAATACTAATACTAATACTAATACTAATACTAATACTAATACTAATACTAATACTAATACTAATACTAATACTAATACTAATACTAATACTAATACTAATACTAATACTAATACTAATACTAATACTAATACTAATACTAATACTAATACTAATACTAATACTAATACTAATACTAATACTAATACTAATACTAATACTAATACTAATACTAATACTAATACTAATACTAATACTAATACTAATACTAATACTAATACTAATACTAATACTAATACTAATACTAATACTAATACTAATACTAATACTAATACTAATACTAATACTAATACTAATACTAATACTAATACTAATACTAATACTAATACTAATACTAATACTAATACTAATACTAATACTAATACTAATACTAATACTAATACTAATACTAATACTAATACTAATACTAATACTAATACTAATACTAATACTAATACTAATACTAATACTAATACTAATACTAATACTAATACTAATACTAATACTAATACTAATACTAATACTAATACTAATACTAATACTAATACTAATACTAATACTAATACTAATACTAATACTAATACTAATACTAATACTAATACTAATACTAATACTAATACTAATACTAATACTAATACTAATACTAATACTAATACTAATACTAATACTAATACTAATACTAATACTAATACTAATACTAATACTAATACTAATACTAATACTAATACTAATACTAATACTAATACTAATACTAATACTAATACTAATACTAATACTAATACTAATACTAATACTAATACTAATACTAATACTAATACTAATACTAATACTAATACTAATACTAATACTAATACTAATACTAATACTAATACTAATACTAATACTAATACTAATACTAATACTAATACTAATACTAATACTAATACTAATACTAATACTAATACTAATACTAATACTAATACTAATACTAATACTAATACTAATACTAATACTAATACTAATACTAATACTAATACTAATACTAATACTAATACTAATACTAATACTAATACTAATACTAATACTAATACTAATACTAATACTAATACTAATACTAATACTAATACTAATACTAATACTAATACTAATACTAATACTAATACTAATACTAATACTAATACTAATACTAATACTAATACTAATACTAATACTAATACTAATACTAATACTAATACTAATACTAATACTAATACTAATACTAATACTAATACTAATACTAATACTAATACTAATACTAATACTAATACTAATACTAATACTAATACTAATACTAATACTAATACTAATACTAATACTAATACTAATACTAATACTAATACTAATACTAATACTAATACTAATACTAATACTAATACTAATACTAATACTAATACTAATACTAATACTAATACTAATACTAATACTAATACTAATACTAATACTAATACTAATACTAATACTAATACTAATACTAATACTAATACTAATACTAATACTAATACTAATACTAATACTAATACTAATACTAATACTAATACTAATACTAATACTAATACTAATACTAATACTAATACTAATACTAATACTAATACTAATACTAATACTAATACTAATACTAATACTAATACTAATACTAATACTAATACTAATACTAATACTAATACTAATACTAATACTAATACTAATACTAATACTAATACTAATACTAATACTAATACTAATACTAATACTAATACTAATACTAATACTAATACTAATACTAATACTAATACTAATACTAATACTAATACTAATACTAATACTAATACTAATACTAATACTAATACTAATACTAATACTAATACTAATACTAATACTAATACTAATACTAATACTAATACTAATACTAATACTAATACTAATACTAATACTAATACTAATACTAATACTAATACTAATACTAATACTAATACTAATACTAATACTAATACTAATACTAATACTAATACTAATACTAATACTAATACTAATACTAATACTAATACTAATACTAATACTAATACTAATACTAATACTAATACTAATACTAATACTAATACTAATACTAATACTAATACTAATACTAATACTAATACTAATACTAATACTAATACTAATACTAATACTAATACTAATACTAATACTAATACTAATACTAATACTAATACTAATACTAATACTAATACTAATACTAATACTAATACTAATACTAATACTAATACTAATACTAATACTAATACTAATACTAATACTAATACTAATACTAATACTAATACTAATACTAATACTAATACTAATACTAATACTAATACTAATACTAATACTAATACTAATACTAATACTAATACTAATACTAATACTAATACTAATACTAATACTAATACTAATACTAATACTAATACTAATACTAATACTAATACTAATACTAATACTAATACTAATACTAATACTAATACTAATACTAATACTAATACTAATACTAATACTAATACTGTTACGCTCTTAATTATTCTGCGTCCATAGTTTTGTGGTTTGAAGCAAATCTTCTCATTTGCCGAACCAACCAACCTACAGTAAAAATCGCTCATAATTTGAATCACTCCACTGCACTACCCTTTGTGCCGAGTACTGGTCCAGAAGAGGTCTCAGGCATATATCTGATAATTTGCAAATAATTTCCAAAATCACATAAACTCCCACAATCGTCGCTGTGTTGTTGTGATGCGGCGTCTCAGGCTGCGGCTGCTGCTTTAGCGACCGATTTGATGGTTAAGCATTGCAATTACCACCGATTAATTTCAATTTTTTATTTTTATGTTTTTATGATGATGATGACCACAAACAAATTGCATAGAATTGTCTGTTGACCATTACCAGACATATGGCTTATTGGATGGCTTGTCTTCCGTCCGTCTGTTCATATGTGCCATACTGTTGTTGTGGCTGAATGGTTGGCCGGCCGAGTGTTTGGTTGGGCCAAACAATCAAATGACATTCGCCTGTCCATAATGCTGATGAATCATCATCCGCATCGGCATTAGAGTCAGCATCTTTCGCGCAATCGTGTGTGAATTGTATTGATTCATGTGAGAGACTTGTGTGAGTTGTGATTTCAATTGCATCGAATGGAATTGAACTGAAATGAAATGAATGAATATGTTAATGACTTTGCAGACATGTCATTTCTATACGCGTCGCCGCCACAACATTTGCTATGTAAACTGGCCAAAGAAGCAAAAATATAAATTTTATTTATTCTTAAATCGTTTCGGCCGTTCGACCCACCACCGGCAGTTGTTGTTTGGATAGATGAATAGATGGATCAATGCAACGATCGATCGACAAATTACCAGTTTTAGTAACAACCACTACAAATTTAGCCAGTCTAGTTTAAAGTCTCCTTTGAAGTATGGACCATAATGCAGTCAGTTTTTCTGTCCGTCCGTCTGTCTGTCTATCTGCACATGGCTCCTCTGTGGATGTGTAGATGGCCATTTAGAAAAATAAAGCGTCTCGTCGTCGTGGTCGGCGATGTAATGAGAGTAGTTTGGATCGAGTGGCGAATTGTGGTAGTAATAAACTTGATTTTGCTTCTTATCGTCTGTAGAAAGTGATTCTGTCATTTTGAGTTCATGTAATAGCCGTCGTACGTCGCATACGCCGCTCGCCGAACGTGGTGTCGTTTGCCATTTGGGTGTTGTTGCGTCGCCGCTGCCGTTGGAACGGCAACTACAACGGCAACGACAACGATTGGTATTAAAAACCAAGAACTAAATTTGTTTAGTTTACTTTATTATGTATATATTTTTGTCTTAAACTAGTTTTCACACATATTACGAACGACCACTTTCGACTACGACTAATTCCTGTTTCATTTGGTTCTCAACGAAAATGAAAGCAACCAAATTGGTTCTGCAGTTTAGAACATGTTTGGTGTGGCATTCATTTTACTTTTTGTATTCGACAATTAATTATTTTCTAAATGAAGGCGAAAGGACTGTAAGCCAGAATGATGTTGCCTTCCGATTTTAAGGAAACACGAGAATAACACTTTTACTGTGAATGTGTATGTGTATGCAGAGAAATCGATTCGGAAATTAGAAAGAACTAATAGGCGTGGACATATCGTTGGCGTAATGCTATTTTGTTCCATGCGCCATTTTCAATGAAGCCTTGGTTCAAAACAGTGCATGCTAGCATTTGCACCACAAAGGGTCTCGCACTCTTCAACGCTAAATTCTACTAAGTAGTTAAGGGAACGAGATTTTTTCGATAATCTCGCTTACTTTTTCAGATTTTTGGAATTAAGCTGACAATTGGATAGTTCTATTTGTAAACTCGCTTATTTTTGCGGATTTTTGGAATCGAGTTCTCCATTAGAAAATCCAGAAAGAATATAGTACTTTATATTCCAGAAGGAAAAAACAATGAAGAGATAATGTTTTGGCGCCAGTCCTTCAACTGTTTAAAGAATGCAGCGAACAATGCTTAATTGAATTTTGGCGAATCGGAAGTATTCTGAGCAAGTCAGGTACAAATGGAACCAGTATTTTTTCTGTTGTGGATAGACCTGTTTCGACCAAGGAACGAAGTAAAGGGAACCATAGGATAAATATCAAATGGGTCGTCCCTATACCCCTAAAAAATTGCAATAAAATCTTATCATGCGTCATACAAATCGTCGACATTTTTAGTTGTTGGCTTTGATAAAAAATCAAGAGGGTTTGAAATGTACACTAACCGAAAAATCATTTCCAAAAATTATGGGCCATTTAAAATTTGAACTACCGATTACTTTAACTTGTGATTTGAGCCCTTTGGATTTTCTGTGGGGACCAAATCATCCAAAGACAATTGAAGCGATGAATCATGAAATCGAGGTTCCATTGAATATATTCGACCTGAAACAATCGAAAATGTACTGAAAAATTGGTAGTCATATGAATGATATTATGTTCCATTATTCAAAGTTCAACCCTTCCAATAAAACAAGAAATTTGAAAAAATGATCAGTACTTTTTTTATAGCCGATTCAAATTCAAAATTGTAAATGGTCCACCCTGCAATATCTGGAAATCGACTTATTTCTACCTAAAACTTTAAAATGTTTGTCGTTTCAGAAGTGTCTTTAAATATACAACGCTAAAATAGTAGGTAAATAGTACTGTGCAATAAAATTTTGAATTTTAAGATTTTGGTCAGTGTAGCTGTGACCCAAACAATATTAACTTTTTCAGTACCTTTTAAAGGTCCCTTAAGAGCTTAAAACCTACAAATGTATGTGTATATACTGCTAAAGCAGCAAGTCAATGTCCAGTAATACTTATGTCAAAACCGGACAACAAAATCGAATGTTAATTATCTCCCCACCTTAGATAGGAGGGTATATATAATTTGCTACGAACCAAAAGTGTAACACATCAAAGGAGTGACCTAAGACCCTAAGTATGTTCGGCGGATATCCGTTTTGGGTCATTTTATGTCGAATGAGCAATGTCCGTCCGTCTGTCTGCTGGCTGGTGCGCACGATAACTCTCGAAAGAAGTAACCGATTGACTTCAAATTTGGTATGTGGTAATATTTTCTTCTATCTCCGGCTAAGTTCGAAGATGGGTCATATTGGTCCACTCCTTCTAGAACCTCCCACGCAAACGGTTAAAATTTAGTGAAATATTGATTATTTAATACTTCTATACTACACATTTGAATCCTCTGAAATTATACCCATAGTATTAGTTTATAGTATATATGTAACAGGTGGCGCAAAAGTAATCCTCCTATCAGAAAATGCTATAAATTTAGCTTGGCCCCTAATGTCAGTTCTGTTTTGACATTTGTGTAGTAAACACATGCGAAATACACGTTAATAAACAATGTTACGCTACACTGCTCCAGAACGCGTTTTTCATTTTTTTTTTCCAGTTTTTCTTTTTTTTTTAAAATTACAGCCAAAAAACATCGAAAGGTTACTTTTGCGCCACCTTTTATATATAATAGGCCGGGTCGATTTGTGGGGAGGCAAAAAAAGTCGCCATTGCTCAGTGAAAATCGTATTCTAGGGATCAAAATAAGAAACTTTGCCGACGGAACCATACCTCTAAAACGAATTCTGATGTCTCGGAATTTGGGTCGAAATTTTGAAAAATCCCACTTTGACCCATTTAGAGTGCTCCAATCGAGTCCAAATGTATGACCGACCCCCACTAACTTTGGAGGCCCGACCCACCCTTGCCAGTGGCACACCCCTTGGAACCCCCTGGGGGTTCCATACATTTGGACTCGATTGGAGCACTCTAAATGGGTCAAAGTGGGATTTTTTCCGGGACTAATAATCAAAGTGGGATTTTTTCCGGGACATCAGAATTCGTTTTAGAGGTATGGTTCCTTCGGCAAAGTTTCTTATTTTGATCCCTAGAATACGATTTTCACTGAGCACTTCACTGAGTGGGGGTCGGTCATACATTTGGACTCGATTGGAGCACTCTAAATGGGTCAAAGTGGGATTTTTCCGGGACATCAGAATTCGTTTTAGAGGTATGGTTCCTTCGGCAAAGTTTCTTATTTTGATCCCTAGAATACGATTTTCACTGAGCAATGGGCGATTTTTAAATCGACCCGCCCTAATATATAATATTTGGCACACACAAATATATGTTTGGGAAGATGTTGTTCTAAAGAAATACTTTTTTCCATCCTAAAACTATTTTATTTACGTAAGTATTCGGCAAATAATTCTAAGCTACGTTTTTCTGTAATTTAAAGCTCATTCTTTAGAAATTTTAAATTTTTTTAAAATTATAGCGTCAGACCTGTGGTGGTCGGCTCTGATATAGATTATTAACTCGTGGTAACTCTGGTATAGAGGATGATATATAATGATGGGCTCTGGTATAGAGGAATACCTCAGTGGTTGCCTCTATTATAGAGCAAAATCTAATTGATCGATTCTGTTATAATAGCGGAAGACCTCAGTCCTCTCACTTCTTAGTTTTTTCCAAATATGTTAGTCTTACACTAGCACATTTTCTCGTCAGAAGGAAAAATGTTGTTGGCAATAAAAATATTTGTGTAGCCTTTGCCATGCAAATGTTGATTCAGTTGAATCCCGGGACAATCTGAAACTATTACACAATTCCAAGTACCAAGTGTTTCTTGGATGGCGGATGATCGGTGGCGGTGGCGGTGTAGTTGTTGTTGCTGCCGCTAAAGTATTATATATTGCAAAGCTCGCGCACACACATGGACGAGTTTAGGCCGACTTAGCTTGAACTACTCCTCTTATGATTCTGTGGATCATTTGGAGCTGCTGTGCACACACAACACAACTCTGTAGCGGTGGCGGTGGCGGTGTGTGCCCCAGTGGTGTTTTAAGATCACAAAAGTTGAACGTCAGCCTAGCTTAGTCTATTTTTTCATGTCTTGGAGCAGCAGCAGCAGCAGCTCCACCACCATCACCGCTGCCAACAACAACAAAAACCCGCTACAGCAACAACAACAGTAACGCCATAGAAATATTTGGTAATAGCAAATCAAGCGACCACACCCGCACACTTCAACTTCATTACATTCATGTCGCCTGTAACTATAAATACTTACATGCAAACAAAACACACACCGACCCACACTACCACTAACCCTCTACCCCATTACTCCGCTGCTGCAATGGTCCCCGCATCGCCGGCCAAGGAAACCACCCGAAAACGGCCAGGATCGAGCACTATTGCCATTCATTCTTACTCCCGGTATTTAGTTTTGTAGGTCTAACTGTTGTTGTTAAAGGTATTCAAGCTACGGATAACAACAACAAAGTCGGCTCAAAACGCGACAAGTCAAAAAGCCAGCAAATAACAGGCAAACGGTCGAGTTGCTGCAGCAAAAGGCATCAAACATGCAGCAGCACTAGCACCAGCATGAGCAGCATTCAGGGCGCATGTGCGCCTGCTGCCTGTTGCCTGTTGCCTTCTGCCTGCCAACCGGACGACTGCCTTAGTTTAAGGAGTTGCTGCATAGCAAATAATGTTTGGTAAGTTTGTGGCGGTGAGTGTTTCCATTTGGCTGACTGGATGACTGGCTAAGATACTCAGTTGCAGATAGACATGCAGACCCAGCCTGGCGTGGCGTGGAGGCAAACCACCAGGCATCATGCCAATGTTTTTGTTTTTCTTTGTTGTTGCTTCTTTTTGGTGCTACAGCATGATGTTACACTAAGCTCGGAGGAGCTGGAACACACACACACACTCTTGGGCGCACATAGGAATGGTACACCACCGTTTAATGGTTGCAGAATTGGGTCTTTTTACATAAAAACTCTTAGGTGCTGTTTTCGTTTTTTCATTCCGAACTATTCACAGTGTTGGGATAACGTAATGTACAATTGCTCTATATTGTCTCTCCACCTGAGAGGTCGGTTTGGTCAGACGGGAAATGGTTCTTGTATGGATCTGGGTGGTGTTACTACCACCTAGAGAATTTGTTTCAAATAACTTTAACTAGCTTGATGTTGCACGTTAAGATCTGTCAAGAGGAAAACTGCAGTGGTCGACTCTAGTGTAGAGAAAGACATCATTGATTGGTTCTAGTAAAGGCTTGTAATTGTTAGGTGAACCACACCTAAACTTCAAGTTTTTTCTGTATTTCATTTGACATTTCTCAATTTCAGACTAACTCAATTTGAACCATGGAAAGATACACAATCGAGCAACGCGTTAAAGTTTTTTAAGCCTTTTACGAAAATGGGCGTTCAAATCAAAACGCATTTCGTGACCAAATGTTTCCACAATCGGGAGTATTGTGCGCAAATTTCAGCAAACCGGGTCTGTAGGAGATGTGAAAACACCTGTGCATGCTCGCCCAGTTCGTTTGGTGCGGCTTTATCCACCCTTTATGAGGGAATCCTCATTGGTCGACCGTAGTATAGATCAAGATCTCAGATGTCGAGTATAGTATAGAAGAAGATCTTAGTTGTCGAGTCTAGCATAGCGGAAGACCCCGGTGGTGTAAAATCTAGTGTAATACCAGTAAGGAAAGGCAGAAAGTCGGGCGGGGCCGACTATATAATACCCTACACCTCCCTAACAATGCGATAAGGGTGATTGCGATAATAATCTGGAATAATTGGTAAATGGGTAAGAACATATATATGTGGATATACCTAATTCTGAACCGATAATCGCTAAATTAATCAATATTCGTTCCTAAATTGAGAAACATCTTTCTGGAGGCTTTTGTAATGATCGGAAGTAAAGTGCAACTTCCATAGCGCTTTGTAACCAAATCAAGAGGAACATATATGTATGTATATATATATCTGTCGAATTTCGTATTGATCGGATATAAAATACAGTCTCTACAGCGCTTAGATGTCAAATCGGGTGTAACATATATATGGGGGCTATATCTAAATCTGAACCGATTTTCTCCGAATTTGGCAGTATTCCTTCATGTAATAAGAAACCTTTTTCTGCCAAATTTCGCTGTGATCGGATATAAAATACAGTTTTTACAGCGCTTACATGTCAAATCGGGGGTAACATATATATGAGGGCTATATCTAAAACTGAACCGATTTTCTCCGAATTTAGCAGTATTCCTTCATGTAATAAGAAACCTCGCTTTGCCGAATTTCGCACTGATCGGATATAAAATAACATTTTTACAGCGCTTACATGTCAAATCGGGGCTAACATATATATGGGGGCTATATCTAAATCTGAACCGATTTTAACCAAATTCAATAGGGATCGTCCTTGGACCAAAAAAAAGATGTGTGTAAAGTTTCGTCGAGATCGACCTGTACTTTGATTACAAGAATACATGCACAGACAGACGGACAGACGGACATAGCTAAATCAACTCAGAAAGTGATTCTAAGTCGATCGGTATAATAAACGATGGGTCTATTTCTTCTCCTTTTGGGTGTTACAAACAAATGCACATAAAAAGACATCAGAGGTCGAATCTAGCATAGAAGAAAACCTGAGTGGTCGACTTTAGTATAGATAACGACCCCAGTGGTTGACTCTAGTATAGAGGACGACCTCAGTAGTGGACTCCTGTATAGAGGATGACCTCAGTGGGCGACTCTAGTATAGAGGACGACCTCAGTAGTGGACTCCTGTATAGAGGATGACCTCAGTGGGCGACTCTAGTATAGAGGACGACCTCAGTGGGCGACTCTAGTATAGAGGACGGCCTTAGCGGTCGACTCTAGTATAGAGGACGACCTCAGTGGTCGACTCTAGTATAGAGGACGACCTCAGTGGTCGACTCTAGTATAGAGGACGACCTCAGTGGTCGACTCTAGTATAGAGGACGACCTCAGTGGTCGACTCTAGTATAGAGGACGACCTCAGTGGTCGACTCTAGTTTAGAGGACGACCTCAGTGGTCGACTCTAGTATAGAGGACGACCTCAGTGGTCGACTCTAGTATAGAGGACGACCTCAGTGGTCGACTCTAGTATAGAGGACGACCTCAGTGGTCGACACTAGTATAGAGTACGTCCTCAGTGGTCGACGCTAGTATAGAGAACGACCTCAGTGTCGACTCTAGTATAGAGGACGACCTCAGTGTCGACTCTAGTATAGAGGACGACCTTAATGGTCGACTCTAGTTAGTATAGAGGACGATCTCAGTGGTCGACTCTAGTTAGTATAGAGGACGACATCAGAGGTCGACTTTAATATAGATAACGACCTCAGTGGTCGACTCTAGTATATAGGACGACCTCAGTGGTCGACTCTAGTATATAGGACGACCTCAGTGGTCGACTCTAGTATATAGGACGACCTCAGTGGTCGACTCACCAATATATGCAAATTCTTCAACAATTTGTAGTGTCGTCCTTTTCCAAGCAAGTTCATCGGCTTTACAGTTCCCCGGCATATCCATATACCCAGGCGCCGATATGAGCTGTATTTTGAACTGCTCAGCCATCTCGTTAATAAATCTGCGGCTGTCGTGGGCTGTTTGTGAATTTAGGAATGTGGCCTCCAGAGAATTGTTGTCAGCCTGATTGTCCGAGTAAATGACAGCGCCGGTGCTGGTCACTATGTTGCGACTCAACCACTTGGCGACATCCCTTATTGTCATTACGGACACTACAGGTGTCTGGTAGCCTATGAGCTTTATCAAGACTGAGTTATTTACAGTGTAATAGAAGCCAACATTATAGTCAAGCTTCGAAGCATCCATATAAACGTGGAGATGGTTTCTATTACCTGGTATTCTACCAACCCATTCATCTCTGGCTATTATCATGGTTATGTAGTTTCTTTCGAAGGTGTACACCGTTGGTATATAGTCAACTCGGTTGGTTACCATAGCACTGTCCTTCGATATCCTAGCCAGTTCAATTTAAATGCCGCTCTGAACTGGAAGTTCTCTGACCCTTTGATAATAGATATTTTATCATCCGTACAACAGTATTTGCGAACTACTGTTATATATCCAATGGACGATTTTAGGAGAGAGGCCCCACCGGGACCCTACAGCCTTCCTGCAGGAGTACAAGGTATCGTTGGCCTTCCTTACACGTTCCAGTACGTTAAGTCTGAATAACAGTTTCCTATCTAGAATTATTCCTACAAATTTTGCACTTTCAGAAAAGGCTTGATCTGCTGCATTTATCCGAGGAGGGCCACATGTGGGACTTTGTTCATTCTTATAAAGATAATCAATTCTGTCTTGTTTGAAAGACCATAGTGGTCGACTCTTTAATTGAGGAAATCTCGCTACTCCTATGGAAAACGTCACTTATTTAAAAAAAAATACAAATTTAAATGATAGTCCGTTTTCTCATTTTTGGTACACTTTTGGAATTGTTTTTATTGCAATAATAGATTGTTATTATAGTTATTTGATGTATACGAGTATGTTATCTCAAGCGAATAATAAGTACTGTGCCTATCTATTTTATCTTAATATGCTGCTGCAAACTGTCAACGTTAGGGACACTGCCTGATCGGCGAACATACCAGGAGGTTGGCAGTTGAGTTTAACGACTTCCGGAGTAGCTGTTGATATGAGTGGGGCACATTGAGCACCTGTTTTGAGTAAACGACGTCTGGATATACTGGGGTCGGCCGTCGTAAGAAGATTAACATATATTTCGAGTACCGATATTCGTACTATTTATAACTTTGTATATCATCCAGTTTGGTTTCCATGAGGGGCATTTCAGTCTGTGGTAATACTGGGACCTAAATTGGTCTATGTGAGCTGGTGAAATCTGCTGCCTCCCTAACCTAAACCTAAAATGAAGTTTAGCCTAAATATCGGTTAGCTCTAAGTGTGGAATTTATATAACTATAGGATAGCCGGAGATGGTGAAATTAGCCGTTAATGTTGGCCGCTTTTTCGTGACATTTTTATATTTAGCAAATGTGGTAGTTTTCAAGATAATTTGTTAGAACTTTTTGATAGCTTCGCCTAAAAAATAGGTCAAAGTATGACTGGTGTGTAAGTAGTTACTACTTTTGAATTTAGCTTACCCATCAGTTTATTTATTTTATCTGGGTCTTTGACACCGCTAAGGCTTGATTCAAGTACAGATTTCTCAATTTATTCTTTCGGAGAATATTTAAGAAAACTACCATTGTATATTCATAAACAGAGAGATGCAGGGCGGTTTCAGTTAATGAGCCCTTGC